>BOLG01001191.1:0-1442585 GCA_016861445.1 Oryzias woworae
ACCCTGGACACAGGGGTGGTAGCTCCTCCACTCTGCCCCTTTACCCCCCCCCCCACCCCCCACTTCTCTCAAAGGAACAAGCATCACAAACTCAAGAGATGAACGGTTGGAAGTGAGCACAGCTGAACACCACTTTCTCACAAGAAACTTCAGTGCAGAGCACATAAACGTGTCTGTGGCTGGTAAGCTTAATTTACTTGGACAGGAAGCCAGCAGCCATGGGACAGTCCTTTCAACCATAAAAACTTTCTTTCTGCTGCTGGAATCAGTATTTAAGGTCATCAAGAACTCATCCCACTGCCGCGCGGCAACCATCAGATGAAGAATAAACCCCCGGGGTGGAGATGAGATCTTAAGGTGGATTAGCCTCTGGTGCCCTCAAAGACCTAACATTAGCAGCTGTGTGAAGTGCTGTAGTCAAAGCTGAAAGACAGCAGAACACACACAACTCAAACATGAGACGGCAGCTGAGACAAGACAGTAAAACTGACTGGAAGATTCATGAGAAAAGCAAACAGGCAGATGTTTTTTTCTCTCCAAAATATATAAATTGTCTTTGGAGATGTTTCTCTGGGAACCTTCGTCTGCTTCCCTCTGCTTTTTCTCCTCCTTCTCTTTCCATCTCTGAAAGAAGCCATCCAACAGCTTTTAAGAATTACTAGCCTGTAAAGCACCTTCACTGTTTTATTTGTCCTGAAAGTGCCAGATGTGTCATGTGGCGCATCAGACACTGGAAAGCTGCAACACAGATTCAGACAGATCACAGAGCAGGTGGACTCCTGTCTGTTGACCCATTATCTGCTCTGCATCCACATGTTTGGTGCACACAGGTGCTGTGTAGCTGTGACTGAGCATGCAACACACACCCACCAGCAACATCCAATCCCGCTGCTGCAGCTGCAGTTAATCCCTTAGTCACAACTAATGAAAATACTCACAAAATAATGAAGCTACGATATGATCCACTCAGTGAGTGTTACAGAGAACACTTAAAACAACATGTCAGAGTAAGTATGGGTGAAGTAGGTGAGGTGCAGGCATGTCGTACGGAGTTTTCATTTTTTCAACCTCTCTGAAGCCCATTAGTGCTGTTCAAGTGAAAAGTAAAAACATCAACAATCAGAGTGTAGTTAGTGTGGGCATTCTTGGTGCATCCTACGGGCAACTTTCGTACCACATGCACACCCTCATCGATGAGGTCTCAACTGTTTGGCATTGAATGTCACCTGCAGGCAGGCTGGGCAGCTAAAGGTTCGGAATTAAACCTGAACCAAGGGAGTGGTTTCAGACCTGTCAGGACTTCAGAGGTTCTGTAAACACGGTTGGACCTGTATCGAGTCCAAGTTCTTATCTGTTAAGATCTAACTAATGACCTCACCAGGGCTCCTGTTCTGGTCTGGATTCCCCAGAAACAACTTGTTGTATAAAGACCACCCAACCAAAGACAAAGGAGCTAAAACTACACCTAAATAAGGCTTATAAGGGCTTATATACCAGTCATACCAGTCCAAGTCCAAATCCAAGTGGTTCCTGGTTAAGCTCAATCCAGGACACGGTTCATGTTTCCTGGGAGTGTTGTTGGGAGGAAACCTCTGCAATGTTCACACAAACTTATGTCTGTTTTCTTATAAAGCTGCATGTCTTTTTTTTAATTTCATTTGTGTATTAAACTTGTTATTTATCACAAATTGAATATTGTACATTTTTGTCTTTTGACGTTCTGTAATGTTTAAAATGAAAGTGAAATGCCGAGCAGACGTCTGAGAGCCGTGCAGAAGCGGACCACTCTGAAAAACCCTGACTGGCACATACTTCAAGGCCCGCTCCAGTCTAGCAACACAAATCCATTTCCAGACCAACATATTTCATTTCTTTTTCGCTTCAGAAGGGCAGGGAGTTTTGCGTGTGTCCACGTCAATTGCCGCAAACACGACCCAAAGTTACAAACGAGCTCTGCGTATCTCAGACAAAACGTCTCCATCCAGGATGAGAAGGAACCTCCCTTTCCGTTGGGGAATGTTTTGAGTTGGGGGCCAAGCCACCAACTCCCCGTGCCGAGAGAAGGTGTTTTTTGTCTGGATTCAGAGAGAAAGCTGGCTGCTCCTCCTGGTCCTGAGAGGACAGTAACATGAACCTTTATTGCACAAGTCTGACAAACACTTTTCAGCTCCTGTTCAACCCTGTCTGAGAGGCTGAGGCCCACCACACATTCAGGACTGGAAAGATCAGGGTTTCTCTGTAACCAAAAACCATAACAAGAGCATGACGGGCAAACTGACACTTCATGGTTCATAAAAGCATTTTGATAAACGGAGCAGACTCACTGATCTGAACACAGAGGGGGTCTGCTTCAGACATAAAGTTTAAGGGTGTAGTTTAGAGTTTACACATTCGGTCTACTTAAGGTGAACCAGAGTTCTTTTCCTCTGATAACCCGAAAAAGTGTCAGTCGCACACAAAAAAAAAACACCTGGTCCGGGACCCACGAACCGCTCTCTGCTCATCTTTTGAAGGGATCTCGGTTCGTTGTCCACTTTACTGGACTCCGGTTTGCCTGAGGTTCCTCAGACTGAAAGCAATCCTCTCCCGGAGCGGAATCACTGGACCAAAGCGCCATTGTAGCCGGCGGTCACGTGATGTAAACAGAATAGAAATGAAGCGACCGTGACAAATATAAAGCAAACGGCTTGTCGTGTTATCTAACAGGAAAAAATGGTCAAACTCCTTACATGTTCAGAACGTTAACTTTGACACAGTTCAAACGCTTCTTACACGTTAGAACGTTAACTTAACACAGTTCACAACGCTTCTTCATAGACTTAAGTTAAATGGGGTCAACTTAACAAAATGTAACTAAGAGACTCAGAACCAAAAGCTCGAGGAACCAACTAAACAAAAACTGACCCTCCAAACAGGAAACAATCAGAGAGAATTTATACTGGCTGATCAGACCAAGACACAATAGGGAGGGGACAACAATACAAAACATTGAAAAACATAACCATTAACTATAAAGTAAATTAACTAGTAAATTTAAAGTATTAACAAACAAAACTAACTTATACTTCAAATCAAGTAAACTATTTCAACAAAAGAAACAATAATGCAACTAAAGAATACATGAAGAGTTCCAGTTCCTCCCTTATCGCCACATCAGCACTTGTGCAGCTCCTCCCTCTGCCACATCATCAGGCTTCAAAGGAGAACTCAAAAGAAAAAGAATTACGCACAACACATCAGAACAAAATTAACTAATATTTGCACAAGTCATGAAGTTATTTTGTTATTGAAGGTGAAAAGTAAAATAAATTTGTGTGCAAGTATAGAATGATAAATTCTGCAACAAATTTGAAAGAAATATAACAACAAAATATAACAAAACGCTACATAAAAGTAGTAGTAAAAAGCAGGAACCTTTTGAAAGAGTCAAACCTTTAAAGTCCTATTGGTTGTCATGCACCAAGATGTGTGAAATTAGTTCTCCACAATTGACCCATCCCCATGGGAGAGCAGTGAGCTGCAGATACTGCTGGCCCTTGAACCATTGGTATTTAAACCCCTTAATTCTGAGTGTCAAGCAGGGATGGGGGTAAAAAATGGGACCCAAGTTAACCCCAAAACGGTAAAAGCAGAGATTAAAATCCTCACTTCAACTATATTTTTCTATTAAAAAAATTGTTTACCAGTGGTTCTTTCAATTATGAATTAATGCTGTTTCTAGCCAAAATAAAAAAAGCCTCTGTAGTCCTTTAAGACCTATTTACTTGCAGAGCTGCAGGAATTCATTAGAAATTTACCTCTGGGTTGTGGGCACTATGCAGGAACCCTGCATAGATATCCCAGCATCACTTTGTTTACACTTTTTCCTGTTAGTTTATGGCTTCCTCACAACCCCAAGCTAACATCATTAGGGTTTAATTTAAACCCCACAGAGAAACAAAAAGGTGTTAAACCAGATGACCCGACAATGAAGAACTGAAAGCAGACTATTCCATTGAGCAAATAAGTACAGTTTTTGGAACACCCTGTGATTTTGGGAAGTTCTCCCACTAAGTAATCATGGAGGGGTCTGACATTTTCATCTTAGGTGCAGCGTCCCACTGTGAGAGACATCATCTAAAACAATCTGGAAATCACGTTGTAAGGGATTTTGAAATCATTCATATTGTACATTACTGCTGTAAAAGAAGTAATTTGAACAGCTGAAAAATCTGTTAATATTTGGAACAGTAGCCTTTGTTTGTGGTTTACACGGTCAAACCTTTTACTGTAGTTTTTCATCAGGTTTAAACACACTGCTGGAAGGGTTTTGGCCCAATCCTCCACACAGATCTTCTCTAGATCAAACTCTGATGTGTACGACCCATCTTCAGTGCTCTAACTGAACATTGATGGTACCGTCAGCCGCTCCTTACTACAGTGCAGCCTTTCTGTCCCATGTGCAGAAAAACACCCCCATAGCATGATGCTACCACCCCCATGCTTCACAGTAGGGATGGGTGTTTCTTGGGATGGTCCTCTCATGTCCGTCTTCCTCCAAACACGGCGAGAGAATTCAGATCAAAAAGTTCTATTTTGGTCTGATCTGATCACAATGAACTTTTCTCCCATGATCCTCTGGATACATCCAAACGGTCATCGGTAAACTTCAGACGGGCCTGGACATGTGCTGGTTTAAGCAGGGGAACCTTCATGGCCATGTATGATGTCAAAACCATGACGTCTCAGTGCGTTACCAACAGTAACCATGGAAACGGTGGTCCCAGCTCTTTCAGGTCATTGACCAGCTCCTCCCGTGTAGTTCTGGGCTGAGTCCTCACCTTTCTTAGATCATTGAGACTCTTTGAGGTGAGATCTTGCATGGAGCCCCAGTCTGAGGGAGATTGACAGTCATATTTAGCTTCTTCATTTTCTAAGAGATTGCTGCAACAGTGGATCTTTTTACTTCCAAGCTGCTTGGTCATTGGCCTGTAGCCCTTTCCAGCTTTGTGGAGGTCTGCAATTGTGTCTCTGGTGTCTTTGGACAGCTCTTTGGTCTTGGTCATGTTAGTAGTTGGAGTCTTACTGATTGTATGGAGTGGACAGCTGTCTTTATGCAGCTAACCTCCTCAAACAGGAGCTTCTACTTTAGGACAATAAGTGGAGTGGAGGTGGACTATTTAAAGGTGGACGAACAGGTCCTTTGAGGGTCAGAATTCTAGCTGATAGACAGATGTTCAAAATACGTATTTGCAGCAGTAGAACATTGATGAAATATTTCAGAATCATACATGTGATTTCCAGATTATTTTAGATGATGTCTCTCACAGTGAACTCCACTGAGACAAAACATTTCATTCCTCCATGACTTCTTAGTGGAAGAATTTGCAAAATCACAGGGTGTTTAAACAAATATCTGCTTACTGTATGTGTGTATAGATTATTACAGGGCTGTTTCATAGTTAGAGTTAAAAATCAAGTACCAGTTAGATCACACATTACTGAATATTCAAGAGTAAATTAAAGCAATTTCTCCAAATCTAAATCAATAGATTAATGCAAGTAAATGACATTCTTTGATTTGACCTCAGCTCCCAGCCTTGGTGATTGACAATGTATGTCTGTCAGATCAAAAGTGCAATAATACAATTTAAGAGCCTCCTTGACATTTAAAAACGATTCCCTCTACCTAATAAAAAAAAAACTCTGTCCACAAGTTTTTCAAAAAGTGATACTTTTAATATTACATGCAATTTCTCCTTCTGCCAAAAATGAAAAAGGTCCATTTCAAAATAGTTATCAATATGTATCTCTGTATCCCTGCACTTGAGGTTCAATATTCAAGATAATATCTGTCAAATATGTAAAAATGAAACCAAAAGGCATATATTTTTTGAATGTATGTGGTTAATAATTTGATGGCTTTCAACAAAAAAAATACAAATTCCAATATTGACATACTCTGACATTCCATCTGGTTGTGTTGACAAAGAAAAGAAAATTCAGTTTCTGTTCAACAACTTAGTTTATTTTTAGAAACATCTGTATTCACAAATGTCTTTTTTTTGTAAGAGAGTCCCAACTTTTTGATTTAAATGAGTTTCAATCTTTTTTGTAAAGCTCTTAAGAAGATCCAGAATAAGAATTGCCACAAAACTTTTAAATTGTTCATCAGTGTACTTAGACTGATGTGATCTTTGCTTACCCTTTAATTTAAGGATATTCTTAGTTGGGATATTTTTTCTTTAATGCCTTAGATATCTGAACACTGTTTTTAAAATAATTTTCATTATTTATGTAATTTTGTTGATTTGTTTTATGTTATAGTAAATCTTTTATTTGTCCTTTCCTTTTCTCTCCTTTACCAAGGAATATGTGGAATTCCTTTTGTCATCATATATACTCATTGATAGATAATGTTGATAAAATGATATGTTTTGTATTGTCTGATTTGTCAATAAAAAAAGAAAACGTTTATGAACAGGAAACAGAAATCAACATCAGCATTCCCAAAACTGTGACAAACCACTGCCACCTACAGGGAACCCTGTGCACCACCAGCATAGTCACGTAAATGACTTCACTGCTGTTTCACTGAAACTACGCTGAACATAAATAAAAACACAAAAAGCTTTGGGTTTGCTCCCATTTTCATGAGATGAACTCAAAGATCTGAAACGTTTTCTAAAAACACACACAAAAAAGAAAACATTTCTCTCAAACAGTGTTCACAAATCTGTCTAAATCTGTCATTGTGAGAACTTCTTCCTTTGAGATAATCCATCTCACCTCACAGGTGCGTTATATGAAAGGTGATGATAAGAAAGCCTGATTATTGCACAGGTGGTGCCATAGACTGGCCACAAAAAGAGGCCACTCTGAAACGTGCCGTTTTGTTTTATTAGGGTGGGTCCATCTATCTATGTACTTATATGTATAAATAGATAGATAAAGTTTGGGTGGAAAGTACAAGAACACATGTAGAGGATTGACCCATAGTGAAAGAAAAAAAAAAGTGCTGCCCGTGTACGGGCCTCTGGTCAGGCACCAGACAGAGGCAGCCTGACCAGTCAAGGTTGCCACTGATCTCTCAGCGAGACCCAACCCACCAAACCCTCAAGGTCCTGTACCGATAGTTATTATTACTGCAGATAAAAGGTTCAATAAATACAGCAAAAGAGAGGGGGAGAAGTGGACAACCCTGTCTGGTCCCTCTACCAAGAAAAAACCTGTCAGGAGTCTGTTTGTTGGTTCTGAATGAATGCATTTGGGTTGTGATATAACATTTTAAATCCAATCATGAAGGATTCCCCAAACCCAAACTTATGGAGGGCAGCAATGAGGAACTTCCGTTTACTCTGTCAAATGCTTTTTCAGCATCCAACGAGAGTATGGCTGTTTCCTGGTTTTTAATAGTGACAAAATCTGACTGCATTAGTAAAGCACATGCGTCAGCTGCAGCTGCAGCTGCAGTCAGTGTGTGCGGCGCTTGGGAGGCGCGGGCTGCTCCTGCCGCACCCATGCTGTCTCGCCTATTTGAACAGGTAACGTCAGATATTCACATCAGGAAACGTTGAAAGCCCACACAGAAAAGGTAATCATAGAAAAGACATGTCTAAAAAAATTATATTTGTTTTTATTTTATTTTAAAAAAAGTATATTCCTTTTTCATCAATGCATTTTTTAAGCTATATTTTGCTGGTGAGGCACAGCCTCACCTGCCTCGCCTGACTCCACATCACTGGTATGAGTTGACATCGCTGTCGATCTGCACAAAAGAGAAATAAAGGAGCAAAAATACAGTAAATAAGTTTTATCTGATGTCACAGTAAAAACAGGAAAAAATGGTTCTTTGTTGTCTTAAAATTGAGTCTTGGCTTTGGACTTCTATCTTCTTTAAGACAGATTTGAAGTCCAGTGCTAACGTTGGATTAGGACACCAACCTTAGAGTACAATCTTTTCCACTGGCTCCAGTACGTTTAGCGGCTGGGCTGTAAGGGGAAGCTATAGTTTAAGGCCGTGCTCAGTGCTGGCCTCCAACCACGCTCGAATCTGTGCAATGTCTAGATTAGCGGCTTGGGCCTCACATAGCTCCTCACGGTCCAGCTATGAAACAGTCTAGTCTCTCGCCTGTATTTGTGGCGTGGATTGTTGCTTTCTGTTTCACAGTGTCTGTTTTTGTCTTTTTGTTTCCAGTTAGCCCCACCGGACTTACAGTTGTGGTGGTTGGCTGAGCCTGTCTCTACCCTCACCAGACTCAATGACAGGGATCTGGAGTCGGAGTCTACGTCACACTGAGTCGCCTTATGATTCATGGATCCAGCTGTGAGGAGCAGTCCTGCAGATTACAAGGACAAGACTGACAGCAGGGTCTATGGGAAAGACTGTCTGCATTAGTGTGGAAGCGATGAATGAGCTCAAAGTCATACTCAGCCAGCTTCTCCAGCCACCGCTCGAGCTGACCTT
Source organism: Oryzias woworae (assembly GCA_016861445.1). Lineage (NCBI taxonomy): Eukaryota > Metazoa > Chordata > Actinopteri > Beloniformes > Adrianichthyidae > Oryzias > Oryzias woworae. Next base: position 8,447 of record BOLG01001191.1, read on the forward strand.
CTGGTTCTTTCATTCACCCTCATGTGAGACCTCCACTGACTTCATCTGTAGTAGAGACTTTACTTGTGGTGGGACCAGGGGACGGGCCCATGCTTGGTGACACCAAGCTTGCTGTCAACAATCAATCGCCGTCAAATGGAAGTAGACCTCCCTGTTGCAAGACATAGCCGGCACTGAGGTATTGATTGGTCAGCCCTTCCACACTCAAGCTGAAGCCTGCCTTGATTTTGCTGAGCACCGCGTTGTTTTGTTCGGTGAGGAGGTGCCCTACTTTCACAAGTGGCTGCCCTAAGGGCTCATGCTGCCAGAGTAGTCCTGAAACTGTAGTGGTAGAGCCTGGTCAAGAGCACTTGGTGAAGGGAACTGTAAAATTTGGAGATGTTGAAAAGGGGTCACGGTGCTCAGGCCCCACCAAAGACTCTGTGGAAAAGCACAAAGTTTCTGCTCACTAGAGTCCTGGTTGATTCCCAGCTCACCAAAGTTTGCCACTATGCCTTTTTAAATAACAACCCTGGCAACAAACCTGTGACTATTAAAGGAGGTGCCATTGCAGGCCTCCTCCAGCCAAGAGACTGTTCCTTCCCATCCAGTCATGTCCGAAGTCCACCTATGTGCCACTCAGTGCCCGGCTATGTCCGCAACAGGGGAGGTCTAGCTTCCATTTTGACGGCGATTGTGTTGCAGGAAGCTTGGTGTCACCAAGCATGGGCCCCGTCACCTGGTCCCACCCCAGTAAAGTCTCTACTACAGATGAAGTCAGCGGAGGTCTCACTGAGGGTGAATGGCATAAAAATGGCATTCAAAATGGAACAAAGGTAACACGCTTCTCCGAGCTCCACTGTCCAAAACTGCACACACCTCCAGTCCATAGATGCTCATGTGAATGGTCATTCATACCTTGGGGATCCTTTAGGTGGACAACTGTGGGCTTTGACCTTTGACCTGGAGCACTTGGCAATGATGAAGTCTTTTTTGGTGGGGATGAAAGCTGCTCGGCATCAATGTGGCGACAGATTCTTGAACATTTCACATTCACTGAAGTTAGTAGTCCGGCTGTTAGCCTCCACTTTGTCGTTAAAAAGGAAATCTGCAATCCCAAAGTCTACAAACATTTCACAGAGAATGAAGATTCAATTAAAATACAGTCGCCGACCTGCTGAGGATATTTCCGGACTGAGGAATCTTGTAAAAGGGACATTGAGGGATTTTTCCTGCATAGTGAAAGGTGGATTTAGGCAGAAATCTGTTAAGCACAGAAAATGTTCCTCTGTGTGGACTTTTGAAAGACTGAAAAACTTTAAGCATTTGTCCAGATGTACATTCTTCCACAGAGATGTGCCATCATCCTCAGGTGCTTCAAAATATTTTACACTGAATATTTAGACTTTTCTTTCCAAAACCTTAACTTTAAGAAATGTTTTGTAACTGGACCTCTTTGAATTTGAGTTGAAGGCCCCTGATTTACTGCATGTCAGTTGATCCTTTTTAAAATACTTTTTTATCTGTTCAGGGCTTTTTGAATGTGAAGATTCTCCTGCCGGTCATCAGGACTGCTCTGCTCTGACATCACTGTAGCCTTTGACCAGCAGAGGGTACTGTAGGCAAGGAAACGTGACTCCACGGGTTAGAGGTGAGGTTATAGAGGTGAGGTCTGCTGCAATATACATCTTCATCAATGCCTCATGAGAAAAAGTGGAAAATACTGGATCTAATACATTAAAATAACCGAGACTTTAATAAGAAATGTATTCTGTCTATGCTAGACTGTCATCAGCAAGTGTGTGAGTTCTAATTTGATGGTTTTTACACTGAAAAGACACTTTTTTCCACAGAAGAAAACTTTAAATATTCAGGCAGATTCGCTCTGTTATGATAATAAATGATGTGGGTGAAATGCATTGTGGGGGAAAAGATCCGTTTAAACAAAAAAATTACAAAAGCAGAACTGGAAAACTGTCTTCAGATCCAATGAAAAAACAGGTCACAAAATAATTTTGATTAATACTTTATTTTATAGAACATTTGAAATACAATAAAATGGATCAAAACATTATGATTTGCTGATTTTAATAAGCAAACTACACAGCAACCAACAACAGAGATCCCCTGATCATATAACTTGACCACTTAACCGAATAACCATCATTTTTATATAATGTATTTCCACTGAGTTTTTCTAGACTAATCGTGGGATTGGGTTCAGGTTAGGGTAGAATTTACCGTCCCAATGAAATTCATCACAATTTTTCAGATGGTTCTTAAGATGATGAAGAACCCTCCTTTCAGCTTTTGGTCTGTCTTCTTCTTCTCGAGGAACATTTTGTTCTACTCGCATGAAAACTTCTTGTTCCTCCTGAAATAACTTGCTTAGACTCTGAACTTCAGCACAGCTGCCGTATCCCCAATTCTGTTTTTCATTTGTGTCAAAACCAAATAAATTACTGCAAGATCTGCAAGGATCCATTTGTGTTTCCTTTACTGATATTGAAAGCCTCACATTTGACATCAGGGGGCAGCTTGATTCGTTACTAAAGTACAAAACTTTTCTTGTTTATCTGGATAATATGTCATTACAAGCATCAGATACAAATCTATTCCAGTAACTGAAGCAGGATGAAGCAGCAAGGATTTCTCCAGCAGGGCAACCTCGCGTGCATGTAGACACTCCATAATATCTACAGGGAATTAGGGGTGTTGATCCGAGAGATGCAGATGGTGAAGGAAAACAAAATCTTGTAAGAAGTCCGTTTTCAATTTTGTAGCAATGTTTTCAGTTCTTTTTAAATACGATCTTCATTTGCTTGTCCATAACAGCAGACGACCTGTTGGAAAAAAGATCACTATGTGAGCAAAGCATCACACATCCAAAGGAGTCCCTGACCTAAAAATGAAATCTAGTGAAAGTATTGTAATTGTTTATAAATGTGTTTAAGTTTGAATTGAAATGAAAAAATGGATTAAAAGGATGAATGTCATATTTTTCTTTGTTTCTTTATCCTTTCTGCAACTCTATGTAGCTCATGGTGCTGGAGTCTAAAGTCATAATTATTTTATGATATTATCAAAACCTTTAAGCTGTTTAAGGTCAGAGCCATTTTGATTTCCGTCTGACACCCGCTGAGTTCCATTTTCTAGAAAACGAAACTCTGCAGTAGAAAGAACTGCAAGGAAGGTGTGACAATCTGCAATCCTACTGGACTACAAATCCACAAGAAGTGGAAACAAAAATATTTTATCTACAGTATAGTTTTGGAGTTCTGAAAAAACAAAAATAAAAGCTGAAGGAAGTTTCAAAAATGTTTCTTTAAACTTTTTATCATCTACGGTTGTCTTTGAGCTTATAAAATAGACATAATAACATCAGAGATCATCAGAGAAGATCCTACCAATGTCTAGCAGACAGGAAAAATGGACACCTCCTGGGAAGCTGGGTGGAATAAAGTTGAAAGGGTTGAGGATACTGTTCCTTCAAACAGTCCAATGTCTCGATATCATCCACAAGACTTGGGGTGACAACGGTGGACGGTTGATCGCTCCCAGAAAGAACAGGCTGTGAAGAACCTGGGAATTCACGAAAAACACCAAAACACATCATTTCCTATTTTTTAATCGCGTGTGATCATGTTTCCATTAAAGCCCACCTCATCCACCAACATGGGACGTATCCTGCTCAGTCTTGTTACTCAGGGCCAACCATCGTTTCTATGAGGAATAGGCATTCCTCCTGAAAACGGCTGCTCTGGCAGAAATTCAGTCCTGCTATGAAAATATTTGCGGAATCAGTTCTTGCGTCAGCAGCCTTTGGCAGAAAAGGTCAGAAAAACTATTCACGTCACTTTTCTTCTTCTTGTGTGTCCGTCGAAAGCAAAAGATGGATATAATAAAGGTTATACATCAGTGATAAAGGGATGAAAACCATGCTGAAAGGGTCTAACAGATGGAAGCAGCTACTCACCATTTCACTGTCCATATAAGTAAAACTTTAGTTTCTTCTCTGGAGTTTTCTTCAGTCAACTTGGAGCTTAAAGCAACAGGTTTTCACTGCAATTGAAGGTTTGCTCTCTGACTGAATCCTTCAAACACTGACTGATTTCAACACGAGTTTGAACAAAGCAGGAAGTTCCCCAGCAAGGCGGGCAAAAGAGAGGGTTGCAGGGTAGAAACTCTTCTTGTGTTAAGTTACAGCAAACTCTTTGGGGGGAAATGACCAAAATGAAAAAGACTTTTTTATAATGTTGATGTTATGACTGAACATCTGACAGCAGAGCAAGAACTAAAATCCTCTGCAGGTTAGTTAGCTCTGGTTCCCCGTTAAGTTTTGTTTACAGTGAAAGCATAACTTTCATCACTAAGAGAATGATGACTCATTCATTTCCGAAGAATTCTTCTTTTATTTGTGTTTTGAAACTTTGGCTGCTTAGATCTGATATGCAGCTAATCCCCATTTAGAGTCACGATGAAAGTGTTTGAGGGTCAAAAATGTTTCCAAACTAAAACACATTGTAAGACCAAAAGGCTTTTTTTCTCCAAACCAAGAGCAGAGGAGTGGTGTCGTCTGTCAGACATGGAGGAAGGAGAATCCTGGTTCTGTTTTGTTTCGGGATGGTTATCAAGTCAAAGACAATCTGAACCCAAACAGCCTTTTCTGGCTCCGTCACATCCACTCGGATGAAATCCCTTCACTGTTCCAAAGCAATGGTTTGATCTATTGGATTTTTGAAAGTCGTGGATGAATTTTCCATCAAAGTAAATTATGGTTTGTTTGTTTTTTCAAAAAATACAAATTCATGTTTTATTTATGAAAACTTGTTTCAAACATGTTAAATAGGAAGTATGCATGCAATATGGCACATATACACACGTGGACAAAATTGTTGGTACCCCCTCAGTTAAAGAAGGAAAAACCCACAATTCTCACTGAAATCACTTGAAACTTACAAAAGTAACAATAAATAAACATTTATTGAAAATTAAATAATCAAAATCAGCCATCACTTTTGAATTGCTGATTAACATAATTATTTTAAAAAAAACAAACTAATGAAACAGGCCTGGACAAAAAATGATGGTACCCTCTATAAAAGATTGAAAACTATTTGACCAGACTGACATGATTAACTCAGGTGTGTCCTTTAATTGACATCACAGGTGTTACCAAACTCATAATCAGTCAGTCTGCCTATTTAAAGGGAGACAAGTAGTCACTCTGCTGTTTGGTGAAAAGGTGTGTACCACACTGAACATGGACAACAGAAAGCGAAGGAGAGAATTGTCCCAGGACATCCGAAAAAAAATTATAGATAAACATCTTAAAGGTAAAGGCTATAAGACCTTCTTTAAACAGCTTGAACTTCCTATGACAACAGTGGCTCATATTATTCAGAAGTTCAAGACCCACGGGACAGTAGCCAACCTCTCTGGACGTGGCCGCAAGACGAAAATTGATGACAAATTGAAGAGACGGATCGTTGGAATTATATCCAAAGAGCCCAGAACAACCTCCAAAGAAATTAAAGGTGAACTCCAAGGCCAAGGTACATCAGTGTCAGATCGCACCATTCGTCGTTGTTTGAGCCAAAGTGGACTTCATGGGAGACGACCAAGGAGGACACCTGTGAGGGATCGAGCGGCCAATGAGGACAACAGAAGATATATCAAAAATGAAAGTTTTAATTTTTCTCCAAAAACATGGTATTTACAAATTAGGCCCATAAAAGAGGTCAAAATAACAGAATTAACTGAGACAAACTGAACTTTAACTTAACCAACTGAACAGACCAGTAACAGAAAGAAACTGACCTAACCAAAGACACAACAGGGGAACATATATAGTGGGTGATCAGACCACTAGAAAAACATGAGGGGGGTAACTAACAACATTTAACAAAAGACTACAGACAAAACTAAACACAAAACTTGGTTTTCTTCAGTGGAAAGAGAACAAAACAGAAGTACAAAGTTAGAACAAATAAATAGCAATAAACTGAAAGAAAGTTAAACAACATTAAAGAAGTCCGTGATTTCTCCCCCTTGGAGGCTTCTGAGATGGCGCCTGCCCAATTCCCTGGCTCAAGCATTTAGGAGCTGTGGTGGCTTCATTTCCCCCTTTGGCCAGGTCTCACCTCACAGCTCCAGGAGCAGAACCTCAACCACACCTGTAGCAACCAGCACCCCTCTGCACCGGAAACTCAAAACAGGTGAAATTAACAAACCAAGATAAATAAACCAAACAAAATAGATGTTACAAATAAGCAAAAAAATAAATGTATATTTTAACTCAAACCAATGTGTGCTCATTTATGAGTGTAAATGCAAGTGTAAAATATGTGGGGAAAAATAAATATAAAATGTGTTGTGCAGAGGGGTTACCACCATTTTGTTGTGGGTGTGGCAGGGTATGCTGCCATCACACTCCCCTCCCCTTCCAAACTCTCGCTGGGAGTGCGAGAGAGGTAGTCAGCAGTTTACGTTGTTCTTGCCCGGATGTACTTGACACTGTAGCAGAACGGCTGCATGGCAAGGTACCATCTTGTGATCCGCCCATTGGTGTCTTTCATCCTCTCCAACCAGGATAACTCTTTGGTGGTCGGTCCTCGAGGGTAAACTCTCTCCCCAAAAGGTAATATTTAAATGAGTCCATGGCCCACTTGATTGCAAGTGCTTCCTTCTCGACAGTTGAATAGCGAGTTTTCTCGAGGCATTAGCTTGCGACTTATGTAAGCCACAGGACGTTGGTCCCCAGAAACCCCTGGAGAAGCACAGCGCCAACGCCCCTCTCCGATGCATCAGTTTGTAGAGTAAATGGCTTTCAAAGTCTGGGCTGTGAAGTACTTGGGCTGGTACTTAGGGAGTGTTGCAGATCCCGAAAAGCAGCCACAGCATTGATGGTCCATTGGATCTGATTTGGAGACCTTGAGCCAGTCATGTCTGTTAGCGGAGCAGCTCGGGCTGAAAAAGTTTGGAATGAAACGATGGTAAAGAGCCCACCATGCCAAGAAATGACCTTAGCTGTTTCCTGGTTTGAGGAAGAGGACAGGTCTCAATCGCTTGAACTTTGTTAATTTGCGGTTTGATCAACCCCACCTCCAATAGTAAACCCCAGGTACTCTGTCTCAGTCTGAGCCAGAACACACTTGGCTGGATTAATGGTCAGTCCCACTGAATGAAGATACTCCAGAACTTTCTTCAGGTGCTCCAAGTGCTCATCCCATGTTGTGCTGTAAACAACAATATCATTCCAGATATGCGCATGCAAAGCTTTCAAGCCCGCCGAGTACCTGGTCCATGAGTCTCTGAAGTTGCTGGGGCACCATGTAATCCAAAAGGGAGAACAGTAAACTCATAAAGACCCCAGGGTGTCCGGAAAAAGCGGTGTACTCTTGTGACTGAGCAGTAAGGGGCACCTGCCAATACCCTTGCAGAGGTCAATGGTGGTTAAAATATTTTGCTTTCCCCAGACGCTCAATGAGACTGTCGATACGAGGAGTTGGATAAGAATCAAATTTTGACATTGCATTTAGGTAATCTGAAGTCAATGCAAAATCTGATTGAGCCGTCCTTCTTGGGAACCAAAACCACTGGATTACACCACTCACTTTTTGAGGGCTGGATGATTCCAAGAGACAAGCATGAACTCCACCTCTTTCTTTAATGGGACCAGGAGACGCTCTGGTATTCTGTAGCTCATCCGCCTTACAGTGGCCTGGTCCTTCAGCACAATGTCATGTTCCACAAGACTGGTGCGTCCGGGGCACTCCTGAAATATCTCAGGGTTGATCAGTGCCTTTACCTGGGATTGCTGGTTTGGAGACAGATGACTCAAATCCAGAGTGGTGGCCATTGGTGTAGGTAGAAATTCAACCTCCTCTTCCTCCTTCACATTCTGGATAAGCAGCACCTGGGCCTCCTCAGCTCTTGGAAACCATTCCTTCAAAAGATTCACATGAAGCACTCTGCTGGAAACGTGTGTGACCTGGCATAGACACTTGATAAGTTGTGGCTCCAAGTTTTTTCTGCACCACAAAGGGGCCTTGCCATTTTGCCAGCAGGTTACTGTCGCTTGTTGGGAGCATCACAAGTACCTTCTGACCTGGGAGGAAGCTTTTGTGTCGTGCTTTCCTGTCATACCAGGTCTTCTGGTACCAGCTGAGCCTCAGCCATGTGTACTTGAGCCAGTTCACTCATCTTCTGCAGTTTCTCTCTCATCTGTAGGACATAAGAAAATTATATTAACAGGTCCTTCCCTCCCCCAGTCTTGTCCAGGTCTCTCTCAGCAAGGTCAGGGGTCCCTTTACTTCATAACCATAGAGAAGTTCAAATGGGGAAAACCCTGTTGAGGGCCTGAGGAACCTCCCTGTAGGGCAAACAGGAGGTAAGGAAGCCACTGATCCCAATCAGAACCAGTATCATTAACAAACTTACGGAGCATCTGCTTGAGTGTTTGATTAAAAACCGCTTCAGTCAGTCCATCCGTCTGTGGATGATAGGGGGTTGTTCGAATACTCTTTATGCCCAGGAGCTGGTAAACCTGTTTTAGGCAGTGTAGACATAAAGTTAGTCCCCTGGTCTGTTAAAATTTCTTTGGGGAAACCCACTCTTGAGAAGAACTGCACCAGAGAGAATGCCACCAGCTTTTGCCTTCACATTTTCAAAGCAAACACCATCCGGGTATTTGGTAGCATAATCTGTAATGACCAGCATGTAACGCTTTCCAGCTCTGCTTCTTTCCACAGGGCCAACAACATCCATGCCCAAGCGTTCAAAGGGGGTGCTAATTATCGGAAGAGGCTGGAGCGGGGCCTTAGCTGCACTTTTGATGGTCGTCTTCTGGCACTGAGGGCAAACTTTTAGCAGTATTGTTCAACATTTGCATGCAAAACCAGGCCAGAAAAAAATGCTTAATAATGCGAGCAGCAGTCTTGTGCTTCCCAAGGTGGCCGGCCCAGGGAATAGAGGTGGCCCAGGTTGAGTATTACATCCCGGACCCTCTGAGGGACTACTAGCTGCTTTGTTTGCCCACGCTGACGATATAGAACACCATCATGCAGGAAGAACTCCCTCCTTTTCTTGGACTCAACCATTTCATTAGCTTTTAAAAAACAGAAAGACAGAGTTGGATCATCCTGCTGCATGTTACTGATGTCAGTGGGCAACTCAAACCCCAAAGCCATGGTCTGGAATTCCTTCATTTTGTGGCTTCACAACTGCGCGTTTAAATTTCTCTTGCCTTCGTTGACTTCGTGGCTTGCGAGACTTTCCCGGGCTTGTCTCCAGCTCAGCGTCAAAGAATGGCAAGGCACTGAGAGGTGGGGATTGTTCCTCTTCAAGTTGAGCCTGTGCCCTTGTAACAGCAACAGTGCTGTTTCCTTTTTGTCCAGCAAATCAAAAAAGGTACTGGAAGGTCATTACCTAGGACCACTGGAAAAGGCAGATTGTCAACAACGCCAACATTTAGCAGATATGTCTGGCCTTGGACTTTCGACATACAGTTTCAGCAGTGGGGTACATTTTCCTATCCCCATGCACAACAACAGATTGAGATGTCTCACTGTTACAAACAATATTTGCTGGTATGTGCTGCCTCTGCACAAGAGTCTGTGTGCTGCCTGTGTCTACAAGAGCCTTATGACTTTTCCCATTAATCTTTACAGTGATCAGTTTTCATAGATTCACCTTCCTGAGTTTCTGGTGGAAAACCACGGAATGGAACAAGGCACATTTGAGTGAGCTTCACTGGATTTTTGGACATAATGGTTTGATGTGTCCTTCCTGTCCACACAAATAACAAATTGGTGTTTTACTGGAAGGTTTTGCTGGTTTTACTTGCTTCTCCTCCAAAGGAGCTCTACTCACACCTGGGGCAGACCTCTGGTGGTATTGGTGATTTGTTGATCTCCGAGAGTCTTTAGAGGCCTGCCATGCAAGGTTGCTCCACGGAAGGTTTTTCTTTCGAGCAGCCACAAAAACCTCTGCCAGGGAGGCCACTTCAGCTGCTGATTTAGGGCCCGTGTTCTTTTATCCAAATCTGTAGCTCAGGTGACACCATTCTTAAATATTGTTCCATGATTAGGATTTCAGAAATGTCTTTCGCTGTTTTACCTTAGGCTGAATCCACTTGTCATACAGCTCTTTAGTCTGGAATACAGCTCCTTGGGGGTCTCCTCATCTCCAACTTCCAAGGACCGAAACCTTTGCCTGTAAGACTCAGGGTTGATAGCATATTTGTGCAAAATGGCAGTCTTCACTTTGTCATAATCCTGTGAGTCATCAAAATCCATGCTTACATAAGCACTCCTAGCCTTACCAGTGAGCAGTGGAATAAGGTGTAAAACCCAATCCGATCTGGTCCACTTGCATGCTGTAGCAATTCTTTCAAAAGTGACAAGGAAATGTTCCACATCATCATTTTCTGTGAGTTTTTCCAACCTTGGTTGTTGAGAAAATTGAGGTCGGCTAGGTGCTGTCGGTTCACATTCTGGAGCAGATGTTGGTTGTGAAAGTTGATTGTCAACGCTAGACACCTCTGAAGGATCAGGTGCTGATGATGTGAGTTCTGGAGGAGGAGAAGTGCGAGCCTGCACCTCCATTTGAAGAAGCTGAAACTGGTGCTGCAGAGCTTTGAAACGATGTTCTTGTTGTTTTGCTTCCTCCTGTAGTTGAAGGTCTCTGGCCTCCTGCTTTCCCATGAAAGCCTGAAGAATATCAGTTAGATTTTTCAATGTTGGCTCATGCCCGTCTTCACCCTCAGTACCTGGTGCAACCCCTGTAGCTCCAGCCTCCGGCTCCTCTTCCTGGTCTCCAAGTCCACTGTTAATGTCCTTGTTCTCCGTCCGAGGTCTCACAACTCTTCCTCCACGATGCATGGTGCACTCCAAAAAAAAAAAACAGATGTCAAGAAAAAAGGGGGGAAAAAAAATTCCGTGTCCTCATTTACCGATCCCGCTTCTGACACCACATGTGAGGGATCGAGCGGCCAATGAGGACAACAGAAGATATATCAAAAATGAAAAGTTTTAATTTTTCTCCAAAAACATGGTATTTACAAATTAGGCCCATAAAAGAGGTCAAAATAACAGAATTAACTGAGACAAACTGAACTTTAACTTAACCAACTGAACAGACCAAGTAACAGAAAGAAACTGACCTAACCAAAGACACAACAGGGGAACATATATAGTGGGTGATCAGACCACTAGAAAAACATGAGGGGGGGTAACTAACAACATTTAACAAAAGACTACAGACAAAACTAAACACAAAACTTGTTTTCTTCAGTGGAAAGAGAACAAAACAGAAGTACAAAGTTAGAACAAATAAATAGCAATAAACTGAAAGAAAGTTAAACAACATTAAAGAAGTCCGTGATTTCTCCCCCTTGGAGGCTTCTGAGATGGCGCCTGCCCAATTCCCTGGCTCAAGCATTTAGGAGCTGTGGTGGCTTCATTTCCCCCTTTGGCCAGGTCTCACCTCACAGCTCCAGGAGCAGAACCTCAACCACACCTGTAGCAACCAGCACCCCTCTGCACCGGAAAACTCAAAACAGGTGAAATTAACAAACCAAGATAAATAAACCAAACAAAATAGATGTTACAAATAAGCAAAAAATAAATGTATATTTTAACTCAAACCAATGTGTGCTCATTTATGAGTGTAAATGCAAGTGTAAAATATGTGGGGAAAAATAAATATAAAATGTGTTGTGCAGAGGGGTTACCACCATTTTGTTGTGGGTGTGGCAGGGTATGCTGCCATCACAACACCACTGCTGAAAAACAATCCTAAAAAAGCCAGACCGGAATTTGCAAAAATGCATGTTGACAAGCCCCAAAGCTTCTGGGAGAATGTCCTTTGGACAGATGAGACCAAGCTGGAGCTTTTTGGTAAGGCACATCAACTCTATGTTCATAGACTCAAAAACCAAGCATACGAAGAAAAGAACACTGTCCCTACGGTGAAACATGGAGGAGGCTCAGTAATGTTTTGGGGCTACTTTGCTGCATCTGGCACAGGGTGTCTTGAATGTGTGCAAGGTACAATGAAATCTGTAGACTATCAAGGCATTCTGGAGAGAAATGTGCTGCCTTGTGTCAGAAAGCTTGGTCTCAGTCGCAGGTCATGGGTCTTCCAACAGGACAACGATCCAAAACACACAGCCAAAAACACCCAAGAATGGCTGAGAGAAAAGCGTTGGACTATTCTAAAGTGGCCTTCCATGAGCCCAGATCTGAATCCCATTGAACATCTGTGGAAGGAGCTGAAACATGCCATTTGAAGAAGACACCCATCAAACCTGAGACAACTGGAGCAGTTTGCTCATGAGGAGTGGGCCAAAATACCTGTTGACAGCTGCAGAACGCTCATTGACAAATACAGAAATGGCTTCATTGCAGTGATTGCCTCAAAAGGTTGTGCAACAAAATATTAAGTTATGGGTACCATCATTTTTGTCCAGGCCTGTTTCATTAGTTTGTTTTTTTTTAAATAAATATGTTAATCAGCAATTCAAAAGTGATGGCTGATTTTGATTATATAATTTTATATAAATTTTATTTATTGTTACTTTTGTAAGTTTCAAGTGATTTCAGTGAGAGTTTTTCCTTCTTTAACTGAGGGGTACCAACAATTTTGTCCACGTGTGTAATGGATAATAATAGCAATAATGGCAACAATAACAAAAATAATACAGCCACATGTCTGAAAGTGTCACAGCAGCAGCTAGCCTGCTGCTAATCATCTGATTCCCTCCACCTATATATCTCTGCCTCTGCCCTTCATTCTCTGCCGAATCGTTGCACTTCAAGCTTTCAGAGAAAGCTCCAGCGGTGTTCATGCTCACCACTCAGCCTGACTACCAGCTATTCTGCTCAGCCTGATCCAGACATCATACTGCCAGCAGCTGCCGTTACATGCCCCTGTCTCTCTGCTGCTCCATTTCTTCCAAAGCCTTGTAAGTCTCCACACCTTCTCCTTTTTGGAAACCTTCCCAGAGATCCCTGGTGATTTGAGTTAACCTATTGCATCAACTAAGCCCCAGGATCCTGAGTTTTGTCACACCCACTTGGAGTTCATTTTCTCCCCCACTATCGCCTCTACCTGGAGCCACACCTGCCTTGTCGTAAGGAGGACTCCACTCCTCTTCTTCCCTGCAGTCTTCTCTCCTCACCCCAGTAAGCCTCCATTCAGGTTTTTGCCTTCCCTGCTTCAAGCCATGTTGCCATCATTAACCCTCTCCTGTCTCCACCTCACATAGATCTGCCGTTTATCTCCAAAGCCTGGTGGGAAGCCTCCGAGTCAAAAGCTTTAATAAACCTGGTTTTCTTGCACTCCTGAGTTTGACGTATTTTGGGTCCCTGAAGTAAAACCTGACAGGAAGCGGGTGGAAAGCTTGGCTTATTTAAGCCTGGCTCTTAAAAAAAAGAAAAAAGAAGAAAGCAGAACACTCAACCAAAAACCAACACAGTAACAAAAAGTCTATATTTTTAGCATACCATAAATATAAATATTAATTATAGGTTAATGGTCTTCATCATTTTGCACCTCTAATACTGCAAATTATGTTCCTTTATTTCTGGATTTTGTCCATATCATTAGTAAGTATATTGAACTTATAGATGTTTTTTGTTCCAAATCTAAGCTGTTTAGGATTTTGGGTCCGCACACACACAGAAATGAAATCTTCTGCGATTGGTTCATGCAAATAGTTTCAAGTTACCAATTACCTTGTTTATGGGAATTTTCCTTGATTACAAACATTTTCTGCATTTTGTCTGGCAAAAGGAAATTAAATGCTCTGAATTGTCCTATATTGCATCAAATCCTGTAATTTTAATGATTTAGATTGTATAAAAAGTCAGTCAGTATGTTCTAAATACCCTGATTTGTGTAACATGCGGGTGACTCGTTTTTGTATTATATTTAGTGGATGGAATGAAGATTTAGAATTATTCTCCCAACCTTATTACAGTAGGTGAGGGAGGGGATCTTAAGCAGCAGTATAAAGTACGTAGTAATTATAGTCCAGGAAGCATTTAACTTTATTATTGAAAGACTTTTGGAGATTTTTGTCTTTGTGTCTGTGTGTTTTTGACAGTTTGTCAATTATTAACCCTAAAAACTAGTTTTCTTATACAGTTTCTATTGGGAAACCATTTGTTATTTGTTCCAAACTTTCCTTGTGTTTACCAAGTTTGTTTTTTATTGATAATTGTTGGCAATCCAGCCATTTTTTGATTTTATATTCAATTCATTTATAATCTTAATAGATTAGAATAATTGTCATCACTACAACAAACATTTACAAGAGTACCCCCGCTGCAAGTAACATGGGCGGATGGACTGATGGGATGTCTAACAGAAGTTGTCACATCCCAAATGGAAGTTCTTTTTTTTTCGAAAGGGCGGGAGTTGGTGATCTCAAAATAGAATTCTTGCTTTTGGTTATGTTAATTTTAGGTGTGCTTTAATTTTCATAGAAATGTTTTAGTGTAAAATGTTGTTATCATTATTCTAAGGTGTCGTTGGATAAGCAGTAGTCCTGTAGTTGTGGAAGCGAACGTGACTCATATTTCAAAATAAAAGTCAATAGCGGAAATGCTTTTTCATTTTCACAATATAGCTGCATCAGGGTGAAAATAAAATGACAACTCAATTCTCCAAACAGCTTTTTCTTTTTCTTCACATTGCTTTCTTTTGTAATGTTACAACTAATTGTGAAATTGCAATCGAGATCGCGTACAAACCTCAATTGAGCAAGAGAAAACAATGTTCAGCTCCAGTTAAATGAATGGTTGCTGTGTTTATACTAGATCAAATGTATACATGTTTGTTCAGCCGACTCTTAACAATTCTGTTAATGAAAGCAAAAACTTTCAAACTCTAAACTAATATCCTGAGCTGGCACAGTGGATTTATCTCAATATGAATTACACATAGAATAAAAACGCTATCGACTGTTATTGCTTTTTTACTATGAAGACGGAAAAAAACCCACAATGACAAGAGGCTCCCAGCTGCAGATGAAACTGACATTAAACAACGTCTGCATCTGGATTCATTTCCAAACATTGCTGCACTTGAAGATCTCCTGGACAGAACTCAATGGGACTCAATCATGGTGGTCTTCTGATCTGCTGGAAAGCAAAGCTTCAGGAGGTCTTTCCAGCCATTTGACATCTCCTTCTGGAACATCTTGTTAAGTGTTCGTAAATATTAAATTCATGACGTAAAACTCAAGAACCATCCTGCTGCAACATTGATATCAGCTGACCTTTTAAGACCAAGTTTCTTCATGATTCCATCATTTATACAACATTAAGAACTTGAAATGAGCACGAGTTTTAAATAAACTTTAGTTTGTAAACCAAATAAAACAAGGAAAAGCAACAACTGCTGTCAAAAAATTACTAAAAATAAACATCAACAATAAACTTTAAAAAAAAAGAATAAAAACAAAGACGAAAAATAATTAAAAAATGCTGCTTTGGTCCAGGAGAATTTTTAGCATTGTTAGACAATACAAGTGTGCAGCCTAAAGACAATTTATATATGTCTCTACAGAATGAAAAAAACCGCTCTCCTCTGTGTCAAAATAACTTTTTAAAAAATGTTTCTATATTTTTCCTCAATTTTGAATGCTATCTGACTGTGCCTTTGCGAAACAAGTTTGACATTCACAAACTCCACATAAAGCCATCACATTTTCATAGGCAAATGATGCATGGCTGAACTATTATAATCAAAACCTCATTAACATTATATCTCAAAAACGTGTTAAAAAACACAGGAAAAGTTGAAAAAAAGAGCGTTTACTCTGAAAATTGGTGCAGTCGTATCAAACTCAGTCAGTTAAACATGATAGATAATTGTGGGGATGTTCATTCTCTGTGAGAGTTCTTTACTGAAATAAATACAGAGCCATAACAATCTGAAAATTATTTGAAGAATATTATGTGAATTATTGGTGAAACAAAATGTACTGTTTTATATAATCTTTTTATATAATAAAAATGTATTATATAGTATGGTAATTTTTTGTGTATTTAATGCACTAAAACCACATGCAAGTTATGTGACATTCAATCTAAATATAATAATGAACACCCATTTATGAATTACTTAATGTGTTCTTTAATGCACATATACCGTTTATTATTCAGAAATGTGTTGATATTAATAATATTACGCATTGAATTGTGCTCTGTTTTGATCATCTGTTTTCTGTTGGACAGTAAACTGTTTTAGATCATTGCCCTAATCTGTCATTAGGTAATTCACAAATAGGACTATATTGTGTAAAGCATTAGTCAAATTAAAAACCAAAAGATGAGAAGTTCGCGCAGTGAAAACATTGACTGTAACAGTAATAATAATAAAGGGAAAATATGTCTATGAGTTTAAAACAGACTCATTCTTTAACTAAGCTGAAGCTAACATGGCCTTTGGAATTATTCAGATAGAAGAACTTAGCGGAAAAAAGATTTAGAAATGTATCATACAGAACAAAGTGTTTGAAGTTTATAAAGAAAAAATATTAGGCATGTACTCCTTCAAATAGCCATTGTCGTAGTATGTTTTAGCGAGAAAATACAGTTGGTTCATACAGAATTATTAACACACTGTTTAACTAACATTGTCATCTTTCCTCGCGCCAAAGTCGAACAGTTTGAGGAAGAGGTGTCGGATGTCTGTCCTAAAACGAAACTACACACGAAGAACTATTTCCGCTTACGACATTCAGTGGATGTCCATCCGCCATGATGGATCCATCCGCCATTACATGCCTGCAGTTGGGTGCCTGTTAATATTTATGTCATCTACAAACAAAATAAGTTTGAATAATTTAGTTACATTAAATCAGTGGCTACCGCCAGGGCCTGCAGAGCCAGTTTGCTTTATGATGCATTCACACCAAACGCAATTCGTGTGGCAGAGGCGGCCAGTTTAAATGTAAAGTCAATGGTTGAGACGCGAATTGAGTGACGAGGCGCGAACTGAGCATCCCGCCATGGCCGACCAAAGTTATAAAAAATAAACTGAAATCTAGGGAGGTGGCTTCGTCTCCTCAACCAATCAGGGACTCAACTTTCGGACACGTGACATTTTCAGAGCCAGCGGGGAGAAAACATCCAATATGGTGGATCGATCCATAGCTCTCCTGAACTTCCATTAATTTTCTTAAATCAAATCAAAACTTTATTTATAAAAAGTGCTCCTCATACTTGGTGTAACTCGAAGCGCTTTACATTTAAAAACAAAACAAAAGCCAAAAACACAATAAAAACCCAACCCACCCTTTACCCTCCCCCCTCCCAGCCAATAATACATACAACCCATGACCCCACAATGAGGAGGCTACTGTTAAAATAACTTCTAAAAGAAACTTAAGGCTTGGCTCTGCTGTGAGGAAACAGTATTTGGGAAACTATTCATGCCAGGACCAGTTCAGTCATAGGAACAGGAACAGTGCCTATCCAGACCGGGACAGCAAACCCTGGAACAAAAGATCCCCACAGAAACACCGGGGTTAAAATCATAGCAAAATACTAATATGAAATACTTCAAATGAATTTAAAAACATAAAATAGAAAATCTGATTAAAAGCAATAAAATACATAAAATCAAATTAAATACATAAAATAATATATTTATTAAAACTCACAGAATAAATAAGATAAGATCAACTAAAAGCTAAATTAAAAAGCCTCACCATAGGTTTTTGTCCTCACCTTAGTGACAACTAAAAGGACGAAGGCCTCAGGGTACATGAGGGTTCATACTTTAAAAGTAGATCACTTAAATCAGAAGACCCAAGACCATTAAAACATTTATAAACCATTAAAAGAACTTTAAAATCAATCCTGAAACACACAGGGAGCCAATGCAGAGATTTTAAAATGGGAGTAATGTGTTCCCGCCCCCCTTGTCATAATTGTGCCTATGAGTTCTCTGCTCTCTGCCATCCAAGACTTTATATCTAAAATAAAGTTAAAAAGAATGTTTACAGGTTCAAGGTCATCAGGGGACACAGTGAAGTAAAGCTGGGTATCATCAGTGTAGCTGTGAAAGTCAATACTGTGTCTCATGATGACATCCCCAAGAGGCAACATGTAAGTTTATGTAAGTTAAAAAGTATAGGTCCTAAAATGGACCCCTGGGGAACCCCACAACTTATTTGATGGATTCTTGAAGAGCATGTATCCATACTTACATAAAAGTGTCGATTTGTAAGATAGGAATAAAACCACTTAAGAACATTTCCAGAGAGGCCCACTAGACTCCTAAGTCTATCTAATAAAATCTGGTGATCTACTGGATCAAAAGCAGCACTAAGATCCAGCAGCACCAGAACAGAAAGTTTCTGGGAGTCTAAATTAATTCTGAGATCATTAACAATCTTTAAAAGAGCCATCTCTATATTGTGGTTCATCCTAAAACCAGATTGATATTTTTCTAAAATATTTTGGGTATTTAGAAACTCATGTAGTTGAGTAACGCCACTTTTCTCTATAATTTTACTCTAAAACGGTCAGTTGGTTCCAGGTCTGTAGTAATCCAGAGTATCCAGGATGTAAATGACTCTTCTTCAGAAGGGGCCTCACCACTGCTGTTTTACAGGCAGAAGGGAAGACACCCGTCTGAAGAGAGCAGTTTACTATGTTTAAAAGCTCTGACTCAAAGAATCCATCAAATGTTTGAAAAAGTGAAGTAGGAATGGGATCTAAAAGGCAGGTTGTGGAGTTTACTTGGGATAAAACTCGATCAAGCATCTCTGCATCAACCAGGACAAAACTCCCCAGTGTTTCCTCTGGTAAAGTCAATGCTGGTGATCTGTTAAAACCAGAGTATGGTACAGATGAAATATTAGATCTTATTGCATTGATTTTATCCATGAATTGTCTGCAAAGTCCTCACATGCAGCATTAGATGATGACATGGAGGACTTGTTGAAATCGTTATTTACTAAAATATCCATAGCTTTAAAAAGACATTTCTGATTGTTTCTTTTTTCTGAAATGATGTTTGAAAAGTATTGTGTTCCAAACTTTTTAACTGAGTTGTACATTTTGAGTTGTTATGAATTGTTAATTTCATATCTCCTCTCTGTTCGCCTGCAGATCTGATGCTTAATGTCATCAGTCTTCCATGGTGTTTTATTAGTGATTCTTGATTGTTTAGTTTTGATTGGATCCACTGCATCTATGGAAGCCTGAAGTCTGTGATTCAAATCATCAACAAAATGATCATAGGAAGCAGGAGTTTGTTTAAAAATATCAATAAAACCTGCAGCCTCTTCAGGAGTTAGAAACCGTTTCCTCACATTGCTCACTTAACCCGCCGTTTCCCTTTCCGGGCAGCAGAGTTTCCAGATTCCGTCCCGGTTACTGTTGGGTGAAGGCGGGTTCACTCTAGAGAGTCTGTCAGGACCTATGGAGCTGTAGTGAACACGTTCACAATCCCGGCACCTGGTAGAGGAGCTCACGGCCAGACAGAGAGCTGCTGCTGGATGGGAAAGCAGTCTGCTCAGACCTCCTGAACTTTAGGATGTTTTCTTATTTTCATTGAGACAATATTTAAAAAGTTCTCCTCATTTTATTCTTGTTTTTATTTTTGCCCTCTCATGTTAAAGTGTGACAGTAAGCATTTGAACTCCTGTCAGAGAAAGACGGAAACACCGCCGAATAGAACATCAATCACACACAGCAGAAGAGAAACTCACTGGAGCTAAAGGGAAACTAAATGTTCTTATGAACCCAAACATTGAGACGTGATCAATGATGTTTTTGTAGAGCTCTTTGAAATAAATAAACCTGATCTCTAATGATCATCTGTGTCTCCTATGCATTGTAAATGAGATTAACAGATGCAGCTCCACGTAGCAATCAGGCTACAAACATTAGCTGCTAGTATCATGTAGCAATCAGACTACAAACATTAGGTGCTAGTATCATGTAGAAATCAGACTACAAACATTAGCTGCTAGCTTCATGTAGCAATTAAGCTACAAACATTAGCTGCTAGTATCATGTAGCAATCAGACTACAAACATTAGCTGTTAGTATCATGTAGAAATCAGACTACAAACATTAGCTGCTAGCTTCATGTAGCAATTCAGCTACAAACATTAGCTGCAAGCTTATTGTAGCATTCAAGCTACAAACATTAGCTGCAAGCTTATTGTAGCAATCAAGCTACAGACATTAGCAGCTAGCATCATGTAGCAATCAGACTACAAAGATTAGCTGCTAGCTTCATGGAGCAATTCAGCTACAAACATTAGCTGCAAGCTTATTGTAGCAATCAAGCTACAGACATTAGCAGCTAGCATCATGTAGCAATCAGGCTACAAACTTTAGATGCTAGCTTCATGTAGCAATCAGGCTACAAACATTAGCTGCTAGCTCCATGTAACAATTAGCTGCTAGCTTCATGTAGCAATTAAGCTACAAACATTAGCTGTAAGCATCATGTAGCAATTAAGCTGCAAACATTAGCTGTTAGCTTCTCTGACACGCAAACTAGGCGGTGAGCTTAGGGAACACATTTTTGGCCATGCGGTGAGCAGCGAATTCTCTGTGCGGCAAGAAAGGGGTGGACCACACAAATTGCATTTGATGTGAGTGCACCGTTATAGTCATACGGTCAGTGCTTCCGCCCTTTACTTCCGGTTTTGCGGGCGACTTGCCATTAAAAACACTGCTGACTAAATGCATTTAAGTTGATTCAACCAATCAGAATTTAAGCTAGAGTCTCTGTAGCTCATGAAGGCAAATGAAAGCAAATGACACATAACCTCTGATTTGATGGTCAAAGCTTGCGCTACCAAAAGATAACCTCTGTACTTTGTTCAGGCCGTTGGCAGTGGCTGCACTTGATTTTTGCTTGAATTACTCGCTGTTTTGCAGTTAGCTGAAGGAGGAGAAGTTGATTTAGTTGCAGATTTATGGCATTCTTAAGACGGACTTTTACGGAAAAATTTTGGACATCTTAAAAAAAGGCCGGCCATCCCTGAAGCTGAGCCTGTCTCCGCAGGGAAAAGGATTTGTCCACCACTTTCAGCTTTCCAGCACTTTTTTCCTGTTAAGGGTAACAGAGTTTTGTGACAATGCTGAGCAACAAAGGGGTCAATATGAGAACTTCTATGCTGCTACTGAACGCACCGCGGCCACTCCGACCGCATTGAGCTGCAGCGTCTCATTACCGCCAGCTTCACGGCAGGATTCTACACAGTATCATTGGCCAGAGAAAAAAATGGTTTCAAGACCATGAAAAACTAGTGCTTATCCCCTCCTCAACCCCCAGAGTTTCGTGAGCATCAGAAACATTTCCAGCACGCAGCTCTTTACAGCTTAGCACAGAGCTACAGAGCGCTGATCTGATCTGATCTGATCTGTCTCGGCTGAGAACAGAGCTTGCTGTCATGTACGACATGCAGGATTTTGCAGGGAAATTTCCAGCTGATCTCCATGGAGTGCCTTCATGAATGTAATTCACCTTGAAATAAGCTGGATTTGTTCTAAAACTCCTTTATGAGAAAGCACATCACTGATTCAGTTACGTCGCCCAGATTGGCGTTACCGAGGCCTCACCCTGGAGCCAGGCCTGGGGTTGGGGCTCGCAGGCGAGCGCCTGGAGGCCGGGGCTCCTCCCACGGGCCCCGGTCGGGTAAAACCCGAACGGTTGATGTGGGATCACTCCCCAGTGGGCCCACCACCTGCAGGAGAGCTCAGAAGGGGCCGGTGCAATGTGGTTTGGGTGGCAGTCGAGGGCGAGTGCCTTGGCGGCCTAAACCCCGGTCATGGAACTTGGCTTTTGGGACACGGAAAGTCACCTCTCTGGGAGGGAAGGAGCCTGAGCTTGTGCGAGAGGTTGAGAGGTACCCGGTTAGACATAGTTGGGCTCACCTCTACGCACAGTATGGGCTTTGAAACTCAGTCACTCGAGAGGGGTTGGACTCTACCATTCTGGAGTTGCACGTGGTGAGAGGCGGCGGGCTGGGGTGGGCTTACTCGTGAGCCCCCAGCTTAGCTGCCAAGTGTTGGAGTTCACCCCGGTGGACAAGAGTTGCGTCCCTCCGCCTTCGGGTGGGGGGCAGGTCTCTGACTGTGGTTGCAGCTTACGGCCCAAACAGCAGTTCGGAGTACCCAGCTTTCTTGGTGTCTCTCGGAGGGGTACTGGAAAGCGCCCCGACGGGGGACTCCATTGTCCTCCTGGGCGACTTTAATGCCCACGTGGGCAATGACAGTAGCACCTGGAGGGGCGTGATTGGTAGGAACGGCTTCCCTGATCTGAACCCGAGCGGTGTTTTGTTGTTGGACTTCTGTGCTAGTCATAGTTTGTCAATAACAAACACCATGTTCCAGCACAAGGGTGTCCATCAATACACGTGGCATCAGGACACCCTCGGCAGGAGATCAATGATCGACTTTATGGTCGTTTCAGGCGACCTTCGGCCGTGTGTTTTGGACACTCGGGTAAAGAGAGGGGCAGAGCTGTCCACTGATCACTACCTGGTGGTGAGTTGGATCCATTGGCGGGGAAGGAGGCCGGAAAGACTTGGTAGACCCAAACGCACTGTGAGGGTCTGCTGGAAACGTCTGGCTGAGCCCTCCGTCAGGGAAGTCTTTAACTCCCTCATCCGGGAGAGCTTCAAACAGGTACCGAGGGAGGTTGGTAACATTGAGTCTGAATGGACCATGTTCTCCACCTCCATTGTCTCTGCTGCTGTTCGGAGCTGTGGTCGCAAGGTCTCTGGTGCCTGTCGTGGCGGCAACACCTGAACCCGTTGGTGGACACCGGAAGTAAGGGATGCCGTCAAGCTGAAGAAGGAGTCCTACCAGGTCTGGCTGGCTTGTGGGACTCCAGAGGCAGCTGACAGGTATCTGTAGTCTAAGCAAGATGCGGCTCAGGCTGGGAGGAGTTCGGTGAGGCCATGGAGAAGGACGATCGGTTGGCGTCGAAGAGGTTCTGGCAACCGTCCGGCACCTCAGGAGGGAGAAGCAGTTTTCTGTAGGCACCGTTTTCAGTGCAGGTGGGGAGCTGCTGACTTCAACTGGGGACATTGTCGGGCAGTGGAAGGAATACTTCGAGGATCTCCTCAATCCTGCCTACACGCCTTCTGTTGAGGAAGCAGAGGCTGAGAACTTTGGGGTGGGGCTGTCCATTACCCAAGCTGAAGTCACCGAGGTAGTCAACAAGCTCCTCGGTGGCAAGGCACCGGGGGTGGACGGGGTCCGCCCTGAGTACCTCAAGTCTCTGGATGCTGTGGGAGTGTCTTGGCTGACACGTCTCTGCAGCATTGCGTGGCAGTCGGGAACAGTACCACTGGACTGGCAAGACAGGTGTGGTGGTCCCCCTTTTCAAGAAGGGGGACCTGAGGGTGTGTTCCAACTACCGGGGAATCACACTCCTCAGCCTCCCTGGGAAAGTCTATACCAGGGTACTGGAGAGGAGAGTCCGGCCAATAGTCGAACCTCCGATTCAAGAACAGCAATGCAGTTTCCGTCCTGGCCGTGGAACTGTGGATCAGCTCTATACCCTGTCTAGGGTACTGGAGGGTTCGTGGGAGTTCGCTCATCCTGTCCATATGTGTTTTGTGGATTAGCAGAAGGCTTTCGACCGTGTGCCCCGAGGTGTCCTGTGGAGGATACTTTGGGAGTATGGGGTCCGGGGAGCCTTACTCAGGGCTGTCCGGTCTCTGTATGACCAGAGCAGGAGCTTGGTCCGCATAGCTGGCACTAAGTCAGACCTGTTCCCGGTGCATGTTGGACTCCGGCAGGGCTGCCCTTTGTCACCGGTTCTGTTCATAGTCTTTATGGACAGAATTTCTAGGTGCAGCCAGGGTCCGGAGGGGGTCTGGTTTGGGAACCACAGGATTTCCTCTCTGCTCTTTGCAGATGATGTTGTCCTGTTGGCTCCATCAAGCTAGGACCTCCAGCATGCATTGGAACGGTTTGTAGCCAAGTGTGAAGCGGCTGGCATGAGGGTCAGCACCGCTAAGTCTGAGGCCATGGTTCTCGACCGGAGAAAGGTGGGTTTGCCCTCTCTGGGTGGGCGGCGTGCTCCTTCCCCAAGTGGAGGAGTTTAAGTATCTTGGGGTCTTGTTCACGAGTGAGGGAAGATCGGAGCGTGAGATTGAGAGACTGATTGGTGCTGCGTCCACCGTCATGCGGTCGCTGTACCGGTTCGTCGTGGTGAAGAGAGAGCTAAGCCAGAAAGCAAGGCTCTCAATTTACCGGTCGATCTACGCCCCAATACTCACCTATGGTCATGAGCTCTGGGTTATGACCGAAAGAATAAGGTCCCGGATCCAAGCGGCTGGAATGAGCTTCCTCCGTAGAGTGGCAGGGCGCTCACTTAGAGATAGGGTGAGAAGCTCGGTCACCCGGGAGGAGCTCGGAGTAGAGCCGCTTCTCCTCCACATCGAGAGGAGCCAGTTGAGGTGGCTTGGGCATTTGGTTCGGATGCCCCCTGGACGCCTGCCTAGGGAGGTGTTCCGGGCATGTCCCACTGAGCGGAGGCCCCGGGGAAGACCCAAGACACGCTGGAGAGACTATGTCTCTCGGCTGGCCTGGGAACGACTCGAGGTCCCCCAGAGGAGCTGGAGGAAGTGGCCGGGGAGCGGGAAGTCTGGGCATCTTTGCTTAGACTGCTGCCCCCGCGACCCGGTCCCGGATAAGCAGAAGAAGATGGATGGATGGATGGATGGATTGTTCTAAATAAAAATTCTTTCAATAAAAAGGCTTATTTTTAAGTCTAATGAGTTTGTTGCAGCTGTTATTGCAGTGGGAGGAGACTTCCACGAGCAGAGTTTGTTTTTTACAATAACTATGCAATTATAGTAAATTCTATTTAAATGATCAATTTCTGATGGAATTTTTCCATTAAATAATATTCATATGTGGCATTATAGTTTCCCCTTTTGCATCGAGCAAGCCACCAAAAAACTAAAAAAACATAAGCGCAGGACTCTCTGACCAGGAAGACTGAGACGTGTAACTTAATTGAAAATATAAATCTTTACTAATACAAAAAAAGTTCTTCAAAAATGTCAATGTTAAAAAGATAACAAATATACCAACTAGAAAAACCAAAACCCCAAACATTCAGCTGTGGGTTGTGATGGAATTTCATATGATACTCTAATTAAAAAGAATTAATGTCTGATAATCTTTGTGAAGCTCCACTCATGCTTATTAATATGTTTTATGTGTTAGCCATCCTGCCTGACTGCACACAGCTGCAAAGATAAGAGATGACTCCAATCTGCACCAAGGGTTCCTCCTCTGAAACTCCGTAAACTATGCTCACGGGAACTTGCAACTTTTCTTCTTAGCCTACCTATAAATGTGGTTGTTTTCTGGTCAGTGGCAGATCTTTCTGCACGCTCATTGTTGCGTGTATATTTTTTCTTCTGTCTAATAAATCTTTTAAAAATTGAACGACTTTTGTTTCATCCAGATCTCAGAAATTTCCATGACAGGGTCACACCAGAACCTGCAGCCAATCCCATGGGTGGAAACCGACTCCACTTGGCGTGGGAGGAAGACTCCGAGCTCCAGTGAGGTCCAATGGGGCTGTAGAGACCCAAGCAGACAGCTATCAGTCTGACCGCCTCCCGCTGATCAAGTGCACCAACAGCAGTCACAGAAACACAGCTGAAGTCCAGATCAGTCTCAAATGGCGGCAGCTTTTTATCCACTTCCATGCTAGCCCTCTTATTCCATATTTTTCTAATTTGCTATGTAGCTGTAAGGAGCAGTTAGGTAAGTTACTTCCTCTTGTCTTTCATTTTACAGAGCTCCTTTGAAAAAGAGATTTTTAATTTCAATAGGACTGCTCTGGTTAAATAAAGGTAAATAAAGACAAATAAAATAATTATATATTTTAAAAAGCAAAAACCTTGTCCAACGTACGAACATGGTTCAAGACATAATCTGGTTTCATTAGAATTCAGACAACAGTGTGAAAAATGACAACATGTATGGCAGACCGGTTTCGTGTGTGTGTATGGAGGGGAGGCCGTTTCCTGTTATCAGACTAGTTCAGACTGGATTTATAGGTGTTGGCTGAAGTTCCTCATCATGAGGAAGAACTTCAGAGACCGTGAGATGGATCCATTCAGATTCTGAAAAAAAACGTCTGTAAGTCTTTGTGTCAGGCTCACACTCAAAACTCACGGTAATGTGGAATTTAGGAACTAAAACTTGGAATAGCTCAAGTTCTGCTTATCTTTTACAGTAAAACTTTCTGTCCTTTATGGAAACATGGACTAAAAATACAACTGATGGATTCTGGTTCATGCATAGTTCCACAAAATAACACACAAAAACTTTAAACACTTATTTTTATTTAGTATCATCCATCTAAAATTGACAAGGCACATATTGTATTTTCTGATTACATCAGTTACGTTAAAATAATACTTTGTTTTCAGTTTTTCTTATTATCATTTACATCTCGTACAATAAAGTGACATTTACTCCTCACAAAGATTCACTTTGGAATTCTGTCATTTTTCTCCTTCTGACTGTCAACCAAAGACCTGACTGTCTATGCTGTCAACTGGATTATTTTGTCGAAATGTCAAAGTAAAACTTTTTCATAAAATCTCGGGAAAATTCTCTTCAAAATAAAAGTCTTGAGTTCTGATTCTTTCAATCAGGTAACAGTTTTTTGGTTCCTGTTTTAATTTGTTTAGTCTTTCTTCAACAGAAATCTATTTTGTCTTAAGTTACATGACCATTTAATGGTGAATGACTTCTTGTCTGCTCATGGATTTTTATCAAACTATTCATGTTTTTGTTGCAACACTTTGTTTCTGCTCTGACAGTTAAGGGAAAAGTTAAGGGGAAAATCCATCACCATCATTGTATGTAAAATTAGTGTTTCCTTTTAACAGATGAGTATTTTCAAAGCTGGTTTCCAAACACCGGTCTAAAGCAGGCGTCTGCATTCATGTGGCTCTCTAGTTAAAAAAGGGGTAAGGAATGTTTTGATAAGGAATGTATTTTTTGGACTAAAGGGTGCATCAAGCAAAACAACAAAGGAGACAGAAAAGCCCAACCTTGTTAAACTCAGACTTTAGAGGATTGAAACACAGTACGTATCACTGTGCCAGGCTTCTGACAACAGAACCCATAATGCTCCAACAGTTCATGGAGTTTTAAATTGGGGAATGAGTAAAGTAATTTAATTACCATTTCATCTAGTAATTAAAGTAATCAATTTCTCTTTAAAAGTAATTTATCCAACACTGATTCTTGTTTGCTTGATTGTTTTTACATATGTTTAATTTACATGTGATTATCTTGCATGAAATACAAGGAATCTGGACAATTCTGAGTCGCACTGGTTACATTCTTGGCAGTGGTGAAAAGTACTTAAGTAAATAGACTGTGTTATTTTACTTAAGGTTTTTTTGTGGCTACTTTGTACTTGTACTGCGTATGAAAAATATAAGCAACTTTAACTCTCTACTTGACTACGTTTCTGATTAAATATTTGTGCTCTTTACTCCACTACAACTGAATGGACGCTTACCGTTACTCGTTACATTGTGATTGTGCACAAGAAGTCTGCATCGTTATCTACATTACCATGGCTTGTTTGTGGGGTGGATTAGACTATTACCGTGGGGCGGCCGTGGTGCAGTGGAAAGGACAGTCAGCCCGTGATTGAAGGACTGCAGGTTAGAGTCCCGCCTTGCCCGCCCATGTGTCGAAGTGTCCTTGGGCAAGACACTGAACCTCACATTGCCTCTGATGGAAGGTTGGCACCAGTGTTCGGCAGCAGAGCCGCCATCAGCGTGTGAATGGGTGTGTGACTGTAAAGCACTTTGGGCCTTTAATAAAGGTAGAAAAGCGCTATATAAGTATATGCCATGTCACTGAAGGTAATGGATGCTATTTATGAGCTAAATCACATAAATGTGTGAGCCGATGGATGTCAAACACAGAAGTTTTATTTTACCTAAAGGCTATCTGAATTATTCAAAAGTCAGTGTTAACGTTAGCTTATCTTAGCTAAAGAATGAATCTGTTTCCATTTTAACCGCAACAACTTCTCAACTATTAATTTTACGAATAGAATTCTTTTTTTTTTTTAATTAGTAGGTACTGTTGACTCCAAGTCAGCTCTGAATTTTACCATTTTCTTCTTTTTATTTAGGTGAGTGGGGGTTGTATGAATAACTGAGTGTAACACATTTTGAGTGTGACTGAGACTGACTTTTTGTTCTATTTTTTATATCCATTTTGTTCAGCCATTTTGAAATATTAAAGATGTTAAATGTTATTCCTATAAATATTGGAAAATCAAACCTCATAAACAATTGATTGTATTTAACATTTCTTGGAGTTCTTTGAGCCTACATTCAGTATGAGTAAAATACTTAAGTTCTTTTAAAATCGCATACTTTAATACTTTTACTCAAGTCTTTGGGATTGGTAACTTGTAATGAAGTAACTTTTTACAGTAAGGTATCTGTACTTTTACTGAAGTATAGCTTTCAGGTATTCTTTGCAACTGGTTTTTGGCTAAAGATGTCTTGGATCCGTTTAGGTCAATGAATTGAATCATTCAAAATCAACCAAAATTGACTATGAATCGGCAGCCATAAACTATAATATGAATCGGACTGTTGTTACAAGTGATCATTACAGCACTAATGCAGATGAAAATAAATCTTGATCGTAAATACAAATTTAGACGAGGCATTGAGGAAAAAAAAAAAAAAAACATTTTAATTTATTGTTGTACTTCAGGAAATGCTCCTACTTTCTCTTTTTCTTCTCCTCTACTTATTTTAGCTGGCACATCTTCATCCTCACTTGCAATTTTGCTCTTGAACAGTTTTTTCTCAATCATTGTTCTTTTATTAAAACACACAATCAATCACAATAGTGTTTAGAAAACTGTTTTAATCGGTTGTAGTTTATCTTGTCTCATTGCAAACTAACCAACCTCCAATTTGCATGGAAATAAGCCTGCTTCACTGTGAATGACTTGAGCGTCCTCGGACAACAACTCAAACGTAACCTGTAAGACATGCATGCTCAATGTGTTTGTTTAGGTAAGCGACAGAATTAGTGGATAAAGTGAGGGGCATAAATCACATTTTGTAGCGATTACAACACTAAAACTTTCGCAACTGGTCACAGCTAGCTCCTCACGTCCTCGTACTTCGTGCTGTGCCATAAAGCTAATGCAGGCGCCCCCCGCCCTCTCTCTTCTTTGTCTTTTTTGTTCCAGCGGTTGGTCTACAGCAGGGGTCTCCAACCCTGTTTCTCGAGGGCTACCAGCTTGCTTTGCAGCTAATCCTGCTTTAGTAATTGCTGCTCACCTGGATCAGGTGTGTTCAGTCAGTCAGAAACGGTGCTGATTCAGTCCAGCTAATCAGCATCTACTGAAGCAAGGTTAGCTGCAAAACAAGAAGGACGGCAGCCCTCAAGGAACAGGGTTGGAGACACCTGGTCTACAGCGTGATGGTGCATAACATGCTTTACTTACAAAATCGTGATTAGAAAAATAAAACTTTAAAGCAGAAGTCATATGAAAGAGGTTTTGAACAGCACAATTTTAAAGACCAGAACATTCAAATATAACTTTTAAAATGCTTTTTAAGGCCTTATTTCCACATTTTCAAGATTCAAGGCTTTCAAGACTTTATAACACCTCGCAGGAACCCTGTACTTAAGATTTATGAATTTCTGGTGAAGCAGCACAACAATAAGTTAAAAGAAACTGCAGTTTTAATTACTACTTATGCTACACTACCTACTACAAAATTTGCTATATTGAGATGATCCTGCATGGTA
Organism: Oryzias woworae; assembly: GCA_016861445.1. Lineage (NCBI taxonomy): Eukaryota > Metazoa > Chordata > Actinopteri > Beloniformes > Adrianichthyidae > Oryzias > Oryzias woworae. The sequence goes on from BOLG01001191.1 coordinate 38,260, forward strand.
CAGGGTATTTTATTTTGAAAGGAAGTCATGGTAACCCTTCTTAACAGTTACAAACTATTCCATATTTTGAAAATACATATTTTTAAGTTTTGTTTAAACGAACAAAAAAATAGAATGTTTCTATCGAAATAGTAACACCATAAATACAAGTTCTTTTCTTTTTTTTTAAGTGGTGAAGTAATATTGTCTCCTCATTTGACCCGTCCCCTGGGGGAGCGGTGAGCTGCAGTTGCAGGAAAAATAGGAAACCACTTGGTGGTTTAACCCCCCAATCCAACCCCTTAGCTGAGTGCCAAGCAGGGAGGCATTGGGTTTTATTTTTAGAGTCCCACAACCTTCCAGTCTCAGGGCGGACACCCTGCCTGCCCTGAGACTGGTAGAGTGACAGGGCGGGTAGACGCTTTACCCGCCCTGTCACTCTACTGCTCTTACCCCACTGCTGCAAAGCAGCAGTAGAACTTTCCCAGCATGCATTGCTGAAATCGTCTTGCTCCACTCCTCACAGCTGAAGATGAGCCACTTCACACATATGCAGTCCGGAGAATACCAGTGCAATTGACTGCAATTTGGTAGAAGAAACAAAAAATGTGTCCAGACAGTGGAGTGCGTACAGTTCATTTTCAATCCGGGCGCCATCAGGCTCCGCTGTCCTGCAGCTGTCTGAGCACTGCAGCAGAAAGGCGAGGGCCGTGCTGCTGGTGACACCTGCAAAGCAGAGAAAACGTCAGTGTTGTCGCCTCAACAAAACCAAGATCAGAGACAAAGAACTGACGAAGAAATTCAAAACTAATCTGGATTTATGTTCAGTCTTTGGCAGATAAAGAGGGTTCCTGCTGGTTTGGTGAAATTAAAAACAACCATTTAAAGAAATTTTGTTTCCAAAAACATCACTGAAAACCTGAAAATGATTTTGTCCTTCAAGAAGAGAAAAGTAAATATACTGCATTTAACAAACCAAGGGAAGATGAGAAAAACATTAAAAGCCAGTTTATCTATTTAAAATCCCAAACAAAAACCTGACCGACGAGACTTTAAAAATGTGTGTTTGTATGAACCCATGAAGAAAAACACTGGCATTGAACTTATGGTGGTTTTTTTTTGGTTGAAGAACAGAGAAGAACAAATGGTGGACGGATTGGACACCCACCTTCGCTTCTCTGCGCCAATTCGCAGGTTCTTCAGAATATTGTCTTTGTGTTTTGATACCAGCTGGTGATGCTCTTGATCCAGCTTCTTCCAGACAGGACCCTTCATCAGCTCCTCCCACTCCTCGCTGGTCTAAACACAAACTAAGTTTTAGTACAAAAACAAAGATCACGGAGGACAAACTCTGCTGGAGAATTCCTCACTGTGTCTTTAAAGGCCTCCCCTCTGTAAAAGCTTCTGGCTGCAGGGTAGTCTACCCCCACACTGCACAGGTGCTCCAGACTTGAAGCCACTAGGTGCAGCTCATCTCCGTCATAACCGTAGAAGTTCTTGTCCTCACAAGTCATAAGGATGAGCTGGTCACATGGGTACGAAGTGCCCTCCACGTAACCTACCACCTGCATTCGAACTGTGTTGGGCAGGAAGAACGTCCCCCACGCGTTCAAGTCTGCAGGGCTGCACTTCGTGTCCTCCAGGTTCCCCACAGTTAGTGTCGCACCATCTGGACTGTTCAGCTGGAAGGTTTGTCTGTAGTCGCAGACCAATTTTGACACCCACTCCTGGTACTTGGGCCCTTCAGCACAAAAGCTTGAAGTTCAGAAACTCATAGGTAGAAATCCTACAGTTAATCTTTACAAGCAGCTCACCAGTAATCCCATTACACTGGGGGAACGAAGACATGTTGAGCAATGTTCTGCTGAAACAAAAAAAAGGTTTTGAGTTTATTTTGAAGGTTATCTTAATCCGTTTTAGTTCACAATTCCTGTTCATTGAAATTTCTTAACCCTGGACAACATCTAGCTGAGTAATATTGTCCATCACAACCATCAAAATCAGGAGTAAAAATCTTTCAAACCCCAGGTTCCAGATTCATCTTATTAAGTTTATAAAATTCCACAAAGATCTCAATCCAGGTCAGATCGTTTGTGTTGAGGGGGTGTTGCTTGAACATCTCCATCGGCTGTCACCCACGCGAAGGCTGGGTGTTGACGCTCGTCTTGCCGCTGTCACCCGCACGAGGGCTGGGTGTTGACGCTCGTCGGGCCGCTGTCACCCGCACAAGGGTTGGGTGTTGACGCTCGTGTTGCCGCTGTCACCCGCACGAGGGCTGGGTGTTGATGCTCGTCTTACCGCTGTGACCCGCACGAGGGTTGGGTGTTGACGCTCGTCTTGCCGCTGTGACCCGCACGAGGGTTGGGTGTTGACGCTCGTCTTACCGCTGTGACCCGCACGAGGGTTGGGTGTTGACGCTCGTCGGGCCGCTGTCACCCGCACGAGGGTTGGGTGTTGATGCTCGTCTTGCCGCTGTGACCCGCACGAGGGTTGGGTGTTGACGCTCGTCGGGCCGCTGTCACCCCGCACGAGGGTTGGGTGTTGACGCTCGTCGGGCCGCTGTCACCCGCACGAGGGTTGGGTGTTGATGCTCGTCTTGCCGCTGTGACCCGCACGAGGGTTGGGTGTTGACGCTCGTCGGGCCGCTGTCACCCGCACGAGGGTTGGGTGTTGACGCTAGTCGGGCCGCTGTCACCCGCACGAGGGTTGGGTGTTGACGCTAGTCGGGCCGCTGTCACCCGCACGAGGGTTGGGTGTTGACGCTCGTCTTGCCGCTGTGACCCGCACGAGGGTTGGGTGTTGACGCTCGTCTTGCCACTGTGACCCGCACGAGGGTTGGGTGTTGACGCTCGTCTTGCCACTGTGACCCGCACGAGGGTTGGGTGTTGACGCTCGTCGGGCCGCTGTCACCCGCACGAGGGTTGGGTGTTGACGGTCGTCAGGCCGCTCGTAGTTGCGAGATGACAGGTTATAGACAGAGATTAAAAAACTTAACTTAAACTTTGTGACTCTGAAATAATCAAATCAAAAGGAGGACGTTGTGAGTGGTGATAAATAGGGCTGGCATCTCAGGGTAACTCACCATGTGATGCACAATACATGGCTCACTATACCGGTATCACGAATAAGATAATATTGCAATAACCAATATATTACAATATATTGGTTATTGCAATATTATCTGTGCATATTATAATGTTATTGCAATACAATTTTGTGAACATTTCTTTTTTTTTCCCCCCACAACCTTTTTATAGAACAACTTCAAACACAATATATTTTAATACATAATAAATTTAATGCCCTTTGCAACAGTAAAATAAAACCATTAATAAAAACTAACATTTTTTGTAAAAATAGCAAACACGTTAAGGTAACAAATAAACATAGCCCAGTTAAGAACTGAAATGCAGAGAACATCAAATAGCCTCCTCTCCTCAAAGAATATTAAAGGTGGAAATAGAATTTCAGGATGTGGTATTTTAAGTAATTTTACATTTGATGTTAGATGATTTATTATTGAGCCACAATATAAACGTTCAGCCTGTTAATATTACATGATCATCTTTTTTTTTTTTAAACGGTACTGACAGTTGTATTCATTTTGCCCTCTTTTTTATTTAAATTTCCTGCATTTATTTGTGATTAACAACACTTTAGTAACATGTTCCACCTGTGTACCGCTGGTATACACACCGGTTCAAACAGCAGCGCTGCTAGACGTCCCACTTGGACAGTCAAAGGCTGCGCACCTCTCCCCTTGAATCTGGTGTATTTAAGCGCAGTGTATTTTAGCTTTTGTTTCATGGCGTTCCATTGTTTAAACAACAATGTTTAATGTTACATTAGAGACTCAGCGCGCTGTCTGCATCTACTTTGGAAAAATGTAGGCACACTTTGTACCTTACTGCTCATGGCCGCTCTGCTATCCGAGTGCGTTTGTCATTCGTCAGTGGAGGGATATGAGGGAACGAGAGCAGCCCCGCCCCTCCACACCGCAGCAGGAAAAGCTGCGAGGAAAGACGGAGAGTAGTATTGCACAGTTTTTCCACGCTGTTGCCGCGCCACTACGTCGGCACTGTTAACAATATTGTTAAGGCTAAAAATATATCTGCGCTTAAATCGATGACGTGGCACCGGCACCAAAGATCCCTACACTTCACTGTCATGTTCGTTAGAAGCCCCTGATGGACTTTTATGGTGTTCCTTAAAAATGGATTAAGGGAAAGAGGAGACCCGAAATCGGTCATGGGTTGAAGTATCCCAATGGTTCGCCATACCGATATTTTGCCCCATTTTTTGTGACCTTCCAGCAAAGAGGTCTTCTGCAAACGTTAGGATGTCCCATCAGTGTTGGAAAGCAGTTGAATCTGAATCAACGCAGATCTGCTTCCCCGAATTGTCATTTCATCAACAAAATCTTGCGGAGTCGAAAGCAGACAACAACGGAAACAAATTCCATACCGCCTTCAATCTCACATTCGGATGTCCTGCTGTTCGCCTTTCTGAGGGGAGGGGTTCATGGCATCAACTCCATTTGGTCCTGGATTGGTGATCTAGTGATAGCATACTGCTGTAGTTCAGTGGGGGTCACGGGGCGTTGACCTTTACCATCCATCTGGAAACACCAAAACCATACATGGGACTGAGCAGCATTGGAAAGTGGTCCTTCAGGGTCCAGATGCAGCACTTGCGGGCAGATGTCCAGACGACATCAATAGCTGCTGCTGCTCCACTTTACACTGAGCAGAAATGAGGCCAAGCAGACCTGAAGTCTTCTAAAAACATTTTAATTGATGATCCCACCGGTCCTGCTGGACCCACAGCGTTCAGAGCCAACATTTGTGAAAGACACAACCAGACAGCAAAAAGGTTCAGCTTATGTGTGTTCTCCAGCTTCTGCAACATCTTTAATCAGAAGATTCATTCCTCCTCCAAGTGCTGCGACCACCGCTAGAGGATTAAAGACTTCGCATCTGAAGTTCTCAGCATAGGTTGAGTCCTCCTTGCAGATTGGCCTCCAGAAAGCCTTCATGATCAAAAATTACATCAACTTCCTGATATACTCCAATCATGTCCATGTCCTTATTCTGTTCCTGAGGAAATGACCTCCTAGATGTTCTCCAAGAGCGAAACTTGTGTTTCAAACATAGCTGATCTTTGGTCTTCAGGCCACTGATGAGATGATGAGGTCCAGTTGGTTCCCAGATACTGACCGGACCTTCAGAAGGAAGACTTGTCCAAGTGCACATGCTCGCAAACAAGTTCTGAACTTTCCAGAGAGGAAGATGGAACTTGACAAGGCTAAAGGCTGATTTCAGTGGCTCTGAACATGTCTCGCTCCTCCCTTTACCCCCACAACCTTCTGGTTGTTACGGAAACTCTGCTGCTAACAAGCAGGTGGGCATGTATGTTCCTGCATGGCACATGGTCTAAGGGTTTACGTTCCTGATGGGCTAACAGCTACTTTCTGTCGTTTTTAATTATCCTGACTTTTTTTTTAGACGGAGAAGCATTTCTGGCTCCAGCAATGAGTCACACGCTGACGCACAGCAGGCCTTAGAGGAAGTGAGTAAACAGACACGTTTATGTGAGTTTCGTCTGCTTATAAAGGCGGAACAGAAAACCAGTACTTACGAGTGATGGTCAGCAGAGGTTTTTCTCCATTTCTTAATTCTGCAACTAGAAAAAAACAGTAAGAGGATCAAAGCAGAAATTTTTGAGTTCTTTTATTCCCCACTTACCAAGTATTATCACTAAAAGCAGCAAAACCAGGAATAATAACTCTGCAAGTGACATTTTTATTGTGCTCTGTCATTTTGAGCCTTTTTCTAGTATTGTGCAATACTTTCTCTTCGACTGTGTAACTCTAAAGACTTGAATTTTGTTTTTGTATTTACTCTTGTGGTTTCATGACCATTAAATAGTCTTTTCAACTTTGAGACTTTAACTGTACTTTGTAATTTCTTCAAAAACATAATAGGTCAGACTCATTTTATGAAAATGAGATTGAGGAGGATATGAGATTTGAGGAGTGAACAAAAAATAGCAATTATAATAAATTGTTTTGGCCAAAAGGATCACATGAAAAATACTACCAAATCCTTCAAAAAGTATGGAGAGAAAATAGTATCAGCCAGATTTGCTGGGAAAATGTTAAGTTTTCACCAGATATTACTCACAATCTATGTTCAAAGCGGATGATAAGAAAACTTTGATAACCTAACATTCAAGCAGCATTTAAACGCATCACTTACACATGAATCTTTTCTTTCTGGGAGACCCGAAAAGTCTCACATGAGATCTGTGTGTCAATGCAGTTTTGAGTGTGCGTAACAAGCATTTTGTGCGTATTTTTTAAAGATCTGTGCATGTAGTTAATTTTAGGCTGTTGTAATTTTTTGTAATGAGCATGTGCAAATTGTATTTTGTAAAATTTTGAATTTTGTACTGTTTGTACACAAAATATCTTGTATGAATAACAAATCAAGAATTACGCAAGCACAAATCTAAAGTTACACATAAATCAAGAATTACGCAAGCACAAATCTGGCTGATGCAATATCCTCTCCATAAAAACACTTTACCTCTAACATCCACACGTTTGATGGTTATAACCGCTGCCTCCTATCAAACTAACTGTATTGTGAGGAGCCTTTATGACTCTTATTGTCTTCCATAATTGGTGAATTGTTTATTTAATTAATCATAGGTTTAAAGAGTTTTACTTGTCAAAGCAAAACTCAAAGTTGTTCAAATTTCATACTATTTTAAAAGTACATTTACTACAAACTCAATTTGCAAATATTTTCAATATGAAATAGTCCGGATTTTATTTGTCGTTTTTTATTTAAAAAAAAAAAAAACTGAAGGGTAGTAAGACGTTACATTTCTGAAATGAAATAGTTACTTGTAAATCAGTTAAAGTTAAATATAGCTAAGAAATATCACTGAGAGATAATGCAGTATTTGACTTTACTCAAATCATTAAAACAGATCCACTTGGATGATCACATTCGGTTATAATTCCTTCAGAACTTTGGAAACGTTTCCTAAAGCAGTTCTACGTTTAGCACAAGTCACACGACGGTATCCCTCCGCCCGTTGCGTCACAGTCCAATCACACCCTGTCTTTGTTCTTCGTTTCCGCTAAAACGAAACTTAACTTGTTCGGATCTATTTCTGACCTAGAATCACCTCAAAACGAAAAGAACGGCTACACCGAGATATTTCAACGATGATATATTCAAACATGTGTCGGTTAAGAGAAAAAAAAAATTGTTTTCATACTGCGTCACATCAGTTTTCGTAAATTTTGCTCGTGTGGTTTTTAAAAAAAGCCTTTAGAAAAGTAAAAGTTGTTAAAAATCTAAATTTGATTAAAATAAATGAAAGTAAACAGCATAATTACCTGAACTAAGTGTTTGGAAGTCCTCGCGCAGTTCCAGCCAGAAATGAACTTCCGCGCTCGTGGCAACTGCTAGATTGCACTCTCGCCCCTCCCTCTGTCGTCATGCGCATGAACAAAGAAAACAGAGCTGCTGCTGCAGTCAATGTCTTAGTCACAACCACTGACTGTATATTCACACATATATACAAAAATACAAAACATATTTTTGTTCATTTCAATATTTTTCTTCGTCTTTATTATGTCTCCTCTACACAGTAAGTTTCTGTATTTTTATTGATTTCTCTGTTCATATTCTCTTTCCTACTTTTTCCTTTCCCATAAAACCATGCTCTTCTTCATTTTATTCATTAGGGAATTGTTTCTTTTGTTTACAGAACTTGTTGGACCCAAATGCACTGAAAAAGAATTCATCAGAAAATCTTTATAAATTCTGCTGTGAATTTGAATTTGTTTAATTCAAGTTGACATTGTTTTTTTTTAGTATCTCCAAACATTCTGCTTTCTTGTCTTCAACCTTAGCTTGTGTTTGTTCAAAATAACACCTTCAGGTCATCAGCGCCACCTACTGCTTAAACAAAAAAAGCAGAATGTACTTTGTCAAACTAAAATGTCCTTATCTTAACCCACCCCCTCCAATACACGCATCAAACAAATACTGGTTCTGGTCCCAAACCAATTCAATACCAGTAGTTGTCATCTCTCCAGTCACTGTTATGAACAGGAACACACAGAGTTAAAAATCAAGTACCAGTTAGATCACACATTTACTGAATATTCAAGAGTAATTAAAGCAATTTCTCCAAATCGAAATCAATAGATTAATGCAAGTAAACGACATTCTTTGATTTGACCTCAGCTCCCATCCTTGGTGATTGACAATGTATGTCTGTCAGATCAAAAGTGCAATAATACAATTTAAGAGCCTCCTTGACATTTAAACGATTCCCTCTACCTAATAAAAGAAAAACTCTGTCCACAAGTTTTTCAAAAAGTGATACTTTTAATATTACATGCAATTTCTCCTTCTGCCAAAATTGAAAGAGGTCCATTTCAAAACAGTTATCAATATGTATCTCTGTATCCCTGCACTTGAGGTTCAATATTCAAGATAATATCTGTCAAATATGTAAAAATGACATTGAAACCAAAAGGCATATATTTTTTGAATGTAATGTGGTTAATAATTTGATGGCTTTCAACAAAAAAATACAATTCCAATATTGACATACTCTGACATTCCATCTGGTTTGTGTTGACAAAGAAAAGAAAATTCAGTTTCTGTTCAACAACTTAGTTATTTTTAGAAACATCTGTATTCACAAATGTCTTTTTTTTTTTTGTAAGAGAGTCCCAACTTTTTGATTTAAATGAGTTTCATCTTTTTGTAAAGCTCTTAAGAAGATCCAGAATAAGAATTGCCACAAAACTTTTAAATTGTTCATCAGTGTACTTAGACTGATGTGATCTTTGCTTACCCTTTAATTTAAGGATATTCTTAGTTGGGATATTTTTTCTTTAATGCCTTAGATATCTGAACACTGTTTTTAAATAATTTTCATTATTTATGTAATTTTGTTGATTTGTTTTATGTTATTTGTTTATGTAAATCTTTTATTTGTCCTTTCCTTTTCTCTCCTTTACCAAGGAATATGTGGAATTCCTTTTGTCATCATATATACTCATTGATAGATAATGTTGATAAAATGATATGTTTTGTATTGTCTGATTTGTCAATAAAAAAAGAAAACGTTTATGAACAGGAAACAGAAATCAACATCAGCATTCCAAAACTGTGACACCACTGCCACCTACAGGGAACCCTGTGCACCACCAGCATAGTCACGTAAATGACTTCACTGCTGTTTCACTGAAACTACGCTGAACATAAATAAAAACACAAAGCTTTGTGTTTGCTCCCATTTTCATGAGATGAACTCAAAGATCTGAAACGTTTTCTAAAAACACACACAAAAAAAAAACATTTCTCTCAAACAGTGTTCACAAATCTGTCTAAATCTGTCATTGTGAGAACTTCTCCTTTGAGATAATCCATCTCACCTCACAGGTGCGTCATATGAAGGTGATGATAAGACAGCCTGATTATTGCACAGGTGTGCCATAGACTGGCCACAAAAAGAGGCCACTCTGAAACGTGCCGTTTTGTTTTATTAGGGAGGACATGGTGGCGGTGGGGTCATGGTATGGGCAGGCGTATGTAATGGACGAAGAGCACAGGTGCATTTTATTGATGGCATTTTAAATGCACATAGATATCAGAAAGAGATCCCAAGGCCTTTTGTTGTGCTTTACATCCAAGAACATCATCTCGTGTTGCAGCATGATAACGCACGACCCCATGTTGCAAGGATCTGTGCATGTCACTCGTTGAGCATGCTTGGGATGCCATGGATCCACGTATATGACAGCGTGTTCCAGTTCCTGTTAATATCCAGCAACTTCACTCAGCCACTGAAGAGGCGTGGACCAACGTTTCACAGACCACGATGAAAAACCTGATCAACTCTTTGCAATGGAGATGTGCTGCACTGCAGGGGCAAATGGTGGTCGCAGTATTATTTAGAAACAGTAATTTTGTGTGTAGAAAATGTTTCTGATCTTTGAGTTCATCTCATGACAAATGGAAGCAAAGACAAAAGTGTTGTGTTTTACTGTTGTTTGGTCCTGTGTACAATCTTCTTTAATGAGGTGAATTTATCTGTGTTTCATTTGTATTTGGTTCACTCTTCAGGTCTTTATATCTATTGACTGTAGATTGTGTATTTCTTTAGCTGTCTATTCAAGAGTCTTTCTCCTAATCTTCTGGTCCAGATTGAACATTTTTCAGGATTTCTGATGGATCTTCCATGTTTTTCCAAATTGTGAATTTCATTCAGTCCAGTATTTATGTCTTTTTTGAGAGTTGCAATTATTTAATATTCCATAGATTCAAGCTAAATGACTTAAGTCTCTTTGAAAAATGGTCAAAAAGACACACGGTTCACTAATGACAAACAGAAATTGTTGATTATATTTTTGAAACACCTTTACAGCAGCAGAGACATGAAGGCTGAAGTCTCAACAATCCTCACACCTTTGTGCAGTGGTGCTGCTGGCTGGTGGATGTCCACAGGAGCAGAAGGGGAAGGGGGCAAAAGGAGACCTACGTTGGGGCAGATAGGGCTGTCTGTTTACATTCAGATTAGCTGCTTCTCAGCTTCACTCTTCTCCTGAGGTTGGTTTTCTGGTCTCTCCTCAGACACTTTTTGGAGCTCCTCACTAAAACACAACAGCTGAGGTTACATACAGGGACTTGCAAAAGTATTCACACCCCTTGAATTTCTCCACATTTTCTCACATTATGACCACAAACATAAATATATTTTATTGGAATTTAATGTGAAAGACCAACACAAAGAGACACACAGTTGTGAAGTGGAAAGAAAATTATTCACGAGTTCTTTTGTTTTTGTGTAAAAATATTCATCCCTTTTCACTGAGTTCATCCAATTGTCTTCAGAAGTTTCTTGATGTTTGGTGACTGATGTTGACTTCATGACTTCATAGAGTTCACCTGTGCGTCATTTCATCTCAGTCTACAAATCCAGCTGTTTTGTGACAGTCTCTGTGGTTTGTCAAGAGAATATTGGGGAGAAAACAGCATCATGAAGTGTAAGGAACACACCAGACAGATCAGGGATAAAGTTATGGAGAAAGTGAAAGCAGGATTAGGCTAGAAAAAGATTTCCCAAACTTTAAACATCCTATGAACCATTGTTCAGTCCATCATCCACAAATGGAAAGAATATGACACAACTGCAAACATACCGAGACATGATCGTCCACCTAAACTAACAGACTAAACAAGGAGACACTGATCAGAGATGCAGCCAGGAGTCCATGATGACTCTGGATGAACTGCAGAAATCTACAGTTCAGGTGGAGGAATCTGGAGCCAAATCCAGAACAATATTGGAGGAAAACCTGTTGAAGTCTGAACAACACTTGAGACTGGAGCAGAGATTCACCTTCCAACAGGACGACCATCCTAAACATAAAGCCAAAGCTACAATGGAATGATAAAAATGAAACTGATTCATGTGTTGGAATGATCCAGTCAAAGTCCAACCTAAATCCAAACCAGCATCTGTGGAGAGATCTGAAAACTGCTGTTCACAAACACTGATCCATCTAATCTGAGTCAGATTGAAGTGTTTTACAAAGAAGAATGGACAAAGATTTCAGTCTGTAGATGTGTAAAGCTGGTAGAGACAAACCCCAAAAGACTTGCAGCTGGAAATACAGCAAAAGGAGGTTCCACAAAGTATTGACTCAGGGGGGATGAATACTTTTGGACACTGCACTTTTCAGTTTTATATTTGTAAAAGAAAATTCAACTCTTGTTTAGTTTTCTATCCACTTCACAAGTGTGTGTCCCTTTGTGTTGGTCTGTCACACACAATTCCAATCAAATATATTTATGTTTGTGATCATAATGTTAGAAAATGTGGAGAATTTCATGGGGTGTGAATACTTTTGCAAGACACTGCATCACACTTTTGTGAGGAACTTGCTTTGATATTGATGCTGCTGACCTCTGAGGGTCAAAGGAGGAGCTCCAGGACCAGATCTGCTCCATCAGACGGACTTTGGCTGCTTATCCTTCAGGGCTGGACAAAAGATCTGCTGCATTTTTCCCAGGAAACAAATTCATGAGCAAAAGACGCACCAACACCAACAAAGAGAGGGAAAGACGTCACTGCTAGTTGTATTTTCAAAACAAAAAACAGTTTTATTGAAGGATCATGCAGTTCTTGATAATCTGTGAAAGGATTTTTGAACAAAAGCAGAACCGGAGTGAAATTGATCTAAAGATCCTGTGTCAGGCCTCTGTAAAAGCAGAAGTTTGCTCAGTTTGCTGACAATATGAGCTTTTTCTGCTGTTGTGTTCTAGTTTAAGACACGGGCCCGTCTGAGACAGGATTAAACAAACGTGACTATGATCCCTGCAGAACCGCAGCTCAACTCTGACCTCATTGTTGCTGTGATCCAGGATGAGCATGCAGATGCAGGCCTCCATGGCCTTGGCTCTGCCGCCATAGTACTCGCCAACCGAGGGGTTGTAATTGACGGTCAGATGTACGCTGGTTAACATTCACCTGGTTTGTCTAAGTGAGTTTTGCAAGGTTCTGACCCGTCCTGGAATAAGAGGAGCCCAGCGTGTTCTGGACGAGGCCGAGACGCAGCTGCACAGCAGTGTCATCAGGACGCAGCATCTCCTCGGCCTGCTGGTAGTCTGCCAGGGCGAAATGCCGCTGTCTCTGTCTGAAGAAACAGTCTGACACGACAACAGGCGGGTTTTCTGAACAGAAGAGGAGTGACGCTGCATCCAGTCTCAACACAAAGCAGGACTGGTTTCTGCATAAATGAACTTATCAGGCTTCAGAGACACGAGAACTGAAGTACAGTGATTCCACTGAATAACGATTATAAATGATAATTATAGTGAATTCAATAAATACACTTCTTTAATTTTGTTCCATTTTATTTTCCAGAACATTTTTTGCAAATCAACCATTTCAACAGCTGTCCTGAAGCTGACTCATGGGATTATAAATGCAGACGCCACGAGACACGACTCACGTTCAAGATGTGATCATTGAGAACCCTTAACATTCTGTACCAACACTGATATTTGCTATTGCTTAAAACAATCAACTTTCTTTACATCAATAGAAAAAGCTTCAATCTGTTGGATCTGCAGTTCTTGTGTGGGGGGTTTTCAGCCTCTCTTTTTGTTACATTCCCCAAAGTTTGTACTTTGGATCCTCAACAAAGGAAGGTAATGAAGCCCAAGTTGTGTTTGAACAACAGTTCAAAAAGCAGCTGCACACAATCGTCATGACGACCCAAAGCTGCCAGACATCAACAACACAATGGACAAGTCATGACAATGCACAAGCTACTTTTATCCTTTAACTCATGCAATCAGACTGACAGCATTTACACGTCATGTTTATTAAATGATTCCTTGTTTTTGTTTATGTTTTTGCCTCCTGCCTGCAGGATTCTGCTCACCTGGGAAGAAAAGAAAGGACTTCCTTTAGGGATTCCTAGGAATGAAGCAAGTTTACCTGTCTGCAAAGCTTAGTGCAAAATGTTAAACAAATGTTCAAAGGCAGCTTAAAAGGTTCTGAGCAATACTAAGATTATTAAATGCAACTTTCGACATAAGAACTAGGGATGCAATGATTCACTTTCCCAAATCTTTAAATCTTGATTTTTGGGTCATGGTTTTGTTGTGGTTCAATAAATGATTTGTGTATTACAAAACAGAAACTAAAACTTTACAATAATCCCTTTTTTGTGTTGCTAAAAAGTAAAAAAACAAATGTAGATAAACCTTTCAGTTGGCTTTATCTGAGCCTGGCGTCATGTAGTTAAACAATCTTAAATATATTGCATTTAGCACAACACAAATGTTTGACACTGTTTCAAATGGATGCAGTAGGGATGCAACGATTCCCTTTCCTCACGACCTGCTTCAACGGTGTAACGTTGGTTCGGTTTTAAACCCAGAGTTGTGGCATCCCTAAACGGGCCTATTTGAGGCTGTGATGTTGTAAACAAGACGATCTCTTTAGCAATAGAGCTTTTTTTTTACACATTTTCACAGACTTTTAATGTGATAACAGAAATCAAATCTTATGTCTAACTAAAATTACAAACAGAGTTTTACCTCTTTACTCCATAGATCCTGCAGGCCGGCTTCACTTCAGCGGCGCAGCTGAAAGCCTGCAGAGCCTCAAGGAAAAGGTCTTGATCAAATAAACACTGACCCTACGGTGACAAAAACATACAAACACCGTCTTTTCATGTTTGTCTGTTCATGCTAAGGTTCTAAAGGAAGCGTTTCAATCCAAACAACAGCAGAACAAACATGAATTGCACAGTTGTTCATGGTGATAATGAGATGCATAACAGACGCAGACACTGTGGAGAACAAGTTGAGGAACAGAGATGTGACTTTTCTGTTTACTTTATCGTTAGCAGTGAATCTGCTGCATCCTCCTGTTTATAATGTTACATTCTTCAGTTTAATCTCCACAAATAAACAAATCATACAAAAATGTAAAAATCCAATTGATAAAAAAATGTAGAAAACATATGAGAAGCTTTAAAAGCTGCTCAAAAATGTTATTTATTTCTTAACATGCTTCTGAACACCACAATGTCACGCTAAAGCAGAGGTTTGAAGTCGTGTCCAGACTACCACCTGCATGTAGAAGAACAAGGCTAAGCGCTCATCAAAGGCTCCAGGCTGCAGAAAGGAGGCCCGTTTGTAAAAAGCTGCTGCAGAATGGACGTCACAGAGCTGCAGACAGCCCTCAGCCTGACCCACATACAGCCGAGGCTGAGACACAACCAACAGAAGAGGTTACAAACCACCACGTGCATGAATTCATGGCAGCACCTGACGCGGCTGCAGAGTGACAGCCTGGGAGAAGCAGACGACGGCCTGCTCGTACTCCGCCCTCATCATTGCCTTGGCTCCAATGGAGCAGCTGTGGAGACAGACGTCAGACCTGCAGAGAGCTTAGACGTCTGGCAAAAGTAGAAACTGAGGGTTGAATATGAACCATGTTTTCGCTGAGTGAACCAGCGGATCGCGACCTGCTAAGCCAGAACTCACAGGCTGGAGACAGTTTCTCTCTCTGAGTCCGACAGCCGCAGCAGATCAGAACCCCCGGATTAAAGGGGTACAATAGAAGAACGTGGGAGCTTTACACAGACGGTTCTGTGTCTATCTCTAACAAGAATGTATTAATGTTCATAAAAATAGAAACTTTAAGAAAAGCACAGAAAGGACAAGGGCACTTTTTAATTTGAAGCAGAAAGAACAGGGGCTCTAGCCCCCCTGGGGCCCCGTGTGTGCACGTGCCTGATCAAGAACCAGCCAAAGTATTTTCTTTCATAACATTAAAGGTTTCTTTTCTTCAAATAAGGGATCTTTACTGACAGACTCCAGTCTCTGAGCTGATTCAATTGCTTTGAAAAAGAAACACTATGTCACCACAACAGGAACCACTCCATCAGCTTAAACCAGCAGAAACTGCAAACACTACCTTTTTAGCTTCTGTTCTGCTCTTTTTAATACATCTTCTCAGGCGAACATATCAGGATATTTTAGTTTATGTGCTTTAGAGGAGAGGAGTAAAGGTGGAAAAGCAGGGATTTTATATTTCCTTTTTTTTCTTAGGAAGAATAGATCCAGCTCCTTAAATCATTGGGTTCAAAACCCTAATAACAATGAACAAGGGTTCTGCTCTTGTGCAGATACGATATAAATGTTGATGTTAATCATAGTCTATTACAATCAAAGAAGCTAGATTTAACCTGGAAGGAACCTACACGGCTTTACTTTAAAATGAATAACTGAAAATGATCAAAGGCACTTTAGCACTGATCAGCATTCACGATAAGCATATAAAATGCTGTAATATCTAAAGCTTTTAGAAAAACTGAAGAGCTTAAAAATGTGTCCGTACATGTACCTCCAGACTGAGGACTGATAGTTAACATGACATTTCTTTATTATCTCACTGAAATATTAACGACTTCAACATGATAAAGTTTTATATTAATATAGAAGTCAGAAATCTACTGAATTCTTAAAAGTTTGAATGTATTTATTTCTGACTGATGGTTTGCTAAAGTTTAGTTTTAAAAGGGAGTTGAGATTTTAAAGGATCTCTTGCTTTTCCCACTTGTTTTCAAAACTACCTAAAGGGATCAAATCTAAGCAGAAATGTTCTGAAGGAGCTGAAGATGTCAACGTGATCAAAACGTGATCTTGCTGTAAGAAAATCGCAAATAAAGAAATAAAAAGTCGGTGGTGCGGGCTTTTATTTTGAAAGGAGCACGTGCCGGATTTAGCTGGCGCACGCGGCGGTCAGCTGACCTCGCTGTTGACAAAGCAGATCCGCGCGCCGCAGAAGAGGCAGAGGTCGGTCTGTGTGCCGCGGAGGTGCGTCCAGACCGGGAGCTTCTGAAGGGACGCCGTCCACCGCGCCTGGTTCTGGTTCCGGTTCCGACCCGCTCGGCTTGTGCTCCTTCGGTACCTTGTGTTCCAGCCTCGCCTGACCGGCGGTCCATGACAGAGCTGAATCCGCGGAAGGAGCAGGGAGCGCGGCCGCCGGTATGGACAGCGAGAGACGGAGGCTGCTGGACGCCGAGAGTGGCGACGAGACCCCCGCGGGGCTCATATCCGAGCAGGACGCGTACCTGAGGTGGGTTCACGTGCACATCACGGGGTATGCGCTCCAACAGGTGCGCATCATTTCCGGATCTGAGCACCTGGTTCGGATCGCCAGTCTCACGTGATCGCCATGACGCGCACTGCAGCACATACCTACAGGAAACTCAAAAGTTTAGACACGAGACAAAATGACCCCAAGGTTCTGAGAAATGTCTGAAATCCAGCAGGCTGGGGTCAAAAAAGCCTTCAAGAAATCTTTGTTTTTTAGATTTATCCAAACATTTACATTTGGGTAGTAAGGGCAAGTACATGCAGAAAAATACACCTGAAGACTAGAATACCCTTAGCAAAAAGGATTCCATTTGAAGCTTATTTTACTAGGTATGCTTGAGTACAAGTATAGCAAGTATATGAGAGGCCATGTAGTGAAGGACTAACTGAATATGTCTCCAGACTAAACTGGAACATTTTACATTTACAACATACAAATGGTGTATAAAAATTCAACCTCAACAGTCAGAGAGTTCTTCAGAATGCCTCTTTCTCTCCACAGTAAGGTGAAGAATGTAAAGCTATACATGGCCACCTTCGCCTCCGTCCTGGGCCCCATGAGCTTCGGCTTTGTGTTGGGATACAGCTCCCCTGCTATCCCGGAGCTCACCAGGATCTCTGACCCCCGGCTGCGGCTGGACGACGTGCAGGCTTCCTGGTTTGGGGTGAGAAGGCCGCTGAGATCATGAGATCTGATTTTAGACTCTCCCAGCGTTTCTGTGTGCTGCACAAGCACATTTTTGCTGTGGTTTTAAAGTCGTTGCAGCAGGAAAAAAGGGGACAAATACAAATTAAGTTAACGGGACAAACTATGAAGCACTGGCAATGAAATTAAGACCAGAGAAAGGAGCTGGGTTGTCTTTCATGTAATAAAACACCAGGAGGGATTTAAAAAACAAAGTTTAAATACATGTGTTTCACAGGAAAAAGCAATTCTGGTTGAAAACACCGAGTACTTTCTTCACCAATCTGCCACCAGTTTCCTAAACATTGGGAAAAAAAAGTTTTTTTTAATGACAGTGCTTATAATGAAACTGCAATAGATGAGTATGATTGATATTATATTTAGTTTATTCAAGTTTTAGAGCAGTTAGTGCCACTATTAATGACAGAATTCTGTCTGATCAGCTTACAGTCCCACTCCGATCATGTTTTAATCTATTGTAAAAGCATTCCAGGTGGATTTATTTATTTATGATTATACCAAACGTTGGCAAAAAAACAAAACAAAAAAAATTGTAATTTACAAGGACATAGTATCTGCAGAGCGGCAGGAGTTCATTAAAAATTCACCTCTGAGATGTGGGTGGAACCGTTGATGCAAAGTAACGCCTCTCCTTCGCCATTGCTGAGAGCTCTCTGTTTACAAGCTAGCGTACAGCCCCTCACACCCCCAAGCTAACATTACTGGTGCGACAGAAATGTTGAGCGATATCAGAGCTGTCCAGCCATACAGTTCTGATCCAGATTCCAGCTCAGACCAGGACAACAAAGACGTTCCTGGATGTGTTTGTCTGTAAGCGCACGCATCAGAACGGAGTGGCGCCGGGAGCTTGTCGTCAATCCACCGTATTTTAGACGGAACAAAGATTCTCTTTTTCAGACACTTTTTTTTTTTTGTCTGCTCCTGACTGACAATTTGAATGGAGAAATACTCACAATTTTAAGCTTACCTTTCTTTACACACGTCCTCCATCGTCAGAAAAACCCCAAAGAACTTGTTAAAAACACAGAAAACATCCCTTTCATCCGACTGGGACTTTAAAGTAAAGAGGACCAGTGGGGACATTAAAAAGTATCATCTTTGCTCAAGTCTCTTAGGTTGGATCTTTAGATCAAGATGTGAATGTTTGTTTTTTGTTGTTTTCAGTCCATCGTGACGTTGGGAGCCGCAGCTGGGGGCCTGCTGGGGGGCTGGATGGTGGGGAAGATCGGCAGGAAGCTCAGCCTGATGCTGTGCGCTCTGCCCTTCGTCTTTGGCTTCACCATGATCATTGCGGCGCAGAACATCTTGATGCTTTACATTGGCAGAGTTCTCACTGGCATGGCCAGCGGGGTCACGTCTCTGGTCGTTCCGGTAAGACTCGCGTTCATTTAAAGGAACGCTTTACCCCTACATGTATAACGTTACCACCTAAAGTCCAGAAACATGTTCATTTGTTGGACTCCTAGTCCTCCAGAGCACACGGCAGCTGAAACAACTGACATGAGTTTCTCTCCTGCACAGCTGTACATCTCTGAGATGGCTCATGAGAGAGTGCGGGGAACACTGGGCTCCTGCGTGCAGCTCATGGTTGTGCTCGGCATCTTACTGGTTTATTTTTTGGGTAAGTAACTGTTGTTTTCTCCATCTCTTAAAGCTGATTCTGTCATCTAAATGAATGACATTTCAGATGAATTCTTGGTTTGATGAAGATCCTTTAAATCATGGTGGTACAGCAGGAACTCTTCTTAATGTTCTCCGTTCTTTCAGCTAACTTAATCACTTTGTTGATCACTCTGCAGCAGCAGCCAGTCTGTAGTATTTAAACTGATGTTGCCTAACTGCTCTGAAGCTCTAGATCCGTGGCATTGATGAGGAGACCTCATCATCATCATCGTCAGAGGTGGTCAGATCCTCCCTCCTTTCAAACAGTATAAAAGTGACACTAATCCAGTTAACTGCATACCAGTCATATTTGTTCAGACAGTCATGCTGCCTCCAGTGGTTCTGCTCCTGTGATGCTCAGGGCAGCCGAGCTGCACGGATACAGCACTGTCGCCTCATAATACTGGAACCTGATTGGCTGTCAGGAAAAGCTCAAACTGAAGGGGAAAATAAAACACAAATGCATTAGAGAGAAATTCAGCCTAAAAAATGTCATGTTTGAGAAAAAAAGTTACACTGAGGTAGGGCAGGGAGACAGTTTTACATCAAGATGTAGTTGTTGTTCATATCAGGCGATAACGATATATATCAGGATATAAACCAAATAACTACATCTGTCAAATGTGAACGCTCTGTGTCTCATCAGAGAAATGTGTAATCATCAGCAGGTTGTTTAGATTGAAATCTTTATTTCCTATCATACTGCAAACATAACAGATGCACTGAAGGACCATAATGCAACAGTTTTATCCCCTTTTTACTGATCTGAAAAATGATCTGAACCGTGACTCTAAAACCTTTACACAGTCCAAACCGTGGGTTTGTGATCTGCTACACCCCTAATGGCAGCTGATGGGAGATACTTTGGTTTCAGGACAGGTGAGGTTCTCCAAACACAGATACTATGCAAAACATCCTGAAAACTAAAACACAGAAATAAAGCTATCACAGTGAAATGAAAATGGATTAGTATTTTTGTTTTGCTATTTGTCCATTTATCTCAAGTCCCACAGTCATCGCAGTTTCAAACACATTTATCGCAGATTTTTTCTCATATTATGCAGGTCTAACTCAATTCAAAAATGCTGAGAAAACAAGGACAGATTTATTAGAGATTTAGGAGAAAATGCTCTGACTGGCGAGTGTTAATTTCTGACCCTTCAAAATAAAAGCCTATAGCCATAGATTCATTTTACTATCCAGAAAAAGTACTATGGCATTATCGATGGCTATTTTATCGTCCAGCCCTACACTGAAACAAAAACATGCTTAATATTTTCACTTGAAAGAGTAAATACAATTTTAAAACCCTTTTACTGCCTCTTTTTGACCCAAAGTCTTTGAAGCTCTTCTTAAAATGTTCAGATTCTAAATAAACATATGCTCATCCTGGAGTCAAAAGTTTTTTGATGTATATTGCTTTATGTCTTATTCATGACTACTCTGGAACAGAATTCTGTCCATTTTAATTTCAACCAAACTTAATTTTGAGCTTATTTAAGGGCATGTTCTGTGACTGGCAGTAGGATGGACCCAACACTGTCAGACTGTTCTGTATCTAGTAAGTACAATTTAAACCTGTTGTTGTCATCTGACAATGAAATCATAATAAACATAAAAAATAAATCAGGATCAGCAGATAATTTGGTCATGCAGGTTGTGAAATGAGAACCTCTGGACATTAACAGCATTAACACACATTTTTATTTACTTCCTCTGAGTCATCATCTCAGCTGCTTTTGAATTGCATACATTTAGAGCCGGGACGGATGTGCTTAGATACCAAACAAAACTTGGAGATTATTTTATTATTAGCTAATAAAAGCACTAAAGCTTTGTGTCAAATCCAGCTTCATACTTCATTTTATGTATAAATCTGTCCTCCATGACACAGGTCTGACAAACTAAACTCCATCGCCACCTTTTTGTGTAGATTTACTCTAAGACTAAATGAATAACTTGTAAAAGGTGATGTAGTTTTTAACAAATTCTTAGAATATGAGGTAGATGATTGCTAAAGGAGAAATGAAGCAGATATGTTTGTCCAGAATCAAATCAATGAAAATGCTTTTAAGTCCCTGAAACATGCCAGCTCAGAGTGGGAACTGCTCATGAATGAGGTTGTTGTCTTTGTGGAGAATTCATTTATTGTCCTTTGGATTCACAAAATGGCATTTCCTGCAAAGCTGCGACTGAACTTCAATCCTTGTGAGTCAAAAGAAAATTTTCCAACTTGTTTGACGGTCTTCTTTCTTTATGTTTGACTGTCAGAATTCCTTCCCTACTCACAACTTTGTTCACTACATAGTGCGTTCGCCATCTTGTAGAACTTTCCAAACCTACATTTCTAAAATCCAGTGGCCAAGAAATTTCCCATAAATCTCTGTGAAAACTAGTGTGCATTGATACTCACTGGATTGGTGAATGTGGACCACAATGGATTGTGTATATTTTAGAAATGAGCCAAGTTTTCATTATCAGGACACATTGCATTCATGAATAGTCTTCATAAAATGTTAAAATGTTCATATTTGAGGTTTTTACTTCGGCCAATGGGTGGTGTCGTATTTGCCTTTAAAAAAATGTGTCCGAATTGCATTAAAAACCACGGCACTGGATAGTCCTGCACTATGTAGTCTTCTGGAGGTTGAGGAGGAGTGAGGGAATTCAGCCGCAGCATTTGTCTTTAAGTAAAAGCTGTTCAGGCCCATTCATCAGTTGTTTCCTGTCTTTTGGATACCTACCTTTTTATTTTAGCACTTCCTATTAAAAACTCATGACCAAATGTTAAACAGGTTTAACTGGATCTTTTCCCAATAAACCAGATGCTCGTGCCTGACTCGTTTCATCTCTTGTTTAGTTGGCAGCATACTTCAGGGCTTCATATTGGCATACATGTGTGCTATTGTTGCGCTCATTTTAAGGTGCAGAGCACAGCACTTAGCTGTAATCACAGGGATTACCATACTTTCCTTAACAACACTTTTGAATGTGTCATGCCATCCCTCACTTTTGCCATGGCAACATTTGTTTTTGTCTCCTATAAAAAGACAGATCTACTGTTCTGATGTACCAATAAAAGCCGTCTGACCTCACAGTAATGATCTGTTGTTCCTTTACAGGAGTATGCCACCACCTGGTACATGTCTGCCATTGCACTCAAACTAGAGCAGTACGGTGAAGTTTGTGTGCGCTGTAGGAATGAGTTGGCCATTTTAAACATCTGACTATGTGAGGTGTTACATAACTGACATTATAGCGTTGAAATCCCTCTCTGGGCCTTTAGTAACACACCAGAGACGTGTTGTGTTAAAATACACTCAGTTCCAGACTCTAAACAGAGCAGCCAAGCAAACTGCTTTGGAGTCTAACAGGCTCAAGTACAGTGCAGTACAGCTGGTTTAAGTGCCATCTAACTGGAGCAGTTCATTAAAGCCACTGGGTGTCTAGTTATGAAGTCAAATCTGTTTCTCCCCTATAACCCACAACTGACCAGTGGCATTTGGATTTGTTGGGCTTTCATCGCTTTAGAACAGAGTAGCCAGACACTCAGACTCCTACACCTGAGGGAGAACATCATTACCAAGCCAGATGGGGTTTTCCATCTGAATGTGTTTTTGCATGGATGAGCTGATCGTCATTCACACTCCTGGCTTGATGAATTAAAGAGGACTGTATCATCTGCAAACAGCAGAGACAGAATTCCAAGTCTCCCATTGCTAAACTCCTCTGCAACTTGTCTGTTGTGAGGTGCTGTCTTTGACCACGGTCACATATCCCAAAATGCAACTGTGCGTCAACCTAAATGCAAGCATGTTTGGCAGCTGTTTGTAATCAGAAGGTGATAGTCACTTTTTGCTATGGTGTGCAGTGGCCGCAGCAGTTTTAAGAACAAGTAAGTTTTTCTTTAAAAGGTGACATCAATGAGTGGCTGCCCAGGTACACAGACAGGTCCCACGGTGGCAGTGCAGCGGCAGGCGGAGATGACACCATTACAAAGTCAGGCAACAGCCTGCACCTCCGACTACATTCATGACCACGTCAATGATTTTCAAAAAATTTGAGCAGTGGCATGAAATCTCGAAGATTCTGCCGATGCTTCTTCATTGCGTGTTGGCAGCAGCATGTAATGGCTGTTCAAAGAACCAAAGTTACAAAGCACAATCTTGCCAAAGGTCAATTATAAGAAGTACTAAACACTGGTGTTTCAGTGAGGGTTATTGAACTTTGTCTCCGCCCTCTCATGCAGGTCTCTTCATGGATTGGCGCTGGCTGGCCATCTGCTGCTCTGTCCCGCCAACGCTTATGATGGTTTTAATGTGCTTTATGCCTGAGACGCCCCGCTTCCTGCTGTCGCAGGGCAAGAGACGGGAGGCTGAGGAGGCGCTGCGTTTCCTGCGAGGGCCGGACGCTCCTGTTGAATGGGAGTGCGCCCGCATCGAGGATGCCAGTGACAGTCAGGTTAGATGATGGATCGTAACCCCACAAGGTCCGGCATTTTCAAGACTGAGGCTGATGGTCTCTGTTCTGTCTCCTCAGGGGACCAGTTTCAACATATCTGACCTGAAGGACCCTGGCGTCTACAAACCCCTCATAATTGGCATCATGTTGATGGTGTTTCAGCAGATGACTGGGATCAATGCCATCATGTTCTATGCTGAGAATATTTTTGAACAAGCTCATTTTAAGGTAATGAGTTCAGCTTTGCTCTGTCAGGATCCGACTGTCATTCAGCTTTTGGATACATTTCTAGTAACAGACTAAAGAGTCCATCAGAAGTTGAAATCTAAATATATCTATGGTCAATTTTCTTTAGTTGTTTCTGGAAAATTTTGTCCAAAAAACATTTAGTTCCATTTAAAAAAAAAAAATTAATAAGTAAATTTCTAGTTTTTCGTTCACATTTTTCTGCGGTGTTGAACTTTCAGAAAACCCTAAACACAGTTGTTTTAACTTTTGAATGTTTATTGGCTGTGTTTAGCAGAAACTGGAGTTTAAATTCTGATCTTAGTTCCATTTGTTCAAAAACCACATCATTTTAAGATTTTCTATGGAAAATGAAGACTTTATTTTGTCATTTATACTTCAACAAAATCAATAAAATTAATGAATGCTTGGAAAACAAAATACCAAATTGATGAATCATATCCATCAATCACATTTTAAAACTTTAGTTTTTTCAGTTTAAAAACGTTGAATACATCATTTTAAGGGTTTGCCTTTTTCCATTTAAATGAGTGATTATGTGAAAACCAACATCTTTTGAATTAAACATTCTGAATTTGAAATTTGGCCAAAATAATTATTTTTGTATTTCATCCTTATGGATTGAAATGAAGGTGAATTGTGAATTCAAATCAAACTGATCAGTTGTTGTGGCATAAAATTCACAGCAAAGTTTTAGTTTGTTTTGAGTTTCTTAACCCCCCTAAATTAGTTCATGCTCGTCATTGGATCATGGATTGTTTGAACTCAAATGTACTTGCTAATCTAAACAGTTCAAACATTAAAGCATTTGAGACTTATCTGAAATGTTTCCAAAAATACTTCCTGACTTTTGTAGTTCTGAATCTGGGCTGCAGAAAACGTCCATCATGATGACTGGGAGCTAATAAAGTGAAACAGCTGAACATTAACCAAAGAGAAATGTAGATTTTTGAGACAACAGTCCAACAACTCTGTCACCAAAGCTGGGCTTGTATTTCATCCTAAAAGATTTAGATTGATTGAAGCAACACAAAAATGTAACTCATTATAAGCCAAATGTTTTGCAAATGATTGATCAATGAAATATACATTTATTGGAACACTAACACAATCCTTCTGAACATAAACGGACAGTAAAGTTGGTCTGAATCTTCAGAGTTCTTGTCTAATAATGAAGAATGCATGTTTTCCAGGAGAGCGACCTGGCCTCTGTGATTGTGGGCGTTATCCAGGTGGTCTTTACTGCAGTGGCAGCGCTGATTATGGATAAAGCGGGCAGGAAGATCCTCCTCACCATCTCAGGTGTGCTGAGCGTTTACCTCATCAGTTTGCAGCATTCATATCTGTCATCTGACAATCCTTACTTTGATTCTTTCATTTCTCCCTTCAAGGTGTTGCCATGACGATCAGTACTGTAGCGTTGGGGGTCTACTTCCACTTGATTTCCAAACCTGGCGGTGCTGCCACCGACACTCCAGGTGTCACTGCTGAACATCCAGAGCTGTCCTGGCTGGCGCTGGCCAGCATGGCTGTCTTCATCTCAGGTGGGTCTCAAAAACTTGGATGTTGGTGTGGTGGGGGGTCTGCCGGGGATTGGAGTCAAAGCAGTCATATCCCAGTCATAAGGTTGATGGTTAGATTCCTGGATACCCCTGTCCAGGCCCGGTCTTGGGCTGCATGGCGTCCTAGGCGAAAGACGCACACCAACACCCCACCACTGTCTGGAACAAAATGTAATTGCCTGGAATATGTGGCAATAAGAATTTATTTATTTTACCCTTGAAAACGTAAATACTAACCACTTGCGTCTATTGTTTAAGAAAAAAAAGAAAAACGGTTACTGTTGGGTGAAAGCGGGTTCACTCTAGAGAGTCTGTCAGGACCTATGGAGCTGTAGTGAACACGTTCACAATCCCGGCACCTGGTAGAGGAGCTCACGGCCAGACAGAGAGCTGCTGCTTGATGAGAAAGCAGTCTGCTCAGTTTTCTTATTTTCATTGAGACTATATAATAAGGTCTCCTCATTTTATTCTTGTTTTTATTCTTGTCCTCTCATGTTAAAGCACAACAGTAAGCATTTGAACTCTGTCAGAGAGAGACGGAAACGCTGCAGAAGCGACTGTCAGTCAGACACAGCAGCAGGAGAGAAACTCACTGCAGCTTAAGGGAAACTAATTGTTCTTATGAACCCAAACATTGAGACGTGATCACTGATGTTTTATAATAAACCTGATCTCTAATCATCATTGAATTGTAAATGAGATAGTGTAGACTATAATTCGCCGATTATGCCTAAGTGCGTGTTCAAAAATCGAGGTCTGGAACAATTTTGAGGTTTTCCACCAAAAGATTTATTCCTCACACCTAAATATCTAATACATGCGTTTAGGGTCTCCAGCTGTCCCTAGGAAAGCATCTAACGGATGCTCTTCTCCGTGGGCGAAGAATGAAGACATCCTCTTGCCCTCTGACCCAGAGTTTTATACACAATATGAAAATAGAAGGTTGGATCAAAATGAGAGGCTGGATCTTCTCCCTGGAGATGTATTTTCCCACCGTTGGCTTTTTCCCACTCTTTCACAGGTGCCTCAGCTTCTCGTTGACTCCTTATCCGCTTTCCGTTCACTCCCGCCTGCACACATTTGTTTCAAAGCAGCATACTCCCTAATCTTGTATGTTGTGAGAAACTATCCTATCATTCATTCTCACAATCATAAAATGTCTGCAAAGTTTAAAACATGAAAAACCTTTTTGTTTAAGTATACAATGTCTACCAAGTTTATCACTTTTAACACTAAATTTTCATACTGGTTAATACTGAATTATTATGACACACACGAGTCTTTATTTATTTAGACTTCCTTTCTTCACTACAAACATTAACTTGCTATTTCCATCTAGCAATCAGGCTACAAACATTAGCTGCTAGCTCCTCCCACACACGAACAAGGCGGCGAGCTTATGGAACACATTTTTGGCCACTGAGCGGGCAGTGAATTCTCGCAGTGAGAAAGGGGCAAGCCACGCAAATTAGCCGCACAAATCGCTCTTGGTGTGAGTGCACCTAATTAGAGTGGTAGGGGTTAATAGAGGCATCACCAGTGTGAAGGTTCAAGGTTCTCCGTTGTTAACAGTTTAGAGATTGGGGGAAAAAAAAACAGGTCACCATTTATCTTCGGCCAAAAAACGAGTATTCTTTGACCAAAATGTGGGGGAGAGGGGGGGTTAATTTACAAGCAATTGAATGTAAATAAAACCGACAAACCTCTGTTTTGTGACAGGTTTTTCCTCCTCTTCCGTCATTGTTCTTTGGCACCCTCTCCAGCGGATGGCGCTGTAGGCGCCTATGCACAGGGTTGGCTCTGCCCCTGTCACATGTCAGTGTCCTTGGGCCATATATTGAAGATCCTTCTCCCACAGCTGTCATTAACAGAAAATAAAGATACTTTGATGTCAGTTGAAAATTGCTCCCATTTGAAACCAGCCTTCTGTGGTCATTTGAGGAACTGCAACACTTAGTGCTTCCTGCTGTGCTTCAAATTCAGGAACAGATTGTGGGGGCTTCTCTAGACTTTACTGGTTTAAACTGAAACAGCAGAAGCTTTTTGACACCCCATGTTTTCAGGGTTTGCCATCGGCTGGGGCCCGATCCCGTGGCTGATCATGTCGGAGATTTTCCCCACCAAAGCCAGGGGCTTTGCCAGTGCCATGGTGGTACTGTCTAACTGGGTCATGGCATTTGTCGTCACCAAAACCTTCCAAGATATGTTGGTAAGTTGTTTAGTGTTTTTTTTTCTTTGGTTGCATGGCCTCAAAAACTAAAAGTTCTGCAGCTTATTTGTTGGATTCTTGCTGACATCGGGTGGTCAATATCAACGAATGTTTCTCACAATGGATCCCTCCATGAGTGGTGAAAATGTGTCAATGAAGAAGATTTCAAGCTCAGTTGCCATGAATGAATGTCAAAACATGTTTTATTTTATTTTTTAAGATATAAAAGTCCAGAAGACGTTTGTCCCAAATGTGGCGCACATTCCACCTTAAATAAACCCTCTGCTAACTGAAAGCTGGATAAACTCAGTCAAACGGCTGTGAATACACACACATAAGTGCAGGTTTAACACCAAAGTTTGCTTTATACTCAAAGCTTAAAATACACATAATGAAGTAGTCTGAAGATCTAATGAAGAGAGAATGGACTTACAATCTAAGAAACGAGACTTGAAGTAAAAGGACAACTTTAGCCTGCACTTTTTGTTTATGCTCTTACAGCAAGAAGATTATCATATAAAAATGATTTGCAAGCAGACATTGGTTGTTGTATAAGGAGGTTCAGAAGAGACGAAGATGATAAATAAATATATACGCCATGAAATCATTAAATAATAGTGTCATTAATTATTCAAAATTGTCATTAAATATTTGGAGCCTGGTCAGGGTCCACGTCACTGTGATTTGGTTTCCTGAATTGAAAGCATAAACCAGGCTGTTTGAATTTGTCAGATGTTGGTTGGAGTTGAGGTGCACACCTGGTTGTGGTCGTTCTGAAACTCGGTGTGCTGCGCACACTTCCACATAACAGGAATCTTTTTAGTGTGCATGAAACATGCGTGCAGCTTTTCTTTTGTGTACATGAGGTGCCTGGTTCAAGTTTGAGTTTGCATCATTTGACCCCAAAAAGCATTTGACAGCCCCCGTTTAAAGCTACATGCACACTGGGCATGTGATACGCGCCATGTCATATGTGGGTTTTTGTACCTGCTTTCAGCATATAGTGGACTGTAACATACACCTGATACTAGTGCAGCTACTCACTGTTGGAAGAGACTTTGCACAAAATGTTATGGTGGTGCAAATCTTATGGATCTTGTTCCAGGCTTTTTCTTGCACAGCTCGATTTCAATATATGAAAGAGCTGGTGTCAAACAATTCAATCCAGGCACAAACTGTGATACTTGATTTCTCCTCCATGATCAGTTTTCAAACAGTTGGTGCTTCTGTGTTTTCAGGACGCTACTCGTACATGACTACTAAATCTGAGTCCCTGAATGGTCAAAGTTCAACTGGTTGAACTTGTAACGCACATTCAAATGCTGCACATTTTGTACGTGTAGCCGGAAAACTGACTTAAAAACCTGTATAGCCATGCGTGAATGTGAGTTTTGAATGGAAGCCCAAGATCTGCATATTCGTGTTTTTACATAGTGTTTCATTGAAAGTGGCTGCTTGAACGTGCATTTCGAGGTCTGATGTGAACGTAGCATAAGTCTCATTTGAGAACTCAGTGTTGCAATAAAAGCAACAACTAGCTTAAATAATAGTGTTTTTTTATAATCCAATTCAGCCCAGATAACTCCAATAAACCTAAACTGTTTAAAGTAAATGGTAATTAAGGCACATTTCATGGGAGGATTTTCAATGAAATCTCTTTTGATCAAGCAAATGGTGCAGAACATTTAAACCAAACCCGTTCTGTACTAGAACATGACGACTTGGGTCGGGAAAAATCTATTCTGAACATGTGTTACTCTGCTCTTGATTTAAAAAAAAAAAAAACAAAAAATGGCTTGTATTGATTGATGGGTTAAGCATTTATAGCTCTGTTTGTGAGTTTCCTCTCTGAGACCTCCATGTTTGTTTTGTTATTCTTGTAGACGGCTCTTACCAGTGCAGGAACCTTCTGGCTCTTTTCGTCCACTTGTGTCGTCAACATCCTCTTCACTGTCATCTTCATCCCTGAGACCAAAGGAAAGACGCTGGAACAGATCGAGGCCATTTTTAGAGAGACTTCAGGTCCATGAGGCTGAACTGAAGGACCTGTGGATGTTCCCTTCTCCACACCTGAGAAGCTGGCTTAAACGTGTCACTACTGTCACTGATCAGTGGTTGATGCAAACTCCTGCCTTCAGTCAGGCTGGCCTGTTTTCCATTTACTTAAAAACTGCAGCTTGACCAGAGCGGCAGACCGATCATTGGATGAAGATTTCTTAGAACTTTTCAGTCCGTTACACTGTTTCAAAGCTGTTCTGCCCCCTGCAGGTCTCTGAGCTGACACACCTCTGAACACTCTGGAAAACGGGATGTTTTGGCGGTTTAAATGAACCATTAAAGCTGAGCTCCAAGAGCACACTTGCACCAGAAATGTTTTTTGTTTTACTGTTGGAAAGTAATGAATAAATGTTTAAGCTCGAAATCCCTTAAATCTTCCCTTTGTGGTCCTCGTTAAGCTTTGCTCTGAACCCTGTACACTGACCCACTGTACTCAGTCATTTTTAAAGAGCAGCTCGTTGAAGCAGAAATGAGACTTCTGCACAAGGCAAAAAAATCTGTGGAAAACTTGTACAAAAAATACATCATGATGTTCTGAGACTGAAAGATTGCAAACTGACATTGAAAGCCTTTTCTCATGAAGATTAAACTTAATCTATAACATTTAAATAAGTCATGTTAAGTAGTTTGATTCTAAACAGACGTTTTGAACTTCTGCTCATCTTTTTGAAATTGCATTTTCTTGAAGTTCCAGCAAAGACTGATCTAGGTTTCTACAAGAAAAGTAACTAAAAATCTTCTTATTAAAGTTTTATTCTTTGATTTTTGCTTTTCTTCCCCACACAATAAACACAATTACTAGATCAATTGGTCAGTTCAATTAGAGAAGAAAAACATGGACCATGCAGTGGAAGCTGGGTCATGTGGTGCAACAAATGATTCAAAATGACCCGCATGTGGACGGATTTAAACATTGTTTATCTTGGTGATTAGACTCTCAAATGAAGGAGTCAGTGTCATAAGTTTTAACCCGTCTTTGTTTTGATGTTTGTGGGGACTTTTCCAATTCTTCAGGATAAGTCCTGCAGCCATGATGAATCAAGGCACCACAAGTCTGAACAGTTCTTTTAGAAATCCGGAGGGTCTAGTAGACTGATATCCCATCAGGCATAGTTGCAGGTCTAAAGGAGTAGGTAGTCCAATTACATTTTCCATAGCAAGGTTCACATCAATCCAGAAAGGAAACGCACAAGGACAATCCCAAAAAAACAAGATAAGTGTTGTTTCCACAATTCCAGCTGTTTTTGTCTTGCAACAGAGGTATCATAAGTATGTTGATGGAGTATTGTAATCCTGTATGGTATAGTAATACTTCTGGCATTTCTAATAGCCCAACCAATGTTTGAGATTATACTATACCATCTATCCATCATCCATCTTCATCCGGGAATAGGGCGCGGGGGCAACAGTCTAAGCAAAGATGCCCAGACTTCCCTCTCTTCAGAGCTGAGCTTCTCAACCTATCTGTAAGGGAGCGCCCAGCCACCCTACGGGGGAAACTCATTTTGGCCGCTTGTATCCGGGACTTCATTCTTTCGGTCGTGACTCAGAGCTCAAGACCACAGGTGAGTATTGGTGTATAGACCGACCGGTAAATTGAGAGCTTTGCTCCCAGCACCCTAGACAGGGTGTAGAGCTGGTCCACATCTCCACGGCCAGGACGGAAACCGCACTGTTGGTCCAAGATCTGACATTCGACTATTGCCCGAACTCTTCTCTCCAGTACCCTGACATAGACTTTCCCAGGGAGGCTAAGGAGTGTGATTCCCCGGTAATTGGGACACACCCTCAGGTCCCCCTTCTTGAAAAAGAGAATCACCAACCCTGTCTGTCAGTCCAGTGGTACTGTTCCCGACTGCCACGTGATGCTGCAGAGACGTGTCAGCCAAGACACTCCCACAGCATTCAGAGACTTAAGGTACTCAGGGCAGACCTAACCCTAATCCTCATCAACTCCTGGTGCCTTGCCACCGAGGAGCTCGTTGGCTACCTCGGTGACTTCAGCTTGGGTAATGGACAGCCCCACCCCAATGCTCTCAGCCTCTACTACCTCCAGAGAAGGCGTGTCAGTAGGATTGAGGAGTATTCCTTCCACCGCCCGACAATGTCCCCAGTTGAAGTCAGCAGCTCCCCACCTGCACTGAAAACTGTGCCTGCAGAAAACGGCTTTCCCCTCATGGGGCGCTGGACGATTTGCCAGGACCTCTTCGAGGCCAACCGATAGACTTTATCCATGGCCTCACCGAATTCCTTTCCAGGACTGAGTTTTTGCCTCCACTACTGCCTGAGCCACAGCTTGCTTAGACTGCCGATACCTGTAAGCTGCCTCTGGAGTTCCACAAGCCAGCCAAACCTGATAGGACTCCTTCTTCAGCTTGACGGCATCCCTTACTTGCGGTGTCCACCACCGGGTTTGGGGGTTGGCACCGGGACAGGCACCAGAGACCTTGAAACCACAGCTCAGAACAACTGCAGAGAAATTGAAGGTGGAGAACATGGTCCATTCAGACTCAATGTTACCAGCCTTTCTCTGTACCTGTTTGAAGCTCTCCCATATGCGGGACTTCAAGACTTCCCTGACGGAGGGCTCAGAAGCCCCAGGCAATCTCTTTGCCACACCAATCTGAAGCTGTCATAAAGTCTGTCTTGGTTGCTTAAAAGTTTTTCCATAAACACTGATGCTGTGAGTAAACTACTAGTTCAAATAATCCATTCTTGAATTGTGTCCCCTTTCTGTACCAGTTTTCGACCAAAGATAGATTTCAGAATATCAAACTTTATTTGTTGAGCGATTTTCCTGTACATTTGTACAGCCCAAAGTGTTTTACAAGTTAAAGAAAAAAAACCAAAAGTAATTACTTCCTCTGTACATTCGAGGAGACATTGGGTATTAAAGGAAACATTTTATGAGATGCGAAAAAGAAGTATGAAATCAATAAAGCATAGAGTAAAACAATAATTATCATTAAATGCAAAATATTAAAACACAATAAGAAGTCTAATAAGTGCAAAGTGAGTGACTTAAAAGATAATTGAAACGGTATGTTTTTATTTTATTTTTAAAAATCTCCATGGATTCGGCTATTCCTGTCAGGGTTGACGTGCGGACACAAATGCAGACGGCACCATTAAATGCAAAGTCTTTCATTTATTCAAAAGAAGTACTCGAAAACCAGACCATAAACTCATGAAGACACAAAAACCACCCGACAACCAGTGCAGGGGAGACGAAGACTTATAACCAGGGGGAGGGGATGAGGTAATTGAAAACAGGTGTGCCAATTAAGGAGGGAGAGAACACACACTAGGAGGGCAGTCTCAAGAGACCTGAAAAAACAGAGGAGAAACACAGGAAGTACAACCAACAACAAAATAAAACAGGAAGTGGACACCAAACACAAATCCAACAAATATCCAGGATTCATAACCCCACAATTCCACAGACAGGGACCAGGACGCTGGAAAGAGGCCTTGCTGTAGGTCTTCGTCCTGGTTCTAGGGACAGTTGTGGAGTCTGAGGATCTAAGAGCACTTGTGGGTTTGTGTGGACTGAGGAGATCTAATAAATATAAAAGACCTGAACCACCAAGACGTTTAAAAACAAACAAAAAAAGAATTTTAAAATCAATCCTGAAACTGACAAGCAGTCAGTGCAGTGACTTGGGGACGGGAGTAATATGAGTCCTTCTCCTGGTGTTAGTTAAAACACCTGCAGCTGAATTTTGAATTAGTTGCATTTTGTTGACAGAGTGCTTCTCAAGTCCAGATAAAATAGCATTGCAGTAATCAAATCTTGAAGTTATAAGTCTCAGCACTGGCTGTTGGAAGGAGGGGTGTTGCCTTGACAATGTTTTTTTAAATGAAAGAATGCAGTCTTTGTTGTATTTGAAATATGATGTTTAAAATTGAGGTCTGTGTCAAAGAATACTCCAAGGTCATCAGTCACATTCATACCACAGTTTTGACATTTCAGTATGGCTTTCTCTCTGTCAGAGATCAATTTCTGTGTTTTGTCTTTTTTAAACTTTAAAAGTTTGCTGCCATTCAGTTTTTGATATCACTAACAAAATTTTCAGTTTGTTAGTCGGATTTCGTTCATAAGGAGGCAGGGCAACGTAAAGCTGGGTGTCATTGGCATAGCTATGAAAGTCTACCGGTATGCCATGCCTCTTGATGACATTATCCAGTAGGATCATATAAAAGTTAGACAAAATGGGGCCTATAATGGATCCTTGTGGAAGACCACAGGTCAATGGATGGATTTTAGAAGATATTTCATTAAAACCAATAATTGACCCCACAGTATGGGTGCAGGGGCGGGCCCTGGTCGGCGCTGCTGCCTCGGCGGGGGTCTTGGTGTGGGGATGTCTGGGAGCTCTCCCTCCTTTTTTTTTCCCTTTTCATTCCTTCATCCACTTCAGCTTAACATAACATTCACCTGAGCACAGGCGTCGGCTCACCTTTGCACCTTCAAATAGTGTGCCTGTCAGAATGTAATGCTTTACATGTGTTGGCTGGTATGCACAAGTGAGCGTGTGAACTTGATGTGGACAAGTTTGTGAACACTCTTGGAGCCGGCAGGTATGTTTGTAATTGCTGAGTGTGTGGACAGGCCCCGCCCATTTTAGACCAACATTCACTATTGTAATGGGTATAGGCTCCAGCATTTTGTTGCCTGTAGACTTACAACTCTACTTTCCCTTTCCATTAGTCATCCTCTTACATCTATAATCCACCATCCCCGTCCCCCCTTTTCTTTTCCGTCCGGTCCAACAAACAGAACACAAACAAAATTAATATTAATAAAGTTTCGTTTAAATTACAAAAGGGGCTTATACCAACATACATTTTGTGTTCCCAATGATTTATAACCCCCGATTGTAAGAGTAAAATCTGTCTAATGCAAGAAGCTCTCAATCTGTTTGCTCAGCTGTTGGACAGGACAAGTAAAAAAAAAACAATACGAAAAGATTCTGTCAGTAAGATAAGACCTGAACCAGTTGAAAACACTTCCAGTAAGAACAACCATGTTCCAGATTTACTTATAGATAGAATTGAATGATCAGTTGAGTCAAATGAAGCTGTGAGGTCAAGAAGAACCAGAACAAAAAGTTTTATTCTATCTGTGTTCACCCTGAGATCACCAAGCACCCTGACCAGAGCTGTTTCTGTGCTGTGGGATTATTTAAAACAATACTGGAACTTCTCACAGATGTTATTGTCTTTTAAAAAATCAATTAATTGGTCAAATGAAGTTTTTTCCATAACTTTACCAAAGAAAGATCGATCTGATACTGGTCTATTATTTTGATGATCTGAAACATCCAAATTGCTTTTCTTCAGAGTCGGTCTAACCTCAGCAGTCTTTAGGGACCCCTGGGAGATTCCACTCTGAAGAGAACTGTTAACAAAAGTTAGGATTTCCGTCTCACAAAAACCAAAGACATCTTTAAAAAGTGAAGTAGGGGTGGGATTCAATGAACACTTAATTTGGGAGATTGCTTTCTTTAGTGTGGTGGCTTCAACAATGGCAAAACTTCCTAGCACCTCATCAAACATTGTGAAATCATAAGAATCAAAATTTTCAGTACAGGATTGAATTATCTCCAATTGCACCATGTCAGCTTTTGCTTGTGAAGTGATCGGCAACTTCTTGATATTTCCCTTTGGTGAAAAAATTGTTGGCTGTGACACTGGGGTTAATTAGTTTTTGAATAGAGGAAAATACCACCTTGGGGTTATTGTTGTGTTCAGTAATTATGTTGGAGAAGTAAAGCCAATTTTTCACAAAGTGATTCATAATCTGCAACTAATTTAGAGTCTCTCCATTTACGCTCAGCGATTCTACACCCTCTTTTAAGACTTCTGACTGGCTCCATTTTCCAGGGTGTTTTTTTTTTTTCGTTTTTGTTTTCTTAAGTTGTATGGGCGCCACTTTATCCAAGATGGTCAGCAGTTTAGACTTCACGTTTGTGACAATGGAGTTGCAGTCCAATGAGGTAACTGTTGAAGTATTTTGAAGATGAGTAAAAAAATTAGCAGCCTCCACTTCACCAGTTAAATGACGTTGTCTTGAAACGTTCCTTGGTATGTCTTGTTTAACTGCGTCATTAGTTGTAAAAACTTTACAGGAGTGGTCAGAAATGCATAAGTTCCATCAAGTCCACATTAACAGATAATCCAATGGTAATGATCAAGTCTAGAGTGTGACTTTTGTTATGGCTTGGGACATGGATGTGCTGATGGAAATTCCCGCAAATTAAAACACTGAATAATTCTGATGCAAGAGCATCAGAAAGAATGTTGACATGATTGTTAAAATCACCTAAAATAAATTCTAAAATTCCAAAAGTACTACTGAAAGAAGTTCAGAGAGCTCAGAGAGAAACAGAGAACATTGTCCTGGTGGTCTATACAGCAAAAGGCAAAGCAATGTTTGACTACTTCTGATTTGAAGGTTTGCCATGAGTCTGTTTTTCAATGAAAGCCAAATAAAATGTGTCAAACTTCATTTGAAACTTGGAGTCAATATTGCAATTTATGAAGTGTGTACATTCTTTACAATATTTTTTTAGCAATACCACAATCCCGAAACAGGTGAATAACAGTTTCTGGGTGTTCTTTACAGAGCACACAGCTGGTATAAATTGTTTGATTATTTCTTAACATTCATTGATTAGTGGGATAGATTCGATGAAGAAGTTTATAAAAGACATCTCTCATCTTATTATTAATAAGTCATTTCTGTCCTAACATTTTTCAGGGACGTTTTTTTTTCCAACAAAAGACAGCAGAAGGAACATAAATAACACTTTGTTGAAACACGTAAGACTTTATTAGACTAAATTGAAACTGGATTAACGATAAAGATGCATTTTCATAAATGACAGTATTTTTAAGGAGTTCACAAAAGTCATTAGTAACAGCATCAAAAACAATGGCATACACTTTCAGAGAAACAGCAAGGCTGTCCTTAAGATTGAATTCTTCATATTTAAACATTTGTACATTCTTGTAAAAGAGCTGGCCCACCAAGAGCAGTGTTGGGGTAATGGATTACAAAGTAACGAATAACTGTAACTTCATTACTTTTGTCAGTAACGGAGTAACGTAATGAATTACAGTTGAAATTTCAGTAAGTAATTACAGTTTATGGACTATAGAAACCCTTGTTACTTTGTTACTTAGGTTTTGTAGGCTGACATTTTCTCTCTGTTAAATGATACAAAAATGCAGATTAATTTAAAACTAAACAGAGTAATTGGTGCAAACGTGCACGCATGTGCACAGACTCGGGTATCGGTCAAAATACAGACATGCACTCATTGCTGCAGTCAAGGTGCTTTCCAAACTGAATCAAAGATGAGACAAAAAGAGCCGCTGTCCTGAAAGGAGTCCTGTCATCTCAGCAGAGCAGATCAGCAGAGCAGAGATCCGCCCCGTGAACTGATGTGTCTGTAATGAATGAAACGACTCTAAAGCCGCTCTTTGGAGTGAAAGACAAGAGTCCGCTCCTATTTCACCAAGGAACGTTTCAAGACAACGTCATTTAACTGGTGAAGTGGAGGCTGCTATTTTTTTTACTCATCTTCAAAATACTTCAACAGTTACCTCATTGGACTGCAACTCCATTGTTTTTCTATTTGAATTCACCCTTTCTTTCTTTATATTCTCTCTAAGCTGCACACCACTGATCAATATGAGTTTTGTGCTCAACGCGCTCTGCGCGGGCGGTGGGGAGGTGCATAGTTTGGTAGACCTGCAGTCGTGCAGAACTGTTCACAAAAGACAGATGTAGAGAGAGAGAGAGAGAGAGAGAGAAAGAGAGAAGAGAGAGGAGTGAGAGAGAGAGAGGAGAGAGAGACTGATGCACTGGGTGAAACTCATTGCAATTGAATACATAAGTAGTCCAGAAAGAACATGGAGGCATTTCATAGTTCTTTGTGTTTTCTGAAAACTGGTTTGGTTGCAGATTTGATAGAGATGAACATGAAATAAAACAGTATTTTTTCACATCTGACTTTGAGCTGTAGCATAGATCACATGTGTTGTAACTTATTTCTGTGTCATTTTTCACACCGTAGTCTGATTTCAAATGAAGCAGTTTATGTATTGAACCATGACAAGGTTATAGCTTTAAAATGTATTTTTTAATTATTATTTTATTTATTTATTTACCTGTTATTTAACCATTTAAGTCCTATTGAGATTAAAAATCTATTTTTCAAAGGTCTGTTACATGAAAGACAAGAGGATCTTGTTTTTGCAAAGCGGTTTTTTTCCTTGAGAATTTGTATGAGTGGAAAAAAAGTAAAGTAACAAGTAGTGAATTACTTATTCAAATGAGTAATGAGTAAAGTAATTTCATTACAATTTTGATCCAGTAACTAAATAAAGTAATCAATTACTTGCTTAGAAGTAACTTACCCAACACTTTTTATAGTCATTTATACTCCGGTGAATAATTCAAAAAGCTCTGTATAAAACATGCCTAAAGTGGTAATTTATTTATTTGTTTGTATTCATTCTTTTTAAAATGTAGTAAAAAGCCGCCGCACATCCGCTTCCGGTCCGCGGTCAAAGTAACGGAAACGCTGCCTCGCCAGCCGCCTGGTGTTCCCCCGTTTGTCGTCCGGGGCCGCTGCGTGCTGCTGCCGCCGCAGATCCTCAGGAAGATGCCCGCCGCAGGGATGGAGTTCAGTTACAAAAAGAGCAAAGTACCGGACGGAGTTTGAGACAAAGAAGTGAAGCTCGGTGCGAGTTCTCGGAGTAAACTGAACGCCGGCCAGCTTTTCTTTGAGTGCAAAGGTGACGAAGGTGCAAGTCGAGGTAAAAATGAAGCTGCTGAAGCCGAGCTGGGTGAGCCACAACGGTAAGCTTGTGTAGGAATCTGTTGGACCAAGTTGGGCTTTTGTTATCGGAGGGGGGGCGACCTGTGAGGGAGGTGTGATGGTGGGCGACACTATTCGGTGT
This sequence comes from Oryzias woworae, assembly GCA_016861445.1. Taxonomy (NCBI): domain Eukaryota; kingdom Metazoa; phylum Chordata; class Actinopteri; order Beloniformes; family Adrianichthyidae; genus Oryzias; species Oryzias woworae. The sequence goes on from BOLG01001191.1 coordinate 76,834, forward strand.
AGTTTCGTGACGCTAAAAGTCTCTCAGTCGCAGCTTTGTCTGAAAAACCCGGGCCGCTCGCTGCTGTTCGGTCTTTTTCAACATCCACCGTTCGGGCTCCAAGTGTTTTTGGATTCGCTAACGCGGTTAGCTTGTTAGCCCCTCTCGGCTAGCTCGGATGCCCAGACGGTGGTCAACTCACCTGCAAATGAGCCGTGGCTGCGTTCTGACCCCCGCCTGACACCTCCCTTCAGATTCATGTGTTTGTTTGTCCACGGCGAGCCTGACCCAGACCGAGCCCCCGGGTCCGGAAAGTTGGGCTTCGAGGAAACGGCCTGAGGTGATGGTGCTCCTTACTGTCACACCGAAATCATCGGTGTCATGTCAACTTGCGAGGCCTCTGTGAAAAACACGCAAAGCGAGGAGCAAAGAAACGTCTCTGGACTAAAACGTGTCCATGGAAGATGCAAAAAGTGGGAGTTTCAAACCTGCAACCACCTGTTTCTGACGTTTTTATAAAAATGTTCTTAGTTATGATGGTCTTCATTTAGATGCACTTGTTTGTTTTATAAATCCTAAATTAGCTTGAAAGTGCAAACTAGCGGGCTAATCTGAAGTCTGGGATCTTCTAGAAATCCCACAAAGATCCACTTCCTCCTCAGACTTCACAACTGTGTGGAAGCTGCTGGAGGGTTGGTGAGAATTAACCTCTGATAGGATTGAGGTCTTGTGCCAATAAGGTTTTGCATCATACTTTACACTCGGGGAAAGGCAGGTGGGATTCGCAGATTTTTCTTAACACTAAAATATGTAAAAACCAAATTCAAAATGAATACAAATATCCATGTCTCAGTCCGACCGTCTTTTGATCTACTTTCAGCATCACCAGTGGTCTTTAAATTATAAAACAAATCTGAAAACCTGTCTGATTTTTCTTGGACATAGTTTCTGCAGAGCAGCAGGAGTTTATTAGAAATTCTCCTCTGAGTTGTGGGCGGGACTGTTGGAGCGGAGGAACCCCTCGCTGTTATCTCATGAACTCTTTGTTTACGTTCTCTCCTGCTAGCTTACAGCCCCTGACGTCCACAAGCTAACATCGCAGTGAAAATAAAATGATCAGCAATATCAGAGCTATCCAGCCGTACGGTTCTGATCCAGATTCCAGCTCAGACAAGGATCACATAGACGTTCATGGATCTTTCGTTTGTCTGTAAGTGGAGGAATCAGAATGGAAAGGAGCAGGGAGACTGGTTCACCCATTTCACCTGCCTAACTTGCTGTCACAAATGTAAACTTTTTCAAACTGCATGTTCTTATTTATATAAAGAAATACTCAGAAATCCAGTTTCAATCTTTTTTTATATGTGTTCTCTCACATGAGAAAAATGCTACAAGAACATTTAAAAAAAACAAAAAACAAAACACAAATTTCATTGGAGTGGGTCTTTAAACACCAATTCTTGATGTAATTTATAATTTTTGTGTTTTGAGTAAAGAGCTTTATGTTTACCAGTTTTGTATTACATTTCATGTCCTAATGCAGATATTGACAGCAATATAAAAAGGAAAGTGACCATGGAACTGCTGGGTTAAATGCAATGTGGTCAAAAGTAGGTGCACTAAACTTTCATGCTGGTGGACCTAAGAAAAGAAGTTATGCGCACAGGTGCAACCAGTGCAAACATTTAGTCTAGCGTCCTGGGCTTGCAATTTTAGGTCCTACGTAACAACTACAAGCTGTTTCAAATGGCATTTTATCATCTGCTCCTGGTTCACAACTATTTGATTAAAGAAATGCTCAGAAACGTAAGTTTGAACCGATTATCACCAATAAAAACCAGTTATTTTTTTTCAATAAACGGGCCATGCGCAAACGGGATGGAAAACGCACATCTTAAACATCCTTAGCTTTAAACTTGAAGTGTTAAAACTATATGCTAACTAAAAATAAAAACAAGACGGTCGCTTTTTAAACCTTTAATGAATCATTCAGCTTCTTTCCTTCATTTGTTTCTGACATTAAATCAAGATTTAAATCACTTGAGGTTGGGAGTCTAAATCAACAGGAAAAAACAAAGTAAAAGCCTAAAATTAATGTTTTTTAAAGCTTCAAAACATATATTTAATTAAAGATGTATAAAGTATTTTAAAACCAATTGAAAAAAGGGTTAGATGTTAGAATTTATGACTTTCGTTCTTCTACTGTGCCTCCTGCTGCAATAAAAGCCCCTCCCACTGGTCCTGCCGGGACAGCTGCTGCTCTTCTCTGGGAGAGTTTCTGGATGTTTTCATGAACCCACACACGGAGACAAGCGCCAATGCTTTTGTACAGCTCTTCAAAATTAATAAACCTGCTCTGTCATCATTCGTGAGAAAAGCTTTTGACGGAAGCTCCTCCCACATGCAGCTTTAGCTTCAGGTTAAGTCAAGCAGCAACTTTGACGCATGGTAAAACAAAGATGGTGTGTGCAAATTTGACATGCAAATAGCATTCAATGTGAATGGACAGATGATTTAAATGATGGGGGGGTTCCACGCTACACGTGTGTGCCGAACCGTGACTAGTGATCCAAATGGTCATGGATCATCCATGATCTGTCACACCCCTAAATTAAATCATTATTAATGTTAATATTTACAGCTATCAATAAGAGTGAGTAGTAATAAGCTTGCTCTCTGTTTGCGCTAGTGTTAGCTTAACTTACCTCGACCATGATCTTCTTTCATACTCAGTCACAACGTGCTTCCTCTTCAGGTGTTCATGCATCGCCGCAGTGCTGCCATTCAACACAAGTTCTGGCTTGCAGATATTGCATTGGACACTTTTTTTCTTTTATTTTTTGTCTTCACACTTTCAAGCTCTGTTGGCATGTTGTTATCGTCCCCAAGTCTTCCTATAACTTCCCGTGGCATCACTACTGACCATGATTAGCACGACTGCGCATGTGTGTCAAAGACAAGACGCGGCATCAGGGAGCGCGCACCGTAAATCTGAGACAAAATCAAGAGAAAAAAAAACACTGATGCGTCGACTATTGAATTAGTCATCGGCGATTTCAATAGTCGACGTAGTTGTAACTGACTAATCGTGGCAGCCCAATATATGTCCTCCATCATCAGAGAAATGCCACAAGAACATGTTAAAAACATCAAAACACAATTTCCATTGGTGTGTCTTTAAATATATATTTAATCATTTTTATCTTCAGAATTGTTTTTTTGTCAACTAGAAGTAATCTTCCCCATGTTTTTCTATGACTGCAAATTATTCTACAGTTTTCACCTACTAGCAGCAAACACATTCAAATTTTCTGTTGTTTTGTTTCTCTTTTTTGCATATTCAGAAACTCACAGATGACATTTGACCTCTAGCTAATGACATGTTTAGTGCCTGCTAAGACCAGAAGTTAGTTTAACCCACCACATTCACACATGTGGACAAAATTGTGAGTACCCTTCGATAAATGAAAGAAAAGCTCACAATGGTCACAGAAATAACTCAAATCTGACAAAAGTAATAATACATAAAAAAAAATTAAAGTTGAACCAATGAAAATCAGACATTGCTTTTCAACTGAATTTTTTGCAAAAATAAAATCAAGAAACAGGACAAAAGTGATGGTACCCCTAACTACCCACAACCTTTTGAGGCGGTCACTGCAATCAAACAGTTCCTGTAACTGTCAATGAGACTTCTGCACCTGTTGACAGGTATTTTGGCCCACTCCTCATGAGCAAACTGCTCCAGTTGTCTCAGATTTGAAGGATGCCTTTTCCACACTGCATGTTTCAGCTCCTTCCAAAGATGCTCAATAGGATTTAGGTCAGGGCTCATAGAATAGTGCAATGTTTTCCTCTGATTCATTCATGAGTGGTTTTAGCTGTGTTTTGTATCATTGTCCTGTTGCAAGACCCATGACCTGTGACTGAGACCAAGCTTTCTCACCAGGCCAGTACAATTCTCTCTAGAATCCTTAGATAGTCTTGCGATTTCATTGTACCCTGCACAGATTTAAGACACCCTTCACCAGATGCAGCAAAGCAGCCCCAGACCATAACGGAGCCTCCTCCATGTTTCTCAGAGGGACCGTGTTCCTTTCTTCATATGCTTCATTTTTCCATCTGTGAACATGGAGCTGATGTTCTTTCCAAAAAGTCCCATGTTTGTCTCATCTGTCCATAGGACATTCTCCCAGTAGCTTTGTGGCTATCGTAGTACCATGTAGTTTGGCAAATTCCAGTCTGGTTTTTATGATTTGTTTTCAATAATGGTGTCCTCCTTAGTCGTCTCCCATTAAGTCCACTTTGTGTTAAACAACGATGGACGGTGCGACCTGACACTGATGTTCTTTGAGCTTGAAGTTCACCTTTAAAGTTTTTTCTGGACTCTCGTTACGTTCGTATTATTCTGCTCTTTGATTTGTCATCACTTTTCCTCTTGTGGTTTTGACCAGAGAGGTTGGCCACAGTCCCATGGATCTTACATTTCTAAATAATATGTGCAATTGTAGTCACAGGAACATCAAGCTGCTTGGAGATGATCTAACAGCCTTTTCTTTTAACATGCTTGTCTATCATTTTCTTTCTAATGTCCTGAGACGACTCTTTCCTTTGCTTCCACTGGTCCATGTTGAGTGTGGTACACACCATGTCACCAAACAGCGCAGTGTTTACCTGTAGCCCTTTATACAGGTCCACACACATCTTGGGTGAACATATCCATTTAGTCACACTATTTTCAGTCTTTTCTAGGGGTACTATCATTTTTGTCCAGATCTTCATTTTGTTTTTGTAAATAATATTGCACTGCAGTCATCGATGCTTCGGAATGATCAGGTGATCTGTGCTTAAGCCATCTTTGAGTGGAGGACACTCATAGCTGGGGTTAGTGGATCCTGGCGTGGGACTGATCTGGTGTTACTCTCTTCCTAAAGCTGGTTTGATTTCATTGTGCTGGATTTTCATCACTCATGCTCTTAGAAGGTTTCAGGTAAATCCAGCAGACCTGGAAAATGCATTTTAAGAGTTCACATTATAATACATGGATTGTGTGTGATTTTTAACAGAAACCTGTTCAGAAATGAAGTCCATGACTCAGTAGATGAAAAACAACAGCTGAGGAGACCAGTTTGAAAGGTGAAGATCATCCGCCCTTAAAGAGACTTTAACAAAAGAGCTTAAAATTCTCCTTTAAAGCACATAGGGCGTAACCGTAAGGAAAAACACGGCTGAGGTTTTCCCCACGCTTTGACTTATCTGTGGGAAACCACTCGAAAGCTGGGAATTTTCCAGCAGAGTTTAGGTCATGGAGGAAATTCTATGAAGAGACTTGTCCCAACAGCTGCTGTTTCCTCCAGCTGCGGACATGATCATGTGACCTACCTGTTGCTCTAGGATTTCTGTTTGTCAAGGTAACCAGACTTTAAGGGATCATGCACCTGTTACTTCTGTCTTCACAGGCAAACCCATATTTTCTGTTGACATTCATCCAGATGGAACCAAATTTGCAACAGGGGGCCAAGGTAGGTCCTGAAAGTGAACACTAGTGGGGTACGTTGCAGACATCAGAACTTAAAGAATATGTTTACAGGGGAGGACTCTGGGAAGGTGATGATTTGGAACATGGCTCCGGTCCTCAGAGAAGAGGATGAGAAGAATGACAACATTCCCAAAATGCTCTGCCAGATGGACAATCACCTAGGTAACCAGTGACCCCGACCAGCCTCTTGACACAAGGAGTTTCTGCTCATCCAATGAACGTTCTGGTTAATGTTTCATTAATGAAGGCTTCAGTCAGAAGATGCCGGCACATAAGTCAGCAAAGTTCAACAAAAGTTGAAGAAAATCAAAAAAAAAAAATGTAAAAATCATCTTTATTCTTTCTTTGTTTTAACCGTTGCTTTGCTTTAGTCCAAGTTGGAATGTCATTATTCCAGTCCACTTCCCAGATTTTAATTTAAATCAGGGTTTTTTTTTAACTCAACTAGTTGTTGACAGTGATGTATTTGAAAAGGGACTCTAGTATTAATAAAACTATGAATTATTGCATTAAAAATGTATTTTAGGAAAGAGATTTTAAATGTAAGTTTTATCCATGTTTGTGTTACGTTCAGACTGGCGAACTTTTATCAGAGCCTCATTTTTGGTGCTCGATTGTTTTCCCCTCAACCAGTGCTTTCTGACTGGTGTGCAGTCAGACGTTTGATTTCAAAACCTCCTAAATATATACAAGAGCAGAAGTCATGCAGCTGGTTGTGTCTTTGCAGCCTGCGTAAACTGTGTGCGCTGGTCCAACAACGGGCTGTATCTGGCCTCTGGAGGAGACGACAAGCTGGTCATGGTGTGGAAGAGGGCTGCGTACGTTCACCTGCACAGATTTGTTAAGCTAGTCTCTGCAGATCAGTTGATTCTGTTGCTTCACGGAGTGTTTTGTGCACAGACTGATCGGTCCCAGCACAGTGTTCGGGTCGAGCAACAAGCTGGCCAACGTGGAGCAGTGGAGGTGTGTCACCATTCTGAGGAACCACACTGGAGGTACAGGAGTCTGCTGCTGCTTCTGCTGTTTCCAGGACCCTCTGTAGCCTCTGCGACTCTGACCGGGTTCTGTTGCTCTCTCTGCAGATGTGATGGACGTGGCGTGGTCTCCTCATGACGTGTGGCTGGCCTCGTGCAGTGTGGACAACACCATTGTCATTTGGAACGCACGCAAATTTCCAGGTGGGAAAACCGGAGCAGAATCTTGGAGAAGTTGTTGTTTTTTGTCTTCATTTCTGGGATTCTTCCTGTCAGACAAAAGGTGCCAGAAGGTGATTCATCTTCACCTTTGTGTGTTTGGACTATCAGTTGAAGTCTTCCTCACAGAGACTATGTGGTGACCACATGGATCACATGACCTCTGTCATGCAGTGGTGATAACATATCATTTGTTTAGAGAATAACAGTAGAAACTAAATACAAATTCAGCCTAAAATCTGTTCATATTTTATGCTATGATCAGGGGTCACAATTTCACTCAAAAGCATGTGGATTCAATGCACTTCACAGCATATTGTGATCGAAACAGCACTAAAGGAATGACTTGGTCATTCGACATGCAACCATTTAATTGCCATCACCAGAACGGCTCGAGGGGCCGTTTTCAAACAGCTGGCAGACATGTTTGTCCTGCAGATGTAACAATCACAGCGATCATGTGACTCTGGAAGACTGCAGATGACAGCCAAAACATAGAAAGGTAAAAACCATCAGCTCCTGTGGTTTTTTTTTCCTGAAACATCCAGAGCAAACTGGAACTTGAGCTCCGTCTCAAACAGACATCTAAAACAGCTTTTCCAGACAGTGAGAATAGTTTCTTTGAGATATGGTTATCAGTGGGACTGAATGTGCAGCTTTTTTAACTGATGATTTTAAATCAGAATGTAAATAATTATCTGATTAAGGAAAAACTATTCTTTGGGAGTAAAGTTTATGGATTAAAAACAACAGTTTCTTCTGACAGAGGGGACCCTCTGGTCACAGATGATCACAGAGGTGACATCACAGCGTGACCCATCCGCTCTAGTTTAGTCACTGAACTTTACACAGGATCTCATAAATTGTGTAAAAGTGACAGAAGTGTTGTATTTTTGTTCAAAAAGGCTCTTTTTAAAAGAATGACACTCCAAACAATGGATTTAATCTGTAAGAATAAATAAAAGCTTTTTAAGGATTCACTTTACACAACTGTAAAGACCCGTAAACAAGCAGAAGTTTGTTTTATTTGGTGTTCCTGACTCACTGGTTCCCCTCAGAGATGGTCACCTGCCTGCGTGGTCACACCGGATTGGTCAAAGGTCTGACCTGGGATCCGGTCGGGAAGTACATCGCCTCACAGGCTGACGACCACAGCCTGAAGGTGTGGAGGACCGTGGACTGGCTGATGGAAGCCAACATCACCAAACCCTTCACAGAGGTACAGTCCACTGTCATGGCTGCAGGTGTGATGTCTGAGCAGGGCACTGATGGATGGCGTGGGTGATTGTCTGCATTCCAGTGTGGTGGGACGACCCACGTCCTGCGACTGTCTTGGTCTCCAGACGGTCAGTACTTGGTCTCAGCTCACGCCATGAACAATTCAGGTCCCACGGCTCAGATTGTGGAGAGAGACGGCTGGAAGACCAACATGGACTTTGTGGGCCATCGTAAAGCTGTGACTGTGGTGGTAAGATGCACAACCAGCAGGTTTTTTTTTCATTTTTGGGGGTGGGGGTGGGTTGTGTGCTGACTGGCCCAAATTGTTTTTGTAGAAGTTCAACCCAAAGATCTTCAAGAAGAAACAGAAGAACGGCAGCTCTCCAAAGCCCAGCTGCCCGTACTGCTGCTGCGCCGTTGGCAGCAAAGACCGCTCGTTGTCCGTCTGGGTCAGTTTGGTTCTGTTTGCTTTTTTCCTTGTGCTGAAAATTCACCTTGTTTTTAACCAGTTTTTGAACTGATATTTACAGCTCACCTCACTGAAGCGCCCCCTGGTGGTCATCCATGACCTCTTCGATAAATCCATCATGGACATTTCGTGGTGAGTGAGGGCTTCAACTGACCTTCTGCGTCTTCTCATTGCCTGGTTCTTGTTCGTGTTCATCATGAATGTGTGTGTCAGGACGTTGACGGGTTTGGGCATGTTGGTGTGTTCCATGGACGGCACAGTGGCCTATCTGGACTTTTCTCTGGATGAACTTGGAGATCCTCTGAATGAGGAAGAGAAGGTGAGGCTGCTTTTTGATATTAACTTTATACACTTTAAGAAGTTGATGCCAGTCCAACCTGTGGGCTGATTTCATACTCCGCATTAATGCGGAGTATGAAAACACCTGCAGTTTAATGCGGAGTATGAAACACCTGCAGTTTTAATGCGGGATATGAAACACCTGCAGTTTAACGCGGGATATGAAAACACCTGCAGTTTAATGCGGAGTATGAAACACCCGCAGTTTAACGCGGGATATGAAACACCTGCAGTTTAACGCGGGATATGAAACACCTGCAGTTTAATGCGGGATATGAAACACCTGCAGTTTAATGCGGGATATGAAACACCTGCAGTTTAACGCGGAGTATGAAACACCTGCAGTTTACGCGGGATATGAAACACCTGCAGTTTAACGCGGGATATGAAACACCTGCAGTTTAACGCGGGATATGAAACACCTGCAGTTTAACGCGGGATATGAAACACCTGCAGTTTAATGCGGAGTATGAAACACCTGCAGTTTAATGCGGAGTATGAAACACCTGCAGTTAAATGCGGAGTATGAAACACCTGCAGTTTAACGCGGAGTATGAACACCTGCAGTTTAACGCGCAGATGAAACACCTGCAGTTTAACGCGGGATATGAAACACCTGCAGTTTAACGCGGGATATGAAACACCTGCAGTTTAAACGGGTGGGGAGAATGAAACACCTGCAGTTTTAATCGTGATATGAAACACCTGCAGTTTAACGCGGGATTGAAACACCTGCAGTTTAATGCGGAGTATAAACACCTGCAGTTTAATGCGTGATATGAAACACCTGCAGTTTAATGCGGAGTATGAAACACCTGCAGTTTAATGCGTGATATGAAACACCTGCAGTTTAATGCGGGATATGAAACACCTGCAGTTTAACGCAGGATATGAAACACCTGCAGTTTAACGCAGGATATGAAACACCTGCAGTTTAACGCGGATATGAAACACCTGCAGTTTAACGCGGAGAATGAAACACCTGCAGTTTATGCGTGATATGAAACACCTGCAGTTTAACGCGGGATATGAAACACCTGCAGTTTAATGCGGAGTATGAAACACCTGCAGTTTAATGCGGGATATGAAACACCCGCAGTTTAACGCGGAGAATGAAACACCTGCAGTTTAATGCGTGATATGAAACACCTGCAGTTTAACGCGGGATATGAAACACCTGCAGTTTAAGCGGAGTATGAAACAACACCTGCAGTTTAACGCGGAGTATGAAACACCCCGCAGTTTAATGCGGAGAATGAAACACCTGCAGTTTAATGCGGGATATGAAACACCTGCAGTTTAATGCGGAGAATGAACACCTGCAGTTTAATGCGGGATATGAAACACCTGCAGTTTAATGCGGAGAATGAAACACCTGCAGTTTAATGCGTGATATGAAACACCTGCAGTTTAACGCGGGATATGAAACACCTGCAGTTTAATGCGGAGAATGAAACACCTGCAGTTTAATGCGGGATATGAAACACCCGCCGTTTTAACGCGGAGAATGAAACACCTGCAGTTTAAATGCGGAGTATGAAACACCTGCAGTTTAACGCGAGTATGAAACACCTGCAGTTTAACGCGAGTATGAAACACCTGCAGTTTAACGCGGAGTATGAACACCTGCAGTTTAATGCGGGATATGAAAACACCTGCAGTTTAACGCGGAGTATGAAACACCTGCAGTTTAACGCGGAGTATGAAACACCTGCAGTTTAATGCGGAGTATGAAACACCCGCAGTTTAATGCGGAGAATGAAACACCTGCAGTTTAATGCGGGATATGAAACACCTGCAGTTTAACGCGGAGTATGAAACACCTGCAGTTTAACGCGGAGTATGAAACACCTGCAGTTTAACGCGGAGTATGAAACACCTGCAGTTTAACGCGGAGTATGAAACACCTGCAGTTTAACGCGGAGTATGAAACACCTGCAGTTTAACGCGGAGTATGAAACTCTGCATTAAAGTACAGGTGTTGTCACATTAGTTGTTTCACACTTGGATGTGTGAAATTTGTTCTCCACATTTGGTGATCATTCATGCTGTGCTTCATCTAGGGATGATCCAATCTCATGATTGAAAATTAATCACATAGGTTCTGACTCGATCGAAATCGCGTGTTGTCTCCTGATCAGGATCTGATATTTATTTTTTGTTCATTATTTTCATATCAGCATTGTGTATTTCAAGCTTGTTATTTCAAATACATGCCTGGTAAAAGTCTACATATCATGAACGGATCATGCCGTAAAGCGTAGTAGCAGGTTGAGCAGGAGCTTAACAGCTCACTCAACATGGAAAGATATTTACACACTTGGACTTCTGCGCTCAAACACTCTTTAATAAACGTTGAAAACTGACAAGAAATGATTCACAACAAACAATGACCCACACAGACATTTCAACAGGAAAGAAAGATTGGGAGTTTCTCTTTATTGAGATGGCTTCTGTTCTGCTGCTGACAGAGAGACAGACGGCTGCTGAGTGCAGGCTCAGGGAAAAGGTGATTAAAAAAAACAAACGAAATAAATGCATAGTCTCTCTCAGAAACAACCAAAACTAATAAATGGTTCCATTGATGTGAGCTCGTCATGAGAACTCATCATCATATTCATAAAACAATGATTATGGGAGAAAGTCCTTGCTTTTTATTTGTTGATGGAAAAATGATGACATCTGATCAGCATGTTCTGAAGACACTAAAGCTACAGCCATCACACTTTTTTTACATGAATAATTATTACCTGACTGTACTGCAACAAATATTTATAGAGAAAATCACTTCTACTTTTTCAGTGTTTTTCATGTAAACATGGATTCATCCAAAGACTCATAGTTCTAAAGGAGCTAACACTACAGCTTCCAAACCTTTTCACATGGATAGTAATCACATGTTCTTTATAGGTAATGTTAAACAGTTTGTTGTGGTGAATAGTTTCACTATCTTTACTGACTGTAATTGTTGAAGCGACTTCATAGACGTGATCTGTTTAAACAATAAAATAAAAAATGAACAACCTGGATCGGTGTAACATTTTTTTCCTTTTTTTGAAAAATGTTTTCCAAAAGTATCGTATCGTGACTCTGATCAAATGACTCTGAATCTGATCAGAAACAAAAAATCTTGATCGGATCATCCCTAGTTTTAACTCCCCCAATCCAACCTTCAATGCTGAGTGTCAACTAAGGATGCATTGGGTCCTGGTTCTGTGTGACTAGTAAGACCCGACTGGATTTGAACCCACAATATCTCCCAGTTTCAGGGCTGGCACTCTAACGTTAGACAATGGAACTTGCCCAAAGGGCTTCTGTCTTTACTTTTTTAAGAAATCTATTTCCTGGTCCGTTCCGGTTCTGTCTCACAGAACACCATCCACCAGAACATCTATGGTAAGAGTCTGGCTATAACCAACATGGAGGCGCAGCTCTCCACCACCATCATTGAGAACCCAGAGATGCTCAAGTACCAGCAGGAGCGCCAGACCACGACCCAGGCCAGCATGGCTACAGCCGGACCGGAGTCCTCAGCCCCCAAAGTCAACAGCATGATGAATGGAGAGTCTCTGGAGGACATCAGGAAGGTAGAAACCCATCAAACATGTTCTAGTGAGGAACATTTTTTCAGTTGAGCTTCATCTGTTCATTTTAAGACTAAATGAGATGTTCTGAAAAATGCTCATGTCAGGATGTTTCATGGGTGTTTGTGTGTGCTTTGGCAGAACCTCCTGAAGAAGCAGGTGGAAACGAGAACAGCAGATGGAAGGAGGCGAATCAGCACCGCTCTGCATCGCTCAGCTGGACACCGGGTGAGAAACGCAAATGACTCTGACGTGACAACCTTCTTCTAAATCGAGCTGTAGGCTCATGTTCACCCCTGTGAATCTGTATGAATTGGAACAAAACGGCTCTAATTTATGAGAGTTTTCCAATTGGTCAGTTTTTTAAAGGGCGACTTGACAAAGATGCATTTTGGGTTCTTGAAACTTATTTTATACCGTTCTTTCCAGAGCTGCACAGTTTCTTCCATGTTTTTGTCACACATTGTGTGGAGTTGAGAGCAAGAAAATCTTCATTGTCAGTGTGGTGGGTCAATAAAGGTGTACTGCTCCTTTCAAAGACATAGCAGGTAGGCCGTAGATGAATAAATGATCATCCCGGTTGCCTTTCAACCGTGGTTGGGTGTGTACGGCGTGATCACAGTCATCAGCTTAAACTAGACTTGTTCACAGTACTGTGTGCTAACCCATGTCTGGGACTTCATACGCTTCCGGTCTCAGACTTTGAGGTCAGTCTGACGTCTTGACCTGTGTAAGACGCTCACAGACGTGCCGTTTGTTTTCTGTTGTCTGTTTTCTTTTTAACTTTGCCACGTCAAACGTTTGTTTGCAGTCAAAGTGAGTGCTCCTGTTTCTCTGCAGGGATTTTTCTCCCGCTCTCTTTCAACAGCGCTCCCATCCTGCCCTCCGGCTCCTCCATGTCCAATCAACTTGCCCCCCAGCTGAACTCAGACTCCAGCCCTGGACAGACATCCTCAGGGCTCAGACCCGGACAGGAGCCAGTGCTCACCTGTCCCCCCAACAGCGGCACCAGGAACCTGGAGGACCACAAAGACGGGTATGTAGGTTGTTCTCTTAGCCTTTGTTTCATACTAGCTCCTCCACTCCTTCACCCTCCTTCTGCTTCTCTGGTTTTAGTATGAAGGCCAGCCTGCTGCTCACCTCTGCCTCCAAGATCGAGCCCATGAAAGCTTTGGACTCCAGGTTCACAGAGAGGTCAAAGGCCACGCCTGGGGTCACAGCTGCCATTGCCTCTACTGCAGGACTTGCTCCTCTGGACAGGTTAGGACTCCTTCCTCTGGACTCCTGCACTCAAGAGTCTGATGTGACCCGCAATGGCCCAACAATTCTCCTGTGCTTGCACCCCAGGCCAAAGGAAACCCCCGCCGCCCTGAAGGAACCCCAAGAACAAAGAGGAAACAAGCAGTGACAGCGAGGACAGGATGGCCGTCATCAACAAGAACCTGCGCTGGCCAAGAGGAAACCAGAACTCCTGACAGATGGAGGCGAGGTGGTGGAGAAGAAGAAGAAGGGACGGCCCAGGAAAGGACAAAATGCCCTCCCTCCCCCAGCCCTTCACACAGGTGAGGACAGGCCGAGCTGCCAGGCCTCAGCAGAACTGTCAGACTTTCTGGAGATCTGTTTGTCCCTTCTGCTTCCAGATCACTCCTCCAGCCGAGCGAGAGCCCAGCAGAGCACCCGGCCACACCAGCTCCACTGCTGCCATCGCCCGCCGTTCTCAAGGCTACCAACACCGAGCATGCAGAAGTCCTTCAGCCTGCAGGTACAAACACAGACGGTCTTTTCATCTTGTGAGCCTTTGCATCTCTTCTCTTGGTTGGTCAGTTTTCTGTCATGTGGATCATCCCCCAGATTTAACAGTAACGTGAAAAACAAATGAGAATTGTGATTTTTTTTTTTTTTTTTAAATGTATCTTAATGAGCTTGAGGATCTATTCTCAACCCCTGTGGTTCTCAGATCACAGATGAAAAGCTGTGTGGATGGAGCTGTGACCACTGACAAACCGTGTTTCTGTGTGCAGGTCAGCATGGAGCCGTCAGTCTTCCTGGAGGTGGAGAACGAGCTGACCATGGTTGCAGGCTCAAAGCTCAGCCAGTTGCGATGTTCCAGAGATGGGGCGGGACTGGAGCACACTGCTGCCCAGCTCAGTGATGGCTGCTGCAGGGAGCGGGTAGGGGGCGCATGATGCAGTGTTTGATTCAACAGTCCTTGAAGCAGTGCTCCAAAAACATTCAAGTGTGATGAAGCAGCTTCACAGAGTAAGCAGAGTGCTTGGATGTGCTGAGGCTGCTTTATGTGGTTGTTTCTGACAGCCTTCTCCATGTTCACAAACGGTTCACGGCTCATCGCCATGACAACAGTCCATCTTGTGCCTGAATTAGAATCTTTTGCTGTAAAGCAAAAGTCTTTGGCGGTTTGACTGAAGCTCCGCCCACTGTCACAGCCACACCCATTCTTATTGGAACACACCCAGGACTCACCTGAAAGCCTAAATAATTAGCTAGAATTGTACATCAAAACTGAATAGAATACAAGGGATTGATTGAAATGAAACAAGAAAACGAGCGACATGATCTTTGAACAGTGGAGCTGCTGTGGTGAAGACGATGCCTTTTGACCTGCAGTTACCCTTTAACCATGAAGAGTAAATAAACTCCGCCCTCTTCTCCAGTGAGGTTCTGGCCGTCGTCTGCGAGGACAGGATGCTGTCTGTATTTTCGGCTTGCGGCGGCGGCTCCTCCCCTCCATCCAGCTGGCCACGCCTGTGTCTGCGCTGCACTGCTCCGCCCACTTTATCATGTTCTGACGGCAGGGGCGACGCTGTCCGTGTGGTGAGGAAGCCCGACTGCTCCTCCTGGAAGTTCTGGATGTGAGGATGTGCTCATGGACATGTTGTGTGTCTGCAGGGACGTCCACAAACACAGAGCTGTGGTGAAGAACGAGTCTCTACAGAATATTTTATCAGGTGAGTCACATCAGGGTTCATCTGAGCACAGAGTTTTTACCTGTAATTTGCACAGGATCAGGTGAGTCAGAGACCCTCTTCAGGAAACTGCTGCTCTGCAAAGCTGCAGCTGAGGTTCCTGTTCCTGGACTGCCCTGATGTGGGCTCTCACACAGCAGCGCCTCATTGTCCTCCTGGTGTTCACACGTGTCATTGAGGAACCTCTCACTTGCGTTAGCAGACGGCGCTGCCCTGCTATCCAGCTGAGATGGTACAAAAGCGTGGATGACTGTGTCAAGATGCTGTTTTGATAAAAATGGTTTCACCTTCACCAACTGCCTCAAATAAAAGAATCTGGACTTTACCACTCAGCTGATTTGACAGTCCAGTTGAAAATCACTGTCCATTTTAAAACCCAGGTTTGACACAGAATGTTTGAGATGTGGAGCTAAGGGACCCAACTCCACTCTGGAGGGGCCACACACCATCATTTTCTTTTTCCTGTCAGTAAAGCTTAAGAAGCTTAGGGCCAGACAGTCTTTGGGTGTAACGGAGCAGCCTTTCTTTATTGGTCAGTAAATCTATCCTCAGCGTAGCAGTGAAAGGAGACTGTTTACTCAGGATGGAGCCCAGAGGAAGGAGGTACAAAGAGAATAAAAGTGGTCCTTAAATAGAGCCCTGTGGAACCCCAGACAACAAGTTAAAGAATAGGATCCAGGCATGCTCACACACACAATCCTGTCAGCCAAATAAGATGAGAGCCAGTCAAGCGCTGTACCGCAAAGCCCAACCAAACCTTTAACCTGAGCAGCAGAGGTTTGTGGTCGACAGTGTCAAAATGCCACAGACTAGTCCAGCAAAAGGACAACAAAGTTTCCAGAGTCAGTTACCTGGAAGATATCTTGGAAAACCCTCAGCAGCGCAGATTCTGTGCTGTGTAGAGTTTTATAACCAGACTGGAACCTCTCCAGGACATGGCTCTGTGGAGAAAAGATTTCAACTGTAGATGGACCACTTTCCCCAAATTCTGTCAGAGAAAGGGCAGCAGGGAGATGGGCCTAAAGGCTTGTCAAGACAGTCTCAGGCTGAAATGTCTGGAACATCTCGAGGAGGGACAGACTCAGGTGGTCAGATGACTGCTCCCATGTTAGCTACCTTCTAAATACAACAACTCGCACAACGTTATGAGACAGTTCAGAGGATGCTTCCTGACCGTCAGATTGTTAAACATGGGTTTGAGTCCTGAGTGGGTTTTAACTGTTCAATTCCCCTTTAGTGGACAACAGAGATCCTTCCTGATCTGAGAAGACTCATTTGCTCTGTGTTCAGGTGCAGACACCACAGTGTCCCAGTCTCTGCTGACCCCACAGGGAGTGCCGGTCATCGGTCTGTCCAATGGGAAGTCGTTCTGCTTCAGCTGCTCGCTGGAGTCATGGTGAGGAGCCGGCAGTCAGAGCTGTGGTGTAACTCCACTTTCTCAGCCTCATGGACTCTGTGTGTGTGTCAGAGACTCTGGTGGCAGATAAAGGAGACTCTCTGGTCCAGTGGTGCCGACTTCCGGAGCTGCATGGCTTCCCATGATGCACCTGTGTCCTCGGGGCCGCTGGCTGTCATGCAGGGACGCAACCTGAAGTGAGTTTTGAAACCAGCAGCACATTCCCCGGGGAAACGCGGTCAGAGTGACACTGTTTTGTCCCCATAGCGCCGGCCGTCTGGCGTCCCGCCTCTCCTCCACCCCCCACCACCTGCAGCAGAGCATGACCATGGCCTTCCTGGAGAACCAGCTGGCGTCCCGCGCTGACGCTGCAGTCGGCACAGGAGTACCGCTACTGGCTCCTCATCTACGCCCGCTTTCTCGTCAATGAAGGTGATCAGAATCTCCTTCCTTTCCTTTGGTGTTTTCTTCTCTGACCTCCCTGTGCAGCGCCACCGTCAGGTGACATGCAGCACTTATGCTTAGAAACATCCAGAAAAAGAATTCTGACACCAAAACATGGATGTTTGTGGTCAGACTCAAGATGCACAAGTCTCCACCTCTAACTCGTAACTGGTGTGCATGTGGCACGCCAGTGGTACAGCGAGTTCGTGTGTCTGCAGGCTCAGAGTTTCGCCTGAGGGAACTCTGTAAGGAGCTGCTCGGATCCTGTCCATAAATCTGCAGCTTCGTCCTGGGAGTCCTCCACTCTGGTAAGCACCCCCACCGGTGTGTCCTCTAGAACCTTCCTAGCAGTGAGGGACATTTGCTGTGGTTTAAGGAAATGACACTTCAGATTTGTTTGTTACAATCCATTTGACTCTGTTTAAATTCATTAAGAGGTAATTATGCTCAGAAGCAAGCAGGCTTCTGGATTCTCTCCACCACATCCTTCTCATTCTTGTCGCATGTCAAGTGTCACGTGTCAAAGATACATTCACTACTGAAAGCAGCTGCATCCACCGCTAAATTAAAACCCCCAAGTTAGCACTTTCACAAAAAACCAAATGGGTTTGGAAGATTTCTTAGTGCAGAAAAGAGCCAGTAAGGAAACAGAAGAGCCTTCAACTTCCAAAGAAAAGAAAGCTGCAGTTGACAGACAAAAACCAGGAGTCTTTACTCCAAACATGGATTGATTACGACAGTTTGCTTCCACACATTTAATCATGCAGATATTCAGCAACCAGGCTGTGTGTAACGAGGATGCTGCGAATGACGTTACTTAAACCGATTATTAGACTGTATTTAGAAAAGCTGCAGTGACTTTTTATTGGACTTTTATCCAAAGCACCTTAAATGTTGGACGCGGCTGAAGTCAGCATCCAATTTTTTACTTCCTCTTTGACAGTTTTGGGTTAAAAACCCACTCCAATGAAAATGGTGTTTTTACATGTTCCTGCAGCGTTTTGCTGCTGCTGGAGGACACACACACATTCACATTCAAGTGTGTTTCTGGTTAGTTCTTTATTGTGAATCAGGAGCAGATGAAAACATGTCAAATAATCGTATTTGGGATGTAGAAAATATGTTGGTTGGGCCAAAAGCTCCCAACTCCTCTCCATAGACATGCATGCACTTACAGATGAATGCATGTGGGAGCCCCACATGGAGGGAGATTATCAGCGGTCTTGTAAGTCTTCATTTCTAATGATTGCTCCCACCGTTGGTTTCTTCTCATCATGTTTTCACACGGATCCAGACACTTGGCTTAGTTGTGTCTCTTTTGGGCAGTTGTTGCGTTTCATATCAAGCTGCATACCTGAAGTTGTTCCTGCTGCCTCTCCAGTCTGCTGTGACTCCTGCTCCTGTGTTCAGGGTCTGCATAAGAGGGAGCTGCTGCGCGAGGTGCTGCCTGTCATTGGAGAGAACCTGCGCTTCCAGAGGCTCTTTACGGAGTACCAGGACCAGCTGGAGCTACTGCGGGGCAAATAACGCACCACAACGCACTCAGACTGAATCCAGCTCGGTTCCACCGCAGCAACGAGTGCTTTCATCAAACCGCAGATCCAAAAACGTGAGCCGCTGTTTTCAGGGCGGCGCAGTGTCTGTGAGACATCTCCAGGAAGAGTTAGGATATTTTCTTAGGGTTTCCAGATTTCAGTTTTATTACTTTCTCTTTTGAATGTAACATGTCTGTCCTGCACCCCCACGGCCATACTGCCCATCTGATCATGACGAAAAAAGTGGAGGAAGGCTGCAGAACCAGCATGAAGTTTCAAAAAGGACAAACGATCATCCGATGATGGAATAAACAAGATGGTGAAGCAGCAGAACCTGCATCGTCCTGCTGCACAGGCGCGCTCTCAGAACCAAAAATAAAGGTTGTTTGGGGCAGCAGGAGTCTTCTGAGGTTATGCAGTGTTTGAGTGTGAAGCTGAAGCTTCAGCTGCTTTTCTCAGTCAAGTTCTCTTCAGATCATGTCAGGAATCAAAAGGTCTTGGAAGTTGCAGATCATGGAATCAGTGACTGTCAGGTAGAAGTGGTTTGAAATCATGTGATCGAGATCGGGTTACGTTTGTAAATAATCGGAGTCAGAAACCTGAGCAGAACATGAAGAATCCACGCTGCTGTTTGTCAGCTGCTGGGAAGAAACCCCTTCTGTGAACGGAGCAGGTGCTGCCCCCCGCAGGCTCAGAGCGGAAGTGCAGCTCTCCCGCGCAGCTTCCACGCCTGGGCCTTCCTTCCCTTTGCTTTCTCATCACGTCAGTTTTAAATGTTTGTACATTTCTCTTTTTGTTTTCTATAAGAAAAAGGAAAATGAAACGAAGCAAAGTACTTGCTTTGGAAGAAAAAAGTAAAGATTAAAAGAGATTTTGGTAAATTCTTGTTTGTCTTTTTATTCATGTGAGAGGTGATATAAAATGATCATGACATCTAAAACTAATATGATGCCAACATTTCCTATCAAACCAGTTGATAGGAATTTGTTTTTCTAGAAGTATAATAACCCCGCTATAACTCCATGTACAGATTACGTCTGCCTGCTTTTCTGACCGAGTACGGACAGTTTGTGTGATGTTCTCTCCGTCTGGTGGGTTGGAGCTGGAGTGGATGAATCTTCTTCCACAGGTTCCTCAGTGACGACTTCCTCACTGTTAGTCTGTAGTGACACTAGATGGAGTCTGCTCAGTCTGCCTTGAGGCAATTGGATTGATTGAACCCCAGTTTGACCCATAAAAACCAGTTGAAATATATCAAAAAGGTTATTTTTGTTTGAAAGGAAATCAGACACCGGAACAGTATTTCTTTTCAAAAGTTCAAGTTTCATGAGCTTTGACTGGAGTGACATCCTATCCTAAACATGTCAACAGGAGGCAGGAAGAAGCCAAAAGATGAACCAGAACTTCATTGGCTTTACTGAAGAAGGAGTTCCAGATGAAAACAGAAAGTGTTGCTTTTTACCTGAAGAAAAGCCACAGATAAACTACAGTTTGTTGCTTTTCACGTGTTTAGTGTGGAGGTCCAGAAGAGACAATATGAAATAAATATATACACCATTTAATTATTAAATAAAAGTTTCATTAATTATTTAAAATTGGCATTAAACAAATACAATTAGAAATCAATTAATAAATGCTAAAATAAATGTGGCATTAACATATTAAAATGAGCATTAAAAAGCACATTGAAATATTTAATGACATATTTGACATTATTTTCTTTGTCTTCAATACAAATTTCTCCTGTTTACAAACTGGGGTCCCAGGCACAAACATCGAGTCCTGGAACATTGATTGTTCAAACTGCGCATGCGTGT
Organism: Oryzias woworae; assembly: GCA_016861445.1. Lineage (NCBI taxonomy): Eukaryota > Metazoa > Chordata > Actinopteri > Beloniformes > Adrianichthyidae > Oryzias > Oryzias woworae. Next base: position 97,331 of record BOLG01001191.1, read on the forward strand.
TAAAGTTTATTTTTTGAAATAAAGTGAAATAGAAGAGTTAAGAATGTTATTGATCCCATAACGGGGAATGATCTTGATAGCCACTGCTCTGCTGACAGTTGAATAAAACAGATCAAACTACAGCTGCATTTTGTGGTTTTCAGGCAACAACAGACAACACAACACACAAAGAAACAGCAGAGGGTCGTTTTAGAACCAGCAGTGATGAAGTTGCAGATGTACGACTCCTCTCATTAGGTGTAAAATAAGAACGATGCTGCCACAGGCGGACAGCTTTACTGCAGCAGTAGAGAGACAGGGATCCCTCTGCCGCCTGCTATTTGCTTTCATTATTCTCTTATTAACATCTCTTTTTTGACACTGTGGTGTTACCCATACCTTTAGACTACACACCCAGCAGGCTTTAACGGTTGCAGGGACCTTGGTTTGGCCTGTTCCCATATGCGTGAATAAAGTTTCATGTCCTGCAGAAAAGAAGATCTTTTCTTCATTGCCACAACACCACTTTTGGGTCTGTTTCATTGTTTTTATGCTCCGCTGATGTCAAAAATAAAAAAAGCGGCAGGACTTGGCTGTTAAAATCTTGTATTTTTTCCCAGCTGACCAATGCTATGAAGATAAATTTCCAGCTGTTTAAAGTTTAATTTGATCGTAGTTTAATAAATGAGTCGCAATGCGCATGCTCATTCAGTTGAAATGATGTTCCAGGACTCCGTGTATGTGCCTGTGACTCCGTGATGTATTTTTGACAGTTTGTTAACAGGTGACACTTTACCTTTTTGAAGTAAAATAATCTCGCCTTCTTTAAACAGAAGGTAAAACAGATTTTATCATTCTCTGCCTTTTCAAAAGCTAAAGTCTTGCACAATATGTTTAAAATCTTGAATCTGTGGAGGGGTAATAAATCTGATAAATAAATCTGCAGCAGAATTGTGTTGCCATGAAACATATGCAAAGAATTTGTGCAGCTGCTCCACATTGACCGCTCTAACCCAAGTGATGAGAAGCTGCTGGGATGATGCTCCAACCTTCACTGAGACAAAAATGAGATGAAAGGACAGAACTCTAAACTAAACAACCAGATCTCTGCTTCTTGGAAGATTAGGAGCTCTGACCCCACAAAGCAGAGGCTTGAAGAAGTGAAGTCTAGAAGAACCAGCTCTGGTTGAGGACATCCTGAGTGGCTTTCATTGTCTCATCTGCTGTCATCCTCCAAAATAGGTGAATACGTAACATAAGGCTGAGGCTCGATTGTCTGTCTGTGTTTTGACAGCAGGAATGCAGTAACTTCCTGTGCAGCAAATGCACTCTGCCTTCCTCACTCACAGTTTCATCATCCCAGCTGCAGGTCTGCTCCCCAGTTGCTGCAGCTCGCCTGCATGTTTGCTCACGGTTGGTTCAGATGGACTTTGGTTCTGCTCAGTTGTTCTCTGTGGCCTGGTTCTTGGAGAGTGTCCTGCCTCTGGTGTGTTTCGGTAAGTTTCCCCGTCAGACTGGATCACATGAAAGTTTCCTTTTTGTTCAGCAGCTGATCTTTGAAGATCAGCTCAACACTCTATCAAATGTCAGCTCAAAGTTTGAGGCTGTTCTCACCGCTTACCCGTTCATGATGACTGTTGACCTTTATGTCTGCTCCTGAAACTACTGAGCTGCTCAGGCAGAAGAAGAAGGTTTTCTTCCAAAGAAACCCTCTGGATTTCAAGAGTTCAAACTGTTTTAAAAATAGTTCACGTGAACTTGGAAACTTTTGATTTAACAGCGTAGACAGAAATAATTCATGGACAAACAGAGAAAGTGTATCTTTAAAATAATATTATAATTATTATTAATTACTTTATTAATAATTATCTTTAAAACAAATACTCGAACATGCACAACCCTTGTGATGCACAGCACACTTTAGGTCGGATACGGATTCAACGGGCACAAAAAACAACGTTCAGGAGTATGAACTAAGGGAGGTGACTTTGACAAACAAAAGTGACAAAATGGAAAAATAGTCCACTCCCACATCTGGTCAACAAAAAGCCAAAAAGCCCCGTGGGCAGCGGACAAACAAAATACAAAACAAAATGAATAAACAGGACAGCAGGGCATGGTATTCCAACACTGGCGTGTCTCAAAACCTCACACCCAGTCCAGAAAACCCCCGGTCAAGCAGGATCTCCCCCTGCTGTGATCCACACTCACGACTCCAGTCAGCTACCGCAGCGACGTGAGCCACCTTGTTCCATAACAGGAAGCTAGCTCACAGCAACCACACAACATCCTTTTTATACCGTCTGTGCTGTGGGGAACGCGACACCCACAGGCGCCTCCCGTTACATCCCTTCCCCTCACAGTGCATTGTCGACCTGACAGTGCTGGTGCATTGAGACCTTTGCAGACATGGGCAAATTAATGTTGGCATTGGGTTGGAATGTTGTAATGCCGTTTTCCGAGTTGATCTCCTAGGCTGACAAACTAAAGGCGCGTCGGTTTCCTCTGTGAGTTCATGACCATGAGATGGCGTTATCGGAAATGGTGTCTCATCACCACGTACATTCAGAGAGGCATTCAAATTAAGTTCAGCACCTCCTCCACACCAGCTTCTCCTTGTACATGCTCCAACGCCCCCCCCTTCACCAACACTCCTACAAGCGGCTTCTTCTCAGGGACACTCTGCAACTTGGTCCTGTGTACGCGTCACAGAGGACCATCCTGACCTTCCGGGGCTACGAAATACACAACCCCTCGTGGAGGGGGTGGACGAACAATCTGATAGGGAGTTGGGTCCCAAAAGTCTGGAATTTTATACCTCCCCCTGACTGAATGATTCCTAGTATACATTAAATCACCCTCCTTAAAATCTGGGGCCAGACACTGATCCTACGTTTTCAGATCTCTTTGTGCCCTGGTGTTCTCCATCCTGCGCTGCACGGTTTCATAGGCCACAGCTAAAGAGCTCTGGTGCTCCTCGAGCCATTCATCTAAAGAGAGGTCACCTTCTATTTCACTTTCCAACAAAAAGTCTACCGGTAACCTTGGTTCTCTGCCAAACATCAGAAAATATGGGGTCATACCAGTCGATTGATGGACAGTTGAGTTGTTGGCGAATGTAACATGGGAAAGGTGGCGAGGCCATCTGGGTTTCTGCGTGGGTGGCAATCCTTGTAACAGGTCATGCAGCGTGTGGTTAAAACTGACCATTGCCCTGGGGATGGTAAGGAGTTTTCGGCTCTTGTCGATCTTATACAATTTGCAAAGCCTGATGTACCGAGTTGCTTTCAAAATTCTGCCCCTGGTCAGAATGAATATGGCGCGGGGGCCAAACAATTGAAACCAGTGTTTCACTAATGCCTCTGCAACAGTGCTAGCTCACTGATCTCTTGCATGAACCGTTTGTGTTTACTTAAAAAGCACATTTTTCTTCACCAAGACATTCTCTCGTTTCTGCTCCACTTCTCCACATCTGGATACATGTTTGGCCAAAAGTAGCTTGACCGACTCAACCGCTAGATTCGTTTGAGCCCTGATGGCAATGATCATCATACAGGGAGCGAAGAATGGACTCCTGTAAAGACTGAGGTAACATCTTCTCCCTGTCCCTCCAAACTGTAAATAACAGCGATAGAGCACCGACTCACACTCCCTGAGACGCTACCACTGTCTCACCAATTCCCGGACTGGTTTACTCAACCCGTGCCTCTCTTGTGCATCTCGCATTTTACCCCTTTCCCAATACTTCAAGAAAGGGCCAATGTGTTCAAAATGGAATTTAATGTACATAATTTGAAATTAAAGGGGAAACAAGTTTAATGTGCAAAAAGAAGAGAAAAATCAACCAAATCTGTTGTTCTAAATACACCGTTTTAATTCTTTTGAAAGAGTTTCATAAAAACGGACTTGTTTGAATAAAACTCTTAGATGACATCAGCAGATAAAGCATTATAAGAGATCTAAAGAGGTACATCTCAAAATGTTTGTTGTTTTTTTAAGCTAAATTAGCTATAAGAGCAGAAAAGTCGGATCTTATGGACTTTTCAGCAGGTTGGTTCTGTTCAGAACTCAGGGTTTTGTGGGTCTCAATGTTGCTTTTTGTTTTTTGGTGCATCAGGAGTGACAGTGAAACACACAGACCTGAAGTTGTGTGAGGAAGATGAACGCGTGTGTGTCAGCGACCTCAGAGACTGTGGAGCACGCCCACCTTCATCCCTGCAGCGTGAGGACTCACAAACACTCACACGTTAATTATTTATTTTGAAAAGAACAGGAAGGCTGAAAAAAACCAGGGTTGGTCATCGGAATCTTTGGTGAGTTTTTCCACACAGATAGTGAAAGGCTTACGTTTTTTCCATGACCACAATTTGATAACTGAAGGTAATCTGATTACTTTAATAATAACAAAAACTCTGGTTTACGTGTTTCACGCTGCATTTTCAGATTTCTTTCTTTTTCTTTACCTCAGCCTGTCCAACAGGATTTCATTATTTGAGTAATGAAGACCAAACGGACTCACATTTGACTCTAGCTTCATTTGAAATCAGACTACGGTGTGAAAAATGACACAGAAATAAGTTACAACACATGTGATCTATGCTACAGCTCAAAGTCAGATGTGGAAAATACTGTTTTATTTCATGTTCATCTCTATCAAATCTGCAACCAAACCAGTTTTCAGAAAACACAAAGAACTATGAAATGCCTCCATGTTCTTTCTGGACTACTTTATGTATTCAATTGCAATGAGTTTCACCCAATGAACTAGTCTCTCTCTCTCTCTTTCTCTTTCTCTCTACATCTGTCTTTTGTGAACAGTTCTGCACGACTGCAGGTCTACCAAACTATGCACCTCCCACCGCCTGCGCAGAGCGCGTTGAGCACAAACTCATATTGATCAGTGGTGTGCAGCTTAGAGAGAATATAAAGAAAGAAAGGGTGAATTCAAATAGAAATAATCGTCTCAGAGTCCCAGGAAGGAGCGGACTCTTGTCTTTCACTCCAAAGAGCGGCTTTAGAGTCGTTTCATTCATTACAGACACATCAGTTCACGGGGCGGATCTCTGCTCTGCTGATCTGCTCTGCTGAGATGACAGGACTCCTTTCAGGACAGCGTCTCTTTTTGTCTCATCTTTGATTCAGTTTGGAAAGCACCTTGACTGCAGCAATGAGTGCATGTCTGTACTTTGATCGATACCTGAGTCTGTGCACATGCGTGCACGTTTGCACCAATTACTCTGTTTAGTTTAAATTAATCTGCATTTTCATTTCATCTAACTGAGAGAAAATGTCAGAGCCTACAAATTATAAGTAACAAAGTAACGAGGGTTTCTATAATCCATAAACTGTAATTAATTACATTACTCCGTTACTGACAAAAGTAATTAAATTACAGTAATTTGTTACTTTGTAATCTGTTACCCCCAACACTGATTATACATTAGTACAGTTCTGTTATCTTGTTTTTGAACATGGAAAAAAGGAAGATAAAAAACGTAAACAATTCATCTTTTTTCAATATAATATTAAATAATAACAATAGGGGACCTTTCTGTGTGGAGTTTGCATGTTCTCCCCGTGCATGCGTGGGTTTTCTCCGGGGACTCCGGCTTCCTCCCACTGTCCAAAAACATGCGTCATAGGTTAATTGGTCACTCTAAATTGTCCATAGGTGTGGATGTGAGTGTGCATGAGTGTATGACTGTGGGCCCTGCGACAGACTGGCGACCAGTCCAGGGGCGTCCCCTGCCTTCGCCCATGAGTAGCCGGGTTAGGCTCCGGCAGCCCTGTGACCCCGAAAGGGATAAAGCGGTTCAGAAAATGAATGAATGAATGAATATTAAATAAATATATATTAGTGGGAAAAAACACACCCTGTATCTTTTCCTAAGATACAGGGTCTCAAACGAGTGCTGTAAGACAATACCCACTACTTTTTCTAGACTTTCCTTAATTTGAAGCCAGAATGATGAGAGGTTCGGGCGTGCCCAAAATATGTGATTATAACTTGCCTGCTCTGTCCCGCATTTTCTTCAGCAGGAAGTATCCCTTCCTGCGGAGGCATTCTGAGAAGGAACCCTAAAAAAGCGAATCATAGTTTTCCATGCCAATTCTCTTCAATTGATGGATTGGAGATTATGTTTCAAAATGTCCTCCTACTCTTTCAATTGTAACCTGAACCCCCTTTCTTTTTTCCTTTAGATGTTCCACATAATTTCCTTCAATATTCACACTGTACAATTTAGATATGGCTTTTGATTTTGGTTGAGCTCTGCATGCCTTTAGGAAAAATTCTAATAACTCATGTGGGAATTTGGTTTGTGTTTTATTTATCTCTTCTAAATAGTGTCTCACTTGCAGGTATCTATAAAAGTCTTTATTTTCTAAATTACATAGACTTTTCAGGTCTTGGAAACTTTTGAAATTTCCCCTATTATCAAAGACCTTTATTTAAATTTTTTAATCTGTTATATTAGGAGTACATTTAGGATCATGGGCAATCCAAGTTATTGGCAAGCAGGGATCTTTATATTTTCTGACCAAATTATGCCAATATTTTAATGTTGCTTTTGTCCGAGGGTTATTTATCTCATCTATCTTTTTTTTTGTGAATAGCGTTGCCTATCAAAGCTGGTATTGGGACTTCACCACACATCAAACACTCAACCTCCTTCCACCTTCCCAAGTATGTATCATCACATAGATCAATAAGAGGACTGATCTGGACTGCCTGAAAATACTTTTGAAAATTGGGTAACAAGAACCCCTCGATCTTTTGCCAATTGTAGTGTCTTATACCTAACTCTTGGCTTTTTACTTTACAAAATAAATTGTAAGAAATGTTTGCCGATTTTCTTGTAAGATACTCCCTGGTATCTCAAATGGTATTGATTGACACATATACAAAGCCTTGGTAAGAGATTCCTTTTGACTTCCTCTACTTCCTGCGCCAGGCCCACAAAGGGTGTGAGGTTCCATCTAGTTATGTCCCTTTTGAGGATTTTCATCAAAGATGTGTAATTTTCAATAGCTATTAAATCTGGATCTTTAAATAATTTAATTCCCAAGTATTTTATTTCGGAGGCTTTCCAATCTGTCTCACACATTGATTTACATAAAGTGTTTGGTCCAAATCTAAATGATAGATCTTGGGATTTACTGGGGTTGATTTTGTAGCCTGAGTAGTCTCCATATGTTGTTAAGACCTGATTAAGTTCTAGAAGTGAGTTGTTGGGTTCACTTAGATATAGAACATCATCTGCGAACATTATGTTCTATATGGTTAATTTCAATTCCCCTTAAATTTCTGTTTAATCTGATCCTTCGACTCAGCGGCTCGATAAATATTGCAAACAACAATGGAGAAATTGGACATCCCTGTCTACATCCTCTCTCTATTTTGAACGAATTTGAGAGTGTCCCATTGACTTAAATACGAGCAGCAGAGTTCTGATAGAGGGTGTCAATCACTAAATTTAGAATAACGCCTCTCGTAAGAAGCCTCACTCAACTGAGTCAAAGGCTTTCTGTGCGTCTAACCCCAGTGTTACAGCTTGTTCATTTTGGGTATTAATGTGATTAATTATATGGAGAGTACATCTTAGATTGTCTCTTGTCTGTTTTTTAATAAAACCTTTTTGATCTTCATTGATAATTTTGTTAATTATGTCTGCCCCTACTTTATTTCTGTTTTTCCCCTCAAGATGTTCTAGTTCTTATGAATGCCATGTTATGCCATGTTTCTTTTTGACGAAGAAGAATCCTGCACAAGCGGGTGACGTGAAAGGCCGGATGAAGCCCTTCTGCAGCTTCTCCTGGATATGTGCATGCATGGCTTCAGTCTCTGGTTGCGGCAGAGGAAACACTCTCCCTCTCACCGGAGTGTAGACTCCAACTTGAGCTTTCTGGACGATAAGACAATGGTGGGATCTTGGGTTTGGAGCCATTGCAGCCCCAAGATGATGGCACAGTGGGGGAGTCTATAGTGAAAAAACGGATGTCCTCCTAATGTTATAAAACATTGAGTTGGAGGTCTGGAGTAAGAAACTTGATCCACCCTGAGCCCCGGGGATAACCATCTAAAGTGAAGACTGCCACTCGTGACTAGCAGGGAAGCAGAAGAATGGAATTAGCATGGGCAAATGCTAAATCAAGGACATTTCCTGCTGCTCCAGAATCTATCATGGCTGTGGTGTTAATAGGCCTACCTGCTACCATGAGAGTGATGGTTACTTCAAAGATAAGAAAGGAGTCACTCACCGCCCCGTCTAGATGGACGATTGGGACAGGATGCTTGCAGACGGCCAGGTTGACCGCAATAGAGCCACAGGTTCTTCTGCATGCATCTGCTGCGTGATGTGTGTTGAACCCAGCTGCATGGGTACACCGGAAGCGGGTTGCTCATGACAAAGGAGCCTAGATGACATGGGGGATGGCTCTGGTTTAAAGTCTCTTGGTTTCCGGGACCGTAAGAGGTTCTCCAGACGAATTGTGATGGCAATTAAGTGATCAACGTCCATATCCTCGTCACAGCAGGCAATCTCTCGTTGAAGCTCCATGCAAAGTCTGTGGTAAACCGCTTTCAAAGCATTTGGAGACCAATCTGTTTGGGTTGCCATGGTTCAAAACCTCAAAGAATAGCAGCAGCAGCAGCAGCAGCAGCAGCGTCTTTACCCCGTTTAATGTCCATAAGCTGCTCTCCTGGGTCTTTTCCGTTGCTGTCATGCTGATACATGGCACAGCAGCCAAGCGAATTCTGCATACGAGTGGAACGGCAAGGAACCACCAGACCAAACAGTGGCTAGCCACTCCAAAGCTACCCCAGACAGCAGAGAGTACAGAATGGACACCTTGGTGTCTTCCGTGGGGTAAAGATGAGCTTGTTGACGGAGGAAAAGTTGACACTGCATCAGGAAACTGTTGCATTGTTCGGGCTTCCTGGTAAACTTATCCGGCAGTGAGAGATGTGGACCAGGCACAGAACTGGATGCTGCGACAGGATCCCCTGATCCTGCTGGCGTTGAGGAAATGGGTTTAACTGGCGCCAGAGGCACTTGATGAGTTCCTGGGTTAGCCAACAATGGAGTTGTCTACCGTATTCTAGGAGCATGGTAGCAAAGCCTGCAAGATTTGATGGCAATGGCACGCCTGTTGCTGAATCCGGTTCTGGTGAAGTCTTTTGTAACGAAGTGAAGAGGTAGAGTCACTTGAATCCATCCAGCATGTTTTAATTATCATTAAAGCAGGCAAGAGCAAGGGCAAGACAAGGCGTTTTCATAAACTAGGCAGGATTAAATAACAATGAGCGAGTCAGGGAGATGAAGAAACAGGCTAAGGTCAGGCACGGAGAGGCAAACTGTAGAATAATGCTCAGCAATTAATGCAGGACAAACAAGATTTTACATGGAGCAGTGGTGTGAGGGTGAATATATACAGAGTAGTTGTCAGGTTTTGCTTCAGGGACCCAAACTACGTCAAACTCAGCAGTGCAGGAAAACCAGGTTTATTAAAGCTTTTGACTCAGAGGCTTCTCACCAGGCTTTGGAGATAAACGGCAGATCTATGTGAGGTGGAGACAGGAGAGGGTTAATGATGGCAACATGGCTTGAAGCAAGCAAGGCAAAAACCTGAATGGAGACTTACTGGGGTGAGGAGAGAAGACTGCAGGGAAGAAGAGGAGTGGAGTCCTCCTTACGACAAGGCAGGTGTGGCTCCAGGTAGAGGCGATAGTGGGGAGAAAATGAACTCCAAGTGGGTGTGACAAAACTCAGGATCCTGGGGCTTAGTTGATGCAATAGGTTAACTCAAAATCACCAGGGATCTCTGGGAAGGTTTCTAAAAAGGAGAAGGTGTGGAGACTTACAAGGCTTTGGAAGAAATGGAGCAGAGGAGAGGCAGGGGCATGTAACGGCAGCTGATGGCAGTATGATGTCTGGATAAGGCTGAGCAGAATAGCTGGTAGTCAGGCTGAGTGGCGAGCATGAACAGCTGGAGATTTTTCTGAGAGCTTGTAGTGCAACAATCCAGCAGAGAATGAAGGGCAGAGGCAGAGATATATAGGAGCAGGTACAGGTGGAGGGGATCAGATGATTAGCAGCAGGCTAGCTGCTGCCGTGACGTAGTGTTGATGATGATAGATAGCAGCTGGTGAGGAAGTGAGTCAGAGAGCACGGCCTGATGGAAGTTGAAGTGAGGAAGCAGCTGGGATCAATACTCAGGCGAGAGCTCCCTCTGGTGGTTGGAGGTGGAGCTGGACAGTTGAGTCCTGACACTTCAACAGGTTTTCCTCCAATATTGCTCTGGATTTGGCTCCATCCATCTTCCCATCAACTCTAACCAGATTCCCTGTTCCTGCTGAAGAGAAGCAGCCCCAGAGCATGATGCTGCCACCACCATGTTTGACAGTGGGTGTGGTGTGTTCAGAGTGATGTACAGTGCTAGATTTCCTCCACACACAGAGCTTTGCATTTAGACCAAAAAGTTCCATTTTGGTCTCATCTGACCAGAGGTCCTTCTTCCACACGTTTGCTGGTCACTCACATGGTTTATGACAAATTGCAAGCAGGACGTCTTGTGGTTTTCTTTTAACAATGGCTTTCTTCTTGCCACTCTTCCATTAGGTCTAGATGTGTGTAGTGCACGACTGATGGTTGTTCTATGGACAGATTCCTCCACCTGAGCTGTAGATTTCTGCAGGTCATCCAGAGTCATCATGGACTCCTGGCTGCATCTCTGATCAGTGTCTCCTTGTTTAGTCTGTTAGTTTAGGTGAACGACCATGTCTAGGTAGATTTGCAGTTGTGCCATACTCTTTCCATTTGTGGATGATGGTATGAACAGTGGTTCGTGATTGATGCACTCAGAGAAAAGGGGGCTGAATACTTTTGCGTACTGCACTTTTCAATTTTATTTGTAGATAAAAAAAGAACTCTTGTATAATTTTCTTTCCTCTTCCCAAGTGTGTGCCACTTTGTGTTGGTCTTACACATAAAATTCCAATAAAGTATATATGTTTGTGGTCAAAATGTGTGAAAATGTGGAAAAATGTGCTTTCTTTACTTTTAGTTACTTTTGCAAGCCATTGTATTTACCCACTGTCTAATATTTGATACACACATTTTGAACATGATGTTACTTTTTTACTAAGAATTAATTATAAATAAATTTCGCATTATTGCAATATAGCAAGTAGTCATTTAAAATCATTATTAATATATTAGTTATTCTCACAGTTTTTTTTTTTTGGTCTGTTCGAATTTATCTTTTTTTTTCTTTTCCTCTACATTTGAGCAACATCTGGAGCAAATTGATCTGGTGTTTTCCTGTCTAAGCCAAGCAACCTTAAAGCTTGTCTACATAAGTGTTCCTTTTTAAAATCTGAAGTGGCCTATCTGGGACATTTTGCCTCAGCTGTTGTTTTAGCCACAGACCCTGATAAAAATAAAAGCTGTTGCAGAGTGGAAAAGGCCATGTTGTTTAAAAGAGTTAAAGTCCTTTTTGGGATTTGCTAGTTTTTACTGAAGGTTTGTTAGGAATTATGCCAAGATCGCAGCTCCTCTCCACGCCCTTGCTTCAACACTGTCGGCAAGTAAAGGTAGTCAGCCTCAAAGGGGTTTTTGCAGTTGTGGAATGCCGTATGTGAGAATGCTTTCCAAGGTTTGAAAAACAGATTCACTTCAGCTCCTTTTCTCGCTTATTCTGATTTCAGTAAGCCCTTCTTGTTGTAAGTAGATGAGAAGTCACCAAGGGCTCTGGGCTGTTTTGTCACAAGAGGTGGAGGGACAACACCGGCCAGTGGCTTTTGCCAGTTGTGGTCTTAGGTCTTGAGAGCGGAATATGGAGAACTACAGTGGCATGAAATTGGAGCTGTTGGGTTTGAAGTGGGCGGTTACTAAATAATTCTGTGATTATTTGATTGGTACTAAATTCACGGTGCTGACAGATAACAACCCTCTGTCATTTATCCAGCGCCAAACTCGGTGCTGTAGAGCAAAGATGGCCCGGTTCGATTTTAGATATCCTACCGACCTGGTAGACAGAACACAGGAGTGGATGCTTTTTCCTGGTACTATGTGAGACAGCGTGAGGTACATGCAGGCTCTCTTGTTGTACCTAACAATGAATTTGGCTCCACTACCAGTTTTCCCACCTTGGACGCTGATACTCTTGTAAAGTTGCAGTCTGGTGATGTCCTGATCTCTTCCTTTAGGGGGTTTGGGACCGGGGTTTGGGACCAAACCGCACAGAAAGGCATCAATTATGTTCCTGGGCAGTAGAGCTGTTAAGACAGTATGGGCAGATTGTTGAGGTGGATGGGGTGCTGTATCGGCGGTCCTGGGAACAACGTGAGGGGAAAATCAGACAGGTCGTAATGCCAACTCCTCTAAAGAAAGAAACACTCACTCAGATGCATACTGCAGCTGGGCATCAGGGGGTTGAGCGAACCTTTAAGTTGGTCCGTTGTCAGGCTTATTGGCTTGCCATGTTTCAAGATGCTGAGGCTTTTTGCGAGAATTGTGAACGCTGCATTGTTTCTAAAAAACCCTCAATCGCAAGTGGTTGTACCACAAGGACACTTGCTGGCTTAAAGGCCATTGGAGGTTGTTGCTATGGACTTCACGCTGTTAGAGCCGCCATCAGCTCGGCATGAGAGCATTATGATCATGACTGATGTCTTCTCAAAATTCACTGTCGCTGTACCAACTCGTGATCAGCGTGCAGTAAAAGTTGTGAAGGCCCTGGTAAAGCTCTGGATTCAGCCCTATGGTGTTCCTTCGAGGATACACTCTTACCAGGGTAGGTGGTTTGAAGCAGAGGTGGTGCACGGTTTGTGCAAAGTGTACGGAATAAGGAAAAGTAGAACCACCCCATATCATGCCCAAAGAAATGGGCAGTGTGAACGTTTTAATAGGACCTTGCACGACCTGTTGTGCACTCTGCCCCCTCACCAGAAGAGACGATCGGTAGAAAACCTTTCTGAGTTGTTGTATGTGTAAAATACCACTGAACACTAGAGCACAGGTTACTCACCGTATTTCTTAATGTTTGGGAGGGCCCCACTGAGACCCTTCAATATTTTGTTGGGTCAGGATAGGTATGGGTTTGAAGATGACGAACATACTTAGTTGGTGAAACATCAGGAGTGACTACGTTGGGCATATTGGCAGGCAGGTCAGAATCTCGATTGAGCAGCAGTGGTTTGTCAGGATTATGCGGGCAGTGTAAAGAGTGATATGTCCCTGCTGCCGGGCCAATTGGTTTACGTGAGAAACAGGCATACAATTCAGGACGTGTGGCTACCTGTTCCCCATGCAGTGCTGGCGCGTTTGGGTGGGGATTCGCCTGAGTATTATGTTGTGTCTGTTGACTCTTGTCCAGACTTTTTGCAAAGAGGCAGATTTGATAAGGTGAAAATTTGTGAGGACCAACCATATTGCTTTCTTTGAGCTTCATTGAATTTCTTTGAACAAAGAAAATGTTTGTCTGGGAAAAAACTCTTTTGCCAACATTAAATCTGGGTTCATATAAAACATTGCATATCATTCACCTTTAAATGCTCGCTACAAATGTTTATATTCAAATGATGTGAACAAGAAATAAATAACTTAAACAGTTATGTTGTTCAAATGTACAAACCACTGAGGTTTTGATCAAAGAAACAACTTTGCTCATTTCGTTAACAGTCGACATTTTAAAAATGAGCGAGAAAGTGTCACCCGACACAGGTTTATAACAGCTAATGATGGAATTTAGCCAATCACAATCAAGAAACTGAGCACACTGTTGTTTGAAAGTACTGGGGGCTGCATGTTAGGGATTTTATGACAGGAACCTGTGGGCTGGTAGAAATATGAATGCAAGCTGCATTTGACCCGGACTTACCTACTGCAACACAAATGAGAGGCGGCTGATTGAAAACTATATTGTATTTTTTGCACAATGCAGCTTAGGATTTACATAAGTATTGCAAACCAAAACTGCAAAAAACCAGTGCAGAGTCAAATGCATTGAAAACATTTTTTTAAGTGAAAGACTTTTGTTTATATTTGAAGAATGTTTGTTTTTCAGGAAAATCTGTTATTAGTTGTCAACAGCTCAAACAGATCTAACAGCCCAAGGAATTTAGGTTATATGGAACAGCTTTCCTCAATTGGGAGTTCAAATCCCACGCTTTGTCAGTCAGTGTGCTCTGGAGTAACATGGCCTTCTCTCTCCCTGTATTTTGGCTTTATATGAGATGCTGATTTCACCTGAATAAGTTTAATCTCTGTGGAAAGATGAATTCCAGATCATCTGAGAACGTTTGTCTTTGGTCTTCTGCAGAGAACCTGAGCATGTCCTGTTACTATCAGTCTGCAGACTGGATCAGGTCCATGACCTGTGAGTGGAGTGAGGAGCTGGGCCCCCACAGCTCTGAAGTCTCTCTGATCTTTAGCAGGTGAACTCTGGCTGGCGGTGAAGGTCATGGTTTCTTTTTTTGTTTTGGAGATCTTCATGTCTTCTTGGTTTGACTGTTTTTCTTCATCAGAGCATACAAAGTCTTATCGTGCCAGGCTATTTTCAACCCCCTGGCCGTCCTCAACGTCACGGCTAGGATAAAGAACTCCCTGACCGGGACAGAGCTCTGGTCTCAGCCTCAGACTGTGTCACTTAGAAAAGGTTAGAGGCTGTGGATCAGTCAAGAACCAGCTACTTCCCATGATCCTGTGATGTTCCTTCATGAGCTGATGTGTCCTCAGTTTGGCCATTTCCACCTGTGGTAGCTGTACTGGCCTCTACCCACCACTCGCTCGTTGTATCCTGGAGAAGCAGCAGTGATGGGCACTGTCAGCTTCGTCACAGAGCCAGCAACACGCCAACGTGGACACAGGTTAGCTTCACAAAGTTTAATGCTGAACTTCTTGATTCTGCTGGGGTCTGTTGTCCATTTGGAAGTATTTTGACGCACAGGTCGTCCTGATAGCAGAGCTGGTTAGCTTGATATTTCAGACAAATTGTGCATTTTGTAGTAAAAGTACCAAAATTGGCATGGATGTACCTTAGAAACCCCTATTTCAAAATAGCACATTAGCCACATAAAAAAATAGAAAAATAAAAAATGGCGTCCATTAGTAAAGATGGCGGCCATAGGCTCCGTTCATTGCTTACAAAAATATTCAGTCTATTTGCCCCAATCAATTTCTTGTGGCTAATGTGCTTTTCTGAAATAGGAGTTTCTAAGGTACATCCATGCCAAATTTGGTGCATTTACCACAAAATGCACAATTATTTTAATAACCAGCTCCAGAATGATGCCTCTGTTTTTGGCCAGTGACACACTTTAACATCTAAAACAGCCTTATTTTTGGCTGATTCTTTCGTGTGAGTTTGTAAAGAAGGTGAGAGACAGAGGAGCTTCCTATTCTCTGGTGAGTTAGTGTCTGTTAGATTACACCTTCAGCGGTCTTCACCTTTGTTACGGTCTGCATTGCAGGATGTGCAAAATTGCAATGTGCATTCAGAAGTATGCAGATGTGCAACACAAATTTGTGCTTCATTGGTAGTGTCCCAAATATGTACTGAAGTATTTACTGAAAATAAACATGGACATAAATGAGAAACACGCATAGATGGTTTATTGGTACATACTGTCCTCTGAATACACACCGTTTGTGCTAAACTCCTGACTGAAATGTTTGAGACATGTGCAATGATTTCAAGTCCAAAAAACAAAATTTTTAATAGTAAACAGCCATATTTGTGTAAAAATAACATTTTTTTAATGTTAATGTTTTTTAATGTTTTAACCTGTTGTAAACATTTATTAGAGTCTATTAGACTATTAGTCTATTAGAGTTTATTAGAGAGAATATTGATTCTTCCTGAGGCTTCTCCACCTAATTTGAACTTTTTATTTTCTATCAGGGGAGGTATGAAAGGTGGGGGGACAGCATCGATTGCTCACAATAGATAAAAATCAGAAAATGTTGTACTTAAATTAATTATATTAATAAATACAATAATATTCTTCCTTTGAGCATCATGCTTTCCTTTTCGGTGACCCACCTGTTTTATCTGTCACACTGTACAGATCACCAAACCCTCCTTCCTGTTTTATTGAAGAATTTTCCGAATTTTTATCATCTTATCATCATCTTAGGTACAATAGGATTTTACTAACTGGTGATTTTAATTTACATATTGATAAAAATAATGATGTCCATGCCTGTGAGTTTTTAAATCTGAGCAGCATGGATTTGAAACAGCAGGTCACACAGACCACTCACAGAGGACACACCTGGACCTTGATTTACATACGGTCTGTCGGCCGGTGTTCCTCTGTTGTTCACTTTTTCAAACATTTGATGGATTCTTTGAGTCAGAGCTTTTAAACATAGTAAACTGCTCTCTTCAGACGGGTGTCTTCCCTTCTGCCTGTAAAACAGCAGTGGTGAGGCCCCTTCTGAAGAAGAGTCATTTACATCCTGATACTCTGGATAACTACAGACCTGGATCCAACTGACCGTTTTAGAGTAAAATTATAGAGAAAAGTGTCGTTACTTAACTACATGAGTTTCTAAATACCCAAAATATTTTAGAAAAATATCAATCTGGTTTTAGGATGAGCCACAATACAGAGATGGCTCTTTTAAAGATTGTTAATGATCTCAGAATTAATTTAGACTCCCAGAAACTTTCTGTTCTGGTGCTGCTGGATCTTAGTGCTGCTTTTGATCCAGTAGATCACCAGATTTTATTAGATAGACTTAGGAGTCTAGTGGGCCTCTCTGGAAATGTTCTTAAGTGGTTTTATTCCTATCTTACAAATCAACACTTTTTAAGTATGGATACATGCTCTTCAAGAATCCATCAAATAAGTTGTGGGGTTCCCCAGGGGTCCATTTTAGGACCTATACTTTTTAACTTACATAACTTACATAACATAAACTTACATGTTGCCTCTTGGGGATGTCATCAGGAGACACAGTATTGACTTTCACAGCTACACTGATGATACCCAGCTTTACTTCACTGTGTCCCCTGATGACCTTGAACCTGTAAACATTCTTTTTAACTTTATTTTAGATATAAAGTCTTGGATG
Source organism: Oryzias woworae (assembly GCA_016861445.1). Taxonomy (NCBI): domain Eukaryota; kingdom Metazoa; phylum Chordata; class Actinopteri; order Beloniformes; family Adrianichthyidae; genus Oryzias; species Oryzias woworae. The sequence goes on from BOLG01001191.1 coordinate 114,391, forward strand.
GCAGAGAACTTCTAACAACTCAATCAGGACAAAACTGAAGTTTTAATCATCGGTCCTGAAGACAAGAGAGATAATTTTACCAAAGTTGAAGAATTTGAAACCTCACTGAAACTCAGCGGCACGAGTTCTGACGAGGACCAGGGGGCGGGAACACATTACTCCCATTTTTAAATCTCTGCATTGGCTCCCTGTGTGTTTCAGGATTGATTTTAAAGTTCTTTTAATGATGATGCCGCTTGGATGAGTGGTAAAATGTTTCAAAAGAGAATATAGGAAGTTTAGTTGCCATGACCCCACATCAAGACTATTTCACCTGAATAAATTAGAACATTCATAGACATATAAAGGCGGCCGTGGTGCAGTAGAAAGGGCAGTTGGTCTGTGATCAAAGGATTGCAGGTTCAATTCCCGCCTTGCCCTCCCATGTGTCGAAGTGTCCTCAGGCAAGACACTGAACCCCACATTGCCTCTGATGGAAGGTTGGCGCCAGTGTTCGGCAGCAGAGCCGCCATCAGTGTGTGAATGGGTCAGTGAATGTAAAGCGCTTTGGGCCTTTAATAAAGGTAGAAAAGCGCTATATAAGTATACGCCATATCCAACAATTAAAAAAGATAAACTCATCTGCAACCTGAGCCAAAGCATGTCCTCCGCTTTGAACAGGCTTGTTGCCTGGAAAGAAGAGCTACATTTGTAAGAAGGCTGGGATGGTGCAGCCATTTGACCCACTCTGAAGAACCTCCAGACTGAGCTCATCCTTCTGTCTTGATGTCTAGGTTCCTGATTCAGTCCCAGTCCGTTCAGGTCAGAACCTGATCTTCAGCATCACAGGCCTCTTACCTTTCACAGAATACAAATGTGCTGTGGCCTGCAAGGGAAGCTCTGGCATCTGGAGTGACTGGAGCTCTGATGTCAGAGGAAAGACACTGGACAAAGGTAAAGGTTCATCAACAACTGGAGGTGGGAGGAGGTGAAGTTCTCACACATGTGAAACCTCAGTGGTTATTTGAAGTAGCATGAAGCTGCAGAAATCCAAATGTGAAAGTTTTCCCAGGATAGCAGTTATGGTGGAGGGGTTCGAATAGTTGAGGACAGGGAAAAAGGATTGTTACATCTGACAGAAGAGAAGGAAACTGTTGATGCAGTGAAGAAAAAGAGAGGCTCCAATTCTGTTCAGGACGTCACAAAGAGAGGACAGGCCCTTTAAGGGAGGCCTGGACCCTCACTGGTCCTCTGCTCTGCAGAACCATCCAGGCCGGCAGAGGTGTGTTACCGTGTGGAGGAAACAAAGTCTGGAGAATCTCTCCATCTTCATCTAAAGTGGAAGGTAGCTGTGAAACTCTCAAGAACGCTTTTTAAAGCCAACTTTATTCATATTATTTTAGACCTTCTACAGCAACAGTAGTGTTAAAATATTGCCTGAAAAAAAATGTTTATTTTGTTTATTTGTTTTTATGCGTTACATAAACATTTGTATTAAAAAGGCTATTTTTCTTTTTTTTTAAAAAAAAACTTCCAACAAGCTTTATTTAAAACTTTACTCTCAGTTTATTTGCATTTTCTGTCAACCAATTTTGTCTTTTGTTGTCAGGCTGCAAATCCTCAAAAGGGCGAAGGTCATGTTTTGTGGTACCAGCTGAACATGGAGCCAGGCGGACAAACCCAAAATATCACAGAGACAACAGCACTCCTGGTGGTCAAAGAGGGGAACTACAGCATTGCTGTTCGTGGCTTCAACTCAGTTGGTTCTGGTCCAACGACACATCTGCAGATAGACACACGAAGACGGATCAGTGAGTATCAGAGGACATCACTCCAGCCTCTACACTCACTGCTCACTTTATTGGGCACATCAGTCCAACTGCTCACTAACACACATTTTTTACCAGCCAATCACATGGCAGACATGGTCCAGATGATCTGGTGCAGTTCAAACTGAATAAAACTGATTGAAATGACTTTGAATGTGTCTGAGTATTTCAGAAATGCTGATCTACTGGGATTTTCACGCACAACCATCTCCAGGGTTTACAGAGAATGGTCAGAAAAAGAGAAAATCTCCAGAGAGCAGCAGTTCTGTGGGAGGAAATGTCTTGTTGATGTCAGAGGTCAGAGGAGAATGACCAGACTGGTTCCAGCTGATAGAAAGACAACAGTAACTTAAATAACCGCTGGTTACAACCGACGTCTGCAGAAGAACATCTCTGAACACACAACACGTCCAACCTTGATGCAGACGGGCTACAGCAGCAGAAGAACACACCGGTACCACTCCTGACAGCTAAGAACAGGAAACTGAGGCTCCAGTTCACAGGATCACCAGAACTGGACGTTGTCTGGTCTGATGAGTCTCCATTTCTGCCGTAGGGTCAGAATGTGGCATCAACAACATGAAAGCATGGATCCATCCTGCCTTGTATCAACAGTTCAGGCTGGTGGTGGTGGTGTAATGGTATGGGGGATGGGCCCCTTAGTACCAATGGATCATGGTTCCAACGCCACAGTCTACCTGAGTGTTGCTGCTGACCATGTCCATCCCTCTATGACCACAGTGTACATCACATCTTCTGATGCTGCTTCCAGCAGGATGAGGCTCCATGTCATCAAGCTGGAATCATCTCAGACTGATTTCTTCAACATGACAATGAGTTCACTGGACTCAATGCCACCAAGGATTAAAGTAGGCCTGAAGGCAAAAGGGGGTCCAAACCAGGATTATCAAAGTGTGCCCAATAAAGTGACCGGTGGATCAGAGCTGCCTCAATCAACCACCCTGCCAGCTCTCCATCTCCCCTTTCCTTCTTTGCTGCTGACATGAGTTTCTTCTCATTCTGATTGACTGAATACACCTGATCCAGGTAACCAGCAGCAAGGAGGTCAGGGAGGGCTGGAGAACAGGCACGAAAGTAGATTGAAGACCAAGGTTGGGTATCCCTTTTTCTACGCTTTTGTCTGTGTGTTAAAATATAGTAGTAATAATATAATAGTAACGTACATTTATCTGAGGAAGAATTCACCAGGGTCTACCTGCATTATCAAAAATATTGTGATTCACTTTTTAATATTTGAACTGTCTCACAGCTGTCATCAAGTTTGTGCTCAAAAACCTTCAGAAACCTTCAGTAAGAGACTTTTGTCCATCTTTATATTAAGGCGTGCGTGTCTTCACTCTGTAACATCCTGTCAGTGTTTCATCCAGAAAGGAAGTTTGGTGACAGGATGTACAGATAAGACTGACATCTCTCACACCATCTCTGCTGTCATTTCTCTGAGAAACCACATGTGAGCTCCAAGTACACCGGAAAGAGAGGAAGCCTTCCTAACTCATTTTTTGCTAAATATAATTCTTACCTCAACTTATAACTTTATTTTGAACTTGTATAACACTAGTTAACATTTCTCAGAGATACAATGACTGACATTAATAAAACATATGTAGCTATTTAATCAAGGATGTGTTTCCTAAACTCTTGTATAAGAACATTTGGAACAGAAGATTTGTTTCTGCAGATCCCCCCTCTGTCAGGAACCTGTGGGTGATCAGCCATTATCCAGAGAACCGTACGCTTCAGGTGGAGTGGAGGCTCAGCGCTGCAGTGAGCCATGTCATTGTCCAGCTGCACTCTGACACGAGTCCATTCACCAGCCGCTGGCTCAGAGTCCACGGGTCCACCACCTCTGTGGGTCTGCCAGGTCTGAGGGTCCATGTTTGTTCCAAATGTGGTCTGTACTGTTCAGTTTCCTTCCAAAAACTTTACCAGAACACTTGGAGGCTGGTAGAAAGTTCTAGACATGTTCCCTGCTGGCAGCTGTTAAAATGATACTTTAGCAATAGAAGAGACGTCGGAACTCCTGAAAACAATGAAGTTATCAGAGTATTTCTGTTTCAGACCAGCACAGACACACTCAATTCATATCAGGTAGTGGAAATGTAAAGAGATTTTTCACCAAAAGGTTACAGGTTACCACTCCAGTCGTCTTCTGATCTATTTTAAAGCGTTTCTGGTCTTTTAATTATGATTCTGCCGTTTTTAGAACAAATCAAGAGACCTGTGTTGTTTTCTGCAGAGTGGCAGTCATTCATCAGAAATTCACCTCTGAGACGTGGGCAGGACTGTGGGCGCGGAGTAAGCCTGCTCCCACTTTTCATCATCCATCTGTGTACATACTCTCCCAGCCCCTCACACCCCCAGCTTAACAGGAGCAACAAAAATGGGGATCAATATCAGAGCCGTCCAGTTCTGATCCAGATTCTAGCTCAGACCAGGAGATCAAAGACGCTCATCGATCTGTTAGTCTGTCAGTGGATGCATCAGAATGGAGCTGCTGGGAGCTTGGGTCCTGCCCATTGGAGCTTCTGTGTCATAAGTACAAACCTTATCAAACAGCATGTTTTTGACTGCTCCTGATCCACAATAGTTTGATTAAAGAAAAACCCATGTTAAAAACACCAAAAAGTGGATCTTTAGATTTTACTTCCTATAAATAAACACAATTTGTCACGGAACAGAGGAAAACATTTGCTGGTTTTATTGGTAAAAACAATATGACTTTAGATGGAAAACAGTACCTGCATGTGCAGTCCTGAAAACGGACAAACTGCAAATGGTACCCGACAAAACTTTGAGCTTTACCGTTTCTTGCTGAGTCTGTTTTTGGAGGAGTAGACTCTTCTCAATGTGTCCGTCCCACTTCAGGCTTCAGAATCTGGGTCACATCAGAGAATACTTGTCCAGTGGGATCAGGTCTACAGAAAGGAAGCAAAATGCTATATTTCAATGAGAGTGATAAAGTTCTTGAACTGTGTTGCTTTTGCTGCTCATGGCAGTTTGTGCGGCTGGAATAACTGTTGTGTAAAACTGAGTTTAGTGTTGAAATCTTGGTTTGACATAAACAAATCATCCATCAATGACAAAAAGACTAAGTCGATGGATTTTGGACATTTGAAGAAAATTGAAGGAAGGAAATAATTTGACACATCAACTTTTGAGAGTGCTGTTGGCTGGTCATGAACGTCAACATCTCTATCTGTTAAAGCTGTTCTGTACTTGGTCAGACATTTGAACCGTTTGTGTTTGCAGACGTTGAACCTGATGAGTTGTACCAGGTCACCGTGTTCCCTGTCCAGAACCAGCAGTGTGGATTGGCCCAGTCTTGTAACGCAAGTCTTCAGCGTGGAGGTTTAACACAAACACACTGACTACAAAAACACTCGTTTGTTTTTAAATGAGCTTAATTTGACAATGATGCTTTTGTTTGGTGAGTGAAGCACACTCTGTATTCATGCACTCAACACCTTTTCAATAAAGGTCATGTGATCAAAAGCAGCTCCAGATGAACAGTGTTTAGGAACTTTTTCATTGTGCAAATATTCATGTCAATAACAAAACCATCTGACTATTTCCACACTACAAAAACAGGCCTCCTAGACATTAGTTAAAAATTCTGAAATTTTCTTTAAATGAGCAAAAAAAGATGTAAGAAAAGAAGTGAGTTCCAAGAATTCTCATTTTAAGAAAGCAAATCTGGTCCCTAAGACATGCTGTTGAAAAACTTTCTTTATTCCATTTGTTTTTTTCTCTATACTGTCCATGTGTTTGATCACTCTGAATCTGTTTGTTCTTAGCACTGATGGAGGTGAGTGACCTCAAAGTCCTTAGAGTGACCAAGGAAGAGGTGGCCGTCCAGTGGACGTGGGTCCCCAAGTCTGGACCAATCAGAGTGAGCGGATATATGGCGGCGTTGCGAGGAGAACCCCACAGCAGAGGTACAATCTCCTCCTAAAGCAGTTCCAACTTTATGTTTAAAAACCAACCACTTGTTTCTTTTTCTAAGATTGGAGATTATTTCCAGATGAGAACCAGCACAGCTTTGTCAACCTGACCCCCAACACAGAGTACACTCTCCTGCTGCTGGTTGACAGCGTTCCTGTCAGCTTTATGGTCGTGAAAACAGATTTGAGTGAGTTTCTGATCACTAAGTTATTTGTTTTCATGTTAAGAAGCTTCAGTTGGTTCTGATTCTTTGTAGATAATTTGATTTGTAGGAAAAAAATTTCAATTCAAGCTTAAATTCCAACTTCTACTATGATCATCCTTTTAAACAACTGTAAAAGTGTTCCTGCACGGTGGCACAGTAGCGCTCTTGCCTAACAGCAAGAAGGTTCCCAGTTCAAGTCCCAGCAGGGGTGTCCCCTGCCTTCGCCCTTTAGTAGCCAGGTTAGGCTCCGGCGGCCCCGGGACCCTGAAAGGGATTAAGCGGTTCAGAAAATGAATGAATAAAAGTGTTCCACGTAAAGTTCATACTATCTTTTGCCAAAATAAAAAACACGTGTCATTTTGTGGAGACAGTTTCTGCAGACATAGTTTTTGCAAACATAGTTTCTGTAGATAGTTTCTACACACAGTTTCTGCAGATAGTTTCTACACACAGTTTCTGCAGACAGTTTCTGCAGACAGTTCCTGCAGACAGTTTCTGCAGACAGTTCCTGCAGACAGTTTCTGCAGACATAGTTTTTGCAAACATAGTTTCTGTAGACAGTTTCTACAGACACAGTTTCTGCTGACAGTTTCTCCAGACATAGTTTCTGCAGACAGTTTCTACAGACAGTTTCTGTAGACAGTTTCTCCAGACATAGTTTCTGCAAACAGTTTCTGCAGACAGTTTCTCCAGACATCGTTTCTGAAGACAGTTTCTGCAAACAGTTTCTGCAAACAGTTTCTGCAGACAGTTTCTGCAGACAGTTTCTGCACAAAGTTCCTGCAGACAGTTTCTGCAGACAGTTTCTGCAAACAGTTTCTCCAGACATCGTTTCTGCAGACAGTTTCTGCAAACAGTTTCTGCAAACAGTTTCTGCAAACAGTTTCTGCAAACAGTTTCTGCAGACATAGTTTCTGCAAACAGTTTCTGCTGACAGTTTCTCCAGACATAGTTTCTGCAGACAGTTTCTGCAGACAGTTTCTGCACAAAGTTCCTGCAGACAGTTTCTGCAGACAGTTTCTGCAGACAGTTCCTGCAGACAGTTTCTGCAGACAGTTTCTGCAGACAGTTTCTGCACAAAGTTCCTGCAGACAGTTTCTGCAGACAGTTTCTGCAGACAGTTCCTGCAGACAGTTTCTGCAGACAGTTTCTACACACAGTTTCTGCAGACAGTTTCTACACATAGTTTCTGTAGATAGTTTCTACAGACACAGTTTCTGCTGACAGTTCCTGCAGACATAGTTTCTCCAGACATAGTTTCTACAGACAGTTTCTGCAGACAGTTTCTGCAGACAGTTTATGCAGACATAGTTTCTCCAGACATAGTTTCTACAGACAGTTTCTGCAGACAGTTTCTGCAGACAGTTTCTGCAGACAGTTTCTGCAGACATAGTTTCTGCAGACATAGTTTCTGAAGACAGTTTCTGCAGACAGTTTATGCAGACAGTTTCTGCAGACAGTTTCTGCAGACATAGTTTCTGCAGACATAGTTTCTGAAGACAGTTTCTGCAGACAGTTTATGCAGACAGTTCCTGCAGACAGTTTCTGCAGACAGTTTCTGCAGACAGTTTCTACAGACAGTTTCTGCAAACAGTTTCTGCAAACACAGTTTCTGCAGACATAGTTTCTCCAGACATAGTTTCTACAGACAGTTTCTGCAGACAGTTTCTGCAGACAGTTTCTGCAGACATAGTTTCTCCAGACATAGGTTCTACAGACAGTTTCTGCAAACAGTTTCTCCAGACATAGTTTCTGCAGACAGTTTCTCCAGACAGTTTCTGCAGACAGGTTCTGCAGACAGTTTTTGTAGACAGTTTCTGCAGACAGTTTCTGCAAACAGTTTCTGCAGACAGTTTCTGCAGACAGTTTCTGCAAACAGTTTCTCCAGACATAGTTTCTACAGACAGTTTCTACAGACAGTTTCTGCAGACAGTTTCTGTAGACATAGTTTCTCCAGACATAGTTTCTACAGACAGTTTCTACAGACAGTTTCTGCAGACAGTTTCTGTAGACATAGTTTCTGCAGACATAGTTTCTGCAGACAGTTTCTGCAAACAGTTTCTACAGACATAGTTTCTACAGACAGTTTCTGCAGACAGTTTCTACAGACAGTTTCTACAGACAGTTTCTGCAGACAGTTTCTGCAGACAGTTTCTGCAGACAGTTTCTGCAGACAGTTTCTACAGACAGTTTCTACAGACATAGTTTCTACAAACAGTTTCTACAGACATAGTTTCTACAGACAGTTTCTACAGACATAGTTTCTGCAGACAATTTCTGCAGACAGGTTCTGCAGACAGTTTTTGTAGACAGTTTCTGCAGACATAGTTTCTGAAGAGAGTTTCTGAAGACAGTTTCTGCAAACAGTTTCTCCAGACATAGTTTCTGCAAACAGTTTCTGCAGACACAGTTTCTGAAGAGAGTTTCTGAAGACAGTTTCTGCAAACAGTTTCTCCAGACATAGTTTCTACAGACAGTTTCTGCAGACAGTTTCTGCAGACATAGTTTCTACAGACAGTTTCTACAGTTTCTGCAGACAGTTTCTACAGACAGTTTCTGCAGACAGTTTCTGCAAACAGTTTCTCCAGACATAGTTTCTACACACAGTTTCTGCAGACAGTTTCTGCAGACAGTTTCTGCAGACAGTTTCTGCAGACATAGTTTCTACAGACACAGTTTCTGCAGACAGTTTCTGCAGACAGTTTCTGCAGACATAGTTTCTACAGACAGTTTCTACAGTTTCTGCAAACAGTTTCTCCAGACAGTTTCTACAGACAGTTTCTACAGACAGTTTCTGCAGACAGTTTCTACAGACAGTTTCTACAGTTTCTGCAGACAGTTTCTACAGACAGTTTCTACAGACAGTTTCTACAGACAGTTTCTACAGTTTCTACAGACAGTTTCTACAGACAGTTTCTGCAGACAGTTTCTACAGACAGTTTCTGCAGACAGTTTCTGCAGACAGTTTCTACAGACAGTTTCTGCAGACAGTTTCTGCAAACAGTTTCTCCAGACATAGTTTCTGCAGACAGTTTCTGCAGACAGTTTCTGCAGACATAGTTTCTACAGACAGTTTCTACAGTTTCTGCAGACAGTTTCTACACACAGTTTCTGCAGACAGTTTCTGCAGACAGTTTCTACAGACAGTTTCTGTAGACAGTTTCTACAGACAGTTTCTGCAGACAGTTTCTGCAAACAGTTTTCTGCAGGACAGTTTCTACAGACAGTTTCTGCAGACAGTTTCTGCAAACAGTTTCTCCAGACATAGTTTCTGCAGACAGTTTCTGCAGACAGTTTCTGCAGACATAGTTTCTACAGACAGTTTCTACAGTTTCTGCAGACAGTTTCTACACACAGTTTCTGCAGACAGTTTCTGCAGACAGTTTCTACACAGTTTCTACAGACAGTTTCTACAGACAGTTTCTACAGTTTCTGCAGACAGTTTCTGCAGACAGTTTCTGCAGACAGTTTCTGCAGGACAGTTTCTGCAGACAGTTTCTGTAGACAGTTTCTACAGACAGTTTCTACAGGCAGTTTCTGCAGACATAGTTTCTGCAGACCTAGGTTTTGCAGAGCAGCAGGAGTTTATAAGAAATTCTCCTCTGAGTTGACTGTTGGCATAGAGCAGGGCTGCTCATTCTTGGTCCTCGCGATCCACCACCCTGCCTGTTTTGCAGCTCTCCCTGCAATGCTTGTTGATATTTACCTGGACCAGGTGTGTTAATTAAATTTGAACGTGGAGAGATCTGATCAAATTTGCCACTGGCAGGGCTCAGAGACATGGACAACAGTCAGGGGATAGCTCTCGAGGACTAGGAATGAGCAAGAGAGTAAACTTGTCATTTTCCATCATCAACATCACAACCCCAACCTAACATTACCAGTTCAACAAAAATGGTGAGGAATATCAGAACCATCCAGCAATACAGATTTCATCTAGGTTCCAGATCAGACAAAGAAAACAAAGACGTTCATGGATCTATTTGTCTGCAAGTGGATGAATCTGAACGAAGTGGAGCAGGGAGCTCGTTTGCTGCTGACTGCAGCCCCTACATCACTGATTCAGGCTTTTTCAAACAGTATTTTTTCATCTCCTCCTGATTCACAACATTTTGAAAAAGAAATACAATTTTAATGCAATTTTAATCTTAGTTTTCTCAATATATGTCCTCCTTCATACGTAAAAGGCCATAAGAGCACGTAAACATGTTAACATTTTTATTGGAGTGGGTCTTTAAATCTTCATGAAGTGAAAAAGGCTTCCCTGCTGGCAGTGCTGCAAGGATCCAGACACTTTTACTGTCATTTGTTTTAATTTCAGCTGTGAGAAGTGCATGTGACACATGCCACACCTGTTCAGGTAAAACTAACCCAAACGTATCCTTCATGAATGTCCAGGTCAGAGGCCGGGCGTTGTGGCGATTGCAACTCCTCTGCTGATGGCGCTCGCTCTCTTGATCTTCTCGGTTCTTTCCAGAACTGTGTGAGTTAAACTTTTTTCTTTTACTTTTTTTTTTTTTTTAAACTTGTCCTGCCCAACAGCTGAGCAAACAGATATGAGCTGAGAGCCTCTTGTGTTTGACAGATTTTACTCTTACAATCGGGGGTTATAAATCATAGCGAACACAAAATGTATGTTGGTATAAGCCCCTTTTGTAATCTAAATGATACTTTATTAATATTAATTTAATTAATTAATTAATTAATTTTTTGTGTTCTTTTTGTTGGACCGGACGGAAAAGGAAAGGGGGAAAAGGAGAGAGTTGGGGGGGGGTGATAGATAATGGATTATAGAAGTCAGAGAAGGACTACTGGGAAGGGAAGGTAGAGTTGTTAATCTACAGACAACAAAATGCTGGATCGTATACCCATTGCAATAGTGAGTGTTGGTCTACAATGGGCCGGGCCTGTCCACACACTCAGCTGTTAAACTTTTTTCTATCTTGAAGCACAAATGTGAGACTTGAAACCAAGGAGCAAAACCTCACACTTGAAAATCAAGTCAGGATCAGGATGGACACCTCTAGATGGTCAGAGGTGCTGTCCTGCTTCACCTCCACTTACCTGTGTAGTTCTAGCCTCTGATTGGCTGGACACACTTGAACCAGGAAATCACAGAGGCTGAGACTCGATATCTAAAAGCACAACAGGAAAGTGGCGTCCAAATATGGTCTGCTTTTTCACTCATTTTCAGGCATTTTTGAACTTGTCTTGTCCAACAGCTGAGCAAACAGATGAGAGCTGAAGGCCTCTTGTGTAGGACAGTTGTGACTGGTAAAAGAAGGGTTTTGAATCATCTGACAACAGACTTAAAGCCTTTTTTATTTGAGATTAAAAGTCATTTATATTCATTTGATATCTGGATACATTTCTTGTTTCACTTTTTATTAGACAACTCTTTCTAAATGGACATTTTCTTTTATACTATGTCAACATTTTTTCTTTAATATAAAGTATTACAGTAACCCTGTCTTATCCTCAGGTTATCATTGGACTCTCCCTCCAGCCTCATTGCATTTGAAAAACATTGCAACTTTAGCTGATATTTCAAATCAACAACCGACACTTGCAGCAGTTTGGAGAATAAAGAGATGATTTACAACTTTAGATTTGACCCTTCTGTAGAAAGAAAATGATCACAAATGTTTTAATCGATGGATGTAGAGACTACCACTGATTGGATTGTTCTGGTGTGCGTGCAGGTTCCGGTCCCACTGCCTCCCGCCTGTGTCAAGCCCTCGAGGAAGCACGGCGGGCCTTTGGCTTATGAACTCCAACCGGCAGGCAAGCCAACTTCACCCCCCACACAATTTTTCTTTAATTTTTATATTTCTTTTCTACTTTTATTTAATAAACATACAAACATTGTGATAGATTGTTTCACCAAACTGTAAAAACTGTCCTCTGATCCTCCTAAGATGTGTAAATCTATCACAGAGACGTGCCAGACTGCTGCAGAGGCACCAAACTCATCAAAACTGCTGTCAAAGAGTAAATGACAGCCGTCTGTAGTCATATAACCTCATATAACCAAGCAATCATTAATAGGAAACCTGCTTTTATGACACCTCTTGGTTTCTTCCACTGATCTCAGTTTTGGTTAAAAAAAAGATCCTTTTTTCTAGAAATGACAACATGGTTGTTCCAAAAGTAACACATTTATTTATTTTAGCATTTCTATTGGTGTTAATTTGTCTTAATTTTCATCTATTTACCCATCTGAATTTTCTGATTCATGTTTTACTTGTTCCCTTGTTAAGATTTTCTCTTCCCTGTAATTCTGAAATTGTGCCCATAGATGGTTCACTACAAAGAAATATACAGTGTCTTGCAAAAGTATTCACACCCCTTGAATTTCTCCACATTTTCTCACATTATGACCACAAACATAAATATATTTTATTGGAATTTAATGTGTAAGACCAACACAAAGGGATACACACTTGTGAAGTGGAAAGAAAATTATTCAAGAGTTCTTTTGTGTTCATTCATTTTCTGAACCGCTTTATCCCTTTCGGGGTAACGGGGTCCCCAGAGCCTGACCCGGCTACTCATGGGCAAAGGCAGGGGACACCCCTGGACTGGTCGCCAGTCTGTCGCAGGGGCAAGAGTTCTTTTGTCCTTTTGTTATTGTCCTTTTTTTCAAAAAAAAAAACTGTGTGTAAAAATATTCATCCCTTTTCACTGAGTTCATCCAATTGTCTTCAGAAGTTTCTTGATGTTTGGTGACTGATGTTGACTTCATGACTTCATAGAGTTCACCTGTGCGTCATTTAATCTCAGTAAACAAATCCAGCTGTTTAGTGACAGTCTCTGTGGTTTGTCAAGAGAATATTGGGGAGAAAACAGCATCATGAAGTGTAAGGAACACACCAGGCGGGTCAGGGAGAAAGCTGTGGAGAAAGTGAAAGCAGGATTAGGCTAGAAAAAGATTTCCCAAACTTTAAACATCCTATGAACCATTGTTCAGTCCATCATCCACAAATGGAAAGAATATGACACAACTGCAAACATACCGAGACATGATCGTCCACCTAAACTAACAGACTAAACAAGGAGACACTGATCAGAGATGCAGCCAGGAGTCCATGATGACTCTGGATGAACTGCAGAAATCTACAGTTCAGGTGGAGGAATCTGGAGCCAAATCCAGAACAATATTGGAGGAAAACATGTTGAAGTCTGAACAACACTTGAGACTGGAGCAGAGATTCACCTTCCAACAGGACAACCATCCTAAACATGAAGCCAAAGCTACAATGGAATGATAAAAATGAAACGGATTCATGTGTTGGAATGATCCAGTCAAAGTCCAACCTAAATCCAATCCAGAATCTGTGGAGAGATCTGAAAACTGCTGTTCACAAACACTGATCCATCTAATCTGACTCAGATTGAAGTGTTTTACAAAGAAGAATGGACAAAGATTTCAGTCTGTAGATGTCAAATCCCAACAAACATAGAAATTCCCAGTAGAGCCCTAAATGATACAAAGGGATCACAAGAAAAGCATCAATTAGAACAAGACAGAAAAAAGAGGCAGCGAGGTTTAATGAGGTCAGAAAATGTTCTTCAGGATGGTCTGTGGTCTGTTTTGAGTCCACATTGTGTTCCTTTAGAAAAATGAAAGTTCATCTGCAGTTAGACGTTCTATTCTGTTTCCTTCCAACAGATGTTCATGAAGAATCTCCTGGACATCGCAGACTTCCAAGTGACGGATGTTCTTGCAGAGAAAACTTTGTTTTTTGTTGACCTGAGCGTTCTTCCACCGTCTGAAGAAGACCTGGATGAAGACTTCTCTCCACCGTCGGTCAGCAGCTGTGTTCTTCAGCTGCCGGTGCTCTCGCTGGACTCACTGTTTGCTGCGCAGGTCACAGAGACCGCAGAGCAGGAAGTCCAAGAGGTTTGTCTGCTTGGTGAACTCCTGCTTGATGGATTCTGCAGTGACCGGAAGACGGTTATTCTGGGTGAGGGTGGCGCAGGAGGACAGAGCTGCTGTCCTCTCATCTGTGAGACAGAGTATCTGTCCAACAGCTGCTTTCAGGTAGAAACAGAGGATCAGAGCGAGTGAGAGCTCAGAGAGCATGTGGACACGCCTCCTGCACAAACTGGCTTCCAGAACAAGTCAGGAAGATGAACTGAAAACAAAGGAGAAGTATCTTCTCAGTGTTTTGGTTACTGCGATAATGGAAGTTTATCTACAATTGCTTATAGTAATGAGCAGCAAACATTTAGCAAAAAGCCCTTTCATTAATAGTTTCATCATTATTTTTGTTTTTGAAAATACAGCTATGCATTATTCCAGCACATAATGCTCTCCCTTATGTAGGATCTGCAGGAAAACACCAGGAGAAATGCTAACATTCTTCCATAGAAGACGTTTTCCAGTTTCATTCAGCACGCTTGATGTCCGGCAGCTTGTCTTTTCAGAATCTGTGCGCCCTCTAGTGGTAAATTTGGTTATGACTTCTGATGTTTTAATGCTGGTAACTGTGGCATTTCACTGCATTTGTTTCCATAGAACCAAATTCCACATAGAGCGGTGCATGCTACAATGGAAAGTAAAATGCTGAATGATTGGGTTTGACTAACATCAGCATTAGGCAAACATAAGGAAGAAGTGATTTTTGAGGAAAACATTCACATGGGTTTAGAAGTGACCTGACCTCAGGTGGAAAAACACGGAGTGTAAATGTGAGCAAAAACTGGAAGGTTGTTTAGAAAAAAAAGATTCTCAAGTTACAGCAGTCACTCTGTTGAAAAGAATGTTTTTGTAACACTTTACTGAGGATTGAGGACTTTGAGAAAATTAAACTTGAAATTGTGTTTCGGAGTATTTTTTAATCAAATTGTTGTGAATCAAGAGCAGACCAAAAAAAGTTAGAAAAAGATCCTATATGTGACATGCAAAATACTCTGAGGGTCACAAGCTCCCTGCTCCGGTCCACTCTGACACATCCACTCGCACAGAAATGACTTACGTAGTAGATTTTATGGGCAGGCTTACTCCTCGCCAACAGTCCCGCCCACAACTCAGAGGTGAATTTCTAACTAACTCCTGCTGCTCTGCAGGTTTTGAGATTTGGCTAAAACCAGCATCATCATAAACTAAGAGACCACAGGGAACGCTTTTAGAACAGACCAAATTATGATCAGTGAGACTGTGATGCTCACACAGTTCTGTCTGATTCCAACACAATCCTTCATTGTCTTCACCTCAGAACATTTGTTTAGATGTTTTCTGTTAACTTTTCAAAAAGAGTACAGGAATATTTTCCATGAAAAGGCGAAATGTGTCCAATTCTTCCATGTTTTTTACATGTTTTTATTGGGGTTGTGAAACACAACATGAAGAAGACTCCGTGGCTTTGCGTTTCTGAATGTCAGAGGTTGGCGTTGATGCCGATCCAGTGTCTGATCAGCTGATGGGCGATGGTCTGTCTGGGAGGGATGACTAAGGTCTGGTGAGCTCCTCTAAACATCGAGTCCACCACCTAAAGGGAAAGACAAGTCTGTAGTGCTCTCCAGTGTCTCACCATGTCCAGGTTGGTTGTCAGAGCTGTGACTAATCACACGGGTTACACTTGCCTGTTGTCGTGGAAACCATCGAGCATCCTCAATCTCATTCTCATCCACTTTGATGTTGGTTGATGTGGCGCTGGCATGGCAGCCAATCATGAGGCTGGAGGGCATCGGCCAGGGCTGGCAGGACACATACTGGACTGGACCAACCTTCACCCCGCTCTCCTCCTCCACCTCTCTCCTCACCGCCTCCTCGATGGTCTCCCCTGTGTGAGGAGGGGGGAGGGGGGTGTTGATGTTATTTGCTTGAACTTTTTGAAACCGAAAGGCATAAAAAAGTCACATAGTTGCATCAAATCTGTTCTAGTATGTTTGTTCAGGACCTACTGTTCAAACTAAGCATCAACTATCCGGTAGTGTTTTTTATGTGAGCCGCGGGTGTGCACGTGTTCACGTACCAGGCTCTACAAATCCGGCTAAGCAGGAGAACATGCGCGCAGGGAAGATGCTCTTCCTCCCCAGCAAGCACTGGTTTCCGTCAGGGTGGATCACCAGCATGATGACAACCGGGTCTGAAAGGGTTTAAAGCAGCTCAGTTTCTGTGTTGCAGGTCCTGACAGAACTGACGCTTTGAGCATTAAGTTATGATGAAGCAGAGCTGAAAATGAAAGAGTCTGACTGTACTGCTTATTGTTAGAGGCTCAGAGGCCCAGTTCTGGGCACTGGTGCTCGTACCGACTCGTGGGTAGCAGGTATTGTGGACGCCCTTCAGGCTCCTACACTCAGGGTTCAGGCAGCTCCTCTTGTGCCCCCCCCTCCTGCAGGCTGGTGGGGCTTCCACAGGTGGGGCAGAAGCTGTGGCGGCTGTGCCAGGCCAGCACGGACCGGGCCTGGGCCACCACGCCTCAGGACAAAACAGAACGCCATTTCAGTTCAAGAGGACAGAACTGCACAGATGATGAGTGTGAAGTCTTCCTCACCAGCCTCCTCCTCATCAAGTCTCAGCAGATCTCTGTTTGGGCTCTTTGGGAAGAAGCAGGTGTTGTTCTCACAGCGTTTCAGTAACTCAGCAGCATCTTCATCTGTGTTGATGGCAAACCAAACCGGAGAATCCGAGGTACCCTGATCCGTCTGAGAGGAGGAGGAGGAGGAGGAGGAAGAGGAAGAGGAGGAGGGAGGTTTCCTTGTCTTCTCAGCCCCAAGAAAGACCAGAGCAGTTGCAGGTTTCTGGAGAAGGTCCTTCACTGCATTGTACCTGAACCGGCACAGTTTGATGTCTGCCTGTCAGAAAGGACGGCTTTACTTGGAGATTATCAAGACAATGAGGTTCCAGTTTCTACGCTGCAGTCCACCTGGACATCTGACCTACTAAAGTCTTCAACCCTAACATGGAGTCTAGTACTGCGCTCACACCAAACATGATTCGCATTTCAAATTTGTAGCTCGACGTTTGTCTGAAGTGTGTTAATTCCCACCGTATGTGGGAGGAGCTCCCATCAAATGCTTTTAGCCTCATTGCTACATGAAGACACGGATGATGTTGAAAGATCAGGTTTCTACAAAAGCATAGGTAATTACGTCTCCATGTCTGCATTCATGAGATCGTTCAGACTCTCCCAGTGCGGCGAGGTTCACCATCTACTGCAGGAGCTGCATCTGAATAACGGACACTTTCAGCGGTACTTCTGTCTCTCTGTGATCCACTTTGATGACTTGCTGTCCCGCATTAGTCCAAGGAAGGAACAAAAATAAAAAGAAAGGAATAGTTTATTCTTGTCTCAACACATATAAGAAAAACATCATAAAGTTTAGGAGGAGCAGGATCAGATCCTCTTTCATGATGGTTCTAGACTCCACCCACAGGTCACGTCATCAACATGTCATGGGCCAAGTTTCTGATGGGTTGACACGGCGGATCCCCAAAACACGCTGCTGCTGGTGAATCACCCCGTTAAAAACATGCTGCAAGACCTCTGACCACACCAGGCAAGTGACGTGTGCTCAAAAACACATCGTCAGCGTACGGTGTTCACACTGGACATGTGTGGAGCCGAATCTTCGGGTTTCTTTTTCTAGCGTATTCCAGCACATGTCCGCCTCGCAGTTGGACGAGGTTTGGTGTTGAATCTGGAGAACTTGTTCCAGGCTTTTTCTTTCCAGCTCTGCTCCTTCATGAGAAAGATAGAATTCCTACCAAAAGCAAGTCCCTGATTGGTCAAAGTTCAAGTGGATTAACATTCAGTGTATGTTCTGTGGCCGAGCTCATGTGTGCATGTGTAAAACCGTGTGTATCTTTGTGTGAATGTGAGTTTTGATCGTGGAGGCCAAACATATACATACTGTTTAGTTGACTTTTCATGGGAGGTGGCCGTTTGAACGTGCGTTGCTGAAGGCAGTGTGAACGCAGTGGGAGGTGTAAATCAAGTGCAGTGTGAACGCAGCTTTACCCCACTGCGTTCAGCTACAGGTATGACAACTTACCCCATCTCTGCTGTTGTAGTTGATCACGACTGCCATGGGGCTGAGGTTGGAGAACAGGAGGTAGACTGTGTCCGGGTCTCTCTGTTTGGCTTCTAACCAGGCTGCATCACTCCTCTTCCCGCTCAGCCGGTCCAGCGTCTCCCTGCTGAAGTAGTTCTCCTGCGGGCTGAGCGTGCTGCCATGCAGGCCTCCGTCATCAGTGAGACTCAGCGCCCGGGCGATGTGTCTGTGACCCCAGAACTTGGCGATGTCGTAGGCGGTCTGAGACGAGCTGTTTGTGCAGAGCTTGTTACAGCTTGAAGAACGTAAAATAGGATTTAGATGCACAGCTGTGAAGAGTCTGTATCAATTTAATTTGATGTGCTTTTATTCAGACAAACATGAAGCTGTCAGTTACTTCATATCAAACGGTCTTTCCTGTTTTTAACCTTCACGCTGGCTAGCATAAATCCAAGTATCATCTTCACAAAAGTCTAAAAGCTAAGTTCTCAGAGGAAGACACGTGTACCCGAGTGACAGCAGCTTCTCCACCACATGATGGTGGCCGTTGCGTGTAGCTAGCATCAGCGCCGTCCAGCCGCTGCATCCAGTCTGGTTAAGGAGGGAGGGAGTGTGGGACAGCAGCACAGACAGCTGGTTCAAGTCTCCTCTGGCTGCAGCATCCAGGAACCTCTCCACCAGCTCCTCCTGCGCGCTCATCTGCAGGCTTGTCATCCTGCCTGAAGACAGAACAAGTATCAGAAGATCCACTTTTCAAATACACGATAAACTTCTGGAGACATCGTACTGGCATGTGACGCCAAAAACTATTCATGTTATTGCTTAAGCTTTTCTGTGGTTCAACAAAAATGACGAACGATATCAGAGCTTCCCAATGTGTCCTTTATTGTAACCATGACAAAGCTTTGATTTATTGATAATTTTACAATAATATCGGCCACTCCATGTTTTTAAAGCCTTTTTTCCTTTGTGAAACGTTGGCTCTCTCATTGGACAATAGAGCCGTCAATCAACCTTTGGCTCCACCCACCGGTTATGAATTCAAGCACCACAAGGAACCCCCCCCCGCCCAGTTTCGTATCCGGGAGTTTCTTACATCCACGCGGTACTTCCGGGTCTTTCACCGGGCCTTTGACCGGGTCTTCACCGGGCCTTTGACCGGGTCTTCACCGGGCCTTTGACCGGGTCTTCCACCGGACCTTTGACCGGGTCTTCACCGGACCTTTGACCGGGTCTTCCACCGGACCTTTGACCGGGTCTTTCACCGGGCCTTTGACCGGGTCTTCCACCGGCCTTTGACCGGGTCTTTCACCGGACCTTGACCGGGTCTTCACCGGACCTTTGACCGGGTCTTCACCGGGCCTCTGCGGGGGCAGACTCACCGCGAGCTTGAAACGAGTCCGGACTCGTCGGTTCTTCACGCTGTTGGTGAAAGGTGACGTTAAACCCGCGGACCAGAGCGTGTCCACGCGGACTCTGCGGTCCTCGGGGACTGGTTCAACTCGAACTCAGTCCAGTCCTCTGCGTCTGCGCGCTCACGCTCTAACGTTCTGTCCCCTAGGTCACGTGGGATGTGTCATCCAATGGTTGACAGATCTGGAAACTGATCTGATTGTAGTTAATAATTTAAAATTCAGGTTTCTTCAGTTCATCAACTTACTTCAAAAGTAGAACATTGCAATATTAGTATTTAATTATTTATGGTTTTTAGGATTTAAACACTTGAAAGTCAAAATGTCAACATTTTCTATTGAATTGTATTAATAATATTGAATTATTTATAGTTATTGTTCTTGTTTGATTATTTGTTTAATTTATTTTTCAGAGAAAAACACACACAGCTAAATGATTTTTACATTTTTTTCTCCTATTTAATCTGTAATTATGAAGAGCTGTTTAAAAGCATTTCATGAATAACAGTGTCAATAAAAACAAATGTAGTTGTGTGTTACATTAGCTACAGCAAACTTTGCTTTGTTTTTTTAATACCCTTTGGTATTTTGGAAGCTAAAAGAATTGTTTTAATTGTTTGTTCAAAGCAGCAATAGAGTGGTTCATTGCTTTAACTAAAACATTACATTTGATACAAATGATCTTTGCCTAAAAAAGTCTCCAAAATATTCTTTTTTATAATAAAACTTTGATTTGGAGATTCAGATAGAAAAGAGCAGAAAGTTTTTTTTCCAGAAAAAACCCACACAATTTAGTTAAAACTTTAATAAAACGGCGTACAAAATTAAGTTATGTTACTTTGTGGTGCCTCAAAAACGTAAAAATGCACTTTCAGAAAACAATCACACATTCAAAAATCATAGTCAATGGTAAGAAACTTCAAGACTGGAGTTTTACTGCAGTTAAACCCTCCATGAATGTTCAAAGAAACCAAACCTGACAGAGTTAATGACTTTATTAATGGAGTCAAAGCAAACATTCAGAGCAGCCAGCAGGACCGTGTGTGGGAGTTAGGAGTAGAAGGTGAGGACGCTCTGGTGGTTCCCTCGCACCAGCTGCAGTGGCGGCAGATCTTTGGACAGAGTCTCCAGCCAGCACATGTAGAGAGCGCTCGACACCGTTCCCTTCCTGGCCAAAGGCATGCTTCTGCACACACACAGCAACAATACAGTCTGTTGAAGCATTGAAAAAACATTCTTTAGAGCCAAAGTCCATGCTTAGATTATTTGCAGATATAGTTAGGTTTACGTATCCTACAAGACCTTACAGTTATTCAGACAAATAAAAAGCATATGTATTGTATGGAGAGGTACTCTGAGAAAACAGCTCTCTTAGAAATAAGTCAAAAGTCCTTACTCCATCGGCAGATCTTCTTTAAAAAAGCAAATAAATCTGCCAATGTGCTAAGAAAATGGTCTTATCAAGAACTCTTAGGTCGTGTACAAATTCGCCTTACTGCCTAGCTACTATAAAACAATACAGTGTGGAACTAGTGCCCTGGATTTGAAAACAATTCGTACGTCATGCTCACTACTTTTTTTTTCAAACACCAGACATAACCAAACGGATATCTTGAAGAAAAAGCAAATAAAAATGAACATTTTCAAAGACTATTCATGAATCCACTGTGTTCTGAATAAAACAAAAAAAAAATAAATTAAATGAAGTTCCAAAGCAATGGATTGTTGTTTAGAGAGAACACTAGTTTAGTTCTGGAAAATTTTCAGGGCACCGGATTTTGTAATTGTTGATCTGGACACTGACAAAATGGCGAATACCCTACACTTTAAAAAACGGAATCTTAGAAAGTTTAAAAAAAATCGGGTTCCAAGAAAATAAATTTAATTTTATTTTGTCTCGCAAGAAAAGTAATCTTATCAAGAAAGTCTTTATAGATGTCTTAGTGACTAGAATTCCTGTCTTATATTAAGAATAATTGGTATGATCCTTTTCTTTCCCTATTGGAAGATTAACGTATTCAAAGAAAATAAAAATTTTAAAGAAACTTATTTCGAGAAAGCCTTTTTTCCCTCATTATATAAAGTGAAGAAATTTGAAAGCAACCTTTTTTTAAAGAAAAAATACTAATGTTAATGCTAGTCACTAAGACATGTTTTCTCAAACTAAGATTATTTTATATTCATAATTTGATATTACTTTCTAGAGAAGATTGTCTTTCTTGCAATGTAGAAAACAAAACAATTTTCAACAAAATTCTTTTTACTTTCTTATGATTCTGTTTTTGCAGTGTAAATGAGTTCAGCAGTCACAGCATGTTCTTAGGAAAGGATTTTGATTGTAGTTCAGTTTATGTTTATGGTGTGCACCGGGACAGGTCTTTGTTCTACTTGAACTACATGACACCTGTTCATCAAAGGGGGATTTCTATGCCAAGACAGTTTCTGTGTGCATCAGTGCAGGGCCATGAAAGCAAAACAAGTCGTCTTTCTATCCAGGTGAGATGTCATGTGTCATATTTCACTGAAAGCTCAGCACAGATGTTGTTTGATCCTCTTTCTGCTGCTGCTTAAAGCACAGTGGGAATCAACAACAACAGCACCGGACAACACTTGGCTGACTTCACTCATACTAAACATTTGAATGGCCTTGTGCCGTATGTGTTCACAGCTTTATGGCTTCTTCAGATGATCCTAAAAACCACAGATTTTTCTATGAGGGAGATTGATGTTTTCTATCACATTGCTGCCTCAACCCCTTCATCCTTGACCACCAGCCTCTTGAAAAAAGGTCTGAGTAAGTTTCAAATTAAGAACAAGTTATGGGAACTCCAAATTTGGATCTTTGAGTGGAAAAGAACAAGATGACATGCATGGTTCCACAATAAAATAAAGCATTTTCTGTTGTTTCTTATGTCCTCATCTATGCCTCACATTGACTAACCCTTGTGCATCCAAGGCACGCTAACGTTGGGAGTGGGGTCATCTGGAACGGAGCTTTTTTTTCCAATGATTTTTTTTTTTCACTGGTGACCACGGCAGACATGAAATCCTGTCCACCTTTGTCATGGGAGGGACGACAGGTCAATGTAAGGGTGGGGTCATCAGGACCACACAAGATAGACATTAGGGTAGAGAAGCAAACACTCTCATTCTCATTAACCACAGTGTCACCTTGGGGAAACTGGTATAGCTCATTAGACAAAGATTTTGTAGTTACGTTCTATTTGTGTCCTGAAGTTTACAAAATATGTCTTTAAAAAAACTATATATATTCACGTGGCACTTTATTAGCTCCACCTTTCTAGTACCGGGTTGGACCCCCTTTTTCCTTCAGAACCGCCTTAATCCTTGGTATTATAGATTCAACAAGTTACTGAAGCATTCCTCAGAGTTTGATACACGTTGACATGACAGCATCACACAGTTGCTGCAGATTTGTCGGCTGCACATCCATGATGTAAATCTCCCGCTCCACCACATCCCAAAGGTGTTCTATTGGGTCGAGATCTGGTGACTGTGGAGGTCACTGTAGTCCAGTGAACTCATTGTCATGTTGAAGAAACCAGTCTGAGATGATTCCAGCTTGATGACATGGAGCCTCATCCTGCTGGAAGCAGCATCAGAAGATGTGATGTACACTGTGGTCATAGAGGGATGGACATGGTCAGCAGCAACACTCAGGTAGACTGTGGCGTTGGAACTAGTGCTGTCATGTGATTCTTTTTTTTTTGTGATTAATTAATTAGGAAACACTTTATAGAAACTACCCATTATAGCTAGTTAACAAGTCATTACTAAACTGTTAGTTATTGAGTTATACATGACTTCTTAAATGACAGTTTACAGTTTGTTAAGGATTTATTAATGTAGACAGTAGATAACTAACAAGCTTTTAGTGAGTTATAAATGACCTTTTCCTTGTATATTAATGAATTCTAACTGCAACTCTATTGGTAATAGATCATGAAGAAGCTGTTACTAAATTACTTAATGACTTGTTAAGAATCGGTTGATATTTTATACATTACTGGAACATTATTTTAAAAGTTGTAACTATTTCTTTTCAATTTCCAAGTAATTCTAACCCTAAATTTATCAATCCTTAACAAACTTTTCACTGTTATTTAACAAGTCATTTATAACTCAATAACTATCAGTTTGATAAGCTTGTGTAGTCATCAAGTGTTACCATTAATTGTGGCCTGTGAATAATAAAACTAATTAATTGGTTTTAATAACAAATACTTTTAATGTAATTGCTGCAAAAAGCCTCATTTTGAGGTGTGTTCATTTACATTTGTGAGGGTTAGGGAAGTTCTAATAACTGATTCAATATTTGTTTATTTTTTTGTAAATGACCATGGTTCTTGACTGAAGGAAAGTGGTTTGTCCTCTCTGGGTGGGTGGTGTGCTCCTTCTTTCACTAAGTGGAGGAGTTTAAGTATATTGGGGTCTTGTTCACGAGTGAGGGAAGATCGGAGCGTGAGATCGACAGGCGGATTGGTTCTGCGTCCACCGTCATGCGGTCACTGTACCGGTCTGTTGTGGTGATGAGAGAGCTAAGCCAGAAAGCAAAGCTCTCAACATACCGGTCGATGTACACTCCAAAACTCACCTATGGTCATGAGCTCTGGGTCATGACCCAAAGAACGAGGTCCTGGATACAAGCAGCGGAAATGAGCTTCCTCCATGGCTGGGCGCTCACTTATAGATAGGGTGAGAATTTCGGTCACCCGGTGGGAGCTCGGAGTCGAGCCGCTTCTCCTCCACATCGAGAGGAGCCAGTTGAGGTGGCTCAGGCATTGAGCGGATGCCCCCTGAGTGCCCACAGGGCGGAGGCCCCTGGGATTACCCAGGACACGCTGGAGAGACTATGTCTCTCGGCTGGCCTGGGAACGACTCGGGGTCCCCCCAGAGGAGCTGGAGGAAGTGTCCGTAGAGAAGGAAGTCTGGGCATCTTTGCTTAGACTGCTGTCCCCGCGACCTGGTCCCAGATAAGCGGGACTCTAAGTGGATACTGGGGTCTATGCACAGAGGTGTGTGACATATTTCCAGTTTAAAATAAGACCGCTCTTTTATGTAGCTAACTGTATGGACCAACTTAGCAAATCTCTGTGTACTATTCCTGCAAAGACACACATTGCTGCTTTCTGCATGTATTTTAAGTGCATAAAAGACTGGATTGTGTTGTTGGCCGCATTTATTTAACATTATACTTAAAGTTAAATTCCCATTAGCTGTCGCTTAAAAAGGTGCGTGAAATGTTTTCTCCATATTTGATCCATTCCATGGCGGAGCATGGAGCTGCAGACATTTAAAAAGGCAAAGTTTTCCTTCCTGAAACACCAAACACCCAGAACTCTCAAAAATCTACCATGTTCTGTTTGATCACATGGCTTCTGGAGATGAAACATAGCGACGTTAGAACATTTCAAACCTTTTCAACGGGACTTTGAACATTTAACTGAATTTTTAACTGACTTTCAGACTGCTGGTTCTACTCCCCGCGGATGAGGAGCCTCTGCCTTCTTCATAGAGCGGCAGCAGCGTGCTCTAACCATCACCTCACCTGTCAGACTGCTTTAACTCACACTGAAAACGACATTGACAGAAATGTAGAAAAGCTCTGCTGTGGAAGAATAAAAACACAACCAACAGATCATAAAGGTGAAGATGGCGATCATTACGTCTGTCTTTCATGCTAGTTAGCATTAGCCCAAATAAAAGTGACTAATCGCCCTTACTCTTTTTGACCATATTCTCTGTAAACATTTTTTTTTTCAATCCGCATGGACCTGGAGGAAAGATAAAGATTACAGTTAAGGTTAATATACCAAAAGGTTCCCGAGTTGTGTCTGCCGATCACTGCGCTCCGTGCTCTGGGGGAGTGACAGCTAACAGGACTTTAACATTAATTATGCACGACCAGTAACACGTCGTTTTGACTTTTGCCTGTTCCCTCGCCCACCGCCTTGCTCCTGTGTATTGGCCCTGGCCTGTTTTTTGACTTTATCTTTGCCTTGTGCTTTGTCCACCACCTTATTAAAATTGTTGCAAATGGATCTACTCGCCTCAGTGCCCTCATTATACAGGTTTTTTTTTTTCCACTATTACTTTTACATAACTGAGCTCCATCATAAAAAAATGTTTTCATGGAATGAAGTTATGATAAAATCTAAAAAAGCGGTTTGACATTTATAACATTTATGAAATCTATAAGTAAATCTTCTGTTATTAAAAATAGGTGATGAATATTTGTTGTGATTGTATTGATATTGAGCATCTGATCAAAGGCTAGAAAAAAGGCGCTCTCACATGACGATGAGCTTAGCAGAGTTGGAGTGTTCCTTCAGCAGCTCGTTCAGCCGGATCTGACGGTTGGTCTGAAAGTCACACAGGAAGTGCAGCTGAATGTAAGCGAGGCTTGCAATCTAAACTCGGCTCAGTTATTAGAGCACAGGTGGGTGGGCGAACCTTGGCCTTATAAAGCTCCAGTTCGTTGTCTGTGATTCTCCAGGGTTCCTGAGCCTTCAGCCGCTCTGCAGCCTCTTGCTCCATGTCGTCCTCCTTCAACCTGTATGGCTCAATCAGCTCCTTGAAGCTCAGCTTACTGGATTAACAAGAAAACAAACAGGTGTTTACACCTGCTGTATATAAAAACAATCATGATCTATTGGTCATTTAGACAAAACCTTCATGTTTGAGTTTCATGGCATGTTCAAGCAGCCCACTCTGGTCCTTGTCAGTATAAAGTCTGCAGCGCAGAGCAAATTCAGGTCTGCAGGCACATCGGAATGCTTACTTGTGTTTCTTGGGTTTGGTGTTGATGTCTCCGAGGACGTTGATGTCTGAAAAATCTATTCTGAACTTGCTGAGCAGAGTGGCCATTCTGAGGAAACACAAAAAGAACGTGTCCACCACAAGCCTCACTTATAAAGTACTGTTTATCTGATAAAAACAGGTAATGAACTTATCTTGTCTAACAAAATGAAACTTGGTAACATCTGTGGACTCACGCTCGCCGGTCATGGTCGATTCGGTTGATCTTCCCTCCGATAAAGACTCTGATCCTGCAGTCGCCCCACTTACTCCTATTGGTTAGCAGGTATGGAATGAGCAGTGTCAGACCTGCAGACACACAGGTGACAGAGAGACAATTAAATCCGTTTGTGTGATTCCATCCATCCATCCATCCATCCATCCATCCATCCATCCATCCCTCCCTCCCTCCCACCATCCCTACATCCATCCATCCATCCATCCATCCATCAGATTCAAAGGAGGCTCAAACTAGCAACCCTCTGTAAACATCTGCTCTAAAAAAGACATCAGAAGAGAAGGGCTTCCTTTCTGTCTGAAAACTCTTTTCCAATACCTTTCCCTTCCTGAACTTGTTCTTGTTCATTGTTCAACATTTTGTGCTCATTAAACAAACATGGTTTGGTATTTTCAAAGAGCTGTAGGGGTTGTCACTGATATGAAGGGAGAAAAACTGACCTCCATCGTCAAACAGCCACCACACATCAATGCTGCCTTTCCCTTGTTTCTTCTTGAACTGTTGGCTGCTCTCCAACAGCCGTTGGTCAGTTAGACTCAGGGGAGACTTCATATCTGTAGCTGCACACAACAATACACAAAGTCACACTGAGTCTTATGCTCTTCAGTCACAGGAGAACGCTTGTGGCTGGAAGTCCAGCTCAAATGGAGATGGGCTTATTCTGCACCTCGTATGATGAGTGGGCTGCTTTGGTTGCTGGTGGACTTCGAAGGGCAGGAGTCTGAGTCGGAGTCTTTCACCAAGTTCACAGATATTAAGGTATCTTTGGCGCTCACTGGTGGCTTGTCATGGGATGACAGCAGCTCATCTGTGGGGAAAAGTGAGATGTTAAGGTGCGTTCACACTGAACACAATTCGTGCTGCCAATTCCCGTGTCCCACCCTCCTTTGATTGCTCACCTTTTGAAATTCCCAGAAAACACAACCTACAAATGTAATCTTATCTTTCAAAAATGCAGGCTTGATATACTTTCTTAATATTTCCAACACTAAAGGGAAAACTGTCATTTTTGTTGTTTAGTAGTCAGGGCTAAGTCCAAGACTTCCTTGATGAAAATGTCATTACATCACCAGGAGGTGAAACTCGTTGATCTGAAGAGGTTTTAGTGGTTTCCGGAGAAACACTGTCCTCAAAAAGACACTTGTCAAAACTCCAAACGATGCCCATTCACTTATGTTAGATGCTAACAACTCATGGTCAGGTCCTATACCATTCTATCTGTTCCGCTACCACACACTAAACAGGCATGCTCTACAAGTTTACCAGTTTATTCAGATGTACTGTTTTGTCATCAAATGAGGCCCTTTGTTTCCCAGAAAGACGTACCTTGTCCCTGGATGTGAGAAATGTCCAGTCCGTCTAGAAGTCTGAGGATTACGACTCCGAACTGCAGGTCAAAGGCGTCACTGCAATGACAGATTTCTGCTTCAACGAAGAAAACCAGAGTGAAATTTTTCACTGTTTGAACTCAGTTTGTGGTTAAATCTTCTTGACAAAGTGTATTCAAAACATGATGTTATTGTAGAATAATTGGGAAGACGAGGTCTTGCTCCAGCAAAAAATACGAAACTAGTTGAAGACCAAAGGAAACCATGAAGAAGTAAGCAGGGGAACGTCCACAGTTTCATGATTTCTGATGAAGCATAAGACATGGTAAGTCTTGATAATATGACACAACTGTAAAGCTGCTTTAATAAGGTTTGAAGTTACTTTGTTGCACCAGCGTTGATCTTTGGATCAGGTTTCAACGTTCAAATGACTTTGATGAATAAATGAAAAACGGGAACAAAAGTTTAAGTCTTTACTGTATGATGTTGATGTAGTTCTCCACGTCTCTCATGTCTCCATCGCTCCAGTTGTTCTTGAAGCCCATGACCAGTGTGTTAGGTTTCAGACGTCCCAAACCAACAGCCTGAAAGAAACACTGGATTTTTAGCTTAGTTGTACAACCAAAATGTTTTATCAATGAAAGTTGTAAAATGTGCTATGAGGGTTATCTATGAGGTTTACAATGCTGATGTGCTGCTCATACCTGCAGAAGTAGCTGCGCTCCGAACCTCATGTTCTCTGCAAAAACTGGAGCGTAAAATGCCTTGATGCGTTTCTTGGTGAGCCAGCGCTGACAGCGGGCGTAATCCTGAGACAGCTCTTTGAAGTTGGGTCTTCGGGAGACCTGCAGCAGAACAGGCGTTTAAAGGACTGGTTCCATGTCAACCTCATGAGCTGGTGAACTGCAGAACAAGGAGGTTGGTGTGTACCATTCGGATGTGACCGCAGACCATGAGGCTCACGTTCTTGGTGAAAGAATTGACCAGCTGAAGCAGAGCGGGTCGAGAATTCGGATAGCCAGCCAGTACCAAACACTGTGGTCTATTTGCAGGACAGAAAGGCATATTTTATTCCCACAAGTAATCCTACAACTCTCAACAAATACAAAGTGATTTCTTCTAATACTACTACAGCTACATGCTGAGCCATAATTATTCCTTTCAATTTCAGTGAATCAAGTTAGGTCTGGCTCTATGGGTTGATCAAACCCTCAACCGATTGACTGAGGGGTTCGTGTGTTTGGATTGGCAGTATTTTGTCTTTTTGGATTAGACACTTAACCCACATAGCTGCTAATGGTACAAAAATAGAGTCGAGTAAAGGTATCTTACTAATGCAATGTAACATTGAAGTGTTTTTGTGATTGTTTGGGGCTGTGGTGTAGAGGTAGAGCAATTGGCTTCTGATTGGAAGATTGCAGGTTGGTTACTGCCCTGTCCACCCATGTGTAGAAGTGTCCTTTGGCAAGACACTGAACCCCACATTCCTCCCGTTGGGAATAGGTTGGCGCCAGTGTTGGGCATTGTGTGTATGTTTGTGCTTGAGTGAATGGGGCTGTGACTGTACAATACTTTGGGTCTTAAAGGAAGGTAGTAAAGTGCTATGTAAGTATATGCCATTTATGGCCATTTAACAGATAAGGATAATATTATACACAAAAAATTTGGTTCTGATAAAATGAAGCTCATCACAGTCTAATTCAGACATAGGCAACTCGAGGGCCCCATTCCTGCATGTGTCCCAACATACCCTGCGCTGAGAATTGGCTGGACACACCTGAACCAGGTAATCAGCCATGAATAGGGCTTGAAAATCTGGAAATCATGCAGACACTTTGGCCCTCGAGGCCTGGAGTTGCCTTTCCCTGGTCTAATTTGTAATAATAGTTGCAGTCTTGTTTTTACCTGAAGTTTTTTACATGTTCTTCAACCGCAGTCAGGTTCAGACAGTGAGTCAGAGCCTGATTGTAGATCAAAGCCTGAGTGGATGAACCCCAGTTTACATCTGTAGAAAACAGAAAATCAAAGGATGAGGAGATTAACTGACGTTGCTATAGTGATGGCTGTACCAATTTCACCAGATATTTTACCTAACCTCTTTTTTTTACCTATCATGTCAATAATAGCTCAACAAAAATGGTCATTTAAGCTGTTTTGTAAAAAACACCATAAAATGAAAAACCGAATCAGGGTTTACTCCACACTAATTGTGTGTTAGAATTAGCATACCACCCTGAACAAATGCTGGACTTTTTCATCCTTCAGCACTTCCACTAAATTGAACTGACTTAAGAGGTTTTGTGGAATTTGCTTTTTTATAGACACAATAAAGGAGTGGCTGTGTAAGAAACATTTAAAGACCCACTACAAAGATAATGGTGTCTTCAACGTGACCTTTTAGCGTTTTCCTCATGATGGAGGACATCCGTAAAGTAAAAGAAGCTTAAAATTTGCATTTCTGAGTATTGCTCTATTCAAATTGTTTTGAAACAGGAGCATACACAAAAATGCCATTGGAAAAAGCTAGTAAGTATGATGTAGAAGCTGCAACAGCAGGCCACAAGCTCCCTGCTGCTAATCTGATGCATCCATCTTTGTTTTCCTTGTCTGAGCTGGAATCTGGATCAAAACTGTATGGCTGGATAGCTCCAAATGGCTCACCATTTTTGTTGCACTGGTAATGTGAAGTTGGGGGTGTGAGGGACAGTGAGCTGGTGGGAGAGCTTGTAAACAAAGGGATGATGGGAAATTTGGCATAGAATGTAGAGTAAGACAGCACTAGAGTCCTGTCCACAACTTAGGGGTAAATTTCAAATGAACTCCTGCTGCTCTGCAGAAACCATGTTCTAGAAAACTGCACAGGCTTTTGTATTTTGTCTAAAAACGGCATAATCTTAAGACCACTGGGAACAATTTTACAAATGGTTTTATCAGAGTGGAACTTTAAAGCTTCTGGAATGGACTTTTTTTAAAATTATTACATTCTGTTTCTAACAGCAGAAGTGTTCTTATGATGAACATTAAAGACCTCTCTCATTTTTTTGAGGTGGAATATCTAGAAGAGTATGTGATTGACAAATACTTATTTGTCCGACTGTGAAAATTAATTAAAAAAAAAGCAGTTTTTGCCCTAAATCATCTTTTTTCTGAAATAAGAAAATACTAATTGCTGCACACCTGGATCAGGTGTGTTCAGTCAATCAGAAACTGCACTGATTCAGTCCAGCTAATCAGCATCTACTAAAGCAAGGTTAGCTGCAAAACAAGCAGGACGGCAGCCCTCGAGGAACAGGGTTGGAGACCCCTGCTTTAGACTGTACCCGCCTTCACCCAACAGTAACCGGGACGGGATCTGGAAACCCTGCTGCCCAGAAAGGGATACAGCGAGTTAAGAAAATGAATGGAAGTTCAGGAAAACTATGGATCCATCCACCATACTGGATGTTTTCTCCCAGCTGTCACTGAAAAGGTCATGTGCCCGAAGTTGAGTCCCTGATTGATTGAGGAGACTCAATCATCTCCCCACTCTGGCTGGCCATGGCGGCCGCTCAATTCGCATCTAAACCATTGACTTTACATTGAAACTGGCCGCCTCTGCTGCGCGAATCGCGTTTGGTGTGAATGCACCTTTAGGCCCTCTTTGGGCTCATGAGCATTTTTACAGCAGCTCTGAATTTGCTGAGTTTGCTGTGCTTTTGTAGGTATCACGACACCCCCACCTGGTTTCTTGTAACTGACGTAGATGTACAGAGCAAGCACAATCAGGAGAGTGACCAGGGCCGCCCACCAGTTGATAACGAACATGACCACGCAGCACAGGATGGCTCCTGCTAGGGACACCCACATGTTGTAATACTTAAAGCTAGGACGCCACCCTGTGGAGAGAAAAAGGTTCAAATGTAGCACAAATTAAGAGTACCTTTAAACAAGCTCAAAGACTTTAGTCAAGCTCTTGGTAAGCATCATCCTAAACTAAAACCGGGACGGCAGCAGGATTTACCAGGAGAGTTGGCCAAAGAAGCGTGGAACACAGAAAAGTTTATGAGAGCGTAAGAAGCCAAAAAGAAGTTGGAGATGATGGGAGCGATGACGTTCAGTTCGGCTGGAGAAGAAAAAAACAAGAAGTTTGTTATCACAACAAAGTGCTGGGTTTGTTTCGGACACAGAGGCGCTAGCTATACAGCCTACCAATGAGTATGAAGGCCAGGCCGATGCAGAAAGTTAGGACGTAACCCCGGAGAGGCTCGTTGTTCTTTCCATACCCCTTTGCAAACACACTCAGCCCAGGATAGATGTTGTCTTTGCAGAGAGCCTGAAAACAAGCCACATTTTTGTTTCCACATTGATTCAAATATTTGACTTTGATCAGCTGTTGAATCCTACAACAATTCTGAACTATTTTTACACTCATAAGAACCAAACTGAAGGATGGCCTCTTCTGAAGTTTGGATATATCCGAGCTGTGAATATTGGGGTTTTCTTCAAAGAGCAGCAATAAAGCCCTTTGAAGTTCTGTTTCTCATGCAACACTAGTGTTTTGTTTTCTACTTCACTTTACACAATTCTTCTTGCTGCTCTGATTGGATCATTGTTTCAGTCATCAATTCTCAGACAAAATCAATAAGCCAAAGGAAGAGCCAGTTGGATGAGCTTCTGACCTGGAAGACTTTGGGAGCAGAGACTAGCGAGGCCAAAGCAGAGGACAGAGTAGCAGAAAAAATGCCTGCAGAGATCAGAGGACTGAAGGCAGACACCAGGCTCATCACCTGTTTGACGCATGAAAAACACACAACCTGTTAGTCTGATGTTGTGGAAACATGCTGCAAGTCTTTGACGGGACGTTTCTTAGGGTATATAAACTGAAATTCTACTGTATGCAAACTCATGTTGTATAGTTTAAAGTCCCACTCATTTTCCATGATCTCTTAGTTTTCACTCTCTCCAGCTAGCTTACAGCCCTTCAAAACCCCAACCTGACATTACTAACAAAAAAACCCCAAAAATGATGAGCAATATGGAGTTATCCAGCCATACAGTTTTGAGTCAGATTCCAGCTCGGACGAAGAAATCAAATCAAATCTATTTGTCTCAAAGTGGATGTATCAGAGTGGAGCTTGTGGCCTGCTGATTGTAGCTTTTTCAAAGAGCATGTTCTTGTCTGGTTCTGATTCACAACAATTTGAATAAAGAAATACAAAAAAATACAATTTTTGTCTCAATTTTCTCCATATATGTCCTCTGTCATCAGAAAAAGGCTTCAAAAACACCATTTTCTTTGGAGTGGGTCTTTAAAATGTGTTTGCTCCACTGACCCAAACTTTGCAGAGTTGCTTTGGTGACACATCACAGGTAGGAGCAGTCACATTTCATTTAAAAATGTTTATCATCAGTTTGAAGGTGTGTGTGACATTTATGGTTAATTTAAAAGAACATTCAGTAAGTCAATTATCCATAAACTAAATGTTTATGGATAAATGAGGAAAACATTCATTCATGCAACTCCAGTGTTGTCTTTGTCTCTTATACTGAGGGTTCAGGACACAATGAGCACAAGACTGTGCACCTTGTCAGTGATATCAGTGACAGTGTTCATGCATCTGTGTGTTCATGGATTTCAGTGCAAAGTGTGTAGGTGTCTGGTTCTCAATGCTCTCATTCAGATCTGAGTAGAGCAGCTTGTGACTCGAGACAACAGTCACTATTATGTTTGCTGCACTTTGTTGGGGAACGGCTCTGTCTGTCGCACACAAGTGTGTGTTTTCATCCCAAGAAGCAGCACCAAGCCGACATCATTCACCTTAATAAATGTTTCTTTATCATGTTAACACGGGTTCAAATGAATTACGGAAAAGTAACCAGGTCAGTCCACATGGAAGACTTTGTCTGAACTGCTGCATATGTGTCAGCTGACAGTGATCAGCTGAGAGGATGATGGGAAATAAGACATTGTTCTGTGCTGACAGCCTTCATCGCAGCCACCGTGTTGCCTTTCAGAGCAAACAATGGCTGTGGGCATTGGAAAAATGGACGTCATTCTGCTGAGTGCCTTCTTTTAACAGACATTCCTCATCATCCCTGCAGGGTTACTGTCTAGTATTACAAACACTTCAAACCCTAACACCAAACTGGCCTTTGAGTACAGTTTAAATGCATGAAGACCCACTCTGATCAAAACTGTGTTTTGGTTCTTTTTAACATGTTCTTGTGGCCTTTATCTCATAATGGAGGACATCTGTAAAGAAAATGAAGCTTACAGTTTGCATTTCTGAGTACTGATTTGAATTGTTGTGAATATGGAGCTTATAAAAAACGCTATTGGAAAAAGTTAGTAAGTGTGAAGTAGAAGCTGCAACAGCAGGCCACCAGCTCGCTGTTGCTCCATTCTGGTGCATCCGCTTGCGGACAAACAGATCCATGAACTTCTTTGTTTTCCTCGTCTGAGCTGGAATCTGGATCCGAACCGTATGGCTGGATAGCTCTGATATTTCTCACCATTTTTGTTGCACTGTAATGTTAGGTTGGGGACATGAGGAGTTGTAAGCTAGCAGGAGAGAGTGTAAACTGATGGATGATGGGAATTAGGGGTGATTTTCTCAATACTTCAACCATCCAACCTTTAAGTAGTACAACCCCCTAAAGCAGTTTGCACAAGTCCGCCGTTTTATCTTTAGTTTTAGATGAGTGTGTGTTTCACCTGGAAGTCGTTCATCAGACCGTACTGGCAGCCTCCTTCTTTACAGATGGAAAAGTCGTAGCCGAGTGTGCAGGCAGCATCCGTGCAGTTCACCGTGTCGACCACTGTGTCGTTATGGTCACCAGTTGCATCTCTGACAATACTTGCACCTTGGAATGGGAAATGAGAATAGTTTTACTGACCAGCCAGACTTCTGTCAAATTCACATACTTGTTTTGAAACAGACTTTACATCAGATGCCCTTCCTGACACAAGACTCTGTATTCATCCACAATGAGACCCTGGCTTGGCCCCCCTTCTGGCTACATTAGAACAGGAGACGTTCTATTGACTAGCCTGACATTTTTCAGAGGTTCTAGCCCAGAATTTGATCAGCTGTTTTGTCTTGAAATATTGGTTCTTCAGTTTCCTGTCACTACATTTTCAAAGGTGTCAAACGCTAACAATAGAATAAATATCCTGTCTTGACTTAAGTAGTTTGTAGCCTAGCAGTGTAGGTGGAAAAGTTGAAACATTTTAGAATATTTTCATGAATATTGTTGACTGAAACAGATCAATGGTATTTAATTAAACCATAACATCCATGTATAGAAAAGCTACAATCAAGTCTAAATGATTGAATGATGTAAAAGTTCTTAACCTGTGGAGATGGCAACAGCCACATAGGTGACTCCTGTAATGAGGATGGCCAACAGGGTTCCTTTAGGGATCGCAGACTGAGGGTCCTGCTCAAGCAAACATGATAAGGTTCAAAGCTGTTTGCTAAAGCACAAGATGTGCGTTTGGGTAAAAAATAAATCTACTCAACAAGAAGGTTAGTTCACAAAAAACATGACAACAACACAAAAACTTCACAGGAAGCAGAACTTCTGAGGCCCAGAGGGAATGACATCCAGAATTTAAAAGCTAAAAGACTAACACAACCAGACCTTACAACCTGTCAAGCAACACAACATGAGGTGAAGGTACTGGGAATTACATTGAACTAAAACCAAATTATCTGACAGACAAATATCTGAGATAAAAGAATGTTAGTTGATTTATTCATTGACTTGTCTAAACATATGCTTTGTTTCACTGAATTTTTGGCTGCACCACACATGTTTTGTAGAAATTAAAGCATCAGTCTGCATCAGGTGGAGCTGGAAATCATGAGTTATTTGTCAAAACTGCTTTATTTACGTCTGAAAACCCACAGCAAGGTCCCCGGAAATGTTTGCTCCAGCCAGGATCCCAGTGGCTGCTGGGAAGAAAATGGCGAACACAGAGAAGAAGGTTTCTTCATCTCTAAAATCTGGTCCAAAGTTCTCCACGAGAATGGCAGCTTCCAGAGAGAAGAGTCAGAACAGATAAAAACTGCAGTCAATTTAAAAGGATGATGGGATGTTGCTCTTTACACAAAAAAGATGAATATTTGAAAAGTAACTAAATTACAGTAAAGACTGACTTTGATAACCAAAGAATCCTTTGGGCTTTTTCTTTTCGGATGGCATGAAAGTTCCTATGAAGAAGTTGGCGATGGCTCCCAACAGGATCACCAAAAGGACAATCTGAGCCTGATGCACAAAGAAAAAGAAGAACAAAACATATGTGTGTATGATGAATTATTTTCAACACATTACTGATCCAATTTGCAGTGAATTATGAGTTGATTATTAATTACAAATGGAAAGCCAATTCACGACAAACATTTCCTTCTTTGATTCTGGCACTAACTAAACTCATTTGGAGACAAACAGACTTTCCTTTTTTTTCTCTAAACTGTAAGATGAAATAATCATGTTCATCTTAATCTAAATTTAGGTGAAAAAAAATAAGAGACTTGTCCCTGGATGTTTAATCCAACCTTGATGACAAACTTTGAATGAACCCCAGACTATTGGGCCCAGCTGTGTTTTCTTATCAGATCTCCAGGATGCCAATCTAGATTCCGGTTCAGATCAAATGATTTAGTTGCTTTTTGTTTTTTTCTAGGACACTAGATTTAAATAACTGATTTACCTTCAGGTCTCTTTACAGCTGATAGTTGGGATAAGGTTTGTTAGACAAACAAATTAAGTATCATATGCAGGGCAGAAGGACTTGAAGATCATCTGATTCTGTTTTCTTATATGTACTCCCCCTCAGCAATATTATCAAAAACCATGGAATTAAGCTTAAACTATGCAGATGACACACTTGTATTTAGATCAGACCAGTAAATAGTTGTTACTGTAATGCTGCCAGCACCACATTAAAACTCGGATGTCTTTAAACTTCTATTCTGTAGTCCCTCTAAAACAGATGTGATTAATTAGAAAACTTCCACCATGAGCTGCTCCTCTGATGGATTCATTCCTGATCTTCTTCATCCTGCCAGCTTTGTCTCCTGCAACAGCATGGCTGCTCTCACCACAGTCTTGATGAAACTTTGTAGTCATACATCATGCCTGAAACCTTCCTCCACCTGTTCCAACGTTCATAAACCCACCTCTTCATCTCTTTACCACACACACAGATACTCTGTCTTGCTGCAGCTGACCTTCACTTCTGTCTTCTCCAGAGCAAACCTCCACCTGCCTCCTGCTGTCACTACAGATCATAATGTCATCTGCAAACATCATGGTCCACAGATATTCCCAAGGTGTCCGATATTTGTGATCATGTTCCCTTTACTGCATAGTCTTGTTTATTTTGACATTTTAAGGAATCTTCCATTTTATTTTTTTCACATTTGGATATTTTTTGTTATATTTTTTAAGCTAAGCAATTTGAGTTGCATCTTTGCTGCACCTATGCTACAAACATAAAGATGATGTTAACTTTTTTTTTTTGTTTTATCTTAACACAAAGCTTTGTTAAACCTTCTGTAAAGTATACACATATTTTCATTTGGGTCAAAACTATTTTATTCCTTTAAACTGAGGTTACAGCATAGAATTTGGTGTTTCACCTTGGCTTCCCACTCCATTCCGGCCACAGAGATTCCCAGCAGCAGAATGACGGTCAGAGTTCCAACGATGCGAATGTCATTCAACTCGTCAGTCATCAGAGCGTCCACATCCTGCAGCCAGTAACCATGTTTGCATGGATGTGACAGGTCAGTCACACAAAATAGAGATGATTTCTTATCATAAAGTTTCCTTACGTTGAGCATCTCTACAACAGTCTCAGCAAAGCCGACAACATACATAGCCACAGCCACTGCATTGGCAAAGGCAAAGATGAGCCCAATGGAGCCTCCAAACTCTGGCCCAAGGCTCCTGGAGATGAGGTAATATGCACCACCTGAAAGCGAATGTTTACAGCAGAATGCATGTGAGAATACCTTCTACAGGTTATTTAAAAGTTGGTAGAAAAGACATGAGAACGTCATGGTGGATTCCGTTTTTCTTTCCAAAGACGCGAAATCTCTATCTGATCTTGAGAGGATTCAGATTATGTCTTTTGAGGCATGAATGAAAGAATCTTGTTGTAGTCACATATTTATCTTCACACATAAAATGTGGGATTTCTATGTTTTTCTAAATGTGGATTTGTTGTGTAGGCTGTGAGTGTTGCAGAAGCCTCAGGACTCACCTCCTCGGACAAAGCCGTTGGTTGCAATAGCAGAAGTTGATAGACCAGTGATGGTGGTGACCAGAGTGGCCATCAGAATGATCGCAATCGTAAGTCCTGTTCATAAAAATCCAAAAAAACCAAAACAGTATAAAAACCAGTGAACATCTTATGAAACATTAAATCCTTCAGGTTATGCCAAAGTAAAAGAAAATCCCACATACTGAGTCTAAATAGACAAATTCTCCTAACATCTAAAAGACCTAGCTTTCACAGTTCAATATTTGAGTTTTCTTGCTTTAGATGTAAATTATAGAAAAATGACTTGATATTTCCACCAAGATGTTTACTGACACTTCCTGTGATGACAGCTCTAGGTACGCTATCGTTCTGAAATTTGGAGTAATAATATAAAAGAGAAGACTTCAGAAGACGAGGCATTCAAAATATCAGATTTTTAATCCAGGTGGTTTATTTTTCTACTCTCTCTACAAGAAAGTCTTCTAAAGTATTTTCAGATTCGCATAATTATGATAATTTCAAGTTTTTAAATGTTTTCTTTAGCGTACTAATATCAAATTATGTTAGGACATGTAAAACAAGCAGCAAGTGTTGCTAAACATGTGTTTTTTGTGTGCGATATCTAAAGAGTTTGGCTCATTCATCTCGACTCTTTAAAACTAAGATAAAAACCGATCATTTTTCTTGAAAGTGGATTTGTAAATTTGTTAACTATTTGTTTTATACAATGGGATCACAATGTCTCAAACAAATACAAAAGGTGCTCTGGCTCCTTCAGGGTTATACATCTGTGAACTGAGGAAACAGCTCTTGCATACTTCTTTTAAAGCATGCCAACTCGACTTTAAAAAGATCTCTAAATTTATTTCAGAGTAAATGAAAAAGATTTCATACTCAATGAAGAAACCACTGCGTTCCTTTTTTCTTGTGTATTTGTGGTAAGAGGGGCCTGTTTAACCTTCCTGGCAGTACTACAGAACTCAAATGTCAATGATTTTTAATGAAAAAGAAGCAAAGTAATCCTTAATCTGAATGTATTAGAAATTCCATCAAGCACAGTTTGGGAGAAATAATCTGACCTTTTAGAATACCTGAGACTATGCAGGATGAAGGTAGAACATCAGCTATGATGCTAACTTCAGGTCAGCCACACCATACTGTAATAAATCAAAGCTCTTTCATGTATTAAAGTTGATCTTTTAATGATCTTACATGAAGGATTAAAACCAGGGAGCTGAACCTCAAATTCTGATGTTCTCAAATGTTGGTGGTTTTAGTTACTTTTAGTTACCAGGTGGTGGCTCGGGGAATTGTTCTCTGTTCCACTGACTGGGTCAATTCCCAGCTGCCATTGGGCCAGTGATGCGACCATAGCCTGTCCTGGTCAAGCGCTGACCCCTAGCTACTTGCATTGGCACAGTTTCTGCAAAAGGGGCTCCAGAGACTGTGAGTCCGAGTGCCGTATAATAACTCCCTTGCCAGCATAAGAAATGAACTGGCAATACAGTTGGTGTCTGTTCCAGGATCTGGCGGTCATCTGGTCGACATGGCCTCCGCGTCTGCTGAAAATCGACGGCATGTCATGTTGCTTCATCTCTCCAGCAGCTGTAAGTCTGTAAGGGCAGTCAGGTCTCCAACTTAGGTACCTGTTTCGGCTAACTTGCTGTGCCTGCACTCTCTAGTCAACAGAGAGTGGCACTTCAAATGGCACTTCAAATGGAACTTTATTGTTGCAGACTTGTTTACAACATGCTCTTGCCGTACAAACATGCTCTACCAATTAGCAGACAAGTACAAGACTACCTGGCAGCATCCGCGCTCAAAGCAATGGCACAATGCTACCATCAAGAGGTCCATATTACACAAAATATGGGTGTTATAGGACAGTGGTTGGATCACCATCTGGTCTGCAGTGCTGTCGCATTGAATGTACAGCGTCCTCTAAGTCGACAACCTGCAAGGCTACGGAAACTAGACCTAGTCAAGCTAACGGAGGAAGAAACGTGTTCCAAACGCCAACAGTCTGTGCTCCATGGTCTTCAGCAAACCTCATGTTATAACGTTAATGACAAGTGGGCCACAACCAAGGAAGCTTCCTAAAAAGCTGCATCGGAAACACTCTGCTTCACTGCAATGAGGCACCAGGCGTCAGAGAGTTGTGGTGGAGGACCCACAATGCAGGAGACCAGGCTCGGTGGCAGAAAAGTAAACCATTTAATAAATAAACTGAAATATGACAATAGGGTGGCTGTGGTGCAGTGGAGAGGGCGGTCGGCCTCTGATCGGAAATTTGCAGGTTTGATTCCCGCCTTGCCCGCCCATGTGTTGAAGTGTCCTTGGGCAACACACTGAACCCCACATTTCCTCTGATGGAAGGTTGGCGCCAGGGCGCGAACTTGCCAAGGGCTTTGGCAGGCTCTCAAGAAAATTGGATGCCCTGAAAAGCTTGTCCGTATTGTGCAGTCTCTTCACGACGGTGTATGGACAGATCGTCGACAGTGCTAAAACATCTATGGCTTTTGACACAACAAATAGTAACAGTGCAAGGATGCACCCTTGCTTTTTGCCATTTTCCATCTTCTTAGCCATGAAGCTGGGGGCAGCAAGTCGACCCTCAGCTTTTCATGTGACATCTGCAGTCGAGGACCGGTCTCTATGCACATCAATGCACCATCTACCATAAACAATCATGACCAGAGATCCGTTGTGTCGATGGCTTACTCCACTGCACAATCTGGAACCATCTGAACGTACTCATCAGCTGCCACTATGGCTGGAAGGGCTTGTATAAGATGGAAAGGGATTGATAAGAATAGAAAACAATCAAAGTGATAGAGTAAAGGGGAGCCCTAAATGAATGTATCATAATCCAAATGTAAACAAACGATTTGATTCCTTCTCATTCCATGACGGTCTCACTGATACTCACCAATTCCAGCCTGACCTACAATCCAGGACATCCTGATGAAGAGCATCACGCCCCAGATGTTCAGCATACAGCGCACCTGGAGCAAAAGGAAAGCACAAACTGATGAGGAAGAGGGATGAAGAACCAGCTCAGACTCAGAAGCAGCAGATGTGCTGTTGTTTATCTTCTTATTCTTCCGCAGTAGATGATAACAAACAAGTGGTCCAGATTTCACTAAACCTACATAAATCAGTTTTTCTCTCACATGTTCAAATCACACTCTGACAGTGACCAGTGAGACTAACCAGAACTCCTTTGACCCAACCAAACTTGACCATTCCTCCTTTGCCCTCTTTGGCCATCAAAGCTGCTGCCTCCTCAGCTGCTGATGGTTCGTCTCCATTGGCCAGACCGTCCTCAAACGGTTCCTGATGAAGCAGAAAAACAGAATGAATTACAGGAAAAGGTCAGGGGTAAACTGCACTTGAGTGGAAAATGTGCCGGACTTTGGTGGCTCTCAGAATCTTTAATGTTCATGCTTTATTTGTTTGATTTCCAAGAAAAAGGAGAAAAAACACGAGAATTGACAAACCATCTAACTCAAAAACCTTTGTCAAAATCAGAGTTAAAATAAAAGTTAAAGATATGAACTCTTCAAAATACAGATTCCAGAATTTAAGAGCTCTTGTTGGTGTTTTGGATGAATTTGGATCCATTGAGTTGTGATTTTTGTTAAGGCTGTCAACGTTTACACGTCAACGCACACGATTATTTAAAAATATTAACTCTAATAATGGGTTATCACTTTGCTTTCAATTTTGTCACCGCAAAGCATTGTGGGATAAAGTTAGAACACATGTTCTTCTGCTAAAAGAGATTTTAAAAAAGGGAAGCAAACTACCACATTTGCTTTTCAATCTGCTCAATGTCCTTCTGAAAATCAATTTTAAACCAAGTTAAAAAAAAGATAAAATAACAACTTTGAGTGTTGTCCTTTCATCTAAAGCTTGTATTTTTTTCATTTGGCCAAATAAAAATAGCTACATGATCTGATTTATTACCGATTTATTACTTTACGTTGTTGTTTACTGGAAAGTTGATGCGGTTTGTAACTGCTTGTTTACATTTACAGTGGAGCAAAAAAAAAAGTCTGTCAGTCATGGATTCTGCAAGTTATCCCACAGAAAAGCTGAGTTCTGCCTGTGATGTTCATCATAGCCTTTCAGCTGTGAGACAGCATGTAAAAAAATCCAGGAAGTCACATTGTATGATTTGTAAAGAATTTGTTTTTATAATGGGGCAATAAATGATGATTTAGCTCCAACTTACAATTTTGCAGAAAATATTGCTGTGGTAACAATATTTTTCATTGCGGAAAGAGACGGCGGTGGAGTTTATAAATACACCAAAATAACGTGCATGATATGCTGGCGTTAGGAAATTCAATCCCGGTTGGTTTAAGTTTGTGTTTATTTTCTCTTTTTGGGTCAAATTGATTTACCAAAGCTTTCCTTGTCTAGCATGATGCTGTTGGGAAATAACAAGAATAACAACACTGAAGTTTTTATTGATTTCTTTTTGCAGTTGAGCATTGAAAATCTATTTCTTTAGAGATATGATTAATCAAAACCTCTTCAAAATTGGGTTTTATGAATTGACTTCCCTTTAAGGATGGAACCCTAAGGTCTGCAACATCCCATCCACACATAGATTAGTGGTTTTTCCTCCAGGGGAGCTCGATTTGTTTGAGGTATTTGCAACATTAAAGGTGGACGTGGCTCTGACCGACTCTGTGGACGTGTTAAGAGTCGGTCAGAGCTGAGATCAGAGGATTTCCCTTGACACGCCCCCTTCCGGACACAGACACACCTGGCGTGACACGCCCCCTTTCAGACACAGACACACCTGGCGTCAAAGCAGCAGAACGCGCGTTTTACTCGCACATGCGCTCTTCTGGAGGAGGTTCTGCTTGTGGGTCCGAACCTCACGGTCCTTTGAACAAGCGGACATTCACTTTCAATCTAGTGACCTCAGATATAAGGCTTTATAATGAATTACAAATGGGTTCTTTAATATACATATATATATATAAATATATATATAAAACATTTCAGGGATATCTATATATATATATCCCTGAAATGTTTATAAATTCTCCTCTCGTAAAGCTTTGGCTCAGATGGTGTTTATCACTTGAAATGTTTTATGGTTAAACAGGTAAAACCCTTGGAAGTCTTAAGATTTTTCTAATAATTCACTCAACTTGAACTCAGAATTCGCCATTTTTAATAGGCTTTAAATCGGCGCCTAAAAACACAATTATTGTAAGATATGCATCCAAAGTTTTCAATTCTAAACTCTATTGTAGACAAAGAAGAAAAACAATTTTCAACTCGTGTTTTAGTTACTTTGTCGAGTTCATCGTGCAGCTCCGACAGGGACGGTCTGGTCCTCTTCTCCCCGAAAGGCGCAGCAGTCTGCCGGTAGAACTCGATGTTGGGGACGGCGTCGATGGTGTTGTGACCAAATGTCCGCATGTAGTAGGTGTTGGAGTGGGAGTCAGAGATGTGCGTGTGTCCAGTGCCGGTGGAGTGCAGGCTCACTGAGTCGCTCTTTGTACCGTCCGGCTCATGGGAGACGTCCGGGGGGAGCCCGATGTCCGAGGCGGTGCCCAGCACGCCGGGGTCCAGAAAGCCCACCACCCTGAACCGGCTTTTGGACTCCTCAGGAGGTCGCAGTCCATCGATGGATCCTGGGACCGCAGGAGTTGGACCAGCGGATGCAGTAGACGATGCCTCCGTGACCACGTCCACCTGAAAGCGGCTTTGAGCGGAGCCGCCGGTCTTCAGTGAGGGTTTCTGTCCCGACATCCCAGCCAACAAAGCAGAACCCTCCACCAAGCTTTAAAGCAGAAGAAAACTCTTTGGTTCCAACGCGGAGCCCCTTCTGAGCGCAGCGCTCGCGTCAGGACGCACTGGAGAAATGAGCCTGCGCCGTGCGTAAAGAGCGCAATCCCCCCCTTCTTCTGTGGTGCCCCTCTTGTTGTGGCTCAATTAGTTTATTGTCATCTGTTCTTGTCTCCTCCCCCCTCCCCCTCTGTGATGGGGGGTAGGGGTCAGTATCGTCAGTGCTCCCTGCGCTCTGGAATCTTATTTAGGCATAACACCAGAAAAGAAATGAAAGGAATTTGATTTCTTTGTCGTTTTTGTTAGCTCTGCGCACACGCCAGAGTGAAAACAAAGAGTTAAGACCATCAGAAGAGCACAGCATGAGTGCGTGCATGACCGTTGTGAACAAAGACATTTGTTATCAGTGCTGGTGACGTACTCTGAGGCCAAGACCATTAGCATACAAAACAAAAGCCCCTGTTGATCATGAAGCCAAACAATACATAGCAACTTTACCAAAGTCAACCAGCGAGGGTTTGGTTAACCGGCGCATCAGTTAAAAACTTTTCCCACTGCGCTTTTGTTGTGATGAGATCATGTGACATGCAGGAGCTCTGTCTGTGGTGCTGAAGGACACTTGTGGATGGAGACGACTGCTCTGTTTGACTCTGGAAAAATCCTGGCACCTCGTGGTTGCAGCTGTAACTGCGGGACTAATTTAAGGTCCAGCAAAGGGGGATGTATGCCTAAAATAGATCAAATGTCAGTTATTTTTTCATATGTCAGACAAGTTGGCAATTTTGGATGAGTGTAAAGTCCAAACTCCTGCAGGAAAGCAAACCCTCACTAAAGAAGACACTTGTCTCAGCAGGAGAAAATATTTATCTTCCTGTTGGTATTTTTCCATGGTTTTTCACTCTGAAGGGGCCTGGGGGTAATTAATGTGAGGCAAATAAGTATTTGAACACCTGAAATGGAGGAATCTGAAATGTTTGTCTCAGGTGGATGTTCACTGTGAGAGACATCATCTAAAAATAATCTGGAAATCACATTGTATGATTCTGAAATATTTCATCCATGTTCTACTG
The DNA here is from genome assembly GCA_016861445.1 of Oryzias woworae. Lineage (NCBI taxonomy): Eukaryota > Metazoa > Chordata > Actinopteri > Beloniformes > Adrianichthyidae > Oryzias > Oryzias woworae. The sequence continues at coordinate 159,303 of BOLG01001191.1, forward strand.
CTGCAAATACGTATTTGAACATCTGTCTATCAGCTAGAATTCTGACCCTCAAAGACCTGTCCGTCCACCTTTAAATAGTCCACCTCCACTCCACTTATTGTCCTAAAGTAGAAGCCCCTGTTTGAGGAGGTTAGCTGCATAAAGACAGCTGTCCACTCCATACAATCAGTAAGACTCCAACTACTAACATGACCAAGACCAAAGAGCTGTCCAAAGACACCAGAGACACAATTGCAGACCTCCACAAAGCTGGAAAGGGCTACAGGCCAATGACCAAGCAGCTTGGAGTAAAAAGATCCACTGTTGCAGCAATTCTTAGAAAATGGAAGAAGCTAAATATGACTGTCAATCTCCCTCAGACTGGGGCTCCATGCAAGATCTCACCTCAAAGAGTCTCAGTGATCTAAGAAAGGTGAGGACTCAGCCCAGAACTACACGGGAGGAGCTGGTCAATGACCTGAAAAGAGCTGGGATCACTGTTTCCATGGTTACTGTTGGTAACGCACTGAGACGTCATGGTTTGACATCATACATGGCCCTGAAGGTTCCCCTGCTTAAACCAGCACATGTCCAGGCCCGTCTGAAGTTTACCGATGACCGTTTGGATGATCCAGAGGATCATGGGAGAAAGTCATGTGATCAGATCAGACCAAAATAGAACTTTTTGATCTGAATTCTCTCGCCGTGTTTGGAGGAAGAAGAATGATGAGGACCATCCCAAGAACACCATCCCTACTGTGAAGCATGGGGGTGGTAGCATCATGCTATGGGGGTGTTTTTCTGCACATGGGACAGAAAGACTGCACTGTAGTAAGGAGCGGATGACCGGTACCATCAATGTTCAGTTAGAGCACTGAAGATGGGTCGTACACATCTAGAGTTCTGATCTAGAGAAGATCTGTGTGGAGGATTGGGCCAAAACCCTTCCAGCAGTGTGTTTAAACCTGATGAAAAACTACAGTAAAAGGTTTGACCTGTGTAACCACAAACAAAGGCTACTGTTCCAAATATTAACAGATTTTTTCAGCTGTTCAAATACTTCTTTACAGCAGTAATGTACAAATTAATGATTTGCAAAATCCTACAACGTGATTTCCAGATTGTTTTAGATGATGTCTCTCACAGTGGACGTGCACCTAAGATGAAAATGTCAGACCCCTCCATGATTACTTAGTGGGAGAACTTCCAAAAATCAATAACTTATTTGTCTCAGTTCATGATTCTTGGGCTGCCGGGTGCTTGAAAAAAGACTAATGGCGCAGTCATACAGGCAGTGAAGAGAAAGCAACTTGGTTTGAGACTTCATTCTTAAAACTCTTGGGTTATTTCTTCTACTCAATTCTTGTGTTATTCATTTAGGAATATATTTTTAGGGTTATATTTTTTGGAGTGAAACTACTTTTGGGGTTTTTAATTGGATTCATCTAAACCCAGTTCATGTTTTTCCTGTGTGTTTGTTCTCTGAGTAAAAATGACCAGAAGCTCCTTTTTAACATCAGAGTTGGGTTTGAAACAACCCAACTTGGGTTATTTTTAACTATGGAGTTTTTAGTGTGTTGTAGAGGTGGGGTGAGATGATTCAGTTTAACATCAAATCGATTCATATCACAATTTGTGCTTGCTGACACGATTCAGAAGCAATATTGGTTCATTTTAAATGATCTGATTGGATTCGATTCTCTGACCTAAATTTGATCCAGAAAATCTTCATCCAAAACTAGAACAGTGAGACTCCGAGATAAATTCCTGTTACTGAACAGTGACGTTTTCCAGATTCTTGTGTTTCTTCAAGATAATCAAGGGTAAATAAATATGTGTACAAACAAACAAGTAAACAATAATGAATGTCAAATCCATTCACGTTTTAGTTTGATAAAGTTCGTTCCACGGATATTTTTCCACATCAGAATAATCAAAGGAACATTATTAGAACATTCTAGCAACACTGTATGGTCACATGACTTTGTAAATTCAAAGTGTTTCCACACATTGGACTGGAATGTGTTTGTCTGCTGTGATGGACTTGGTCGTTTTTACATTACAGTCAAATAAACCTTCCATGTCTCAATCCAGATGGTATTTGCCAAGAATGATTATAATCGATTTATCTAATTTTGAAATGATTTTATGATGAAATAAGTCGATTCGATTGTTAACTTGCCTCAGAGAGATCAATCTTGTTGGATCATGGGAACATAAATAGACTCATTTAACTTGATTAATGGTTACACCCCTAGTGTCGACACAACCTCGAAAAACCTAAAATAACACTTAGTTTCAACGATCTGACAACATGAAAGTTCTCAGTTCAGAATATTTCCCAGAAACCTGTGTGAAACATCATGGTCAGATCCAGTATAGATTACAACCATGTTCCTGCCTTTGTTTCGCATGACGGGATCTCAGTTCTTTAGGAATGTTAAGTCTGTCGCCTCTTTTTAAGGAATGAGATTTCTGTTTGACCTGCAGTCCAAGAGAAACTCAAACTCCACCTGTGCCGGCAGGAGTTCAGTATGTGATCTGCTCTAACACATCTCACTGCCAGCGGGTGGCTGGGAAACTTTGGAAGCTTGAGCTTGTTTTTCTGGGTGAGCCATTGCTGGAGCAAAATGTGAGGTTGAAACCACCAAAAACCCAAAAGCAGGATAATGCATTCAGAGGATGCTTCAATCCAAAAACACTAAAGACGATACTTGAAACTGTAATCCAAAAAGTCTAAAACAGTTCTTGAAAGAGCAACGACAGCCCAAAATGTAAAGACAGAAAACACAAAAGTGGATCACAGATGAGAACAGATGTGCTCCTCCAGGAGGAAAAAAGTAGAACAAATGGGAGGAGCCACAGCAGACCACAGACACTGACCTGTGAAAAGTACAGGTACATTTTACCAAGAAGTTCAAAACAAATATTTATATAAAAAAGCTAGTTTTTGGAGTAACTCATTAAAAAAGTAATGGATTACAGAAACATTTTACTTCAATGCCAATCAATGCTAGACTTTACTCTTGACTTCTGAGTAATTCTTTACTCATTACATGTTTGGAAACTTGTGTACTACAGCAGACAAGAGATGCTTACAAGTCCAATTCAGCAAATCTACGTTATAAGTTATTAATGACTGTCTGCTCCTGTTTTCTGACAGAACCAGTATCTGTCCTGCTGTAACAAGTGTACTAATTTTAATCTGCCTTTTTTGGGCATCATTTGTTTAAAGACACACTCTGATTGTTGTTGGATCTATTGTAAAATCATTCCCAGTGGTCTTTTAATTCAGATTACAGTGGGGATTGTTTGGGCACCCCAGGTAAATGTTCTATTATTGTTCATTAAGAACCCAAAGAAAGATTGAAAAGTCTCTTAAAGGCATCAGTTTACAGATGCGACATTATTTTAATACGTCACAAAAATGAGCCTTCATTCAGGATCATTTACCCTATCAGAATAACAGAAAACAAAAGAATGGCGTATGCAAAAGTTTGGACACCATGCAGAATTTATACTATGCAGCGCCCCCTTTGGAAAAGATGAGACCTGACGGTGTCATGGATTGTTCACAATCATGGTTTGCAGAGACCAGTTTATTTAAATCCCAAAGATTGTAAATGATCTGATCATCTGACCTCCCCCCAACAATCAGCATCATGGGTTCTTCCAGCAGTTGTTCAGAACAATGAAACTGAAAATAGTTGATGCTCACAAAGCAGGAGAAGCTAGAAGAAGACAGTAAAGCCTTTTCAGATGAAAATATCCTCTGTTTGGAATGTCATTAAGAAATGTCAGTCAAGTCACCCCTTTATTACACACAGCCTTCAACCACAACAAAAACACCTGAACACACACACACACAAATACATTACACAAGGAAGGTGGGACTACTGATCTCTGTCCCCTACCCCATCCCCGGTGGAGGGAGCAGGGCCTTCAGCGGCGGCTGCTTTGTCTCTTGGGTGTCGGCCTCCTGGGCCCGGCGGCCCCCTCCCCACGCAGGGAGAGGGATCCCTTAGTCCTCTGGCAAGTCCATGAGCGGGGAATCATATTCCATCTGAGCCTGGAGGGCGTCTGTGTCCTTGTGGTGCGGGTTCTGGTCCTTACCCTCAGGTGCCGGGGCCCTTCTAAGTCACAACATTAAGAGAGCCTGGTCAGGCTATGTACACCTTCGGGGACCCCCACTTCTCTTGGTCATCCCTCCTCTAGGTGGGGGTAGCTGACCCCCGCTGTGCTCTCTTATGGATCTCCACAACTGCCTGGAGCTTTGGAGCGGGTCTCCCTTGGGGGGCCCTGGCTCGTACCTGGGGCTGGGGTGGGGGGATGCTCAGAACTCCTGGGTGGTGGTGGGCGGCTTGTCTGGGGTGGTGGGGCTCTCGGGGGTGGGGCCCCGCGCTGGGCCGCCTGGCGCGGTGGGAGGGCTGCTCTCCTGACTGGGCTGGGCCTTGCGCTCTGAGCTTCCGTACCTCACTTCTCGGGTGTTGGGGGCCCATGTGGTGGTCCTGCGGGCCCTGGTCTGGGTGCTTGGCCGGGCTGCCTGGCGGGTGGATCTCCTCCGTTGACCCCACAGTATGGGTGCGGGGGCGGGCCCTGGTCGGCGCTGCTGCCTCAGCGGGGATCTTGGTGTGGGGATGTCTGGCAGCTCTCCCTCCTTTTTTTTCTTTTCATTCCTTCATCCACTTCATCTTAACATAACATTCACCTGAGCACAGGCGTCGGCTCACCTTTGCACCTTCAAATAGTGTGCGTGTCAGAATGTAATTCTTTACATGTGTTGGTTGATATGCAAAAGTGAGCGTGTGAACTTGATGTGGACAAGTTTGTGAACACTCTTGGAGTCAGCAGGTATGTTTGTAACAGCTGAGTGTGTGGACAGGCCCCGCCCCTTTTAGACCAACATTCACTATTGCAATGGGTATAGGCTCCAGCAGTTTGTTGCCTGCAGATTTACAACTCTACTTTCCCTTTCCAGTAGTCATCCTCTAACATCTATAATCCATTGCCCCCCCCCCCTTTCTTTTTCCGTCCGGTCCAACAAAAAGAACACAAACAAAATTAATATTAATAAAGTTTCGTTTAAATTACAAAAGGGACTTATACCAACATACATTTTGTGTTCCCAATGATTTATAACCCCCGATTGTAGGAGTAAAATCTGTCTAATGCAAGAAGCTCTCAGCTCATATCTGTTTGGTCAGCTGTTGGACAGGACAAGCTAAATAATAATAAAAAAAAAGAAATGTCAGTCAACAGGAACAGTGGAAGATCAAGAAAAATCTCAGACAGAGCAGCTCACAGGATTGTGAGAAAAGCAAGAAAAAAAACCACGGTTGACTGAAGCATCCCCCCAGAAAGACCTGCAGACTCTGGAGTTGTGCTTCACTGTTCTACTGTCAACAAATACTTGTACAAATACTGTCAGGATCCTGGTCGCCTCCCCCACATCTCCTCCCCCATCTCCTAACCTGCTCCCCATTCCCTCATCAGCCTGGAGCCTTCTTATGGACCTCTATGCCCTTCAGCCTGTGTCAGTCCATCTGCTTCATGCAGTAGAGTTTACTGACCCCTACTACGCCTCAAGCTTCAGTTCATGTCTTGTTTTGTATGAACAATCATAGACTGACCTATCCTGTTTTTGCATCTTCAAGAAATTCTACGTCTCCACAGTCATCCACTGCAACCAACCCAGACTCCTGTTCACGCCGGTCACCTCCACTTTCCTTCTGGCCAGCGGCTCACCCTCCAACCCAAGCAAAGCAGCAAACTGTCCCTAACTCTCCACCAGGACTAGCACTGAATAAATCACTTCTTCAAACTTACTCCTGTCTAGCCTGCTATTGGGTCCAGCCCCCCCTCACACTTGACAAATATGGTCCTTATGGAAGAGTCATCAGACTGCAATGAGCAAAGGTACGTTTGGAGAAGAACCTCTGTCCAACTGTTAAGCATGGGGGTGGATCAATCGTGCTTTGGGCTTGTATTGCATCCAGCGACACAGGAAACATTTCACCAGTAGAAGGGAGAATGGATTCCACCAAATTTCAGCAAATTTTGGACACTAACTGATCTGTGAAAAAGTTGAAGAGAAGATGACTTCTACAAATGATAATGATCCTAAACACACCTCCAAATCCACACTGTCTTACATTAAGAGACAGAAACTGAAGGTTTTGCAGGGAATGGAAGAAGAATGAATGAAGAAACCTCAAACAAGAATTGAGAGACTCTTGGCTGCGACAAAAAGCCTTCACAAGCTGTGATTCTTGCCAAGGGGAAAGTACAAGATACTAACTCTGCAGGGTGTCCAAACTTCTGCACATGCCATTATTTTGTTTTCTGTTATTCTGAAAGGGTAAGTGTTGGAAATAAAGACACATTTTCTGATAAATTAAAAGTATGTCTCATCTGTAAACTGATGTCTTTAGGAGATTTTTCAATCTTTCTTTGGTTCTTTATGCACAATAATGGAACATTTTATCTAGGGTGCCCAAACTTTCCATCCCTGCTGTTTTAGCCACAATCAAAAACCAGTGTTGTTTTCTAGGACAGTTTCTGCAGAGCAGCAGGAGCTCAGTCAGGGACTCAGGGACTGTTGGTGCAGAGTAAGCCTGCCCTGATGTCCGATCAACTCTGTGTTTCCACTCTCCCTCTAGCTTACAGCTCCTCACATCTCCAACCTAACATTACTGGTGCAACAAAAATGAGCATTTTTGGTGCTATCCATCCATACAGTTTTGATCCAGATATCAGCTCGGACAAGGTAACAAAGATGTGCATTGATCTATTTGTCTCAGAGTGGATGTGGAGAGGAGCAGGGAGCTCGAGTTCTACCCAGTATGTTTGTAACATATTTCTAAGTCACAAAATGCAATTTAAAAAAAATGGGCATTTGAAAAAAATTCTCTGGTCAGTTCTTGTTTTCTTCAGTTTATTTTGGTTCAGGGAGTTTAGTGACATTATTTCTCCTTTTCTTTTGTTTTCAGGTGAGAGCATTTGTGGATTCAAACAGGTGTGGTTGTTCTTTTGGCCTTCGGTTCTTCCTGAAGTCTTTTAGTTTCCCCTTTTTAAGTTCCTGTCATTGACATTCATCATTCATGTAAATCTTTTGCTATTGCTTTTAAAGAACATTTTTCTGTGTTTGGCTGTTGTTGTATAAGTCTGGGTAAGACTTTTTTATGGAATACTTCACCAAAATCCTCCAGACAAATCCTTCAGACTGACAAAGTCACTGGGATGAACGGTGAATCGGTTCAACAAAGAAGATTTGAAGTCCAGTTGCTATGACTCAACTTCAAGACAACATCAGCCGAGTGAATGAGATCCTTCACCAACATGTTCCTCTAAACAAAGGAAAAAGGGGCATAAAGGGAGTCAAAAGGGTTTGGTTAAAAGCCTCACCTGAAACCTGGATTTTCTTTGACACAAATAAACCTCTTTAGGCCACGTGAGGATGTATTTCTATGAATAAACCAAAGGCATGGCGACATGTTGCTAACAATGTTATGCAGGTTCTCATGTTGCCATTTTGAACATGTAAGTTAGTTCTGTCTCTGAAAAACATCAAAAGTACTTAAATCATTAAACCAAGCCAGTCATTGTTGGTTGAGTTGACCTAAAACGTGTTTGGAGACGTTCACATGACCGAGCAATGAAGCAGGAGAACACTCATGGACTGTGTCACCTAAAACAAACTGTTAAGACACTAGCTCTGTCCTTATCATCCATTCTAGTTCACCCCCTAATGTGGTCTGAGAGAATGCTTTTTCATTTATGATGAGCCATTGCAAAAAATGAAAACGAAGTTGATTTAGTTTAGAAAAGTCTGCTCCTGGATGATCTTTATGAGCACAGCAAATAGACCCTTCCATGGTCACCCTGGGTTAAAGTTTCTCTAGTCATTAGGACAAACTCCTTTTATCCCTGCAGAGGCAAATCATCAGCCAACCGAGACCAGCAAGGTCAGCAGGTTTCAGGACAGAGCCCAGGAAGCAGCACAACCCAAGTACTATCTAAACTCATCTGATTCCTCAGCTATGATGTTCATGCGGACAGAAACACCCGGAGTCAAGGCCTACACGCTCTAAGCAGCACCAACATTTTCAGGGTCTTTGGATGCTTTGGCACATAACAGAGATCCTCCTTGTTATCTTTCTACCCACAGCCGGCACTTTGAGATCTGAACAGCTGATGTGCTTTGCCCCCAAAGTGGTCATCTAATGACTCTGCAGACTTTCAGGGCAAAGACAGATTAGCTTTACTGAGGGCCGAGCAGATCATGGTGTTTGGTGAGAACTTCCTCCCTCCAGATCAGCCTGCAAGAAAAACAAAGTTAACCTGATGTTTACACAGTGCAGCCTCTGGCTGAGAAAAGCATGAGCTCAGCAATCATTGTAAAAACTGGCGGTGTTCAACTGACTGGTAAACATCCGTGTTTAGAAACATGGATGTTTGTAAGGTTTGTGTGGGAAGATGACAAACATTATTTTGAGCGTGGATGCAGTTTCCCCCATTTTAAAGTCAGCTTTCTTGAACTTATTTCATATTATATAGACTATAATGCCAAGTGACAACAGAGTGCTTTAAATACTGAAACGTTACAGAGAAGTTTGTTAGTTTTTCCCTCATATCACTCAGGATATAGAAATAATAGTCTCACATTTATCTTTGTCAGAGAAGAGACTACAAATAGACTCACATTACAGCAAAACAAAAAACAACTTTATTTATACAAGCTCACTGTACAAAGTAACATTACATGTCTCACTTCTTCAGTTTCATTGTATTTACGGTCCATGTTGCTGGAACTCTGTCGAGTCAGATGGAAAGCCAAAAATCAACATTAGACCTTCTGTTGCACATCAGTGTGATGATGAGGACATACCGTATATATAGAAAATTCATCTCAGAACTGCCGTTCTGAGTATTTCTTTATGTAAAGCATTGTGAATCAGGAGCAGACAAAAAATTCTGTTTGAAAAATGTGACATTTTGTGAAGCGGAAAATACTCTGAGCGCCACCCCCCGCGCTCCTATTCTGCTCCATTCTGATGGTTCCACTTGCAGACAAACAGATCCATGAACGTCTTTGTTTTCCTGGTCTGAGCTGGAATGTGGATCAGAACTGTGGAGCTGGATAGCTCTGATGATGACTTCATATTTGTGGCGCCGTTAACGTTAGGTTGGGGGTGTGAAGGGCTGTAAGCTAGTTTAATGTTGAGTTTAGTGAACTGCTGCTCTGCAGAAACTATGTCCCAGAAAACCTGTTTTTTATAAAATCATAATTAAAAGACCATTGGGAAGGTTTTTAAAATGAAAGATTTTGATAAAATGATGATAAAATGATAAAATGAAAGTCAAAAGATGACTTTCAGAGACACAATCAGAGAGTGTTTACAGTCTCTCCTTTGAAATACCTTCATCCCTTTCCTGTTGTCTGTATTTAGTGGGATCCATGAAATATGAACAGGCCTAAAAACAAATGTTCATCATTCGGTGCTGTCACTTGTGGTTCCACACAATAGAATTTCATTTTAAGAGAAACTGAGGATTCATCTTTAAAATCATCACCCAGCTATTGAATGATGTATGGATTCCTCACTAACTTTAGTTTTCATTGTAAACCTAACTTTCCACTTTACTGATTCCCCTCATGAAATCACTTAGCATTGTTTTTCTCATTCAGCCCCTTAATGAGGCCTTCTTTTGCCGTGCACAGTCTCATTGACAGAAGAGATGTGGATTAATAAATTAAAAGTGAAAACTTCAGCACAACAAAAACAAAACTTTAAGCACAATAAATAAACAAAAGGAAAATGATGAGACAGAGAACAACTGACCTCATTGGATTTAAAGACACTGAGGTGCAAATAAGAGAAACAGATTAAACACAAAATCAGCTGTGCTGGGACAGAGAAAAAAGAACATAATATAACATGACTAAAGAAAAGGAAGCAAATACAACAAAACGGACAACAGCACAATCCTTTCTGGTAGATCACCCAGGTTTGACAGCTTGTTCAGTTGTTTGACCAAGAAAAAGAATGTTTTTTTCTTTTTCTCTGATTTTAACATAATTGCGGATTTGAAAACCTAAAAACCGATCAAAAGAGATGGACAGTTTATTTGCTGCTTCAGAGTTGTCTAATATACAATAGTCAACAATCACACTTCAGTTTTTTCCATCCATCCATCCATCCACCCTCAGAATCCGCTGAATCGCTTTCAGAGTCACTGTGTTGCTGGAGCCTATCCCAACCACTGTTGGGCAAAGTCAGGGTACACCCTGGGGGGTTGCCAGTCCATTGCAGGGCGACACACACATACACTCCTAAGAGACAGTTTAGAATCCCCACTGAACCTTTGAGGCATGTTTTGGGACTGCTGTCAAAATTCAACCATGTATTTATGTAGTTGTGAACATTTTTCAGGGGGTTTTTCATGCAACATGTCGAATACCTGACCCAAAAGTTTAAATCACATGTTGTCCACATATCACAGCTCTGTTAGTGAATGTGCCAAAAGTACCTCAGATTAGTCCTCAAATATGTTTGTCATCTGTGCATTTTGAGGAGACCGAGAGATATCAATGGACTTTAGGTGCAGCTCATGATTTACCATAATTTTTCATGATTATTGTGACAACCAGTAACATCTGACTAGCTCAGCTGGTGAGAGGTAAGGTGGATGGTGTTTGAATCTACAGTTAGATCATGACAAAGAAAAGTGAAAAGCACAGACTTCCCTGTTTGACATTCGGGAGGAAATAAATGGATAGATTTAAGGATGCTGCACCACGGCGTTCCCGGCAGGTGTAAAACTGATGTCCAGGCAGTCATGTTGCCTTTTCTTTTGTGCGCTGGAATCCACCTCTGTCTGTAACATGGGCTAAATGTGAATGGAATCCTCACGGCCAGTCTTCTTTATGTGCTGGCTAACAGGAGCTTCAAACAGCTTCTTCCAGCAGCCTCTGGAGGTTCTTCTGCACCTAAAAAGCCAAACAAACATTCAGTCATTTAGACTGACATTGATGGCTTAAGTCCACAACAAGCAACACAAAACAAACACACAACTCCAGAGGAGGTTTGACCTCAACGTCTGGTTTGAAGTCATCACAAAACTTGTAAAGGAGAAGGAGCATCAACTGTTTTTCAGTTACTGGGGGATAAGTAGAGAAAAGATTGCACACTGCCACTTGTTACACACCTGTCACACACCTATCACACAGCTGTTACACACCTGTCACACAGCTGTTACACACCTGTCACACACCTGTCACACACCTGTCACACACCTGTCACACACCTGTCACACAGCTGTTACACACCTGTCACACACCTGTCACACACCTGTCACACAGCTGTTACACACCTGTCACACAGCTGTTACACACCTGTCACACAGCTGTCACACAGCTGTCACACACCTGTCACAACCTGTCACACACCTGTCACACAGCTGTTACACAGCTGTTACACACCTGTCACACAGCTGTTACACACCTGTCACACAGCTGTCACACAGCTGTCACACCAACACCCACCTGTCACACAGCTGTCACACACCTGTCACACACCTGTTCCGGGAAGTAAACAATGACATTCACCTCATGCCTGAACTGTTTTGAAAATTTGAGCACTGGGCAGAAGACGTCAGCTGAGAAGAACTATTCCTGCTTTGAGCAGGAACTCGGTCACATTCAAATGTGAGGGTGTAAGAGAAACTCACAGCCAAAGGACATTTCAAGAGGCTGATGGGATTTATGGGAGTGTGGCTGCAAAAAGTTGATATGTGATCTTCTGCTGGATGCTGATTGGGTCACTAAATGATTCAGGAAAGTAGGATAGAGTCTGGAGGAAGGTCATGTTTGAGGTTAGGAAGGTGCTATAAACTCAGCCTTATTCACAAGAGCGAGATCTTACAGGCAATATCATGTACACACTCTGTTCATGCAGCATTTGGGTGTGGTCAGTCAGGAGTCAGTACTCACTCTTAACCAATAGTGTATGGCGTAATGGCATCATACGGCAACATCACCCGTACATCTTAAGTGTGTGTAACATCCATCATCCTTTCAAATGCTTCACAATTCACTTTTGTTGCATGGGATCTTATATTTTCATGAAGTACCTGGAGGTGGCCATATGAGCCTCAACGGAACTGCAAAACACGCCTGCTCTCCTTGTAAGACGTGGCCGCTCTTGTCTACAACCCTTCAAGGGCCGGACAACCCAAAGACAAGACTCCAGGCTTCGAGGGCCGACATCTTTTTCAGCAGGCTGCGGCTGATTACCTGGATCAGTTGTGCTTTGCCAATGAGAAACTACAAAGGCAGGCCAGTAGGAAAACATTTAGGACACCTGTTCTTGAGGAGTTTGACACCTGTCATGCAGATAATCTTTAGGGCTTTGAACCCAATGGAACCACACAAAGCCAGTGCAGAGATCCTAACTTTGGTGTGACGTGTCCTTTTGGGCTCATAAAACATGCAATATGCAGCAGCATTTGCATCAACTGTAGATGCTGGTTTATGACGGTGAAGCTGTGGCTCGACAGGAAGATGGAACTGAGAGACTAAGCTGAAGACGCTTTTCTTTCATCCAAAACCAAATCTAGCTTCTGCAATTGATGGGATCTGGCTGAAATACTACCACTGTTGAATGATGCAGAACCTTACAGATGACATCTCCACTGATCAGATCACCAACATAAATGTTTAATTAATTCCAGCAAAGCTCAAGTTACCCTTTGCTCTCTGTGAAGCCTCGACGTTCATTTTACTCTTTCAGAAGAAACAAATACGTTTGCAAAATGCTGCTTTTAGAAACATATTAAAAGATTTTTGATATAATGATCGAATTGAAAGTACATACGGTCCAAAGATCCAGTCTTCTCTCCTAAAAAGATTGGAAGTAAATCTCCAGTTGTTTTGGTTAAAAATCTTAGGTTTTAAAGGTGCTAACATATGTAAAGTTTACATTTAAAATCATATAAATCAGCAAAAAAAGCCAATTGTTAAAAGGCATTAATGGGGAAGGCAACACGCTAGAGATAATGTCTGTTTTATGTTTAACACGAGGCAGACGGGAGGAACCCACCTTCTCCAGCTTCAGCAGGTTGACGGTCAGAAGTTCAGAGACGAGCTCCGTGTTTACGTCAGCACTCCTCGAAAGAATGCTGTTTCTGAGAAACAGACAGAAAGCAGGACGTCAGTTTACTCAGAAAAACACAAGACGCCTCAGAGAACTTTACAAATGGGACCAAAATAGGAGTAACCTCCAAACATTCTTACTCATGAAGCCTCAAGTCAGCCACTGAGCCGAGCGACGACAGCCTTTGCTCCAACGACACGATTCTGAACGTCAGGTAACAAGAGGAGAGGACCAGGACACAGACTCTGATGAAGAACATGGAAGATCCATGACACAGCATCCTTCATCCAGAAAACAAACCCATGCAGGACTGAAAAAGCCTTACAGAAAAATGTAGATAATCAGCAGATTGTTGAGAGAAACCGGTTTCAGGAGCCTGCTGTCAATGATCACATCTGAGCCTGAAAGGAAACCCAAAAATGTTTCATTTTTCCTGTTTTACCCAAACCCAGATAACAGGTTAGGGTCAGTGTCACAGCACAGCAGCAGATAAGATACTGTCCTTGAAAACTGTTGAGTCAAAGGTTTAAGAGAAACCAGGACAAACCTTGAAAATACAGACCCTTTACAAAAATTGGAAAATCATGGAGAAGTGGATTTTTTTCCAGATTTTCATTAAAAAAATTAAACTTTCACAGAAAAAAGATTCAGAGCCAATTGTTTAATTCATGTCAAGTTTTTATTGGTTTGTTTTTAAATCAATTAAAAAATTAATCAGGTCATCACAATGTTTCACTCGGCAAATCTGATACAATATGCAGCTTTTGAATAAAGACCAGGCCAGAGAGAACATTTTTCCTTCACTTTTATTGTCTGAAATGTTTACATTTCCAAAATGTTTCAGATACAGTAAAATACCAGTAAGATAAGCGGAACTGTAAAGACTTTAATGTCCAAGGTGCTGATATACAGCCATAAGAAACATTGTGTTTCTGCACTTTAAATGGTCAGGGTGAATACTCTAATCTGATTGGCCACTGGGTGTTGTTAAACACCAAAAAAAAGAAGTTCCGGTCACAAAGCCCAAATGTTCTATATCACTGCTGAGGCTTCTTTTAAACAAACTTTTTGGTTCATCCTCTAGACAAAAACAAGCGGTAAGAGGTTCTGAACTGATGGCTTATTGATACTATCGTGACACATAGGTGTGACGAAGAGGCTGAGACTGTCTGATCCAAATGCAACCGGTTTATTTATAAGAATAAACAGCTAAGGGCCAGACAGGACGTAGTCAGAGCCCAGGCAGAAGTCAAACACAAGGAACAAGACAGGATGGCGATAAACAGGCAAGGGTCAGACACGGAGAGGCGAATGTCAGCGAAAAAACAATTCAAGACTTTGTGTAGAGCAGAGTAAAGAACAGGCTTATAAAAGGCTGTGCAGATGATGATGATGATAGGCAGCAGCTTTGACAACAGGAGTGAAGGATGATGCATGCTGGGAGTTGGAGTAAGGAAGACTGCCAGAGACAGTCAGAACTCTGGAGGGGCCTCCCTCTGGTGGTTGGAGGAAGACATGGATGGGTGAGCCCTGACAGTAGGACACTGGCCCTGGAGGCCTGTGTTTGACACCTCTGTTACAGGCTGTATTCAGACTGAAAAAAACAGTTTGTTCCGGATGGAGTCCTGAACCTTGCTGTCTTCAACCGGACATTTCAGTTTTGAATCAAAGCTTGTAAACAAAACCATGTGACTAAAGATCTCTGCAGTCATTGGGCAGGAATTACAAGGGCGAGGCAAAGCAACAAGAGAAAGACAAATGCAAGTCCTGTGCTTTGGAATCCTTGTTAGGACAGTTCATGCATTCAAACTTGATAATTTGTTGACCAATTTTGAGCATCTGTATCAATGTCAGGTACAACACTTTTACTGTTACTTTGGTACGGTGGAGGCATGCTGTCAAGCGGTTACTGCCTTACACCCTTAAACTATCACTAACTAATCACCTACTAAACTCAAAGCACCTGCACAGGTTCCCCAGATCTCTTTACATGGGTTCAGTTAGGTTCAATAGTCTGAGAGTCCACATTTTCAAACACTTTAGATAACAAAAGCACAACTTAGATGTAATCATGATTGGCACATTTTGTTTGTGTAAAGTGAACCAGACTTCGTTTCCCACGATAATTCGGAACAAAATTTCTGTCTGATTAGAACCAGGCAAACCCTGGTCTGGGACCAGGAACTGCTCTCGGACTCATCTTTTGAGCTGGTTTCAGTTCGTTTCCAATTGGACTGAGCTTTGGTTTGCTCAGTCTGAATAAGCTCAGTGCTCAGAGCAGAACAACTGGAGCAAAAAGGCCACTGTAGCCAGGCATTGTGAGAGGTAAACAGAGTAGGAATATAGCAACCAAAGAGCCGCAGACAAACGTAGAGCAACAATGAGACAGACACTCATTGAAATGTGGTCGATGAATGCAGGCTCATTGAACCAACTTTTAACGTGATACACATTGCTTCTCACTGCTTTCCCCACAATCTGTATGTCAGAACCACTTATCAGCGTACCTTCATAGCCGATGTCTCCTTGGTAACTGCCATGCAGCATGCCCTAGTAGTAAAAAGTGTTGTACCCGATGTTGATACAGACATTCAAAATTGGTCAATGAAATATAAAGTTTAAAGAAGTGAGATATCCCAACAAGGAACTTTCATAATTTCTGCTTCTCTGCCTATTCCCGCTCTCGTAATTCCTGCCCAATGACTGTAGAGATCTTTATGAGATCTTTGGTCACATGGTTTTGCTGAAAATCTTTGACTGGATATTGAAATGTCCTGTTGAAAGGCAGTCTGAACACAGACCAATTGCAAGGTTCAGGACTCGGTCCAGGCCAGCTGACTTTTCCAGTGTGAACACAGCCTCAGACTCCAGCTCTGTAAGACACACTCTCTGAGAATGACCAGAATATGTTTGATTCATAATGGAAGAACACGAGAGCATAATCTCCAGTCAAATTTGACCAAAGACAAAAAAAGGTCACACAGGTTAAGACTTGTTGGATGTGAGGAACAATGGATCAGGTTCCTCTGTGCCTACTTTAGGTGAGGAGTGTCTTCTAAGTAAAAGCATGCTTTCTTCTTTTGATGATCACTGTAGGCTGACTATTGGCAAGCTGAGACATTCCTCGCTGATGGGCTCTAAGAAAAGCTCTGATGAGAAGACTGAATAAAACCACAAAAAAGTTACGTCATGTTCCTACAACCCTTCCCGGGCCGAACAACCCAAAGTCCAGCAGGTCACCGTCTCTGAGTCTGCGTCTGCTGGAGGTTTTCTCCAAACCTTCTACACAGTCAGAGTTTTTCTTTTCTTTCTCAACCTTTACTCAACATGAACATTACACCAAAAACTCTTCAAAGAATACTCTGAACAAGCTGGAACTCATTGTCATCTGTCATAATGATCTGGACTGATAGGATTACAACAATCATAGTTCATGAAGCCTGATGTTGTTTCTGTTTTATATGTAGCGTTACGAGACAAACACAATGTATAAATAAACTAGAGCTGTCAATGTTGACATGTCCAGCCACATATCTGCTCATTTTATCAACACAACTCTCTACTGAGAGCTATGGGATCATATTGTGGAACAAAAGGAATCCACCATGTCACCATGTCCGACGCTCAATTTCATTGAAGCTTCAGTGAGCTGGCTCGTTGGACACAGATCACGGCTGTGAGCCGCTTCAAATCTCGCGATCAACGAGATTTGGTCCCAACCACAGAGACTTGAATCATGTGTGCCACCAGAAGTAGGTCGGAGCTGTTTGCAGCGCCAGCTCCTGCTGCAGTTTTGAGTATTCACCCGGACCATTTAAAGTGCAGAAACACACTTTTTGCTTCTTATGACTGTATATCAGCATCTTTGTTTTTCCTAGAGTAAAACTGCAGACATTAAAGTCTTTACAGTTCTGCTTATCTCACTGTTGAAGTTCTGAGTTAACACTTTATAAATGTAAACATTTCAGACAACACACGAAGAGAAACTGTTCTCTCTGGCCTTTTTTTGTTCAAAAGCTGCATATTGTTGTAAAACTTGTAAAACATTGTGATTAGTTGTGATTAATCACGATCCAAAAGTGTGATTAATCTGATTATTTGTTTTAGTTGATTGACAGCACTAATTTAAACTGAATTAAACTGATTTCAGTGATTTTGTCAACAGGAAAGATGAATAAAATCAGAGTTCAGGACTGATAAACACAAAGCTGGTGGGTTTTAAACTCCTGGATTGGAGGAAAGAATTCTCATGGAAACAAATATCAGCTGATTGTCATTTAAAGGGGTCGCTGACCAGTTCCAGTGGGGCTGTGCTCCTTGAAGCCTGTGCTCTGCTGGTTCAGATGCTGCTTCTTGCCTTTGTGCTGCTCTGCAGGCGCTGTGTTTTCAGTGTGGCTCAGAACATCCAGAAAAGGAGGAACGGGGAACTCTGAAGGAAAGGAAACACAATCAAACTTTGCTGTAGTTCCTTAAACTCTGTGGTGACTGCTGAAGTATGTTATATAAAATACTGATTAGATGTGATAGATAATTAGAATACATATCATTTCATAGTTGTCATCTGGAACAAAGATGACTATGCTATGATGTGGGCTAATAAGGGTATGTGTAAAGCTGGATTTCAGTCGTTGCACTGAATAAAACACAGTTATACCAATTTGTGGTCATTTTAAATCCTGGTGAAAGTGTACTGTGAAAATGTTAGAAATAATCTGATTGGAGACAACATTGTGGGTGAGAATAGCATTTTATTCAGTAATGTTGGCAACTCTCAAAACAAAGTCTGAAGAACTAAAAACACGTGGAACAGAGTTAACTCTGCCAAAACTCAACAATGTGCTTAAAATGGGTGGAAAAAGTGAACATGGGTTTCAACAGAAAATTCCTCCAGTGATCATTTAATAAAGTTATGCTGCACGCAGAAACATGTATTTCATTCATGTGGCATCAAGTGGAAACAGGTTTACAAGCCGGGAATGACTTCCTCTGATTCACATGAACTTTGCAACTTTACTGATAACTTAACCTCATGAAAGTATGGTAGTCAATGCATGTTACTGCCGTGCAACAGCATGGAACATGTCGGCCACTTTTCTATCTCCAGAGGAGAGTCTATGCACAGCAGAAGCCCACTCATCCATGTTTAGCACTTCAGCTGGAAAAAGCTTTGGATGTTTGCACTATTTGTTGGTTTTCTGTGGTTACCTGCCATCTTGTCGTATTCTAAATTCTGGGAGTCTGAACTGCTGCTTTCCTCAGACTCCGGCCTCCTCTGCCTCCTTCCTCCAACTCGATCACTCTGCAGGAAGTCAGTTATTTTCAATGTTCTTTGTTCTCTAGTCATTTTTCTTTCACAGAAACTCTGAAATCATGTTAACAAAGCTAAAAGGAATAAAGTAAACATCTAGACTGGGCATCTACTAGATACGTTCAAAAGTTTTGTTAGAGTTATCTGTACATAATCTGGATTCTAAATTCTATTGTCATCCATTTGCAGAATCTACAATCAGTGCCTGAAACGTGATAATGCCCACGCTATGCTTTTCACAAAAAAGCAAAAGCTTGCACGCTAAAGAGAGTTCTTAGATTCTCACTATTATTGTGTTGGTGTGATCATGTCATTTTTATAGCTACATTCCAAACATGATACAAAACAGAAGAGTTTGCATCCTCTAGATTCAGTATAAATAAGCAGAAGATTGATATTAAGTTACGTGTTGCTGCTGTAATCAAAAAGTTGTTTGAAACTTTTACTTTGATTAGCATTTCTAAACTCCACCTCAGAACTTCTTTTTTGGATGGTATGCTTTTTTCTGAAGACTTTGCTCAAAGTCCAAAGTCACATGAATGTTTCTGACATTTCTAACCTACAGTTTAACCTCCAGAAGAATCAACAAGAATCAAACGAGCTGGACCTGAACAGAATCACTTTGTTTTGACTCAGGAAGACATTGCTGCGTGTTTGGCAACGGATGTAGACTCGTGTCGGGATGCAGAAGCGGTCAAGTACAGCTGCAGGTCATCAGCGTCCATGTTGCATTTAGCTAAGATCATTCAGGCTGCAGCATGTCAGAGAGGAAGCTGGTTAACCTTTCAGATCACTACAAACTTTCCATGGATAACTGAGCACGACAACAAGGTCATCCCAGTTATCCATCAAACTGCAGCAAATCCTCCTTCATTGGGGGGGAGGTATATCAAGAGACACAAAATGAGTCAAATGGACTCATGTTGACCTGTCAGGGATTTGACCCTTCACCCCCACTGGTGTCTTTTGCATGCATGGACCCACCAGAGGAAAACGAGGAGACAGCGGCGACCTCTGGCTTGTGAAGCTGTGATCAGCTGAGGATGGGACGGGGCTGCTGCAGGGACTCTTCAGTGCAAAAAAACACACAGAGGTTTCAGGCATGAGTTTGAAGACAAACTGTAAATACATTCTTAACACAGAAATAATGTTACAGACACTCATGTCCCCCCAAGAAAGAAGAACAAAAATCATCACAAACACACTTTTTGGTTGTTTTTTTTTTTTTTTGCTAATTCTTTGTTGAAGCAGGACATGCTTTTAGGACTCACCATCATCTTTGGCAAAAGTATTAGATTGCTGAGAAATATTCACAGTCCAAAGTCCTTATAGTTCCTTCATAGTTTGTCTGCACATTTAAATCCATCACACTTTTACCCATTTCAACCATCCTGCTGTTCAAACATTCAAGATATAATAGACATTATAGTGAACTCAGCAAGAAAGATCAGGCTTGTTTTCAATGATAAAGCAGATTTAGGCATTTTCACCTTTTCTGAACAGCCCTAAGGCTTTTAAACATTTATATTTTATGTGGATTATATGAAGGAAGGAAGTTTTAACCTTGTTTCCATTGCATACCCTTTTTAAACTTTTTTTAACATTATCATTGATCTTTTATAATATTTTTAT
Organism: Oryzias woworae; assembly: GCA_016861445.1. Classification (NCBI taxonomy): domain Eukaryota; kingdom Metazoa; phylum Chordata; class Actinopteri; order Beloniformes; family Adrianichthyidae; genus Oryzias; species Oryzias woworae. Next base: position 179,376 of record BOLG01001191.1, read on the forward strand.
GTGCATTTAGGTAGTTAAGTTTAAATAAACATTGATGGGTCTAGTATGGTGGCAGTTGGGGGTCTGTTCTCAATTCTAACCTTCTTTATTTAACACAGCCTCCACCACTTCACTTGGTAGCTTTTGATCATTTTGGCAGCGAGGACATCTTTGCATTTGGCAGCTAACACAAACGTTTGATACATTTTTAACCTTTAAATCTACTTATTCATTGAAGTTAACTTTATCATCTTCAGTGATGAGCTTTGTGAGAAATGCTGGGGTGTCTCTTTTTAAAAAGAAGGGAGATACACAGAGTTGTGGAAACCGCAGAGGAATAGATTCACACAAAGAAGTTATGGAAAAGAGTGGTGAGAGCCTAGCTGACTTCAGAAGTAAACATTTGGTTTCATACAGACAAAGAAAACCACAGATGCAATATTTGCTTTGATGATGTTTCTGGGAAGAACAGAGACGGTCAGAAGGAGCTGCATTGTGTCTTTGTAGATCTAGAGAAAGTCTGTGAAGAGCTGTGGTTTGGATGAGGAAGTCTGGAGTGACAGCGAAGAACAATGGAGATGTTCAGACCATGTTTGAGAGCCAGCAGACAGTGGTAAGATTTTCTGTAGGTGAAGCAGAGGAGTTGAAGGTGGAGGAATTAGCTTTGAGCTCCTTCTTGTTTGCTGTGGTGATGGGCAGACTGACAGATGAGGTTAGACAGGAATCTCTGAGGATCATGATGTTTGCAGATGACACTGTGATCTGTCGTGAGAGCAGCAAGCAGGAGGAGGAACATCTAGAACTTTGAGTCAAATCACAGAGCAGGTGGGAGTTACAGTATGTGACTTCTCAGTCAACGTTTTCAAACTTTTTTAATGTTTGTGCTTGTATTTTACAGATCATCCAAAAATAAGATAAGCAGAAAGAACTTCAATGTTTCTACTCCTGCAATGGTTCTACAACTTTAATTTGTATATTTGAAATTTGGCTTCAACCTTTAAAAGCCTGACTTCTAGACTCATTAAATGAAATTGATGAACATCTCTTGTATAGAAACCTTAGTTATTGTTTGTCAACTAAGTTTTGTGGCCAAATTAAAGGACACCATCCTGGAGGTGAAGCTTAAAAAGAGCACCTACAGTATATGTTCCAATGGTTCTTCTGTCCCCGAAGGAAATACAGTTTGTTTCCGTATATTTTGTGCTGAAGCTCCAGCATGTTGTCAGATCTTTATCTTTTTTCTTTTAGTTTCCTCCACTCATACATTTGTGGCTTCATTGACTATATATTTTTTAAACATTTTCACTATTTATTGTAATTATTTTTAACAATAACGTTATAAAAACGCGCAGCAATAAAAAACATATGCTCCAAAAGAACTTTTTGCAAGTACGGATCATCCTGTACAAACCTCCAAAGATGCATTTGATCACATTTCTACTAGTTATGACTAATCCAAAAAATAAGTTAGCAAATGAACTGTCCTGCTTATCAGCTGTTGCAATTTCACATCATATTTACTTAAATGTAGGTTCATCAGGTCTCCTGTTTGGGGGAAATATTCCCAAAAAACCGTCACAAATACCATGTGGTTTTCCTTCTTTTTTGTGACACTGTGAGTGTGTTGCCACAGTGGCAGCAGGATGTTGTCCTGATGTTTTAAATTAATATTTATGGTAATGTGTGTTCATAATTTAGCGGAAACAAAGAAAAAACGATTCAAGCGAAATAGACAGCGAAAGCCGCATGCGGGATTTGAACCCGGGGCTCGGTCCATAACAAAACTTAGAACATATGAGGTCTAACCACAGTGACCATGAGAACGGCAGACCATCGCTAAGGGTGTGTTCCTTTACAAAGACAGCTAACTACAAAATGCTGAATGAAAGGCTCACTCAGGTTGTCATGAAAAGATTTGTTCATCCATGGATTTTTCATAGTTTTTAAACAGGAATCATGTGAAAACAAGAGTCAAATTAAAGGACATTTTTTATATATAACTGTCTCGATGAAAATAAGAAAAAACATCAAGTTTAAGAGGCCAAAGCAGGCTGTCTCTCTATCCTGCAGTGGATCTCTGTTTGGCCACCAGCTCATCTCCCGGTAGCCGGCAAAGCGAGCGTGAGCCCTCCAGCTCCATCAGCCCTGCGATGGAATGTCACCCAACAGTAGCTGGGAAGGGTTCAGGAAACCCCGCTGTCCCAAAAGGGATCCATCAGATTAAGAAAATGAATGGAAGTTCAGGACACCTGATCCATCTTATTGGATGTGTGTTCTACCCCTGTCACTGAAACCGTCACATGCCCAAAGTTGAGTCCATGATTGGTTGACACAGTTGTGGCGACCTTCCGAGAGTTGAGATTTTTTTTTTTACTCTGGCTCGCCGTGCCCGCCGCGGAATTTGTGCCGTTTCCAGACTTTCGTGCCGCGCCGGCCGCTCAGTTCACGCCACAGAACATCAATTGGCGTCTAAACCATAGACTTTACATTAAAACTAGCTGCCTCAGCCGCACGAATCGCTTTCAGTCTGTAAGCACCTTAACTCATTTACAATGAAAGATCTTTTTTAAAGTTTTTACATTGTTTTTTTTAAATGTTATCATACTAGTTAAATAGGAATTTTACTTCAGTAAATTGTTGTGTTTCTTTTAATCTCTTGCAACAGTTTCATATCCATACATTAGCAACAGTAAAGAGGTTTAGTTATGCTGTGGCTTAATTCCCTGAGTTTCAGTTAATCTGATTTCTAAATTTGTATTGCAAAAACGAATTAAAAAGAGCCATTAAACAAGTAAAAACCATTCATTCATCCATTGATTTTCTGAACCGCTTTATCCCTTTTGGGGTCACGGGGCTGCCGGAGCCTAACCCGGCTACTCATGGGCGAAGGCAGGGGACACCCCTGGACTGGTCGCCAGTCTGTCGCAGGGGAGTGAAAACCATAAAGTCTTTTATTCCCAAACATCCACTGAAATTAACGTCGGAATGAAAAAACATTTTTCACGTTTAAGGATTGTTAAAGGATTTCAGCCGGATGTCAGGGACATGAAAGAGGTTGTCTGGGAAGACTTTCTGACCTCCAAGTGAAGACAGGCGGACATCAGAAACTTGTAGGTGTTGTCTCTTGACAGGAAAGACACAAAGACGTACTGCAGAAGAAACCATTTAAAATGAGTCAGCAAAAACAGCCAGTGTCGTTTTGTGATTTAAACCTTTTGTCTCTCACCCTGTCGTGTGCGGTAGCAACCACCAGAGCATTTGGCAGAAGGATGGCAGTTTTGGTTTTCTTGATGTTTATGATGGAAGTCACTGGAATGGCGATCTGGGATAGAAAAACAGAGTTGATTGCTGATTTTTCCTCAGTGATGCAATGTTTTCTGTCCTGTGTGTGATGCTGGTGGCAGACCTGAGCTGCCATATAGTGAACTGGATGGACAAAGCAGAACAACAATTAGAGGTGATGAAACATATGTTTTTCTCAGTACTGCAGAATGATGAGACGTTTGTGAGTATTAGTGCTCCCAGATGGTGAGGAAGATGTTAAAAGTGGTGAAAAAGTGAAAGAGGCATCTTGAGAACTACAATCCATTTTTTAGTAATCCGTGTAGATAATATCGGCGTCATAGAAAATCGAGAACTTGGCGTGGCAACTTTGTGGTTGGGACCGACAACTGTCAGAAACCTGACATGGAAACTCCTCGCAGGACAAGGACATGGTTGAAAGAGCAGTGGGTTGAAAGGAGAGCGCAGGTTGGTAACAGGAACGTGAAGTGGCATGAACTGCATAGGAAGTTTAAAAAATTGAAATCCTCCTCATGTTAGTCAGAAGAGCATAGCTTGGACCAGACCTTTATTTTTATATAATCAGTCTAAACCTTTCAAATCAAACTCTGCTTTATGTTGTTCCTGTCAGATACATCAACAGTGCAAGAAAAACACGTCTCACTTTCTCCAACATTTCCTCATGGATGAACCCCACCTTCACAGCATAAGCTACACCGGTCTTGAAACCACAGTTCTGTTCAGCCGTGTGGTGTTGCTTCAGAAAACAGTCTTTCCATGTCCTGTCTCAGCTGACACAGGAAAAGAGAACATTCCAACACCTTCAAATCCTCACTTTATTCAGCACATCTAAAAGAAGAGCTACAATAGTTTGTCATTGTGAAATCTTTCATCTTAGGATAAAAATTCACTTTTTTTTTGTCGTCAACCTTCTCTTCCGCATGCTTTGTTAAGTTTCTGTGGTGTTGTTTAAATGCGCTCCACCTCAGGTCATCTTGGAGGGATGAGGGTTGGAGCTAACAGACTAAAATAATTATTTTGGCAGTATTGTCTTGACTTCTGTTCAGGTACTTTTTGTTACAACGCAAAAACTCTTAAGAAATACATTTTACATAAGTGACCTTTTTTTTTTTAAAAAAAAAAACCCAAACAGAATTCTGCGCAGACATCTGCACATGTTGAAATGTGGGTCTCTGCAGCCTGCCCCGGAGCCATGCCGAGCTTACAATTGTATATATTGGATTCACAACTGACATGGAACGGAAAGTTTTGCTCCATCCTGCTGTGAGTTTTATACTCCAAGACATAAAATGATCATAGTGGATCTTTGGCACAATTTCAGTAAGAAATACCAAGCTCACTTCCAGGTAAGCTGGGCTCTTGCGCCACTCATCAATGAAGCCTTTGCTTTGAACCAATAGCCAAATTCTCTGCCTTTTCTACTCAGCCAATCACAACCATATTTTTCTTTCAAATCTATGGGCTTATACTGCATCTCTCTGCAGTCTAAACAGGTTTTTTTCCATCTATTGTACAAGCTAACCCCAAACATGCATGCAGAACATCATCGGCCCAGAACTTAACCACCAAAGACAGTGGACGTATTTCACATCTTTTGTATCACAAAAAAGATTTTCTCTCTCTTTATTGAATGATCATTTCCAGATTTTAAACAAGGTCAGAGCTCATCAGAAGAGGCTGTGACATCACAGCTTTATGGCTGGTTGAGGACACGCGGTAGCAGAGTGTGAGGAAGACAATCCATGCCTCATACCTTGGTGTCTTTTCCGAAAACTTTGGAGTGAAAACAAATCCAGTTATCGGAGACAAACATTCGGCCCTGATAGAGGATGTCCTTCTGCAGAGCGCAGGTGTAACCTGACAAACAGGTAAATTACCTTACGTTACATCACATCAGGGAACACAACCCTCTACCTTTAAAAGCAGTAAATTATGGAGAATACTTTAGAACAAAACACATTGAGATGATCAAACTTGGATTTACTCCTTAAGCATTAAATATTAAAGAGAAAACATCTTAGTGACATTAAACTGTGATGCTTCATTCAGTATTTAAGGTGGAATGGTTTGTTTGGATCATTAGACTCACTCTGTCTGAGCTCCTCATCTTTGCAGATCTCCTTAAATATTTTATGGTAATGGCTGTTGCTCTTTGAAAGCTGAAAGAGAGAAAAACAATGAAGCACAATGATGAAGACGTTTACAACTTTAAAACTGCATCAAAAGGACCTCAGGTTGTCAAACGGTGCCTGCTTCACTGCCGTGAGGCGGTAAAAGGTGGCGCCTCACCTGGCTGTAGGGATACTTTTTTCTGTCCAGCTTGGAGTCTGCGTCTGTTTGAACTGATGTCAGCAGTGAGTTATCCAAAGTTTTTGACCTGACGACAGAAAGTCAACAAACTTCACTTTAAAGCCACAGAACTTGCAAATGACCAGAAAGACAATTTAAGCAAAATTTCAATGAAGTTTCCAGCAGAAGAGAAGTGACAAACTCGAACCCAGCGGACAACTGATGTTGAAATGACGTCAAACCGACATCAAAGCTCAACATCAAACTGAAACAAATTGAATATGCAAATCAAACTGACGTCAAAATTTGAATATCAGTTTGACATCATGATATTTACCCCTTTTGATGTTGCGAATTTTAAATTTGGACCAGTAAATTAATAAAAAAAATAAGGCATAAAAGATACAATAAATGGTTTATTGGAACAAGGAAATCTGATGACCAATTCCTGCATGCATACTAGTACTGGGTCCAGGGTTGTAGTGTACAGACAGTATGATTTCTACATGTCTACTGTTAAAAGAGTATACCGTATATCTTCCAATAATGGCTGGTCTGTAATAGACGCTGGTCTCCAATAAAAGCCGGGCTTCTTTAAGACTTTTTTTGCCCACCACCATTCTTTCTGTCAGGTGTGGACCTGAAGTAGTTGCCCATGTGTGCAATGATAGTGGACTCCTGTGCCGTGGTGTCTCTTTATTGGATGGCACCTGATTTTAAAAGACAACGGGTATGATTTGTGGATAAACAAACATAGTAAAAGGTTTTACAACAGTTTGAGGCAGCCTGAATACCCACTAATCACGACCCAGCACAGAGTTTTTGCCCAAAAGCCCTGCTTGGGGGAGCACCATCCATATTCAGTTGGGCCCTTAGCCAGTTGGTTACTTTGCGATTAAGAAGACAGAAACGTTTGAAAAACGTTGCTTTTTATACTAAATCTACTGTGGTTAAGCAGCAGTCTGTTTCATTCACCTTTTCATCCCATTCTTCACAGTCTTTTCTAAGTCTGCACCCCTTATTCTTTTAAAACCAGACTTCTGAAGGCAGCTCGAACAAGGATGAATTTCTCATTTTTTCAACTTCCCACAAAGCTGTCTCACGCATGGATATTTGAGCAGTCATGAGCAGCAAACATACTGGAAAAAAGTGTGTAAAGTTTGGCTGTATCGTGGCCATAGATGTGGGGAGCATAATCTCGTTATTTTTCTCTTCCTTTCGTTGCCTTCACACTAAAGTGAATTGCACCAGAGTCCATCTGCAAGAGTGAACCGGAACGGTTCAGGTGAACCGGTTCCAATTCACAAAAGAGCGGGTGTGTCTTTTTCGACTCTCCTGATCCTTGACGTTTTTTGAGCGATGTTTATGCTAAACAGCAGTGATTCTGCAATAGAGAGAACTGAACATGGCACCGAAGACTGACCTGCCAGAACTTAAAGTTACATTAGCCGACATCCAAGCCAAGCTGAGCCCACTCATGGCATTGGAGGCTAAGCTAACGCCATTGTTGGCATTGGAGGATAAGCTAACACCTCTGCTGGAACTTGTGCAGGAATTCTGACAAGAAAGAGTATGAAATGAACAACAGGATAATCGGCTTGACCTCCTGGACACAAAAAGGAATGACGTGGATTAACAAGTAAGAATGAATATCATTCTCACGGGATTTCAACTCAAACCAAGAGCTAAGCCTGGCGTAGCTAACGTTAGCATGGAGGCTAGCGGGGCTGCAGTGGCTACAGTTGAGAGCGTGTAGAGACAAGTTAGATCATTTCTCACTTCTAAAGGGATTTTTCTTGGATTTGAATAATATTGAAATCTGCTTCCAGCTTCCCAGGAGATAGGAGTCAGATAAACCAGCGATCCTCATTAGATTTGTGAATCAAAAGCACACAATAGCTCTGATGAAGCAAAGAAACCTGTTGCAAGGGACCGCTGTTTCTTGTAATGATCATCTCACTCAATATAATGGTGCTCTGGCAAAGGATGCCAGGCTCCTGAAGCGGAAAAAGCAGATCCAGAGCACATGGGTGCTGAATTCAAGGATCTATGTAAAACCACTTGGTCCACCGGTCCTGACCAAGGCAATGGTAATCACCAACATGAAAGACTTTGAGAAGTGTGTGGTCACGGACGTCTGAGCCTTTATTTGATGTGAAATAAGAGTCAAATATGATTCCAAGAAAAAGGGTCTCCGGGATCTTCCACTGTCTCTTAGGTCAACTTTGACCTGATTTTCAGCAGCGATTCCTGTCCTGCAGACAACTTGAGCTAAACTTACTTGAAGGACAATGGACCTGACAAACAAAGTCATTCATAATGTCAGCAGGTGGACTGATGACTCTCCAACTTGCTGACGGCAATAAGAGACACCTGTGTGGGAGGGCGTGGCTATACACAGAGCAGAGGAGTTTTTTTTATAGAGGGAACCACCACGCAAGGGGAGAGGACGGTTTGAGCCCGCGGCGTGTGAGGCGGCGGCGGCGGCGGCGGCGGGAGGAGGAGGAGAGCTCGGAGCCGGAGGCGCTACGGCGCCTGGGACCTGCAGAGTGCGAGCCACGGCCATCGCGGGCCCTCATCGAGGCGTGGCCCAGCAGAACGCTCACTTGAAGCAGACCCACTGAGGAGGGAGGCGGCATACCCCCCAGAAAGAGAACCACGTCCACTGCGGTGGGAGACGTAGAGGGGTGAACGAGCTTCACCCCTCCCAAAGTTAGGTGTGCCAGCTACACCCCAAGACTCTCATCTTGCAGCCTTTAGCTCAGTCGCCTGTAGTTTTTATTTGGGTCCTGTTTTAGAAATTGACTTCTCATTGTGCATGACTGTGATTTGTTTTTCTTGCATGGTGGCTTGGAGTTCAGGGCTGCAGGCTCACTGGAGGGACTGTAGGCTGAAAGCGCAGAGCAAAGGGGACTGGACTCAACGGCTCTGGATGGACAATATGACCTACTTCCCTTCTGTTTCCTGATATATTTTTTGCACAAACTTTTGTATTAATTTTATTTTTGATGTTTTGTTTTTAGACAACTGGTTTTATCCAGCATTTGTTTTAAATTGTTATTAAAGCCTTTTAAAGAGAAAAGTGAAGGCTTCTGCTGCTTTTGGAGTGACTGGTAAACTCCCCAGTGGATCCCTAAATTTGTAATTTTGGGGGCCTTACCCTCTCCCCTCTGACAATGACAACGTGGAGAACTTTCAAACCAGAAGGACGGCTGTGAATCAGAAAGCAGAATTCAGGAAAATGGTCTTAGATAAAGGCTTTAATCAAGTCACCTGACATGGTTTCCTAAAATGTGATTCTTCTAATGAAAACAACCTGCACTTATTGATTTTTAATATCTGATTTAAGTAAACTGTCTTTCAAACAAAAATGATTTGTTTTTGCTTTTTTTTTTTAATACTTATTCAAATCATTGATTCTTTTGATGATGGTATTCAGCATGACTTACTGTTTTGTTTAATGACCTGAATTACTGTCAGTACAGTATAAATGTCTATTGGTTATGAACCAGTTGATATCTAATGTAAAGTAAATGGTCTGGTTGAGCCGGGTGGGATATATAAGTTTGCTTCCTCCCATTCCCTTTCAAGCAGTCTATCTTTTGATGCCTAGCCCACATGTAAATTTGGATGTAAATCTTTGTGTTACTTATATGTGTTACTCTTCCCTGCTTGAAATAAACCATTTCCAAATCCAAGGAAACAAAGATCCTTGTTCTCTAAAACAGTGTTCTTTAAATCGTAGTACGCTAGTGTGCTGTGAGAGATGTTCAGGTGTGCTGTGGGAAATTCTTCAATTTCACCTAATTGGTCTAAAAAATATTACCTCTGTGTTCATTTAAAAAGAACCAGGTTTCAAACTTCGTTGTTAAAAATATGATTGAAAAAAAAAAAAACTCAGTTTAATAGTTTTTATTGATTCCTATTCAAGAAACTTTGATAAGACTGACTGTATCTAGTACATACGGACTCCAGAGTTTATATGCATTTTTAGTTGGTGCTGTGGCTTGTGATTATCAAGAAAAAACTGGACCTTGGCTCAAAAATGGTTGAAAACCCCTGATCAAAACCCCCTATGTACAAAATGTATTGTATGAGTTACAAATCAAGAATTATGCACGGACAAATCCAAGGTTACACACAAATCAAGAATTACGCACAAACCTAAAGTTACGCACAAACCTAAAGTTATGCACACATGGGGATGATGCTATTTTCTCTCCATAGTATATCACTAAAGAAAAAAATACATCTGGGTTGTCTTGAGCATGATTTGATACAACTGCAATTTTATTATTATTGTCCAAAATTTATTAGTCAAAATGATAATAGAAATATCTTTGAAATAACGTTCATTGTTTGTCAAAAGCACTACAACAACGGCATTTTTTTCTTTCATGAATATTTAACAGTGCAACACTAAGGAGGTCATCACTGTACGGCTTAATTCTTACACGGTTTAATGTATGTATGCCAGCCTAACCAGACAAAATCTGAATTTTCTTTATTTGGGAATCTTTCATTTAGTTTAAACAGCCTCTATCATGCAAAATCAACTTTGAGCTTTCAAGTGTAATATAATGTTTATTCCTCACTATGAACAACCCCAGTGGTATTGTGATCTGTTCATGCATTTCTGCGGATTCCTCTAAAACCCTGCTCTCTGAGCTCCCAACCCTAAAAACGAGCGGGTCCTCACATTCATACGTACAGTATCAAAGTGAGGAACAGCCCGTTCCAGGACGAGTCTGCGTCAGGCTGACACATACTTTCTCTGCAGACCTAACAGTGATCGGCCAAACACCTTCATTTTATAAGCCCACTATGCACATGCATCTTTACAAAAGTTGACTGAATTGCTTTTCTACCCCTACTGCTCCCCCTAATGCTATAACTGAAGGGGCATTTGGAGCTTTAGCGATGTTCAAACTAGTTTTTTTTAAAGTGGGATCTGTAGCAGTATCCCTCTGTCAGTAGGGTGATCCGTGTCGTGCTTGTGACGCGGAAGAAAAATGCATTTCTTCACGTGGGTGCGCTTTGACGCCCATAGGTTTACATTTAAATGTAAGTAAGGACTTTCTTTTGTTTTTCATGACTGTTTAAAGTTATAAACTGATGTTATACAGTTTCTATGCTGGCAGGTATGTGCCAGCAAAGATGATCAGTGACTATTGATGACATCATCGAGGGTTAAGGGTTTGAAGACTCCATTTTTCCATATCACTTCACTTAGAGGGTTAAATGTGGGGGTAGGGAGAAGACGTAGGGATAGGGGAGGAATTTGGATTCAGCCGTCGTTTGTTTGGGCGAAACACAGACACGCTGCCGAAGCCAGCTCTAGGTTGCCGCCATGAAGTGGGCGGCACGCACAAGGACCGAAAGGTGGTTCCTCAGAGATCGAGGAGTCTTATATTTCTTTTTTAAAAAATATAATAAATGTAATATATTATCAAGTATTTGGATATAGTTTACTCTGAAAGCTTTAAGAATAGTATGATGTAGGCCTTTTAAATCTGCAACAAAAGGCCTTTAAAGAATTAAATGTTATTGCTATTTCTGTTGCTGTTCACTTTTTAGCTTATCCCACCAGGGGTTGTCTGAGCGAATCAGCTTTCACTGATCCACACATTTTTGGCAGAGAGATGCCCTTCTTCCTGACACAACCCTGTGTTTTATCTGAGCTGGGGACCGGTACAGGGAGAGTCAGCCGGTCCCCTTGTTGTTCCATAGTCAGGCAGTAACGTGAAGGGTGTTGCTTTATCACAGTCAAAGTATTATATGTTAGGTCTTCTATCTTACATAAATATGGATAAATGCATTTCCCTTTAAATTAGAGCAATAGTTTTGGGAGGCTTTGAAGCTGATGCTGGGACCAACTATTTCCAGATGAACTGCTACACCTCCTGATCGACATTCAGGGGAACCACTGTAGAACAAAAGCACATGGATGTGGGCTTGTTTTGGAAGATCTGGACTAGAGCATTTGCATCTCTGTTACTACAGTTTTGTAATTCGAGTCCATCTGTGTTTAGCTGAAGATCAAACTGGATCGTGAACAGAATAGTCCAAACATGGCAGCAGATCAACAATGGATTGAAGTGAAACACAAGGATCTGTGTCAGTGTAGACGTCTAGACCTCATCCTGACCCAGATTCTGTGCTGACCTTCAGAGAACTGAACCTTCTTGAAATGAGGCAGCATTTGAAACTCATCCTGATTGTAGACTTTGAATAGCTGTCGAAGTAAAAATAATTGGACATGGGAATACTTTTTTTATTCTACCTGACCAGCACAGGTTTCTTCCGTCCTGGAAGCTCCAGGTGGTCCTGGTCAACCTGCAGAGACTCGTCCACCATCCTCCCACATCGGTGACAACCTTCTGTCGTGTTTTCAACGTCTGAGCTGTGAAGGAGAACACAAAAAAAGTTCACCTTCATCTCAGCCGTGTTCCAGTTCCATGAATGCATTCCCAGATCTGTTTCAATTGGCAGCATCAAACACTGGTCTGATTGGCTGGAGGTGTGGCTTTCAGTCTTTCCTCCAGCCAACCAGAAGACAGCAAATACATTTTTCACTCTGCTTTTTCATAGGATAATGGTCCTTGTGGTTCAAAATCAAAGTCGTTTACAGTAACAATACATGCATTTTATCCACTACAAATGAGTTTTTCATTCAGGAGTTCTGCTTCCATTTTGTCTGATTTGACCATTTGGTGTGCAGCAGCAGGAGCAGCAGCAGGAGCAGCAGCAGCAGCAGCAACAGCAGATATTGGTGTTTTAAATTAAACAAAAGTTGTTTAGGATTTTATGCAGGATATGTTAAGTCCTAACTTAACTTAATAATATGAGCATTATTTATAATTACTTTGTGATAATTAATTATATGACAGATTGTGCATAACATATGATAAGTTAAAAATCTATATTTCTAAGTTCTTGATCCTGCAGTTTTTAAAGCACAACCCAAAGACTGCGCTCACAAAGTTTACACTAACCTTTGCTATCATTTCTACACACTTGATGCAACATCTGACTATTGAGAAACATGAGAAGCTGAGATCATTTACTTTATAAACTCCTTCATCAGGATGAAAACATCTAAAGCATCTGGATCCAATGAGGAAGAACGTACTGATAGTCTCTGCTCTTGGGCTTCGGGGCTCCTCTGTTGCTCCTCTGGACGTCCTCCAGCGATGTCTGCTGCTCCACACACTGCTCTGTCATCACACTCGCTGGATTTGTCTCAGCCAGCGCCTTTCTGTGCAGCTGTGAGAGCTGAAAGCTGAAGCTTGATCTGTTGCTCTCGCACCTGGGTGTGGGAGTGTCTGCTGAACACTGGTCTCACATGTCACAGCCAATCACATGGCAGGACGGGGTTGCATGTGCATGAAAGAGCGAAACAGTGTTCTCTGTCAATGGAAACAGCATGTAAACCTTTGATCTGGCTTCTTACTCAACTCTGTTTGGAACTTGCATTTAACAGGAGACTGGACGTTTCAACATCTGGAGGAACTTCTGAGACTTCCTCAACCATCATGTCTGTGTTCATGTTCTTTGAAACAATGTCGGTTGTATTTCACGCTCAGAGGGATTTACAAACATGTAAATGTTCTGGAAAAAAACAAACTACTTCCCTGTATTATTGCTTTTTTTAACTGAGCATACTGAACTCAAACTTCTGTCTTCATTTGCACCATGGAGCACAAACGGAAAGTCTGCAGACTCTCCTGACATGTTCTGACATCAAACAATCTCTTGGATTAAATCTTAGTTTCCAGTCGTATGACACTCCTAATCAAATTAAATCTGGAATTCAAATGTCATGCAGTTCAAATATGACCCATTGACAGACCGTTTGCTCCCAATTGAATGTCTTTGTTTGCAATATTTCACTAAAATCTAAAATAAACCTAATTATAGCATGACTTTCCATAAATAAAAGTAAAAGCAGCATGTTTTCTTGTGGTTAGGAGGAGCACTTTCAAACGCAGGTGTGTTTGAGTGGCAGCCATTGACTGTTGTACCTGTGACTCCTGCTTGATTCATCCACCCCGGCGTTTGTCTCTTGTTTTATGACAGACCAGGCATTTGGTGCGCATGTCCACCACCTACAGCCGAAAGAGGCTTGGTGTGATGTTGAAGTGGTAAAAATCTTGCAGTTGGGGCACAGAACGTAAATGCTTCAGTTCTTTGCTCATGTCCTTGCAATGGCAGATTTGGATGGCCATCATGTCAGGAGAATGGCCTTGGTTTATCTTTACTCGAAAAACAAATGCAGCAAATGCAGACATTGGCAAGCTTGTTGCTGAGTTCTGGGTTCACCAGATGAACCAGGTACACTCTGAGTTTGGTGAGTTTCACCGTGTCACCACCAAATCTGAGTCCCTGATTGGTCAACATTCAACGGCCACGCTTTGTACATAGAGCCTGAAAACGATCGTAAAAACTTGTATAGCCACATATGAATGCTGGGGTTTCAAAAAGCAAGCCCAAAACGTGCATTTACATGCACTTTTCTTAGGAAGTGGCCACTTGAACAAGCATGGTCTAGAGTGGTGTGTAAGTAGGTCAAAGCTACAGTATGTACACACCGGGCATTTGACATGCATTCAAGCATGCACATTTAGCCCGTGTTGTTCACACTGGACAAGCAGGGAGGGGCTCCTTTTTCTTTTGTACTGCTTGCTAGATCATGTCTATCACTTGCAATTGGACTTGGTGTGAAATGCCCAAGTGGTGCAAATCTCTTGACGTGGGTATTGCTAGTTTCCTTGCAATGGCGCATATGTATTACTATCACGCCAAGAGTGGCTTTGGTTTATCTTTATTTGTAAAACAAACGCAAACATCGTAAGGCTTGTGGTTGTGTCTGGGTGCACCAGCTACACTGAGTTTGGCGAGCGTCCTAGTTCCTGATAGTTCAAAATTCAACCCCTGGTTTAGTTAGCAATCAGTGGCCACGTTCTTTATAGGTAGAGCCCAAAAAAGTAAAAGCTGTAAAAACTTGCAAAGCTTCATGTGATTGCGAGAGTTTTAAATGCAGAAGCCAAAAACGCAGTTAAGCTTACATACACGATTACATTTACATTTACTCCTTCATTGGAAGGAGCCACTTGAACTCACGTTGCTGAGGCAGTGTGAAGACTGAACTCTACCAAACTAAAGTCCTGGTTTGTCTTTCCAGGAATTAAGGCATCTGAAGGCAAACTCTCTGTCAATTCTTACAAAAAGGCAGTCTCAACCCCCAGAGCTTTATCTTTGCACTGAAATGGAATGTCACATAGATTCAATTAGGTTTCCATTTTGTCTATTTTTACCCTGCTGCCACGCAACAGGAGCTAATCAGTTCAAAACTTCACACAAAAAACAGAGCTTCAGAAATGTACATGGTTACATGTCATCATAGGGACTATTTTTGCCCTTCTGTTTATGCACTTTTGTATTTTGCATTTTAAAATGATTTTTAATTATGATTTGCTTGGTTGTTTTTCTTAGGTTGTTGGAGCCTATCCAAAACATTCGTTTTTTACGAGGCCGCCTCTGGTCAATAAACAACTTTTGCCCATTTTTTTCCAAACTAATTTAAACATTTTTCCTTTTTCAGCCTCACAATTTGATAATAAAATGACTTTTATTCATCTCCTCCTTAAACCCGATTTCTTTTACATTTGCTGTTGTTTAACAAGAATTTATAAATAAATAGTTTTGACATTTTTTTTGAGCAGCACATTCAAACACAAATGCAAATACAGAAAAAAAATGCCTCCACTTATTGACTCCTCCCTGAAGACTTCTTCATAAAAATGTGCAAGCATTTGACACATCTATACTAAACAACAAACACTGGGCTGACCTGCAGAACTGAAGCCCAGACAAATGTTCCAGGCTGACTGATTGATCTGTTTATTTACTTTGTTTCTGACTTTAGCCCTTTTACTGACTGAACACATACTACACGATGCACTTTGAAATCCACACATGGATGTAAAAAGTTACACACAAAATGTGTTTTTGCATGAGCTTTTTTTTTTTTTTTAACTTTTCAATAACTGTCCAGGGTGTATCCCACCTTCACCTGACAGCAGCTGGGATAGTGTCCAGTAACCCCATAGCGTGACCCAAAAGGGATCAAGTGTTTCATAGATAGATGGATGGATGGAATAACTGTAGCCACATGTTTGGAAAACGCTGAACTACGTCAGCATCGCAGTGAAGCACAAACCCAAAACAATGAATGGATGTTTAAACTTCAGGCTGCTACACCAATTCAACAAGAATCCTTTAAGGCCCTTTGTGTTTGTGTTGTGTGCTTGCCTTGTAGCTGCATGTGTGTTGTGTGCAGAAACGCAACCACAGCAGGAGCTTGCCGCATGTTGAATGCAAACAAAGCAGATGCCCTTTGAGAGGCAAACATAAACCGGATGATCACCAACTGATCTTCAGGATAAAAAGAAAAAATGGGAGGGTTCTCTCCACAGCTGAATGTTGCTGGTTTGAATCCCAGCTTGTCTTCTTCCTGCGTAGATTTTGGTCTTTTTTCTTAGCTTCATTCCATCAGTAAAACTCTTGTATTAAGCAGTGACATGAGGGCGGTCTGTGGGCTCCAGTCTGCACTCTGAAGGAGGTTTAAAAAGCAAATCAGGTCCAAACCAGAGTAGTTACAAAAATAACTACACAGTTAAACCCAAACGCCTGTTCTGAATATGATGCCATTTCACATTTTAAAATGTCTTTACTTTAAGTTTAACTGGCATACGTGTCTTTATCAGCTGTTGAAAGCAAAAAAAGAATTTAAACCAGCGGAATGTTAGTATAGATAGAATGCTTTCAAAGATGTGCTTATGAACAAGACAAAACTAAGATAATCCTAAATGCTGGCACATTCAGGAAACTTGTCCAGATTAGCCATTTTCTGGACCTAAAAGTAAACTAGCAGATAAACTGATGGTGAAAATCACGTGTCACAGTGAGGACATGAATTCAAAAACTACTCTTTTAATTTTTTTCAGTCTTTTACTGGTAAAAAAAAATAAAACACATTTCTGAGCCATTTTGGAGGCACTTGACAATGCTGGACTAAATTTGACAGTTTGTCCATAAAAGATATATTATTTGTGAGTAAGAGTATAACAAATTTTGGATCGACTTTGATCATCTTTTGATCTATTTTAAAAGTGTTCCCTGAGATCTTTTCATGATGTTTATCCTCCTGAGACCCGAGCTTTTGTGTGATGTGCATTTTGTATTTCTTATTGCTATTTGAGGTAAGTAGGATCTAATAACCATAATACCTGAAGTGTGAATTTGTACAGGAAGTAGCTTTTGCAAAAAAAATTATGTCCTAGCTTCAACCAACTGATAAAATGTGTCAAATTAACTCCAGATGAAACTAGAAAGAGTATTTTACAAAAAAAACATTGGTTTCATTCATGAAATTTGGATACAACTTTTACCCTTTTTTTCCTTCTGATACTGGTGTAGTTCTGTGATGTTACCACAGGATGAAGGGGGCAGTGTTTCTAAATGTAGCCAACAGATAAGATCTGAAAAAGTGAGTATCATCGTGCTAGGAGGCACAAATGTAATGTCCTCGTATGAGAACGAATGGTCTCTGGAGGTTAAGCCAAAAATAATAATAAAAAAAAAAAAGGTTTTTTCTGCAGAGCAGCAGGAGTTCATCAAAAATTCACCTAAGTTGTAGGTGGGACCGTTGGCCTAATGCAACCCTACCACCTTCCCGTTGCTCATACTATCTGAGAGCTCTCCGTTTACACTCTCTCCCAGTACACAGCCCTTAACATTACCAGTGCAACAAAAATGAATGATATAGCTGTCCAGCCGTACAGTTTAGAGACCGATTCCAGCTCAGACGTACATGGATCTGCAAGTGGATGCATCAGAATACAGAGGAGCAGAAAGCTTGTGGCCCACCCAGAGTATTTTTTACGTCATAAATATGATCTTTACCCAACTGCATCTTTTTCATCTGCACCTGATTAGTGATTTGAATAAAGAAATCCTCAGAAATGCAGTTTTAGACTTGATTTTTTTTATACAAGTCCTCCATCATGAGAAAAATGTCACAAGAATTTGTTAAAAATACCAAAAAGACCATTTTCATCTGCGGTCTTTAAAATATTCCAGTTGTCCTTTATCATGCTGATGGGATTACATTTGTTAAACCTTCATTTAAATTATTTTTTCCCAAACCTGCTTCAGTGCAACCAAACAAGTAATTGCTGCAGATTAACAAGTTAGTGAGTTCTTAATTATTGTTGTTTTTTATTTTGTTTACCAGTGTCCTCAGAAAACTGAACCTCTGGTTGAACTTTCTGGTGTGAAAGTTGTTCTTCAGAGTCAGCTACACTGAAAACACCTCAAACCAGAACCTCTTCATGTCTTATCTCAGTTTTTGCTCACTGACTCAAAAAGCAAGAATTATAACTGACCTACTGCCCCAAATCTGTAATCTCTGTTCAGATATTGATCACACTGTCTGTTTACCTGCAGATAGTGAAGGAACTTTTAAACATGTTTGTTTAAAAAACGCTGAGTTCCATTAGTCAAAAACAGGAACGGATCATGAGATCAGAGCACGAGGCTGCACTCTGGGTTCCAGAAAAAACATTTTCAATCTGAAGCATATTTTTGATTTACTAATCCAGTAGTTAATTTCTCAGGAAGTAAAAAAAAAAAAAAAAGACAACAACCCTATAAACAAACAAACAAAAGAACCTGTGTTTAAATTCCCCATGCCATGTTTTCCCCAATGTTGTCACTAAAGGTTCTCATTCATCCATGTGATCCCTTTAAATTGACTCATGGCCTCCATCCATCCACTTAACCCACTCCTTC
Organism: Oryzias woworae; assembly: GCA_016861445.1. Classification (NCBI taxonomy): domain Eukaryota; kingdom Metazoa; phylum Chordata; class Actinopteri; order Beloniformes; family Adrianichthyidae; genus Oryzias; species Oryzias woworae. Next base: position 197,802 of record BOLG01001191.1, read on the forward strand.
CCTTTCAGGGGTTATTGGAGCCAACCCAGCTAATATTGCATGACCTAAGGTGGGGCACACACTCACACACACCTAGGAACAATTTATCGACACCATTTAAGAAGCATGTTTTTTTGAACGGTGGGAGGAAGCTGGAGTGCCCAGAGGAAACCCACGCATACACAAGGAGAACATGCAACTCCAGACAGAAATGACCCTGCAGGGATTTGAATCAGGGCATTCTTGCTGTGAGGTGAAAGTGCCAACCACAACACCACCATGCAGCCCTGGATCATGCGCACCCATCCAACAAGTTTCATCTTTCTGTGTTGAGTTGCCTTTGAAATCTGCAGTTACCAAACTCCAAGGTAAAGGGCGCCCCCTGGTGTAACAGGCAGTGACCTTCAGGGCCTGGTTATATGATGGTAAATAAATGAATGTGATGACTGGCGCTTTAAAGGTTCACAGCCCATTCATAATTTTCCCATGAATGAATTCTGGAGGGCTGTGGTCACCAGCTCTGTTTTTCAAATATGACAGACTAATTCAAAGGAGAACGTTCAAACTCAGCCCGCCATGGATCTTCAAACCTCATCAGGTTTCCATGACTCAAGAATGAGTCATTTTTAAGCGTCCTTAGCACTAAAAACATTTATAATTTGTTTTCTTAAATCTGTAAGCAAGGACCCAGCTGTGATCTGATGACTAGAGCTTTGTGCCATTCATTTGTCTTGATTTGTCTTTTAATTCACAAAGTGAAATGAAGGAATTTAAAGGATAAACAGCTTTATCCAGTCTTCAGGCTCCAGTCTTTATGGAGATGAATAGTTGGACACAAAGATGCTATTTAATTTGTTTGGAACTTGAGAGATAAAGATCAAGACCAACGTTTAAAATTACTATTAAAATATGCTAGTTTTTCTGCTCTCTGTGCTGCTGGTTGGCTGAAGTTCAAGTTTTATGTAAATTTTAGGACATTTTTACATTTTCTGTGTGACTCAATGGATGGAATGTTTGGGAATAGAGTGGATGATGTCACAGCAAGAGTAGAGCAGTTTGATTTTTTTATGATGAAACATTTCAAGAAAAAACTGAGAGAACTCAAACAATGTTTGTCACAGAGTCAAGAAAATTGCATTCTGGGTCCTTCACCACCACTTCTGTGGTGGTCACGCATTGTAGTAAGTCATTAAAGCTCAGTCATCCTTTAAGTTTTTAGGCATGGGATTAGTACAGAGTAAAGACTTCAAAAGTATTGCTCTTTTTTTTACATGTAAAGGCCAACTTTGAAGAAAATTGTGTTTTTGTTTTTTTTCGCGTGGTCCCCTTTACCAAAAAAAGCATACTTAAAGTATATGTTTTAAAGTATAGTTAGGTATAGAAAAGTATTTTTCAAATACCCTTAGAAAGTATACTGGCAGCTTACTATCAAATATCCTTCTTGAGACTAGATTGACCAACTTAATTTATAAAAATGTACAATTAGTTTACGGGCAATATACTTTAATTTTACTCTAAGTTTATGAAAGGTTACTAAAAGTAACATTTCTGGTATACTGTAAGTTTACTGACAATTAACTTCAAACTTACTTTAAGTTTACGAAAGTATCCCACAATGATACTTAAACAACCTTTATTTACTGTTGATTTACTGACAACAGACTTCAAGTTTACTATGACTTTATGACGGTACCCTTCCAGCACTTACAGCACTGGCTGGTCGCTGCTGCTGCCTCGGCGGGGGTCTTGGTCTGGGGATGGCTGGAAATTCCCCCTCCTTTTCTTTTTACATTCCATCAACCACTTCAGCTTCAAACATTCACCTGAGCACAGGCGTCGGCTCACCTTTCATAATTAGTTTACCTGACAGAGTGGAACACTTTACACATGTTGGTTTGTATGCATAAGTCTGCATGTGAACTATATGTTAATAAGTTTGTGAAGACTCTTGAGCCAGCAGGTATGTTTGTAACAACTAAGTGTGTGGACAGGCCCCGCCCACTTTATATTAACACTCACACTTGATTGTAATGATTATAAACTTCCAGCATCTTGTTGCCTGTTTTTTTACAATTCTACACCCCCTCCCCTTTAGTCATCCTCTAATTTCTGTAAACCACCCTTTTCCCCTTTTCTTTTGTGCCCCCCCCCGATATCTCGCTCTTCATCTCCCTTTCTTTTTCCGTCCGTTCCAACCAAAAGGACACAAAGTTTAGTTTACATTACAAAAGAGATTTATACGAATATGCACCTGGTGTGTTTGATGATTTTTAACCCCTGATAACAGCAAAATCGAGGCTCTCAGCTCATATCTCTTTGCTCAGCTGTTTGATAGGACAAGTTAAAAAAAGAAAAAAGAAATATGCTAGCTGTTTTTTGCTAAATTGGAATCTACCAAAGTTTTTCATGCTAATTTGGCTTACATTTTAGCAATATCTGTTTTGGCTAATTTTGCATCTACTGTGGTTTTTAAAGCTAATTTTGCATTTAGTTAACATTTTAGCAATATGCTAGCTATTTGGCTAATTTAGCTCTTACTAAGGTTTTTTTTAGACTAAATCTGATAATATATTTAGCAAAATGCTAGTTGTGGGCTACACAGTGGCACAATGATTAGCGCTCTTGCCTCACAGCAAGAAGGTTCCTGGTTCAAGTCCCGGCTGGGAGACCTGAAACAGCATCACCAATAGAGGACCTTCCTGTGTGGAGTTTGCATGCTCTCCCCGTGCATGCGTGGGTCTTCTCCGGGGACTCCAGCTTCCTCCCATTGTCCAAAAACTTGCTTCATAGGTTAATTGGTCACTCTAAATTGTCCCTAAGTGTGGATGCGAGTGTGTATGGGTGTGTGTCCCTTGCCTTTCCCCAATGAGTGGCCAGGTTAGGCTCTGGCACCCCTGTGACCCCAGAAGGGACAATACAGGTTTAGAAAATGAATGAATGCTAGCTGTTTTAGCTAAATTGGCATCGACAGTGGCTTGCAAAAGTATTCACACCCCTTGTACTTCTCCAAATGTTCTCAAATTATGACTGCAAACATAAAGCTATTGTATTGTAATTATATGTAAAGACCAACACAAAGTAGCACACAATTGTGAAATGAAAAGAAAATTATACAAGAGTGTAACATTCTTTTTAAGATAAAAAAAACTGTTTTTTATCCAGAAGACATTTCCAGACCCCTGGAAAGCAACTCAAGCACCTGATAATTTTAAACCAAAGGTCAAAACTATATTTTTGGAGCTGCCTTTGATTACTTGTTTTAATTTTATTTTCTTACATCCCTTATAAATTGTAATGTTGCTTAAAATGTTTTCTTTAAGTCAGTTGACTTGCCTCATTTAAGTGATGTCTTTATTTTGAACCGGTGTCGCTAAAGAAATTGATGTGAGTCAGCGTAACCAGTGAGTTAAATTTTTACGGGGAAACTTTGTAAAAATCACTTTGTTGAACAGTGCCGGCTATGCATGTCTGGATATTTTTTTCCACTATTAATTAAAAAACGAAATAAATAATTTTATCTTGTCTTTAGCTAGTATTCATACAATACAATCGCAGATTCAGATGCGTCAACTGGATTGTGGCCAGGGCCCCATACTGGAGACAGGCCAAAAGTTGGGGCTCTCAGGCGAGCGCCTGGTGGCCGGGGCTCCAACCGCAGGCCCCAGTCGGGTATAACCTGAAGGATAGACGTGGGATCCCTCTCCAGTGGGCCAAACACCTGCAGGAGAGCTCAGAAGGGGCTGGTAAAATTTGGTTTTGATGGCAGTGGAAGGTGAGTGCCTCGGGGGTATAAACCCCAGTCATGTTACTTGGCTTTTACATGGAATGTCACCTCTATTGGAAAAAAGGAGCCTGAGCTTGTGCAAAAGGTCAAGAGGTACCAGCTGAAGCTCCGCACTAAGCCTGCTAGCCAGATTATTACCCGCAGTGCGGCAGAACCAGACTGCCAAGCACTCAAGCCCCTGCCCGGGCAGCAGGCGGGGACAGCTCAGGATGGGTTTATACCGGTGGGAAAGAAGCATAGCACTACACGTTAAAACTCAGAGCTTCCGAAGCTCCCGTTAGGTTATACGTTTTCTCCCCTCGGCAACACGCCAGCTGAACCTTCAACTCTAATCTTCGGCTCTGAAGTTAGACACGTGAAGCTCCTGACGGTCACAGTCAGGTCTTTTCCGGGAGCCAGAGTTGGTGACATAGAAGGAAAGCTTAGAATGTTAGCTCAGAGTAAACCCAGGTTCCGTCGAGTCGTGATTCACGCAGGCGGTAATGAGGAGACAATCAGAAGTTCTTAAATTAAACGTTGAATCTGTTTGTAAACTTGCTAAGTCGATGTCGGACACTGTAATTTTCTCTGGTCCCCTCCCAAACCTAGTCAGTGATGAAATGTACAGCCGCTTTTCATCATTTAACCGCTGGTTAGCCAAATGATGCCCAAAAAACGGCGTTGGCTTTGTTGAAAATTGGAGCGCGTTTTGGGGAAAGCCCGGTCTCATGCGTAGAGATGGCATCCATCCCACTCGCATTTCTGCGAGCATTAACAGTACAACCTGACAACCCAGGGACAGGTTCTGGGCACAGAGCAGCAGTTTAAAACTCTCCTCTGAGTTCCCTTTAGCGTCAGTGCAAACCCCATACAGAGTTAGTCCAGCAGCTGTTAGCTTTAGCTTATGTACACACGTGGACAAAATTGTTGGTACCCCTCAGTTAAAGAAGGAAAAACCCACAATTCTCACTGAAATCACTTGAAACTTACAAAAGTAACAATAAATAAAAATGTATTGAAAATTAAATAATCAAAATCAGCCATCACTTTTGAATTGCTGATTAACATAATTATTTAAAAAAAACAAACTAATGAAACAGGCCTGGACAAAAATGATGGTACCTCTATAAAAGATTGAAAACTATTTGACCAGACTGACATGATTAACTCAGGTGTGTCCTTTAATTGACATCACAGGTGTTACCAAACTCATAATCAGTCAGTCTGCCTATTTAAAGGGAGACAAGTAGTCACTCTGCTGTTTGGTGAAAAGGTGTGTACCACACTGAACATGGACAACAGAAAGCGAAGGAGAGAATTGTCCCAGGACATCCGAAAACAAATGATAGATAAACATCTTAAAGGTAAAGGCTATAAGACCATCTCTAAACAGCTTGAACTGCCTGTGACAACAGTGGCTCATATTATTCAGAAGTTCAAGACCTACGGGACAGTAGCCAACCTCTCTGGACCGCAAGAGGAAAATTGATGACAAATTGAAGAGACGGATCGTTGGAATTGTATCCAAAGAGCCCAGAACAACCTCCAAAGAAATTAAAGGTGAACTCCAAGGCCAAGGTACATCAGTGTCAGATCGCACCATTCGTCGTTGTTTGAGCCAAAGTGGACTTCATGGGAGACGACCAAGGAGGACACCACTGCTGAAAAACAATCCTAAAAAAGCCAGACTGGAATTTGCAAAAATGCATGTTGACAAGCCCCAAAGCTTCTGGGAGAATGTCCTTTGGACAGATGAGACCAAACTGGAGCTTTTTGGTAAGGCACATCAACTCTATGTTCATAGACTCAAAAACCAAGCATACGAAGAAAAGAACACTGTCCCTACGGTGAAACATGGAGGAGGCTCAGTCATGTTTTGGGGCTGCTTTGCTGCATCTGGCACGGGGTGTCTTGAATGTGTGCAAGGTACAATGAAATCTGTAGACTATCAAGGCATTCTGGAGAGAAATGTGCTGCCTTGTGTCAGAAAGCTTGGTCTCAGTTGCAGGTCATGGGTCTTTCAACAGGACAACGATCCAAAACACACAGCCAAAAACACCCAAGAATGGCTGAGAGAAAAGCGTTGGACTATTCTAAAGTGGCCTTCCATGAGCCCAAATCTGAATCCCATTGAACATCTGTGGAAGGAGCTGAAACATGCCATTTGGAGAAGACACCCATCAAACCTGAGACAACTGGAGCAGTTTGCTCATGAGGAGTGGGCCAGAATACCTGTTGACAGCTGCAGAACGCTCATTGACAAATACAGAAATCGCTTCATTGCAGTGATTGCCTCAAAAGGTTGTGCAACAAAATATTAAGTTATGGGTACCATCATTTTTGTCCAGGCCTGTTTCATTAGTTTTTTTTTTTTTAATAATTATGTTAATCAGCAATTCAAAAGTGATGGCTGATTTTGATTATTTAATTTTCAATAGATTTTTTTTATTGTTACTTTTGTAAGTTTCAAGTGATTTCAGTGAGAATTGTGGGTTTTTCCTTCTTTAACTGAGGGGTACCAACAATTTTGTCCACGTGTGTACTGAAGGGCGAGTGAAAGGAGTAAAACACAGAAACAGCTACTAGTACTTTCAATCACAACAAGCAAAATTAATATGTCATTAAATGTGAGTTACTAAACATTAGATCCATTTTCTCAATAAATAAAGAACAGCTCAGAAGAACATTGACTGACCGTTCTGTATCTGAATTTAAACTTACAGTCCAACCAATATTTAGTAACATGCTGAGCACACACTCTGAGAGCAGCTCCCATAGTTTCAGTTGATGACTCCATGGAGGCCCTCTGGAGAACACTTGATGTCGTTGCTCCTTTGAAACCAAAACTATTTAGACAAAACCGACTATCACCGTGGTTTAACGCTGAAACACGTTCCCTTAAACAAGAAACCCGTAAATTAAAAAGAGAATGGTGCCGATCCGGCTCAAATCAGTCCATGAATAACCAATACTATTCAACTTTATTATCATAGAATGGACATAATCAAAGATTTCTTTTTAGTACTATAGCCAGACTGACCAGGAGTCACAGCTCAGTGGAACCACATATTTCTGCTACTCTCAGCCCTGAGGAATTTCTTACATTTTTTAATAGTAAAATCTTAAATATTAGACATAAGCTGAACAAAGTTATCCCTACTATCAGCCCAGAACAGGCAAAAACAGTAGAAACAAAGGAATCTATAGAAACATCTGTAACATTAGCCTGCTTCACTGCTGTAGATCAAGCAGAATTAACATCACTTATTACATCCTCCAAAACCTCAACTTGTCTTTTAGACCCAATCCCCACTAAGCTTTTTAAAGAAACCTTCTGTTGTGATGTCAGGAGGCGTGGTTCGGCTGCAAGGCACACCTGTTCCAGATCTCCACTCTACTTAAGCTGCAAGGGGACCTCCTGTCAGCGCCAGATCGTTACCCAACCAACAAGTGGTAACTAGTAGCGTTCAGTCTCAGACCTGTGCTTCCTACACCCTTACCTTGTCTGGTTTCGTCACACAGCTGCCCGTCCTCCTGTTCTGGTTGACCCTGGTTCTTCGACTCTGAGTCAACCTGCGACTCCACCACACCCCGCCAGCTGCGCTCCTTCCTCTACCCTCCTCTCCAGACTCCAGTCTCCAAACTCCGGCCTTCCTCTTGCAATAAATCAACTCATCCTTACTCTGCTCATGGATCCTGTTCTTCTTCTCCCCGCATAACACCTTCCCCTTAATTAATGAATCAATTTTAACTATAATAAATACTTCCATAGAAACAGGTTATGTGCCACAGTCTTTTAAATATGTAAATGTTAAACCTCTTCTGAAAAAGCCCAGTTTAGATTCTGGCATTTTAGCCAACTATAGACCAATATCACATCTCCCCTTTATCTCAAAGATATTAGAAAGAGTTGTAGTTAAACAGCTATACCACCACCTACAGGACAATAGCCTCTTTGAAGATTTCCAGTCAGGGTTCAGACCTCACCATAGCACTGAAACTGCACTAGTTAGAGTCACTAATGACTTGTTACTGGCCACAGAAAAGGGACTAATCTCTATTCTGGTCCTGTTAGATCTTAGTGCAGCCTTTGACACTATAGACCACAGCATCTTACTCCAGAGACTAGAGCATGACATTGGGATCAGAGGATCTGCCCTTCAATGGTTTAAATCCCATTTATCTGATAGGTACCAGTTTGTTCATGTAAATGGACATTCCTCCCATTATAGTCGAGTTAGCCACGGAGTCCCACAAGGCTCAGTTCTAGGACCCTTCCAGTTTATGCTTTACATGCTGCCCCTAGGGAACATAATCAGGAAACACGGGATTAATTTTCACTGTTATGCAGATGATACACAGTTGTATCTATCCATTAAACCCGACCAGAATGACCGCTTAGAGAAACTTAATGCCTGCATTAGTGACATCAAGATTTGGATGGCAGTTAATGACCTCCTCCTAAACCCAGAAAAAACTAAGGTCATTATACTAGGTCCAAAATACCTCAGAGATGCTCTACCTGTTCAGACGGTCTCCCTGGATGGTGTAAATATAGCCTCCAATCCCACAGTTACAAACCTGGAGGTTTTATTTGACCAGGATTTATCATTTAAGACTCACATCTCACAGGCTTGTAAAACTGCATTTTTTCACCTACGCAATATTTCTAGGATCAGAAACATATTATCTAGAAGCGATGCTGAAAAACTCATCCATGCGTTTGTTACGTCTAGACTGGATTACTGTAACTCTTTGCTAGCAGCTTGTCCTAAAAGTTCTTTAAAAAGTCTTCAGCTTGTTCAAAATGCAGCAGCTAGATTGTTAGCAGGAACCAGCAGAAGAGAACACATTACTCCTGTGTTAGCTTCACTTCACTGGCTCTCAGTTGAATCTAGAATCCAGTTCAAAATCCTCCTGCTAACCTATAAGGCCTTGAATGGTATGAACCCATCCTATATTAAAGATCTCATAGAGCCTTACCAACCAAACAGAACACTTCACTCACAAAATGCAGGACTGCTTGTGGTTCCTAGAATCTCTAAATGCACAGTTGGAGGTAGAGCCTTTAGCCACCAAGCTCCTGTTTTATGGAATAAACTCCCAGCTCATATAAGAGAGGCTGACACAGTTTCTACATTCAAAGTTAGGATTAAAACATTCCTCTTTAGACAGGCTTATTGCCAGGCTAGCTAGCAATCAGAGAATATTTAACTTACTCTCTACCTCACCTACTGTAATGAAGTTTTCCACACTGTCTCTGCTCGCTCCTTCTCACTCTTCGTCCACCTCTTACACCCCCCCATTCCTCTCTCCCCTACCCGAAACAGGGTGTGTATCCTTTCTCTAGACATGTGTTTGTTTATTAGACATAAACTTGTTATTCAACCATGTAGTTATAGAATTAATAGAGCTCACTTTTCTTTAATAGTTCTAGTACATCAACTGTCCGTCTGGGTTGCGGATCTTTCTTTCATGTGGGAAACCCTGAGGTTTCTTAGTTTTTCCCCAAAAAGAAAACAGGTTTTTTAATGAGTTTTTCCTCACCGAGAAGGAGGGTTTAAGGAAAGATTATACAGGTGGCTGGAGGGGAGAGGAGCCCCAGGGAGCAGCTCGATGGCGCAATCATAGGGCTGGTGGGGAGGAAGGGCAACAGCTTTATCCTTGCTAAAAACCTCAGCCAGGTCATGGTACTCCACTGGAACATTGGATAGGTTGACTGACTCGGGTGACCTGACGGTGACAGGGGAAGGCCTGGGAAGTGCTGAGCGAAGACAGGAGGAGTGACAAGAGGGGTCCCAACTGAGAATACAGCCTGTGCGCCAGTTCACATGGGGGTTGTGGAGCGAAAGCCATGGGTGCCCGAGGACCACAGAGATATTGGGAGTGTCCACTAAAAGAAAACGGAGTAGCTCCTGATGATTACCTGAAACGATCAATTTGGTTGGTGCGGACTGGTCATGAACAGTGTACAGCTGCTGTCCATTCAGGGCTTTTGTAATGACTGGGGATGTCTACAGGCTCTGTTGCCAGCTTGAGTCTATGGGCCAATCTTCGGTCCAGGAAGTTGCCCTCAGCTCCAGAATCCAAAAGGACACGAACTGGATGCGTTGATTGGGGGAGACATAAAGTGGCAGGAAGCAGGGTCATGGATGGCAGGATGGAACTGCTTGGGGTCGCCAGTACTCCCGCCCTCATTGGTGACCCTGGTCTTTTGGCCGCAGAATACAACTCGCCACATGATGGCCCCCTTCGCCACAGTAAAAACATAACCTGCTCTGGAGCCGGCGTTGTCTCTCCTCCCAGGGGAGCTGGGTGCGGCCCAATTGCATGGGTTCCTCCCCCTCCAATGGAACACTAGTGGGTGGAGCCAGGGCTGCAAAGGACGCTGGTGTGGGAAGCGGCCGGCCTTGGCGTTCTCGTGCCCTCTCCCGGAGTCGGTTGTCCAATCTGATGGTCAGGGAGATCAGTTCATCTAGGGAGTTTGGAGGATCTCTGGTGGCAAGTTCGTCCTTTAGTTGTTCTCGAAGTCCTCTTGTGAAAACACCTTGCAGAGCTGCGTCGTTCCAGCCAGCCTCTGCAGCAATTGTACGAAATTTTATGGCGTATGCAGCCGCGCTGAGAGATCCCTGTCGTATCTGTAGGAGTTGTTTAGCCGCCTCACCACCCCTGATTGGATGGTCAAACACCTTCCTCAATTTATTGATGAAGTCAGCATAAGTCATCTGCCCCAGGCCTTGAGAAGGCGGGAGCCACTGGCAAACAAACACTCTAGTTAGTAGGCAAATCTATGACACAAGAGTGGAGTCCTAAGACACGTCTTGGGAGCCAGCACGTTACCGTCTTGGGCAAGCTAACAGTCTGGCGCTGGAGCTGGGATCTCCACGATCCTTTATACACCTGCTGGAGACCCAGGTGCAGGCAATCATGGTGGGCATACCTGGTGGCTGATTGAGCACAGGTGGGTGCTGTCATGGCGTCTGACGACCCACAACAATTCCTATATATAACATACTAAACATGTTAATTTGAACAAAAGTGCATCATTGGGCGCTGAATCTTAAAATAAATAAGATGGATGGATGGATGGATTTACAACTTTAAATTCATCAGTGTTTCCCGCCGCTGCAATAACCTCCCCCTCCGGGCCCCCCTCACTAAGCACACAGAGCAACCGGGTTGTTTTCCGTGGCAAAGACGTCCATAAAGCAGGAAAATCTTTGGATAGCCTCAAAAACCCAGACGTGGAAACGTGTTTACTGATATTTTTTGTAGAACTCTGCAAAATAAATAAACCTGATCTCTCATCATCTGCGTCTTATGAGTTAAACTCCTCCCACACACGGCGGGAGAGTCTGATTTTTTAGACACACTTTTCAACAAGCATCAGGCAGCAACTTTGATGCACTTTAAATTATAGACGGTGGACATAAACTTGATGCTCCAATTGCTGCTGTTTGATCGGATAATTGATTTTCAACCGTGGCGACTGATCCGATCAGTTAAACACCAAACTGACCTGCTTTTTTTCTCCACGAGCACATCCTCTAAGGTGCTGCTCTCAGCCGTCACAAGTCTTGTTCAGTCACATGTCAGGGGGAAATTAGAAGGGGGGGCATCTAGCATTAAAGGGCTCCAGTGATTGGTCAATGACACGAAGAGCTCCATACCATTGGTTTAATGCATAAAGGGTTGCAACTTAAAACTAAAACGAGATAGTTTAACATGTGTGCAACCGGAGACCACTTACCGCCATTTATGCCTCCTTTTGCGGTATGCATACTGCACTGGCTGGATACCGCGATGATGGTAAGTTTTCAATTTATTGTGCAGGTTTAATTTCACTGGACTGGAAGACAGTGGTGGTTTTTTGTGGATTTGGAAAGCCATTCGACCACGTCCCCCGTGGTGCCCTGTGCAGGGTGCTCTGGGAGTATGGGGTCTAGGGAGCTTGGTTCGCATAGCCAGCAGTAAGTCAGATCTGTTCACGATGCATGTTGGACTCCAGCAGGGCTGCCCTTTATCACAGGTCCTGTTCATAGTCTTTATGGACAGAACCACAGGATTTCATCTTTGCAGATGATGTTGTCCTGTTAGCTTCATCAAGCCAGGACCTCCAGCATGCATTGGAACAGTTTGCAGCTGAGTGTGAAGCGGCTGGGATGAGGGTCAGCACCACTAAGTCTGAGTCCATGGTTCTTGACCATAGAAAAGTAGTTTGCCCTCTCTGAGTGTGTGGGGTGCTCCTTCCCCAGGTTTAATTATCTCTGGGTCTTGTTCACAAGTGAGGGAAGATTAAAGCGTGAGATTGACAGGCGGATTGGTGTGGCGTCCACCATTATGCAGTTGGACTACCGGTCTGTTGTGACGATGCGTTTAACCTTTACGGTTGATCTTCATTCAAATCTTTGCTCCTATACTCACAGATGGACTCACAATATTTTCGGCCTAAATACAAAGCTCTATATGTGGCAGAAATCTAACACTGCACATCATTCTGAACACACCAGACCCACTGTCAAACATGGTGGTGGCAGCATCAGGCTCTGGGGCTGCTTCTCTTCAGCAGGAACAGGGAATCTGGTTAGAGTTGATGGGAAGATGGATGGAGCCAAATCCAGAGCAATATTGGAGGAAAGCCTGTTGAAGTCTGAACAACACTTGAGACTAGAGCAGAGATTCACCTTCCAACAGGACAACCACCCTAAACATAAAGCCAAAGCTACAATGGAATGATAAAAATGAAACGGATTCATGTGTTGGAATGATCCAACGTCCAGACCTAAATCCAATCCAGAATCTGTGGAGAGATCTGAAAACTGCTGTTCACAAACACTCTCCATCTAATCTGACTCAGATTGAAGTGTTTTACAAAGAAGAATGGACAAAGATTTCAGTCTGTAGATGTGTAAAGCTGGTAGAGACAAACCCCAAAAGACTTGCAGCTGGAATTACAGCAAAAGGAGGTTCCACAAAGTATTGACTCAGGGGGGCTGAATTCTTTTGCACACTGCACTTTTCAGGTTTTTATTTGTAAGTCTTTTATAATTCTCTTTCCACTTTACAAGTACGTACCACTTTGTGTTGGTCTTTCACATAAAATTCCAGTAAAATATATTTATGTTTGTGGTCATAATGTGAGAAAATGTGTTGACATTCAATGGGTGTGAATACTTTTGCAAGTCCCTGTACATTATAGACGTCATTGCATGTCTTCACTATCCATAAAATATGTAATGTTTTTTTCATTTGTCCATAGTTTTATCTGTGTTATTATCTGACATAAAACTACTCTGAAAAGGCATACGGTGATTCAAGCAGTAAAACAACTGTGCTTTTAGATATATGGATGTAAAGAGTTCATTTTTTTTAAATAACTGTGGGTCTATATAAGTTTTGGGAGGATTTTTACCATTGGTGCTAAACACAATTGGGAAAAAATGAAATACTTTTGAGTAATCAAGTTATAAGTCATTTGACTTAGTTGTTAATGTTTTATTAATACTTAAATATGTATATATTTACAAAAAGATGTTAATAAAAATCCACTTTTTGATACACTGTCAAAAGGTCATTTGCTTATATTTTACCCCTTCACCCCACTCTTCATTAAAATTAAAACGAAGTTATTTAAGGTTTTATTTGATATTTTAAATAATAATATTCCTAACTGCGTTTACTCGTATATATGTATTTAAAAAGTTTCAATTTTAGTTTTAATCAATTTTTATACTCTTCGGCCTGAGACCTAAATTGTGTTATAGATTTTAGCCATATCATTTTTTATGAATTTGTATCATCTTTTCAGAGAAGAAGATGATGGACACTGCAGACAAGATGCTGACTGAAGAGGAAGAAAAGTTTGTGGAAGTTTTGAGTCCTGGGCACATCCTGACATTTGCAACAGGAAGCAGTCGAGCATCTGGTGTTGGTTTTCACCACCTTCCTACATTTAACTTTTGTTCACTGTTCCCATTGCACACTGTAGGCTATAATTCGCCGATTATGCCTAAGTGCGTGTTCAAAAATCGAGGTCTGGAACGATTTTAAGCTTTTCCACCAAAAGATTTATTCCTAACATCAAATTATCTAATACATTATTTTGGGTCTCCATCTCTCCCTAGGAACGCATCTAGCGGATGCTCTTCTCCGTGCACGAAGAACAGAGACACCCTTTTTCCCTTTGACCCAGAGTTTTATACACAATATGCAAAAAGAAGGTTGGATCAAAATAAGAGGTTGGATCTTCTCCCTGGAGATGCATTTTCCCACCGTCGGCCTTTTCCCATTATTTCGCAGGTGTCTCTGCTCCTCGTTAACTCCTTATCAGCTCTTGGTTCACTCCCGCCTGCAGACATTTTTTTCAAAGCAGCATACTCCCTATATGAACTAACCTTGTATGCTGTGAGAAACAATCCTATCATTCATTCACACAATCATAAAAATCATAAAAAAGTTTAAAACATGAAAAACCTTTTTGTTTAAGTATTCAATGTCTACCACGTTTATCACTAACTTTAACACTAACTTTTCGTACTGGTTAATACTGAATTATTATGACACACATATACGTATTTGTTTATTTAGACTTCATTTCTTGAACACACATGTGTAAATTAACTTAAGCTTGTTGTGAATGCAAAAACAACAGCAGATAATGATGAATTTAACTGCTGCCTACTTGTGCGTATGAATGGCTCTTTCTTTAGCACAATTTGAACATAAATGGCACATTACATCAACAAATCCAGTTCCAACGAATCAGCTTATGATCTCTATCTATATGCCATATGAAATTGGGATGTGGCACAAGTTATACTCATTGAACAATGGAACTTCTTCTTAGCAGGATACCAGTTGGGTCAACTCTGCGTCATGATTCTCTCTCTCTGGTCTTAGAAGCAGCAGTATTTAGTTTTTATTTAATTTGTTTTCCTTTTTCACATGTGAACATTTATGGTACTAAATGTATTTAGTGCATATACATACATGACTAAAATCTGTGTTCCAATTTAAAAAGGAAAAATGCAGTCAGAAATGCAACTAATGTTTGAATAGAAAATAGAAACTTGAGACTAGCCTGTCCCTGAAAAAGGGTTTAATTAAAAAGCAAAAATCATTAGATCATCCATGAAAGATTCTTAGACGGAATTTTGAGTTACATTTTAGAAGTTGGGAATAGTGAAGTTCTGGCTTGAAGGAGTATAAAATACCAGAAGATCAAAAAAGTATATATTGCAGGACTATTGCAGGGTTGTGGGTTAAAACATGACAAATCACAATAATTCTTCATGTGCAAAGGAGGTAAATACTTAAAAATTCAAAATGAGAATCAATGACTAGAAAAAGAAAATCAATTTGTTTTTTGAGTCAGTTTCACTCCAAGAAATGCAGCCAGCATCACCCTGGGCTCACACAACATGCGGTCTGGCTCCAGTGCGGCCGCGGTGCATACCAGGAGTAACATGAGAAGTGCGAGAGACACTCACACTGCATACGGTCTGGTCCGTATGCATTAGAGACCGGCGTTCATCAGAGACCGGCGTTCATTACAGACCGGCGTTCATTAGAGACCGGCGTTCATTAGAGACCGACGTTCATTAGAGACCGGCGTTCATTAGAGACCGGCGTTCATTACAGACCGGCGTTCATTAGAGACCGGCGTTCATTACAGACCGGCGTTCATTACAGACCGGCGTTCATTAGAGACCGGCGCTCATTACAGACCGGCGTTCATAAGAGACCGGCGTTCATTAGAGACCGGCGTTCATTACAGACCGGCGTTCATTAGAGACCGGCGTTCATTACAGACCGGCGTTCATTAGAGACCGGCGTTCATTACAGACTGGCGTTCATTAGAGACCGGCGTTCATTAGAGACTGGCGTTCATTACAGACCGGTGTTCATTAGAGACCGGCGTTCATTAGAGACCGGCGTTCATTACAGACCGGCGTTCATTAGAGACCGGCGTTCATCAGAGACCGGAGCTCATCAGAGACCGGCGCTCATTACAGACCGGCGTTCATTACAGACCAGCAGTCATTACAGACCGGCGTTCATTAGAGACCGGCGTTCATTAGAGACCGGCGTTCATTACAGACCGGCGCTCATTACAGACCGGCGCTCATAAAAGACTGGCGTCCATTAGAGACCGGCGTTCATTAGAGACCGGTGTTCATTAGAGACCGGCGTTCATTAGAGACCGGCGTTCATTAGAGACCGGCGTTCATTAGAGACCGGCGTTCATCAGAGACTGGCGTTCATTAGAGACCGGCGTTCATTAGAGACCGGCGTTCATTAGAGACCGGCGTTCATTAGAGACCGGCGTTCATTAGAGACCGGCGTTCATTAAAGACCGGCGTTCATTAGAGACCGGCGTTCATTACAGACCAGCAGTCATTACAGACCGGCGTTCATTAGAGACCGGCGTTCATTAGAGACCGGCGTTCATTACAGACCAGCGCTCATTACAGACTGGCGCTCATAAAAGACCGGCGTCCATTAGAGACCGGCGTTCATTAGAGACCGGCGTTCATTAGAGACCGGCGTTCATTAGAGACCGGCGTTCATTACAGACCGGCGTTCATTAGAGACCGGCGTTCATCAGAGACCGGAGCTCATTAGAGACCGGCGCTCATTACAGACCGGCGTTCATTAGAGACCGGCGTTCATTACAGACCAGCAGTCATTACAGACCGGCGTTCATTAGAGACCGGCGTTCATTAGAGACCGGCGTTCATTACAGACCAGCGCTCATTACAGACTGGCGCTCATAAAAGACCGGCGTCCATTAGAGACCGGCGTTCATTAGAGACCGGCGTTCATTAGAGACCGGCGTTCATTAAAGACCGGCGTTCATTAGAGACCGGCGTTCATTAGAGACCGGCGTTCATTAAAGACCGGCGTTCATTAGAGACCGGCGTTCATCAGAGACCGGCGCTCATCAGAGACCGGCGCTCATCAGAGACCAGCGCTCATTACAGACCTGCATTCATTAGAGACCGACGTTCATTAGAGACCGGCGCTCATTACAGACCGGCGTTCATTAGAGACCGGCATTCATCAGAGACCAGCGCTCATCAGAGACCGGCGTTCATTAGAGAGCGGCGTTCATTAGAGACCGGCGTTCTTTACAGACCGGCGTTCATCAAAGACCGGCGCTCATTACAGACCGGCACTCATTACAAACCGGCATTTATTAGAGACCGACGTTCATTAGAGACCGGCGTTCATTACAGACCGGCCTTAATTAGAGACCGGCATTCATTAGAGACCGGCGTTCATCAGAGACTGGCGTTCATTACAGACCGGCATTCATTAGAGACCGTGTACATTAGAGACCGGCGTTCATTAGAGACCGGCGTTCATTACAGACCGGCGTTCATTAGAGACCGGCGTTCATTACAGACCGGCATTTATTAGAGACGGGTGTTTATTCTATCACAGACAGAATGGTAAAGGTTAATGGGTTAATTTTGCTGTGAAATTCGGTCCCAGAATACAGAAAACAAAAAAAAAGAACATTTTCAGGATTGATTGAAATGACGAGAACATTTTATGCGGTTCTGATTAACACTGGCCGTGAACGTTTCTTTTCTCTTTGAGTCGTCAATCTCTGTATCAAATGTTCCATTCACTTTCACGCTGATCCTTTTCCTGGAGACATGTGCACCTTTTCCTTTGCTCAGTAATCCATGTACAAACCAGTTCTTCTAATTTGATGCTGCTTTCTCTGATCACCAGGAAACCAAGTTTGCTCCTTTTCCTATTTCTGCAGCCTTTCTGCTGTTTAGGATTCACCCCAGAATTGATACATGGAGCTAACAGGTAATACTTTTATTCTGTTAGCTACACGGAGCAATGTCTGTGTTTATCTCATTTACAATGCATGAAAGACATGGATGATGTTAAGAGATCAGGTTGATTTATTTTGAAAAAGCCCCTGCGACAGACTGGCGACCAGTCCAGGGGTGTCCCCTGCCTTCGCCCATGAGTAGCCGGACTGGGCTCTGGCAGCCCCGTGACCCCAAAAGGGATGAAGCAGTTCAGAAAATGAATGACTGAATTATTTTGAAAAGCTCTACAAAGACTTCAGTGATCACTTCTCTATCTTTGGACTAATGAAAACATTTAGAATCTCCCACAAGCTACCGAGAGCTTGATGTGAGAGGGTATGGACTGAGTCAAAAACACGGCGACACCATCCTGCGTTTGAAGCGACGCACAGCCAAATCGAGAAATCTTGGAAGTGAGGAATGAGATAATTGTCCGGTGTCCGGGTCCGGAGATGACGAAAATCCCTGCACGAGTGCCAGGACCCATCTGCTTTGGGCACCATGTGGAGGTGAGACACCCAGGGGCTGTTAGAGTGCCTCACTATACCCAGACTCTCTATGGTGGCAAACTCTTCTTTGGCTATCGCCAGTGTGTCGGGCGCCGTGAAATATTTGATTTGCAACTAAGGCCCAATCCGAATTCTTCCCTTCGCCCTACCACTTCTCCCAGACCCTACATGTAGCCCTCCACACGGAGAGTTATGGGAAAGTAGTGAATTCTTACATCACTACCACTCGATGATGTCACCAATAGTCGCTGATCAGCCACATTAGCACAGAACTTCTAGAGCTAGAATATACAAAACAACAGCGGTTTTATAACTCTAAAAAGGTCATGCTAAAACAAAAAGTCATTACTTACATTTTGATGTAAACTGCTGTGCTTTAGAGCGCACCCATTTCCAGAAACACACTTCTCCTCCATGGCATTGCTCTGCGGAACCCTGTCTCTACGGAGGGTTCTGTATCCCTCCACCTCGAGGGTAGCCGTTAAAAAAAACTATATTCTAACACATCTTTCACTACAAATACCCCTACAAAAGGAGTGGTAGGTAGAAGTGGTTCAAAATTTTTTATTTAACTTTTTTACTAATATGCACAAAAAACATATAATGATAATTAAATAAATTAAATTTTTACTTTATAAATTAAATACATAATTAGAAAATAAATATTTTACTCAAAATGAAATAGTTTGCTTGTTAACTAAATATAAAGTTAGTAAATCTAACATTTATAAATAAATGAATTAAAAGGTGAAAATATACATTTGAAAAAATAATCCTGTTTTTTTTTCTTCTAAAACAGGCTAAATAACCAAAACGATGCACCCCATACATGTGCCTTTAATTTACTCAGCATATGTTAATATTGTCATTCCTTATTTGTACATGGTAGACATTTATTATTACATGTATTTTCCATATAATCTCTGTTTTACGCTTGTTGTTTCTATGATGTTAGTATCTGACAAAAAGCTGCACAAAAATGACAGACAGTAAAACAGCTGCATATTAATAAATAAGCAATAGATCATTTGTTTATAAATGTATAGAAGCTTTTGGGAGGATTTTTACCCCAATAGGGGCCAAACAAAATAATAATATGTTCCTCTTTGCTGCTGCTTTTTGCTTTTGTTGCATTTTTTTCTTACAATCTTTCTTACATCTTGCACAGTCATCCGTGGGACATTTAGATTTATAGAATAATTCTAAGTATAATCCAATATAATCCAGTTTAATCTAAGTATTTCATGTTTTGCTTGTATATCTTTTTTTTAAATGTATTTTTCTGTTATTTTGGTGGTATATTTTATTCATCTTCAAACTGATATTTCATTTATTTGTCACTATTTTGCTCATCAGTATTTTGTATGTGCAGCTTTGTTTTCTGCTTCTTTCAGCCTTTTTAATGTCAATTCTGATTATGTTTAAAAATCAAAGTTCTAACATTGTTGTTCTATTGTTTTTCTAACTGTGGAAAAAAAGTATTTTGTTTATAAATGATTTTAAAAATCATTTTGGATTATTTAAAAATAAATTCATGTGAATTTCTCCACAGAAAGAATTCGTGCTTTAAAAAATAATCTGATCTTTATGGGAAATTGAGATTCAACAAAAACCTTTGACTGTATGACAAAAGCAGCGTTTCTTTGTCTGAAACGAGCCACTGCGGCCACTGCACAGCGCCCCCTGCGGCCGCTCAATGATAGCATCCTCAGCTGAGAATCCGGAGCGGATTTTCTTTTTATTTCAACATTGAATAAGTCTCCTCAGGAGATAGATGCACAACAAAACAGACCCAACAGCGCCGCCTTGTGACGATGGAACGCTTCAAACAAGAGTTAAGAAAACCTGGAAACAAATGGAGAAAAATAAAACTTGAAAATAGAAATCTAAAACTAAAAAGATCAAAAGTAAGATATAAAAGGAAATGTTTTCGTCAGTTTGTTGCTGATTGCGTCTCTGCAGCGCTTTTGTGTGATGCTCTCTGCAGAAGCCGCAGCTGAGGACGCGCAGCCCGGATCCCGCAGACCCGGTGCGGGCTGCCTCACTGCGGCTGCGGGGCTCACGATGACCTGAATGCTGATTATCCTGGAGATCGACAAAGGAAACCAGGGGAGGAGGGATGAACCGTTTCCTGAGAGCGGAGGCCCGCTGACTGACTGCAGGGAGCTGTCACCCAACCACACCTCCCCTTCCTCAATCTCCATCACCTCCTCCTCTCCCTCCTCCTCCGCCTCCTCCTCCTCCTCCACCACCGCCGCGCGCTCATCACACGCGGCCCTGCCTTTGCTCCAGACCCGGCGACCGAACGGGTCGGAGCCGAGGAAAGCCGCGCTCACACGCCGAACCTGCCAGGAGGAAGGAGAAGACGCGGAGGCGGCGCGCTGCGGGCTCGCTGAGCCGCGTCCGGAGGCTCAAGGACGCGGCGGCGCAGCAGGTCTGGAGATGATCTCAGCGGTCAGCAGAGATGCGGACGGCGGCAGCAGCAACCACGGCATCTCTGAGGTGACCGCGGCCGCTCCCGCCGCCTGCGCCAAAGGCAAGGAGGAGAGGAAGGGGAAGAACGTGATCCGAGGCTGGAAGAGGGAGAGAGACAGGGAGAGGGACCGGGAGAGGGACGCCGCCGCTCCTCCTGCCCGCACCAGGAAGGAGAAGCCCGGCGATGGCCCGTCTCCCCCTCCCTCCGTCTTCCTCCCGTCGTCCGCCCAGTTCGAGCATCATCTGTGCCGGGACGGGCCCGCGCAGAGCCGCTGCGGGGCTCCGGGGGACAGCGGCGGCTGCGGGGGGGCCGCGCAGGACTGTGGACTTAAGAGCGGAGCTTTTGTTGTGCGGCGGCAGCTGGACGACACGCCGGCAGCCAAGAAACACCGAGGAGCCGACAAGGTACGAGCAGCACGCGCGCACGCGCGCGGCAGCATCCTGACACGAGCTGGAGGCCACAAAGATGGATGCACGCGGCTGAGCGCGTGCCACATGTTTATTTCCTTTTGTTGTGCTGCTGTCATTGTTCTCAGCAAACTCTCCGGCTTTTATTCTGGAGAGAAAATGAAGAATTGAGGCGGAAGCAGCAGCAGCTCACCTTTCTTCAAATCATTGTTAGTCCGCTTTGTCCTGCAGCTCGTCTAAGCACTGAAATGGGAAAATGTGCAGAGCAGTCACGCAGACGGCTGCAGGTAAACACTGCAGGCGGAGGCTGACTTTCAGTTGAAGTCGGAATTTCCGAGTTCAAGGTCGAGCACTTGAATGGAACGCGCGTCATCCCTCAGCCCGCAAAGGTGAACTTTTGACTCACTTCACACCTCAGCAAAAACCAAACCAGACAGAGATTCTATGTTTTTAGCCCGAGCTGCTGTCAGTGATCTGATCCTGAAAACAACACAATTAAAATATGAAATAATCAGATGATATGAGGACAAAGTGTCGTATTAGTGATCAATGTTCCAATGACAATACGATACACGAAAGATCATTTCCATTTCACTGCAACAGTTATGTTATGAACATAAGTAACATAACGTAACATGACTTAAATTAGTCTCCAAACACTCATTTGTAGGAGCAGGGCATCTAATAAGAAAGGGCTCCATTTCATAGGTCAGTGACATGAGGGGGTCGGTCCTACTGCTCACACGCATACAAGTCTGCATTTGATTTTTTAAAGTAACAAAGACACATTTTCTGCAGAGCAACAGGAGCTTATTAGAAATTCACCTCTGGGTTGTAGGCGGGAAAGTTGGTGTGGAAGTAACCCCTTGTTGATATCCCAGCATTCCCACTAGCTTACAGCCTCTCACAAGCCCGAGCTAACATTGAACAATGTGAACAATGTCTGAGCTATCCAGCGTAAAGCTTTGAACCAGATGGCAACTCGGACGAGGAAAACAGAGACGTTTATGGATCTATTTGTCTGCAGTGGAGGATTTCAAATTGGAGCAGAGCTTGGAGACTTCGGCCGCTCATGGCAGTTGCTGCATCACTTTTTTAAACTGTGGGTGTTCATCTGCTCCTGATCCAGCACAGTCTGAATAAAGACATAGTCCGGAAAATCTGTTTTAATCTTCAATGATTTCTATGTTATGAGAAAAATGCTACAAGGACATGTTAAAAACACCAAAAACACAACTTTCATAGAAGTGGGTCTTTAAACACTTCAGCCATAAGATTGCTTTAGCGTGTGCGTAAACATTTAAGGTAAACATATACTGTAGTTTATGCCATCTTTTGTGATACTCATATTTCACAGGCTGATGTCAAGCCTACAAAACATTTGTAATTTATTGTTCAGGTCAGGTTGTAACTTATACTAGAAGCAAATACATTTGTATTAAAAATGGAAACATCGCCTCAGAAGCAGTACAACAGACAAATGAAAACAGCACCATGTCCTTCAAGTGTCTTCTTCTTTGTCTTTTGGCTGCTCGTTTTAACAAATCACCTTTTCCACCTAACCGTCTCCTCTTCATCCGCCTCACTCGCACCATCATCCTCATGTCCTCCTTCTCTACATCCATGAACCTCCTCTTTGGTCTTCCTCTCTTTGCTGGTAGCTCCAACATCATCCTCCTTTTACCAGCATCATCATGTTCCTCCTCTCAACGTGTTCAAACATCTCCATCTGCTGCCCTGCATTTACTTCCAGAACATCTACCATCTGTTCCTCTGATGGATTCATTCCTGATCCATCCTGGTCTCTCCCAAAGAGAAGCTCAGCATCTTCATCTCTGCTCCCTCCAGCTCTGCCTCCCGTCTCTGCATCAGAGTCTCTGAACCAGCAACACAGCTGCTCTCACCACAGCCTTCTACACCTTTCCTTTCATTCTTGATAACCTCTTTTGTTACACAGACTTCCTCATCCAAATTACATCTCCTGTCTTTTGCATTCTGTTATAGACATTCTCTAGCTCTACAAAGACACAATGCAGATCCTTCTGACCTTCTCTGTTTTTCTCCAGAGGCGTATTCAAAGCAAAAATGAACCCGTGGTTCTCTTTCCTTGAATGAAACCATACTGTTGTTCACTTCTGACCTCAGAGTACAGTCCACTAGTCTCTCCCATAACGTCATTGTGACTCATTAGCTTTAATCCTCTGTAGTTTTTCTGCTCGGCTCCCTTGTGCTTAAAATGCAACCAGAACATTTCTCTTCCATTTCTCAGATGTCATCTCACTCTTTAAGATCATGTTAACTCTACTGTCCTGTCATTTCCATCTCTGTCTTAGATCATCCTAACCTGCTGCTCATTCTTTCTCTGTTTCTCTGCCTCACCTGTTCAGATCCACCTCTCCCTCATTTGTGTCCATTTTGGCAACTTCTCCCTAAAGCCTTCTTTCAGTTTCAGCTTCCACCACTTGGTCTCTGATCTCTTTCGGATTTTCAATGTTATCAACTTGTGTTCTTCTCCCTGCACTCTAACATACCATAATTCTCTCTTTTCTGGGAAAATGTCTTCACCACTGTCATTTCCATTCTTTCAGTTAAGTCCACCACCCTCTGTCCTTCTGCGTTCATGTCTTGAACATCAAATCTAACCATCCGTTCCTTGCCCCCATTATTTCTTTCACGTACATGTCTTATACAGTATTCTCCACTCACTACTCTATTCCTCCTAAGAGTTACTCTGAATCTCCTCATCCATCTCCATCCAGAATTTCATCTTCTCTTCTGGCTTACATCCATACCTGGGGGATATAACCACTAACAGCATCTAACATCAGATTTTCAACTTCTAGCTTCAGATTCATCCCACCTATCTGACCCTCTCTGTCAGTGTCTCCATTCAAACTTCTTACTTTACACCCTTTACTCTTCCTGTCTTTTTCCTTCTGTCTACAAACATGCCTTTGCTCTTCTCCTTCCACCAGCAGTCATTCAAATTCCAATCTCTATGGGTCATCAGCACCTTGGTGACTGTGGGTAACCTGGACCATTATTAAACCAAAATCTCTTATGATTTTCTTGACAGATTTGGCCTTAATGTCACATCATATGCTTTGCTTACTCTCCTCATTTATGCAGAGTTTGAAAGCACCAGATTGTGGCTACACCAAGACTGTATTATAAAAAAGTAAATTTTTGTGATGTAGTATTGTAAGTTAAAAATAGGAATGAACCTCCATTCATCAATTTTCTTTGCCCCTTTTGGGGTCACGGGGTTGCTGGAGCCTAACCTGGGCACTTGTGGATAAAGGCAGGGGAGACCTTGGTCAAGTCGCCAGTCTGTCACATGGCAGGAATGAACCTTTTATTTAAATATGCGTGAATCTTTTGTTTCACAAGTAGCAGTCATTTATGAAACCTTCTTGACTAAAACCTGCAATTCAGCGCTGACTTTGCAATGTACAATGTTGTGCCTTACCAGATGTCCATTTTTTTGACTTCTTTGTTCTTTATTGTGGCAGAAGAGATGCCTGTCACATTGTTTTAAATAAGTAATCCCAGAGAGACTGTGGAGCAAGATGGAGGGAGGTGAAGTGAGGACAGAGTGAAGGAATGAAAATGACAGCAGAGGACACAATGATGGTGGAGGGAGGATGTTCAGGAGGATTTTTTTCCTCTTTTTTTCCACATCAGCAGGCAGAAGAAGCAGAATTTGTTATAGATTTAAGAGCAGGCATCGGGAGCTTAGTCTGTGGAGATGGAAAGTCGTTTCCTGCTATCAGGAATCTCAGTTTTTGTGGCTGCAGCTTCAGTCTCAGAAACTCCTAAATGGAGTTGTCTTTTTCTGGCATTAACATGAGTTTTACCTTTTTGTGAGAGCAAATGTTTCCCTTTCAGCAAAAAACAAAACAGGTTTTGACAAGAGTCACATTAGTTTTCTCAGCTAACGAACAGGATGGCAGATTTCTGCAGCAGGTTTGTCATGCAGGTGTTTTGTTCTGGAGAGCCAGACGTTTGCTTGATGTTTCCTTGTCGTTGGTTTAGGATTGGTAAAACTGGCTTTTCAGGGAACATGGTTGGATGATTAATGAGATGTGGAGCTTTTTCACATTTGTCTTCATCAGGATCCACTTCGGCACTAAAACTCTTCTTCCTCATCTGGCAGCAGAAGTGAGAACAGGAACACCTCCTCCTGTCAGAACATTCGTCTTTTTTGCCTCCATCCTTCAGGTCTTGGATCTGATTAAGCTCATTGTTTATGGACTCTGCAGTGTCTGTTCATATCAAAGTGAAAATGGTTACTGCTTGTTTGATTGAAACGTTGGATTTCAAAAACTGTAAATTCTCTTTTACATTCTCTGAGTCTGATATTATTTAGAAATGTGGAACTGATCATGCTTAGGTCAGCCTTGTCACATGATAATTTCTGACAATCAGAACCTGATGCCGTCATACATTGATTTTGCAATGATAAATGCATTTGCATGTTACACCTGAGTGCTATGGAAGCTGAAGTGGCTCCAGACTTGTTGAAGCGACTTTACAACAAAAATGACCCAAAATTAAAGCACAATCCAGAGATAGTTAATAGTTGATAGTTCAAAAAATTATAGGCATGATTGAATATCTCTGCAAAAATGATTGGGATTTTGAGTTAAATTCATATTCTGACCTCAGCAGAGCTTTTTTTCAAACAGGAATACAGAGAAAGGTTTGCTGCTCCTGATGTACTAAAACAAAAAACGCAGCATCATTTGCTCAGGTAGATCAGGATGTAAAAAGTTCTGATTTCCTTGTTTGACCCTGAAGACCTACAGATAAATTAGACATACTTGTGGTGCAGTCATGGACTGAGCATGAGATTTAAACTAGTCAGTGAGTGTGGATGAGATGTCACACTGCAACATGCAGAGATACAGGTAAACAAAGAGTATACAAAATATCTACATTTGCGTGATTGTCAGTGAACAGACAGGAAGTTGTTGATGGATGAAGGAAGCCGGAGGCATCCGTTTGGTTAGCTAGACTTGAGTTTTCAATCACAGTGTTCAGACTCCTTCAGATTAACTCACGATTGCACACTATTGTGCTTCTCCAACATTTTTGACTTGACATACAAACCAAGTAAAAGCAATCCGCTCATCCGTCATACTGCGGCCTTGTGAAGTGAACCTGAACCCTGAGGGCAGTTTGGTGACAAATTTTTATTGCTCTCTGGCTTTAAAGAAAATAATTCCAAAAAATGAATGAATGCGTGCTTTTGAGAAATCATTTGAGTTAGTAAGTTATCTAGTTAGTTAGTTATAGTTACATTTATGAATTTTTCAAAACCTATGGCTGAGTTGCTTTCATAGCAGGAAGATAAACTGTTTGGTTTTCTTCGTGGCTCCTGACATGACAACACATTAAGATGCATTTTGTGCTCAGTCAGTCCTCCAGACACAGGTCAAATGCTGAGCAATTATGAGTAAAAACTTCAACTTGATTCAATTAGATAGAATAGATTTAAAGCACAATGTTTTAAGCCTGCAAAACATATACCGTTTTAATACTTTAACACATTTTTTTTTATTTCTGTCCAAAAGTAAGTGTAAAATAAATTCATATTTTTGTTCACACTTCTGTATCATCATAAACCAGTAGAATCATGTTTAAATTCAGGTTCTTTTCATTGAAATGTGTGGAAAAAACTGAGGGCACATCAAAAACACATTTAAGTCATAATAAGAAATGCAGTTTTTCCTGTGGCTTATACAGGAATATATTGGTAAAAAGGACACAGGAGGAGGATCCTGTATTTAATTTATGATTGTATTGCTGCTGTTAAGATAAAACAGATTCTAGTTCATCTTTACAATTCATTAGTTTTATATGTTGCAATTTTATTTATACATAGTAAAACCTAAATCTTCAGTGGTGTGTGTTTCTAAAGGTTAATGTGAGGCTTTGTGGATTCTGCTGGGTTTGGGCTTTCTGGAAGCTGTCCTCTGCTGCAGCTGAATACACACGCTGGACCAGTGTAGTCAAGATTTTTCAGACAAACACCAATGTATTCTTAAAGGTGAGCAGATGCAATAAGGATTCAAGACAAGAGGCACACACCTCCTTATCACATTTTACACGACTAAAGAACTAAAATGATCAAAAATGGCCATCCAATGTTTTTTCTGTTTTTATTATTATTGATGGATTCTCAACCTGCCCTGTGGCGGCACGGGTGTGAGGCTGCGGTGAGTCCTCCCTGCTGTGGGGGCCGGCCTTCACATGGCAGGTTTGTATTCACAGGTGTGTTAATAGAAGGAGCTGCTCTTTCTGCCTTCATTCAGTTATTCAAAGAGCTTTTACTGTAAGTTCTGGTTCAGGAATCGGATATTCTTTCCAGCTGTGATTGATGAACGCCTCCTGACCAAATCAAAATGAAAGCGTTCTTCACCTGGATGGAGGAAAGCGTGCTCGCTGCTTTGGTTTTAAAGTACTAAAATATAATGAATAATGAAGAAGAAAATAAGGAGAGAAAATGAAAATGTTTCCAGAAAATAAATGTTAATCATTTATCTTAAACAACAGACTAATGTACAGCCTGCCAGTTAGGAGATAACATCATTGAATTCATTTGACCTAATATAATACTATTTGAGATTCAGTGTCTTTAGGAAACACAGGAATGTTTCTGATTACTGTGAGGATGAAATGCTCTGCTTTCACACTGACTTTATAGATTACAGTCGTAGCCAATGAGATCATTACACTTTAAGATCCATGAAGTATAATGAAATGCAGCTCATCTTTCTCAGTCAGACGGTGCTTCCAGTCATCTTAAAATTCATGTTGGGAGGAATTTGGATTTTAATTTGTCTTATAATGTTAATGTTAAGAAGATGATCAAATCAAACTTTATTTATAAAAAGCGCTCCTCATACTTGGTGTAACTTGAAGTTCTTTACATTTGAAAACAAACAAAAGCAAAAACACAACCATGCCTGTTTTCCAGTTCTTCCTGACCAGCCTGCTGTTGATCGACTGACTGAACAAAACTGATTTAGATATTCAGCATCAAGCAGTCTAGGGAGAACTGGAAAACAGCCAAGGTTGTGGCTGTTGAAGATCAGGGTTGGCCAGCCTTGCGTAAGTGACTTGAAAATGATGCTTTCTTGCATTGAGTGTAGGAAAATCTTAGAAAAATATAATTTGCACAATAAGTTGGAATGCACTTTTTGTTTTTAACCAATATTAGTTGTAATTCACAAAATAATTTCATTTGGGCTTTTCCTTTATTTTTCTGGCTACAGTGCAAAGCTAAAATATCTTTGGTGTCAAAACAAGGAAAAGGTTTGGGAGACGTTTGGAACCAGCTGGTGACTCATTGATGACTGCACTGTAAAAAAACAACCTATTGAAATTACCAGAAGAATGTGAGGTAACTATTTGCATCTAATATGACTGGTTATATTCACTACTGCCCGAAGTATTATATCCAGTACAACTCAAAATAATAAAGTCGAATCTACACAGTTTTGAAAGATACTACATACCTAATTACCATCCTTTAAAAAAGCAATTTTTGGATAAATGTTTCAGCCAAACAGTAGACATTGCAGATGGACAAGTGGTCCCTTATCAAATCATTTAAGAAATATTGCTTTCAACACATACATAATTAATGATGTTTGTTCTGTCCTCACAGGATATCCAGAATGACTGTTTTTTTACATGGAGGATTTGTTCTGAATGACACATCACTTACATTCACACATACAAACATATATCAGTAAGTCATTGATTTATGGGAAGATGCAGAAGAACATGCCAAATCCGCAGAGGAAGACTGTAGCTGGACTTGAACACATGATATTCTGATGCTGTAGCACTAACCACTGCACCACCATACATCTCTTTTGGTATGAGTGAATAGCCGAATACAAAAGGCACTGCATCTGAAGCTATGATTGAAAATAGGAGTCCGTTTATAGTGTATTTGTTCATCTGTCAGTTCAGTTCCCCTCCTTTAAGTTTTGGGGTGTTTAACCAGGCAGCACAGTGTTGGGCCAGACTTTTCTGTGGGTGGCAGCACGTGTGCGCTGATCTCTGCTCTCATTGGTTGCGTGTTTATTGTAGTCAGGGACAGTTTTTTCCCCAGATGCTTTTTTTGGTTTTCCTTCTATTGGAATAATCATCAAGTGAAAGGTATCATAACTCGCCAGGAATAGAGGCGTGAAGTATGGCGTCTTGGCCATCAAAAGCACAGTTTTTTATGAACGTTTTACAGTACCATGAAATTTATGGCGTCCTGTGTTGTCCCAAGGCAGGTGTAAAAACTGCAGTTTTTTCGCATCCAAAAACGTTCTAGCACCTTCAAAACCACACGTCCAAAATGCAGTTTTGTTTAGTCACATATGAGCGTCAAAAACGCTGTTTTGTTTGAATAAAAAGACCAAGTAAAGGCCGAGAGCTTTCCATAACTGACCCTTGCCGGCTGGCTGTTAAGACAGCAGTATGCTTATTTTCCTCCTGAGTTCAACTCCCAGTCATGTACAGTGGACTCTTGGTGATTGTTATCTTTATCTTTGACTAGATTTATTTGTGTTAATACTTAAAGTAATGTGTGCTGAGTAATTAAGTGAAAATAAAATAGTGATTATGAGAATGAATCAAAGATGTGCATCAAGACAGCAGCTGTGGGTTCCTAACTTTCAGTGGAAAAAGTAACAAGCTAAGTGTAACCAGTCTTCACCAGTCAAGAACACTGGCAGATTTGGTTTATCAGTCAAGAAAGACATCCACCCAGAAAGTGCTGTGTACAGAGCTCGAGTTATCATGAAAGAGCTCTTCATCCATGGATTTTTCACAATTTTTAAATAGGAATCAAGTGTTTTGTTGTAACGGCTTGTTGGTCAGGGAATTTGACGACTAAAAAGATTTTTTCATTGTCAGTAAGAAAGAAAGCACGAAAAACATGAAGAATCCGCTGTGTATTCCCTGGAGTCTAACTCCTAATTCTCCTCCTGAATCTCTGTAACACAACGCTGAGAAGCCGAGCCCCCGAGCTACCAGGATGCAAAGCTCCCCCAAAGGGAGGAGCAGATAAGAAGGCGCTCCAACCAGACCGGTGCAGACCAAAGAGAACCTGATGCAAAAAATGTGGTAAAATAATATGTGTTGAAAAATGTTCGGTGCATTCATGTCACATTTGTACTTTATCAAGTCTTATTTATTTTACAAATGACCTGTCATAGCTTGTAGGATTTTTTTCATTATCCAACTTAAATGTTATGTTTTTTTTGTATATGTTGTAATTACTGGGTTCTGTGGTTCAGCTTATTTTAGATATTATAACTAGTTTCCATGGCTGCATTTTACATTATTTAGATGTTGTATAATTGCACCACTACAACTGTGTTTCATGTGGTTTATGTATGGCCAACCATACATAAACCACATGTATGGTTGAACATGTTCACCAACCGACCAACAACTCACTACAATTAACAAATCTGCTAATTAATTATACATATAAAACACCAATTAAGGCAAAATGACCAATTAAACTGACCATCTTACTGATCAAACCAGTCTGATCAAATAAAAAACAAGTTAAAGCCACAAACTTGCATGCCTCAACTCCACACCAGCTATTTTCTGAGTAGCTACGTTCACACCGCCCTCAGCGGCACCTGTTCAAGAAGTCACTTTCAATGAACAGTCCATGTAAATATGTACATGCAGTTTCAGGCTTCCGCATTTAAAACTCTGGCATTCACGTGTCGCCATACAAGCTTTAACGACTGATTTCTACGTACAAAATGCGCGTCTGTTGAACCTACGTTAAAAATTAAACCAGTTGAACTTTGACCAATCAGGGATTCGGATTTGGTATTGACGAACGGATGGCGTCCTTTTAAATTAATACTAGTGCCAACCATTTGAAAACTGATCATGGAGGAAAAATTATTCATTGCGCTCGATTTGAATTCTATGACACCAAGATTTTCATATTTCGGAATAAAGCTGTAAAAGAAAAAGCCTGGAGATTTGCACCGCTTCGACATTTCAGACCAAGCCCTTTCAACCTGTAGCTGGTGGACATGCGCTAGCATCAGGGAACGACAAGCCAGTGTCATGGGCTAAAGTGTGTTTTTGAAAGCGTGTCACATGCCTGATGTGAACAGAGCGCAGAGGAAGTGAAACTTTACCCTTTAGACATATTGCATGTCTCAGCTCTCAGAGAACCAGAACTGTATGAAACTTGTTGAAACTTGAAACTGGTTTTAATTTTGCAAGAAAACACTTCCATCAGGATATGATGGAGCGCTACTGACTATCTAGTACCTGATTAGGTAAAGGAAAGGGACCTTAAATTATTTTGACTTTTCTCTTGATAAGGATTTCGCGTCAAACTGAAGTCAAAATTCCTGGTAGATTTTCACCAAAACGCAGGGCAGCGTCAAGACGCCAAGTTCACGTTACCTTATTGCTTACTCCTGAACCCATATCTTGTTTCTGCTGCTCAGACTGAGGCTGTAGTTACCTTGACAACAGGATGCTCTAGAGTTTGCTGGTGATTGGCAGAAGATGGATCAGTCTGCATCCCAGCTGAAGACATGAAGCTGAAACATCAGAAACTCTCTGCTCCTCACAGGTCAAGGATTCAGCTCATTCTAGTTTTCTCCGAGTCACATAAACGTGCATGCTGAGGCTCAAACCGGCGGGTTTTTAACAGGTTTGCAGAGCCCGGTTGCCATGGCAACATTCACAGTGTTTGGTGGGTTTTAGCGTGACTTGTGATCTGGGTGTGAAGCAAATCTGAATCTTTAATAAGTCGTTCCAAAGATTTAAAGAGTTTTTTCTTTCTGCAGTTTTTATTTTAGTACTTCAGCTAAAATCCCACAGACTGACACCAAGGCTGGTTCAAACAAAAAGATTCAATCGATCTTCCCTCTTAAGATGCAATTTCAATTAATGAAACATATGGATCAGTTTTCCTTTGAAGCAATGCAGCCAATCAGTAGCTTTTCTGTAAGAACTGAATATTAATTGACATTAATTTTCCTTTGTTCTGTTTCTCTATTAATGTAAAAGCCTTTTTTAAACAGAACAGATTTAATAGCAAAAATAAATCCATATTTAATAAAGTCATAAATCCAATAATAAACCTGAGAATATTAGTTGAACTGATTCAAGGATTTGGGAGTAGATTAATTCTCAAATTAAGTTTAAAGGTAAACTGCACAGAATGAACCAAGAACATCGGATGCTTTTCTACGTTCATGTTAAGAAATAGATGATCCAGCAGAAGTCCCCAAACACACTTCTGCACCAAAAATCCAACTCCAACTTTCTAGTTTCCAGAGGGAGATGGAGCCACGGGGTGTGTGACTCATGCCTGTAACATCTGATGTTCTGTGACGTTCTCAGAGTCCTGAACGTGTCAGAGGGACATTATTGTTGCATGAGAGGCCGTTCTATCCAGGACACAGAGAAGATAAAAGTCAGGGCAGACAGCCATAAAGTACAGCAAATTTAAACAATATTTGAACATCTGACTGTAGAACATAAACATCCGACTCTCGAGGATCAAACAGCGCCGTTTTATCAGGGCCCAGCAGGCTCTCTGAGATGCACACAAATGTTTCTCATGCACTGACAATATGAGACGCTCACGGCAAATGCAAATGTCATACTGGAGTGTTTTATCATGAAAAGTACAAACCATTCTCAGAAAGCAGCTGCAGGGGGTTGGAGAAACGATTCAGAGCTTCAGTCAGACCTCAGCAAGCCTTCCATCTTCCTTAGATCCTCCAGGTCAGCTCTTTGACAGCCGAAAGGACAAAAAAATATTCAAGAGCATCACATCATTAAAGAAGTATTTTACAAAGTATTTGTGGAGATGGTGCTCATCTTTTTTAGTTCTTTGTCTATGCAAACAGATTTAGAACAGACCTAACAGAAAACAAACACTTACTTCTGTAGAATACACACGTGGACAAAATTGTTGGTACCCCTCAGTTAAAGAAGGAAAAACCCACAATTCTCACTGAAATCACTTGAAACTTACAAAAGTAACAATAAATAAAAATGTATTGAAAATTAAATAATCAAAATCAGCCATCACTTTTGAATTGCTGATTAACATAATTATTTAAAAAAAACAAACTAATGAAACAGGCCTGGACAAAAATGATGGTACCTCTATAAAAGATTGAAAACTATTTGACCAGACTGACATGATTAACTCAGGTGTGTCCTTTAATTGACATCACAGGTGTTACCAAACTCATAATCAGTCAGTCTGCCTATTTAAAGGGAGACAAGTAGTTACTCTGCTGTTTGGTGAAAAGGTGTGTACCACACTGAACATGGACAACAGAAAGCGAAGGAGAGAATTGTCCCAGGACATCCGAAAAAACAAATGATAGATAAACATCTTAAAGGTAAAGGCTATAAGACCATCTCTAAACAGCTTGAACTTCCTGTGACAACAGTGGCTCATATTATTCAGAAGTTCAAGACCCACGGGACAGTAGCCAACCTCTCTGGACGTGGCCGCAAGAGGAAAATTGATGACAAATTGAAGAGACGGATCGTTCGAATTGTATCCAAAGAGCCCAGAACAACCAACAAAGAAATTAAAGGTGAACTCCAAGGCCAAGGTACATCAGTGTCAGATCGCACCATTCGTCGTTGTTTGAGCCAAAGTGGACTTATGGGAGACGACCAAGGAGGACACCACTGCTGAAAAACAATCCTAAAAAAGCCAGACTGGAATTTGCAAAAATGCATGTTGACAAGCCCCAAAGCTTCTGGGAGAATGTCCTTTGGACAGATGAGACCAAACTGGAGCTTTTTGGTAAGGCACATCAACTCTATGTTCATAGACTCAAAAACCAAGCATACGAAGAAAAGAACACTGTCCCTACGGTGAAACATGGAGGAGGCTCAGTCATGTTTTGGGGCTGCTTTGCTGCATCTGGCACAGGGTGTCTTGAATGTGTGCAAGGTACAATGAAATCTGTAGACTATCAAGGCATTCTGGAGAGAAATGTGCTGCCTTGTGTCAGAAAGCTTGGTCTCAGTCGCAGGTCATGGGTCTTCCAACAGGACAACGATCCAAAACACACAGCCAAAAACACCCAAGAATGGCTGAGAGAAAAGCGTTGGACTATTCTAAAGTGGCCTTCCATGAGCCCAGATCTGAATCCCATTGAACATCTGTGGAAGGAGCTGAAACATGCCATTTGGAGAAGACACCCATCAAACCTGAGACAACTGGAGCAGTTTGCTCATGAGGAGTGGGCCAAAATACCTGTTGACAGCTGCAGAACGCTCATTGACAAATACAGAAATCGCTTCATTGCAGTGATTGCCTCAAAAGGTTGTGCAACAAAATATTAAGTTATGGGTACCATCATTTTTGTCCAGGACTGTTTCATTAGATTTTTTTTTAAATAATTATGTTAATCAGCAATTCAAAAGTGATGGCTGATTTTGATTATTTAATTTTCAATAGATTTTTATTTATTGTTACTTTTGTAAGTTTCAAGTGATTTCAGTGAGAATTGTGCGTTTTTCCTTCTTTAACTGAGGGGTACCAACAATTTTGATCCACGTGTGTAGCAGCTGGAAGCAGCAGGAAGTTAGCCGACTCACATAGTCGTCCATCAGAAATAAAGCAGAAAGATCTCCTATTGGTCATATTTATCTCAAAATTGGTGTTTTATTCTGGAAAAGGTGGAGTCTGTTGACATGAAGCCTTAACCACACTCAAACAAAAATTGTTTGGAACGTATTCTTCTCTTTTTTTAATATTTGACCCAATATTACATCCAATGGGGAAACAAAAAATTGCCAAAACAAAAGAAGAATGCCACAAAAGACCGCCACATCCAAATCTTACCAAAACTGAAAGCTGAGATTTTTGGAACAGTTTAAGGGTGACCACCAAGACTAGACGTCCAATTAGATGGGTGTGTGTGTGTGTGTGCGTGTGTGTGTGTGTGTTTGTCTAGGGCACCATGCAGGGCTGGTGCTGATTGTAGTGCACATGAATCAAAAGAAAAGACTTTGATTATGTGACATGACTATACTACCCAGAATACTGAGAGGCACCAAGAGGCAGACAATTGGTTAGAGGGGTTGATGGGAAGTTTTTCTAGTGAACTGTGTTGTTCCTCCGGTTTGCCACTCTTACCTGCAATAATGAATGTTAACTTTGTTTGGTTGTAACGTATATACAAAGCAATACTCTCACTTTCTCACTTTGAAAAGTATACCTATCACTCTTTGCCAGGCTCCTCACTACAGTCCTTTTATGCCACAACAATCCATCAAGCGGTGCGACTTCATACTTAGTCATCCTAAAAAGTTTTGACAGCAGTCAGAATCTTCACATAAGACATTGTAAAGTGTTTAGAACAAAAAACAGGCTTCTAATGTGCACCTTATGGTCTAAAACCTGCAGTAAGTATTTCAAAGAGGATTTAAAAAAAAAAATATTGTGAGGTGACACTCTCCCAGTGGCAGAAGTATGTAATGCAATATTCAAAGAAACATGTTCATATCCAAGAAGAGCAACACATCAAATACAATGAAGCACCTCACAGTGCACAGAATCAGTTTTACAACTGAAATTTCCTCCAACTGGAAGAGAATCATGCTGCTCCAAACATCAGGCTTCCAGCACCCCCTGACACACACACACACCTACACACACACACACACACACACACACACACACACACCTACACACACACACACACCTACACACACACACACACACAAACACACACACACATTCCCCTGCGATACGATTGAAGCTAGAAGACCAAAGACTGAGGCTCTGACAGGTAGCATTCACGTGCTTTTTACTTTTACAGTGAAGTTCAGCTTTGTACAGTGCTGACTTGATTAGAATATCCAATGCTGCACTACTTATTGTTACAGATGTACATGTGTATGAAGGCCTCTCTGAATTTACACTCAAAGGGCTTTAAATGTGACTATTACTCTATCTCAACCTATTTTCTTTGTACTCTCTTTTGGCTTCATTAAAAGTTATCTGCCTTTCAGAAGCTGTTTGATGTGGACATGGCGGTTGACGCATGAATACAGACACTGTCAGCAGCTTTATGGAAAGAGATAAGTCAGTGCAGGCTGCTTCTATCTGCTATCCTCTCTCAGCCCAGTGACCTGCTCGTGGAACATGAAGGACCCTCCCAAAGCTTTCTGGCTGTGGCATCAGGGTATCTCTGAGTGCAAGAATTGCTTACACTTTCAGAGTGAATGCGTCCCACTGCATGGAGACATTGTCAGCCAGGAGCAGGCCTGTGGATCTCCTGAAAAAGCAGACGTGCACATTTCTCTGTGAAATTGAGTGATTCTAAACAACCTCAAATATACTGAACTATTTAAAGCCTCCCCAAACTTTTTTAAAACTGCGTTCACTTTTTCTGTTGCATTGACAACATGTTGTTGCTTTTCTGCTTGTGTCTTTGTCTGTTGGTTTTAGAAATAAGTCCAGGTAAATCCTTCTAACATCTACACTGTTAAAAGGTAGCCTCACTAAAATCACTAGAGAGAAGTAAAGTTATCTGTTCATCCATCAAGTCTTTTTTACTAAAGAAATCTTATAACAAGATGTTAAAACCTAGAAAAGAGTTCCACACAAGCATTCAAAAAAGGAAAAATAAACTAAAAAACGAAATGTTAGATACAGTGATACTGAGTGTAATCATGATTAGTTTTTTTTTTTTTTTTTTTGCTATTTGTTCTCCATTTTGATTACAATGAAAAAAAAACAAGTGTAATAAGTGGAAATGACTCATTTTAGAACTAAACGTGAGAAAAAATGAGAGTCAGATTTGGCCTCCTGTCTAAACAAATTCCCAACCTGGTCAAAGAGTTGCAATCGTCTTACACTGGAATAAGAAAGCTGTGATGTTTGTGCTTTTGTTCCCAGAAGGAAGCCTATTTCATTCATTTAATAAATTACAAACTGCACTTTTTTAGGTATCTCTTAGTACGGGATTTCTTCAGTGCAGAAGTCAAACCAGGCTTTACATCTAAAGCTATAGATTTCCTCAAAGTATTTACAGATTCTTATAAACAGCTGCCTAACAAGATTGTCTCTAAACTTCTTAAGGGCCTAGAGAAACATCAATGTATTTTGCTGTCAAATTAAAAGGGGAAAAAGAGCTGAACATTGAGTTGCCAGAGAGTGACTGGCTTCCTTTGTGTGAGACCCAACTAACATCAACTAGATTGAGGATATGGAGGCAATTTGGATGGAAAATTATTCTGAGGTTCTTCACAACATCCCAAATTGTAAATAAATTTACAGCAATCAGGCCAATCAGTCTCACACTTTCTGGTCCTGAACATAATTACATGGCGGCATGGTGGTGCAGTGGTTAGCGCTCTTGCCTCACAAGAAGAAGACCCCGGTCCTGGCTAGGGGACTTGTACCAGTGTCACCAATGGGGACCTTTCTGTGTGGAGTGTGCATGTTCTCCCCGTGCATGCGTGGGTTTTCTCCGGCTTCCTTCCAAAAACATGATTGGTCTCTCTACACTCCCCTAGGAGTGTGGGTGTGTGGTTGTGGCCCCTGCAACAGACTGGGGACACCAGGGGTGTCTCCTGCCTTTGCCCATGAGTAGCCGGGTTAGGCCGTGACCCTGAAAGGGATAAAACAGTTTAGAAAATGAATGAATGAACATAATTACAGATGTATTGGGCCGACAGTATAAAAACAGTAGCTCCAGTATTGCAGGTTATGTCATCGCTAAAGACCTTTGCATTTACCTATTCACTCTATTACTTGGAAAACTGGCTAAAACTGAGACATTTTATAAAATACTAATAAGTGCCTGTAAAAGAACTATCACTGGACAAGATGTTCATGTTACAGAAAATGAAACCTTTTCAGTCGTTTCCAGCTCACTGCGCCTCATGTGTCATTCTGTGACAGTGAATTGTGTCTTTTATTCAGTTGATGTGACTGAATGTAAACAGATATATTTGGTCAGGTTTGGAGCTTTTGCAGTGGAAGTGACAAAGATAAAATGAACTCTTTCAGCTTTGGATGAGTTCAGTTCCTGCAGTGACTTAAAGTCTGCTCATGTTTTCAGTGGTGAAGACATTTGCCTCTCATGGATTCCAGCGTGTGAATGCAGTTTAGATTGATGTCTAACAGAAATGCTGCTGCTCCTGGAGGGTTTGTTTTGCTTTTCTCTGCTCTGCTCTGACTGACAGGAAGCGATTAGGAGTTAATATGTAAATTGGGCAGCAGCAGACCCCCTGGTGGATCTGTGGAAAATCAGCAGCTTCTGATGTTTTATATTAAGGAGCAAGTCACCTTGAAGTAAAAGTTTCCTCTTAGCTTCTCTACATCTTTGTTGCGCTGAGTGTGGATGCATTCAGAGAAGTCATAACGGTGGCTTTGTCATTTGTCAGTTTCCTCTGCTTCTCCAAGAATAAGGAAGAAACTGCACACACACATTTCTTCTTCTTCCATTGTATTGCCACTTAAAACACTTGTTACCAAGGTAACCAGTAAAGAGGGAAAAGTTACTTTTTTTAACGTTTTAAATGTTCTGAACGTTTTTAAAACCCTGTGAATCCTTTGTGCTTTACTGTTAGTTTTTACGTAATTTTTAGGATCTGTTTTGCCTTTTTCTAAAGTGAACAGACTTTAAAAAGTAGCTTTTAGAAAGCCAAAATAGTGCTTTTTTCACTTTAGAAAAGAATTAAAGATTTAATGAGATACTATTAAGAAGCATGTATATACACCACTGCTTTATAACTTTAATGCGTAAGAATAAAAACATTTGTTTAGCTGCCACTGTGAACTGCAGATCAGGCCATGAGATCAGAAACAAATCGTACCAAACAATCAATGCTTTTTTCCAGAATGGTTGGTTGAATGAAGAATTAAAAGTTCTGCTGTGAGGACTCCAGTTCTGGAGCATTCATTCCTAATGTTCAGGCCTGATTCTGAGAAATGAACT
Organism: Oryzias woworae; assembly: GCA_016861445.1. Taxonomy (NCBI): domain Eukaryota; kingdom Metazoa; phylum Chordata; class Actinopteri; order Beloniformes; family Adrianichthyidae; genus Oryzias; species Oryzias woworae. The sequence continues at coordinate 236,761 of BOLG01001191.1, forward strand.
CTATTGATATTTTTCCTACAAACACTCTAGAAGTTTTTTGTTTCAACAAAAGAAAGCAGAAACATGGTGGTTTAACTGAGAAAAGCAGAGCATTCTCTGACCATAGACGTTCATTCATTCGTCTGTCCATTGTTCGTTCGTTCATCTCCTTAACCCGCTTCATCTGTTCAGGATCGCAGTTCTGCTTGAGTTGACCCAGCTACTGTCAGGGGAAGATGAGGTACCGCATGTGTTTTTTCTTGAAGTTCTTTGTAAAGTCAGCAGTAAAAACTACCATGCAGGAAAAGTGATGAAAACAATGAACAGAAACACAAAGGAATTGTTTCACCAAAGGGTGACTGTCTGCAGGACTCAGTTATAGCAGTGAGTGACACAGTTTTCCTTTCAAGCCTGCTGTGAACTCCCTGATCTGTGGATTCATTCAAAAGCCCTCATCCCATTTACAAATTAAACTGTAAGAGTTCAATCGATTCATAAAGAGAACCCAACATCCACAGTACCTTCAGTGATAGAATATTATATCAATATGGAGGTTTCCACAATCTGTTCTGGGTGAGGCCCTGCCCTCTTTAGGTCAAGTTTCTTTTTAGAGGACGTTGCACTGGCTATCTTTTCATTGGCTTATTGGTCAAAGGTGGGACCCACTGTCAGTTAACTGTATGTACAGAAACAGACATACAATCAGATTTTAAAATCTGAGGGTGTCTTCAGACCGGACATTTGTTTTGTTTAAAATGAACCTGAGTTTGTTTCCCCCGATAATTCAGAACAAATGTTCAGCCTGAAAACACCCAAGCAGACCCTGATCCAGGACCAGTGACGGCTCTTGGACCCATCTTTTGAAATGGTCTTTGGTCCAGCGGAAGAACTGGACCAAAACGGCCACCGTAGCCGGGCATTACAGAATGTAAACAGAGTAGTAATAACTCCAGGGACAAACCACAAACAAATATAAAGTAACAATTGTTGTGTTATCAAATAGGAAAAATGATCCAACTCCTTATGTTTGTTTTATTTAACACACTAAAAATGCTTCTTACATGCTTTTCTGTGTCTCGTTAAGCGGCACGTGCTGCTATATTGATACTTGTTTCTAATGATAAATAATACTGCACAGTTTTCTGAATTTTGATCATTGATCTGCATATGCTATGATAAAGTCTGAAATAGTGTTATACCTACATACATAACCCTGTGATTTATTGATACTGAAGGATTCTTAATGACCTGAATCTATGTTGATAAGGTATAAATATCTGATCACAAGTGATGAACCGGATAATGATAATACACGTCAAGAAAATGGTAAAGTAGAGCCGGGGAGGGATTATATAAGCTCGCTTCCTTCCACTCCCTTTCAAGCAATCTAACATTTGATGCCTAGTTATCCTGTGTTTGCCATGTTTTATAGATGTAAACCTCTGTTGATTGATCGTATCACACATGCATTATACTTCTTGCTTGATTGCTTGAAATAAAACAATTCTAATCTGATCTAGTTGTTTTGCCCCACCCTCGTAATTCCTGGCCAATTAGCAAAGAGATGTTTAGTCACATGGTTTTGTTTACAAGTTTTAGTTCTAAAAAGAAAAGTCTGCTTGACAAAAGTCTGAATACAGACCAAACTCAAGGTTTAGGAATCTATGCGGACCAACTTAAGCAGTCTTGGTCCGAACCAAACGATTTTTCCAGTCTGAAAACATCCTTCAGTCATTAAAAAATATCAGGTGAAGGTAATCTAACAAAGTGTATTTTGCAACTATAATATGAGAGTGTTTGTCCACTAGAGATCATTAGTGGTTAAATCAATAAATCACAGCATCAGTTTGCTGTGAGGTTGTTTTTGTTCAGGCAAGTGGGAATATTTTATGGGCCAATCAGCTTTGGGTCCTACAATTTGAACCCCGCCTCTCTACGTGCTTCAGCTTGTGTCAATCACAGCTGCCTGCATGTTGTTAGTGTCTGTATTAAACCAACAGTTTTTTAGTCTTCATTGTTTGTGGGTTATGTCTAGCTGTCTGTTTACAGATTTGTAATTATCTCTAGATTGTTTGTGTTATGCTTGTTAGAATTTTCCTGCTCTGTGAGTCAACTTATTGTTTTTCGATTCCTTGGATCTACTTTCTGGCCTCTGTTGCATTGCCCCTCGCTCCTGGGTTCCTAGCTCAGAGTTTCGCTGGAACATCATGATTTTTTCATGACACAAATCTGTGCTGACTGTTGGTTTCAAACACCCAGACTCTGTTTATATATGCAGACCTCAAACAATCTAAATTCCCTAGAGTTAAAGAAAAACTGATAAAAAAAATGATAATAATTTGTACAGAAATGAATTTGTAATAAACTCACTCAATGCTACGATGCAACTGTGAACATGGTGATCACTAGAGGGTAAATATTCAAATGAGTCTGTACATATTCTGGAATGATTTAATGAAGTAAACATTTATTTATCCAGTGACACTTGCACCAAAATAACATAATGAATTTACAATTATATCAGGTTAGGCTCTCCCCACATATGGAACATCTCACACTGCCATGTTGACTCATTAGTTGAAGAGGTTTTGTTTGTAATGAGAATCACCTGCTCTCAGTCTGGATGTAGATTTGACTCCAAAAGAGACGGAAAAGCATTTTCCAATTGTGCCCGTTCAGCAGGAGTTCTGGGAAGAGGACAAGCAAATGTCAGCGTGAAGAAGGAGTTCAGAGCAGCACCTCAGCTGTGTGCTGAGAGTCCATTAGCTGTCAGAGCATCAGTGGCATAGCACGACAAGGCTTGGTTCGTGCACTGTGCACGCCCACCTACTGTGCTCTGCAGGCCTGCCAGGATTCTTCTGCATACTTTTGCTGATTAACACACATAAATCAGTTATTACCTTCAAAAAAACTCATTCATTCTACTTTTCTTTGTATAGTTAATTCAGCTGCAGAATTTCTGACACTTTTCCTTCTGCGTTCAATTCAAATGTTTTTCACAGTATTGATTGTTTGAATAGAAGCAAAGGAATGGTTGGGAGAAGTGTCGGACTAGATTGTGAGTTTCTGTGTTCCTCCATATTTAAAGTCCTGAGGTTGAAAACCCACACAATGAGGACTTAGCAAAGAAAAATGACTTTATAACTTTAGTGCAATGCGTCATCATTCCTCAGTTTCTGCAAGTGAGAAATAATGGAAAACCAAGTAACGCATGAAATTGTTAAACTGATTTTTTTTTTTTTTCTGAAGGGTGCTACTGGAACCATCATGGACAGATTGGCCTCATCTTAGCAGATTTTGAATTTGTATTTTTTGCACATTAGTTATGTCAATGCTGAGAAGATTTTGGTTCTCTTTAATCTTTTTTTTATCTTGTCCTGTCCAGCAGCTGAACAGACAGATAGGAGCAGAAGGCCTCGTGTTGGACAAATACACACGTGGACAAAATTGTTGGTACCCCTCAGTTAAAGAAGGAAAAATGCACAATTCTCACTGAAATCACTTGAAACTTACAAAAGTAACAATAAAAAAAAATTTCTTGAAAATTAAATAATCAAAATCAGCCATCACTTTTGAATTGCTGATTAACATAATTATTAAAAAAAAAAATCTAATGAAACAGTCCTGGACAAAAATGATGGTACCCATAACTTAATATTTTGTTGCACAACCTTTTGAGGCAATCACTGCAATGAAGCGATTTCTGTATTTGTCAATGAGCGTTCTGCAGCTGTCAACAGGTATTTTGGCCCACTCCTCATGAGCAAACTTCTCCAATTGTCTCAGGTTTGATGGGTGTCTTCTCCAAATGGCATGTTTCAGCTCCTTCCACAGATGTTCAATGGGATTCAGATCTGGGCTCATGGAAGGCCACTTTAGAATAGTCCAACGCTTTTCTCTCAGCCATTCTTGGGTGTTTTTGGCTGTGTGTTTTGGATCGTTGTCCTGTTGAAAGACCCATGACCTGCGACTGAGACCAAGCTTTCTGACACAAGGCAGCACATTTCTCTCCAGAATGCCTTGATAGTCTACAGATTTCATTGTACCTTGCACACATTCAAGACACCCTGTGCCAGATGCAGCAAAGCAGCCCCAAAACATGACTGAGCCTCCTCCATGTTTCACCGTAGGGACAGTGTTCTTTTCTTCATATGCTTGGTTTTTGAGTCTATGAACATAGAGTTGATGTGCCTTACCAAAAAGCTCCAGTTTGGTCTCATCTGTCCAAAGGACATTCTCCCAGAAGCTTTGGGGCTTGTCAACATGCATTTTTGCAAATTCCAGTCTGGCTTTTTTAGGATTGTTTTTCAGCAGTGGTGTCCTCCTTGGTCGTCTCCCATGAAGTCCACTTTGGCTCAAACAACGACGAATGGTGCGATCTGACACTGATGTACCTTGGCCTTGGAGTTCACCTTTCATTTCTTTGGAGGTTGTTCTGGGCTCTTTGGATACAATTCGATCAATTGAATACAATTCGATCAATTCATCTTCAATTTGTCATCAATTTTCCTCTTGCGGCCACATCCAGAGAGGTCGGCTACTGTCCCGTGGGTCTTGAACTTCTGAATAATATGAGCCACTGTTGTCACAGGAAGTTCAAGCTGTTTAGAGATGGTCTTATAGCCTTTACCTTTAAGATGTTGATCTATCATTTCTTTTCGGATGTCCTGGGACAATTCTCTCCTTCGCTTTCTGTTGTCCATGTTCAGTGTGGTACACACCTTTTCACCAAACAGCAGAGTGACTACTTGTCTCCCTTTAAATAGGCAGACTGACTGATTATGAGTTTGGTAACACCTGTGATGTCAATTAAAGGACACACCTGAGTTAATCATGTCAGTCTGGTCAAATAGTTTTTCAATCTTTTATAGAGGTACCATCATTTTTGTCCAGGCCTGTTTCATTAGTTTTTTTTTTTTTTAAATAATTATGTTACTCAGCAATTCAAAAGTGATGGCTGATTTTGATTATATAATTTTTAATAGATTTTTATTTATTGTTACTTTTGTAAGTTTCAAGTGATTTCAGTGAAAATTGTGGGTTTTTCCTTCTTTAACTGAGGGGCACTAACAATTTTGTCCACGTGTGTATTACTGTTATAATAGGTGGTTATGAATCTTCTGACACATGAGGTGTATATTTATATAAACCTCTTTGTACTTGAGGTAGAACTGTTTTTTTTAATGATATTTGTTACATTTCTTTTTGGACTGGACAGAAAAGAGAAGAGAGAATGAGGGAGTGGGATGTTAAAGATGGTGGAAAAGGGTACAAAAGAAGGGGGGGGGGTTCTTTTTGAAATTTAGACTCTTTCATGATCTTTTTTTTCAATCAATGCAGTATTGTGGTATTTGATCATAGTTATAGAAAATGAAATAACAGTAACTATATAGAGTTTATTGTTTCTAAATTAACACTGCAATATCTCAGACACTTCATTAAGTTGTTTATTGTGTTTTAGTACTATTTATTATCTGTTATTATGTGTTGTTTTTAATAGTTATTTGTTTTTGAGCTATGGTAACTAACTAATTTCTCTGTTGTGGGATCAATTAAAGTTCTATTTATTAAATAAAACAAAACTTTGAAAAAAAACTGACTTCTTAAAAACAAGTATTACTCTTAGTGAATTTAATTTATCATGTTTATCAAAAAATTTAGAAACATTGTTTTAAACATTTTGAATGAGCAACCAGTTAAGAAAACAGATTCTTGAAAAAAAACAAACAAAACAGAAATTCAGCAGTTGAGTTATCTTTAGCAGAGGGTGTAAAGTATTCTTTCCACAGCCTACATTTCACATAAACGTCAAGCATATTTTTCAGTTTAAAAAATAAAATTGTATTATCCTCAGTTTCTTCAGAACTGACTCTCTGAAGTCTTTTACTTTGTCTTCCATACAGCTAATTTTGCCTCCCCTGAAAAAAAATTCCATATTGTTAGTTCCCCCTTATACTTCTATGAGTATTTGGACCATAAATAGAACGAATCAATAAAAACGGTCCCTCCAGACCTTGAATCAACAAAGAAAAGAGGAAAGGTCAGTTAGACATTGGTACTGACCGAACAAATATTCAACTGATTCACTGATAATCAACCATCTTTCATACCGGAATTGAAGTGCACCAGATATCTGTTGGTAGCTATGATAACATTCTCAATCCTCCACTGGAGGTCACCAACCTGTTTCACAACTGGAGCTTTGTACAGAGACTGTCAACAACCCGTCAGAGTAAAGATCCATCTCAAAAATCTCTGTCCATCTCGACATCTGCACTGCTGCCAGAGAGCACAATTTCAGGAGCAAAGACTGCTTCAAACCAAACTTTCCCAGGAGATGTCTAAAACATTGTCATCGTGTCCTCTTGCCCATGTGTAGAAGACACTGGCAAAAAAGGAAAAGCATTCTCCATCCCTCCATCCCGTTCATCAATGGACAGAGACCTGAAACTGACATCCTCAGTAAATGGCTCAGCTTCACAAACCCAGCATCTCTTGAGTTTGGACCTTGTGGCTGCAGAAGACAGGATCCAGGAGGAAATGGGAGCACCTCTCAAAAGCCAATGCCAGACATTAAAACCTTTTCTCCTCTGCAAAACATCTGCTACGCATGATGAACAGATTAATAAAAAGAGGTGATCACTCCTCAAATTATTGTGTTGCTGTTGGTGAAGGAACAGATGCTTATCATAAGCATGGCCTCCATAAGCAGTTCAGAGACAGTAAGTCACTTTCTTTGTAAAGCATCCAAACAAGAAGAACTGTCAGTCAGACACTGAACCTTTCTTCTCTACTGGAAGTTAGGGGACAGCAAGCTTCAATCTGTGACACCCCAACAACAAAGTCAGTGGCCTTGAGGTATAGTGTCTGCTCTGAGCCTGGTAGGTTGCGAGTTAAAATCCACGGTGGACTCTAAAAATGGAGCACAATCCCTCCTTGTTTGACACTCAGCATAAGGGGTTGATTTGGTGTTGAGACTAATGGTCTGTGCTATAGAGTCAGGGCAACTAATTTATGGACAAGAGTTCTACCCCAGAAAAAAGCAGAGGCAGTAGATTTTCTATAAAGATAGTCTGCCACACACTCCCTCCACGACACCCTTTTAGATCTTCATCTGAAATTCAGCTGAACCCAAAGAAAGCTGAGGGTTAAATCAATCACTCAGTTGAAAACACATTCTAAAACCAACAGTACACTCCTACTGAGATGGTCAGCCTCCTTCAGATGTCTATCATCAGCACAAGTACAAACTACTATAGGTCTGTGAGACATACCCAAAGGCTTGAATCCAACTGTCCAATGACAAGAAATCCTTGTCTAATGCTTTATTTACCACAACAGGGCTACTCAGTCCTCGTCCCACTTTAACCAAACAAAAGGGTAAAATAAAGCAGTCTCAACAAGTAAGAAAACAATACCCAAAACCATAGGCATTAAAACAGAAAATCAAAATGAAAGAGAAAAATGAAAGTTTTCTCTTGGTCTAAAGTTATACCAATGCTGGTACCATAGGATTTACAGATATCAAACAAGTCTCAGATGTAAGTGAGGTCAAGTAAAGCAACTGGTTTCTAATCAGGGTCAAGCCTACCTTTTCAATAGTAAAGAGAGAATTGCATGATGGTATGAAGAAGTAAAAACTCAAGTTTCATATTAAATAAACTCTTTAAGAATGTCTTTCACCCTCCCAGGTCAAAAATGTTGGAGCATCTGTATAGTGCTGAAATCCTCCAGGATCCAGGTTTGTGGAAGGATCAGAGAACTGTGCTGGTATCTAAATACCATGTAAAGACCGTCCCCACGTTTTACTTTTTTCATCTCTACACCACAAGCTGACAGTCTGAAAATTCCCAGCAAGCATCCCAAACTGCAAACTGGAGCTTTTGTTCTAAAGTGTATTTGGGAATGAGCAAGAAAATAACCTGAGTTGGTGAGACAGGAATTCCCCCCGACTACGATGGAGTTTGCTATCACGTTGGACACAAAACCAAGCCCTTATTCATACAAGGTTAACATGACAAACCAACTCCTCAATAGCCAGGAAAACAGTCTCCATAGAAAGCAAAGAGTTGGGTCAACACAGACTCCATGACTAAGAGACAAAAATGAACAGCAGTTCACAACACTAATCAGGCAAAAAAAGACAAAGATGCAAGATTTGTTTATTGTCATTTCACGCATAGTATTTGACGAGGAATACACAGGTGAGACGAGATGTTGTTCCTCAATAGTATGACAGTTTAAAAGAAAATGTAGCAATAAAACACAAACCAGTATTCAGTCTTTAAAAAACAGTATTCAGTCATTAAAGTGAATATGTGCATTTAGCAGCAGTCTCTTGTGAAGGGGTTAGATGTGAGAGTCTGTATGCATATATTGTCTTACTGCAGTGTGACGTTTCTGAGTGCATGCATGGATTAGGGGACAGTCCATTTATAGTCTCACATCTTGTGGAAATAAGCTTTTTAACATTCTGCTAGATCTGCAGCTGATACTCTTGAACTTCTTACCAAATGGCATGAGGAAGAACATTCCATGAGAAGGGTGCTGAGGATTCCTAATGACAGGGGTTGCTTTGCATTTGGAGTGCTGTGGTTATAACTCGTCCAGGACTGGGAGAGGAGCACCAACAACCTTGCTTGCAGTCTCAACAAACTTGCTGAGCTGACGTTGGTCCTAAACCTTGCTGCTGTCAAACCAGCTCTGTGTTAAGACATTTTAAATGGTGTCCTTGTTGAAGGTGATGAGTTGAGGTGTCGGAATGCCTGTCTTCCTAAGTTTCCGGAGGGAGTAGAGGTGCTTTTGTAATTTTTCAAGACCAATGTAAAGTAGGAGGAGAATTACATGTCAATGGTGAGATGCACAACAGGAACTTGAACAACAGCGCCATTTATGGTCAGATGTGTGTAGTGGTACCACACACCAGATGCTCTGAAGTCGACCACTATTTATTTTGTTTTGTCTACGTTTATCTGGAGGTTATGAGATTTACAGCACACTGCTAGCTGTTTCACCTCCATTCTGGCCACTTTCACAGCCTTGTGGTGAGTCTGCTTCATATGTAAATTGTAAAGGGTCCAGGTTTATTGGAAGACTGTTCTTGATGTGCTTTAGGACCAAGTGCTCTAGACATTTGGTCACAATTGGTGTGAGGGCCATGGGGCGAAAGTCATTTGGGCAGGCTGGATTTGACTTCTTTGAAACTGAAGTAATAACAGCAGTTTTGAGACAAGTGGGTACAAATGTCTGCTTGACTGATGAGTGAATGATAGTGGTGAAGACATCTTTCAATTGCTCTCCTTCATGTTTTCTGGGCCAGCCGCTTTGTATGGATCATCAGTGGAGAAGGCCTTCTTCACTTCAGTGGTCAACAGCTGCAGTGCTCTGTCGCTGGATGAGAGCGGGATCATCTGTGTCTGGGTGGTGTTGCATACCTCAAACCAAGCATAGACGTTGTTCAGTTCCTTTGGTAGAGAGTGGTTTTTTCTGGCATATTGTCAAGGTGGTGGTGGTGTCTTATAGTCAGTCAATCTATTCATCTTCTTCCACTCATCCAGGACCGGGCAGCGGGGGTAGCAGTCTAGGCAAAGGTGCCCAGACTTCCCTCTCCCCGGACACTTCCTCCAGCTCCTCTGGGGGGACCCCGAGGCGTTCCCAGGCCCGCTAAGAGACATAGTCTCTCCAGCATGTCCTGGGTCTTCCACAGGGTCTCCACCCTGTGGGACACGGCCAGAATACCTCCCCAGGAAGAGGTCCAGGAGGCATCTGAACCAGATGCCCAAGCCACCTCAACTGGCTCCTTTCGATGTGGAGGATCAGCGCCTCTTCTCCAAGCTCCTCCCGGGTGACTGAGCTTCTCACTACCTTCTACAAAGGAAACTCTTTTCAGCCGCTTGGATACGGTACCTCCTTCTTTCGGTCAAGACCCAGAGCTCATGACCATAGGTGAGTTTTGGAGTGTAGATCGAACACTAAATTGAGAGCTTTGCTTTCTGGATTAGCTCACTCTTCACCACGACGGAACAGTACAGCGACCGCATGGCGGTGGACACAGCACCAATCCAACTGTCAATTTCAGATCTTCCCTCACTCTTGAACAAGACCCCATTATACTTAAACTCCTCCACTTGGGGAAGGAGCACTCTACCCTCCCAAAGAGGGCAAACTACCTTTCTCCGGTTGGGAAACATGGCCTCAGACTTGGTGGTGCAAACCCCACCCCAAAGTTCTTAGCCTGTGCTTCCTCAAGAGAAGGTGTGTCAGCAAGATTGAGGAGATCCTTGAAGTTTTCCTTCCAGCACCTGACAATGTTCTCAGTCGAAGTCAGAAGCTCCCCATCAGCACTTAAAATGGTATTTTCCCTCCCGAGTCACCAGACGGTTTGCCAGAACCTCTTCGTATCGAGATCTACAGTTGTTCTTCTCATAAAGGAGGTTGTGAAACGCTCTTTGTCTGGCTCGTCACGTAGGACCTGCCTGCCAAGGGACACCCTACCAGGTGCTTAAGCCCCAGACAGCAAAGCTCCTTAGATCACTTGACCACTCAAACCCCTCCACCATGTTAAGGTGGCAGTTCATAGAGAGGCTTATAGTCAAAGATGTTTTAAAACCCTGCCACAGTTGATGTGAATCTTTCTCATACATTAAATGACTGTTCAGTTTGTGTGGACAGCTTCTTCACCTCTCTAGTCCCATGAGAAATGAAGAACTGCACGGTGGTGTAGTGGTTAGGACTCTCGCCTCACAGAGGCCCTAGTTCAATTCTCAGCCGAGTTCTCTCTGAGTGGAATTTGCATGGTCTGCTCATGCCAAAAACATGCTTCGTAGGTTAATTAGAATCTTTAAATTGTCCTTATGTGCATGTGATTGTGTCGTGACCTGTTCAGGGTGTACTCCGCCTTCACCCAACAGTAGCTGGGTTGGCTTCAGCACCTCCATAATCCCTGAAGGGATTCTGCAGGCTCTGAGAATTGATGGATGGAAATGAGAACATTGACCATAATGTTCAAATATTAACATTTCCTTCTGTAAATCTGTGATCTTCTGAGTTCTGCTGAACCTCTGTTTACATCAGACATTAAGATGGAAAAAAACTGATTGACTTTTGTATTGGTCTTTGAAGAAGTTATTTGAAAACAAATCCTAAGTAACCGATCAAAGCACACTCATTGTTGAGCTCTTTAAATAGGTTTCCTGCCTTGCCAATTTGCTGCCATTTGAGTTTTATTTAGCTCCATTTGTTACAAACCTATCTCATGGTCAAGTTTCCTCATTATCTAAATGAATTGGAAGGTCATTCAATTTTCCCATGTTTGAAGCTCCTGTTATTTAATGAAATCAGTAAAATATCTTCTAATCAGTCAGAGCAGCTTTGAAGGTGTCACATCCCACCAGCTTTGATTGACACAGTTTTGAATCTGGAGATGGATCTGCTGCAGTTGTGTTGCTGGATTCGTTGTCAAGGGTGAATTGTGCTGCAGCGGCTCGCCCTCTCAGTCTGCAACAGAAGAAGTTATTACAGCTCAGAAAATGCCCGTTGTTTTCCTCTGTCGGTTTAAATGCCATCAGAGCTCGTCATTCAAGGGAAGGTGAACAGTGTGTGAAAGTGTGAGTCAGTGTGTGTCGATGTGTCGAGACTGAAAATGAGTGAGCGGAACAGCAGAGGGAAAATGGAGAAAGATGGCTACTATTGGAAAGCACACACACTGCATAAACACTCGACAAGCTGCAGACTGCCTGCTCTCACACACACACCTCCTCTTTCAACAGACGCATAATAAAGACAGGGATGATGTTTTTTTCTGTGGCTGCTCACTGAGGGGTTTAATAGGAGGGGAGGAGGAAGAGGAGCAGCTAACAGAAAACGGAGGAAAGGAAAGACAAAAAGCAGGGAGAGGAAACCTGTAATATGAGGGAAATGAGAAAGGATGGCAGGAAAAAAGAGGAAAAGTTAAAATAAGGAAAAAGGAAACAAATGTAAAATGACAAGAAAGGAGGAATGGATGGAAACAAGCAAAAGGATGGAGGAGAACAAAGGTGAGAGGAAAAAGACATGAAATGTGTACAAAAGACAGCAGATGAGAGCGAATCAATTAAAGAAAGAAAAACTGACGAGAAAGAACAAAAGACTCAAGAAATGATCAAATAACAAAAAATGGACATAAGAGAATATAAGACATAAAAAGGTGAGGCCCAAAGAGAAATCTTATTGAATTTGAATTGATTATTGGCATTTTCAAACAAACATGTTTCTTTGATGTATGGCACATACAACTGTGATGGAGGATCAAAGAGCAGAGCTGAAATTTGTGTCTTGTTTAATTATATATCTTAAATGCAGATTTATTGGAAAGTGAGCCGGCTCCCCTGACGCCCCCATCAGCCTTCCCCTTCTGATTAATCCAGCTCAACGGGCAGGTTGAGATAGATGTTTGTGATTTAGCCTCAAAACAAAGCGGCAGAAAAGGAAACCTTACAGACGAGCGAGTCCTACTTCCTCCAGACGCGGAATCTAAGGAATTTGCAAAGAAATGATGAAACTGTTTCATCTAAAGGGCTGGTCTGAGAACTTTAATGTTCTAGGCTTCTGTCACAAAGAACAAAAAGAAGGAGGAGATCAGAAAAAAAACACAGGAGAACAGAATAGGAAGATCTTAAGGCTTCACTTTATACCAAACCTTTAAGATGTTACTTTTTCCTCCACAATTGTGGCCTCCATGAAGATCAAAGGTCAGGTATTTGTATTGACTGTATCAGAGAACTGGATTGAGTGAAGAAGGAAATCTCATTTCTGGTTCCAGGATTGTGGGCCGCCCGGTGTATTTTCTACATCACAAACAAGTTCCTCTTTAAAACGGCATTTTTGTCTGCTCCTGATTCACAACAATTTGAATAAAGAAATACTCAGAATTTTGAGCTTAATTTTTTTTGTCCTCCATCAAAAAAATGCCACAAGTACATGTTAAAACACCAAAAACCAATTTCAATCAGAGCGGGTCTTTAAACAACCACACCTGCTTTTAGCAGTTACAACCATCATTTACATTGGTTCTTCAGAACCATGTAATGGAAGTTATTTACAAAAGTATTTAAAAATATATTGTTGCTTCACCTTTTTTACTGATATCATTTGATATATTACTCTACCATGTTTGCACATCTGAACCCTAAACTGCAAACAGCAAGAGAGCTAAATGTACTACAAAATAAAATGACACACATGTTCTGCAAGGACAGATAAAAATGACCAGAAAAAAAAGCTTTCTTGAACACAGCCATACTGTAAATGCTGAATTCACAACACTTAAGTTGGGTCCTTATTCACACTTCCTGAACATGTCACTATAAAATCTGTTTCACAGTGAAATGTTGCTACTTTAAAATGCAACACCAAGACAACTCAAACCATTTTCTGAATGTAATAAATCGAGTAAATATTTACTACAAAACATGTGTAAGAAGTGGAACCATAAATGGATTAAAGACAGGAGCATTCATGTAAATTGAGCATATTGCACACAAACAGGTGTTCCGGTTTTATTTATTCTGGTGTTTTCCACTTTGATGTTACAGAGCCAAGTAAACCTGCCCACGCCAGTAAGGCGGCTTAAACCGCTGTAAACGCTGCCTACAGGAAAGAACATTAAAACGTTACAGTACACGGTAAAACATGCTCAGACCAATCGGACGTAACGCCGTTGGATGTGGGCGACACAAGTTACAATGACCCATCACACAGACAAAGATTTGTGAAATTGAGTTATTAATTGAAAAAAACAATTTGGAGAAGAAGATACATTTTGCCCCAAAGGTTTGACATAGCCTAAAAAGAAACATGAAATAAAATAAAATAAGTCAGGACTTATTTGAAAAAGTCCTGACTTAAAAAGACATAAGTCAGGACATTTTCAAACAAATGGGAAAGCTGGGAAAGGTCACATTCACATAAACTAAGAAAAACGTGTTTATTCTGTTGTGCAGAACAAAAAACATCGAAACGCTGAAGACATCTGGACAAACTTGATGAACATCATGATGCTTCTTCAGCTTAACCGTCTAATCACCTCTGTTGCAAATTTTCACTGCAGTCTTGAAAATAAGTTATTGAAGCTGTTAATAATGAACTGACCTGAAAAACAGCTTTTCAAACAAGCCTTTAGGTAGAGGTCTGCCAGCAGAACATGGATGGATTTGAACTGCTGAGTAACAAGAGGAACATGTGCCCTGCGTTGGTGCACAGCTCCAAGGTTCATGCATATTTTACTCTTGTCTGGGTCTCTGAGTTCTTTGCTCCTGCGTGGTTTATTTAAAGGCATCAAGCTGCAAGTTCTCAGTCTGTGTTTTGCCTGTTCTTGAGATGTTTCAATGAGCAGGATCAATGCTCACCAAGGGTCCTGCTGCCGTTTCAACAAAGATGAACTGACAGCTTTAGAGAATCCTTCAGGAAATGTCGGAATGAGGAGCTGCTGGTCAAACTGTGGTTGCTAGGTAAAACGGTGAAGTGAAGTTTGATGTTAACACAAGAATCTCCTCCCCACATATTCATTAGCCCTAAGACGTGAGGAAAGTATTGTGGTTGCTTTGATTGAATTGCTTTAACTGAGGCTACAATTCACATTTAAAGAGTTTTTGTTGTTGTGGTAAGACTACCTTTAACTCTGTTATTGCTGCAGCATGATGAAGCAGGTTGGTTAGCAGCTAAAACTATTTTCAGCATTCCCATTGGTCTTTTATTTTTAATTATCCGGTTTTTAAACTAAAAAACCTGTGTTGTTTTCTAGGACATCAGTTCATTAGAAATTCCCTCTGAGTTGTTAGTGGGACTCTGTCTTCGCTTCCCATCATCCATCTGTTTATAGTGAGTACAGAAAGTATTCAGACCACCTTAAATTTTTCACTCTTTGTTATATTGCAACCATTTGCTAAAATCATTTCAGTTCATTTTTGCTCATTAATGTACACACAGCACCACATAATGACAAAAAAGAAAACACAGAATTTTTGACATTTTGCAGATTTATTAAAAAAGAAAAACTGAAATCTCACATGGTCCTAAGTATTCAGACTCTTTGCTCAGTATTTAATAGCAGCACCTTTTGATCCGAGACAGTCATGAGTATTTTTGGGAGAGATGTAACAAGTTTTTCACTCCTGGATTTGGGATCCTCTGTCATTCCTCCTGCAGATCCTTCCAGTTCTGTCAGGTTGGATGGTAAACGTTGGTGAACAGTCATTTTCAGGTCTCTCCAGAGATGCTCCATTGGGTTTAAGTCAGGGCTCTGGCTGGAACATTCAAGAACAGTCACAGAGTTGTTGTGAAGCCACTCCTTGGTTATTTTAGCTGTGTGTTTAGGGTCATAGTGTTGCTGGAAGGTGAACCTTCAGTCCAGTCTGAGGTCCTGAACACTCTGGAGAAGGTTCTGGTCCAGGATATCCCTGTACTTGGCCACATTCATCTTTCCCTCCATTGCAACCAATCCTCTCCCTGCAGCTGAAAAACACCCCCACAGCATGATGCCACCCCCACCATGCTCCACTGTTGGGTCTGTATTGGACAGGTGATGAGCTGTGGCTGCTTTTCTCCACACATATCGGTTAGAATTAAGGCCAAAAAGTTCTATCTTGGTCTCATCAGACCAGAGAATCTTATTTCTTACCATCTTGGAGTTTTGATAAATCTGCAAAAAAAATTTATAAATCTGTGTGTTTTTTTTGTAAATATGAGGTGCTGTGTGTACATTAAAGAGGAAAAAAAACTTAAATGATTTAGCAAATGGCTGCGATATAACAAAGAGTGAAACATTAAAGGGGTCTGAATATTTTTTCCATCTGCTCCTGATTCAGGACAATTTGACTAAAGAAATACTCAGAAATGCCATTTTAAGCCTTATTTTCTTAATATATGTCCTCCATCATCAGAGAAATACTACAAGAACATGTCAAAAAAACTGTTTTCATTGGAGTGGGTCTTTAAAAGTTTTGTGTGAAGCTTCTTTCACAACAATGTGAATTTGTGGTAAATGCAATTTATTGCCGAGTTTTTTTAAAATGAGAAACTCCTCTTGTTTAAGAAGATTCTTTGGGTTTGGACAGATTTCTTTATTGTTTTAGAGATCATCAAATGAGTAAAAGTGTGGTTGAATTTCATTTGATGTCTGTTGAAATCAGTGACACAGGCTGAGAGGATCTGAGCACGAACCTTTAGTCTCTGTCTCTAACATTAAGTTGAGCTGTGCAAAGTGTGTTTTTGCAAAATGTAGATTTACAAAGCGACGACACTTTTTTAATATGAATCAGTTTTATCTCATAATTCTGCTCTATTTGGTGAGCCTAGAATGCAATCATTTATTTTACTTTCCTGTTTCTGATAACAGTTGAATATTGGGTCATTTCATCATCAGTGCTGTCAGTAAAGAGCAATTCTTTTCCTCTTTAGTGTGTCGTTTGAAGCTTCAGCCTTTGGAACTGTAGAAATAAGAGCTTTGTCTGCTGCTCTTTCCTTTCTCCAGCTAAACTCAAACTTTACTGACTGATGTCATATTTGAGGTTTTATCTGTCGCAAGTTAGATTGTAAACTTTAGCTTTTACCATCCAACCTTCTTTCATTCTTAGATGTCCAAACTATCTCAGCTGTCTTCTCTTGATGTGGAGGAGCTGTGCTTTGAGGCAGGTCTTCACACCCCAGCTCTAAAGGAAAACCCAGCCACCCTAAAATGGAAGCTTGTATCTGAGCCTCACAGTTAAAAGCTTGTGGGTTATAGGTGAGGGTCAGAATACAGATGTATTTCTACAAATTATGGACTTTGTCTTTAGACTTTGCTTTTTCTTGAACATCAAGGGAAAAGTGCAAAGTCTATATTCCTGCAGTCGCCATGCAGATCTATCAGTCACTCTCATGCTCTGTCCTTTCCTCACTTTTGAACAGAACCTTCAGATGGGTTCCTCCTCTTGAGGAGGGGACTCATTTCTAACACGGAGATGGAACTCCACATTTTCCTGCCTGAGAACTGTGCCTTCAGAATGAGAGATGCTGAATGCAAGCAACCACTTTACTGTCAGCTGCAAACAACATTAAAGAGAGCTGAAGGCCTTGGCTTGATACGACCAAAAGCATCACATCATCTGTAAACAGCAGAAGCAGGATTCTCATACAGCCAAAGTCAAATCCATCATGTCTTTAGCCACACAAAGAAATCTGTGTCCATAAATTTCGTAACAGAATATCTGACTAAAAACAACTTACTGGAGTTTAGCCTAACCTACTTCCAGCTTTGCAAATGAAGCCTCTGCTGTTTTTGATTAGGAATTAAATGACCCCATAGAGTTCTCCCAGAGCAGCTCCCATTAAGATCTGAGAGACATGGTCCTGTGACTTATCCCTGACCACAAAACTCGACCTCTCTGAGAAAGTTGAGACTTACTCAAATATTTGAAGAAGTTATTATGTTTTTAAACATACACTCACATGCCACTTTATTAGCTCCACCTTTCTAGTACCGGGTTGGACCCCCTTTTTCCTTCAGAACCACCTTAATCCTTGGTATTATAGATTCAACAAGTTACTGAAGCATTCCTCAGAGTTTGATACACGTTGACATGACAGCATCACACAGTTGCTGCAGATTTGTCGGCTGCACATCCATGATGTAAATCTCCCGCTCCACCACATCCCAAAGGTGTTCTATTGGGTTGAGATCTGGTGACTGTGGAGGTCACTGTAGTCCAGTGAACTCATTGTCATGTTGAAGAAACCAGTCTGAGATGATTCCAGCTTGATGACATGGAGCCTCATCCTGCTGGAAGCAGCATCAGAAGATGTGATGTACACTGTGGTCATAGAGGGATGGACATGGTCAGCAGCAACACTCAGGTAGACTGTGGCGTTGGAACCATGATCCATTGGTACTAAGGGGCCCATCCCCCATACCATTACACCACCACCACCAGCCTGAACTGTTGATACAAGGCAGGATGGATCCATGCTGTCACGTTGTTGATGCCACATTCTGACCCTACAGCAGAAATGGAGACTCATCAGACCAGACAACGTCCAGTTCTGGTGATCCTGTGAACTGGAGCCTCAGTTTCCTGTTCTTAGCTGTCAGGAGTGGTACCGGTGTGTTCTTCTGCTGCTGTAGCCCGTCTGCATCAAGGTTGGACGTGTTGTGTGTTCAGAGATGTTCTTCTGCAGACGTCGGTTGTAACCAGCGGTTATTTAAGTTACTGTTGTCTTTCTATCAGCTGGAACCAGTCTGGTCATTCTCCTCTGACCTCTGACATCAACAAGACATTTCCTCCCACAGACCTGCTGCTCTTTGGAGATTTTCTCTTTTTCTGACCATTCTCTGTAAACCCTGGAGATGGTTGTGGGTGAAAATCCCAGTAGATCAGCTGTTTTTGGAAATACTCAGAACAAACTGAAGTTGAAACCTATTAAGTGGCCAGTGAAGTTATGTGACAATGTCACCATCCTTCCAGTCAAATGCTTTCAAAGGAAGTGCATAGTGATCTTGCAGCTGATGTTGAGCTAACCTGGAACAGAACTGTAGTGTCACTCCTAAATAAACAAATCAAACGTAGAAATCTAAAAAATATAGTGATGTAGAAGATAAGATAGAGGCCTCAGAAGCTCAGCACGCGACGTCCACACCCTGCACTTCATTTTTACTTCTTTAATTCACTCAGAAAAGCAGTGAGATCTAAACTGTAATGGTTATTGAGTCAGAGCGGCTGATATCTGCACTCTCTCAGCACAGTGATTTCCCGGAGCTCCGGTAATCGAGGCTTTAATGAGCGGTGATGATGGAGCGCAGCTCTGACATGGATTTAATATCATGTAACCATGGTTATGGTGGTCAGGATCATTCACAGCTCAGAAACATCAAAACTGCGGCTTTGGTTTTTAGAAAAAGGCTGCTGGAAGCAGATAGATCTGAAGTGGTTTCAGAGTATCAAACTATGCAGCATCTGCAGTGAGTCAAAGATCAGCTCAGACAGTGTTTCATGAATGATTTAAACCTTTCTGAAGGCGATTCATGGACTCAGATTGTCACTGTTTTCTTATTCTATTATTTCATTCTCCTCATATTTACAGATTTCTTTAGTTTTGTTCAGAATCACTGAAGTCCGCTGCTCAAACTCACACTGATGAATCATTGATGTTTAAGGGAAAATGCTGCAGATGTGATGTTTCTCAGAAGTGCACCTTCAGGAAAAAATGCCATTTATACCTAAAGGTCTGTTGGTTTCAGTTTTGCAGCTGCAAGAATACAAAGCTATTTTTTGATCATTGCAAATTTGTACCTTCTGTGAAATGATTAATTATGATGTTATTAATGTTAGCTGTAAATATTTAACAGCTTTAGGAGTTTTGAAATCTGAAATCAAAATTATTTTAGATCTTCATCACTAAAATACTTCTATAATCTGTATTTTTCATACAGTTGCATATTTCAGAGACATGCACATGTCTTCAGAATTTTTTGCAGACTCAGGAAAAAGCTTGTTTTAAACTTTGAAATACATTTCAAGTATTTTTCTAATCTCAACATGTCAGCGCTTTACAGTCCCACTCTGATCTTCTTTTGATCTATTTTCAAAGTGTTCTCAGTGGTCTTTTAATGATGATTATGACATTTTTTGGCAAAATAAACGGCGTCGTTTCCTAAGACATAGTTCCTGCAGAGCAGCAGGAGTTCATTAGAAATTCACCTCTGAGTTGCAGGCGGGGCTGTTGGTGCAGAGCAGCTCCGTCTCCCCCTTACCCTCCCTGTTGCTGAGACAAGAAAAGCAAAGACATACGTGGATCTAGTCATCTACAAGTAGATGAAAGAATGGAGCAGAGCAGGGGGTGTGTGGCCCACCCAGCATATTTTCTGCTTCCTAAATACAACACAAATCGTTTTCTGGGGGCTTTTAATTATGATTATGTTGTTTTTAGCAAAGAACTAAAAGCCTGTGTTGTTTTTTAAAGATAGATTTTCTGCAGAGCTGCTGGAGCTCATTAGAATTTTGTTTTTGGTTTATGGGTGGGACTGTTGGCACAAAAGTCAGCTTTGCTACTCTCCCAGCATTTCTTAGTGTACACGGTCTCCTGCTAGCAACAAGCACCTCACAAGCCCACGCTAACATTAGCATAGCAGAAAAAATGGCGAGCAATATCAGAGCCGCACACTTTTGAGCCAGATACCAGCACAGTTGAGGAAAATGATGATGTTCACGAATCAATTTGTCTGCAAGTGGAGGATTTAGAATTGGAGAAGGGAGACTTTGACCTGTCCATGGCATTAGCTGCATCACAAATACGAGCTTTTTCAAACCGCCAGTTTTCATCTGCTCCGGATCCAACATAATTTGATAAAAAACTACTCAGAAACACAGTTTTAATCTTAAAGTATTTTATATATGTCCTACATCATAAGAAAATGCTACAAGAACATGTTAAAAACACCAAAAACATGATTTTTATTGGAGTGGGTCTTTAAATTGTGGCTTGCTTTGTTTGCATCAATCAGAGACTAGCAAATGTACAACATGGAAACAGGTTTATTAAAAAGACAAAACCTTTTAGAGAAATTAGCCAAAGAATTTAAAAGTCTAGACCACATTTGAGTTTTTGTTCTATCCATGTCTAATTTAGGGAATGTAGGGTCCAGTTCAGTGATTAATAAATCTGAAGTGAGCCTCTCCTCAGTTTCTGTCTGCGTGCTGCTGACATTCATCCTCTGCAGCCTTAAGCACAATCTCCTTTGCAGACTTTTGTGACATGGAAGAGTGCCGCTCTGCAATCTCAGCCTCACAGAATTTCAAGGATCATTTTTAAGGTTCCCATTTAAACAAAAGTAATTTGAGGGGAAGTCTCAGTGCAAACATTCAGGTTTTGCTTTTGAAGCTGAAAGCTGATGACAGAAATTCATGTAGATCCATAAAAGAAGAGAGAATGAGTAAAAGTAATTTAAATATCAGAAACTTCAGACTGTAAAAGAAATATAAGCTGCAACACTGAGATCCTCTTTTATATTTTTGAATGTTCTTTTTGTTCCAGACCCTTCCCAGCACCAACAGAAGACGTTTTTCATTAACTACTAACTCTGATTTTTCAATAATCTTCAACATTATTACAGTCTAAATCCCATTTTTGATTCATGTCTAATTCTCATGTTTCATCTCTTCCATCCTCAATCAAACCTTTATTTCATGTCAAAAACCTCAAATTTACACGTTTAATATTATTAACTTTATTTAATGGAATATTATTAATTATTTTGTTGATCTCTAACTCATATATTGTTATCTAATACTTTATTTTAAAAAAGTAATTAGAATTGATTACTTCCAATCTTAAATAGTTAGTAAAATGTATTTGGCATTAATTGGTAATTAATTTAAAAATCCGTCATTTATCCATGTAGCTCTAAATTTTGGCTGCCATGCAATTCTCCCCTTTCTATTTTATTTGTTCATTAATCCACAAGTCATACAATTGACTGTAAGTCTGTAATTTACAAGTCAAATCACCTTTTTTTTTCCATCCAGGTGAACCCCATGTTTACGGCACCCGCTCCTCCTGCTCCGGTCCACCCAGGTGCCCCTGGATCCTCTGTGCCCTTGATGCCGTCCTTTCCCCCTCCTGCCTTGCCCATCTCCAACCCGAAGCAGCTGGCGGTGAGGACACGGTCTGTTGGCACCAACACTCAGGATGGAGGTGTCTCAGGGGTGTCAGAGGGAGAGCCCCCCTGCATTGGGCCATGTCAACCTGGCACCAGCGTTAACCTGGAGGGCATCGTTTGGCACGAGACGGAGGAAGGTAAAGTCCAGAAGAATTATTGAAAGAATATGCTGTCCTGTGCAGTTCTTTACAGGCTTTGGATTACTGGCTTGGATGTTGGTGTTCTGGTTCTCCTGGTCCTGACAGTGGATTTTGGTGCTTTGAACTGAAATATCTTTCCTTTCATATCGATCAAACTGTAGTTTTTCCATCCAGAAGCAGAATACTTTATTCATCCCAGGGGGAATCTGCATTTTTATCAGAGCTCCAACATGCGACAAACAAAGAGACAGACAGAAATTAAAAAGCTACAGATGCAGTGGTGAAAATTGGCACCAAATGAAATGAATATAAAATACTGTCAGTTGGTTTTATGAAGTACACAGGTTTTCATGTGACATGAATCCAAGAATGCACCAAACGCACATTCTTAAACATGCTTTTAGCATACAACGCTCACTCTGGGCTGTCACTATCTGAGACTAAATGTCAAAGCGGTGCAAATCTAATGAATATTAATTTTTCCTCCATGATCAGTTTTCAAATGGTTTGCAAATCCATGAAACCATTCAAAGTCCACTACCAAATCACTGCAACCATGTGAGTCTGCTGCCCCAGCAAATTACTGCAAATAAGATGGCACTAGAGACCACTGACTCATAAAACATCCTCATCATAGTTCCACAGATGTCATATGACCTGAGCCTCCTCAGGAAGTAGAGCCATCTTTAACCTTTTTTATCGAAGAGCACCAGTGTTCCCACCCCATTCCAGTTTGTTGTCAATGTAGACTCCCAGGTACTTTTAGTCCTCCACTGAGTCCACATTGACTCTCTGGGTGGAAGCAGGGGTCACAGGACACTTGGTCTTCTTCAGGTCCATCACCCGTTTCTGTGTTTTTGCGATATCGGTTTAGCTGACACCACGATACAAAGCCAACAATAACGCTCTTGTTGCCTGACTCCTCTCCTCCCTTGATACATCAAACTAAGGCTGAGTCGTCTGAGAACTGCAGATGACAGGACTCGGACCAATAACTGAAGTCTGTGGTGTAAAAGGGTGAAGAGGAAGGGACAGAGGACGGTTCGCCCAGTATTATTGACCACTCTGTCTGACACACAGCTGTGCAGCTACACATACTGTAACCTTCCAGTCAGGTGGTCAGGGATCCAGGACACAAGAGGGGCACCAACCTGCATCTCGTTCAACTTCTCACCCAGCTGGTTTGCTGGACTTCTATTCAGAAGTGCAAACCTTGAAAAAAGTAAACGTCTTTATTAATAGCTAAAGTTAAAGAAAAAAACGTGTTTTTTTAACTGCCTGCTAAACTTTGCTCTGACTGACATAAATGGACTCAGTTGGACAAACACTGAGGAAACCTGACAGACAGGCTTGTGGCGCTCTGGTCCTTTGGTTCATGGACATGACTAAGAGCTTGAATTCTGGTGTCAGCTCTGTCAGCGTATTTCTCAGTGCGCTGTTGTGTGCATGTCTGCTCCCTCGTTTCTGTGTCAGGTCTATTGAAGCAGTTTTTGCCTTTAAGGCACAAAAGCTCATTTAGGAGTTGAAAGCTATGCTGGGACATCTCTGTTGTTGCATTCCTCTCAGCTGAGTTCAAGCTGAAAGTTTACAGATGAAATGATGTTTTTGTGAGTTCTGCTGAAGTGAGTAAGGATGAGTAAAAAGACTAGAAGGAGAAAGATCTGGAGCTTTCTGTGCAGTCAGAATGGTCTGAAGTGGTGACAGACGAGGAGAAAAGACCATTTTTGACGAACCTTTGAGATCCCAGCAGCAGAATCTTCTTACTTTATGAGCAAAAAGAGTTCTTTGAGCTGGAACTCCCTTCACTCCTGTTGATTTTTTTCTTGTCCAAAGAGTTCAAACTGATGAGCAGATACATTTTCTCCAAACTGTAGAAAAGTAAAAGTTGCATCAGTCTGGTAAAACTTTCCAGTGAATTGGATGTTTCTGTCTGTTGCAATGAAATGTCTATTGATCTGCTGGTACAAAAAAAAACAAATCTGTTCAAGAGTCCGAAAAGCATTTTGGACCAGAGCCACATTGAACCTTCCTCCACGGGAACTGCTTTCTTTATTTTTGCTGCCTGTTGGTGATTTTATTTCTTCTGGATTCTGATAAAAGTCCCTGTTCTTGAAAAAAATCCCTTGCTTCAGATTGTCCAGACTTTAGTAAAATATTTTCTAAAAAATATCTGTCTTTTGGTGATGTTTTCAAGTGTAAAATGACGCTAGCAGAACCAACTTGAATTGGATTGTCTCTTTAAAAGCCTTGAAATCCGTTCACCAGTAGTTCATTTTAAATTCTTTAAGTCACTCGTAGTTTACTCCTTTAAATCAATGCTATCAGAGAACACAAAGGCTAAAAGGTCCCTCTCTATCTGTCTATAGTTTTCTCCGTCTGTTAGTGCTGTTAGATGTGTAAGCAATCGGATGTTTTCTGAGGTGTATTGAAAGTGCATCTGTCGGCTACGCTTGGTTCCGTTACCTTTTCAATTACACAGCTTTTAACAATCTCTACTGCTATATCTGCTACACTTACTGCAGGCAAGTTCCTGTGGTTTCTGTGCTCTGAAGATGCCATTTTTCATCCTTTTTGCCACATTTGTGTTTTTTTTTTTTTATTGTTGGTTTTGGGCTTTGGCTGCCTTTGCTGCCTCTACAGGTGGCAGTCACTACTTTTGTGCCTTAAGGTGGTCACACACCCATCGCGATTTGCACGGCAGAGGCGGGCAGTTTCAATGGGAAGACAATGGGCTAGACGTGTTATAAGGTTCTGCAGTGCGAATTGAGCAGGGGGCACGGCGAGCGCGGGAGGTCGCCACGTCATGTAAACCAAACAGGGACTCAACTTTGGGCACATGACGTCTTCAGCAACAGCAGGTAGAAAACACATCCAACATGATAGATCGGATCAGGATCGGATTTCCTGAACTCCCATTCATTTGTTTAACCCACTGCATCCCTTTGGAGGCAGCTGGGTTTCCTGAACACGTCACGGCTACGGTCACACTCGGTCACGCTTGCTGGCTACTCGGAGACAAGCTGGCGGCCAGACAGAGATCTGCTGCATGTTTTTGGTTTTGTTCATGCTTTTCTTATTTTCATCCAAAAAAATTCCCTAGTTTAATTTTTTTATTTTTTTTATTTTTGGCCTCTCAGGTTAATGCGGGACAGTGAGCTTCAAACACGGTCAGAGAGAGACGGCACCCATGTAATCTTTATGCTTAATAAAATGAAACAATGTTTTTAAAATATAAAAGACGCCAAGAGAACGTGATTACTTCCGTATTTGTTGTCTTAGATGAGCACGACAAATTGCTGTCGCCACAAGAGCGGGGGGCTAATGAGTATTTGTTATTCCATCACTGAATTTTTCTCTTTATTTTTGGTGGGTAGAAAGTTTATATATCCGTTAATTTATTTTTGATGGCCCACGATCTACATGGAGACGTGATCACCGATGTTTTTGTAGAGCTCTTTGAAAAAGCAAAAAACTGATCTCTGAACATCATCTGTGTCTTCCAGCTATTATAAATGAGATAAACACAGGCACCGCTTCATGTAACCAGACTAAAAGCATTAGCTGGTAGCTCCTTCCATGCGCTGCCGACACAGCGAGCTCAGGGAAGATAGTTTTGGCCACGCCGCAAGCAGCAAATTCGCAGCATGGCAAAGGAGGGGCAGCACATAGGAACTGTGCGAATCACGTTGGGTGTGGATGCCCCTTTAGCACAACAATATTGTTATTTCCCCTTCATCCTCTTCTAATTGTCACTCAAATCATGCACTGGAACAGCTGTGTTTACTTTGGGTACTTTTTGTCAGGCACAGTTCCTGTCATGAAGAATTGAAAGCCTTGTTCCCATTTTTTCCAGTTTAGCACCAAAGGTGATGACAGTCCTAATCGCTCCATCGTCTCCACACATCAGAGCACAGAATCCTGTTGGCTATTAACTTCCATCAATTAGCTTTTACGTTGTTGTCCATCAACTCCAGCAAACAAAGAAATGGACCATTTTTAGACACCATGCAGTCAGTAGTGACTGGACACAGACTCTTGGCTTTGCCTTCAGGATTTCATGTTTATTAACACATCATGTTTTGTGATATGGGATGATCACAAGAACATCATGTTAACATTTTGATCCTGATGTTGAAACATAAAAAGAAAAGTCAGGTTTTCACTTGTCTCAACTTTTGTTTCTGAATGAGTCAGTCTGGTTTAGTAACGAGTTGTAAATAAAAATTGGGTTGTTTTTGTAACTACGCTAATGTGTAGCAGTGCTGGAGTGTGTTTTTACATGTTACTTACAAGGTTGGAAGTTAGCGTAGTCACAGTGATATTTGTTTTAGTGGGATCAGTCTGCCTTTAAGGGGTTGCAAGCAAGGTTTGGAGTGTTACGATCCGGTCTGTCTAGGGGATGGGTGGAGCGTAACATAAAGGTAAACAAAAATAAATAAACGAAACACCAAGAGACTTGCCTCCAAAAAAAAAGATTATAAATTTATTTACAAAACTACTATAACCAAACATCAACAAACGCAAAAGGCTTCAGGATGAAACAAAGACCAAAATAACAAACAAAACCCCCACCTTTATAAGGAAAAACAATGACAAATGCTAACCTCCCTCAGCTAACAGAAACAGGAGAAAAATACATGTGAAAGAGAATGGCAGCTCACCCCTACAGCTTCACTTAATGTCACTGATCAAAAATACACAAAAACACAACAAGAAACAGTGTCTAATCACAGATCAGAATCAGAAAAATGGAGACGAGCGCCACCATGGTCTGAAGTCATGCTACATCAGAGCTCCCTTCTCGCAGGCTGGAGGTCCACACAGTCATTTAAAGGCTGCCTCACCAGCTTTGGTCCAATAGGAGCCCGCCTTCAGCACCACACCTGAAACTGACAGACAGACAAAGATCCACAAGACAAAAAGAGGTCCCACTCTGACACAGAAATAAATTACGCAAAACATAAAGAAAAGAAAACAAAACCAAATATGGCTGGGGCCGTTACAGGAGTTACCAGTCTTGTGAATTCGCAAACACAGGTAATGTGTCAAGTGTTTCAAACAAGTTCTAGCCTACAATGAACACATTTAACAAAGTCTAACTGACAGACTTATCGTTGACTCTTTTGTCTCTTTTAATGTGCCTTTTTTATGACATAATTTCGTAAATAGACCAATGATTGATAGTGAGCCTTATGATCAAGTGTTATCCACAGTGCAGAAAATAAAACACAATACACTTACGACACGCACAACAATGGTACATTCCACTTTAATGTCCTTGAGGTGGCTGTATGAGCCTCAAGGGAACTGCTAAACACACTTGAGCTTGCCTTGAGATGCAGTCACTCCTCTTTACAACCCTCCACAGTCCTGGACAACCCAAACACCTGCAGAACCTGTAGGGATAGACCTCCTGCAGCTGAGGAGAGGTGCAGCTCTCCAGGATCAAGCATTTACAGTCAAACTTAACATATTTTAGTTTTGTTTCTGCCATGCTGGACTTACGTGTGTTATCAGAAGAATTCAGACTGAAATGAGCAGCTTCTTAATCAAAGCTTCAGTCCAATTCTCCTCGTGTTAGTTTTTGTGGGGCTTCTTCAGCTCAGGGGAGTTTGTTTGAGGCCGTGTCTGCCAGAGAGTCTGGTCGCTATACTTAATGCTAGGGCTTGTTTCATGGTCTTGCTCACGGAGAAAGATGTCTGTCGTCCTGCAGCTGTGTTCATCATTCTCGTCACGAACCGTGTGTCACTCTAAAGGAGGAAGACAGCAGCTGCTGTGAGCAAAGAAGCAAAGCTGTGAGCATCAACACAGGAAGTCGCAGAAACATCAACACACCAGATTTATGTTTGGTGAATTTTCCTCCTTCTGTCTCCAGATGTTTTTATATGTGAGGCGACTGTTGATGTTTTTTCTCCTTATGTAATTCCTCTGTAAATCATTTGTTTTTCTTTAATATTTGTGTGCATTTGTTAGGCTGTGTTTAAAAGTCTTGACTGACATAGAAAATATATTTACTTGGAAAATGTAACTAATTATTTAAATGTCATTAATTAATTAAATACATAAACCAAAGCAGGGGTGGGACTATATGAGTTCACTTCCTCCCACTGCTTTTTCAGCAATCTACAGAACTCCTTTTGACAATCCTAATATTTAATAGTTTCATCGTGTCGTGTACTGTACGCAAAAGAAAAAACATGTTTATCTATGATTAAGAGTAATAACTGAATATTTTACTAGTGTATGTGGACATACAGTGGGTACGGAAAGTATTCCGACTCCCTTAAATTTTTCACTCTGTTTTATTGCAGCCGTTTGCTAAAATTATTTAAGTTCATTTGTTTCCTCATTAGTGTACACACAGCACCACATATTGACAAACTGACATGTTTGCAGATTTCTTAAAAACGACAAAGTAAAATATCGCTTGATTCTAAGTATTCAGACTCTTTGCTGTGACACTCATATATTGAACTCAGGTTCTGCCCATTTCTTCTGACCATCCTTGAGATGTTTCTACACCTTCATTTGAGTCCAGCTGTGTTTGATTCTACTGATTGGACTTGATTAGGAAAGCCTCACACCTGTCTATATAAGACCTTCCAGCTCACAGTGATGTCAGAGCAAATGAGAATCATGAGGTCAAAGGAACTGCCTGAAGAGCTCAGAGACAGAATTGTGGCAAAGCAGAGATCTGACCAAGATTACAAAAAAATTCTGCTGCACTTAAGGTTCCTAAGAGCACAGTGGCCTCTATAATCCTTAAATAGAAGATGTTCAGGACGACCAGAACCTTTCGTAGAGCTGGCCGTCCGGCCAAACTGAGCTGTCGGGAGAGAAGAGCCTTGGTGCGAGAGGTAAAGAAGAACCCAAAGATCACTGTGGCTGAACTCCAGAGATGCAGTCAGGAGAAAGTTGTAGAAAGTCAACCATCACTGCAGGCCTCCATCAGTCGGGGCTTTATGGCAGAGTTGCCTCTCAGTCAAAATGTCTTCACTTAGGGTGAGTACTGCAACAAAAGTACTCACACCAAACTTAGAGGACCAGCCATACAAGCCCTCACTTACAGTAATAATACCAGAGCAGGCAGCAAAAACTAAGAGGAATTCATGCAGACCCACAGGTGCACCCAGAAACACATTTTATCTTTAGAAATCTTAACCATCTATACACTTGTAGCTAAAAACGTTTACTAATTGCAATTTAATTGTTATGGAGCTCCAAAACAATTCAGTGGCTTCAACGCTCACTTCACCTTTTTGTTTTGTTTTTTCCACTTTTAACTCACCTTCCCACTCACTCCCAGACACACACTCCTGTTAACACCGACCTCTCTGGACAACTAGTTTCAATCTAGCTGCATCTTCACACAACTCCCTTTCCAAACACACTCACACATGCTTCTCTTTTCGCCCTTGCACAGTCAAATCCAAACTCTCATAGGCTCGCAATTCATCAAGACACAGGGAGTACAGTTTAAGCTGTATAGATTTAAGAAAAAGGTTCAAAGCGTGTGTCTGGATACACAGTCTAGCAGTTTTTTCATAATTATTTTGAACAGTATATTGACTACATTGCCCACTAGGTGCTAGAATAAATGTATGGGGATGTCCCTCCATGGAGGAGCTCTCCTTTAGTATCCATTATAGAATTTAGTAGATTTGCTGTGCCTGTCCTTTTGTTGAGTCAACAACATCATTAACTCTTCAGATTGACACAATCAAGATTTACGTTTTCTGCGCATCTGTTCGTTCTGAAGTTACACGTTTTTGTAACCCGCTAAAAAGTTTGTATCCAGAACCTCAGCACCACATATAAAAAGGTTGCTCTTTAATGACAAATAAAACACAAAGCCCTGGGTTGGGCTCTTGGCCAACCCAGTTAATCAAACTCCCTTCCCCTCTGCTTTACTTTAGCAGGAACAGAGTTTCATAACAGCGCGCTCACAAGTTTTTTGGGTTTCAACTCTCCCCCCCTTCTGCTAATTGGGGGGAAAAGGAGGGGGCCTCTCTTTTCTTCTCCTTTATTTAAATGAATTTTGTTATTTCAATTGTTTTTACAAATTGAACAGTTTCATCAGAATCTACTACACCTTGACCACAGCAGATTCCTAGTGTTGGTTCAGGTCTAAAGGCGTCTGTGCTGCCTCTACAAATTAGCAAATTCTGAGAAACTTCTCTTACCTCGTATCTTTTGTGCTGCTGCTTTTGCCATGTGCAGATTCAACACAGCCACTGCATCGGCCCACCCAAGGACACCAATTATGTTAAGGAAAAAGTGTGCTCAGAATCAATCTGGTGTCTGCTCAAAAGGTCTCTTTATGCAAGAATAAATTCAGAAGATCTTCAGCATCTTACACGACATCATCAATAGACGCCCCGAATCTCTGTTTTTATAGAATAGAGGATGGGCCTAACACATTGCTCAACCTCTCTTATTGCAATAACAAAAACCTGTTTTCCTGGCAAAATCTTATTGAGGACCCTGGCAGGACACAGGGAAATTTCTGGCTGTACATTTACTCTTCACTTTTCTTTCCTGGAAGGAATGGACGAAAACAACACAATTTCTGGGTTCGCTCTGGTTATAATTCCAGATCAACTCCCGAGCCTTCAGTCTTAGAAAGGAGCTACTCTATTCTTAACACCCCTCACAACCCCAACCTAACATTGCCAGTCCAGCAAAAATGCAGCAAACATGCAGAGCAATAATGAATCGATTTTTATGTATTTATGTTTTGATGAGTTAATTTATGTTATATGTAATTATAGCATGTATATGAGTATGTACATGAGTTTTGATGAGATGTGTTTTTAACTCTCTATGTGTGGGTCATTGACTTGTGCTGACATTCGGTCTGCAATTGAAGTTCCTAATGGATAAATAACTTATTTAAATTTGAATTTGAATATCCAGGCCTACAGTCTGCTGCTGATTCACAACGATTTCAATAAAGAAATACTGAGAACCACGTTAAATCTGAATTTTCTTTATGTATGTCCTTCATCATGAGAACGTATAAGGCTACAAGAACATGTTAAAAAAAAAAAAACACCATGTTTATTGAAGTGGGTCCTTCAGATCTACTATATAAAGGATATTTTTAGCTCATTAATGCTCACATCCTCTTCCCTCAAATGCAAAAACGATTTCCTCCAGCTTATTTCATCTCTGTCTTTTAACCTACTCGTTCTTTTTCTCTTCGTTAATCCAAACACTCACCTTGTATTTTGCTCATTCTAAAAAATTGCCACAAAGATGACAGATGATTTTGTGAAGCGGTCTGCACTGTCAGCTTTCCACAAAAACAGGCTTTCCATCATATTTAAAGGGAATGAGCGCAGCAGAAAAATGTTCAGACTGAGTGACAGCTCGGACTCTAAGCGGAGGAAAGGTGGAAGATAGAGGGGCAACAGAAACAAAAATAAATTCATTAAAAACAACAGATGGCCAGATGTAAGGTAGAAGAGGAAAAAGGAAAGAGAATGGTGAAAAACAATAAGAGCGCTTGTGAAGAATGGCAGTGAAGAATGCTGCTGACGAGGAATGGAAATGCAGAGGGAGGAAGATGCAGAGGGAGGAAGATGGAGGCAGATTTCATCACTGATGCATACAGAGTGACGCCTAATGTCAGAGCAGAAAAGACAAAAAGAAGGACCCAGACTGTTTTTCTTCCTGCTGCTCGAGGACAATTAGGAGGTGTAGCGATATGTGAAGCCCTCTCCTGGTGGCAGCGGAGGCATACGAGGTGGGGAGACGCAGGCTGCATGTTAATCAGGTTGAATACTAATTGGACAGACGGGAAGGAGAAGAAGAAGAGCTCCTGGCTGCAGGGGGCCGACTGATGAGTGCTAATCAGACAGAGACGAGCTTCATTCTTAATTACAAACAGACTGACTGATGAGTAAATTTTAGAAAGTTATTTTAACTTTGTAAACACATTAAATGAGGCAGACATTTTTTTGTAATTCTCTGTTTTTGAAGCAGTTTAATCAAACAGGACTCTCACACACGAACAAAGGTCACATTCTTTTACAGAGACAAACCGGCATCAAATCTACAACCAAAATTAGTTCAAGTGAAGAAGTAAGAAAAATAAAAAGTAGAGAGAAATGGAAACAGGAAGACAGCAGTATGAGCTGATGAAGCTTGTCAAACCGGAACCCCAAAACATTTGGGGTTTAAATCTGGAGAAAATTCAGTTCACTTCAGCTCATTCCATTTCCATTCATGTTTAGTGGTTGGTTTAGTTTGCCATTTGGATGGTTAACACAAAATACAGTACAAACAATTCCATCCCATGTAAAGAAGCTACACACGTGGACAAAATTGTTGGTACCCCTCAGTTAAAGAAGGAAAAACCCACAATTCTCACTGAAATCACTTGAAACTTACAAAAGTAACAATAAATAAAAATGTATTG
Source organism: Oryzias woworae (assembly GCA_016861445.1). Taxonomy (NCBI): domain Eukaryota; kingdom Metazoa; phylum Chordata; class Actinopteri; order Beloniformes; family Adrianichthyidae; genus Oryzias; species Oryzias woworae. Next base: position 268,970 of record BOLG01001191.1, read on the forward strand.
AAAATTAAATAATCAAAATCAGCCATCACTTTTTGAATTGCTGATTAACATAATTATTTAAAAAAAACAAACTAATGAAACAGGCCTGGACAAAAATGATGGTACCTCTATAAAAGATTGAAAACTATTTGACCAGACTGACATGATTAACTCAGGTGTGTCCTTTAATTGACATCACAGGTGTTACCAAACTCATAATCAGTCAGTCTGCCTATTTAAAGGGAGACAAGTAGTCACTCTGCTGTTTGGTGAAAAGGTGTGTACCACACTGAACATGGACAACAGAAAGCGAAGGAGAGAATTGTCCCAGGACATCCTAAAACAAATGATAGATAAACATCTTAAAGGTAAAGGCTATAAGACCATCTCTAAACAGCTTGAACTTCCTGTGACAACAGTGGCTCATATTATTCAGAAGTTCAAGACCCACGGGACAGTAGCCAACCTCTCTGGACGTGGCCGCAAGAGGAAAATTGATGACAAATTGAAGAGACGGATCGTTCCAATTGTATCCAAAGAGCCCAGAACAACCTCCAAAGAAATTAAAGGTGAACTCCAAGGCCAAGGTACATCAGTGTCAGATCGCACCATTCGTCGTTGTTTGAGCCAAAGTGGACTTCATGGGAGACGACCAAGGAGGACACCACTGCTGAAAAACAATCCTAAAAAAGCCAGACTGGAATTTGCAAAAATGCATGTTGACAAGCCCCAAAGCTTCTGGGAGAATGTCCTTTGGACAGATGAGACCAAACTGGAGCTTTTTGGTAAGGCACATCAACTCTATGTTCATAGACTCAAAAACCAAGCATACGAAGAAAAGAACACTGTCCCTACGGTGAAACATGGAGGAGGCTCAGTCATGTTTTGGGGCTGCTTTGCTGCATCTGGCACAGGGTGTCTTGAATGTGTGCAAGGTACAATGAAATCTGTAGACTATCAAGGCATTCTGGAGAGAAATGTGCTGCCTTGTGTCAGAAAGCTTGGTCTCAGTCGCAGGTCATGGGTCTTCCAACAGGACAACGATCCAAAACACACAGCCAAAAACACCCAAGAATGGCTGAGAGAAAAGCGTTGGACTATTCTAAAGTGGCCTTCCATGAGCCCAGATCTGAATCCCATTGAACATCTGTGGAAGGAGCTGAAACATGCCATTTGGAGAAGACACCCATCAAACCTGAGACAACTGGAGCAGTTTGCTCATGAGGAGTGGGCCAAAATACCTGTTGACAGCTGCAGAACGCTCATTGACAAATACAGAAATCGCTTCATTGCAGTGATTGCCTCAAAAGGTTGTGCAACAAAATATTAAGTTATGGGTACCATCATTTTTGTCCAGGCCTGTTTCATTAGTTTTTTTTTTTTATGATTATGTTAATCAGCAATTCAAAAGTGATGGCTGATTTTGATTATTTAATTTTCAATACATTTTTATTTATTGTTACTTTTGTAAGTTTCAAGTGATTTCAGTGAGAATTGTGGGTTTTTCCTTCTTTAACTGAGGGGTACCAACAATTTTGTCCACGTGTGTATGTTGGCAGGTTTGGTCATCTCGCCACAGTTTTGCGTGTAACCAGGACTACTGTGTCAAAAAACACCTCATTCATTTTCTCTATGACCGACAAATCACTCTCACCAATGATTCCTTTTTCATTCTAACTCCACTCGCATGAACTAATTTGGCAAATGTTTAGGCAGTGCCTTATTGAGGGACTTTTTGTTAACAGTAACACAGTTAATAATGGATTTCTGTTTCCAGCTATTACTCCATCTAAAACCTTATTCTGCATTCACACCAAACACAATTCACGCGTCAAATTTCCATCAGATGCCTCTCTTTCGATAAGCAACAAAATCACTGATTGATGATTGTCCAAAAATATTTGCATAAACTAGACGCTCCAGACACATGTGGGAGAAGGTATCGCCTAAAGTTTTCTGCCTCATTGCTACATGAGAGCATTGACTGTAAATCTCATGGACAGTGCACTGTAGACATGGAGGATTTCGCTATATCAGGTTCATTTATTTTGCATAGTTCCACAAAACCATCTGTAATCACGTCTTCATGTCTGGGTGCATGAGATCATTCAGAGATTCTCCTGGTAAGGTGAGCTTCACCATTTACTGCAGGAGCTTCATCTGACTGAGGGCGCTTTCAGCGGGACTTCCGTCTCTCTGTGACCCAGTAGGATGAATTGCTGTCCCTCATTATTCCGAGGAGGAAAAAATAAAGACAAGAATACAATTACACAATCCTTTTATTGTTGTCTTCATATGAAAAAGAAACATTTTATTAAATTCAGGAATAGAACGATCAGATTCCCCTTCATGTTGGTTTTGGACTTCTGATCTCATCATCAACACTAAAGTGGAGTCCCTGATTGGTCGACGCAATGCTTCTTCTTTGCCAAAGTCTAGATTTTTTAATCGCTTTTGGTGTGAAGGCAGCTTTAGTCCAAACTGACCATATAGTGGATACTGGCTGATCCACATAAAATATTAAAGTCGTGGAACATTCTCTGAGCCTGTCAAGGAAATGTTCATGCACATTATTTTTCTTTGAGCACTCTGTGAGCGATAGGTCATAGCAAAAATGTATTGAACACAAAGTTAAAATGAAGATAAAGGAGGTGAGACGTAGGTTTGTCGTACGGATTTGTCATGTTTATAATCCCCCCAAATCCCGTGTTCATTCCGCCTGACTGTTGGAAATTAGGAAATTAAACCCTCAGAATATAGTTTGGGTGGACATCCATGCTGCATTTGTACATGGTCATTACATAATAACAACTGGAGTGTGGCCGAAGGGCAACGTACAACAACATGACATGTATGGCATAAGAGTATGCAATTCACATTTGCTTCACAAATGCTTCATGATGCACTTACCACACATATGACAATGATACATTCCCTTTCCATGACGTTCCTTAAGGTGGCCGCATGAGCCGTAAAGGAACTGAAACACACCTAACATGCAGCTGCTCCCCTCTACTGGACGGATGGATAGATGGAGGGAGGGAGGGAAGGATGAAGGGAGGGAAGGATGTAAGGGAGGGAGGGAAGGATGGATGGATGGATCTAGATTTTGTAAACATTTCTCTCCTTTGTTGGAACCTGTCTGAGTTTTGCTCCATGAAAACTCGCCTTAAGGGGTTTTTTTCCTGTGAAGCTATAAAATTGAAAAAAGCAAAAGAAGAAAACCAACAACATCGAAGACCTAATGTCACAAACTCAGAGGTCTTTAATCTTCTGGGATGAATTTTGTTTGCTGGAACTCCAACTTTACAAAAACTTGGTGTCACAGAAACCCCAGAAATGTCTTCTTTTATGTATTTTTTCTTTAATAATACAATAGAAACCCCTGAAAGGTCCTTATAATCCAATATCCTTAGAGAGGACTGGAATGATTCAAGTGTGCAACTGTGATGAAGCTTAAAATCATTAAACAAAGTCAACAAATTTAAATTTGGAGTTGAACCTTTTTGTGAATTGATTGCTGTCAATAATGTAAAAAATGTGAAATAGAAGTGTTAATTGACCTTGTTCACGTGATGTCAGACAAAATACTACTGTATAAAGTTACTTCTGATGTACGGGTTCAGATCACCAAAGCAGGCAACTAAATGCTGTTTAACTCAATTTTACGAAAATAAAAAAAGATAAGCTTACCAATTGTAACGGAAATATGAACTATTTTTATCCTGGAAATGTCCTATCTAACAGATTTTTTTTCCTATTTACACAGTTTACTCTTTACACACTGCTTACACACACTTAAGCACAGTGGTGCTTCAACATGTGGATCTCAGCTTTTATTTTTCATGAGTGTTCTGTGATGCCCCCCTCCCAAACTCTGAACGTGTGCTGCAGTCACAACTCATTTGAAAGCTGCTCTGCGTCCAGAATTCCATTAACTTGGCGTTACCGACAGCACATCACAAAACGGAGGTTAACTGTTTTCAAATGTCAGTTGGAGGACGCCAGGGAGATGTTCACACAGAATGGCTGAAGGCCTTCAATATAAAAGTTTTATTCCATAACAACTTATAATATATACAGAAATGGAGAACTGAACCTGTCAGGGGTTCTTCCCAAACAAACTAAGCTGGAAATATTTCCAAGACAGAAGAGTTTAAACATCCAGCTATGAAGAAATCTGAGCTCTGCTTCAGGTCATAACTTCTCATTTGAAGGCTGTTGATGCTACGACGCCTCACAGAATTTTACTCATTTATTTACATTTTTACAAGGCTTAGTTACTTTTTAAGAAATATTTTTAATAATTCATAAATTCATAGAATTATACCATAAAAAGTGACGTTCGAGGTGACAAGCCACGCCTGCTCCACTCTCCTAAGGACCAAGCTACTTAGAGTAGCTGCTCAGTGACCAGTTATTAGTCTTTTGGCTTGAACTGGATTGGTTCAGTTTTTGCTTTTTCATCTCCATTTCCCTCCAGTTTTTAATTGTTGCTGTTTTTAATTTTATCTGGATGCCATGGATTCCAAACCAACACTAAATCTTCTGCCTGTTCCATGTGTCTAACAGGTGTTCTGGTGGTGAACGTCACCTGGAGAAAGAGAACCTACGTGGGAACTCTGTTAGATTGCACCAAACATGACTGGGCTCCTCCAAGGTAACTTTCCTTTCTCCTCTCTTGCCACATCACAAACACCTAAGGATTGGCCTACAGCAGTGTTCCCCAACCTCTGGGCTGCTGACCGGAAGGACATTTTTTTTGTTTAATTTATAATCTGATTCCAAAGGAAGTTTTATTTTGGAAAACTAATGGATTCTCTTCACCACAGTCGCCTCATTCTTGACACATGTCAAGTCGAGCATGTAAAGCAACTGCACCGACACCTAAATTAAAACCCCCAAGCTAGCTAAGTTAACAAAAACGCAACATTTTTGTGACATTTTTATGCCAATAAAGAGTTGGTGAACAAACAGAAGAGCGTTTGCATCCAAATGCTACCAGCTTTATTAGCAAGAGCAAACAGGCAAGGGCTAGGCAGGACGTAGTCAGGAAACAGGCAGTGGGTCAAAGGCGAGGAGCGAGGCAGGATGGCAATACACAGGCACAGACAGGTCAAACACAGAGAGGCACCAAAGGGACAAACCACTCGGACTGAAAGACTAGGAGTGCAATCAAGACTTCGGGAGGAGCTAAGTCTGTTGTGGGTGTGATGGTTCGGACCAGCTGGTGACAACAAGAAGAACAGCAGTGCATGATGGGAGATGGAGTAGGAAGGCGCCAGGGACCTCAGTACTCGGGAGAGGGCTCCCTCTGGTGGTAGGAGGAGGAACTGGCTGGTGGAACCCTGACAAGAGCCTTCAATTTCAAAATAAAATAAAGGCATATTTAATAGAAAAAAAACAGGAGTCTTTACTCCAAAAATTGATTTATTGCAACATTTGTTCCTACACACCATAATAATAAAGCGGAATATTCAGCAACCAGCTGTCTAATGTTACGAGGATGCTGCTAATTAAAGTTGTATTTTTTAAGCCTTGTATTTTCTCTTTCTATTCATTGGATGAGGCTGAAGTCAATGCCGATTTTTTAGCCTCCACTTTAATAGTTACATGTTGAGGGAAATTTGATATTGCACTTTAATGGTCCCTACATGAAATCTAGTGAACAAATACATTTTAAAGAAGCTGCAGATATTTCACAAAAGGACGAAGATAAACTTCGCCTTCAAAAGTTAAGGGAAACTGGAAAAAAAATGTGAAATCCACTTCAGCCTCGCACAGACCGGTATGTGAAAATATTGTCTGACATTAACCCGCTCTGTTGGAGACCACTGGCCTATACTTTTATCCATTATAAATGTGCTCCCAGTGGCCTTTTAGTTATGATTATGCTGTTTTTAGCCAAAATCCATAAACCTTTGGTGTGTTTTAAAGACATTGTTTCTACAGAGCGGCAGGAGTTATTTAGGAGTTAGTTATTCGCCTCTGAGTTGTGGGCGGGTAACCCTAACCCGGAAGTAACCCACTAGCTTACAGCCCCTCACAACCCCAACTGAACATTAACGGTGCAATAAAAACGTCAAGCAATATCAGAGGTACCCAATAGTACAGTTTTGAGCCAGATGCCAACTTCGACTAGGAAACAATGTTATTCAAGGATCTAGTCGTCTGTGAGTGGATGCATCAGAATGGAGTGGAGCAGTTGCTGTGTCACAACTGAGAGCTTTTCCTACAGTGGATTTTCATCTGCTCCTGATCCAACACAATTTGAAAAAAAACATTTTTAGGAACACAGTTTTTGTCTTCATTTTCTTTATATAAGTCCCCCATCATGAGAAAGATGCTATGAGAACATGTTAAAAGACGGTTTTCATTCGAAGTGGGTCTTCAGAATTAGAAGCATCACCTCTACAGCTACTTCTTTCTCGTTATCCGTGATCAGCCACTGGAGTTCCTCCTTGCTCCATTTTTTGTTCACTCATATTCAAACCAATTTTTTTTAAACAACAAAAGCCATGCTTGAGAACACTGGATGATACCATGCCGTGCAGGTTATATCTCAGTGACTTTTTACAGCTGATTGTCATTCTTCAAACCAGAAGTGTCTTTTGCCAATTGTCGACTGCAAGTGTCCTGCTTGTTTATCAGTGATCACTGGCCTATCGTTCGCTAATTATCTGATACAGACCTTTTTTTTTACCAATGAGAAGAACAAAGAGCAGGGGCATTGGACCATCCTGCTTGAGGGTAGCTTGCTTAAATATTAAATTTAAAATTTACTAAAAACAAGAAAACCTTGAGGACTTCTAGCTGTGTAATATGAGCAAAAGCATGTGGTTTGACCATTCGTTTTCTGCTACCCATCCAAGCAGTTACTATAATGATGCAAAGAATAGAATATTCTATTGTCCAAGATTTCTGCTCTGCTTTGTCCTAGTTTGTTAGCTGTGTTTAGCCTTTTACCAAAGGGCACTTTTTTGTTTGACATGCTTTAGAGCCCTAAAATGAAAAAAGCTGTAAATTGGCTCAGAGGTTGTCCTCTGCCGCTTAGTGATGAGCTGACACAAAAACACTTGTCTTTGCATCCCAGCTGTTCCACAAACGCTGAGAGCTTTTTGTAATCGCTGAGTGGAAAATGTGACGCTCCCTCCGCGCCCCGCTGAAACCTTTCAATTATTGCTCCCGATTGTAAATGATAGTTGTCATGGCAATTACAGCTTAATCTCAGAAAGTGAGGACTAAATTACTTTATTCATTTTCATCCTCTTTACTGTTTTGTCTGCAAGCTGCAGCTTCTTAATGTGAATCAACAAAAAAGGCAAAACCCACTGATATTTATCATGTGTATAAAAGTCAAAACTGACATATTACATAAAAAAGAAATTTAAACTCAAAGCCTCTGAATAGAGACATCAAACAAAAAAATGTGAAATGTCAAAGACAAAGTTTCATTTTAAATCTGTACCATTTCAGTCACACTCACCCTGCAGTAAAACAAAGAATTTACAAATATTGCTATAAATGTGAGACTGCATCAATTAAAAATTCCAGAAAGGAAGAAAAACAGCCTGGTTTGGACGTGCTCTGCAGTCTGGTTCATTAAAAATCTGGTTAACACCCCAAACAGTCTCTCCAAGGTCAGAATTTATTCATTGACTATTGAACACCAAGCAGATCTGTGATAAAGTTGCAATTAATGCATTAAGAGGCCAGCTCTGACGCAGGGCTGAAGGTCAGCTTTTAATGCAGGACTGTGGATAATTTCCTCATCACAGACGCTTTTTGATATGCAGAACATGAGAGCGTTGAAAAAGCAGAGTTAAGATGCGGGAGGCAGCAGTGAACAGCATCAAAGGACTTTATATGAAAGGCATGACAGGTGAATACAAAATGTGTCTGCATAAGAGATAACTGAGGAGTCTTCAGGTTTTAATCTTATCATATCAAGAGCAGATTTTTTAGCTAAATAAAATCTCTGGTTCTCTCATCTGGATGAAGTGGTTCATGTGAGGTCATTTGATTTCAGATGGGGAGATAAAGAGCATTTGTTCTTGGTGAAAACCTTTCAAGGACCTCAAGAGAAAATCTCTGCTTTTTATGTTTGATGCAGGGTCATTATTTATCGTCATTTAGAATAATTGTTATCCACTTCAGCCCAACCTTACACAGAACAAAACACTGAGAAATCCTCTGGATTGATTAACTGTACACTCACTGGCCATCTCATTAAGCCTCGTTTTCACTGAGCGGTCCGTTACAGTCCAATCCAGTCCGGTATTTTGAGTGTTTTTATTGTATTACTTCTATTACTATGACTAAAACTATTTTGCTTGTTTAAACAAAAATTAGGATTATTAAAAGAAGTAGATCCCCTCTCTCTATTGTAACTAAACAACATGACATCATTGGTAGAACTAAAACAAGAATACTAGAAGTGTCCTTTTCATTAAATTGTTTCATTAAATTTATTGCCGTATTTTAACTGGCAAAGTAACTCGAATTGTTACTTTGTTAATTTACTAAGTATTCCTGAAATACAGTAACTGAGTTACTAACTCAATTACTTTTTGGGCAATGTAACTAGTAACTATAAGTAACTACTTTTTTAAAGTAAGAAATTTTGCAAAGTAACACTCATGAAAATAGAGTAGTGACTATTTATTGTTTACATATTTAAAATTTATTAGTAGGGATCATATGCTAATCTACTTCTATGTTAACTATTTATTCTGGCCTGTCAAACTGGAATAAATTATGATGGTAATCCTCATCAATGTTTTATTTTCTCTGCAATTCTGGGATCTTCCCATAGATGGTGCACTACAAGTAAATTGACCTTTGTTTAGGTGCAGAAAGTTATTTTGCATTCATGTGGTGTTGGGCGATTTGTTGTATTTCTGATGTTCATGTGTGTTTTTCACAGCAGACAGTCATTTTCCCCATAATTTTAACACCACATGAATGCAGCATTTCTATAAGTTTGTGTTTTTCCCTGAGGGACATCCACCCATCTCTGCAATTGGTACTAAAATGAAAACAAAAGCATCAGTTTTGAAATAAAAATTCCAAAACGTTCTGTTTTAAAATATGTGTATTGAATCAAAATTTCAGAATTAAAGCCTCCACATTCCATGTTATTTCTTTCTCTAATGAGGTGGATTATCAAATCACTCCATGTATCTGCTCCTGATCCGGCCCTTCTGTCAAAATTTAGAACCCCCTTGTGACCCACAGGTCAAAAAGTTTGACCCCCCCCCCGTCATGGATGGACATGGGACAGCAACAGTACTCAGGTAGGCTGTGGCATTGTAACCATGTTCAATCAGTACTAAGGGGCCCAAAGTGTGCCAAAAAAATATCTCGCACACCATTACACCACCAGCCTGAACCGAGACGCGATGGGTGACATAATGACACGCTAGCGGTCTACACCACGCGTGCGCCTTGAAAACAAATTGCTAAGTGGAAGCAAGGCTTAACTGAGTGGAAATGCTTGCCAGTATTTTCTGTACTGTACCACTCCTTACCATTCCGGACCGGACCGCTCAGTAGAAACGAGGCTGTAAGTGCCCATAGGTTGCCCACACAAAATACACTCTAATTTTCTAATTTCCTCATTTCTAACTGTCAGGTTGCACGCATGAACTGTGCAATGGGTATGTTAGGGGCGTGCACTTGTCACTTGAACAGCACTAATGGGCTCCTTGCGCAGTGTGCAGTGTTTGGTGAAGTTGGAAAAATGAAATATTTGTACAAAGTGCCTGTGTCTCACCTACTTCACCTTGCATTCAAAGTAACTTAGGTAAGTAACATTCTTCACTTACTTACCCTTGCATGTTAAGTGTTTGCCACAACCTGTCAACCACAACCTGTAGCACACCTGCAGAAAGCAAAAAACATTTTTGCTCTACGGGCTCACCAAACAGTCGGCAACATTGATATTTTGTGCATGTCACCATTTTGTTGACAGTCTGAATCCACCTGTACGGGCAGTTGGGACTAAGGCCTAAAAGGGCAGGAACTGATAAATAAGTAAAGAAATATGACAAGCTTGTTTTTTTGTGAGGCAGGCTTTCCAATGTTAAATGATGAAAACTGGAAATAATATTTGACCAAGTGACAGCAGAGCAAACAAGACTATAAGACAACCCCAATGGGTTGTGTATCTTTTTGTCCGAATGCAAAGCTGTTATTTTAAGGTATACTCCTCCAAATCTGTGTTCAACTCAGTACAAACAGATTGAAGCTTTCTAGCATTAACTTCACCCATTTTCTTCAATGAGGCAGTTACCATGAAACACACTGTCTTGTCTTTACCTTGTCTGATTTTGTTTAAACTGTGGCGTTCTGTGTTGAGCAGGTCTTGTAGTAAAAGCATCTTTTGCTATCTGGCTAATTCACTTAACAGTGGAGATAATAAAAAATGTTGCTCTTGTCATTCAGTTTTGATTCAAATAAAAGTGAAGTCACAATAGAAAAATGTCATCATGGACTTGAAATAAGATGATAAAACAAATCTCTAAAGCTAATCATTTGGCTCTGCTTATTTTATTTTTCTCTTATTAGGTTTTGTGAATCTCCATGCAGTGATCCTGAGTTTCCGGGTGGGCGTGGTCGGGGAAAACGGATGCGGATGGCCATGGCCGAGCACCCCTTCATTGAGCCATCTGCTGGTAAAGTCAGAGGATTTTCTCACCACCGGAGCCGTGGGGGCGGTGTGGCAGGAACAAGTGCACCTATCCACAGCAAAGGAAGAAGGGGCAGCCTGAACCTCATAAACAATTGCAAAGCTCCTCCTTCTTTTTTCACTGTGGACGAGGTGAAAACAAGCAATAGCACCTCCTCCAACTCCTCTGGGAAGCGAAAGAACAAACCGCCAGCTGACTTAGACCTGAGTTTGGTCTCCACAGATGATGTAAAAAATGGGAACGGAAAGAGGATACGAACAAAATCTCGGAGTGCTCCTTCTACGCCACAAGGCAAATCTGACCCCTCATTCATGGATCCTGGTGAAGGCTGTACTTCTTCCCCACCACCAATTCTTATAGACTGTCCACATCCAAACTGCACTAAACGCTATAAGCACATTAATGGCCTGCGCTACCACCAGACACATGCACACCTGGAAGCTGAGGAGCAGAGAAAGCCTGAGCTGGACCCCATAAAGGACGGAGACAGCGAAGACCGACTATCAGACTGTGATGATGCCATGAATAACATAACCTATGACCTCTCAGAAACCAACAGCACTAATGCCAACAATTCCTCAAAGAAACCTGCTCCTCTCTACAAGGTGACCACAGTAGGGCCTCCTAAAAACAGGAGGCTACTCCTGAGCACTGATCACAGTCCCTCAGCTAACTCCAAAACCAGAAGAACCTCACTGCTCAAAGATGGACTGATCGATGACCTGAGCAATCTACCTATTATCTCCAATATGACTGTGGTTTTAGAGAATTGCATGGTTCCAGAGAGGACGTCCTCAGTGGAAATGCCCAAGCTTGAAGCAGAGGGACCGATAGAAAAGAAGGGAGGTGCAGGTGATAAAGGCAAGAAGGCCAATGGGAAGGTAGAGAAGTTATCAAAGACAAGAACCAACCGGCCAATCGCCCCAGCCCCTGCACCTCCAAAACTAATTGCCATACCTAATACAACATATTCAACCAGCACAGCAGATGTAGTCAGCCAACAACAGCCATCTCCTGTGGCAGTTGCAGGATTAACCAATAAAAACATTGCCCTGAAACCCATCAAACCAAAGCTAAGTGTTGTTGTGGAGCCAAGCCCCCTTAAAGTCTCTATGGTTACCTGCAGCAAGGAAACAAGGAAAAAAGAAAAAAGGCGGCTGAAGGATAAACATAGCAAAGATGTATCAACCAGGACAGCTAATGGTGACAGTACTGGAATCCACATGGAAGATGGTGGATCTAAAATTGGTGCAAAGGAAATTTCTGGAAGCCTTCTAAAAGAGCACCTAAGCAAGCAGGACATGATGAATGGACTTACAGAGAGCCAGGAAAGCCGGATGGCTAGCATCCGTGCTGAGGCTGACAAAGTCTACACTTTCACTGACAATGCCCCAAGTCCCTCCATTGGTTGTTCATCGCGACTTGAGGCGAGTGGTGGTTGCTTAGCGACAAGTGAGAATGGCAGCAAGAACAACAGCCCGGCTTACTCTGACATCTCGGATGCAGGAGAAGATGGCGGATCCTCCGAATGTCGTTTTGATGGGCCTAGATCAAAATCTGGTTCCTCTATTTCTTCTGAGGTGGGCTCCAACAGTAACCATGGCAACTGTGGTAAAACCCCTCCCAGAACCTGTCCACAACCAGCAAAAGAGCCCCAGTCCTCATTTTACCACAACTATGAACCCTATTACCTTCAAGGGTTCATGCCACCTGAAAGGCAGAACAGCAGTTTCCACAAAAACTCTGCTCATGACTGCAAAGGGAAAGACAGAAAAGAAGAGACAAAGGAGGACAACACAAATATTTCCTATGAGTTTTCAGATTCTAAGAAAGTTGATGGACTGACTCAGTCTCAGCTCCAGCTGGCCATGAATCACACCCAGACAGCCTTGGCTCAGTCTTTGTATTATGGACAGTACTCAAGAGGACTGTACATGGACCAGAAACTGTTGATGTCCTCCAAATGTTGTGACCAAACATCCACAGCCAAGCAGAGGGGACTGGGAATGAGAGACTCTGAGGATGGTAAACACTCTAGTGGACCCATGCTAGGTAAAGGTCCTGACGGTGCTAAAGGCTGTTGTGCCAAATCTGTCCTGTCCTACGTGGAGATGAGTGAGAGAGGAGAGAGGGGGCACAGTCTGGGCATAAAGACTGTGCACAGCGGCATGGTGGACCAGCACCAGGTCGCAATGAAAGACTGTGATGACATCAAGTCACCCTCCTCTTCCTCTTCTTCTTCACTCCTCAACCCAAACAGTCAAACAGATCTGGACTCAAATGTTCCCTTTTCCAGTGTAAGTTTCTCCCTCTGTTTGTAACCCGCCGCCGCCGCTGATGGTGTTGTTGGTGTGCTTTAATAACTGCTGTCGAGTGTCACAACGAGATTAACCACACATTGTGTATATCTAAACCAATAGGTGCTAACTACAAAGACCACACGGCTTCTTTGGTACCGTAGCTCCACTCTGGCATAGTACTTCAGTCTTTCTGAGAATCAAATGCAACCTTTTTGACGTTTAGAGTGAGAATTCATGGAGGAAATGTGTTATTCTATTTTAACTGTAGAGCAACTAAACATGGTATGACATGAGTCTCTTCTTCAGAAAGCTTGTTCAGATTTTTACCCCTACCACCTCACAGTGCGGCCAAACATTTAACTTGAGCCATGCTGGGTAGTCAACAAAGGCTGTATGAATAGAATGCAAGTATTTTGTTTTCCTCCAAATTGCTCTAAACACTGCACTTGATCTTATGTGAGGCGTGTCCTGGTTGTTGTCATTGAAAATGAAGCCTCACATCTCACAGCTGAATGGCCATTTGCTGTTGAAACATCGTCATCCTTCATTAACATGTCACCCAGAGCCAGTGATAGAAGGTCTGTCTAAGGCTCTGTTCACCCCAGTACTCAGTGTTTCCTCTATAGTCATTCAGCAGAGGTGGGCCACTGCTGCAACAAAATCTCTACCCTGCAAAAACCCCAAACAAATGTAGACTACAAAGTCCTAAATTAGCTTTCTTTTCTCAAAAAGAGACAAAATCAACAAAATTTCCTGACGATATGAGAGGGTTTTTCCTATTGACCCTAAGCAAGACCAAGACATGGACCAAAGTTGAACCAACTCCAAAATGACGTCCACCCACCACTGTTAACAATATGTTATAGGGGAAACACTGCAACTTGCACCAACTCTTGTCCCCATCGATATAGCCCTCAGACAGCCCTGCCTGGGCTCACCACCTCGCTCACAGCAAATACTCAGAGCTACAGAGTCACCACGGAGATGAGGAGGGTGAAGCAGACAGTGGGAATGAGTGGGGACCTGCCCTGGAGCCTGCCGGGGTCAAGATGACCCCAGGGGGAGGAAAAGGAGAGAGACGAGGTGTGGCCAAAGACCCAAAACAAGCTGGAGTTCTTGGATCCAATGATTTCCCACCCAACATCGATAAGGAGGATATCAACAGGCTGGACGAGTTTGAAGATCAGTGTCAGGAAGCAATAGATGAACCGTCCGAGGAATCACAAACTGCAAGGACAGCCGTTTCTCCTCTTATGACTCCTCAGCATCCCTACCTCCAGTACCAGCAGTCCTCCTACCCTTCCTATCTAGGAATGTGTGAAAGTGGAGGGGCGTCCTACCAGGGGGTTTCCCCAACCCTGCTCCAGAGTTACCCAGGTAAGAATCTGGTAAAGGTTTTGAATTCATTATAATGGACTGCATTTAAAGCAGGAAACTGCTTTTTATTTTGATACTCAATAACTTGAACTTGATTAACGCTTTAACACCAGAGGAAGTAATACTGTAAAACTCTTTGACACATCATAAATCAATAAGCCACTTTTCTCCTCATCAGAATCTGCTGATCTTCGTTGATTGGGTAAACACTTTACTGTTGTACAGTGTTGAAAATCAGCGCAAGGCTACACTTCTTCTGAATTCACTGGAATTGAAGTTGATGAGTTACTGTTGTCGAAAGAATCTCAACACTTGAGCTAAAAGTCTAAAAAGGTTAAACAGTAATTTTGACTTTTTTGTGTAATTTAATTTGTAGTATGTGTGTTAAAGTTTAGCCTGTGTTTTGTTCACAGCAACAGGAAATGTGAGTGTAAAAAAACTCCAGAGTGTAAAGTACATGTGTCAAATTCTGTTTCTTCCAGAGCTAACACCCTGTTTAATGTTTTTTTTTTTGCTTAATGTGTTGCTGATTGGCTGAATCTGTTGATTTCAGATTCACAGCTGGGACGTTTGGCATGTTTGGCATGTTTCCCAATGGGTTCCATCAGTTAAGGGGGTGGGAGTTGTGAAAGGGGTTGGGTAGATTGCATGTGTGTTGAGGGCGGGGTTCCTACATTTTTATGATTGTGCTTGTTTTTTAATCAGTTTTATTTTGATGTAAAGCACTTTGTGTTATGCCTCATAGGAAAAGTGCTATAGAAATCAAGTTTGATTGATTGATTGATTGAAAAGAAGCAGGACAGCAGAGTTTGACAGCTCTGATGTAGATAAAACTCTTTCCTGATGAACACAGTAGAGGGTGCTGCTGTGCACAAAGTTGCGGAAAGTTGAGGCTGTGTTTTATCTTCCCCAGGTTCCCACTATCCTCTGTACGGTAAGACAGCAGGCAGGGAGGAGTCAGAGTTAACTCCGCCCACAAAAGGAGCAGTGGTGAGCAGCAAGCAGATCAGCATTTCTTCCTCTTCCTCCTCCTCTGTGGAGCCACTGCAGCAGCAGAGCCTTCAGTATCATGGAAAATCCCCCGCTGTGAGGTTCCACTCCCCTAAGTGCAACATCCATAGCATCACTGCCCTGATGTTTGTTTTACTTCATCAGACAGATCTGACATCTCCCACAGACAGAAAAAACACTCAGGGAGGGGCATAAGGGAGGGCAAACACCACAGCCTTATTGTGAGCTTGTGAGAGTGATTGCTGCTGCGTCTACAACAGACGTAAGCAGCAACACGAACCAGTACAGAGAGATGTGAAAATATTCAGGAGACACGTTAAAGAAGACGCAGCTCTTCAGATTTTGGGGTTTTTGAACCAGCCCCTGTCTTGGTTCTTTAGTTAAATTATCTCAAGTCTGTTAAGTCTATGATCTAAACTCCAATCAGTTTCTGCTTTTATTATTAACTCAGTTTCATTCTTCTGTTTTTACTATCAGTCTCAGTTTGACTTTTCATCATTCAAAGCTGCAATCCTTCAAATTACACTTGATTCAATTTTATTAAATGAAACCAATTAACAAGTTGAATTAATTATAGCAACTGTTTCATGATTAGAGCTTCTGATCTCTGAAATTGCCATGATAGTTGGGATCCAAAGTGCTCTATTTGTGTTCAAAATACAATTTTTGGGAGGTGAACCTCTGGAAGCCACTACAGGCAAAACATTAGGCTGTAAAATGGAAATAAAACACTTGAATAGTTGGAATAAAAGTATTTAAATGGCTGTAAAAAAAAGCTTAAAATGAGTTGTTCATAAGATTCTAAACACTTAATGAGAAGAAACCCAAAAAATTGTATTTTTATTTTTCTCACCATCAGTGAAATCAGGTTTTTGAAATATAATTTTAGTTGTAGTGCAGAATTCACCTGTATTTTTAACAGCCTCAGAAATACAACAGTGAAAAGTTCTGTGTTTGTGTGTGTGTCCGTGTGTGTGTGTGTGACTACAGCCTGGTGAGAGGGGTTCCCCTGAAGCAGAGAGAGAGATGGGTCAGGAGAGGAACCAGGTGATGTTTGGCCGACATCTCCACTCGCACCACCACAGTCACCTGGGTCTGAGCTACAACCTGATGTCAGGACAGTACGACATCTACCAAGGTACAGACCCTCTAACATGCCTCACACATCGAGCTGAAGTCTTCTCACCCGAGTTCTCTGACTGTGAGCCCATCACGAACTAACCTGAAGTTGGGTTCATGCTAGGATAGTTGATGTTGAAAGAGATTTGTTGCTAGTGAGGCATCACCTCAATTGAGTTCCAGCAGTAAATACCAAAGTATCTTCACATGTTCACATCTTAAAGCATTCCATTCATACAACCGCACACAGGATTAACACATGAACACTGATTGAATGCTGACTTCTGGTCAAAATTTGGTTTGCAAATTCTTGACTTTTTTCACTATTTTTTACTGTAATTTAATTATTTCAAAAGAATGTTAGGGTTGCACCATGGTGTAGTGGTCTATCATCTCACTACAAGAAGGTCCTGGTTCCCAGCTGAGACCTTTCTGCGTGGGGTTTGCATGCTTAGGTTTCTCCTGGGCCCTCTGGCTTCCTCGCACAGTCCAAAGCACCAAAACTAGGCTTAATAAGTTGTTTGGTGAGACTACATGGTGATCTCGAACAGATAGATGGAAATCTGTGAAATATGCGAAATCATTTCTATCATACACCTGCTTAGGAGCAGGGTTCAATTATTCTATCATGGTAAAGATGTGAAGAGAAATGGAGGAGGAGTTATCTTGAGGGAGGAGTTTGTTAGGAGTCTTGTGAAGGTGAAGAGTGTCAGAGTGATGAGTCTGAAGATAGAAATAGAAGGCATGATGTTTAATGTTAGTGGGTGTGTTCCACAGGTGGGATGTGCGGTGGAGGGGAAGGAGAGATTCTGTCAGCGTACGAAAGCGGATCCCAGAGCAGAGTCAGAGGAGTAGAAGAAACAGTTTATTCAAATCAAAACCATAAGGAATAATCCAGCAGTGTCATGCTGCGTTCACGCTGCCCTTGGCAAGGCACGTTCAACGGGCTACTTAAAAAATAAAGTCTGTGTAAACGCATCAAAACATGCATTTTGGATGGTAGACATGCACTAGGAAACAGCAGAAAAAGAAGATGAATCCCCTTTCTGTTTGTACAGTGTGAACATCACAGGCTATACTCACATTCAAGAACCTGCATTTAGCACCTCTTACATGCGTTCACATGCACGTTCACATGCCTGGTGTGTCTGTAGCATAAAAATGCAATCCACCGCGTTTTTGCAGTTTATTAAAAGGATAGTGTTAAAAGATTTGAACCCAAAACTACAGTCTGTTGATTGTTTGACCATAAAATTGTCACAAGTTACTGAAAATAGTCAGAATACAGGTGCTGCTCTGTCCTCACAGCTAACAGCAGCACCTGCAGAAAGCAGCTAATGGGTTTTTGGAGAGCTTTATTTCACAGTTCAGCTCTCAAGCTTACATTGGGGTGGAAATACCTTTTTTATTTAAATCATTTCACTAAATAAAAAGGAGTTTGTTTGTTTGTTTTACATCCAACTTTCTTTGTGGATGGGTTATGCAGGAGTGTCTTTTTATGTCTTTTCTGTCTTTAAGGTCTGAGCTCCAAGCCGCTGGGCTCTGGTCAGCAGGTATCAGGACACTCCTCCACAGGTGCGTCTGAAACACTGCAGGTATGCGTCTGGTTTGAAGTCAGCAGCTCGTCTCTGTATTTTGAAATAGAAAATAATCTAACATCAGGATTTAAGACTTGGTTCTGCACTGCCATTGAAGTGGGAACTGCTATCATCCTCCAGAGCAGATAGAAAGACTGATAGACAATATCTAGCATTTAGAGAATCAGCATTCATCTCCTATGCTGTTTCATATTTTCCAAATTTGACTTTTTTTCCCTCTGCTTGTGTTCTGTCAGCAGCATTGACACACAGATAGGATTTTAGAAACCCTCCTTCATTTCTACCTTCTTATATTCAGCTATGATATTTTCCTACTGTTATCTAGAATTAGGTAATTATGATAAGAATTACAATTAAAATCCTCAAAAGACATTCTTTCCTGAAGTTATGTTATACTATGTTAAAAACAGATGAAAACATTTTTGTTTAAAAACAGACGTTTTTAACATTCCCAGTTTTACTTTAACATGAATGAAGGAAAACAAGAATCTTTGCTGTTGTTTGTTGTTTCCACCAGTGATCAAACGGGCCTGATTCAAAAAGCTTAATAGACCTGCATATGCGTTTTTGCTCATTTCACACTCTTTGTCCCCCGCTGTTTGCACTTCTGCATTTCACAGAAAAAATTAACACAAAAATTCTGTCATGTAATAAAAGCCGAGATGAAAAACTGTCTGCTGAAAGCCGTCAGCTGAGTCAAACCTGTTGGGACTCTTGGGAAAAAAAGAGTAACTGCAGCTCAAACCGTCCCACAGATGATCATCAGTAGCTCCGCAAGGTTTTTAAACACTCACATCCTATATCACAGCTTAGTTTAAACATGTGAAATAATGCAGAGCGAACTATCAGGCCCTTCAGAGTGCAAACACTTCACGTTTCTGTGGATCGAAGTGTCAAACAAAGGAAATTAACTCGAGTAATGGCTCAGACTGCGCCTTCAACATCACTAATGAAAGGTCTGCTGTGAGAGCTGTAAAATCATTACCTCATTAATGTACAAGCAGCAACCTGTCATCCCGTTCATTTAAATGCAACTTTTATTACGTTGACCAACCAACAACCAGCAACCAAAACAACAAACATTAAATGGATGCTTTAGACACACCGAAGCTACAGAGACACTGGGCATGATGCAGGTTCTCGAATGTGCGTGTAGCCCAGGGTGTTCACACTGAACAAGCACCAGGGCTTCTTCTGTTTCTTCTGTTTACCAGCGCATGTCCGTTACCTACAGTTTGAAGAGGCTTGGTGTGATGCAAGCCATGCAAATCTTGTTCCAGGCTTCTTCTTTCACAGCTCTATTCTGATATATGGAAGACTTGGTGTTGTAGAACTCTGGCCAGGAATGAACCACATTAATTTATTATTATTATTATTGATGAATTATTTCATTATTTAACTATTTAATTAATGAAATTAATTATTATTAATCCATACGTCACTACCAAATCTGAGTCCCTGTTTGGTCAAAGCTGGACCTGGTTCAACTTGTATTAGCTTTCAATGGCTGAGAGTTTTGTCTGTAAAGCAAGAAAACACTTGTAAAAACTCATGCAGCGACACATGAGCGTGAAGCCAGAATCGCACATACATAGACTTTTTATTAGAAGTGGCTGCTTGAACACGTGTTACTGAGGGCAATGTGAATGAAGCTCGATTTTTGGGTCACAGATTTCTTTTTTTGTTACAAAATAATAACAAAAAAACCTCAGAAAAATCATTTCTATATTTCTAACAAGTGACTAACAATGATGAAAAGCAAAAACAATTTAAACTCAGGTATTGGTGGGAAATCTGAATTTGAATGATTCTGATCCAGATCTCAGCCCATCAATCCTCACTGTGATTATTTCAAGTATAAAACGAATAATCTTCAGGATGGCTTTTTAAACATGAATAAATACAAAATGAGCCAAAAGAGCCAGTCTGTGGGGCTTTGAAATCAACTGATCCAAAAGATTTGGATCCCTGAAAAGAGCCATAAATCCCATCTCTATCCAGAGTGTAACAGTAGGCTTACAGAAAAGGCATCAACCATTGATATGTCTCACCATAACAATAAGCTCCTGTGCATACGAGCTGTAGACTTTTAAACACAGTGTCTTTCAACACCAGGGGGTCATTCTCCTCTTCCTCCCTCATTCATGGTGCAGACAGAAATAAACATAACAAGATAAAATATCTAAGGGCCAAACAGACGTCAAAAAACAAAGACAAAAACACACATTTAAACCCCAGACAAACAAAATGAATGGTATCCCACAATTCCTTGCCCTGTCAGATCTGACATCAGGGCCAATGTTTCTGTGACCATCGCTACGATACATTAGGCGTGTTTGAGGGGAGCCAGGCGGACGCAGCGCGTGTGCGATGTTTACTAGTTAGTTTTTTGCTCCAACATCACATGTCAATCATCATAAAAGATATCATGAGAAAAGGGGGGGGGGTGCAAGGCGCCCACTTAGACAACACAGCTGGATGACTACAAAACAATGCATTGTGGGAAACAGCATCCTGACAGTTCTTGTATTTTGAAGTGATGCTGATCAGAAACGGCTGGAGCTCATTGAAGGACATCTGTGGATTTTGTAACTCTTTCTGCAAACAGTGAATCACTGATTTGTATTTATACACATGGTTTTGTTCATTGAAATCAGCATCACTCACATTACTTTATCATTGGAAATGATTTTACTGGAAACATTTTGTTATTTTAATGATTCTACTGATAATCATTTAGATTTTAATGCTAAACATCACAGACATTTGCATTTATGGAACAAAAGGAACTCAAAAGTACAGGAATTACAAATCATCTGTGGTTTTGTGTTTATTGCTGCCTTTAGAAGTTCACTTGTGAAACCCCAAGTGTAAGAAAAGTGGAACCTAAGATCTGCTGGAACCGTTTCTAAAGAGAACGACTAAGAACAATGTTTGTTATTGTATTTGCTGTTTATTTATTGATTTATTTTGTCATGCTCTGGTTTATTTTTCATTCATTCATCCTGAATCCTTTACAGGACAGAACACATTTACTCAGAATTTGTCTTGAATATTCTTTGTATGTTTCAATAACTGATACAAAGTGAAAGTAAACTGTTTTTAAGTTATATTATTTATTTTGTATATTTTACCATTCTCTTGACAGTCTTTTGATCAGTACATTTTATTTATTTACAGCATCACTTCAGGAACATTTGACTTTTTTTGTTACACAGTTTCTTATTATTAAATCAAAGTCAAATCAATGTTGTAATTGTAAACCCGTTTAAAATAATTTTATGTACACAGTCGATGTATGACCACATTTATTTATAGACTTGACCTGAGCTCCCTCTTTCTTATTACATATTATGATGCATAGAAAAAAGGAGTTTTGTTTATTGATGAAATTTTACATTCAAGATTCTCTACATTTTAGGTTTTTTTGTTGTCCACTTAAAGCACTGGATGCAACAATTTACATTTACAGTTGATTTTACACCAAGAATTGTGACATCCCTAGTTCTTACATTCTCATAAAACCAGACCAAATCAGGTTCTGTAGAAGCGAATCTTGACATTTTGCTTCCACATATTCTGGAATAATTGCTTATCACAGTCATATCTGAAAGAACCCCTTTGCTTTCTCTCTGCAGACAGTGAAGTGAAGAAGTAGGGCCATGTGACCACGGCTAACACAAGGAGCCGCAGATCCATCAGACATCGACTGCTTGATGTTGCAAAAGTTTTTCCTCACAGACAGGCAGACAACAAAAAGTAAACACTTCCATTTCTTGCTGAAAACAGCCAGCAGTTTTTGAACACACCTCACATGAGTGGAGCAGGCGGCGGGGAAGCAGAGGTCAGAACCTGGACCTTTCTGGAGGAGGAACTCTGTCTGCAGTTTTCGTAAAAAGCCGATGTGTCCGAATCAACGCAGTGGAGCGCTGTGCTATCAGCCTGACTGCACCTGCCGTGTGCAGCTTTATAAACGCACATTTACAATGAACTGTATTATAACGGTGAGATGACTGAATGTACTGATGGTGACTTACACTGTCTCAAAAGTGTGGATCGTTTTTTAACCCGTTTGAACAAAATCGGATTAGAAAGCTCAAAAGTATATAATTATCCCTCTTGTTCTCTTTGCTGCAGTGGTCCTTCCATAGTGCTGAAGCTACATTTGTATTACTAACCTGTACTTGAGTGTAACCATGTTGATTGTATCGTCTTTATGTGAGAGTAAACCTTCACATTGACAGCGCCACCTAGGGTTCCAGGGGTGTAAATAGTCTGTACAGATTAATAGCAGAGCACTGATATGCTTTATTGTACATAACATTGATCTCCATCAGTCATGCAGGGGAGCAGAGGGCCGCACAGAGGCTTCCACAGCAGCAGATAACAGGAGTTTTTGTTGGTCAGGCAATAACTGCTTGTTTGGCAGTTGTTTGATATGAAAAAAAACTGTCATTTTTTGGGGGCAAAATGCATTTCAAAAGCCTTGACTTTTCCTCAGCTAATGATTTAGGATCAGAATTGTGAATTTTCAAGTGTTTCCAGAATTTTAATTTAAATTTTAATTTATTCGTTTTACATTTTTACCACACATTGGTTTACTTTAGTAAAAAAAAAAGTAACATTAAGGTCTTGAAAATTGATTTTCTTTTTCATTTCGGCCTCTATATTTAATTGTTAGCAGCAAACTAATGTAAAACAGAAAGAAACGTCATTCCCAACACGTGCATGTGTTCATATTGGCCTGGTAACACTCAGCTGTCATGTTGCGTGCTTTTCAAATCCCATGTAGACCAACGTTTATGTGAGATTTCTGAGGATGTTTTTCCAATCACAGGCTGAGGAAATGAAGGATATAAAGCCTGACCAGACCTCTCATAGATGCTGGTTTGACTGGACCCCTAGAGTCCTCTGTGCCGCCCCCTCCTCCCTCCCAAGTTTCTTCAAATTAACTAGCTCAGTGCAGAGCCCCAGAGGGACTCAGCATCAGGTTTGACCTCTGAGGTGACCTCTGCCAGCAAACTGACCTCAATGACTCAGGCTGCTGATTTTTCTCATTTATGCAGCTTCTTACTTCTTATTAATGTTTAGGTAGTTTTAACTAGAAGCAAAAACATTTAATCTAAAACAAATACTGAGGAGTAAAAGTACCTGGTGAAGTGATAAAAAGTGCTAAAAGTTTGATTCTATTCAACTTGTTGAATCATGCAGAAAAATAACTAAAATTCACCATCAGATTCCAAATAGTGAAATCTAAGTTTAAATGAACCGTGAAGCAAAACTTTGTTTTCCTGCATTTCTAGCAACAATAAGCATTGCACAATTAGTAATATGCCCGGTGCAATGGGTGCAAAGAATGATAAGATAAATCACAAGATACGCTCGCTACACTCTATCGTAGTACAAGTAGTACAAACTGTTTTTGTTTAAAGATGATGCAGTAAGAAGTGTTCTGAGGAGTGATATTTTCACTAAAAGTTACTCGAGTCACTGCAACTGAGCAAAGGATGTTCCAACCCACCTCATCATTTCTGATGAATTCAAATTTTACTTGGTTCATCCCCAGAAGATTTGGATTAAGAACCTGTTTGATTGCAGAAAGTCGCCCTAGAGCATTTTATACATTTTCATTAAACTTCAGGTGGTCTGGCACTATGAGAGACAGAGGGGAAAAAACACAGTTTCTGAGATTAAGAAAGAGGCGTAAATGTTGAGGATGACCTACAGACAGTAACTCAGAGCTGACTAGTTCTTAGCTGTCAATAGACTGTATGGACCTGCTTCAATCAACACAGATTATCCAGTTTCCGACATGATGTCGATTGGACACCCAGCACCCTAAAATGAACAGAAACTGGAGTGAATATGAAAACCTGAGCCAGGTCACCTCAAATGTCACCTCAAGCCTGCATGAGAACAGCCTGACCTGGTTTCATCAGCGGCTCTGCCTCTCCTCCACAGAACCTCATCTGCATAGTTACAGTGGTCATTCTCTTACTTGAAAAGAGTGCTAAAGCTCTGTTTACAAAAAAGCTCTTCACTGTTCTGGGACAGTGTTGTCTGAAGGCTGCTCGGTATGTTGGGTTTATCCACCAGTAAATAACAAAAAACAAACAAACCTGCTGTTGCTTTTTATACTGTATATGCCTTAATTCATATGTTTGGCAATCATGATTAAAGGATCTTTATATATATTTGTTTCAGTGTGAATTATTTTCTATCTTCAACAATCAAAACAAAGAAGAATTCTTCATGTCAGATTATGATTATCCATGTTCAGAAACACTCCTGAATCCAAGCTTCTTCTGAAGGTTTCCTCCGTCTGAGAGCATTTCAGCATCTGAGGGAGACTGAGGTCTGGACTGCAGCTCCTTGATTCTTCTCTGTCTTCATTCACTTGTCACTTAGCTGTTGGTCTTAGATCCGGTTCTGCCAAAATCTGTCCCTTCCTTTAGTGCTCAAGTTGACCTCAACATCTTTAGTTGTTGTTTAGTTACAAAGGAGATGACTATTGACCCAAGGATGAGGAGAGACCAACACACTCCACTTTACACTAACAGCACCTGTTAGGAGAGGAGAGGGAAAAACCCTCAGTCTGCTCTGCACTGACATCAGTGAAAATCTCATCTGGACACTCAGCTGGTCATAAAGAAGGCTCTTCTTCCTCGGGAAGCTGAGGAAATTTGGACTACCCTCCAGATTCCTCAGCAACGTCTGCACATGCACGGTGGAGAGCATCCTGTCAAACTCCATCACTGCCTGGTACAAGAACTGCACCCTCCAGGACAGGAAGGCTGTCCTGCAGATCATCAAAAGAGCCCAGCTTATATGTGGAGCAGCCCTTCCACCAGTACCAGACCCTCACAGGGTCACGAAGAGGGCACACAGAATCATCGGGGACTGTACCGTCCACAGCAAACCCTGTTCACAGTCCTGCAGACACTTCAGGAGTGTGAAAGCAAGAACATCTACACACCCTCCTCTGTGGCTCTCCAGATGAAGAAAACAAATCTTCATTTTTTTTCAAAGTCACTCTAAAGTAATTAAAGTAGTTGGTAGGAAAGCTGACGTTACACTTCCTACTCATACATTAAGATGATCCTGTTTGACACAGGGTGTCTTATTTTGAAAGGAAGTCATGTGAACCCCTGTGTTGTCACACTGTTTCCTATTTTGAAAAAAGCCCGTTTTCTTTTTATGTTAATGTTATACTTAAACATTCATTTATGTTGATCATAATAGTAACACTAACATAAATACAAAGTAGTGTCTTGTTTTTCTGAAGGGAAATACAACTTTTTCTGTTCTTATTGGGTTGTAGTCGATGAGAAATTGACCCAAATGGCTCTTTAAGTGTTGAAGCTTGCAGACTCCTGATCTAGATGGAAAAAGAGTTTCTATCCACAGGCGATCAGTTTGCTGAACCATTGATGGAACCCCTTAACAACTTTCTTTGTAGTCACAGTGAAATCTGCATATTTGCACAACAGCTCAGTGTACATCTGTTCATCATTTTTCCACACCAGTAGGCCATATACTCTGCGTATACTTTACTGTCCTTAATGTACAGC
Source organism: Oryzias woworae (assembly GCA_016861445.1). Classification (NCBI taxonomy): domain Eukaryota; kingdom Metazoa; phylum Chordata; class Actinopteri; order Beloniformes; family Adrianichthyidae; genus Oryzias; species Oryzias woworae. Next base: position 294,616 of record BOLG01001191.1, read on the forward strand.
TTCTGACCTTTTTTTCTTTTCATCTCTGTTATTTCTTTATTTTTTGAAGTTATCTATGGGAACTTGTAAGTAAGTTTCATTACTCAGTATTGCCGTGCATATGACAATAAACTTCTTGAACTGAATCTTCTGTAAATTTTTGAATTGACGTTTTTGAAATGTATAGTAAACTTTTTCACCTTGTGTTGACATATTGTCTTTGAACAGTTTGTGTATGGAAAACGTCTTTTTTGGGCTCAGTGCTACTCTAAGGCAAAGTTTTCTCATTTCATGTTTTTTTTTTTTTTTTTGTTCCAACGGGAAACAATGCAATGACATTTTTTAAATTGCATTTACATCAATTTAAACAATTGTGTGTGATAAAAAACATAAAAATACATATTTTTTGACATTCCCCTTTTAAATGTCCTAAATATCTATTCATTTTAGAGGTAAAATAAGAAAACATTAATGAATTCATGATAGAGGAATTATTTTTTCTTCAATAATTTCTTTCTTTCTGTTAGGTTCTTTCTCCAATTGCGTCAGTATTTTTGTTCTGGTGCTGACATTTTTTCAGCTATCTTCTGTGTATTTTGCACATGATTGTCTATACTAGTGTAACCCGGCTGGTTCAGGGCGATTCTCTGCGTTGTGTTGGTTTTGCTTTTGAACGACAGGACAGCCGACTTGTCTTCTGTTTCACAAAAAGGTGATGGTCAGACATGGAAGGTTCCCGCCCGCATTACACACAGCACGCTACAAAAAGTAATTGGTCTTTTTAACTTACACATATTGGCTAATGAAAACATATTCACGTAACAAAGAAACACTTAAATCACACACAAAATAATATCTCACAACTAGACATTAGCTACAAATGAAAATGAATATACAGAGTGCTGCAAAACGCGACCTTCCTCGGGCATTTGTGTGCCTCAACTAATACAGTTTTGGTGCTGAACAACTAATAGAGGCATGAGTCAACCGGGGCGCTAAAGAGCCCATAAAAAATAATAAAATAATACATAAATTATAAGTGGCAAGTGGATTCACATTTATTCTGTTACACTAGTTTGATGTTCCCATTAAACTTTATGTGAAGAATGTAGAGGTGTGTTTGGAGAAAAAAGTTTTCTGTTCAATAATTCAATATTGTGATCCGGCTGTTCTGCCGGATTTGTATCTCTTCTATCTGCTTTGTATCTCAGCATTGATCAATGTAGGCTTTGGAGTGATTAGAAAAATGAAACGTTTGACTCATCTTACTGATGCTTCCTCGTGATCAAGCAGCTGCAGATAATCTTCCTCAGAGCTTCTCATCAGGCTTAACTTTTGTTGCTAAAGTTTTTTAGTTTCATGTAGTCATGTAAAAGTCCAACCGTCTTGTTTCATGAGAATTATCATTATTGTTGTTATTATTTTACCTTAAATAGAATCAGGTTTGACGAAACCAGTTTGATTTACACTGCAGTTCCACCTCCAACCAGCGGGTGGCGATAACTGAGTTTCAGGTCACTTTGGTTTTGAAATGAAATGGGTGGCGCCAAAGCTTGACAACAGAGCGGCTGCCTGACGTCCTAACGGCGGTTTATCCTCCGCTTTGGTCTTAACTAAATCCCGCCGGTCCTCTTCGTCTCCTGGAAGGCCATTGCGAGTGTAACGGCGGGCTTTAGACGGAATTCCTCGGTTCGACCAAAGCTTTCCCCTCAAAGCCGCGCAGATGTTGACATGGCCGCGAAGACAGACCAACTTCTTATTGTTGTGTCCATCCTGGAAGGTACGCCGTTTTCCGGACTCGGGCCGCTCATTGGTTCGACCTGAAACATTTAAACTTGTTGCCAGGTCGGTGAAAAACATCAAAACAAACAAACGAGGGAATTCTGGAAAACCAGATTACTGCAACAACTAAATGAAATATAAATACGTACTCTGCCGCGTATCAGTGTATATTAAAATATAGGAGTATTATCACGTTTAATAACATTACCAGGACTTCTTTTTGACCCTTTGCATTATAAAAAAGAGCATAACTTTTAAAGGATTTGAGACGTGTATCTGTGCACATCCACTGCTCGTAATATTTACGAGAGCTTCAAAGTTTTACTTTGTCCATTTGAAATCCCCGTTAGTTAAACACAACAAAAACATACATAGATTCAAAATTTAAGATATGAATAGATATTTATGTATTGTCATAAATCATGCAAACAATGGCATTCTAGAGTGGTTAGAGTAGAAACAATGGTGATCAAAAGTTTGGGCACCCCAGGTAAAATGTTCTATTATTGTGCATAAAGAACCCAAAGAAAGATTGAAAAATCTCCTAAAGGCATCAGTTTACAGATAAAACATTCTTTAATATGTCATAAAATGAAGCTGTATTTCCATCATTTTCCCTTTCAAAACAAGAGAAAACAAAAGAATGGTGTATGCAAAAGTTTGGACACGCTGTAGAATTTATAGTATGGACCTCCCATTTGGAAAAGCTGAGACCTGACAGTTTCATGGATTGTTCACAATCATGGTTTGCAGAGACCCGTTGATTTAAATCCCAAAGACTGTAAATAATCTGATCATCTGACCTTAACCCAACAATCAGCATCATGGGTTCTTCCAGCAGTTGTTCAGAACAATGAAACTGAAAATACTTGATGCTCACAAAGCAGGAGAAGCTAGAAGAAGACAGTAAAGCCTTTTCAGATGAAAATATCTTCTGATCAGAATGTCATTAAGAAACAACAGGAACAGTGGAAGTTAAAGAAAGATCTGGAAGAGCAAGAATCCAAACCCACGTTTGACTGCAGCATCCCTCCAGAAAGACCTGCAGACTCTGGAGTTGTGCTGCACTGTTCTACTGTCAGGAGATACTTGTACAAATATGGTCTTCATGGAAGAGTCATCAGAAGAAAACCTCTTCTACGTCCTCACCACAAAATTCAACCTTTAAAGTTCACTAATGAACATAGAAACAAGCCTGATGCATTTTGGAAACAAGTTCTGTGGACCGACCAGGTTCAGATGGAACTTTTTGACTGAAATGAGCAAAGGTACGTTTGGAGAAGAACGAGTCCAGAGTTTCATGAAAAGAACCTCTGTCCAGCTGTTGGCATGGGGGTGGATCAATCGTGCTCTGGGCTTGTGTTGCAGCCAGCAGCACAGGAAACATTTCACCAGTAGAAGAAGAAGAATGGATTCCACTAAATTTCAGCAAATTTTGGACACTAACTTGATGCCATCTGTAAAAAAGTTGAAGTTGAAGAGAGGATGACGTCTCCAAATGGATAATGATTTTTCTTTGTCTGATGGCCCTGTGTCAGCTGTCTCCTGGTGGCAGCAGGTCAGATTGACTCTTTCCTCGGTGGGTTATGTCTTCGATGATGTCAGGTCCTTTTTTCACTCCGCTTGTGTATGTAGGGGACAGCTGAAGAGTCCATAACTGTCTGGAGTAACTTTCTCTGGGCTGCTGCTGAACCAGGCCCAGGCAGTATGTTAGGATGCTCACTCTGGAGCATCACCAGCAGTTTCTGGAAAATGTTGGTGTTTTTTTCTCAGTATCCCCAGTAAGGAGGATACAGGAGACTAACCCGGCCACTCATGGGAAAAGGCAGGGGACACCCCTGGACAGGTCGCCAGTTTGTCGCAAGGATCACAATCACATCCAGGGACAATCTAGAGTCACCAATTAACCTATAAAGCATGTTTTTGGACGGTGGGAGGAAGCCGGAGTCCCCGGAGAAAACCCACACATGCAAACTCCACACAGAAAGGCCCCCCCATTGGTGACACAGTTTCAAGTCCCCCATCCGGGACTTGAACTGGGAACCTTCTTGCTGTGAGGCAAGAGCGCTAACCACTGCTCTACTGTACAGCACAGTTGTTCCAACTTGTTAAGTCTGCAGACGTCACCAGAATTGTGGAGGTTACAGTCTTGAATAAAGTGATCAGAAGGGGTCTCAACGCTAAATCCTGTGGGGAACCAGTAATGAGGCTGAAGAGCTAGAGGACCAACCTCTGACGGGAAGCTGCTGATCCACCTGCAGAGTGGGAGTTGGAGGCCAGTCATGGTCATGTCCTTCAGTTTGACCACCAGTCTGAGGGAGGACTGGATTAAAGACATAGTTGTCTCGTGTAAAATTCCCCTGCTGCTCCAGGTGGAACTGTGCACCAGGAATGACTTCAGTTCTCTCTGGATCCATTTGCTCAGCAGGAAAACTAATGGGGGTACAGATTTAGGAAGAGGATTGATATGTATTCTGACCCGTTCTTCAAGAAATGTATCACCATGTTCTGTTTAGAGTAGTGTCACAAAGAAGCAGATTTTAAAGATGTTGATTATTGACCACTTTGCCCAAACAATGAAACCACAACAGTGTGTGCTGTTGTCAGGTGATGTATATTTACTTCTTGTTAAGGTGCTCAGATGCTGGTTCTCTTCATTTTCATCATCTAACTTGACACAAAAGCATTTTGTTGTAACCTTATACATGTGACAGAATAATGATTCTTTGATCAGCTCACTACAGTTAAACAAAACAAAACTGAGCTGTTGCTTTGTTGGTGAAAGATGCCGCTTTTGTTTTTATTGAAATGAGGTTAGGCTCAAACAGACGCTAATGTCAAGTTTTAAACCACACTTTATTCCTATGCATGGTGGTGGTGCTTTCATGATGGGAAATACGTTTTGTGAGAATGTGTGGAAATGAGCTTGAATCTTGTGTGTTTTCCTATCGGTAACATGTCTGCCCGCTGCAGCTGTATACATCCCTGTTTTCTTAAATGTGTTCTCTCATGATGCTGTTTAGGTAAACCGTCTGCTCCTGCAGCTCTCGGTTCAAGGAATCAATGCCATCGATCTTTTTTTTTTTTTTTTAAAGCAGAAAACAGTTTCAAAGAAAGTTTACTTTCACCTTTGATTAGTTTGACCAGTTATGTCCTAAATTATTAAAACATTTTCAGTAAAATTTAAATAATACTCACCATTACTGAAGCTAACTTTGAGCTTGTAAATCTAAACAGAGTGGATTCCAGGATTTGTCAATGAAACCTCACCCTCATGCTTTTGTAGGTCGTCAGTTTCCAAAGAGTCCCCGCCTCACTTTGGAGGTTCATGCCAGCTTTGATGGCGAGCAGCTGTCCACGGACCCAGTGGAGCACCGCGAACAGCCGCAGTTCCACACCGAGCTGGCCTGGGAGCTGGACCGCCGGACGCTGCACCAGCACAGGTTTGCAGATCTTGGTAAAGCGGATCCCTTACCTACATTAAGTCCCGTCAAACAGTGCCACAGTGGTGCTGGTTTGTGCAATTGAAATGATCGGTTGTGCTACTACAGCTGCTGAGATATTATTAAAGTTATCAACACCTTCACCCGTGGGCAAGGCTTTCACCAGATGCAGCGTTCCACACTTTAACAGAACACTGACATTTAAACGTCTACTTCTTATACACTTGTGTATTTAGTATTTCGAAGGCTTTGTATGATTTGGGGAAGGAAAACAAGGTAAATCTTTTTCTTTCTGCATGAAAACTGACATCATACATTGTTTACTGAGCAAATTTCCCTACGTGAAGTTTGATCAAATTAGATTTATTCAGTATTATTAGCGTTGTTTATTCTTACAGATTGATTTTTGTTTTGAAGTATTATTTTGAAAATGCTTTATTCATATTGGGGATGGGTCGCCACCTCCTGGAGAAAATTGAACATTCCACAACAAACGACCCATGAGGTCAGAACGCAATTAATGTAGTTAATTGATTGAGAGAAGAATGACGTCTCTTCTGAGAAGATACAGAATGAGTTGACTGTTGGAAAATCAAATATACAGAAGTCTGAAAAACAAAGGTGAAAAGACATGTTTGATTTAAATTAAATGACCTTATGCAAATAAATGACATACAGATAATTAAAACCAACTCAGTGACCTCATGGTAGAGTGTCTGCCCTTAAACTGGAAGGTTGTTAGTTGAAATCCTCGCCTGAGTCATGCCAAAGACTAAAAATGGGACCCAATGCCTCCCCGCTTGAGCATGTAGGGGTCGGATTGGGGGGGGAGTTAAACCACCAAATGGTTCCCAGATTCAGTTGTGTGCCAAGCTCACCAGTCCCCCAGGGGAGGGCTCAAATGCTGAGAACAAAGTTCCCACACTGAGGTGCTTGACAACTAATGGGACTTTAACTTAACATAACTTTGACTGGATATTTGACATAGCCACATTGAAGACTAAACCAAAGTCCACTTAAGGGAGTCATTTACTCAAGTGTTCAAACTCCAAGATGTAACCACACTATCAAATGGACCCTCCACAAGATCTTGTATGTGCTGCGTATAACACTGACATTGGGTCAGTTAGCGCGTGTTAACTCAGTGTTTCACCTAAAACTTCAGTACTTTAAGCATACAGTATTTCACTTACCTTGTCCAGAATTTACATTTGTGTATTTTAAATGGGGGTACAAGATAAAATGTTAATAAATACTCAAATAACAAGATGCACTTTTCTTCTGTTATTTTGCTGAAACCTTTTAGATGGAGCGGTAAATCTCACAAACTCGATCACAAAAGTTTTGAACTGTAAAGAAAAAAAGGAGCAAGAAAGCTTTAAACAACAAACCCTAAAGAGTTTACATTTAAAAAACCGTATGACACAAATGTAATAGTCAAACTAAAACTAAAGCACGATGAATTACAAATGTGGACAATTTATTTAAGAACAATAATATACATTCCGTGTGTACTCTTTTGGCAGACTTTACTAAGGAACATTTACAAATGTATACATAAATTCATACACAGTCATTTAAAAAAGCCATTTTCCAGCAATAACACGGGTTGGAAGAACAGCATCAGATGTTAAGGGGGATTTTTATGTCTCATATATTCATTATCATGTGAAAAATGTCAAAGACCAGAGATGCAATCAGTTCGTGCCAAGTCATCTGATGATGATATTGAGGTGTTTATACGTAAACAAAAGACATTCTGGTTTTGGATCCTGGTGTGATGCCCAATAATAAAACTCACGAAATCTCAGCAGCAGTAGCAGCTCAAACCATCATCTGTAAACCAAAATCTGCACCAACGTAACACTAAAAAATTAGACCAGTTCAGTTCATTTTGGAGCAATCTAGGGGGGGTGGTGACCTAAGAATGACCTTTAAAATAATCGTTACCCTCTCACACCGTAGCAGCACAAACGGTCATTCCAACGGCACAAACGTAGCACTACAGGCTCCGCCTATTTGCTGGAACTTTTTATGTAGGCGGGGGGGGGGTCATTTTCACCAAGATGGTTTGCTGCGCCTGAGAGCTGGGGTCTTTTTCTCCAACTCTCAGGTTGGAAGGTTTAGATTATTCTTCTGATAACTTTGCCACTTCTGAGTAACTCGGTTTCATCAGGCTGCAGAGGACTCCCATCAAGCTCCAGTGTTTCACTCTCGACCCCACCAGTAAGAAGAGGGAGAATGTGGGTTACGTCATCCTGGACTTGCGCTCTGCCCAAGAAGCCAAGCAGGTGAGTGGTTGAGTACTTCCCCCTGCTGTGGTCATGTGGTCAATGTAAAGTTAATGACGGTCTGCTGTCTGTCAGGAGCCGCGCTGGTACCCGCTGCTGAGCAGCAAATACACCAAACAGAGGCCGGCCCTCCTCCTCAGCCTGATGCTTGAGAGCGATTCCAAGGCCCCCCAACACTCCCCTGACAGATTTAAGGCCAAGAAGGCCCCGCCTCGACAAGGTCAGCTGTTTCTCCAGAATTTGGTTTGTCCATCATCACCTGACTGTGAATTTGAAAAATTCTGTCATCAATTTAACAGAACATTAAATGAAGAACGACTAAACGTAATTGACAGATTTCTGCACTGAAACAGCATTAAAAAGCATCACATTTTATTCTGGATGCACGAAAAACAGTCTTTACCTTCACATAAAATATGCATCGTTCCATTACCATATATGATCATGAGCTGTGATTTCCCTGGTTATTATGACTGGAAAAGAAGCAGGAAGATTGAAGGAAAACTGGAAAGATGAGTTCAAATCTAGAGCAGAGAAAAAAAAGGATGATGAAATTTCTGCTACAAGTCACTGGAAAACAAGGAGTTTAGAAGCCAAGACAGTAAGATGTTTCAGTGATGTAGAAAAAGAAATCGTAAAGGCTCTTTGGTGTTTGATGTACTGTGCAACAGCACTCATCCGAGAAAGGAAGATAAATCTGGAACACGCAGATCAAATGATAAGAAAGATTTCTAATTAACACTCAATCAATGTAAAGTTGCAGCTTCAGAATTGGAGTGAAGTTAAGTTTCCTTTGATGAAGCAAAAACCCCAGCGGCACTTCAATTCTGCATCATTTCAGTCATGTTTCATCAACTTTATTTCAAAATCCTGATTGGTATAAAAATATGAAGAAGTATTTTCTGTCAAACTGTTTGAATCTAATCTGTAGAGTTTTAGACATGTTGAGTTTCAGATTGCATTTTTTTGAGAAAAATCAAACCAAGAAGAGTCGATGAGTGCAGCTTCAGGAACGCTGACTTTCATCTACATCCAGAAAGACATTTGGCTGAACGTTTGTCTTCACTGAGTTCTGCTGGTCGTACTCGCGTTAGGATTTTGTTGCTTGTTTCTGTTCTGGATCCAGTTCTGGTTAAGCAGTTTTGGTTTGCTGCAGACAGTCGGGTTTCGAGTTAGTTTGGGAGTAACTCAGGACTCACTGTCTCCCATGTTTCTGCTGTTGTTCCTCACAGGCTCCTCTTCAGTGACTGATCTGCTGTCTGACAAGCTGGAGGCTGTGCTGATCTCAGACCAGGGTTATCATCAGGTGGGACCTCCAGATCGCTGCGTGGACATGTTCGTCCTGTCTGTCACCCTGGCCTTCGCCTCCAGACTGGAGCAGGTATCAGAACTGGCGTGAGGATTTCTGAGGACTTCCAGTCTGGTTTGCTCTGCAGCTTCTCTTGTTTCAGTTGGTTCCGAGCTCCATGAAGCTGCCGGCGGCAGATTCGGGTTTCTTCTTCTACTACTCTTTACTCGGCAACGACATCACCAGCGAGCCTTTCCATCACCTGCTGAGTCCTGACTTTGAGCCAGAGCGCGCCTCTGTGCGCATCCGCAGCAGCAAGCAGATCCTGCAGGCCTTCCTGTCCCAGCAGCCTGGCCTACAGGCGAGTCAGAGCTCAGGCTGACCTGCTTCAGCTTCTGGATGTGGGACTGAACTGCTTTTGCCCCCTAGGTTCACCTGTGCTGCGGTAATCACTCCCTGGGCTGCACAGACGTGTCTCTCTCAGCTTTGGCAACACTTTCTGTTGACCTGGAGAAATCTGCGGCAACGGTGGAGGGCGTGTTTGTACTGCGGCCGCCAAAACGCACAAAGCTGCCTGCACTGCCCACTGACCTGCATCCCACTGTCGGAGTGGCTGTTACTTTGAGGAGGGAGGAACTTCCCGTGCAGGTACCTCCCAGAAATGATACTAACCCGATCAACAGGGACACCCCGCCTTTTTTTTTTTTAACTGTTGTTGTTGTTAATTGAATTAATTAATGAAATTGTTTTTTCACCTCACTTTTCTAGTTAGAAAAATTGTTTATTTCATCCACAAATAGGTGAATATTTAGAAAATTGCTTGAAAAGCTCATTTTATTTTACATGTTCAAATATAGGTTTTCTCTCAGAACAGTTTGTTTGATATAAAACGGTCAGTTAACTCATGCTTATTGAGTTAAGGTTTGCAGTTTGTTTTGTTATAAATTTCATCCCAAACGCTTTAAAAGGCTGCTTTGATTGGCCCAAACTAAAATGCTTCAGTTCATAAAAATGTATCTGCACTTTTGTCTTTGACATTTATTCTCATCATGGAGAGGAAAATCCCTCTGAAGTGGGCTGGAATGGTCCTTCTTTTGGTTCCGATCAGTTTTTCACATGGGATTGGATGGAGGTTGACTTGGTTGTGTCTCTTGTTTCCCGTCTTTTCCTTAGTCTGCAACAAAGCCTCCTTCTCCTCCAGCTGAGCGCAGACATCAGAGCTCCTCCTCAGTTCAGAAACCTCCTGACCACTCTCCTCCTCCTCCTCCTCCTCCTCCTCCTCCTCCTCCTCCTCCACTGTCGTCTCATACAGAGAGTGAAGCAGAGAGTCTGCTGGAGGAGCTCCTCAGGGAGCAGGATGGAGCAGCAGGTGAGGTTCAGAAGCCTGACTTCACATAAGTGTTTCAAAATAAGAGTTTTGCAGTTACATGGATATTCTTGTTCAGGTCCAGCTGCGCATGCTGAAGCTGCTGCACCTAAGGCTCCACCTGCAGCTGCAGCAGAGGGCGGAGCCTCATCTGTCAGCGTGTCTGCTCCCAAAGTGTCCATTCCCTCCTCCGCTCATCACTTTTGCTTCTCTCTGGACCTTCGCAGTCTGGGGAAGCTCAGTCTGCCTCATTCCATCTCAGCAATTCTCAGGTGAGAATAGAGTTGGGCGAAATGGCCAAAAAATCTCAGATTTTTTTCACACAAAATTCGATTTACGGTTTTAATCGATTTTATTTTTCTTCCTGCTTTTACTTTAAAAAAAATGCAAATGACAGATAATATTCAACAAAAACTATTTTATTTTAACATCTGCTTTGGAGACTGCTCCAACACAAAGTTCAACTAAATCCAAGCTGTAAGCATGTTAGTAGATCAATAAAGCAGATGTTTGGTGAGCTACAGCTATCTTAAGCATCTCATACAGAGAAACACTTCTCGTACTTGAGGGAGGGGCCTGTTCCAGATGTTGAAACAAATTTGTCGTACTCCTACTTTTGGCAGCAACAACCTTCAAGCTAGAGATTGATCGATTATCGGTTGGGCTGATTATCGGCACTGATATTTGGAAATTTGATGTGTATTGGCATCTGCCTTTTTTAAATCTGACCAGCAAATATGAAGAAATCAATTTAAATCTGGGTTTAGAACAGAGTGTGCTTCCTTTCGGCGGCCCTGTTAACCTATGGTGTAGTTCACTTCAGACTTGGAAACGCCGTGGACCTCTGCGCTGGCTTGCGCCGTGCAGCGGAACGTTTCGCTGTCTGGTCTATTTTTTCTGCGAGCTGTGAGTGAGCTGCGGCGATACTGGCTGGAAGTTACGCCAAGACACACGAGAAAATCCGGTCAGTTTTCAAATTATAACCAGATTTTCACAATAAAACCAGCGATTGACAAATGCGATCATATTTTTGTATCTAAACAGTCTGTACAGATGAAAATAAACACACAAACACAACATACATAAAACAAACACACATACACACTCGCACACTGTTCAACGCAGTGGGCCGACTACAGAGCGGGGGCGGGGCTGGACGTGAAAAAAAACCCAAAAACAATCAACAAGAGAGAGAAGAGAGCAGCTGGCAACAAGGCTATGAATATTAACTTATTCATGATGGCAAAACAGAAAAGGTCGAGCAGAAGCACCTGTGGACAGTCGCAGAAAAACACACAAACAGACAAGCACACAAATACACACACAGATCAACGTGGTGGGCCGTCCACAGAGCGGGGGGTGTGGTTTGAGGGGTAAAAACACAATCAAGGAGAGAAGGCAGAGAGTCAAATGAATTCTAGAAGTGAAGAAGTACAGGGAGTTAAACGATCCCCAGCACATGTTCTACAATGTTCTACTGCATTCGTTTTACTGCAAATGAATATCGGCTCCAAATATCGGTTATCGACCTCCTCTAACTACTAATATTCGGTAGTGGTCAACATGTCATTTTTTACTCAGCAGCCAAGTTAGCCACTGGATGAAAAAAATCTATCAGCCAGGCACATGTTTTACCAGACAAATGATGACATTATTTTACAAAGAAAAACTATAGGTGTTATTTAAAAAAATGATATTATGTCAAATGCAAAGAGAGAGAGGATGTCGCAGCATAATAAAAACACAAGATAATAACTGTTTTAAGTTACTCATCATCTTTCCTCTCTACTTTTAGCATTTTCACACGGTTTATGAAGTGTTTTATTTTCAATCACAAACGGGTTTTCTTCTCTTTAGCACAGATTAAAAAGGTCCCCCAGTGACCACAAGGAGGAGAGCTGTCAGTCAATTACCTTTAGTCTGAACCACTGACATATATAGAGAATTAAAACATTTGTCATCGGTTTTTTTTTTGTTTTTTTTAAGAAAATGAAATTGCATTAAGGTAATGTATAAAAAGTATTAAGCCTTTTATAATAAAAAGAAACTATACACATTAATATTATTAAATCTTCCCTTTGGCACACTAAAGAACAAATCATTTATGAAATATAAGTTATTTTTGTGGACTCTTTTCACACCCGGAAGTAAAACGACTCAATCTCTGAGGCTCCACCTTTCGCACCAAATCTTAAGGTCAACCTAGAGCCGGCCTCACTCTGCGCGTGTCCGCTCATGAAAACAACCGTTGACATTTTTTAAAGATGGATGTTCATGTTGTGGAGCATTACACTCTTGACCCACAGTCCGGTCCAGGATTTCTAAATGCGAGGTGCAACGTGTGTGGAAATGTAGCATTAGCTCGTGCATTATATGCTTATGCTGTGTAATTTCAGCTAGTTGTATGATTTACTTACGAGTTTGGCGTCTTCATCAGCTTTGATTGCAGGAATGACTTCAGCTCTGAGGATCAGTCCCCGACAATCCACTTTGATACAGGCCAAGGTTAACAAAAGTCATTTGTGACGTGGCGGTCACAGACTAAAAGCTGCTAGCTGGTCTGTTGAACACTCCAGAAAATAAACTCCAACCATTTCTGATGAGCAGGCTCTTCTTTGGGAAGGCTGAACAAACACCCACATCTCTTGCAGCCTAGAAACATTTTCTTCTTATTACCAAAAAAAAAAAAAAAAAAAGCTATCCGTAGTTTTTCTGCAGATCAAGAGGGACCACTGCTTCTATGAGTCGTTTTCCTGATCACCGCTAGCTCTGTGGGGAAAGTGGGTGTGTGTTTGTGTTAGTCTGGGGGCGGGGCTTGCAGCGCTGACCTCCTCCTGGTAGAGGGTGTTCTCATTGGTTCTCATTGGTCTACGTCACATGGCGAGGACCTGCTCGTTTATGTGGGGATGGGAGGGGCTGCGGCTAAAAGTGGTAGTTTTTGGAGAATTACTCAGAAATGCGTAAATGGATCAAAATACCGCTTTGGGGTTCATGCTCTAGACCCTTCAACACATCTTTAATGTCATCTAACTGTAAACTCAAATCAAAACACTTCAACTTTACTTCAAGTGTTGTGTGTGCTTGTAAATATTGCTCAACAAGTTTTTTATTTGCTCAGTCTCAGAGGAAGCTCCTCTTTGCGTGCTGCTGTTTTCATGCCTGCTCATTGCAAGAGACAGACGGGCTGCCTTTACTCTGAAGAACAGACGTCCAAGAAAGCAGAGAGCTTGGAAAATAAAATCTCGATTTTTTTTTTTTTCCCCCCAACAATAAATCGTCTAAAACAAAACAGTCATATTGATATGTTGCCCAGCCCTACATGAGGAGAAACATTCGATTCTGTGGACACGTCCTGGTCCGGTTCTTCTGTCTACACAGCTTTCAAACGTGGGCCCAGGAGTTGTTCAGTCTTCAATCCAAAGGTTTTGTACAAACATGCTTTTTACTTTTTCCCCCTAGTTAAAAATGAACCAACTAAAATGTGTTTATACACGACTAATTGGATAAAACTGACAATGTCAAAAAAATAAAAAGGACATAAAGATTTGCCTCACAATCGTTCCCTAAGATAAAACAGATAAAATGAAAAGATGAAATTAATAATTCACTTGTTCTTTTGGAAGATTTATTTACTTCATTGCTGCTTTGACTTGAGGGTCCAGTTCTTACAGCAGAAAACTCTTTGCATCTTTGTTGTTCGATCAGACTTAGAGTTGAAATCTTGACAGAAGTTTGAAGCAGGTTAGAAACTGGAAGTTTTCATTTTAATGTGGACAGAAAATGGAAGCTTGAGATTAATCTCAATACCAAAGTCAAGCAGAGGGACATGCCCCCAGCTATAAGGATGGATCATTCTGATCAGTCTGAAGATCAGACCAGGGCCTCACACCACCATATCCAGCTCTCCATGTTCAACTATTAGCTCCTCCCATCTAAGATATGGATATGCAGGGGGAGGGGAAGAGCAAGGTTGACCTTGGATGTGATGTGCAGTCAAGTGTAATGGAGGAGTATAAATGATGAGCCATGGATACAGGTAAAAGATTGAGGCACTGCTTGTAAACTGTTCCAGAAGCAAACAGCAACAACCCCAAGAGCTCTAAGTGTTTAATTTGATGATTGTTTGATTGGTGTGTGATGGTCATTTAATTGGTGTGGTTGTTGGTTGTTTGACTGGCGTTTGATTGTTGTGCGCTTGCTGTGTTTCAGGTATTCGTACCAGTTCTTTGGCAGCGCTGCTCCCATCATGACAAACCCTCCCGTGGAGTTGCAGAAGAACATGGAGGCGGCTCTGCCACAGTCTTACTGCGCCTTCAACTTTGCTGCTCTGCCTCAGCAGATGCAGAACACATTCCTCAGGTAAAATCCCTCCTGCAAAACAATAATGCCTCCTTAGGTTAACACAGGCTGGCCCCAGACTGAAACATCTGAGCTCCTGTCACCTTCTCCAGTTTCTGCAGCTCTCAAGGAGACAGAAACCGAAACAAGACTTGACCAAGTGTCAGAGTTCCTGAGATTCTGCTTAGTTACTCCAGATGCTTCACCAGAGGCGCTCAGGGAGAGATTTTAAGCTTGGTGGGTCTTTACAGTTTCTCTCTGCATTGTAGAGTTCCTCTGGTGGTGGAGCTCTGGCACAAGGGCACAACCAGCAGTGACGAGTTGTTTGGACGAGCCTCCATCCAGCTATCCCACCTGCTGAGCACAGAGAAGACAAGGTTCACAGGCCCAACTGGAGAGCCAAGCTGGAGGCAGATCTACCAGGACCGGATCGCCGTGGTCCACGTGCAGCGGTAAGAAAGCCCCATGACCTGCTAATGGAACCTGGTGGTTTTCCTGCGGCATGCTGATGGCTGCGCCTCCATCATCAGGCCCACAGAGAAGGTCGCAGAGCTGAGCTTCGTGGCAACGCTGGAGGACCTGGGCTTCATCAAAGCCAAGCAAGTAGAGGTGTCGGACTCCTCACAGGTTAGAGCTACAGGTGTTTATCACCTTCTTAGAATCAAACATCTTCATCTGGGTTTGTGAAGTTGTACTGATACTGGTTTTTTGTCAACAAAATTTCATCCAGCGCTGGTTAAAATTAGTAAACAGGGACTTTTCAGTAGCACTTAATCAATGGACAAACTAGTTAACTCTATGAAGAGCCACTTTGGGTTTTTTTGGTGTGTTTTCTTTCCTTGTGGCATTTTTCTGATGATGGAGGACATACAGTGAAAAATCTGCAATAAATGTGTTTGAAACTGCGATGACGGTATGACTTGCGATTAGTGGACTAGTAGGAAAAAAAAATACTAATACATTTTCCATTCACTGTGACAGTTTTCTTTAAATACTTTATGGTTTTTGGGATGTTTTACATAGTACCTGTGTTTGGAGAACATTGCCTGTCCTGAAACCAAAGTGTCTCCAAATAACCAACATTAGTAGTGTAGCAGATCACAAAACTCACGGTTCTGATCGTGTAAAGCTTTGAGTCACGGTTTGGATCATTTTTCAGATCAGTAAAAAGAGGAAAAAAAGGAAACTAACTAGATTAAAGTTTAACATTTATTTTTTGATTCGTTTTACAACATATGGATTTAATAAAACATTTATAAAGTTCTTCCAAACACAAACACACATATAGTACATCGGCTATACATTGTGTGTATATGTATATAATTATACACATATATATACACACACGCAGCAGCCGGGTTGTTTTCCGCGGCACAGACGTCCATAAAGCAGGAAAATCTTTGGATAGCCTCAAAAACCCAGACGTGGAAACGTGTTTACCAATGTTATTTGTAGAACAAAATAAATAAACCTGATCTCTCATCATCCGCGTCTTATGAGTTAAACTCCTCCCACACACGGCGGGAGAGACTGATTTTTTTGGACACAATTTCCAACAAGCATCAGGCAGCAACTTTGATGCACTTTAAATGATAGACCTATAGGGATCTACAGCACACCTGTGTGCTGAACCGTGGCGACTGATCCGATCAGTTAAACACCAAACTGACCTGCTTTTTTTTTCTCCACGAGCACATCCTCTGAGGTGCTGCTCTCAGCCGTCTTGTTCAGTCACATGTCAGGGGGAAAGTAGAAGGGGGGCATCTAGCATTAAAGGGCTCCAGTGATTGGTCAATGACACGAAGAGCTCCATACCATTGGTTTAATGCATAAACGGCTTTATTTGATTAGTTACTTCAAACTACAAAGAGATCGTTTAGCATAATAGTAAAGTTAGTACAAAGTGAACCAATGCCTGTTGTTATATTTATAAAATACAGTTTTTATAAATGTCCTATGAATTAATTTTCTTGTATTTATCTGTCACGCCTTAAATTCCACTCCATGAAAACATTGATCCGTGTTTGCATATCGGTGAACATCTCGTTAGCATAGCGTCATAGCGTTGAACTCGTAGCATGAAAGCATCCGTGTGTAAGAACACAGCTGTCTCCAAATCAACACTGTTATTAAATGTTCTATTGCTGCCATAAGACAAAAATGAACATTACGCAGAGATGATTAGCAGAAGTGGGTTCTCGCAGGGCTTGTTTTTGTGGAACAAGTAATTTTTTCTCTCTCTAGCTGCGATTACATGGAAACAAGTAATCGGAATAAAAGCCTGATCAGAGTAAAAGTGCGTCATGTAAACATGCAGCGTAGACTGTTTGGCTGCTCTGCGTGAGCGAGCTGTTGGGCTCGGGAGAACCGTGTCTCCCAGCTGCTTCAGGACGGTATGTGAGCTGTTGGAGGTGGCTTTTGAATGCTGAAATGCCGCTCCATGCAGTCCTGAGAATCTGTGCAAAAACAATCAAGTGAATTTGTGGCTGATGTTATTCCCACGTATTTACATTTGGCCAAGATGTATTTTGCTGCATTGTACGCGTGGATTTTCAGTACATTCAAGGCTAAATGTTGTTGCTGGTACAGAGTAACCAAACCCTAACCCTTCTTCTGGGTCTGTGCGGCCAAGAATAAAGCCCTGGCCGCGTACATTTAGGAAATTATGTTGGAACAGTCACTTAATAAAAACAATAATAATAAAAGCATGCTTAGAAGATCATCTCGCTCTATGCCTTAGCTTTGACTGTTTACAATGGAACTTTACAAAGTCCTGCTCATGTCAAATGGATTTATTCCGATCCAGTGTGTGGCGCATGTAAGCGTTCGTTATAATTGGGTAAGGTTATTCAGGGCATATGTACACAGTTCCATTCTAATCTAATCTTTGATCCAATCAAAATACATTTTGCACATGTAAACGCAGCTTCTGTCTCACGGAAGAAGCGAGACAGAAGCTCTCCTGCCTGCTGCAGCTTACATGTCCGCACTTTGCGAGAGACGAACGGGCTGGCTTTACTCCGAACGACGGAAGAACAACAGAACAAAGCTGAGATAATAAATCTTGATTTTTCCAAAAATAGATAGCCTAAAAAAAACCACATTTGAATCAATTGATAAAATGGATTTAATCGCTCAGGCCTAGTAGAGAGGGGGGAGATAAAGTGAATGGTGTGTTTGAGGGGACTGGTTGACTGTGGCGCCCCCTAAAGGAAGGCGCTGAAAGGCAAAGATCTAATCAAGCCTCTAATACAATTTATTTCACGTTTGTCCATTTTCTAACAACTTCAGGTTTAAATAAATGTTTGTTATTCTGTATTTTTTTAGAATGAAGTTCCAGTGCAAACAGCTCCTCCTCTTCCACCAGCGCTTAGACCTCCAGCGCCTAGCCCATCACAGGGGCCCGAAGCCCCCAGAGACACCCTGGAGTACCGCACAGCTCTGGAGCTGGAGCTGTGGAAGGAGGAGCAGGAGGATCTGTTTGATGATCAGGTAGAGACTCCAACACCTCGTTCAGTTTGCAGGGTGGAAGCAGTGATGATGAGGATGTCTGTGTTTTAGCTGCGGATGAAGGAGCTGCGGCACATGCAGGCGCTGGCAGAGGAGTGGAGGAGGAGGGACACAGAAAGGGAGGCCCTGGTCAAGAAGAAGGTGGAGTGTCTGCAAACACACACATCACACTCACAATGATCAGTGATGACGAGAGGATGACAGCAGTGTGAAGGTGCACTCACACTGTTGAGTTTTTAAAAACATCTGAACTCTGGGGAGGTGGCTGCGTCTCCTCAACCAATCAGGGACTCAACTTTGGGCACGTGAGGTTTCAGTGACAGCGAGGAGAAATCATTTAATATGGTGGATCCATATGAACCATTCATTTTCTTAACCCGCTGTATCCCTTTCTGGAATCCATTGCTTTGTTTAATATGTTTCACAAAAGTCAGTAACTTGATGACTAAGGTGAAACCAAATGCTTTGAAGCGTTGCTGATCATCATGAAGGCCTTCCTCACTCACAGACAGGAAGCTGGTTTAGGTTTTTCTCATTTGAACTTTGAGTGAAATAATACTAAATGTCCTTCTGGTTTGTTTAGGGTTTATTTTGGATAAATCTTAAAGGAAAGTTTTGAGTTTTTAACTTGAGGTTAGATGTTCAACAAATAAAAAAGAGTAAAATCAAAAACCTGTATTTGGTGTCAACAAACTTTGAGCTCTTTGAAAAAAAAAATGTAGTTTGACATTGACTGTCATGCTTTGCTATAATCATTGAATAGATTATTTGTTGCTGTAACAGGCAGGAAACAAGAAAATGTGTTTTGTGTTTGTCTGGTTCCTGTTGAAAGCTAAATGCAGTACATCAGCTTTGTAATTCTGTCCATCCTGATTAGATGTGATGTCACTGAAACCCAGATCATCTCATGACCAATCATCTGATGATTCAAAAACAAAACATACCACTGTTTGAGCTTACTATCATCAAGTGTAAAGTTATCAAAATCAAACTCTCAATCATGTTAATTTAACCACAGAGATGAGAAAAGGTTAGAAATCTGACTGTAAACATGTTTGTTTCACTTGGATTAAGAGCATTTTAATCTCAGCCTATTGATTCAGGTGTCAAGGGGTTAAATTAGACTAACAAGCCACCTAATGTTGTTTTTTTTTTACTTATCCTGTCCAACAGCTGAGCAAGAGCTGAGATCCTCTTGTGTTAGTCAGATTTTACTGTTACAATCGGGGTTCTAGATCATCGGACACACAAGGTGTATATTCATGTAAACCTCTTTTGTAATTTAAACTAAACTTTATTTATATTAATTATGTTTGTATCATTTTTTGTTGCTGTTGCACCGGATGGAAAAGAACAAGGGGGAAGAAGAGAGAGGGATATTGGGTGGCACAAAAGACAGGGGAAGAGGATCGGTTATAGACGTTAGAGGATGACCATGGGGGTGTAGAATCCTAAAACAACAGGCAACAAGATGCTGGAGATTTATAATCATTACAGTCAAGTGTGAATGTTAGTCTAGAATGGGCGGGGCCCATTCACACACTCAGTTGTTACAAACATACCTGCTGGCTCAAGAGTCTCCACAAAGTTGTTAACATACAGTTCACACGCACACTTATGCATACAAACCAACACATGTAAAGCACCTCATTCCATCACGCTAACGCACTGTGCAAAGGTGAGCCGACACCTGTGCTCAGCAGAATGCCTCTGTTAAGATGAGGTGGATGATGGAATGTAAATTAAAAAAAAAAAGATAAGAAGGGTCAGCTCCTGGCCATCCCCTCACCAAAACCCCAGCAGGGCAGCAGTGGCGACCAGGGACCCCCCACACCCATACTGTGGGGCCAATGGAGAAGATCTGCCCGCCTAGCAGTCCGGCCAAGCACCAAGACCAGGGCCCCCTGGACCGCCACACGGGCCCGAAAAACCCGACACACCCAATGGTTTCTTGATGCACTGATCTGGTTCCATTTTTAGACATGTTCCATCTGCAGGTCAAAAGCTTGATTTGGTTTGCCACCTGGTAGTTCAGTCTGCTGGGAAATCTCACAAAATAAAAGTCTCTGTTGTTGTTTTCTGAAAGAAGGTTTGTTTGTTTTTCTACGTTTATCAACACATTTGTTCATTCCAATGAAGTAAACGTTTATTTGAGGTAATTATTAAGACAATTTGTAGCAGCAATAGAACATTTGTACAAGCTATCCAAGTGTTTCCCACTACTGAAAATTTGTGACTGAAAAGTTGAGATTTATGAAACCTTATAAACAATTACCACATACTGACAAGATTAAACATGTTTACAGACTTGTAGAAATGAGGCTAAAGCGAGATTTTCTGTAAGGCTCATTGTAGTTTTATAGAAGCTTCAGTCCGGCTAACCCCCTGAAAGCTCCATGAGCAGAACCTGTTCACGTCCGCAGCTGAATGAAGCTCTGTCTGTTTACAGGAGACAGAGTACAACCGTTTGGAGGAGCGGCTCCACAAGACTCTGTCGGACCTGGAGAGGAGGGAGAAGGAGCTGGCTGAGGCTGAGCTGCAGGTCAGAGCCTCCTGCTGACATCACTTTCTGTCTCACACGCGATAGGACGAAGGCTCATGCTTCCTCAGTGCTTCAGCTTCTCATCACAGCTGCCTGCAGTTGTGGTGCAGCTCCACCTGATGGTTTTATTTAGCAAATGAGTTACTTATCATTTAAGAGGATTTTGATTTATGTAAAAAGAGTTTGTGTTTGTATCCACTGGAAGTTTGTGTTCATCAGTGAGGCTGCTTTTTCTTGTATTTAACTCGCAATGTTGTTCATGTATAGAAATATTTGTCCAAATGCTTCAAACATTACTCAGCAGCTATTAGGAGACTGACCATCCATGGTTCCTGCACAACTCACTGAAGCATCAGTCTTCAGTTACTGCTGTTCACTGAGTCTGCAGTGACCGAGTTCAGCATTTCCCATCTGGGAATGAAGTGAAGAGGCGTGTTCGAGGAGGTCGGAACGGTCAGGGGAAGGTCATCAAGAATGAAAGGAAAGGTGTAGGAGACTGTGGTGAGAGCAGCCACGTTTGTTTAGATCAGGGGTCTGCAACCTTCAATCTTGAAAGAGCCTTTTTGGTCCATTTTCTTACAGAACTAAACTCAGCGAGTGCCACAAAGTCCCACCTCTGTTTACAAAAATAAGCTTTGTTTTGTTTTGTTTTAAAGCAGCCAATCATTAACGATGTTACATTTTTCTTCACATGATTTTTACTTCTTTTACTTATGAAAGCCGCACATAGAAGTTCCTTTCAAAATAAAATACACCCTGTTCTAGATAAAATCCTTCTGCAGCAGCAGATTTACTTGAAGTCAAACATGGCATTTTCAGTGACTTTGCTGCACCATCATAATTTTTCTCCTTTTACCGTCAGTTATTAATGTGACAACATTGGCATATAATTCATTTTTCTCGATTTTCAACTTTCTTTAGGAAATTATGAAAAAGTTTTTGGCTGAGATCATGAAGTTCTTTTTGCAGACTCAGCGTCTGCAGAGGGAGCTGCGGGCTGAGCACGAGCTGACCCAGAGGGAGCTGCAGGAGAGCAGCAGGAGGCTGCAGCGCGAGTGTGACCATCGGGTGGCGCTGGAGAAGGAGAAGGTCCAACTAATGGAGGAGGAGCGAGTCCGGCTGCTGCAGCAGGTTCTGATCCATTTATCGGTCTGGGCTTCTGAGCAGGTTCATCATGATGAGAATTCTGTGATCTTTGTCAGATTGCAGATGGAGAGTCTCGATACAAACAGCTGGAGAAAGAGTTTCAGCTGTTCAGAGAGCAGCAGAACGTCAGGCCTGAGTTTAGGCTGCAGTCGGAGATCAACCTGCTCACCCTGGAGAAGGTGAGTTCCTCCTAAAGCCAGCTGCTTCAGAATCTCTAAAACTGTATCTGTTGGGCTACTCCTGCAAATGCAGAACATGTTCTGTCAGTTTGTTATGGTGCCGGTAAATAAAGATGATTGTGGCTGATTATTAAAACGATAAAGAGACCTATGAATTAAAAAAAGGAATAAAATGCCAAAGTATTTAGCAAAATTAAAAGCCTAAAATTATCTAAAAACGCTACAAATACTAATTAAATACTAGTACTGTGTTGCTGCTTTCTCTGCTCACCAGTAAACCAGGCTCGCTCCTGTTCTTTCTTTATGCAGCCTCTCTGCTGTTTAGGATTCACCTTCCTCGCCCCCCCCGCGCACGCGGCGCTCAGCTCCCCTTTTCTCTCCTTTTCTGATTTGATCTCTCTTTCACAACTTATGTGAAACATGCATCTGAATGGATGAGCTTGTTTGAGCTTTTATGTCTTGAACATAAAATCTTATGTCTTGAAGTTGCATCCTGTTCTTCTGTCTGTTCCTGCACTGAACAGGAATAGAAGATATATGGGTGACTAAGTCCATCTTTGTTTGTATTCAGACTCACATCCCTATTTTGAACCTAAACTGAACTGATGGTGGAGCAGAACTCTGCAGAGGTGAAACAGGATGAGAACTAAAACTCACCAAAAATGTGCTGCATATAGTTTTCTGATCTTTAAATGTTTTCTTTACACTTCTTTATCTTGAAACACTTTTGTCTAGCACAACTGTTGTTTGAGTTAAAAAAAAAAAAAAAAAAGAAAGAGAAAGAAAAACAGCTTATAATCCAAATTCTAATGTGGAGCCCCGTTCTCATCAGAGCTTTGTTTGGATCAGTCTGAGTTCTGAGTTCTGAACGTTTGTCTCTTACTTTTAGGTGGAGCTGGAGAGAAAGCTCGAGTCCACCACCAAGTCCAAGCTTCACTACAAGCAGCAGTGGGGGCGCGCATTAAAGGAGTTGGCTCGCATCAAACAGGTACGGTTCTGGATTCAGACCCAGCAGAACCCTTCACATTCACAGACCTTTGTTTTTCATTGCACCTTCAGTAACTGATCTGCTGATGAACTTCTGGATCAACACTAGAGATGCACTGAAAATTCAGAGAATTTGCTTTTAGTTCCTAGATTATTCACAGGATGTTGATATAAATGTTTGTTAATTGGATGTTTGTTCTGGAAAACTTGAATATATTAGAATTTATTAGTAGAATGAATGTTTTGTTTTTAATGGAACTGATCAACAGTTTAGAGTTCTGTTTTTTTCATGTTCTCTTTTGAAACTTGAAAGTTTAATTTTCAGTTTAGTTTGTAACATTTATGCCTTTTTTAGTTTTCTTGGGTTAAAACTGTTGCATTATGGTCCTTCAGTGCATCTGTTGTGTTTAAAGTATGATGGGAAATAAAGATTTCAGTCTAAACAACCTGCAGATGATTACACATTTCTCTGATGAGACACAGAGCGTTCACATTTGACAGATGTAGTTATTTGGTTTATATCCTGAAATATATTGTTATCACATGATATGAAAAAAACTTTATAGTGATATAGAAAATTCACTGTCGCCCAGTGCTAAGTAATAGTGCAGAACTGGGGGTCAGCAACATTTCTGACATGAAAACGTGATCAGAAAACGTCGACAGAAGAACCACCAGGCAGTAGTTTTTCACCAAACTCCCTCTGCTTCCGACTCTCCAACGTTCACTGGACAAACCGCTGTGTGTTTGCATCAGTCTGTCCCTTAAGTGTTTCAGGACTTGCGTTTGGAAAGACACCCCCCCCCGTTTGTTTTTCTTGTAATTAGCCTTGAAGCGGTCTGTAAGGGGTCAGTGAGCGGCCCGCAGAGAGCCGGCCTGTGTCAATACGCTGCAGTGTGAAAAGCAGCTTTTTGACTTTGCAAAGAGAAAATGTTGGTTTTCCCATCCAGACTGGGTCGCCGTGGTTCTGCTGAGCATCACCAGATACGGTCAGAACTCCAGAAAGCTCTTGTCTCAGCTGTTGCAGAACTGTCTGTCTTTCTGCTGGACTTCATGGTCCTAAAAAAAGCTTTGATCGATCACTTAGAAGTAGAGAAATGCAAACACATTATTGGGGGTCCCTCCCGCCCCTTAGTGCGGCCCACTAATTCATGAGCGTGAAGTGGGAGCTGTGGCCTGGGCCAGCTCTGTTGATGAGAGAATTATGGCTCATAAATTTGTGAGGGGTTCTGTTCTCACAGTGCTGCTGTGGCTCTGTGAGTCAAATTCTCATGGAAGCTTGATGGAGGTCAGGAGTTTAGATCCTGCAGAACCTGGTTCTACTCACTGACTTCTATGTTTGTGCGCAGCGGGAACAAGAAAATGCCATGACACGTCTGAAAAAGCAGCAGGCAGAGCTGGAAGCCCTGAGGCTGCGCTACCTAGCAACGGAGGAGAAGGATGCGGTCCAACAGGACAGACAGGAGCTGGAGAACATCCGGAATGAGCTCAACAGGTGAGGACAGAAGACCTGGAGATCCAGAACCACTGTAGGATCAACCATGGACTTTACCCGCATATCAGATTAGAGAATCCTGAAAATATGATTTGAATATTTCTATACAGATTGAAAAAGCAGGAGGAAAAGTTTGGCCCCGCCTCTTCAGAGCCTGACCCCTCCCACGGCCTAAATGAAAGCGCAGAGGAGCACTTAAGCCGCCTCCTGGAGGAGAGAGACACACTGCTGAGGACAGGAGTTTACACACAAGAAGACCGGATCATCGCCGAGCTGAACAGACAGATCCAGGAGGCAATGAGGGACACGCAGCTGAGGCTGCAGCCAATCAGAGGCAGGGCGGCAGCTGAGGCTGCAGCCAATCAGAGGCAGGGACGCAGCTGAGGCTGCATCTGCCCTGAATCCAGTGAATGGCTGCAGCCTCAGCTGTGTCTCTTGATTCGGGGTAGAAGTCTTCTTAGCTTCTTTCAGAAGCTCAGAGCTCTGCAGACAGACAGACATGCAGAGTTTCAGACGCAAACAAGTCTTAAATATTATTTATTCTGTCATCAGACTCTTTCTACAGATAAATTATTAAACCAGAAAAGAATCTCTTTTTTGAACAGCATTGTAATAAACATGTATTTTTTATATAATGTTTTGCTGCTTCACATTTTTTTTAGTGTGATAACATTTTTTCTACAAACTTGGAGACACGTGTCCAGCAAAAATAAATGATTTCAATGTTTTAGTAAAATAATGATTTGATGTCCAATGAAAATTGTGTTTTTAACATGTTCTTGTGGCATTTTCTCATGATAGTGGACATGCATAACAGAGTTTAAATGAAAACTGCATTTCTTTAAAATGCAGATGAATCTGCGTTTTCTCCACCCATTCCAACCTGCCTGCACTCAGTTCAGCCAAAGAGGTAAAGGATATGTGACTAAGACTTGTGCCTATAAAGCAAGGGACATGACCCCAGCTGCAGCTTATCACAGCTGGGGTCAAGCTTTGGCCTTCATCCAAACAGGTAAAGGGAATGTTTGTGCCTGAATCTGCTGCCTATAAAAACACCTTCAAGTTTAGCTAAGTAGAGTCAAAGAAAAATTGGAAAATATTGTTTAGCCTGTAAAAGGGAAGGACTCCCCCAGATGGCAGCCAATGAAAGCATTGGTCAAGCCCTTGCATTAAACCAAAAGATGAAGGGAGTATTTGTGGCTAAAGCTGCAGCCTATAAGGGGAAGGTCACCCCCGGCTGCAGCTAATCAGAGCTTGGGTCAAGCTAAGAACTTCAGCCACAAAACTGAAGGGACTGTGTGCGGTCAATGCTTCAGCCTACAAAGAGAAGGACATGCCTCAGCTGCAGCTAATCAGAAGAAGTTTTAGAGCCCAAACCAAAGCCGCTAGAGCTAGAGAGTAGAGACTCCCTGCTGCAGCAAATCACATATGTTAACCTTTGCTGTTCTTCTCGTCCTGACCGTGGTCGGGGCGGACAGGGGAGTCGCTTCAGCTCCTCGGGCGAGGTCGTCCTCGTGGTCAAACCCGTTGTAGTCTTTGGTTCCACAGCAGCAAAACAAACGGACTCAGACACTCACTGTCTTATGTGGAAGGTAGATGTCCACCTTTATTCTCCTTTCTTTTTACAAGTCTCCCTTTTCCTGCTCTGCCATCCTTCACACACACCTTCTTCTGCTTTCTGCCTCTCGCACACCTGCCCCCCTGCCCTCTCTCTCTCTCACCACACCCCCACAACACACAGCTAAAGATATGTTCCTGGCTTCAGCCAAGTAGGGGAAGGGACAATCTGAGGCTGGAGCTGCAGCCTGTAAAGCAAGGGATTGGAGTTAGTTTCTTTTTTGCTCTTCCTCTTCTTTTTGTTCTCACAAGTATGTATTACACCATTGATCAAATATGAAATATATGAATTTTTGCATCAACGTCATTCATAAATAGTATGAAGACGTGTTTAGAGTCATCTCACGGTAAACTCAAAATCAAACATTCTGAGAAAACAAGGACAGAGTTACTAAAGGGGAGCAGACCGACAGAAAATTGACTTTATTCTCTAATTCAGCTTCCAGGCGATTCATTTTTATATGAAGTCATTACAGCAACATCCTAAAATAATATAATGATTCTTGTCAAGATGCAGCGATCTCACGAGGGGGGTGAGTGAAGGTGGGGGGCTTTTTCAGCTCAACACCTTCAGCTCTGTAATGTTACAGATTACAAATAAAGTTCTATACAAAGTGGATTTGTGCATCTTAGTATATTTCTAAAATACAGTTTTTATGAATTTTATTGATGTATTTATTCTATCAATGTATTTTCTTGTATTTATCCGCCATGCCTTATATCCGCCCCATGAAAATATATTCTGATTTTTAATCAGTCCGTCTAGCTTAGTGTCTCAACAAGTATTTCTCTCATTTATTTTTGTACAAAAATACTTCAATGTACTGAACTACACTCAAGTGTAAACAAAGATTGCACATACACTTGCTTCCTTGTAATGCAATATGTGTGCTCTTTCACAAACTTACAAACATTCTTCTGTATTTCAGTTAAAGTGCATCAGGTGACAAAAAGCATTCATAATCAAGCCCTTTTCTTGTGCAAATGTTAACTTTCTGTATTGCATCCCTTAACAGTAGGTTGCAAATAAGAATATTTATCAAACATTCAAGTAAATAACTTTGCAAAAAAACTTTATGAACACAAAGGTAAACTGCAAAATAGACTTGTCTCCGTGTGAGAAATGTGCACGAGCACTGCAGCTAACCTCTGAAATCTGGGAAGGAAAGGAGTCAAAGTTATTCTGAGGCATGTGCAAGTACTCATTGATAAGCTGAGAGCAGTACTTGTTCTTAATGATGTTAGGTTGAGAAGGCTGATTCACAACTGTAGGTGAAGGCAAACATTGTTAATGTGTACAATGACACTTTGATGAGAGAAGGAAGCTTCTCCTGTGGCACAGTCTGACGCCAAAACATGTCAGGATCAGAGGATTCACATTGCTCTCTTTACCTACGTCAGCCTGCAAATCGAAAAGCCCCATTTGGAGGGACTGTGGACTTGCTCATATGTACCAATGTGTGGCCTCTTTTGTAAAATGAGGGAAAAATGAACTGAAATGATTTTAGCAAATGGCTTCAATATAACAAAGAGTAAAAACTTAAGGGGGTCTGAATACCTTCCGTACCCACTGTATGTCCTCTCCTCTTGTTAGTGTTTTCAAAGCTGTGATGCCTAAAACGTCTTCAAAAAATGTTTGACTCTCTTCATGATAGAATCTGGCACATACCACAAGCTGTGCATTGTCACTCACATCAGTTGAGTCATCAGTAGCTAAAGAGACGCAGAGGGCACTTGGAATGGTGGTGTCGAGCGGGGACTCCACAAGTCCAGAAAACAGCTCAGATTATTCCTGTTGCTGTTGTTCTCAGAAGACACTATTTTCAGAGTCCACTTTTCTCATTATAGACAGTACCATTGTTCACTCAATTACTCGATAACTTTACATCCCAACCATGTAAACAACAGCAAACCGCACTTAGCCTTAGCCGGTGTGCTATCTATATCTATAACTATAAGGATACACAAATCTATCTATCTAGATATCTATATATGGATATATAGATATATATAAATACATGCTTACCTCATCTTAGATCACAATGCTTACATCATAAATCTTACATCATGCACTGCCATTTTAGCATGAAGGCATTGTTTTGCATCAGATATGATGTCATGAGATTTGAGGTAAAAACGTGTTAAATGAACGTGTCAACTGACATCATTGTCAAAAGTTGATAAATAGAGGTTAGTTTGCCTTCCAGATTCAACTTTGAAATTCAAAGACCACAGCTTTGTCAAGCACCGAAAGACTATTCAGCAAGAAAATGATCGGAAATAACGGATACCACGCGGCCCACCCAAACCAGGGATTCACCTGGCCCCATGGAACTCCCAATCTGAGACAAGCAAACCATGTTCCGTTCAACCCTGCCTATCCACCTCCTGGAATGATCCCCCCACATCCACCATTCCACCCCCACAACAGAAACCCAAATTGGGGACACCATGATCGCCATGTCCCCTTCAGTCCTGTTCCCCCACCCCAAAGCATGAACCTCCCATACCCTCCACCTTCCCCCCACTACAGGAACGCAAATTGGGGACACCAAAATTTCCATGTCCCCTTCAGTCCTGTTCCCCCACCCCAAAGGATGAACCTCCCATACCCTCCACCTCCCTCCCACCACAGGAACGCAAATTGGGGACACCAACATTTCCATGTCCCCTTCAACCCTGTTCCCCCACCCCAAAGGAGCAACCCCCCATGCCCACCAGCTCCCGCTCCTGACAGGAAGCCCAAAGTGACATTCAGGTACTTCCATGCCCCCCTCCCAGAAAAGGAGACACAAG
Source organism: Oryzias woworae (assembly GCA_016861445.1). Taxonomy (NCBI): domain Eukaryota; kingdom Metazoa; phylum Chordata; class Actinopteri; order Beloniformes; family Adrianichthyidae; genus Oryzias; species Oryzias woworae. The sequence continues at coordinate 323,375 of BOLG01001191.1, forward strand.
ATCCTGTGGAAAAGAAGGACTACACTAAAATCTTCGGTCCTGCATTCCACTCCATGCCCAAGATACATCAACTAAGGGCAATAGCCAGACAGCGTACTTGTTTGGATAGCACTGATCCTGAGTCAGCCAGTCAAAGTCCTCAGTTGGAAGAACAAGATCATAAAAACAACATGAATCAAGCAGATTTGGCTTCCAGTGAGGACAAGACATCAACTGAAAACGTGGAAGATGTAAAAAAAGAGGCAGACGACTTGAAAAAGACCCTTCAGGAGAAAGACACATATATTTCTGAACTGGAAGGGAAAAAACGTCAAGCTATGAAGATTTGCGAGATAAACCAGAAAGAGCTCTCTGGAAAACACGCAGTTCTAGATAGAGAGCACAACTTCAGGGTCAAGTGTGAACATGAGATTGTCACTCTGAGAGCAAAACTGGACGAACTGACTCAAGCAGCTCAAGCAAAGCAGGCAGAATGTGAGCAGAGACCAAAAGAGGCTCACAAGATGGCATTGCACAAACTGGCAATGCTGAAGAAAGAGCTGCAGGAAAAAACTCTTCACAATCTGGAACTGACAAAGACATTAAAAATTGAAGAGGAAGCAGAAAAAGAGATTAAACAGAAGATGGAAGAGATCAAAATCTCAGTAATCTCAGCAAGCGAAGTTCAAGTGAGTGTTGAAAAAGAGACAGTTGCAACACAAACTCTGGAATTTAGTTTGGAAAAAAGCAAGGAATTAAAGGAAACTTCAACCAACAATGGGATGGTATTGGGAAATATGTCTCAGGTGAAGGATCCTTTTACCTTTGCTTTTACAGTTGATACACAAATCAACATGTCCGTTCCAGAAGTAGAGGGTGAGCAGGTGGAGACTGTGGAACCCGTCTTGATCTCAGCACCTCTGGATTTGAATGTAGGGCCACAAAAGCATCTTTCAGAACCAGAAGTGGTCTTCAAACAACCAGAGGCTGAGAAAACTGACTCCCTCACACCCCCTCAGGCAGAAAATGAGGAGCCAGCAGTCAACTCACCACCGGACCCTGCACCAGCGACTGAGTCAGGACTTCAGGACAGCGAAGAACCAGAAGCGTTGCCGTCTGAACAGACTAAGCCAAAGAAACGATCACTGTGGAAGCGGATTAAAAACTTCTTCAGACCGCGCCACAGACGTCAGAAAAATGGAGAAAAACCATCAGCATAAAAAAGAAACACGGCCTTTGTTTCACTGCAATGCTGCGATTTACACGCTCTGAGACAACAATAAAAAAAAATACAAATAAAATTAAAAAATAAATAAAAAAATACAATAAAAAAAACAAAAAACAAAAAATAAAATAAAACACAATTAAAAAAATACATGTATTTATTCCTGTTTTTATCTATTTTTCTATTTATTTTAATTATTTAGTGTTAGAGTTAGGAGTTAAGAGTTTTGTAGGTTCTTTTAGCTAAAAAAAACCAATAAAATAGTGTTATTTTTGTTTATAAGTGTTTTTGTAATTTTTTGCCCTGTTTATGTTTTATTACAATTTGAAAATGATTTTATGTTGAGCACTTTGTGTAACGTCAGTAGGAAAATGAAACAAAGTGTCCCTAAGTGTGCATATGTGAGTATGTGTGGGAGAAATGCCCATAAAAACAAGAAAATACCAGGTTAAGAAAAAAAAAAAAAAAAAAAAAAATTCCCCTCCGTGAACCGCCACCTTACCGTGGTGGAGGGGTTTGAGGGCTTGAGTGATCCTAGAAGCTGTGCTGCATTAGGGTAACCCTCTTGTTAGGGTCTCCCATTGCAAACAGCTCCAAGGTCACAAACCGGACTAAGAGCGGTTCAGAAAGTCAGTATGAAAAATGTTACTTCTAGATCAACTTTTTCTTTCCTTTTTTTGCAGGCTTTACACTTTACTACATTACAGACTATTAGACTTTGCATGGCTAGCTGGTCCCTCCGATTCATGGTGGATGAGAGGGTGGTGTCTGTCGCGGGTTGTTTTAGGAAGTCCAGGAGAAGCATCAACAACCTGTAGGCAAGCCAGGTGAGATTTCATTAGTTTTTTTCTTTGAATAGAGTCTTTGCGGCAAACAAAAATGAAAGCATGAGGACAAATTGACACACGAAAGCAAACCATTGAAATTAGAAACGGCTGTCTCAGAAGCAGACATCAAAATACTAAAATCTCTTAAGACTTGGTGTACACACATGTGGATCACACAGTTTGTGCTAAATTACCACAGCAGTTAATTCTACTTAACTGGGGCCAGAATGACACGTGTGGACACTTATACAACCATTTAGTGGGGTCAGAAGAGTACAACACACCATAAAAAACATAGATGTGCGCCCATTGACTGTGATAGTATATATCTATGTGTGCGCCAGCATGTATCTGTGTCTTTGTGGGTGTGGTCACTGTGCTCATTTAGATGGAGGGATGGAGCTGGTCCGTCCCTCTGTCTGTTACTCCTCTCGAGCTCCATGAAAGCCACAAACTGTTCTTTGGTTCAACAGACATGTATTCGGACACAAAAGTTCTTCAGTATGTCTTAACATGCGTCTTTCCCTGCCCCAAGAATGCCATCGGAACTATGAGATTTGTTTATGTATCTGTTGAGGCTGAAGAAACATTCCTATAATCCATGAATTCAAATTAGAAGGATTCTTTGTTTACAAGGATGTGGACACATGCGTGCGCGCAGTCCACTACTGACTCACTTTCGCATCATTCTCGAGTGAAACATCAGCAAGAGTCCATCTATTTTGATTTGACATTTTTAGGTGTGTATTTTGAGTGTTTGTGGCATAAAGTTCAAAAATATCATTTACTCACTTTAGTAGTCTATTTGAAAAAAAAGCTGATTTCATTTTAAGGAACTTAACGTAACGTAGAGAAAAAAAAATCATGTTTTTTATTACTATAGCAGCTGTGGCTACTGGAGAAAGCAGTGCAGCACACGAAACACTGTACGTTATTCACCCGTAGAATCCTGTATAGGTGCTGCAGGTTTTTGGTAGAGGTGTGGACTCGAGTCACATGACTTGGACTCGAGTCAGACTCGAGTCAAGAATTTGATAACTTTAGACTTGACTTGGACTTTCATAGCCCTGACTCATGACTTGACCTAGCACTAAAGATTAAAAAGTATATTGACAAATCCCGCGCCGCGACCTCTCTTTCTCTGTTTGTTTACTTCTGTTTGTGATGTGGCACAACATTCGATCAAATTAGGGCCATGTTAGTTTGATCCTTTCGTTTTCATATCATTGTTTTTGAGTGGGAAATACATGAACAGTAGATATTCAATCTGACATGAAAAACAAAATGAAGAATTCTGGGTAATTTAGTTGACATTCATTTGACATCAATTTGATGGCTACATGTTAAACTTCAAACTGACAGTTTCATATCAAACTGACTATCATGTTTCATCTGTTTCTGAAGGATTTAGACTTCATTACCTTAATTAAATCTCAGCATGGGACATGGATATTTGATGTTTTCTTTTCATTTCAAACTGAATTAGAATGGACCCTGTTATTCAACGCTGCTGCATATCCCAGCAGTCACAGCGGTGAGTCAAGAAATACTCTGTGGACAATTGCTGTTAAAATGATGTCAAATCATCATCAAAGTCGACATCAAACTGATGTCAGAAACAAGTTTAACATGCAAGTCACACTGACCTCAAACTTTAATATCAGTCTGACATCATGATATTTACCCTTTTTTGATGTCATGTGAATTTGCTGATTTGACCTTATTCAACATCAATTGTCCACTGGGTTGTCAGAATAACTGTTCTTTATCTGATACTTTTTAACATGATGATCCTTTTTTTTAAATTATAAATATTTTACCTGTAGTCTAAGTTATTCAAGTTATAAACTGAAAGTATGTGATGCCTGCTGGTTCACACAGCCGATGTTCAAAACGCTTGATTGACAGATTTCATGTAGCCTGGTTCAAGGGGTGTGGCCTTCCAACAAACTTTCCCCTGATTGGTGAGAGTGGTTGCTACAGTAACGTTATCCCATCACTGCTTACTGATGGCGTCTGGCTCTAATATAGCGATATCTGTATTGCAAAGAATGGCGAATGAATGGACTTCATTTAAGCCTTTTTCAATGAGTGGCATCACACTCACTCGCTCCAGTTCCCATATCCAGTCAGAGATTACAGCAAAGAGAAGGTCATAAAACATCCATATTGTTTGCTAAAATGTTCTCTGGAAACAACACTTTCCCTCAGTTTGCCTTCAGTGTAGAACCTTTCTGCAGTATCTTCTTGAAGTGGTATTTGTCAAATCAAACAACCCTTGGGATGTGGAGCACACAGGTTGATGTGTCACTGACAACCCAACAGGGTGAGAGATTATTCAAAATCCTCACTTGAAAACTGCAAATGTTCATTTCATTTGATGCAACGGAAATACACAGATGCAGGCGTGCAGGGTTTCAGAAGCAAAAAAAAGTTTCTGTGTGTGGTGGGAAGACAACCCATGTGAATGAATGATGCTGCTAAGCCAGCAGGTGGTGCTGCAACCTCAGCTGAACCTCAAGACTGCTTCCTCTACACTCAGCTGATTTCTACTAATTGATGATGAAAATCGAATAAGAAACTTTTATAGCGAAGCAAGAAAATCTTTTTTTTTTTTGCTTTGCTTTAAAGTATTTTAAAGTAGCTTTCCCTGCTCTCAGATAAATCACTTTAGCTTGTGTCAAATTGTATTTCCAGTAAAGATTTTTGTCAAATCACGATAAATTAAGTTTGATGTTTAGTTAATGTTGGTTAGCTCTGGAAAAGCAGTTTCTCTAAACAGCCAACTGAATTAAAGTCAGAAGATGATAAGTTAGCACTGGATGATCAGTTCGTCCTCTGATCATCTAACTCCTGCAGAATACAAGCTGCTGACTGATGAACAGCCTGTTGACAATTAGAATAACAAGCATATCTAAAACCTTTTAATGGTCTTTGTCTTAGTTTTTAAAGTAAAAAACAAAAGTCCAAATGGGACTTCATCTTTAGTGCTCCCATTGAACATCTGTGGAAGGAGCTGAAACATGCCATTTGGAGAAGACACCCATCAAACCTGAGACAACTGGAGCAGTTTGCTCATGAGGAGTGGGCCAAAATACCTGTTGACAGCTGCAGAACGCTCATTGACAAATACAGAAATCGCTTCATTGCAGTGATTGCAAAAGGTTGTGCAACAAAATATTAAGTTATGGGTACCATCATTTTTGTCCAGGCCTGTTTCATTAGTTTTTTTTTTTTAATAATTATGTTAATCAGCAATTCAAAAGTGATGGCTGATTTTGATGATTTAATTTTCAATAAATGTTTATTTATTGTTACTTTTGTAAGTTTCAAGTGATTTCAGTGAGAATTGTGGGGTTTTCCTTCTTTAACTGAGGGGTACCAACAATTTTATCCACGTGTGTATGTGTCAATGATTCCACCTGAGGAAACTCAGGGTGAACTGGAGCTCCGTCCAATTGGAAACGAAGTGAGACCCCCTCGAAAGATGGGTCAGAGAGCGGGTCCCGGACCAGGGTCGACGTGAGTGAATCCTGGATAATCGTGGAAAACAAACAGTCTGAATACACTCTTAATATTTTCATCTTTTTATCCTTTACCCTTAATCTTTAATGTCTCATAAAGACTCTAATAATACTATTTTCCCCTAATACTTCATAAGGATATGGATTTAATATGTTTTCCTTAAAGTTTCATTAGGAAACAGATTTTTGGCAACCACTGGAGTAATAATTTTGAAGTTGCTTGAATCCTGAACTGTATGAAATTGTGATTAATCAGTAGGAAATGGGTAGAAAGTATTTTTGATCATTTTGACAGTTCTCCAAAGATTTTTCACAGCAGGTAATGCATGAGAGAACAAATCTATTATACTGTAGGTCATTTTTAGTTCCAAAATAAACTTGTTTTTTTTATGCTTCTTACTTAAAAATGTATTATAAATACATATTTATAAAATGCATAATATTTTATGAATATTATAAATAATATCAACAGAAGTGAGATCAAATAAATATTAAAAGTAATTAATAATGAACAAAATAAATCCTTGATTTGAACTGTTCATATTTTTCTCTGCAGTATTTAGATTTCCAAAACCTAAGAGTTAAATTGTTCTATTTTGGTCTTAAAAAAAATGTTTTTTTTAAAATCGTTTTTGCACTTTCAAAAAATGTTGTTTTTCTTCACCAGGTCAAGCATTCATAAAACTCTCAAGAGAAAAAGAGTCATAGACCGTTTAAAATTGATCAGCGAAATATAAAGTTTAAGTAGTGAACTATTCCATGTTCAGTTGCTTTTCCCCGCACTAGGCATTCCTGGCCAATGAGTGAAGAGATCTTTAGTCACATGGTTTTGTTTACATGCTTTGGTTTGAAACAGAAATGTTCGCTTGACGGCAGTCTGAATACAGAGCAAACGCAAGGTTCAGGACTCAGTCCGGACCAAATTAAGCGGACTGGGCCTGGACTAACAGAATTTTCCAGTCTGATTAAATCCTAAAATCAGTCTCCTTATCACATATTTAGGGAAAAGATAACGGAGTGAATGTTAAAAACTTTGATTTTTGTTTTGTTTCTTCTGATAAAGTTACATTTGTAATACAGTACACTGATGGAACTAGAAATGAACCAAACATCTTTGATTTATAATAGAGCATCTACACATAGGTCATTGTTTGTCATATTAGGGACAGGTCATGAACCCATTGGGTATTTACATGTCAAAAGTCTGTGTTATTTCTATGTTTTCTGATGCCACTTCTAAAATGGTCAGCGCTCTGTCTCCCCCTCTGGTCACTGGTGGGAGCCGTCTCCAGAGTACTGAAGGCACTGCTCTGAGCCACACTCAATGCACAGTATTGTTTGTGCCTTCCTGCCTGCATACTGAGCGGTTCTCCTGATCTGATCACCAGTTACCTGAACCTGCTTTACACCTGACTCTGCCTCCTTGCTGCTGTGATGCCAAATGTTTTGCATTTTGGTTGTATTTATTTCTTTTCAATGTTTAAATTTAAAATAATTATTTTTGCTGGAATGTGTCTCTTCAAATATGTGTATTTCCTGTTGTGTTTCAGAGTAAATGATTCCTTATAATTTACTCTGTTCTGACTGGCTGTAGAAATGTTTGCAGGAAGTGTTCCTGGTTATTTAAGGAAATTCTGAAAATGGGTCAGGAGGCCTTCCCCTGATTCCTGCATTGCCCAATAAACATGGCCTTTCCCAGCAACAGGAGCAGTCGGTTGACTTGCCTGACTCCTGTTGTCGCCTGTTTGGACCTCTCATAACAGCCGCCTGCCCAAACTTTCTGCTGTAATCCTGACTCTGATTAACTTTATGGACTTTTAGCTAGTGATGGACAGATGAAGCTCCATGAAGCATTGAAGCATTTCATCCAATTGGTTCACTCCAGTTCATGAAGCTTCATTTGCTCAAGGAGGACATCTAGTGGACACAAAAAGTATCAGTTGAATCAGAAGAGGAATAAACATGTCAGCAAAATAAAGAAGTTTACAAAACATGAACATTCCTGTTTCCCTTTCTTTGTGTGTGTTTACTAATGCATTGATACAAAAAGAACCTCTTTATTGCTCAACTTCAAAAGAAAATTAGGAGATGATGAAAATTACAATTTAAAATCAGGTGACAATAGGACAGATTTAGATTTTATGGGTGCTGGTTCTAAACCGGTTCTTTAAAGGTGGGTTTGTGTGGGTCGAGGTGTGCGTGTGTGTGTGTGTGAGTGTGTGAAAAATAAAATAAAGAGCCAGTTTTTCCAAAAGCATATAAATGTGACAAAGCAGTGTCACAGAGTGAAGGAGATCACATGAATGTGTTTAAGATGTTTGATTTCATTCTTTCTAACGGTTACTGCATCTCTGTCTTTTTACAAGCTGAAGTAAACACGTGTTTCCTCGCTCACCTTCCTTTGCTTCTCCTTTTTGGACTGAAGCTCTGCTCACCCTCACGACCACAAACATTCATGTGAGCCCCCCCACAACCACTGGAAAGGTGACATGGTTGGCTAGAATTGTACAGAAAACTGAAGAGAAAAACAAGTGACTGACATGTCAGAAACAAAGCACCGCTTCCGACTTGGCGCCGAGTTTCAGCTCTCACCTCCGTGTTAGGGTGGTTCTGGTTTGGACAATTCATTCAGTTATTCATTTTCTATCAAAGGGTCACGGGGTTGCTGGCGCTTAACCCGGCTACTCATGGGCGAAGGCAGGGGACACACCTGGACCGGTCACCAGTCTGGTTTGGACAATGATCCTGCTTTTATAACACTCTCTACCTCTGTCCAAACTCTCACTGACCGCAACTCTCCATCAAACATCTACATTATGAATGGAGCTGCAGGATTCATGCAGCTGTCAAACCTGCGGCACAATCCGAACCCCTCCATGAACCAGTCACGTGGTACAACCAGGCAGTGAAGCTTCATGTTTGGCTCCTCCACTACACACGTGGACAAAATTGTTGGGAGACGACCAAGGAGGACACCACTGCTGAAAAACAATCCTAAAAAAGCCAGACTGGAATTTGCAAAAATGCATGTTGACAAGCCCCAAAGCTTCTGGGAGAATGTCCTTTGGACAGATGAGACCAAACTGGAGCTTTTTGGTAAGGCACATCAACTCTATGTTCATACACTCAAAAACCAAGCATACGAAGAAAAGAACACTGTCCCTACGGTGAAACATGGAGGAGGCTCAGTCATGTTTTGGGGCTGCTTTGCTGCATCTGGCACAGGGTGTCTTGAATGTGTGCAAGGTACAATGAAATCTGTAGACTATCAAGGCATTCTGGAGAGAAATGTGCTGCCTTGTGTCAGAAAGCTTGGTCTCAGTCGCAGGTCATGGGTCTTCCAACAGGACAACGATCCAAAACACACAGCCAAAAACACCCAAGAATGGCTGATTTAATTTTCAATAAATTTTTATTTATTGTTACTTTTGTAAGTTTCAAGTGATTTCAGTGAGAATTGTGGGTTTTTCCTTCTTTAACTGAGGGGTACCAATAATTTTGTCCACGTGTGTAGATGAAGCCAGTGTTGAGACGCGCTTCGCGGAAGCTGCTCCTCCACTACTTGACACACGCCTTGAAGCCTCGACACAGAACGTCACATCCCTACTTTTAGCTGAGCTTTGCTCCTCCCTGTTTGTCTCTGTCAATAAACCTGCTGCAAGTGGAGCGGGCCGTCTGCCCGTTTGTGACAAAAAACTACAGCCGGCGAGTAACTTAACGTGTGTAAAGTTTCAGTTTGGGATCTAAAATAATCAAAGGTTTTGTTTGCTTTCTGTTTGACTGTTGTAACTTCCACAGGTTGTGCAAGAGACGGCTGCAGGAGCTCAGAGAGAGAGAAGTAAAACTGCCAAATACACTGCTTCTAAGGCTCCAGCAGTCTTTGTCGCTTCACGTTCATCAACTTTATAAAGCCTGGTTAGACAGCTGCTGTCTGAAAGATGCATCAATACAACCCGAGTGTCACAATCACAATGAGAAAAGAACAGTGGAGCAAACTTAGAGCACGCTTCAATCCAGAGGCAAACTGATGAACTCATCATTAGACACCTGAAATTCTGACTGTTCCACGCTGAAAGCATCAGTGACCTGCTGCATTTTAGAAAATCATGATGCAAGCAGCTGATCTGCTGAGATTTCAGCTGAAGGAGGACTGACAAGCTGCTGGATCAGACTGGACTGTTTTTCTACGTGTCACACGGTGGACTTTAAAATGCATGGTCTCCACCAGAGGAAGTATATATTTTAGAAACGTATTTGCTTATTTCTTCCTCAGAATAATCTCTTAGTCAATAAGAAACAGGTGAGATCTGGTGATTGTATCCTATAGTTGACTCTAGGCATCTGAAGGGCATGCTAACACTCATCATAGTTTATGTTCTTCCATCAGCTGACAGTTTAGGAATAACATTTGTCCGGCAGACCAACTGTCTGTTTCTCGATTTGCTTGGAATATCTGGACACAGATATCAGATTAATCCTGTTTATGACATTCATGTAACACAACTACTTTCTTATTGACTAAAACGAATGAAACAACACCAAATGCAAACAAAGATGCAAAAATTGTGTGCTTGAAAATATAGTTATAGTGAATCTTTCACTTTCAGAGAGAGGTGTTCCAGAGAAAAGGGTGCCTCTGAGAGATCAAAGGGAATGCTGCCTGGTTTCACCTGGCAGCATTGGTTGGATGAACTGTGAGAAGCTGTTCTGATCTAGAATTGAGTAATCTGATTACATTATCATGGTTGATCTTTTGTCATTGTCCCACTGCTGCTGCACTGCCTGCTTCTCTTATCTGGACTCATTTGTGAACTTGTTCTGGATCGTTCCAGTTGGGTCATAAATCATCTGCTGCTTTTCTTTTTCCTTCAGTCTTTTTTCACATGAACTTGTTCAAACAAATGAAACTCCAAACAGTTTTCCTCCTCTGTCAGCAGCTGCTCTCCCTGTGTTTTCCTTCCCTCGCACTAACTGCTTCTAATTAAAACTATCTCTGCTGTAATCTCATTACATGAAACCGAACCCGGACTCAATTAGAGGGGGAAAAAGAGGGGAAAAGTTCTGAAACTCGTGGCTGTGTGCTCATTTGTTTGGCCTTTGGATGTGGTTCCCACGGTGAAAAAACAGCTGTGATTGATGCCTGAAAGCCGCAGTCGGGTTTGTTTGGGTGAATTTGTGGAACCCTCGCAGGAATAATCTCTGAAATCAAGCTGCAGAATGAAGGTCTGAGTGTTTCAGCGTTTGCAGCGAGCACAGGCAGCTGTACAGCAGAACTAGACCTGTGGGTCACACGGACTGAAAGTATGCAGAGGACATACTTTCATTAACTTGACGGAAATAAATGGGAACTTGACCCTCATTGTAAGCCACACCCACTTTCCAGATTCTAAAACACAACATTTGTGTCACAAATGCTGATCAACTTTATGCTGACTGACTCTGTAGTAAGTATGGACACATTAGGCCACAAGTTACAGCGAAGAGAAACACGCTGTGAAATCAGCAAAACGAGTAAGGCCAAGGGTTTACCCAAAGCACTCAGACAAACAAGAACATTTTGACTCTTTCTATGGGCTCAATATAAGGCCATAAAGATTCAAAAACGCAACTGCATGTTTGCACATAAATCCAGTTTCATCATACTGCTAAAGAAATCTGCCCAAAAACAAAGGTTTGCAAATGTGTAAAAGGGACCTAGATTTGCATTCGTGAAATCATTTCTGTTTTTTTTCTAGCATTCTTTGTTTTTTTTGCAAATGCGAAGCAAAAAACTGCGTGTGAGCTCCTGAAGGTTGTTCCGGTCTTTACACGTCTTTATGATTGGATGGCCACAAATCAAACTGTCCAATCAGAGAGCAGGTGGCTTCCTGCCGTCCCGCCCCCTCGCAGACATTAAGGGGGATTTCAGAGAAACAAGAGAACATTGTACTGCCAAGAAGTGATCTTCTTGCCTTTGCTCTGCAAAACATAACAGTGACAGCATTTCTTGATGCTGAGGTGACAGCAGGAAGTGAAGTCTTCTTCTCATTCCTCCTCCTCTAAGGATCAGTCAAGTAGAAGGGACATTTTCTTCATGGCCACACTGGCTTTAGAGTTTATCGTTCACTGTCCTGGATGTTACCGGTGACTCTCTTTCCCTTAGCTAGCCATCCCACTTCTGACACGAAGCCTTTGAGCAAGCGTACGTCCAGAATAAAGACCTACTCACAACAGGAAATCTGGACACAGCAAAAACAGGCCCTTAGAAATAAGTAAACATTGGCAGATTTTCTTTAAGCAAAGACATCTGCCAGTGGCGTGAGAAAAGGTCTTACCGAGAACTCTTATTTTAAAAAAACATTCTAGTCACTGAGACGTGTTTTTTTCAAACTCGGATTATTTTACTGTTAGAAACTTTCTCAATAAGATGACTTTGCTTTCTCATTTTTGTCTTGAAACAAGGGTCTTTTTTACTTTCCGTAGATTCACTATGCAGAGCATACTGTATTTGACCCAAGGTCTGCTTGATTGTCTGTTGTGATCGCTCTGCTCTGTGCTTGTGCATTACTAAGCCAACTGTGATGCAAAAGTCATGCATGGATCTGATATGATCTCTGAAGTTTCATATACAGCAAGAAACCTTTTCATAACTAGCAAAACAGTTATACTTATAACATTTGTAGGAACCTTTAACTAAAAAAAACAACATTTTGAATGTCCAAATACTGTTGTGGCACCTTTTATTAAAACTTATCATAGCTTCACTTCTCCGTCCTTAAAACCCAGAACTTTTCCAAAAATAGGAAAACAGCAGAAAATGGTTTGTGTTATAAATCTGCAAATAATAACATTCAAAGACACTCTGATGAAAATCCTGTTCCTGGTGTTGTTAACATGTTCTAGTAGCATTTTTCTTATGATGGAGGACATATAGACAGAAAATTAAGCTCAAACCTGCATTTCTGAATATTTCTTTATTCCAATTGTTGTGAATCAGGAGCAGACAGAAAATGTAGTTTGAAAATGCTGGTAGTTGTGACATAGAAGGTACTCCTGCAAACCAAAAGCTCCCATTCTGATGCAGCCACTTGTAGGCTGAAAGATCCACAAACATCTTTGTTTTCTCGTCAGAGCTAGAATCCGGATCAGAACTGTACGGCTGGATAGCTCCAACATTGCTCACCATTTTGCACTGCTAATGTTAGGTTGGCTAAAAGAAAGTGGGAGAGAGTGTAAACAGAAGGATGACGGGGAAGGCGGTGGGCTTACTCCATGCTTACAGTCCTGCGCACAATCCAGGGGTTAATGTCAAATGAACTACTTATGCTCTGCAGAAACTATGTCCCGGAAAATATTTTTGGCTCAAAACTGCATCATATTCGTCACTTATGCTTGTAAAATACTTCAGTGGACAAAAGCTGGAGAAGAAAAAAAAGCACAGATTGTTTCTGATAAGATTAAAAACTTTTTCAGCTTTATTTCCAGAGGAACAATGTCTTTTTGGTTTCAGGTTTCATTCTGTACATTCATTACAAAAGAGGGAGTCAGGAAATCATGCAAACAAGGACGAGTCAAAACCAGTTCCTGACTCCTTCAGCCCATTTGGTTCTGTTCTGCTGCTACAGAAAGATCTAGCTGTGCAGCTCACCTGAAAGTCACAAGCAATCCGTTTTCAGATCCATGTTTTGGGATCTGAACACAGGGTCCAGTCTCACTCCGAGGATTCTTGAAACTCCCAGCTTTCGCTGAGCTGCTTTTGGACCACAGGCATGGACTTTAAGGAGATGCACAGATGCAGATCTGGAGTTCCATCCCTCTGCCGGTCTTTGGAATGAGTAGTTAAAGCTCTCATTGGTTCAACATGATCATTCTTCTTAAAGCTTTTGAATTCTGAGGCACGAGCCTGATCAGGTGTTGGTGGAATAACTGAGTTTTTAACCCTCATTCTTCTGAACACAGAAGTATTTACACCTGTGAGGACTCAAAGGGGGCAGAGTGGCACATGAACCATCTTCATCACGATGAGGAGGAGTGCTAGTTAAACCTCTGCTCCTTCATAGAGCTGAACATCGAACAGCATGTATGAAAGATAAAAACATGAGTAGAGAAAGAGGACATTTAACCGCATGCTGAGTCAGTGTTAGGTTCAACACGGTGAATTGTTTCTATAAGAAATCACAGGCTTTTCTCATCCTCATGTCTACCAACACAGAAGCTGTAAAAATGACCTCATGAACATTAAAAAAACAAAAGTGCTTACGGCATGACATGGGCAACAAGATAAATAGAATTTTTGTCTTGTTCGTATTCTTTTTTTTTTTTTTACAACACATACCTCTTTATTTATTTAAAGTCCGTGTCACCTTCAGACGCTCGTGATGAGCTTTCAGTCTGCTTTGGTTTTGTCTCCTTTGGCTTCAAAGTTGCAAAGAGAATGAATGAAACTGCGCAGTAAAGCTACATTCTGACTTTTTTTGGTATAGCAACAGTTTTGTCAAAATTAGAGCAAAGTTTTCTTTGGAAGGAAACAAGTTGAGACTGCTAGAAGTCTTCAACAGTCAGAGTCCCTCCTACTCCTCCACCTGGAAGTTCAGCTCCTCTGCTGGAAGAAAGATCTTTGGTTTGGTTGAGGAAGGAAGAAGTCCAGGTGACGTCTTTCTCAGTCGGTCAGTCGGGTTTACATTTGTCAGCTCGATCTGAAAATATCTCGTTCAGGTGGATTTCTTCTATATCAGTCTTCACAAACACGGATGAGGCCCTCTCTAACCTCCAACCCCTTCTTCATAAGCGGAAGTAAAGGTCACAGAATCATCAAAAAACAACCAACCTTTTTTTTCAGGAAATAACATTCAGGAAGTATTTTCTTATCATAACCAGAATCCATGAAGGACTTTGTCAGGCCAATTATGATTTAACAGGAGCTCCAGTTGGTGATCTGGCAGCGCTCATGTGCTGGATGTTCCATCAGAGCGAGGCCTGACATCGTCTTTAACAGACACTGCTGCCAAAATAGAGCTTTAACGGATGGAAAAGATTTTAATCACTTATGCATATGAGCGTCATTCCTTTATTTAGTGCGATGTTGCTCTTATACTTCATTTATGTCCATAAGAAGAGTGAAGACCAGTCTAATTGACCACATTAAAACACAGCAGCCGATCACTGGGAAACAAGTCCTTCCTTTTTGGTTCAGTGTTTGCTTGTTTAATTGTTCACTTTATTATTCTAGTATGAGTTTTTTATGAGTTTTGCATTATTAGGATTAATATTATTGGTTTATTATCACTAAATTTTGCGATCTGTTGATACAAATTTTCTTTCCTTGAATGAAAGGAACAGCATGCACAAAAAAAGAAAGGTTAAATTCTTAATAAAACGTTTTTTAAAGTGCTGCTTTTTTAGGAATGCTTTCAAAATAAAGTGCCTGTAACTTTAATGAATCCTGCAGGACTGAAGAATAACAGGAGATAAAAAAAACCTACGTTACCTTAAGAAAGACTGAAATTACTTTAGAACTACAAAGAAACTTTTCTTCAGTCATTTAGTTTGTTATGGAGTTGTTGGTTGCTTATGGGCCTGACTTCCCTCTTCTTAAAAGCAGGTTTTTGATCTGCATTTGTTATATATTTGTTAGTTCACTTTCAATAAATCTCTGCATCTTTTACATGACATACATGCTGCTGCAGTCAGGATCAGCCAGCAGCACTACATGTCAGTTTGAGTTAGAGAGTCATCTGAGATGGGCAGAGATCATCTCCTGCTCTGACAGAGCTTTGGTTTGCTCCTTCATCATTTTCATTCATAGTCGGGTGTGTGTTTGTGTTAGAGACCTTTCTGACACACAACTTAACAAAAGGAAATGAAGAAGAATTCCTTAAAAATCTGAACTGACCTGTTGGTGCATCTGACTAAATATGAAAAAGCACAAAGGCCCTGACATGGAGGAGATTGTGAAGATTGTCCAAGATTTTTCCATACCAGCAGATCTTTTGAAAGAATGAAATGATCTGATTGGATGCTATTTATCAACATAAAATTGAATCTAAGAAACAGTCACATGGTTAGATAAAACATGAATGCTTCCTGATCGTTAATCTGATACTGAGAAGAGGAAACCATTTCTGTCAAACGATGAAGTTCAACACCACCACTAAACCAGAGGTCTGCAACCTGAAGCTCCAGAGCCTGTTTTATCCTTCATTTGTGACTCTTTGGCTTTAAAAAAAAATCCCAAAATTTGAATAAATAATACATTTGTGGTTTTGAATAATTTCTTTTAGTTAATTAATTTATGTCATTTACATTTAAAGTTTTAATATTTAAGATAACTAAGTAAAATGATGGTAAAATGTTCAATCTGCTTTCCATTCAATATGATAGAAAACGCCGTGTTTACTTGTTTTCAAACATTTTTACTTCAACTAAATCTGTCGCAGTGGAAGGATCTCATTTAAAATTGGTAGATTTTATTGTGACAGAAACTTGGTTGTGCTGCTGGCAAGACTAAAGGAATTGAAAGTTATTTGTAAAAAATATAACCCTGTTATAATTCAATTACGTAAATAATAAAAGCAACATGTTCTAAAAAATGGCTTAAAGGACTCAAAAACAGAAAGTGTATTTTTCAAACATGAAAATGGACTTGGCAGCCGTCATTGGGTTTTGGTCGAGGTCACAGACCTCTGCACTAAACAATCAGAGCTCACGGTGGAGGGGGGATTAGAAATAATAATGGACTTTTGAAGGACAGTCCAGTTTCTGGAGCATCGTCTGAACAGAAGCAGCTCTTTTACAACCTGAGGTGTAAATCCTGTGTGCTTTTACAGAGGCCGGTGGAGACATCAGTGCGTCTGTGGACTCACAAACAGCCTGTAGATATTTTCAGATGGAGCTGACGGTGGTGGTGGGGGGGCGATCTGGAGTTAATCCACCTCGATGGACTCACTGCTCTCGTTCATCGGCTTGCACTCGTTGGGAAGTCGTTGATGGCGGCTGAGCTGAGTGGCCTGTGTGAAGCTGCGGTCGCAACGCTCACACCTAACACACACACGCACACACACACACACACACACCCACACACACAAAGGAAAACACAAGAAACAGATCAGAGAGAAATCTAGCTGAAAAGTCAGAAAAACAATTCTGCTGAGGAAAAAGTATTTGCACACACACACTCAAACAAGGATGAACAACGGCACACAACCCCCCCCCCCCCCACACACACACATTTGTTAACTATAATGTCCAGTGACAGAACAAAGTGTGTGTGAGGTCCAGCAGAGCAGCAACTGTAATTGTTGCCCTGATCTTCACAACCTGACCAATAAATTACGCTCAGAGTCCACCTGTCAATAATCTATCAGGGAACTGAGCAGGGCCTCCCCATCCCACACACATTAACACACACTGACACGCATTGACACACACATTAACACACACTGACACACCCATATGTCCAGGCCTGATAAGGCAGTTTCTCTGTCACTTTCAATAGCAGCACAGAAGAGACAGAGCTTTTAGTGTGAGCTGCAGGGGGAGAGGGGCATTTAAATGGATGTGTGTGCTCTACCACAGAGCTCTGCTGAGAGATTGGACCCAACAGCCCAGAAACAGAACCAACGCTCTGCTGCACAACAAAAAAAGGGGCGGGGCACTGGAGAGTCAAAGACGGTTCAGGCTCGGATGGTTTCTTTGGGCTCAGTCCAGACAGGAGAATGAAACTCAGAGTGAAAAGTGTTCTGCTGCAGCTCAGATCCTGGAGCCCTCGGGTCCGCCTGCGCTGTTTCAGGGCTTAAGCTGCAGATGCTCAGCTCAACAAAGAAGAAAACTTTGAGTCCGATGTTCTAAGGATGTCCAAAATACTACAACATTGTGGCATGTCAGAGAACATAATACCAAGATGAAAGAAATTGTAACTGTTTTTTGGTTCTAAGGGTAAAATAAAAGCAACACTGTTCTTTAAAACACATTAAAATACCTTTAAATAAAACATTAAAAAAGAAAGAACATAATCAGTCTAAACTATTTACATGAGCACACAAGCAAACCCATTTCTCTTTTTACTGCTAACGAAGTAAACATAAAAGGGAAATCAATTAACAAAAGATGTCTTTGAATTGATCCCAGAGAAACACCCTTTCACATTGGGGTTTTCAAAAATTTGAGATTTTATTTATTTATTTATTTTCAATGAGCCAATAAATCAAATCAATACCAGCTTTTTTTTTTTTTTAAACAAAGATAAAACTTCTTTTAAGTTTAATTACATCTATTCCCTCAAATTGCAAATACAAAATTAAAAAAAAGAAATAATAATAATAATTGGGACTTAACTAACTGGTAAGGACTAATGCATAAACAGGAAGGTGTTAACAAAAATTAACACTCTAATGAAAATCCTGCTTTTGTTGTTTTTAACATGTTCCTGTGGGATTTCAGTATTTTAAATAAATTCAAATATTTCTATATTCAATTCATTCTGAATCAGAAGCAGACAAAAATTGTGAAAAAGATTGTATTTGTGAGTTAGGAAATTCAAGCTCTGCTCTATTCTGATGCATCCACGTCCAGACAAACAGATCCATGAACATCTCTGTTTTCCTCGTCTGATCTGGAATCTGGACCAGAACTGTATGGCTGCATGGCTCTAAAGTTGCTTCCCATTTTTGATGCATCAGAAATGTTTTTTTGATCTAAAAACGACATCATCATAATTAACAGACCTTTACAATAGATCAAAAGATGATTGGAGTGGAACGTTGATGATTAAATGGTTTGAACTCTGGGTCTGAAGATTCATTTTTTGTAAATCTTTCTAAATGAGAAAATGAAACCAATCCTTGCATCGGGTTCAAGGCTTCACATTCCTGCTGGTTTTTGTGTGTGAATAGAGTAAAACAGCAGAACTGCAGACATCAAAGCTCCTCTGAAGCTCCTCTGTCACAACAACTTATCCAGCAGGACACACAACAAGAAGGTCCTCCTGCAGAACAAAGAGCTGGAGTGGAGCATCGACCAGCAGCCGTCTCCCTCTCCTCTCAGCGGGGGAAAAATAATGTTGAGCAGCTTGTCCTGACAAGACCACAGAGGAGCTTTAATCAGTTTTCCTCAAGGATCAGTGAAGTTTGAGCTCACCTCTTATCTTAATCTGCTCTGTACAGCATGAAAGAACGGGAGACTAACAAGTGCAGACTGTTTTCAAACACAGACTGATGGAAACTGAAGGCCTGCTGGGAGCAGAGCGACACGTATGAAGTGTCTTTCAAAGTCACATCCATTGACTGTATATGAGAACTGGAGTGAGTGACTCCCCCTTCTCCTTGGTGTTCCAGACAGGAAGTACCGGTATGTTCCAAGAAGGCAAACGCCCAAAGACTTCTACAGAGAAATAAACAGCTGTTACGCAGTCATGATAATAGTCAAAAAATGACCATTCTTGCTCTCTTATCTTTTTTCAATCTACCTTTTGTACCCTGATAATCATCTTTTTGTTCTTTTTTTAATTGCAAGTTATAAATTGACCAATCAGAAGCCTCAGTATAAGTATATAGGCGTGGCCCCCACATTCAACATTTGAAATGTTTTGGACCAATCACCGCTTACTGACACATCTGACTCCAACATGGTGTCATGTGTTTCATGAAAAACTGGCTCCTGAATTGACTTTATTTGGTCGGAGCCAGCAGTAGGTCATTTTCTATGGGTGATATCACACTCACTCTGTCCAGGTCTCTTATACAGGCAAAAAGGTCTTATGCTTGTCTTATAAGACTTAAGTCAGGCAAACTTACTCCTTCAACTTTAGAAAAATAAATGACATGACACAATAAGTCATTTTGCACTTAAAACAAATGATAATCATAGCAACATGAAACTTCAGGTTAAAACAAATCTACAAATTTCATCTACATGTTTGAAAGCTATATTTTTCTTTCATATTTCTGTTTTATTTCAGCTTTACTGACATCAAACTTTACAGACAGAACTGTTTTACTTGCAGAAATCTCTGTTGTTCCTCTTTTTTTTTTAAATAATTGTGCTTTGTCGCCCCTTCCAGTTCTCCTGGTTTAGTTTTTCTTTGTTTTCTTTATGACCTAAGGTTTTGCTAACTCTCAGATTAAATAATGTTAAACTATTGCTTGTCTTAAAAGACTTAAGTCAGGCAAACTTACTCCTTCAACTTTAGAAAAATAAATGAGTTTTTGACATGAGATTAAACTGATTAAAACCTCTGCTAAACAGATGACATCATATCTTTAGATCCCTAAAAAAATAGTATTAGAGGAAAGAAGAAAAAAAAAAAAGATCTCTGTCATCTGGAGCGTTTATTTGCCATCATTTATTAATGTTTGGATAAACTCCAAAAGACTTTATCAAAAGGTAAACCATTTTTTTTCTTATATTCAAAATAAAAGCAGACCTGCTGTGTTTAAAAGCACATTTTTAAGTTATTAAACTGAGTTGAAATACAAACTTTTCTTAGTTTCAAACCCCTGCTTACAGACAATTCTTTTCTTTATTTCTATTATTGGCATTTTCCCCACATACAGAATGTTCAAAGTTCTCAGGGTTTTCTATTAGTTCAGTCTCATTTGGCTTGCATTCATGTTTTACTACTGATCTTTGTCATCTTTAAGATTCTCCAAAAGTTTGAACCAAACTGGTCAAAGCATGTGTTACACCTGAGTTATCTGAGTTATTCTGTTTGTCCAGGAGAAAGCTGCAGCTGGGAGGAATCACAGCTGTCTTGTGTTCATCAAAGGACTTTACTGCCACAAATGCCATTCAAAAAATCTGATTTTGGTCTTGTTTTAATGTTTAGAGTCAGTAAAGGTGAGCATTTCATGAGGAATCATTGTAACAGAGTGCTGTGTGTCACTGCCTCTCTTGGTGATGTCAGAACTAAAGAGCAGCAGTGATAAAAGTTGCCGTGAACACAGGATTTGTCTCTGGAGCAGGACAATAAAGTTGAGCCTTTTCCTCTTGACAAAGTGACAGTGGCAGCTTTAATCTATCCGCTGAACCGTCCGAAAAGAGATAACTCCCAGAGGCCATCGATCTGTTAAAGATTTCAGACGCTCGTCTGTGATTGTCTTTGTCCCGCTCTGCCTCCACAGAGACCCTGAAGTGCTGATGAAAAGGTGCAGGGTCTCCTTCAATTGCTCATTAAGAGGGCTGATTTGCTTTAAGCAAGTTTCTCTCCTCTGCTTTCACTTTGTACTTCATGATCTCTTGTTTCTCTCTACTCCTTCACCCTTACGCTGCAAACGTCAATGACAAGCTCTGATTCCTCTGATTGCTGATTAGGAGCGTTAATTTGTTTCCTGCAGAGCTCCCAGGGTACAAACCCTCACAGCTACAACTCAATTTGTCCTCTTGCTTCCTTCACTTTCACTCTCTCAGCCTTTCTCCTGTCTGCTCTCTGAGCACTGGCCTCTGTGTCTGTTTGGAGTCCCGTTATACTGATTGGTTGAGCGGAGCGGTCTGCCCTCTAATTATTTCAGGAACTTCAGAGGGGGACGGAGGCGCAGACCTGAGAGGTCCCTGCGTGAAGAGATCCATTATCACCGCGATTGAGCCGCTGCAGTCTGCTGACACCGTCTGATTTACAGAGATCTTCCTCACCGCCTCCATCACTGTCGGGCCAGAGAGGTCAGAGGTCAGATTGGCCTCAACAACAAGACGGAAACAAAAGACTTGTGAATGATGAAATAGTTGGAGACAAACGGAGTCCAGCAGAAACTACAACAGCAAGGTTTGGTTTTCCTGAATGTAGAACTCTAACACAAACGCAAACAGAAGCAAACAGGGCTGACGGAACAGCTGCTGTTCAGATTCTGCATTCGGTCTGATCCTACAAACTCAGTTTCCTTTCATGACACAGACGGTAGAACGAAGGAGGCGAAGGATTCACGATAACATCGACAAGTTACTGCACAAATATCAAACCGGTCGATGTGAACTTCACTGGTTCTGTTCTGACTGCACAGCCACCATGACTGTCACATTTGTTTCAGATGTGACAGTATTCAACAAATCTGCACGATTGGCAGATGTGAAGGTTGGGGGGTGGTGGGCTGTAGCAATAAAATAATGCAAACGGAACACTGTTAATTCATTTTCAGCTGTAGCAAAGGGCAGACTTGGGATATCTTTAATAAAGAGAAGAAACACGTAAACTATGGAGATTCAGAAGAGACAAAATTAAATAGATATAAATACCATGAAGTCATTAAATAAATGTGTCATTAATTATTTAAAATTGGCATTAAATATTGAAAATTGGAAATCAATAAATAAATGTTTAAATATATGTGAGGGGTATAGAGAGAATGTGAAAGCAGGACTCCCTTATCTCATAAAACTCAGGAATTGATTCAAGTTTTGAAGGTTTTCTTTGGAACCTCACACACATTTCCTTCTCCGGAACTCTGCAGTGCAGCCTACTTCCTCCTTCGAGGACTGGTGCTTGTCTAGCTCTGACAGGGGACTCTCCAATTCTCCCTGGCTGCAGTGTGTGAAACTCAGTGTCGAGGAGCTAACGTCTTGCTTTGCTACCTGGGTGTGAAAGGAACTGGCGCAGCCTGCTCTGCTGTATGGAGGCTCCGCTTCTGCCGCGAAGCATGAGTTGATGAGCTCTACAGGCAGAGAGCCCCGGGAGACACTCAGGGGGCGAAGCAGGACGGTAGCGCCTAAGACCTGGCGCTCTTTCCTGAGTGCTGGCCGCCAGTCACAGGGTTAGCGGGTGCTGCTGCCCGCTGGACCATTGTGAACAGTAGCAGATCAGAGCGGGCTGGTGGGCTGATCAACCATTTCCATTTTGTGGGTTCGCGTTGGCAGCGGAGAACCTCTGCGGGGAGACCGGACCAGAGCCGGGAGGTCCCCCGCGGGGAGGGTGACCTTTTCGGGAAAGAGCCCTGTGTCTTAGGCGCTGTAAGGGGAGGGGCTGCAGAGAGGAAATGTTCAGTTCTGTAAGATATTTGTATTTTTAAAAGGACTAACAATGCTTATTTAGACTTGTTTGTATTAATTAGCCAGCATATCTGTCAAGTTTCACCAGATATTCTTCACAATCTAAGTTCAGAGTGACTGATGAGAAAACTCTGATGACCCAGCATTCTAGCAGCATTTAAACATCACTTAAGCACAAATCTGGGAGACGTGAAAAGAGTCTCATATCAGATTTGTCTGTAAATGAAACGCATGAATCAAGAATTTTGCACACACAAACCTAAAGTTATGCACAAATTGGAGTGATACTTATTTCTTCTTAATAGTTTTAGGCCGGCTTATTTAAACATATACTTTTTAAACATATTTTTAAACATTTATTTCTTAATTTCCAATTTTAAATAAAAGTAAGTAAGTAAGTAAGTAAGTAAGTAATATAGCACCTTTCGCAGACAAATATTCACAAGGTGCTTCACAAGTTAAAAGGATAAAACAGAGGGTAAGAACATTAAAGACAGAAGCCTCACAGGTTAAAACATCAAGAATAAAACCTCACAGGCTAAAAGACATAAGAGCTTAAATAACGAATGACACTTTTATTTAATGATTTCATGGCTGATACTTTTATTTAATATTGTCTCTTCTCAGCCTCCATAGTAAATACTAACATCAAACATTTGAAACTATCAGCAGAAATAAAATGTTGTGCATCTCTAACAGAGGCATTTGGAAATATTGGACCTGATCTGAACATTACAACTTTCCAGGAAACTCTGTACTGAAGCTGTTTTTGACGAATATTTGATCTTTATTTGACTCTACAAACTGAAGAGGTTTTGAACGAGGTTTTTGTTGATCGTTTGAGCTAGTTTTGCTTTATCTCACCAAGTCTTTCATTGTTCCTCCAGCTGTGCTTCACAGTTATTATAATTAATTACTTTAAATAAGTAATTATTTATAGTTACTACTTACTAGGCAATTTTAATAGTTAGATTGCCCAAAACGTTTTTGAGTTGGTAACTCAGTTACTGCATCTTAAAAGTAATTAGTTACTCACTACTCCAGTTACTTTGCCAGTAAAAATTTGGTTAAACTAGGGTGATAAATTTAATGTTTTCCTCAGTAGCCCACAAACATAGCAAAGTATTAAAATGCAATCACTTAATGAAAATTACACTTCTAGTACTCTGGTTTACTTCTACCAATAAAATGATGTTGTTTAGTTACAATAGAAAGAGAGAGGATTGAAGTGTAGAAATTTAAATATTTATTCATCAGAATTATCACACATGAAAACTGCAACCACACTGTAAAAAGAAAATAGTTAATTTAATTGAATCACTTCAATTGGTAACACGCAATTGAGTTAAGTTTATACAACCAAATTTTATTAGATCTATCCAACTCAAGTTAATATGTTGAACTAACTTAATTTCTTTTGTTTATGCAACTCAAAATAATGCATTTGTCCCATTCAAATTTAATGGTTATTGAACTTATTTTCTCATGTTTATCCAACTTAATTCATTTTATTTCTCTAACTCTATTTATTTCAATTCTCAAACCCAAATTTAATGGTTAACTTACTTAAATTTATTTTTTATCCAACTCATTTTATTGTCTTATTCCAAGTCAATATAATTTCTTTCTCAAACCCAAATTTAATGGTTAACCAACTTAAATTTATTTTGCTCATCCAACTTAATTCAATGCTTATTCAAATTAGTTTTTTGTTATGTTATCTAAGTTAACATATTAATCTTGTACAACAGTTCAAACTTTAATAATCAAATACTGCAGCGATATATAACTATTCAGAAGATTAAATTCACATAAACTGAACAGATAGGTTTCAAGTATCAACTTCTCTTAATTTACTAATTTTTGTTTAAAAAAAGGAGAATAGATTCAATCACATAAATGGGGGGCGGGGGCAAAAGCATCAACAAGAATAATTAACAAAAACGATGTAACAAAATCACTCTGCTGCACTTCAGTCAATCCTTCTTCTATTGCAACTTAACCTCAAGTTCATCGTTGTTAGTCAGAATGATCAAACTACAAAACCGCAGCAAGAAAACTATAAATATACAAATATTAACCTAAGATGAGGGGAAAAACAAACTGCAGAAAAATAAAAGTTTCTATTATGAACATATATTTCAAGTATTCAATGAAAAGCCTTTTTTTGCTGTGTAATCATTTTTTTTTTGTTCTCATCATCAAAGTACTTTACAAAAGCACAAGATCTTTGAATGACTCAGAAGTAAAATGGTCAGCAGGAGTATTTACACGACATTACAATAATGAGGTTCGGCTCTGTGCAAGTTACTGGGCTGTAAAATCCTGTCCGGCTTGTTTTAATGAAGCTGCTTTTGTCAGTGGAGCACGCACACTGGGGGCTCAGCGGCTTGTGAGAAGCAAAAAAAAAAACATTTATTTTAGGAGTATTTAAAAATACAATTCTGAAGTGTTGCTGCTGAATGATCACAACATCCACACAAAGGATAAGGAACGGACTTCAGTGCAGATTAAATGTGAGTACAGCATTGTGGGAAGGTGCAGGCTCTTTGAGGGGGCGTACTCACTGTTACTTACTTGAACGGCTTCTCTCCGGTGTGCGTGCGGATGTGGTTGTTGAGTGTGGTGGCCCCGGCGAACGCCCGCCCACAGTATCCACACTTGAAGGGCCGGTCACTGGAGTGCGTCACCACATGGTTCCTCAGCTCAGACGGCTGTGAGAATGACTGGGAGCAATGGCCACACTGGTAGGGCCTGATGGAGACAGAGGAACTGGGTCAGAACCAGAACGCTTTTACTTCATTCTTTCAAATAATCAACATTTTTCCTTTGAATAATTGTATGATGTTATTGTATTTCTATGTTTTGCCTTTTGCTCAGTGCTGGGATGACACTAGAAGCGCTTTGATCTGGTCACCCATAAAGGTCATTAAGATAATCTGGCCTTTTTGCATTAATTTTGGCTGATTTGGGTTAGAATGATCAGGAAGTAATTGGATTCTAACAGTTAATTAGGCCTGTCTTGATGCTTTCGCCCTCTGTGAAGAGAACAGGGTGAACTGGAACACTCTAATAAAATAGAACTGAACTGTCCTCATTGTGTGGTCTGGTTGTTTAGACCAACTACCTCTTTTTAACTGATTTAAATACACTATTAGGTTATTTACTGATTTTTTCTCAAACCTTTTCTAGCTAGTTTAAAAATAAGAAGAATACAGATTTACTGATTTACCTGTAAAAGGTGGAACTTTATAATATGAATGCATAGAGACATTTACACTACCAAATACACTTTGGAGCTTCTATAAAACCTTTAACAAACATACAGATATTTGAACTGTTTGGGTGATCTCTACTTTTTTTTATTTTGCTGTGACCCAGTTTAATGTTTGTTTTAAAGTTGCTTTCCATTCATGTTAATACTGAATGAATTGGCATTTGTCTTGATTTATTAGAGGTAAAGTGTTAATTCCAACTATCAAAAACACATTTTTAAACCAAGCACTCACAGATAGACTTTTTCTCTAAACCTTTTGCTGCCTCATTTCTATTTCTTTTGTTTGAGTTGAAGATTCACTGGCTGGACTCTGTAAGAGACCAGGTCCTCCACCAGCCTGTGTGGATATGAAAACCAGATCATCTCAGGTATCTGATCCAGACTGGAGGAAACTTCACAGTGTTTGGTGCCATCAAGTCACAAATGAATCTGTGCTGTGATCTTCATCTTTTGACTCATAGACAAATGAAAATCGGGGTTTGAAAATGCACCACAGATGCATCAGAAATGTTCAGACACAAAAACACAAGCCTGATCACATTACAACAATGATGGGAAGAAACCACAGCATAAGTAAGGTCTGAAAAACAAAGATAAACTACACGAGCGCATTTGGTCCAGATTCTGCTCCCGTAACCACGGTAACCTGACCCTCATCAACAATGCAGGCCCAGATCGTGACTGGACCATCTATCACTGTGTGTGTGATAGCTTTAAAGTGATTGTGTGTTTGTGTTGTGCACAGATGGGGGATTCACATTGGGACCAAGCAGACTGAAACAGACAACCCAACAGCAGCTGTGTGTCTGCCAGGAGCGTCCTCCCTCCAGGCTCCTGGGTTCAGTGGAAGATCACCCATTTACTAGTGTGATTGTGGATCCTGGAGGTTTTCCTGAGATGAAATGTGGCTGCAGATCAGTGAGGATTATAGCAGCTGGTGCTGCAGAACCTGGAACCAGCAGCATGTTGACACTGATGTTAGATACAAGTGTGAACGTTTCTGCAATCCAACATTTAAAACCACATTCCTGTTCAGCACCTGAGGGTCACGGAGAGCTCCTGCTGCGCAGAGGCGCAAACTGCAGCCAGCGGCTGAGCGCTCGGAGAGGATCAGCTGCTGTCCTTCACTTCATCACATTAAGGAGCAGACGAGCAGCCTCAGATCCAATTACTTAACCTGGCTGTTAGCACTGACAACAGTGGAGAGAGCTGTCTGCAGCGGCTGCACTCACGGACCAGGGGAGACATCATCATTGACACCACTTTTCAATGGAAACTTCACTGTGAAGAGTCCATGTGCACAGCGAGCTTTCCTGTCGGGATCGGCCGCATCGGTTCTCTCTAACACTTTGGTCTGCTCCTCTTCTCCCATGACAGACTAATACACAAGAAGAGAGGCAGCTTCAAATTTTACTTCACGCAGACACAGTGGCACTTTTTGTTTGGCGGAAATTTCTGCAAACAAAGAAAAAGAAAAGAAAAAGGAGGAAGTTCCTCTGGTTTCTGAGCCACTAGCTGCATTCTGCCGCTCTCAGCCTTTTTCTGCCTGAACCACTGTGTGAACTGATGCTCATCTCTCATATAAGGCAGTGCAACGCTGAATATGTTTACATGCATACCAAAAACGGAGTCAAGATTACTTTCTGGATACGTTTATTTGAGTAAACCAGAGCAAAACCTGCCTTTAGTCCAAACCCCTTTGGACCCATAAACGCATTATGGTACTTCCATGAGAACTGCTACTGCTTCACATGCATCCACTCTCATGCTTTATGTCAGGATGTTTCCCTTAGGTTTAGTGGGGAACACAGAGGGGGCTGTGGCTGTAGGTCAATGAGTCAATGAGGTAGGAGGCTGTCACAGCTGAGGATAGAGGTTCAACCTTTAAGGAACTTCACCAAAGGAAAAGAGCAGGGACATTTACTTGTACCATGGTCAGCGTAAATACTCGATTCTGATTGGGTGCAGGGTGTCCAGCAGAGTGTTAAACAGAAACTTGGAACATAGGTGGACATACAGTATTCCAAAGTTTAACAGATCAGCAAGATGCTAGATCATTGTTCTGTAAATGTTTCTATGATGGACATGACAGTATCTCCATCAAATTTTACCATCAACACTAATAATGATGTTAAATTTGAAATAGTTGTTGTCTGACTTTCTTACTGTATTGCTTAATACAGACGATATACATGTTTATAAATAATCTTATTTGATCATTAAAGTCCAACTCTGTAAAAGCGTTCCTAGTGGTCTTCTTAGCGTTAATGTTCTTATCGAAAATAAAAAATCTGTCCTCTGTTTTACGTCGATTGGTTCAAGCCTTTGCATTATCCATTCATTTCTGATAATGGATTGGACATTTTCTCTTTCATAATTCATGATTCGAACCAGCTGCTAATGAAGCTGCTTCTCTATCGATTATTAATCACTGTACCAGTTTAGTAAAGAGATTTTCTGTTTATTGCTATCTTTTTGTGTTGCTAACTCCAAATAATGACAGTACTTCAATCAGCAACACTTTTTCCTTTAAGCTGGTAGCATGTTGGTTTTTGTTTTATTTTTATGTTGAGGTTCTCTTTGGGAGTGACCAGGATGGAGAGGACCAAGAATGAATTCATCAGAGGAGCAGGTCATGGTAGATGTTCTGGAAATACATGCAGGGAAGAAGAATGAGATGTTAGGACATGTTGAGAGGAGGAACAGTGATGATGTTAGTAAAAGAATGCTGAGGTTGAAGATACCAGAAAAGAGGCAGACCAAAGAAGAGTTTCATGAATGTAGAAAAGGAGGACACGAGGATGGAAGGTGATAGTGAAGATGATGCAGAGAAAAGGATTAGACGGAAGCAGCTGTGACACCCCCTAAAGGGAGCATCTGAAAAGACAAAGAAGAATTGTTTGTGTTATCTATCACTTCAACCATCACTTGTTGACACCAGTTTGCTGGATTGTCCAGAGGCAGAGCTTAGATGCCTGTATTGAAATGAGCTTTGGAAGAATCACACAGAAGTAAAATGAGTTTGCATGTGTTACAGCAAAATAACATTTTTTATAAATGTCTAGACATCATCCAGAGGCAAACAAGTCCATGTTTGTCAAAAAAGAGAGAGATGCTGATAAGAAAATGATGAACGAAAACAAAAATGCCCAGCAGGGAGCAGAGGGATCCCTGTCTCTCTTCTGCTGCCCTTCTGCTGGCTGCCCATCCAGCCAGCGGCACCTGGACTTGGTGGGATCCCTACTTTGCTGGACAGTTTATTGGCAGGATGGGCGCTTCCACTCCAGACCCTGGATCTGTCCAGATGTACCCTTGCCTTAGCCCAACAGTAGCCAGGACAGGCTCCCGGCAGTGCCATGACTCCGATAGGGATATAGCAGCTTGAGAAAATGAATGGAAAAAAACAAAAAAAGCTGGACTAACTCTGAGCTAAACAGGGTATGACTGGCAGCCCACCATCACGATAGTTAAAAAGAAAGAAAGATCAGAAAAAGACAGACGGTTGGGTATTGTGATCCTACAGACTTTTTTATTTAAAATTTTTTTACTGCCACTACATTCGGCTGCCAGTTAGCATACTTTAGCGCCAAGTTAGCTTAGCTGTTTTTGTTATGTTAGCCTCTTATTATCAACTCATTTTGACAGACGTGTTTTTTTTTTTTACACCTAATGAGTGGAGCGATATGTCTGCTACTCCTGTTGGGCTGTTTTCCACCACTTCTGGGTCTGAAACTATCCACTTGCTGCATTGCTTAAATGGATCAGCTGCTGTCGCCTGACAACCCTCAAAATATGGTTGGAGATTGCTGTTTAATGATCTGTTTTATTCAATTTACAACAGAGCTATGGTAATAAAGATATTTTCCTGTTATGGGATCAATGTTATAGATCTAATAGCTCTAAAAAGCTCTATTTGATCTTTTCTTTAATTTTTTTTTTTAACGTGTCCTGTCCAACAGCTGAGCAAACAGAGAGAGCTGAGAGCCTCTTGTATTAGACAGATTTTACTCTTACAATCATTGTAAAATAATTGGGAACACAAAATGTATGCTAGTTTAAGCCCTTTTGTAATTTAAACTAAACTTTTTTCAAATGAATGAAGTTTGTGTTCTTTTTGTTTTTGCTGGACCAGACGAGAAAAGAAAGGGGGAAAAAGAGATAGAGTTGTCGGGGGGTGGGGGGTGGGGTGGTCGCAAAAGAAAAGGGTGGATTATAGAAGTTAGACGATGACTACAGGGAAGGGAGGGTAGAGTCATGAGACTACAGTCAACTAAATACTGGAAGCTTATACTCATAACAATCGTGAGATGTTCTGAAATAGGCGGGGTCTGTCCACACACTCAGCTGTTACAAACATACCTGCCGGCTCCAAGAGTGTTCACAAACTTGTCCACATCCAGTTCGGACGCACACTTGTGCATACCAGCCAACACATGTAAAGCATTACATTCTGACACGCACACTATTTGAGGGTGCAAAGGTGAGCCGACGCCTGTGCTCAGGTGAATGTTATGTTAAGATGAAGTGGATGATGGAATGAAGAGCTCCCAATCATCCCCACACCAAGACCCCCGTCAAGTCAGCAGCGGCGACCATCTCCTGCTTGCTGGCAGTGATGTCCAAGCAACCCCCACCAAGGATCCTACGTGTCTAAGGTGCATTAAAACCAAGAGAAGGGGGCAAAACAGTGTGGAGACCATGGGAGGGGGGACCACTGCTAAGTGGCTTGGCCCCACGAGGTATTTCACAAGCACCCCCCCCCCCCCCCCCCCCCCAATCCAATAAGTGATCGTATGAGGAAGGAGGGGAGGTCGGGGACAGCTACCAAACTGACCCCTGATAGTGAAACAACCGTCCCCCCACCCCCCCCAGCATTGGGCCCAAGTCTCCCCAGGGCAGAGACCTCACCGCATGAAACACCCCATTCCCCCACCCCATTCTCAGTCAGGAAACCGTCTAGCATTTTGAAGAGCTCTTCAGTTGTGGCTCTGTCTCTGACATATTTACAAAAAAGTAGATCCTCACACAGGGAATTAGTCGTGTCCAAATGTACATAAGCAATAAACAAACAGTCTTTGTTGCTGCCAGTTGCTTCATCAAATTGTAAGGCAAAACGTTTGTCTTTGAGTTTATCTACCAGCTGTTCTTTAAGATCGTCAGCAATGTCATTTATACGTCTAGCAACAGTGTCATTGGACAGAGGGATAGTTTTTGTTTTTGCAGCACTTGCATCATCCAGCATGACAGAGACCATGTCTGATGCTGCAGGCAGTATCAGCTCCTCTGCTATGGTGTGGGGGTTTTTTGCTCTGAGCAATTTGGTAGGATGATGCCATCAACGCTCGCTGGTTTGGTGAAGTAGCGGTCACAAAGCGGGATGATTGTCAGGAATATTCGGCACGTTTTCGCTGAAAAACACTCAAGCGGCTTATCAGCGTGATTAGGGTGTAATGTATTTAAGTGACGCCTTAAGTTATTGGGCTTCATGCTGTCCGCTGCCAACATTTTTAGACACAGTAAGCACACCGGTCTTTCCTCGTCTCCAACCGTAGTCACAGTGAAGCCAAGCGCTACATACGCTTCGTATGTAGATTTTCGCTTGTCTCTTTATCTCCGTCTCTCTCCGCCTGTCTTCTCATCCCTGTTAAATATTTTTGCATGGTGTCACTTGAGGGTCTGCTACACTTCGTGTCTACACTTCATACTCAAACTGTGTGCAAAGCGCGCATGCTCAGCGCAAAAAAACCCTCCTACACCACCGAGCAAATGCTCCTGCGTACACTCTACCAATCAGACCGCCACTGCCCCCTAATGTAGTGGAAGTGTAATTGCACTTTATTCCAGGACTAAAAAAAAATAAAATAAAACAAATAAAAAAGCGTGTTCCCCGAGGTCAAACGCACCCCCCTTGACGGAGCCTCGCGACCCCCCAGAAGCACTGTTTTAATCCAATCAATGAAGGATTCTCCAAACCCAAACTTATGGAGGGCAGCAATGAGGAACTTCCAGTTTACTCTGTCAAATGCTTTCTTAGCATCCAATGAGAGTATGGTTGTTTCCTGGTTTTTAATAGCTCTATTTTATCTTGGTTGAAGAAAAAAAGGTAACATGATCGTTGTTTCAGGATTCAATGTGTATGCCTGTGACCCCGTGACGTCATGAAATCTGTATTCATGACAAAGAAAAGTCGTATTCAAAAGAGAAATATTAAAACTAAATGATGTTTTCATATCTTTCGGCAAAGTTGTGCCCAAAGTATTAATTTGTGCACAACTTTGTCTTTATTAATGCAATTTTTATTGACGGTTTCCTTACACCATAAAAGACATATTTAAAAATTGGTAAACAAAGTCATCGATGAAATAATGTGTGCAGATCATTTGTTTTGTGACAGAAATGAAAAGAGAGACACTGGCTGTGTTTAAACTCCCTCTCTTCTCCGTAACCCCTTAAAGACTGTATAGTGGCGGGCTGCCAGTACCCTGAATTTTATTGCATTTCAGACACATGGTCACTACTTTTTCTCTTTAAAAAAAACAAACAAACAATTTAACATCACTGATCCTCGCATGACTTGTTTCCACTATTTTTCAAATAAGAAACCTTTCAAAAGCAATGCATTGTGGTCTATATTTGCCAATCAAGTTAGGTATCAGGATGACCCAGATGCAGAAACAAACAGGTGGAGAGAGAAGGATTTTGACTAAAAAAAAGGCACCACTCCTTGTAAAGAAAAAAAAAAATAGTGCAAGAAGGCCACAAGAACCAAGGCATTGCGGCATAGAGAACTGAAACACAGAAGCTAATATAGAACAAGACCTCAGAGCAAGCAGCTAGCTGTGTGGCACCCCAGATAGACAGATGAGTGTGGAGCCCTCCAGGAGATACTACAGGCAACTTACACAAAAAACCAAAAAGAGAACAAAACTGAAAGGAAACTGAAAGACTGTGTCACAAAATGATGAGTGTCCCAATATGGTGCACTAAGTAGTGAGTATTGAGGGATTTAGTACATAGCCGTCACGTTCTGACAGAAGAGTCAGTCTGTGCTGTTCACATCTTAACATTTAAAAAACAGCAGTATGAGTTGGTATTTAGAAAAAAAAAAGAATTAAAAGTTGTTTTTTTTCATTGATGGCAAAAGTGTTTTAAATAAAGTGTAGAAGGGAGTACGGGGGGGGGGGGGGGGGGGGGTTGAAGCTTAGAAGGCAGTAAATTACTAGGAGCAGGAGTATCAGTGCACACACAGGAAGAATTCTGCATCCGATGTACAGAAGCACTGCAGAAAACACTTTTCTAACATTTCCCCTGCTGTGTCAGGAACCCAGCAGCTGCTGAAGCTGAAGATCCTGAACATAGTAAAACATAGCTAAAAAGACTTTCTGACCTCCAGCAGGTATATGTGACCCTACCAGCTCTATGCATGGACAATCACAGCTCTGTCTTTAATGTTGCTCTGGACTTTGCCAAAGTGTATTTAATGTATTTAATACTGGATGTTGGCAAAAATCCATATTAGTGCTGCATGCTTAAGAAACATCAATAGCTCTCCTTTTGGAGCAGACCTTCTCCTTTGCTCTAGTCATCCAGGCTTCTTGTGTCTTTCTGTGTTTGTGTTCAAGTGTGGAAGTGTAGGAAGTTCACAAGTGCTGCTTGAAAATAAAGCCGTTTCCATTTGAAACCAATAAGACAACGCTCTCACTTCCCTTCTTTACAAATAGGTAAACATTGCAGAAGTAGAATAAAACAAATAGACCAACATCTTCACAGCTCTAATAAATCACAAACTCCTACAGCACCCTGAGGATGCAGAGCGCACACACACTCACACTGAAGTAATACGAGTAAAATAGTGTAATATAAAATCGAAAAATTCTCACTTGCAGTTTTCCACATACAAGGCGTCTCGCCGTGGGGGTCGCCTCATTTATCAGCCGGCCGGTCTATAAGTTCACGCCTCAGCGGGCCGCACCACTATTTATTAGGTGGGTTTTCTATGAAGAGCTGCATTGATTGTGAATAGTTTAAGTTGATGAATGTGTGGATATTATTTATTAAGGCAGCAGGCTTGGAGATTAATGCCCAGTTATTGTTTATTACAGTGGAAAGAGGAGGAGGAGGAGAAGCATGAGCACCTTCATCCCAGACACACACCTTTATGTGGATATTCAAAGTACAATCTGCACACACAGGAGTATGTAAATACAGGTTTCAAGAATGAATTGCAAATATGGAAGAGTTTGAAGTTGGTCTGACTCTGCTTATCCGCTCAGGTAAACAAAGTTTCAAAATCAGCGTAACAAAACAAAAACAAAAAAACAACCTTTCAGAAGACATGAAATACAAAATTAGAAAACTGAAATGTGCCTTAAAAGTCCAGAACCAAGATTTAAAATCATGAAAGTAGCCAAAAATTCAACTTCTGGTTCAACAACTGCCACATTTTTCAAAGTATAAGCTGAGCTTGTTTGGCTGGTTGTGCGACTTATATTTAGGTTCAACTTATATTTGCTTTTTAAAAATAAATATCACCAACCCTTAGAGGGCACTGTAAGTGTGTGTGTGTGTATATGTATTTGCTACTGACAGCAACATAGAAGAAGAAGCACCGCTTTGTCTTGTGCCAGGCTTGGTGGAATCGTTCCAAAGTGACAGGATAAAAAATTCAACAGATTTAGTGTTTATGTATGTATGGCTGAATATTATGTGATTAACATTTTATGAAAAAAGAAAGAATATGGCAATTATCTGTGGTTTTTCTGGACAAACGCAATCTTTTATTTTAACAAATAGGGCAAAAGATGAGCGTCAATCTCTGACAGCTGCAATGCAGAGCAGAGTTCCCGCTGTGGGGGCCAGGCCTGAATGGAGCTGGCTGCTACTAGAAATCTAACCACAAGGAAACTGATCATTGTTAGAGAGACACACCTCCACCTGTGAGCACATTCCAGCCGAGCAGAACGTCTCCAGAAACCTCTTTTATTATTTTTCACAAACACAAATAAAACTTGTTTAAAAAAACAGAATTCCATTAGTAAAATTAAAAGTTGAGAAGTTCTTGTAGTGAAAATGGGAACAGACTCATTCTTTAGCTAAGATGAGCAAACGTTAACACTTTGACTTTTGAATAATTCAAAAAGACTTTAGGTAAAAACCAACTTCTGTTTTTGACATCCATCCAATGTTCCCACTAAGCTGCGCGCTTGCGCATTCGCGCACTGATCGCACATACTCAGCGCACAAGAAAATCTTTGCAGCGCACAAAATAAAATTCAACAGAAACGTATTAATTAATATCTAAAATTTGAACTGATATAATCTATTTAATAAGGCCAAATATGCTGTTTTCTGTACCATTTTGCAACGTAACTCAATGAGCGACAGGTGTCCAGCCAATAATTCCATACAGTTCACTTACGCTACTGCAGCCAATCATATCATTGACAGTGTTTGCGTAAGTTTCCTGTTCACACGCGCCGTGCAGGTCAGCCAGCAAACAACAGTGCAGCAAAGTTAAGAGACGCAAATGCCAACCCCTTATCATGGCGAAACGAACGGGCAGCGACACTTTCACTCATCAAGTCAAAGTAAAAAAGAAATGCGGTTCTTTTAAGGTGGAATGGCTGTCAGAGTATGTGCAGATAGAAGAACAAGCGGTGAAACTGAGTGAGAGTTCTTCCTTTTCAAGTGAGAAAGGTCTACTCTGCAAAACCCGCAGCAAAGCCAAAGTAACAAGTGAGTTTTCTGAGGGAAAAATGTGGACTGAATGGAAGTTGGACTACCTTAAGCGTCACTTGAGATCATTACATTATTGCTGGAGAGAGAAAAAGAACGAGCTGTCACTCAAAACAAAATCTGACCCCGAGCGACCCCCAACAAGATTTCTGTTCTTTTCATTTTAAGTGGGTCAAATCAATTGTATTAAATCAATTCATTAATTTAATGAATTAATGAATAAAAATTGCTGCTGTAATTTGATTCTTTTAATAAGCAATGTTACTTGCTATAATCCAAGGTTTTGAACAGGCGTGATACTGGTGTGTGGCCACAGCGTACACATCTGATGTTGCTCACTATGGTCCTCAGTGTGCTCAGGGAGCTTGTGTGTCTGCTCAGACACATGAAAAATTAGAGGGAACATTGCATCCATCCGCTCTGTATCAGCCATAACATTCGCCATTTAGATGTGATGGTTTCACCTCCATCCCTGGCTGCAGCCATGTCGCTACACCTGATATCTGCTGGTACACCGGTATGATATTTGCTTTGGACACCGATATGGGTTTAGTGGAGCTGAAGTTCTTTAGTTTATCTGATTTTGCGTATGTTTGGGTGTTTTGCTGGTTGAAACTTGGATCATTGCGTTTCTTAGCCTCTTTGCATATAAACTTGCAGAAGTAACTAAAGGTGGAAATAGGCCATTATTGTCCACTTTATATTGTGAGCCTTGCGACATCCATTTTACCTGAATTCTGTATGGAAGCTTGTCCAGAATTGGCCCAATTCCATGAGACGTGTCCAGAAAGAGTAGACCAGGCAGACGTCCATTTTCTTTTGCTCCTTGGATCTCCAGTAACGGCTCTCCTACTTCCCTTAGTTTAACATTATCTTTTGTTGTTATTTTGGGAAAGCTGTCTAATCATTGAAATAGTGAATTTTCAATCATTGCAGGAGCAGCGTAACACTCATAGAGTCACTCCTATGCTTTCTGTAAGGCCATTGCGGGATTGTTGACATACACAGAGCGAATGCGCTTGACTTGACTGTTTTCCCAACCATTTTGTCATCAAATCAAGCCCTTGAGTTGCAGAGAGGTGGGCTTCAGCTGTAGCACCAGTAAATGAGGAGTACCATGCTCTGAAATTCTCTGGCTGGTCATCATATTGGTAAAGACCAGAAATGATGAGGTCACGACAGCCATGTATTGTGCAAATGGCTCGGCTGGATGTGGCATACCTGAAGGTGTGTTGTATTGAGGCATGAAAGGGCTGGAGAATGTACTGAGATTGTTCTTTGTTGGCTGAACCTTTGTTTCAATCTCAACTTTGTGAAGGGACGGTGCATTCTGGATAGGCAGAATTGTATGGTGGTTGTTGAGCTTTGACCTTGTGCTCTAAAGCGGTGGCTCTGTGTCTGAAGCGTCATCTCTTGGAGGACTCCAAGTTATGAATGTGCCCTCTAAATCAACATTTTACTTTTGTGTGTCTGGCACTGATGCTGGGTCTTTAGGTTCTTTCCCATTCATTTGTGACTTCACATATTCCCTTGTTCTTTCTCTTATAACTCTGTTTGATTCTGATCTTCTGCTCTCACTTCCATCTTGTACTGCCTCTGCTTGTTCTAGAACTTCTGCTTTGGCTTCTGCAGCGTCTGCCTCTCTTTGTAATGTTAGCACTCGTAGTTCTGCATCGATTTTTAGTTTTTCCAGTTCATTTAATGCCTTTCCCACTTTCAGCTGCGCTTCCTTGCTTGCATATGAGGCTCTCACCTTAGCTGATTTCGCTCTGCTCTCAGCCGGAAACGAAAGTTGCCCGCAAAACCGGAAGTTATGCGGGGAAACCGGAAGTTGTTATTTTCGGTAACTTTACTTTTCCTTTTTCTTAAAATGTTTTTTTTTGTAAACAATTTAATGAACAAATCTATTAAGCTATGACATAACATTACATGTGAAATAAAAAATTGCCTCAAGGCAACACATGCCAGACAAACCAGTCAGATAAAGATGCGGACTTCTTGCGCACAATCACAATGTAATGAGTAATGGCAAGTGTCCATTCAATTATGGTGGAGTAAAGAGTACAAATATTTAAGCAGAAATGTAGTTGAGTAGAGAGTAAACGTTGCTTATATTTTTAATACTCAGTACAAGTACATAGTAGCCAAAAAATACTTTGGTAAAGTAAAGTCCATTTACTCAATTACTTTACATCACTGCGCTCTTCACGACCCACATAAAAAGCAAATTTGAGTACAGGGATAACAGTAGCTTTTAATTGCTCTGATCCTGCCCAAAGAAAGTCATCAACATGACATGCCATTAATCCACTGATCTTACACTTCTCATTCTGTCAGTAAAACACTGCAGGATCAACTTGTGATGTTTTACTGCCATTGTTTAGCAGGATTTGTTTGACTTTGTTGTACCAATAGAGAGATGTGTCTGGAAGTCTTTTGCTACCTGCTTCAGAGGGGGTACAAATGTAAATGTCTCTGGAGAGCCAGAGTTCATGGAATGAACTTTCCATTTGTTCTGACAAATGACAAAAGCAGTCTGAATGACTAAGAGGCACATGTAGGAGAATCCTTTTGTAACTCATGAGTGTTTGCTTCTTCAAAACCTCTTGCCATAAGGTGAGCTTTGGAAACAACACCATTTCAGGTTCAAAATCCTGCACATTGTACCAGATTTTTTACTGCCCCTTGGCTTTCCCTGCTCTGCCTAAAACCTTGGCTGTTTGCAGGACGCTATCACCTCTATTCGAGAATGTGATTATCTGTGTGTGATGTGCTCTAACAAGAATCCCACCACGTCTTATAAACACCATAGCCCCATTCTGACCAATGACTACACGAGGACCCTTCCACTCAGTGTTGTCTCTTCGTTTGTAGTACACTCCGTCTCCTGTCTCGTGCTTCCCATCAGTGGGTCTGATCTGCTTGCGTAGTGCCCTTCTTATTCTTTCTAAGCATTCCACCTCAGTGAAAGCTCTCCTGGAAGCATATAATGCTGCTAAGTGTTGTCCCTCTCTTGTATTGGAAACACCCTCGAGAGCAGGTAGTTTCTTAACCAAAACAGAAGGGATGTTAGGACTTTGACCAAACACAAGTTGGTCTGGGCTATGACCATTCAAATTGATCATTTTCATAATTTTCCATAACAGCCCAGTCAAGAGCAGTCTGCCAACATCCATTTTCTTTTCTTAAGGTGCATTCACACCAAACGCGATTTGCGTGGCACAGGCAGCCAATTTCAATGTAAAGTCAGGACTATTTTCTGCTTCTCTTTTGGAGACATCTCTACTGTAACAAGAACTTTTACTACTGCTCACTTCTGCAGTCTCATCTCTGATGTCCACACAATAATGTCGCGAACTGGTGAGCTCAGAGGCTATTTGTTCCTTGAACATGACAACTCTGTCATTCTCCATGTCCAAAACAGTTCCTGCTGTCTTTAGAGACAGTTTACTCAGCAGCAAAGGAATATCAGATGGCACAATTTCACTGTCAATGTGGCATTTTGTTTTCCAGATTTTTTCAGTGAGCTTCAACCTTCTGTTTGATAAGCCACTGGACCATGTCCAAGCCAAAAAGACCTGCAACTTGGAGATTCTTTTTGCATTATGATAGAATTGCATATTATACCATTTCCTTTATGCTCTTTATTATATTCTTATGTAGAATTTTATGTGTAACAATGCTTAAAGAACATTCTGATCCAACGATCCATATGTCAGCTGTTAAAATCTGCCTGGCTGATACAGCACAAGAGATAAAATAACACAGATAAGTGTCACAATCTGCGTAAATCCTGCTCAAATGTAACAACATCTGCATAAATCTTTTTGCAACCAGTTAACCAGTTAAAAAATAGTGAACAGCCTTGACTGGAACTGCTGTACAAGATACTGTGGTTGATTGTGTCTCCCTAAAAAAATAGTGGTTTCCTGCTTAGCAGCAAAGCTTCTCGGGATCTTTCTACACGTTACGTTGTGATGTCTATCTTTTTGTCTTTGTTTTAATAAATCCTTCTGAACTCTGAACAAGTTCTGTTTTCTCTCATCCAGATCTCAGAGTTTGCCACTACTGCATCATTTTGTGTATCTGAGTTTTTCATGTAACTCTCCAACCATTTTTTTTTTTTACCAAAAACAGTACATGTGCATGTTGTGTCAATGATGGCTGATCCTTGTGATTCAGTTAGAAAAATCTCTGACTCTCTCACAGTTGCTCCAGTGAATAATGTTATGTTACATTCTTCCACACCTTCATCTTTTGTCAATTGTACATCATTTTTCTGATACGAACAATCTTTAACCCAAAGGTAAATTCTCTGGCAGATGGCGCATCTAGTTCTCCTCCCATACTTGCAGTTGCCGCTGTCTGGTCTGTGATGAGCCACTGCTCCCTTTTAATTTACCCGCTTGTCTTTGAATTATAAAAAAGCGGTATCAGTGCTTTTACTTGTTTCTGTGGTTTTTCCTCCAAAAAAGCGCTTTAATGCAAACTTAATGGATGCAAATGTTAAGTCTGTGCACGATGTGAGAGCGGGTTTCCTGCTGTTCTCATTAAGACAGGCTGTGTCAAGAAGTTTAAATGCCAAAACAGCGCCCGGCAGAGTCATGCCTTACTTTTTCATACGATTGTATCTATGTTCAAACTTTATCCACCATGGACATTGCACTTTCTTTAGATATTAAATCAAAATGCTTCGTAAGCTTGGTGTTTGTCTTCTCTTAAAAGAATTGTGTACAGATTTTGCAAGTAAAGTTTCCAGTCCATTATCTTTGTTCAGATCCTCCGTGGATATTTCCAAAGCCATGTCTCTGGCTCGCCCTTTGAGCCCCAGCTCCATGGCAAGCACCTGTTTCTTTTTATCCAAGTCCGTAACAAGTTTCCACATGCCGACTTCATTTTTCCAGCCCTCATATGATTCTGTTTCGTCCAACTTTAGCGGCATTCTATAGTTCTGAATAGTTGGAACCATCCTCTGCTACCATGAAAAGTCCAACAAGCACAACGTTCAATTCTGTTGCTCTTTATTTTTCGCTCCCATACATTTACATTGCTACATTGCTACCTGCCTAAAACAACACACACAGAGAGCTTGCAATAGAACAAAGTCTCGAAGGAAGCTACAACAAGAAGTTAACAGACACGAGCGCATGTACTCAAAGTTGGACGAGGCTTGGTGCAAAATGTAAAAGTGGTGAAAATCTGGTGAATCTTGCTCCAGGTATTTTCTTTTTTGCTCTATTCCATCATATGAAATACTTTGTAAGATACGACCGGGGGGATTCCGGCTGGGAACAAAACAAAGTTATTCATTTCTCCTCCATGATCAATTTTTTAAATTGTTGGCACTTCTGCGTTTTGAAAAAGACGCTATTCATATGTAGATCCAAGCCAGAGCCCTTGATTGTTTAGACTTCAACTGGTTTAACTTTTGATGGGCATTCAGTCACCATGCATTTTGTATGTAAAGCTTAAAACATGGTAACATGCGAATGTAAGAGTTTTGAGAGTGGAAGTCCGAAATGCATATACCTGTGTTTTCATAAACACAAAGTAGTCACTTGAACGCGCATTTACGAGCCTGGTGTGAATGTAGCCTATGAAATGATACAATGTCGTTATGTTGTTTAAAAAGTCAGTAGGATCAGAAGACCCAACATTCTTTCTGTTTCTGATTTTTCTTTCTTTCTTTTTAATTATGGCTACAGTAGCCTACTTTAGCTCCAAGTTAGCTTAGCTGTTGTTGTTAGTTCCATCCATTTTTTTCAGCCCGCCATCCCTCTCGGGGTCACGCTGCTGCCAGAGCCTGTCGCGGGTCCTGATGGACCAAGGCAAAGGTACATCTGGACAGGTCTAGGGGCTCCAGCGGGCGCACCCGCCTCGCCTGTCGCAGGAGTAAACTGCCCGGCTAAGTGGCGATCCCCCGCTCTAAAAGTGCCGCCGCTGGCCAGTGTTGCTACAAGGTACAAGTTGCAGGGAAATGTACTTTGGCACAACACCGGCACCGGAGGGCAGCAGCAAAGAGACGGGGATCCCTCCGATACCTGCCCTGTCGTTTTTAGGTTTGCTCATCATTCTCCTAACATCTCTCTTTTTTGACACTACTTCCGGGTTTGTTGCATTGTTTAGATGCTTCGCTGTTGTCGCCTGGTTAACAAGAAAGAAACCAGCTGTAAATATTTTTTTTTTACCCAGCAGAGCTACGGTATCAAGATCATTTCCCTACCATTGGATCAATAACATTCTAAAAGGTTTCATTCTATTGTAGTTGTGATTGTAGTAGTCGTAATGTGCAGGCGCACTCAGCTGATAAGATGTTCCAGGACTCAACGTTTATGCCTGTGACCCCGTGACATTTTTGACAGTTTTTTAACAGGAGAAACCCGTATTCAAGCAAAAGTCGTATTCAAAACAGAGATGTTAAACATAAAACTACATGTTGTTTTCATATTTTTCTGCAAAGTTGTGCACAAATCAACACTTTGTCTTTATGAATACAACCTTATCTTTATGAATGCATTTCTTTTTGAAAGTTTTCTTATCCCATAGTTCACCTGGGAATTTGAGAGGATTGTGTGAGTGAAGAGGTTGGGGAATTGGAATGGTTTCCTTCTGTTATATTTCAATAAACATGCAAATGTCACAAAAACGGAGAGAGCTGGTTCCATTTGCAGCAGGTTTATAAGCAAAGTCAGGCAGGAAGCAGCCAGGCTTCACTATAAGTCCACAGAGCTAAGTCGGAGTCCAGGATCAGGCAGAAGGTCCGGGCAGGCGGAAAGGAGCAGCGTCAGGAACCAAGCAGGGTCCGGTAACAGGTGGCCCGGACAGATAGAATGCTTGGTATGCTGGCAGAATGACACCGGCAATCCTTTGCATTGAGTGTGTGTCTGAGCAGTGCTTACATGTCCTGGTGGCTGATGACATGATGAGGACCAGGTGTGGAGATGGCTGCAGTCAGGATTCAGGTGATTGCTCTTGCGGATGATTAGAGGGGGAGCCAGCGTTGCCTCCTGACAGTAAACCACTGCGACATGTTTTTTGAATATAGTAAAAGTGCTTCATAAACAAAAGCCATCATTTTTTGCTGCCATCTTGTGTGTTGTTGGCTGTGATGGCACTTGGTTGTTATACTTTTACATTTTTGTAAAATAATACTTTACATTAAAGTAAATAAAATATAGTAAAATTAACCTATTATATCTAAGTCTAAATAGTATTTTCCAATATCAAAATAATTGATTTACCTCACTTTGAAACAGTTTTATCATGGTGTAGTTCAATTCGGTTGGTTTAATAACTTCCTCAGGCAGATCGATCGGCTTGAGTTGTAGGAATAACAATTAAGTCAACTAATTGTTACACTCTTGCTAGTGTATTTTAAATGCTTTAAAACAGTCTGCAGTATTTTCAGGGCAATGTCGCTTTTGCAAGATGTGTTTTGAAGAATGAAACGTGGGTGTGTAGCGATCGATACCTGATGTCATGAGTGTGGAGAGTTGGCTTGGCTTTTTTTCGCTGCTTCACGCCACACAACTGTGTTCTGGCCCAAGACAGACGTACTTTGGGATCAGATGCACTGTGTTGTAATGGTCAGTGGTTAAGCCTAGTCATAAATGCCCTTAGGGGTGGTTACAGGCTGTCTGTGGGTGAAAAACGGGCAAGCCTGTATGGGGCAAACAGGTGGCCCACACTAAATATAAAG
This sequence comes from Oryzias woworae, assembly GCA_016861445.1. Taxonomy (NCBI): domain Eukaryota; kingdom Metazoa; phylum Chordata; class Actinopteri; order Beloniformes; family Adrianichthyidae; genus Oryzias; species Oryzias woworae. The sequence continues at coordinate 366,591 of BOLG01001191.1, forward strand.
GTTGTAGACCGCTCAATCCTATGGGCGCACCTGCACAGCCCATGCGTGCAACATTTGAACGTGCTCAGTAAGAAGCTGGTACTACCACCTCAATAATGGCTAGAGTGTGGCGTTAGGGTACGAGTGCATGTGACTCAGGCTTTAGTGAACTCCTAAATTACTCATGCAATAAACCTGAATGCTGATCGAGAAAGAAGGAGCTTTCTTCATGATTTGTTCATCTGTTTTCCTAAATTTTCCTCAGCATGAAGTCTGTGTCACAAACTGTTTCTCAGTTGTCTTGCCCTTTCAGCCAAGCTTTTCCTGCTGCTTGTTAACATCTTCTTTCAGTCTTCCAACGCTGCAGTCGGCTCACAAGACACACATTTGTTCAGAGCCAAACAGCTAACAAAACACCATCAAGGCATTTTCATTTGTCTCACAGAAAAAGCTCAAGTTTATTTAAACTCAGCCACTTTGCTTTTCTTCTGTCTGTAAGTCAGAGAGATCTATAAAACCATCGTTTTCTGCTTGTCTGTGAAGAGATTTCAATAAACTCTATGTCGCCTTTCAACACAACATTTGGTAACAACAACACCATCATTGCCAAGGTTTTGCTGTGTCCACAACACCAACACATGAGCTGATGAAAGAGGCTGTGGGAGATCCAAACTCCAGGTCAAGCAGCTCACAGCGCTTCATGAGAAAGAAATGTGTGGACTCTGCAAGCAGAGGTCACAGCTAAAGTTAACACTGATGCAGCATTGGATCGCGTTTAACGTTGCATCGCCAATAAAATTCCAGTCATGGGCGATGACACGTTGGCACATTTTTCACTTTTGAGGTGCGCTCAAACCTGGAGGGTAACAGTGCTGAAAGATGACAGATCACACTGAGCTTTCTGTAACAGAAGAACTGTCTCCTGTTGCCAGTTTTACAAGAATATTTCAGTCTCTTCTCAAAAAGGCAGAGAGAAGAGCTTCTGTGTTCATGTGACTGTTACAGCCCCCCAAAAAGGAATCGAACTGCTTCTACCAGTCATGTCTTTTCTACAGCGTCAATACAGTGATATTTGCAATTATATGGACAGAAGAAATGAAAGTGAGTGTTGGGGAGTTGGACCTTCACCCAAATGAAGAACTCCAACATAATCTATGACTGATTGGTAAGCCCATCCCCCAGAACTTCAGCGCCACCCTCCAAGCAAAAGTACAGAGTTGAGGTAAGAGCTGCACATGGGACAAATCTGAAGACGTCAGAATCATGACAACGTTTGAGGATGTCTGCTGGGTGACCACGGTGGTAACAATGGTGTAGTGAGGAGGTGCAGGAGATTGTGCATACAAGACAGGCTGAGGAACGCCTGGACTGACATGTTTTCTTCTTTGTGCTTTTTTTCTCGTCCTTGTCGGAGCCCGTTCTAGGAAATGCCTCCTCCAAATGAGTAACTACTGGAAATGCATGAACTGTCCAGACAGTTTGGTTAATGTCAGCTTCTGGTTCTTTTCTAAAGAACACTGTGATTGAAAACAAACCAACCAAATAATGTTTTGCTCTGCCCACCAACACCAAATCTATAAGACCTTTTCAGCATGAAGACGCTGTGAAATTATGGGGGCTGCTTTGTGATGTAATTGCTAACACGCTCGCCTCACACTGAGAAGGCTCTGGTTCAAACCGTGGCTGGGTTCTTTCTGCGTGGAGTTTGCATGTTCTCCTCGTGCATTCATGGGGTTTTCTCCAGGCACTCCGCTTTCCTCCCACACTACAAAGACATGCTTCATGCTTCAATTGATGACTCACCCAACAATGTCTGGGTTGGCTCCAAAAACCCTGTGACCTTGAAACTGATTCAGCGGGTTCAGAAAATGGATGGAGGAATGTGAAATCCTGATTGTACTTTGGTTTCAAGTTACCTTTCCTCTTTCTGAGGCATCCTAAACATCTGCTCACGTGATTCCTGTGAACAAACAGGTCAGAGCAGGTGAAGCTTTACTTTGAGATGGACTGGTGGTTTCACAGAGAATCGGATCCGTGTGGTCTGACCCTCAGATTCACAGCTACGGTCTGAGGACGTCTCCTTTACCAAACCTACATGAAGATGTTATTCCCTCCTGAGATCATCAGCCATAAATCACTTCTCCCACCTCATCAATACACAGTCAATGGCTCCCTGAACACACAAATATTCAGTATGCATGTGAGCAGACATGCGCACATCCCTCCACAAATAAAAATCAATTCCAGATCCACCAGCTAACACAAAAGTCTTTTTTCCTCATCTTGTCTTTTACAATAACATCCATTCACTTTGTGTCTTTTCCAACCTGTCCATCTTTCTTTATTCCAGACGCTATTGATGGATCTATTGAAGCAGAAAATTCTCTCATCAAAAACCCAGCAGCCTATAGCCAACCAGCTAACACAGAGGGATTCCAGGGGGTGGGAGCATGTAGGTGAGATTTTAAAGTTTACGAAGGTTTTCTTTGTAAACACACGTTCTTTTAAACTGCTGTTTAGTGTTTTAAAGCCTTACTTATTTAAGGGACTCAACTAAAAATATGTGAGCAGTCTTTAAGCTCAGAGGAACATGTGGTGCAGCTAAACATTCACACATCAGACAAAGAGAAAACAAATTAAAAGCTGTCAGCTGACAGAAAGTCTAAACTCCAGTCAGCCAGCAGCACAAAGAGCTTTAAACATGTTATTAAAATCCACTCACACGCAGATGAAACACAGTAAATTTTTCCCTAATGGAAGAAGTGACAGATAAAAATAGACTTTGAAGAAATTTCTACAAGCCAGTCCATTAGAGTGATGGATTGTCATCCTGCAGCTACGCATTTTTCAACACATCTGTGTGTCCAGCAGGGACAACATACATCTGTGTTAGTGTTAAATGCAAATATATCCGGGCTGCCGGGTCATAAATCTCCTGATCCTAGACTGCTTAGCGGCAGGGAAACAGTCCTGTTTCAGTCTGACACTTTACTTTAACATGTTTTCAGACTTTTCCCAACAGAAAGGGACACTCAGAAAACACACTGCAATACATCCTATGCACTCGTTTCACTCTCCCAATGTAACCTCACATTTCAACTGATGCGCCCTCCAGAGGACAGGAAGCGATCGTTGTTACGTGCTCTCCATTTTATGTAGGTGAAGATTTTCCCATTTTAAGCTTTTGGGATCTGAACACTTTTGGGCTGGGGTAAAGGCTGGGGTTAGGGTTACTCATGTACTTTCCCCTTCCAGTCAGTGATGTCAGCCGCCATTTTGTCTTCTGCCAGATCCCCCTCAAGTTCCTGGGGAGAGGAAATGCCAAACTACCAAATCAACTGTTAAATGTTACCATCATGGCATTCTAAAACTGGATCAGGGTAAATCAAGAGAGGCTATATGTTTAATAGTTAGTAGGCCTGCATATAAACTGCAATTCCACCGTCACCGCGGTATCAGCCCAGTGCGGAATGCATACTGCAAAAGGAGGCTTAAATGTATGGGGTAAGGAAACTGTCAAAAAGAAACGTATTCATAAAGAAAACAATGTATTCATAAAGAAAAGTCTGTTTTGTGCACAACTTTACAGAAAAAATATGAAAACAACCTTTAGTTTACATTTCACATGTCTGCTTTAAATTCGACTCTTGCTTGTCTTGAAGCCAAATTTCTCTTGTTAAATCGCTGTCAAAAATAAACATCGAGTCCTGCAGCATCGATTCATCTAAACGAGCATGATTGAATTAAACTTTATAGAATGTTATTGATCCCCTGGCAGGAAAATGATCTTGTTACTGTTGCTATGCTGGAAAAACCAGATAAAAACAGCCAAGTCCTGCTGCTTTTTTTATTTTTATTTTGCCAGGCGACATCAGTGGAAAGGCCAGGCTAGATTTTGAGCACTCTCAAAAAAAGTGGAGTAAAAATTGTAATGTAATCTTATTAGTATGGTGTGACAGAGGAGTTCAAGGTGGAGGACCAAGGATTAGCTTTGAGCTCTTTCTTGTTTGCTATGGTGATGGGCAGACTGACAGACGAGGTTAGACAGGAATCTCTGTGGACTGTGACGTTTGCAGATGACAATGTGATTTGTAGTGAGAGCAGGAAGAAGGTGGAGGAACATTTAGAGAGATGGACGTTTATCCTGGAAAGGAGAACAATGAAGGAAAGCTTCAGCAAGACAGGGTACCTGTGTGAAAATGAGAGGCACACATGAGGAACAGTGAGGTTACAGTATTGACTGGATGTAGGCACTGGGTAAAGCAGCTGTGACGTCACCTAAAAAAATGCCTTACCTCCAGTGCAATTAAGCCAATTCAGTTGTCTTTTCTTCTCAGTACAGACTCTGCCATTTAGAGCCAGTCAACAGGGATTAGTCTGAGTCAACGCTAAATAGCAATCGCATCATCTGGGTATCAACTGGGAATCAAACCCTGGTTTCCTGCGTGCCAGTGCATGCCTGTCCTGCTCTTAATCAACTGAGCTATCCAGCCACCCTTTTCTAGAATTTGTTAATAGCTCATCATTGTTATATTCCAGGTATCAACTGAGAATCGAGCCATTTTTTCAATTGTATGACAACATTAATTCAGCACTAATATATTCGTTCTGTCAATTAAAAAAAGGAATGAGAATAATCACACTATTGGATTGTGCTTAATCAATTATTAAATCATTAATCGCAATGTTTTACAGGTGAAATTGTACACGACAATATGCAGTTTTGGAACATAAAAAAGGCCAGAGAGAAAATGTTTTCCTACATTTTTATTGTCTGAAATGTTTACATTTGTAAAGTGTTAACTTAGAAGTTTAATTTTTGTGCACAAAACACATCAACAGTCAGATAAGCAGAACTCTAAAGACTTGAATGTCTGCAGTTTTACTCCAAGAAAACAAAGATACTGATATCCAGCCATAAGAAACTATCAGTGTGTTTCTGCACTTTAATCAGGGAAAGGCAACTCCAGGCCTCGAGGGTTACAGTGTCTGCATGATTTCCAGATATCCAAGCCTTACTCATGACTGATCAACTGGTTCCGGTGTGTCCAGCCAATTAGAACATGCCAGAGCATGGTATGTTGGAAAACATGCAGGAATGTGGCTTTTGAGGCCTGGAGTTGCCCATCCCTGCTTTAAATTGTCTGGGTGAATCCTCAAATCTGATTAGTTACTGGATGTTGACGTGCAACTAAAAAAGTAGTTCCGGTCACACAGCCCAAATGTTCTGTGCAGGCTTCTTTAAAACAAACTTTTAGATTCATCTTCCAGACAAAAACTAGCGGGAAGAGGTGATTTTTCCCTTTGAACTGATATTTTATTGAACCTATTATGACGATCAGAACATATATCACTTTCCTTTGCCGTTTTTATCTCGTGGTTTGGCAATCAGTCAAGTAAATATAAATGTATACATTCATTTCCTTTAAGATCTGGAAACTTACCTTCAGCCGTTGATAAGCTAGTTTTATGAGAACCGTGATACGTTATATCTATAAATATCTGGAATATACATTTTTGGATATAAACATGACGGAAGTCCTTTTAATCCTTGTTTAGCTCTGCAATGATGCAAAATGTCACTCAGCTCCAAACTGTCCTGGGACATTCATGCGCCATTATGTTCATAAACATGTACATGCCTGACTACTAAACAACAGCAGGCAGCACTGACGCGAACCGTGGGCATCAAAGTGGTCAGTAAAAATAACCAACTTTCTCTAGAAGCAGTGAAGACTTTTTAAGCAGCAGAGCAGTAAACACATCAATCACTGGAGCAGTAGTTATTAATTCACCTCCCTGCTGTGGTTTACGCTGCATTGCTTTGTAACATGTTCAGCCTGTGAGTGCGTACACGCTCTGATCCATCACTCATCACAAGGCTCAAACAGTATTCTCCATCCTGACACCAGTTTAAAATCCAATCAAAAGCACTTCCAAGGCCTAAGTGACATAAACAAACAGTTTCTGTGATGATGGATTCTGCTGAAACCACGCGAAGGGAGAAATGACACAGAACACGGAGAAAGTTCAGAAAAAGAAAGAGTCAGCAGGAAAAAACAAACAGGACAGACACGGGGCTGAGATGTGAGGTGGAGGTAAAGTCATCTGTCTTCAGCTCACCGATGTTCACATGCAGTAAACATCAATAAATATGTATGAAGGGAGAGGGTGTGGACGGACCAGGCGTTTGAACACAGGTGGGATGTAGTCATCATTTTAAGGCCATTCTAAAAACCACACCAAACAGTCCAGGTCAGAGGAGGGGGTTCACGTCTAAAACTATGGCTGTACTCCTTTTATCTTTGTGATCTTCTTCACAGTGTGGGGGTAGAGCCCAGACATCCCTGTCCCCGAAGGCCTGTGTTCGTTCACGCTTAAACCCTTATTCTCATGTACCTGTGTGGGGGCTGACCCGTCCTAGTGCTGCGGGTTTTTGGGTAATCGGGCCCGTGCAGGACTGCAGAAAGGAGCAGCTGTATCTTAAGAGGAGGTGTTCCTTTGGGGCTTGTGTGGCCACTTAAAGGACATCATGAAACTTGAATGTACCGTTGTTGTGCATGTGGAAAGTGTGTTGTGACGTATTTGTCAGAATAATGTAAATTACATGCACTTATGGCATACAAGAAGCATTGTCCTTTACACAGCTGCACACATGGGATACATGAGTCCCTGTTGGATGTCCGCTTAAACTATTGTCTCCTTTCATCATTTCTAACGGTCTGTCTTACCATGTGAAAAGCACTAACAGGTTTCTTGCGCAGAGCGTAGAATTCGGAGGGATCGAAGAAAAAAAAGACAAAGTGCCTGCATCTTGAGTACTTCCTCCTCACTGGTTTTACCCTCATAAGGTTGATAAGTGTTCACTAGGATCTGTTGCTCGCTGCATGATTGTTGGAAAAATGTTCATGAACATTTTTGCTCTACGGGCTCACAAAGCCTTGACATTCTGTGTACACCACCTGAACATCATTTTGTTAAACATAAATTCAGACTCTCAACCCATTAAAACAGCTTACTGACAGAGCTGCCCCCTGTTGATAGAAATACATCAATTCAAATGACAAATAACACTGTCAAAAGGATAGACGAAGTTACTTTTAAATGTACATTACTCCTTCCATCTAAGGGCCCGATCACACCGCCCGAACTTTGCTGGAACGTACCTGGAGCAGCGCCAAATTTTGACAACGCTCGTCACCGCGCACGAAATGGGAAAAAAAATCAAACACACGGGCGTTGGTGTAGCACTGAGCGAGCGTTGATGTAGCGTTGGTTGCTTCAGCGTAGGTAGAAGGCGTTCTGCGCATGCGGCATCTTTTAGGTTCCGTTGTGATATAGTTTTGGGGCTAATTCGATGTCCATTTCTTCCCGTGCTTTTGGCCGATCACTGGTCCCACTCCAGCTCTGCTATAACAACGTCTCGTCAAAGTTCATCGCTGCCATGGATCTCTGCTTCAACGCCAAACCAAACGTCCACGAACCTGCGTCTAGCCAAACTTTGACTGGGCGTCTGTGGAGCGGAGGGGGGACTTTCTCGGAGTGGAGAATGGACCTCTCCTCACCGCTGCAATATTTTGAGTAGCTCAAAACTTTCTGAGCGGTGGGAGGGACCCTCAGGAACATCAGTGGTGGCCGAGTGGATACAGTGATGAACGGTCACAAACGGCGAGGGATTTTTTTCACCGCTCCAGGAACGTTCCAGCAAAGTTCAGGCGGTGTGACCAGGCCCTAAATTCAGGGTTAGGCTATGTCTAACTTCATCTATCATCCAACAGAAACAAAAATATCTAAAGCACTATTGTCAAACATTTGATAATCCCGTTCCATTTGTTCATTTCAATCAAAATGAAACAACCTTCTTGCTGTGAGGCAAGAGCGCTAACCACTGCGCCACCGTGCAGCCCAAAATGAAACAAACAAACAAAAAAAAAACAATTTCAGGTCTGCGTTTTTTTTTTATTTTCCTGACTACTACCAGTACAAACTTATCAACTTTAGATCATGACTAACCAGTGTAAAGGTTATCTGAACACATCACTTCTGGATGAAGCACCACAGACAAATCCAGAAATCTAAACTGGAAGATTAATGTTTCCAATGGAAAGAAGTCGTTCATCTGCTGATCAGTCATCAGCAGATATAAAGCTTTCAAAGATGCTCAGATCTCAGCATCAGTGTACAGTATATGTGCAGATAGCAGCTGATGGTACAGAGAAGAGCGTGTTGACTGTAGATAGTCTGTCTGGGATAGCAGAGATGTACAAACCTCTGTTTGTAAGGACTGTTTTATCTGTTTCCTGTTTTCCAACTGTTGGCACTGTTGTGTTTAAACACTGTTGCGTTTTTCACATTTTAAAGTGCTGGCATTGTGCTTTCCCCACAGAGATATCTTTTTGTTGGCGACCACTCTCCTCTCCCTGCCTAAACACAACAGCCTCTGAAACATCACGTGTGTCTGTTCCACCCAATTACTAAAGGAGGCAGCAGAACTTGGAGTATTCTGAGAGATGACCAATCAGAGATCACCAAGGAATTACCTGAAAAAACCCTGATTATCTGAAATAATCCACACTTAACTAGAGATAACCAGGGTTAAACGACGACACAAAGAGTTATTTTGAACAATCTAGGACTCCTGAAATAAGTTAACCTGGGGTAACTAGAGAAAACTGGACTTAACCTGAGATAAAGAATTATGACTGGAAAATCCCAAGATAACCATTGATAACCCGAGCTGCTGTAAAATAACCTGAATTACACAGCGATAACTTGAGATGTCTCGAGATAAGGTAACCTGAGTTAACCAGTTATAACATGAGATAACCTGAAACAAAGTGAGATAACCAGAGGTCCACCGAGATGACCTAAGTGCACAGATTGAAGCATCTCTCAGATCACTTCTTCATCAAACTCAGATGCTTCTGTAATAAATGTGTGCAGCTACAGTCAAGTATCAGTTTAACTCTATAGAGCTTTAGCTCCAGTGTTTACATTCTACCGTAACTACCGTAACTCTTAGCCCGTTTATGCAGTTATGAAAAATTCCAGTGGATTCTGAAGCAGAGAAAAGCAGCTTTGCATTGACATGCAGCACTACAGTAAAGTGTTCATGCCAACAGCGTCAGTCAGTCGATTCTGTGGTGGAGGAAAGTGGCTTTGTGCCGTTGTTTTACATAAGTAATGTGTTGCATATGGGTGTAAAGCTGATATGAAAAGCTGCATTTCTCTGATTCACGTTGACCACGTAAACCGTCGAGGAGTTTGGTATGTCAAAGAGTGTGTGTTATTTAGGTGTCACCGTTGGTAAAGGATTAGCTGGAAAAAAAGAAAACAGTTTTCCGTCTTTTATCCTGTCATGTGACCTGCTATCTGAGAGAGGTTGAACACTTTCCTGACTGCTTTAAAGATCACAAGTGCCTGCCAGTTTGAGGCAGTATATTTACTGAAGATCTATCAATAGCGTGCAATGCTGAGCTGCCTGGTCTGCAGACGCACACATGCTCTTCACAGTAAAGGTCATCATCCATGACTGGATTGCAGCCAGTCCCACCGTTTTCTTTCCTTCTTTAGCTTCTGAATGGATTTGGTTTGAGTTTTCTGCCTGTGGTACAGCTGGTCTTTAGGGTTTGTGAACATGGATGTTCAGAAAGTGCAGGTCTTCTGGGTTCAGAACTGCTTTAAAGTGAAGCTATCTGTGGCCTTGGAACTGCAGAACTCTGCTCTGTTTGGCTTGTTCAGCTGAATTTTATCTGCTTCTCTGTCCCATAAAACCTTACTATTGACAGGCAGCTCCACATCGACCCTCCCTCCCCCCCTGCATATCCAGCCCACATTTTTCTTCCCTATGAGTATTAGTTTATTGAATAAGTGGCATCTGTTTTCCTGGCCCCGTCACCGTAAGGCGAGGTATTTCTCACTGACGCCCAGTGCTGATTTATGCGCTGCTCCGACTCTCCCCACAAAAAATAAAGCTAAGCAAAAAATTTCCAATACATCCTCCGTCCAGCCACCCACACTCCTCCTCTCCCTCCATCCACGCTGTATATAATTAACTTGGCAGATGTTTTACGAACTCAGACACTTTTAAATGCTCCTCACTCTCCTCCACAAACTCCCACTCACTGTCACACACAAATGGTGCGATCATGACAACACCCAAGGCATCCATTACAACTAAAGTGTCCAATTTCCCAGTGAGAGCAACAGTTTGATTTGGTAAAAACTGTCAGACTTGCAGAGCTGTCAAACACGGTGCTGCTGTTAAACACACGTTCTCTTTTAACCTCTGAAAAGTTCTAAAGGAGAGTGTTCTCCTGCTTTTGATGCATACGTGATGCATACGTCATTCAGACTAAAAAAAAGGGTACAAATTAAAATATTAAAAATACTATCATGACTAATCTCTCATTCATAACAAAAATCAGATTTTTCATGGAAATGAACTCAGTAGTCATTTTATAAGTTATACTGTCCAACTGCTCATTGTCACAAATTCCTTACCAGCCAATCACATGGCAGACATGGTCCAGATGATCTGGTGCAGTTCAAACTGAATAAAACTGATTGAAATGACTTTGAATGTGTCTGAGTATTTCAGAAATGCTGATCTACTGGGATTTTCACCCACAACCATCTCCAGGGTTTACAGAGAATGGTCAGAAAAAGAGAAAATCTCCAGAGAGCAGCAGTTCTGTGGGAGGAAATGTCTTGTTGATGTCAGAGGTCAGAGGAGAATGACCAGACTGGTTCCAGCTGATAGAAAGACAACAGTAACTTAAATAACCGCTGGTTACAACCGACGTCTGCAGAAGAACATCTCTGAACACACAACACGTCCAACCTTGATGCAGACGGGCTACAGCAGCAGAAGAACACACCGGTACCACTCCTGACAGCTAAGAACAGGAAACTGAGGCTCCAGTTCACAGGATCACCAGAACTGGACGTTGTCTGGTCTGATGAGTCTCCATTTCTGCCGTAGGGTCAGAATGTGGCATCAACAACATGAAAGCATGGATCCATCCTGCCTTGTATCAACAGTTCAGGCTGGTGGTGGTGGTGTAATGGTATGGGGGATGGGCCCCTTAGTACCAATGGATCATGGTTCCAACGCCACAGTCTACCTGAGTGTTGCTGCTGACCATGTCCATCCCTCTATGACCACAGTGTACATCACATCTTCTGATGCTGCTTCCAGCAGGATGAGGCTCCATGTCATCAAGCTGGAATCATCTCAGACTGGTTTCTTCAACATGACAATGAGTTCACTGGACTACAGTGACCTCCACAGTCACCAGATCTCGACCCAATAGAACACCTTTGGGATGTGGTGGAGCGGGAGATTTACATCATGGATGTGCAGCCGACAAATCTGCAGCAACTGTGTGATGCTGTCATGTCAACGTGTATCAAACTCTGAGGAATGCTTCAGTAACTTGTTGAATCTATAATACCAAGGATTAAGGCGGTTCTGAAGGAAGAAGGGGGTCCAACCCGGTACTAGAAAGGTGGAGCTAATAAAGTTGCTTGTGAGTGTGTTCTTTGTTTACTAAATATTTCTTCTTTCTGCTCTTGTTCATTTTGGTTTTTGTTATATCATTTTGGATGTCTGTGAAGATGAGAAGCCTTGTGAGGAGCGTAACGGGAGCTCACCTGTCAGGATTCTGAGGGCAGACATGCATTTGCAGCAGGATCCTCTGGGTGAAAGTCTTGAAGCACTGCCCACACTTCCACAGATGCCAGTCGCTGAACTCGCTGCTCAGCTGGCTGGTGGAGGTCGGGCTCGCCAGGACTCGTTGGTTCTTGGACCCTAAATGACCGAAACTGGGGTCCGACTGAGCTCCGACCTTGTCCAGCAGAGAGAAACTCCGAGAGCAGGGGGAGTGGGGGAAGACCATGGAGCGGATGAGGGTGGGGATGGCAGAGGAAGACGACGAAGAGGAAGAAGGCTTGGCATTTTTGCTGAAGCTCTGCAGGGACTCTTGTCTGCTCATGGCTTCCATTACTGTGGCAGGAACGTTCACTGAGAGAAAAAACAAAACAAAAAGAAATGATCTGGTTGTGTAGATGTTCGCTGCAGGATGAGATTGAAGAAAGGGTTCAGTGTCAGATAATCTCTGTGACAAATGGTGGAGGCTCTGAAAACTCTGACAAAGAGACAAAGGTTTCATAAAATGCTTTAAAGACAGCTGGTGTGAACAAAGATGAGGAATACAACCCTGACAGAAATGACAGACCTGCACTTCTAATAACTTTTGTTTGTCAATCAACACGCTAGGATGCAACCTGACATGAAAACGACTAAGCAAATGGGTGGAAACAAATCAAAACGTTTTAGCTTCGTCTGACAGGAGAGTTTTCCATCTGGTAAATTGATTCAAGCAGGGCGGGTTCAGAGGTGGTCAGACATTAAAATAATGCAACATGCAACAAAATCAAAACGATGACAGAGATGTTGGCTTGTAGTTTTTTTTCAGATGCATTCAGTGTTGAAAGAGCATCACCAGCGGTGGTGGTAACAGATCAGTATTTGGCAATATGATGGAAAAAAAGAACTCTCTTTACTTAAGTTCAACAGTCTGGAGTCAGTCTGAACCTCATCCACTTTTTTCTACTTAGAAATTTCCAGTGTGATTAAATCAGGACACACACACACACACACGCACACACAAACACACACACACACACACACACATGCACACACACATGCACACATGCAAACACACATGCACACACACACACGCACACAGACACAAACACACAAACACACACACAAACACACACGCACACACACACACACACACACACACACACACAAACACACGCACACAAACACACACAAACACACACGCACACACAAACACACACACACACAAACACACACACACACACACACACACAAACACACACACACACACAAACACACACACACACAAACACACACACACCGCCTTAAGCATGTTTTGCTTAGTCTTCGCTCTAACTCCTCCATCATTCCTTCTTTTTTTTTTGACTTTGTCCATTACCTTTTCCTCCTGTCATTCTTCATTTTTTTTACTCTTGAATATATGGTATTTAAGTACGCTCAAAAGCCTTTAAAAAAAATAATAAAAAAACTTGAATGAGTTTTGGTTGTGTTTACTGATGTCAAAGCGACTTGAAGAGTTAAAAACGAGGTGTTGTAACTAAACTATGCTATCATGACTAACGAGTAGGGTGTCAGTGTGAGTTTCTTTTACATGTTAATAATAAGGTTGGCAGTTAGCAAAAACACAGCAGCGTTTGTTTTAGCAGCATTAGTGGGTTTTTTCACGTCTTGCTAACAAGGTTAGGAGTTACAGGTAATGTGAATACGTTGATGTGGCTGACATGTAGAGCGTTTTATAGACCATTCATCATCTGGTACGCCCTATTGTGCAGAAAAAATGGTACTCCTACATTTTACTGAGTAATCATAAATCCATAATGACCTTTTGTCCCCAAAAGTAATCTGACCCAAAGAAATAAAGCCTGGAGTGGGAGGGGCACATTTACTACCCACTTTGACTACCCTCCAAAAATGTCCAACTGGGCGGACAAAATAAAGTAAGTGTTATGGAGTAACTTGCAAATCAATCAAAAATAATAAATAAAGCAAACCAACCAAAAGGTTCTTGACACCAGCAATACATTTTTCACTCCTTTTTGTGTGGAGTTGGAGTTTTTTGGTCCCTGAGTTTAGCTGATGGCAGAGATTACCCTGAGTTAATCCAGAGGTTAAAGAGATTGATAGATTTGTATCTGCATCAAGACTGCCCGTAATGATGAAAATGATGGGACCTCTTTCTTAAATGCATGTAATGCTCACTTTTGTCTGCTGTTTTTGCCTCACAAAAAAACATGCTCTACTATTTAAAGTTTTATTTTTTTTTACACATGATTCTATTTGCGCTGGCTCTGTTTTGAACAAACAACAAATTTGAACACAGATCTTGGCAGGATAAAGAAATAAGGCCCCTAAGAGGAGCTGATTCAGGATGAAGTGTTGCGGGTGAAGGAAACAGACAAGTACAATAACATTAACAGGGAAGAATCCATTATATAAAAGTGTGTACATTAGATTTGGGGTAAACCAGCTCTTGGTAGCTGTCCTCACTTGACCCTAATGTCAGCTGCGTTGTGTTCTGCAGTCTGACTAACTGACAACTTTGAACTTCATAACCCTTCATCATGCTGGGACTGACCTTCAGGGGACATGTTGGGCTTTTTTCTCTGAGCTGAATTATGGTTTTCTTTCTGTAAAATTGGTTTGCAAAAACTTGGACAAGCAGGAAGTTAAACAACACAGAAACATTTGTGTTTTACCCCAAAGGAGCAGAAAATATGAGTTAATTAGATTATTAAATACATTAAAATGACCAGAACACAGGACGTGGTGCCCCAAGTTTCCTAATGTCTCACATACATTCTATCATTCCAAACTTAGGGGGTTTAGGGTTATGACCTTTTACTGGACAGGCTGAGTGTGATGTCACCTAGAGAAAATGGTTTACATCTAGTGTCATCAAAGTATAGCCGATTCATTGACTATTTTTTTCATGATACGATGTCACCATGTTGGAGCCAGACTGCGACTGAGATGTGATTGGTCCTAGTCGGCCTGAGTCAGCGTTTCTATGGCAATCACTCTCACCAACCAGGAGTGAGCTTGTTGGAAGTTCACACCCCTTTCACTTAGAAGCAGCTTTGGGAAAACCTGTCGAATATTTCAAACGTTGGATGTGAGACACGTTTACTGAGGGGTCTGATTGGTCAATATATAACTTCATAAACTTGAACTGCAGAAAAAGTTTCTTGAAAAATATGGAAGTATCAAATCAAAAATTGGTTATTCTGACATATAGAATGTAGGTGGATTTCATGTTTGTGAATTTATCTAGGAGAAGAAAACACTTTCCAAATGTTTCCTAAGACCACTGACACTTCAAAAATGTAAAAATTCATCTGAGAAACCCAAAACTTTCAGAGAAGCTGCAAACAGCCTTTCTCCAACACTTTGTCTCTGCACTCAAGTGCTCATAATCACTTCTCATCACTCTTCAGCTCACCTCTGCCATCAGGCCACCAGGCCTCATTGATCCTCTAATAACCTGATGAGGAGATAATTACACCATCTGTAAGTTTCCCGACGGCGCTATCGACGGGCCGTTCTGCGTGGCTCGCCCACACTTAATTCACTTTCCTTCAAATATTGCAAACAGAGAAATTGCAGGTCAATAGGGTTTGGGTTGTGTTTGAAATGCATCATGGAAATGGAAAGATTATGCAGATGCAGTCGGCAACATTGCAGAGTTTGTGTTTTCTTTCTTTTCGGGGGAGGGGTGATTTCCTCTGAGCTCTGTGACGAGAATTCAGGTTGAATCAATGTGTCTCAAGTCTTTACAGTGTCTCAGGACAGCATCCATCAGTGGCATCACAGCGGCCTGTTCAGCCTCTCCAGATACTAAATCTTCTGTTCCTGAATAAAAAACACCTGTCCACTGTTTTGTGTCCAAAACAGTTTCAGTGCAACAAAGTTCTAGAAAACTGAGTTTCAAGAAACCAATAAAACCAAAACATGTCACTTTAATCAAAACCAAGAATGGATACTTCAGCACTTTTCTGTAAAAATGTGTGGTGGAAGTGTCGATATAAAAAGCGCATTTGAAAAGAACATACAATACAGGCAACCCGGTTTGGTCCGTTCAACAAGAACTATTTTCACTTCATTTAAAATCAAAAGGAAGGAAAACCCTTAAATGTATTCACTCGGGTAATATGGCAATGCTCATCATTAATGGCACAAAAACATTTCCTTTTCTCAGTGTTAACTTGAAGCTAAATCTGTTTGCATCTCTGTGAGATACGTTAACACAATGTGGAAGTGCACCAAACCAGAAGGCCTGATACACTGAGCGTCATCATTTCACTCATTATCTGCTGAACAAAAAAGGAAAGCCTGTTGTGAATTCAATTATGAAACAACAGCAGCTTCTCAGGTGACACAAGGCCAGAAGATGCAAAGATATGAAGATAAAGAAACTGTCTCATTAAAAACATGAAAGATGGAGGATGAAATAATGACGTTTTTCTTAGAAGTGATGCGTGATGTTCTTGCATCTCCTCACAGTTTGAACAGATGGACATTTACTGTGTTCAGGAGCACTTTCAGGATGTAAAGTTTATCACAGAGGAAATTTACACAGACGCAAACACAAGAACTGAAATGTCTTCACAGTTGATTTTGAAGGCAAATGCAGCAAACTGAAAAAAGAAACATGTTCCTTTTCTTTGTGTCTGCTTGTGAAGGAGAGAAGTGCAGCAAACGTGCAGCCTGTGGCACAGATGCTGATCAGAATGAAGCTACGGACTGACAACTGAGAGAAGCACTTTGAAGGCTGGTTACTGTTCCTCAGAAAATTGGTTGCACAAACGTAAGGTCCAATTTAGTGTTTTGTGGTCTGAGTTAGAACATGTTGTACATTTCATAGACCTCACTGTTCCCTGGAAGAACTCAATGGAAACAGCTACGAAAGGAAAAAATGTAGATGTTAAGAGTTGGCCACAGAATCAGGGGAGCATGGATGGGGAGCTGGGGTCTGCCCAGTGGAGGTTAGCTGTAGGGGTTTGTGGTCAGTTTTCTTTCAGCTAAAAAAGCCAAAGATCTCGAGATTATTCTGCTATGTTCACACCAGGCTCAGAAATGTGCGTTCAAGCAACCTCTTCCAATGAAAAGTCTATGTAAACTCTCATATTTGAGTGTTTTGGTCTTCCCTGTTCAATACTCCAACGTTCATGCGTCACTAAGCAAGTTTTTAAGTTCGTTTTTGGGCTTTACGTACAAGACACGGTTAATGAGCACATGCCAAAGTCCATCTGTAATAAAAAAACTGGAGCAAGATTCACCAGATTTGCACCACTTTGACATTTCACACCAATCCTCTTCCAACTGTGAATGCATGCACTAGTATTGGGTAGCGGCAGTCTGAGCACCATATGCTAAGAGCACGATCAAGAATGCCGGTTTAGCACATTCTTTAACACATGGCGATGTGCACATAGCTTTACAGGGATTGCCACTGATGGTTGCAGTGAATTCTTGTGGAATAAAGACAGAGAATATTGCATGGGCAAGTTTCTACCTCTTTTTTTACTGTTTCCTTACCTCTTCTTACAGACATTGGAGCTGTTTACAAGTCTTAGCCTCCTGCTCCTCTCTACTCAGGCACGTTTGTCTGTTTGTCCCCCTCTTGTCTCTCTTTCTTCATTCATTTACTTTTTACCCTGCATAACAGCCAGAGTTGTAAGTGTGGGGATTCTCAGCTGCTTGCCACCAAGAAACATCATGAAAATGGAACATGTCATATGTGCGATAATTGTTGCTGTTGTTCACCTTACAGCTTGTCCTTTCAGGGGTCACCACAGCGAAGTAGCTTTCACTGCCTTGCACAGGTGTTTTGGCAGAGAGTTTTACGCCGGATGCTCTTCCTGACACTACCCTGTCTTTTATCTGGGCTGGGGACAGACACCGGGAGACCCAGACTTCGGCCCTCTTGTGGCTACATAGTTAGGCAGTAGTGCAAAGGGTCCTGTCCAAGGACCCACACTGGATGAACTGGCTCCTTGAGCAGTTGCCTGGATTTCACCTTTGCTTTGTCTGATGCAAACGTTTTAACTACGACCTGTTGCTGTCATCATGTCTGTAGAAAAGATGTGCATGAACATTTTCACTCTACTTTTATGCTTGAACTTCTATGCAGTTTATTGCAGCCATAATACATGCAGCTGCACATTATACTCACACAAAAACAAAAAAAAGGAAGAGCAGAATGATGAACAGGTCAAAGAGTCTTAAGCTCATCTGTCAAAGCATATGTTGTCGTTAAGTGTCTGCGGAGCGTCACGCCAACAGGCTGTGATTAGAGGGAACGTATGAGTAAACAACCAATGCTGTGAGTGCTTTGCTAGTGGGGTTTTGTTCTCCATCTTCTAGGCTGTGGGTTGTGTTTTAGTCTGTGTGTAAGAGGCTAGTAGGAAATTTTAAGGTCATATAAAGCGGTGGAAGAATTCAGCATTTAGCAGTTTATGAATATTGAAGCTGCTGGGTTGGTAATTAATTCCATTTTAGTGGATTACAGAGCTGCTGCGAGGAATAAGCAGCTGCTGGACGGGTTGTAGATCTTGTGTTGACCCAAGGTGACCTTCAGGGCTTTGGATCTGATTCAAAGGAGAAGAATGAACAGGATTTTGACTTGTGTCTTCTTTGACAGAATACAAATAAAAACTGCAGCAGAAATTTGGAATTCTCTGTAGATGATCAGTTCTGCAGCATGCCAGGCCTGTTTGTGAAGCTTTGTTGAGCTGAAAAATAATACACGTTTGCATAAAAAGGTGGATCATTTCACCAAAAGGTAAGGTCTATTCTTCCTGAGGTTATAGAGGTAAGATTTGTGTGCAGTAAGGAGGAAACATTTTCTTTTAAGTTAAGATGATCATCAATTATTACCTTTGAATTTTTATATAGGATTTGCTATCACAGTCACTGTATATCATAGTTTATTATCTGCAAAACCAAAAAAGTACTTTCTATAATGTCTGATACGAACAAAATGAAGATCATTCATTTTTTCTTAAGTAGATAACTTGGATTTGTTGACTTAGCTTTTTCTTTTCTGAAAGATTTTTAGATCTTTAAATCTTTTAAGTACTTTCATCTTCTGTCCCACAATCCTAAATGAAACTAGTCAGTGTGTAAAATGGATAAGTAAACCAAATGATTGACTGATGGACACACTGGTAAATTGACTGCTAAAGGAAAATGTTAGAGACAGAAAAGTAGGTTATGATCTGACAAAGCTCCAAGTCAGCCTGAGGGCTTCCAGCAGCTCTACATCAAGCTGAGAGGAAAAGGCTGGACTGATCCTCTGATACTGACATCTCTCTCTCGTCTGCATTTTATCATAAATAGCTGGTTCTGATCTATCAGGAACCGATTACATGAGTTTGATAACACAGCAGACCAAAACATGGAAGCCACTTTATAAATGTTCTCAGAAAAGGTGCTTAGCTTTCTGAAGGATGAACCTTAGAAATGTTTATTTTTTCTTTATGGGTATTTTAATGCAGTTTTTTACGCTGTCGTTTATGGTTCAAATTCAGCCCTTGTTTAGTTTGAATCTGGCCTCCAGTACCTATAAATGAATGTGTAAACTGTGACCCCCAGTACTGTTCACAGGAGCATAAACAAATGGCATCCAGAAAGCCATAGACAGCAAAAGCTCTGCAGCTGTAGGCAGAATCCTCTGTCCAAACAGACTTCTGACAGGTTTTTTCTTGGTAGAGGGACCAGACAGGGTTGTCCACTCTCCCCTCTCTTTTTGCTATATTTATTGAACCTTTGGCTGCAACAATAAGACAACGTGAGAGCATTAAAGGAATTACAACAAAATACAGTAATCATAAAATTAGTCTTTATGCTGATGACATATTACTTTTTCTAAACAATTCATATTCCATTAGTGAAACAACAACAATTATTAATGAATTTTCCTCCATCTCAGATTACTCAATTAACTGGAACAAATCAGTTTTATTGTCACTGAATGGTAATGCAGAGCAAACGACCTGAATCCCAGTCAAATCAGGCAATATCAAATATCTAGGTATTTATTTCTCCCCGAAACTATCAGAACTGGTGCAACTAAACTACACCCCATTACTGAAAAGTATACAGGATGATCTAACCCGCTGGGTCAACCTGCCTCTGTCACTCATGGGTAAGATAGCAACAGTAAAAATGAACATTTTACCCAAAGTTAATTATCTGTTCTCAATGATCACAACCACCACTAAAATGGTTCAAAACATTAGACTTCAGCCATATCCAGCTTCTTATGGAACAATAAACCTGCAAGAATTAGTCTAAAAACTTTAAAATCTGGAAAAAGCTGTGGAGGCTTAGAATTACCTAACTTCCATAACTACTTTCTTGCCAACAGACTGCAGTACATCTTAAGATGGATAAAAAACAACCCAGAAACCAACCCATGGATGGATCTGGAACAGGCATTTTGTGGAAAGATTAACTTGTCAGATCTACCTTTTATAAGCCCAACAATAAAAAAACATGACTGTTACCAAAGTAGTAATATAAGTACTACTTTAACAGCCTGGTGGGACTTCTTAAAATGTCAAACTCTTCACTCTTACCATGCAAAATGACATCCATCTGGAACAATCCAGACATCCTGATAAATAGAAAAATGTTGCACTTCCCTGCTTGGCAAGCAGGGGGCCTAAGACTACTTGAGCACTTAATTATAGACGGAAGATTCATAACACACCAAGAACTACAAGAAAAACATGGAATAAATAAATTTTTGGAATATCAGCAACTTAAATCTGTAATTACTAAAACATTTAAATCCAGTGACAATGACTTAAAATTACCAGAACTAGTTACCTCTATGATTAATTTTTCATTGAATAAAACTCTCTCCAAAATATACAAACTCTTATGCAACTTAGATAACGAAGTCTCAATCCCAACAACAAAATGGGATGCAGACTTAGGCAGAAGTACAGACACAAGCTTCTGGTCAGAAATTTGTCTAAATACCTTTAAATTAACAAAAAGTCCAAACCTACAACTAATCCAATTTAAAACTCTTCACAGAATTTACTATACTGGACAGAGGATGTTCAAGATGGGTCTCAAAAACTCATTTGTGAGCATTGTGATAGTAATTTACCTGATAATTACATGCATGCTCTGTGGTTCTGTGCACCTGTCCAGGCTCTCTGGCAACAGGTATGTGATGATTTATCAGTCTGGCTTAAGGTTTCAATCACAGCCTCACCTTCACTTTGTGTGCTGGGTGACATGAGTGCCATCGACACAGAGGGAAGTTTAGCATCTATAATCTTCATAACTCAAAAAAGACAATCTTATTAAACTGGAAAAACAAGAAAAATATTAGTGTAAGTCATTACAGGAATCTGCTATTGGATCATATCAGCTTGGAAAAAATGTCAACTAAGAGTTCAAATAACTTGAAAGGAATTCGGGCTCTCTGGTCCCCCATAGCTAATGCCATAACTTAGGGGGCGGGATTCCCGGGTGTCGCCGCACCTTGACTGTCTGCCGGGGTCGGGGCCTACCTAGTGCCTGGTGGGAGGGGGGCTCTGTCGGTCGGGGGGGTCTGGTCCGGCGCCTGGGCGGGGCAGGCGCGGGGGCTGCACGATCTCCCGGGCAGGGGCGTGGGGGGGGGTGTGGATGGTGCATTGGGTGGGGGTCTGGCTTGGCTGGGGGGGTGGTCTTTTTGCGTGTGCTGGGGGGCTTGCGCGGGGCCCTGGCCCTGGTGGGTCTGCCTGCGCTGGATGAGCGGCCCGGCTGCACCTGGGGGCTGGGGTCGCTCCTTCTCCGGCCCTGGGGCGGGGTGGGGCAACCCTCTTGGGGCCTGCGTTTGCTCCAGGAAAAGCTTACCATGGCGGGGTCTGGGGGGAGCCGGCCAGGGGAGGGTACATCTGTGGGCAGGGGGAGTTCATGGAGTTTGCATGGCCCCCCCGTGCATGTGTGTTCAGGCTTCATCCCACAGTCCAAAAGCGTGCTTCATAGGTTGACTGGTTACCCCAGATGTGCTTGTGTGGTTGTGTGGCCCTGCAACAGACTGGCGACCTGTCCAGGATGTGTCCCACCTTCACCCGACGTAGCTGGTTCAGGCTCTGGTGACCCCGAATGGAACATTGTAGGTTAAGAAAATAGATGGATGGTCGCCTTTTGACAACCCCCAGTGGCTCCAGTTTTTGCAAAATATTATCCACCACAGTTGTTGCACTTTGAGGAGTTAATATATATTTAGAAATATTGGTTATACACATAGTAACCTGAATATATTGGATAGGATGTTGGACATGCTGAACTTTGCTTATCAGTGAAAAGCTGCTTTCTCAGCTAAATTAATTTAACTGCATAAATGGTTGAAGAGTTTTACTAAACAAAACATGTCAACACTTGAGCTGATTCTCCAGTGTTACAGGTTTAATGATAGAAGTAAGAACATTTTCACCTTTACAAATCTGGCCCTTCTTTGCACACCACCGTTTTACGTCCAAACATTTTTAACCTTCGACCTGAAATTTGAAGGGATAAACTGGCAGAACCGATGTAAACTAGAGAGTCGTGCAGCACCAGAACTGTATAATGTTCCAGTCCATATGATTGTGGTCCAACACACCACTGCAGGATCTCTGCACAATTCACTTCATCGTCACAGCAGCCGGACTGACTGGACGCTGGGGTCAAGCGTACTCAGCAGAGTCTGGTCGCCTAGTGTGACATTTAACACATAAACCTGTTGTTCTCTTTGTACGGAGTCAAATAGAAGAAGCATCCAGCTGCAGTCAGAGCAGAAATAAACTCTGTCCAAGACTAGACAAGAACAGCTTCATGAATTTACAGTCTGACTGAGAGTCTAGAACAAAACAGACATGAACTCCTGCAGCTCAGCGCTCATCTGCATCTAGTCTGATGTAAAGCTACAGTTTAAAAAGGTGTTTAAGTGAGCTAACGAATAACCAACCAACAATCCAAGTACAGGGCATCAGGAAACTGCAGCTGACATATCTAACAGCTGATAAGTCTAAGTAAAGGGGAAGAACTGAACAAAACGAAGTGTGATGGAGAACGTAAGGAGAAATTCATGTTTTAACAAACAGACCAAAACAATATAGAAAAAAAATGTCAAAGAAGAAAATTCTTTTGTAATTCTTGGCTAATATTTTTGTCAGTATCATCCCTCTGTCCCAAAGCATTCAGAAAACTCACAAGAACTGTTGATAGTTCCAAAGTACTGAATAAAAAAAACTGTACAACTTTTGTTTTTCATATCAGCTGTAGTTCTTAGAAATAAAACTGCAGATCTCACAAAAAATACAAAAAGTGAATGTGTTGCTTTTCTCTGCTGCTTTGAGATGAAGATGGAAAAGAAAACATGGCAGCAACATGTCTTTAATTAGCAACAGAGCTGCTGGCTTTCATTTGGCACCAAAGAACTAATCTAATTTAACTAAACTGGAATGTGAACAAACTTTTTTCACTGCAGGGTGGAACAAAAGTAAATCCACTGGATTGTGTTTGTCCTGCATGTGTGTGTGATGCTGACTCTGTTAGCTTTTTGACTTTTGTTTGAGATCTGTGACATCCTACTTCAAACATGAGAGCAAAGTCTTGCCTGTCCGCTTGTGGATCCCTCTGTGCCCCACATGAAGGAGGAACTGATTGTTTTCCCCGTGTGTTTAAAGCATACTCCAAATTGTGAGCGTGCACATGCGTGCCTGCATGTGTTTGTGTGAGGAGAACTGCGCCTGAAAAGGCTGCCGCAGTCCTGCAATGATGAGCCATGTCATGTCAGAGTCCTTCTGTCTCTAAAACAAACCAGCTTGTGGCCAAACGTCTCTAATTTCCAATCAGAGAGAGCTCATTTCAGCTCCTAATTCAATTCATTTCACAAGATCTAACTCTTCTTCATCTATTGTCTTTTCTTTATAAACTGAGTCATTGCAAGTTCCTCTAAGATCAGCACAAAACATGTTTGAGTGGAGTTTATTTAACAGAAAACTGATAGAGATACACAGAAAAACCAGAGAAAAGGAAGAAGAGTCACGAAAAAGAACAAATTCTACGACTAAGGCTGCCAAGCGAGTTGAAGGGAACTGTGGCTTTTATTTTTGTTAACTCAAATTGTTAACGTCACGAGGATGATTATTATCCTCCCCCAAAATAATACATGCAAACAATGTAAAACAGCCAGACAACAAAACACATAATGAAAAACCTACACTTAAACTTAACTTCAACCAAAAACGTAAGGAAAACGGTGTCCCATAATTCCTAGCGCTGCCAAACGAGACAGCAGGCACAATGTGTCTGTGACCACCACTACAGTATTTATTTTATTTTTTCAGAATGCTTGTAAATATTTCTGTTTCAATGTTATTTTATAGGTATTTGCAAGAGCTCTATAATACTAATAAATATTTTACTAGCATCTAACACATGAATAATGCTTGTTCATCAGTGAACAAGGTTTGTTCATGAGTTTGTTCAAAGTCAATAAATGTATCTAAAGCCTCCTTTGGACATATTAATAATGATTGTAAAAGTGATAACTCAGCTCTCTCATAAACCTTATTAGGCTTATTGTACTAATAAATGTCTTACTAACACCCTTTAAGCGCAATAGAAATGCTTGTTCATGTGTTAACAAAGCTTGAAGGAATCTTAATATAAAGTGTTACCCTTTTTTTAAAATCATGATGGATCAGGAGCAGATGAAAACCTGCTGTTTAAAAAAGCTCAGGCTTGTGATGCAGCAACTGACACAGGCGTCCGAAGTCCACCTGCTCCGCTCCAATTCTGAAGCATCCACTTGTAGACAAATAGATCCATTAACGTCTTCATTTTCTGTGTCTGAGCAGGAATCTGGCTCAAACTCTGAGGCGGGATAGCTCTGCATTAGTCGCTTTTTTTTTTTTTTTTTTTTTTTTGTTAGGCTAATGTTAGCTTTGGTTTGTGAGAGGACGAATAAACAAAGGCATTCTGGGATTTCAGCATCAGCTTACTTCCACGACAACGGTCCCGCCCACAACCCAGAAGTGAATTTCTAGAGACCGTCTGTTGCTCTGTAGAAAATCTCTCTTAAAAATGACACAGGCTTTTTGATTTGGCTAAAAACTGCAACTAATCACTGGGAATAGTTGGAGTGGGACATTTAGGTGCTCAGAGTCAGCCCTTAATCCTTGTGTCTGCACTATGAAGAATGTTCTGACAGGTTTGATCCTCTTCTGGAGTAAAAGTATTAAAGGCACAAATATGTGTTTTAAACTTAGACATTATAAAACGATCTTTGTCATCACATTTTCTGTTCTGACTGCAGAACGAGTCTTAAAAAGAATATAACAGCAACCAGAGATGGATACATCACATTTCCAGACGTCTTATAAGATGCTTATGATTATTTAACGACAGCCGTGCCCTGAAAGAAACGTCTGGTTCCTGCTACACTTTCTGCAGGTCTAGAATTTCCATTCAAAAAGTGAAGGAAACACAAAACCTCATTCTCTACATGAAAGTACATCTGTCAGTTGTCTCCTGTCTGAAGTGCAGTAGCTGAAGTGACAGACTATAAAGATGTTAGTCAAAAGGGCGGGGCCTGTTCACAGATGCAATAAAGCTCACACACACATCCTTATGCATCCAACAAACACGTGTCAAGCATATCATTCCATCACACATACTATTAGTTCAGAGGTGAGCTGACACCTGTGCTCTGGTGAGTGTTTGTCTTCTACTGAGGTGGATGATGGAATGTAAAAACATAACCCCTCATTACACACACCCTTCAACCACAAGAAACACATCGCAACACACACACACACAAACAAATACATGACACAAGGAAGGTGGGACTACTGATCTTCTGTCCCCTACCCCATCCCTGGGGGATATCGACAACTGCCTGGAGCTTTGGAGCGGGTCTCCCTTGGGGGCCCTGGCTCGTACCCGTGGCTGGGGTGCGGGGATGCTCAGAACTCCTGGGTGGTGGTGTGCTGCCTGTCTGGGGTGATGGGGCTCTCGCAGGTGGGGCCTCGCACTGGGCCATCTGGCGCGGTGGGAGGGCTGCTCTCCTGACTGGGCTGGGCCTTGCGCTCTGCGCTTCCGTACCTCACTGCGCTCAGGTGTTGCGGGCCCATGTGGCTGTCCTGCAGGCCCTGGTCTGGGTGCCTGGCCGGGCTGCCTAGCGGGTGGATCTCCTCCGTTGACCCCACAGTACAGGTGCGGGGGCGGGCCCTGGTCGGCGCTGCTGCCTCGGCGGGGGTCTTGGTGTGGGGATGTCTGGCAGCTCTCCCTCCTTTTTTTCTTTTCATTCCTTCATCCACTTCAGCTTAACATAACATTCACCTGAGCACAGGCGTCGGCTCACCTTTGCACCTTCAAATAGTGTGCGTGATAGAATGTAATTCTTTACATGTGTTGGTTGATATGCAAAAGTGTGTGTGAACTGGATGTGGACAAGTTTGTGAACACTCTTGGAGCCGGCAGGTATGTTTGTAACAGCTGAGTGTGTGGACAGGCCCCGCCCATTGTAGACCAACACTCACTATTGTAATGGGTATAGGCTCCAGCAGTTTGTTGCCTGTAGATTTACAACTCTACTTTCTCTGTCCAGTAGTCTTCCTCTAACATCTATAATCCACCTTGTCCCCTCCCCCCAACTCTCTCTTTTTCTCCCTTTCTTTTTCCATCCGGTCGAACAAAAAGAACACAAACAAAATTAATATTAATAAAGTTTTGTTTAAATTACAAAAGGGGCTTATACCAACATACATTTTGTGTTCCCTATGATTTATAACCCCCGATTGTAAGAGTATAATCTGTCTAATGCAAGAGGCTCTCAGCTCATATCTGTTTGCTCAGCTGTAGGACAGGACAAGTAAAAATAAATAAATAAATAAATAAAATAAAAAATGCCACACCACCCCTACACCAAGCACCCCACTTGTGGCGAGATCGCAGGGGCCCCCCAGACAACTTACACAACAGCAGATCGAGGAAATTCGAGGAAGAGGAGAGGGGCCCGAATACATGAGGCAACCAATGGGAGGAACACGGCCAAGTAGCCCCACCCCCAAGGTGCATTGCATATTTACGGTGGAGATTCAAGAACTGACATGTACACACAGACTTGGAGACTATTGGTTTGATATTTGTATTCCAATTTACCTCAAATGAAAATGCCAAAAAATAGGGCAACTGAGGTCAAATCTGAATAGAAACATCTCATCCAGTTTAAAGACCAGAGGTTAGAGATGCTGAGAACATCAAGATACTCAAAGGAGGATGTTTTCCTTTCTGCTTTTTTGTCTCTGATATTTTCATGGTTTATGGTTTTAAAAGCATCAAATGATTTTCAATGTAAAAGAGGTCATCCAAAGAACCTAAACTACAATCATCAGTTCAGAAGCTGGAACTTAAGCAGGAAGACAGCGAACAGGAAACCACACAGACAGTCATGTTTCCTCACAGTTTTCGTCCTGGGCGATGCACTGCAGCGGGATGCCAAAGAAGGAGGTGTAGGAGTCATTGTACCAAACCAGCAGCTCCGTTCCTCTGGGAATGTCTACACACGCTCTGTAGAAGATGCAGGACCTGCAACACAAACAAGGCTCAGGTCAGAGACGATGCCAAAACAGCATCTTCAGAGGAGAACTCCGGATGATTCAGGTGTAGATTCAGATCTGGATCTGAGATCTGGACTTGTGAGTTCACTTTAGTTCAGGTGCAGCACCCTTCTATGAATTTTTTTATTGTGCTTTTTTTAAGCAAACAACCCAGACTGATAAGTATGAGTCAATCAGGAAACATTTTCCCATCAGCCTCGGATCTGATCAGCTTCATGCACATCAACATTACTGAGCAAATATTTTCTCCAGGTTCAGTTGAGGTGCTTTATAGGTTTATTTCAGTGTAGCTGTCTTTTGATGAACATCTAGAAGAATATAGAAAACAAACATGATGCGTGATGTTGCATGACATTCAAAGAATTTTGTTAAAAGTTAGAAAATATCCTTTCAAAGTGGAAGGATCTGAAATTAATTTAAACAAACTTGAAATGAGAAAAACTTTGAGTGTAAGTTTAGTCACCATAAGGAAATGTCTCTAGTTCAGCTTTAAGTCAGAAAAATTTGTTTAGATTGATAAATAAAAACATAGATATTGGAAGATTGTTTTGAATAAATCAGTTTAACATTTATTACACAACAGGATGATTAAAGATGTCGCTCACAAACAGCTGAGGCAAAATGTCTGTTTTTGGATTCAGTCCACCTCTCCATCAGTTACATAAAAAAGTGAAGATTCTTTCTCTAAACGAACCAGCAGAAACTAATGAGTCTTAACTTTACATTTTTTTTAATATTCGTCCATTGTTTCCAATCATTATTAAATGTTTTCTTCAATTTCATGTTGTCTGCTTTTTACTCAACCCCCCCAGCTGCAGTCACAGCCAGGAACCCTTGAGGGTTTTCACCTCCCAATCAAACTCCTGAAAGCTGAGCATTAAGAAAGAATGCTTTGAGACCCATTTGGGGTCTTTGCTAGGACCTAATTGTGGATTTGAACCCATGAATTACCAATTTAAGGGCTGAGGCCTTACCACTGAGCTGATAAAAAAAAAAAAAAAAGGTTGGAGATTTTTGCTTTCTTTCGATTGTCCAACATTTCTGCTCAGAAAGATTCTGTGTTCAGACATCTACATTTTTGCATTAATGTATTTGGAGAATCATTATAAAATCATAAAAGTGTTTTTTCTCTAAAGCATAAGCGATTTATGATGGATGGATTTCAAACTGACTGTGTTTTAAAGCTCAGTGGAAACCTTCAATCAGTGCTAAAAGCCCTGCTTCTGTGAGGGAGCGCCACGCTGGGGCAGATAAGCAAGAAACTCACATTTTCCAGCACTTTCTGGCTCTAAATGCGTAACAGAGGAAATAGAATTCATAGAACAGAAGAAATTGAATGAAGGACTCGTTGTTTTTCCACCCAAACACTTGGCTAACATTTACTTGGAAAACATTTTTTTTTAATCCCCCCTCCTACACTCACGAAAAAAATGCAAATAACATTTTAACAGATACAGAAAATACAGACACAGAGAGTAAAGCAGCCAAACAGAAACCTAAAGTCAGATGCAAAGCATGATAAAATGTAAACGTCAAAAATCAATCAAGAAGACAACTAAAACCGGTTCCCTGTCATGACACCTGAACAAAGCTATCACTCAAAAACTGATAAAGTTTTAAGTTAATCTTTTTACAAACATTTTTACCTTCAATCTTGATCAAGAGTAAGAAAGAATGTCACATGTCATGTCTTTCCTTGTAAATGTAAATGTTTTTATAACCAAGTGACAAAGCAGATGGTTGACCACAGTCTTTCAGTGGGTACACTGACTGATCACCCAGCAGGAGTTCAGGAAAAGAACGGAGCTTTCCTATGTTGGTGCAACAGGGCCTGGAATTGTATCAGATAAATTGTACCTGAAATAGTAACTTATCGAAAATCAGCAAAATCCAGCCTCTGACATCACTGCTAAAAATTAGGGAGAGAAAATCTCCTCCTTCTTCCTGAAACTTTAAGCACCACTTTAAAAAAAAGCCTGAATGAGCCTGATTTAGCTGTGGGAGGGGTTGAGTCACCGGCTGCACCATTTGCTGTTAAAAAAAAGAAAACGTGCTTAACTTATCCCTTTCAACCCCAGAAAAAGTTGCTGTTTGCAGCGAGAGTTGCCTTGTTTTGAAAAGAAGCTAAATGCCCAAACTGTAAAAATGTCATGAACTGTAGAATTAACATAAATGTTAACGTTCAGATATCATCCCTAATAAGGCTCTGACTTCAGATAACTGACAGGATGATTTCATATATGGAGCCTGAACTCAATTGAGTTTTGAATAACAGCGTGTGGGTAAAATTAGTCTATATGCTAGATTTTTTTTGAATCCCAAAAAAAGCCATACTAGAAAGCTAGATAAGCTATATTTAAGGTGAGACAGGTTAAATACTCAGAGTGTAAACAGCTTATTCTGAATAATAAACATCAACACAATCAGAGCTGAGCTTTCCCAATTTCATTAGTGATAGAGTTCATCAGTTACGGTAAGTTGTCTTTGTTTTTAAAATGAAGATTTTTTCATAACAAGATTAGCAGCTTCATGGTTCCATTTAAAGTAAGAATAAAACATTTCATTTATGTAAAAATATAAAATCTGGCCATGTGATAGTCACAAAACTAGATGGCTAATTCCACTTGCAGCAGGTTTATTGGTACAGACAGAAACAAAGCTCAGCTAAAAGTCCACAAAGCTAAATAAGAGTCAGGTAAAAGGTGAGGGCAGGGTCAGGGATGAAGCAGGGTCGGGCGTGAAGCAGGGTCGGGCGTGAAGCAGGGTCGGGCGTGAAACAGAGTCAGGCATGAAGCAGAGTCAGGCATGAAGCAGGGTCGGGCATGAAGCAGGGTCGGGCGTGAAGCAGGGTCGGGCGTGAAGCAGGGTCGGGCGTGAAGCAGAGTCAGGCATGAAACAGAGTCGGGCATGAAACAGAGTCGGGCATGAAGCAGAGTCAGGCATGAAGCAGAGTCGGGCATGAAACAGAGTCGGGCGTGAAACAGGGTCGGGCATGAAACAGGGTCGGGCATGAAACAGAGTCGGGCATGAAACAGAGTCGGGCATGAAACAGAGTCGGGCATGAAACAGAGTCAGGCATGAAACAGGGTCGGGCATGAAACAGAGTCGGGCATGAAACAGAGTCGGGCATGAAACAGGGTCGGGCATGAAACAGAGTCGGGCATGAAACAGAGTCGGGCGTGAAACAGGGTCGGGCGTGAAGCAGGGTCGGGCATGAAGCAGAGTCAGGCATGAAACAGGGTCGGGCATGAAACAGAGTCGGGCATGAAACAGAGTCGGGCATGAAGCAGAGTCGGGCATGAAACAGAGTCAGGCATGAAACAGGGTCGGGCATGAAGCAGAGTCAGGCATGAAACAGAGTCAGGCATGAAACAGGGTCGGGCATGAAACAGAGTCGGGCATGAAACAGAGTCGGGCGTGAAACAGGGTCGGGCATGAAAACAGGGTCGGGCATGAAACAGAGTCGGGCATGAAGCAGAGTCAGGCATGAAACAGGGTCAGGCGTGAAGCAGGGTCAGGCATGAAGCAGAGTCAGGCATGAAACAGAGTCAGGCGTGAAACAGAGTCAGGCATGAAACAGAGTCGGGCATGAAACAGAGTCAGGCGTGAAACAGGGTCAGGCTTGAAGCAGAGTCGGGCATGAAACAGAGTCGGGCATGAAACAGAGTCGGGCATGAAGCAGGGTCGGGCATGAAGCAGAGTCAGGCATGAAACAGAGTCGGGCGTGAAACAGGGTCGGGCATGAAACAGGGTCGGGCGTGAAACAGGGTCGGGCATGAAACAGAGTCAGGCGTGAAACAGGGTCGGGCATGAAACAGGGTCGGGCATGAAACAGGGTCGGGCATGAAACAGAGTCAGGCGTGAAACAGAGTCGGGCATGAAACAGGGTCGGGCGTGAAACAGGGTCGGGCATGAAACAGAGTCAGGCGTGAAACAGGGTCGGGCATGAAACAGAGTCGGGCGTGAAACAGGGTCGGGCATGAAACAGAGTCAGGCGTGAAACAGGGTCGGGCATGAAACAGAGTCAGGCGTGAAACAGGGTCGGGCATGAAACAGGTCGGGCATGAAACAGGGTCGGGCATGAAACAGAGTCAGGCGTGAAACAGGGTCGGGCATGAAACAGAGTCGGGGCGTGAAACAGAGTCGGGCATGAAACAGAGTCAGGCGTGAAACAGGGTCGGGCATGAAACAGAGTCAGGCGTGAAACAGGGTCGGGCATGAAACAGAGTCGGGCGTGAAACAGGGTCGGGCATGAAACAGGGTCGGGCATGAAACAGGGTCGGGCATGAAACAGAGTCGGGCATGAAACAGAGTCAGGCGTGAAACAGAGTCGGGCATGAAACAGGGTCGGGTCGTGAAACAGGGTCGGGCATGAAACAGAGTCAGGCGTGAAACAGGGTCGGGCATGAAACAGAGTCAGGCGTGAAACAGGGTCGGGCATGAAACAGAGTCGGGCGTGAAACAGGGTCGGGCATGAAACAGAGTCGGGCGTGAAACAGGGTCGGGCATGAAACAGGGTCGGGCATGAAACAGGGTCGGGCATGAAACAGAGTCAGGCGTGAAACAGGGTCGGGCATGAAACAGAGTCGGGCGTGAAACAGAGTCAGGCATGAAGCAGAGTCAGGCGTGAAACAGGGTCGGGCATGAAACAGAGTCAGGCGTGAAAACAGGGTCGGGCATGAAACAGAGTCGGGCGTGAAACAGGGTCGGGCATGAAACAGGGTCGGGCATGAAACAGGGTCGGGCATGAAACAGAGTCGGGCATGAAGCAGAGTCAGGCGTGAAACAGAGTCGGGCGTGAAACAGGGTCGGGCATGAAGCAGAGTCAAGTAAACAGAAGCTCAGATCAAAATGGACCACTCGGTATGAAGGCTTGATGGGACGAGCAATACTTTGCATTGATTGTGGCCCTGAGCCGAGTTTAAGAGTCCTGTGGTTGATTAGCAGATGAGTGACAGCTAAGTGGCATGTAGAGATTTGGCTCTGGGGTTGCTGGGAGATTGAGTGCAGTCAGTAGTCTGGAGACGTATCCTGCTGGTGACCAGAGGAGGAGACAGAACGCTGACAACTGACAGAGCTAAACTAATGACCTGTGAGGAGCATACCTCGCCTTCAACTAACAGTAGCTGGGATAGGCTCCGCCTATATATATATCAGGTTTGTAAAATGGATTAAAGTATGTAAAAACAAACAGTGAATATGCGTTAATTTTCTTGAGCGTAATCAGAGTTGCTGAATAAAACCAATACTTTCCTTCAGAAGTTCATTGACTGTTTTTAGTAGAAGGTATTTTCAGAAACATGAAAACAGTAAAATGACTGTCAAAACAACAAAGGTAAGCAATGTTTTCAAACAAAACCATTGCTGACACCCTGGACAGAAAGCAGTGTCAGGTTGGTCTAAATATTTGTGCACACCAAGAGTGGCTAAATAAGAACGGTTTGCGTATGTCAACCTGCGGGAATGGCAGCTGATGATTAACCGTTCTGACTCGCTCTGACAAGAGCGAATGAGACGACTGTGCTGGAATGACCCTTCAAATGAGAAAGGCAGTATAACGTTTATGAATAAACAAAAGGAGGTCATGGTTTGATGCAGGGAGTTCTGTGCAGCTCAACCGGTCTGATGACTCAACCACATGTGAACAAAGGAGATAATCAAAGTGCAAACGCATCAGAAAGACAAGTCTGAACCTCCGCTGTCATTTCTTTTAAAGTTCCACTCTGATCATCTTTTGATCTGTGTTCAAAGCGTTCTCAGTGCTTTTTTAATCTGTTTTTGGTCGAGATCAAATAAACCGTTGATTTCTAGGACATAGTTTCTGCAGAGCAACAGGAGTTGGTGAGAAACTCACCAACAGAAAAACAACACAAAAATGATGAGTAATATCAGATCTGTCCAGCCATACAGTTCTGATCCAGATTCCAGCTCAGACCAGGACAACAAAGACGTTCTTGGATCTGTTGTCTGCAAGTGGAAGCATCAGAATGGAGCAGAGCAGGGATCTCATAGCCTGCTGGTTGTAGCTTCTATGTCACAACTACAAGCTTTTGCAAACGACTTTTTCGTCTGCCCCTGTTTCACAATGATTTGAATACAGAAATACAGTTTGAAGTTGAATTATTTTTAGATATGTCGTCCATCATCAGAAACATATCCCAAGAACATGTAAAATTACCAAAAAAATATAATTTTCATTAGAGTGGGTCTTTCAGTTAAAACCTAAATAAATGTAGGAGAATATTTTAACAAACTCCATTTCATCCATAATCCGTGGACATTTAATTCAGTGGTGAAGCGGTTAACCTGAGCCATGAACAGAACAGTTGGAGTGAACAGGAGATCAGATAAAGGAGCAAGAATAGTTCCTGCAGATCTTTTCACTCAGGACTTCCAATCATAAACAGCCACCTAAAGATCTATGTCAGGAGTGGAAGGAATGCAGCATTTCACTTCAAACTGCACGTCCAGCATGTCTAAAATATGGGAGGACAACATTTATGGCAACATTTAAAAAACAATAATAATAATAAATTAAAAACGGTAGGTTTTATTTTCAAAGCAACACTGAAACTGTTCATGCAAACATCGACATGTTATTTGAATGAAGCTTTTAATTCAGCAGCAGCATTACAGTTCCCTAAAGAAACAAACTCACACAAAAGGTCAGGAATGATAAAGTTGAAAAGACAAGTCCTTGATTTTCAGTTATCACTGCTGAGCTGCTGAACTCAAACTTGTTGTTTTAGTTTTTTTTTTTGTTTCATTTTTAAAAATCCTTTTTAAAGAGCATTAAAGAGTCTGCAAAGAGCAAAGACATGTTTAAAACCACAAAGACAGGCAGGAATCTTCTGAAGGAGCTGAACACTGATGTGGAAATCATACAAGACAGTGCAGAAGACTCCAAAGAACATTTTTGAGTGTCTGTGTTTCAAACCATGAAGAAGAAACATTCAAAGCAGAGACGCGAATCGCAGCAAACAAATGTGGAAGTCGAGTCTCCACATCGTCTGAACCAGAACTGAAGGATCTTTCATCTGCAATTGATCTCTTTTATGTCAAATGATTGTCTTTTAAAGGAGTCTGAAAGATTCTTATGGTTCCTGATGACTCTCTGACGCTCTGATGGACAGAAAATGAGAACGACCAGCAGGAAATAAACATGACAGCAGGAAGGCTGCAGACAAACCCTGACTCCCTCCAACTAACATGTGCTATGATGAGACTCACCTATTCATGCACACAGGCCTGATTCTATTCAGCCCATAGAAATGCTGCAAGTCAACAGAAATCCTGCACATTGTAAGACCCCACCAGCAGATGCTGGTGTGTGCGGGGCCACGATTCTACATTCTTCATGTCAAATGAGCGTAAAAAATGCAGAGAATGCCAATGCATAGATTAATGTTCATTTTCCTCATACCTGAAAACAGAGCGACTTCCTGCTTCTGCTGATAAAAGCCTGGTGGCCGAGGTGATTTAGGATTTCAGTGAGACTGCAGACCATCAGAGGAAAGCTGCAGAGTCCAAGCTGGTGAGTCCTTCATGAAGTCTTGAATCAGGAGCATCCTAACTGTGAGATACTCTGACTTTTGTTTGCTCCTCAGGTAGGAAGGAGCTGCATGTCTTTCTGTACAAGCCGTTCATTTGGTGACACAGTATACAAATTTAAAACCAAAGTGTCAGTTAATACTGTGCATGGATCTATTAAAAATGCTAAATGGATAGAAGTCAAACCTTTTATCTGAAGATTCTTTTATTTCTAAAATTTGATCCCATTCTGGTAAAGCTGCATTTTGTTCTGATATATGCTGGATAGATGCACATTTGTCTATATTTATTCATATAACACAAGTCAGGTGTAATTAAAACTCAAAATAAGATACAATCATCCATATGAAAAAACATAATCAATAATCAGGAGTTTAAAATTTAAAACAGCCTTAAAAAGAGAAACTTAATTAAATACAGCAAAAAATATAAGAAATATATTGAAAAGTAAAATATTAGAGTTTTTTTTTTGCATTATTGATGTAACCGGGCAGGTAAAACTGGATTTAGAGATGAAAAGAAAACAGTCAAAGGATGACAGAAATGCAGGCTTTTGGGGAATGAATCATTCCACCAAAATCATCATGTTATTGATGTATTTTCCTGCTTACATGTGTCTGTTACAAAAGAGAAAAAAGCATGGTAATTAAAGAAGATATCTGTATTTGAAAGATGAGGGAAGCTAGTGATTTATGTCATCGAGCAGTAACGAAAATGAAAAAATAATTTAAATGGGTCTTTTATTCAAAAATCTGTTGAACTTCCTCAAAATGTAAACATAAACTACTGTTTTATTGATCAACAATTTAACCAATTAATAAATATATCTCAAAGAAATAGAACAATAAATAATTTCTGCAATTTAGGGTGTGGGTGCTAAAGATAACATGTCATTAGCAATGACGCAGAAAACAGCCAGTCTACATAACCGCAATCTCTATAATCACACAAAACAAATGATTTAAATCTGCGTCTAACAAGAATGAACAGCGCAGTGACAAAGTTTGTGTATGCTCTTCAAAACATTTTGAATCACAAACACAAACAAATGTTTCAGAAGAGATTCAGAGTCAGCTCATTTCAGTGACTAAACCTCATATTTTGCGTGATATTATTGTATATCAATAGATTAAACAAACAAATGTAAAATTATATGACTAACATTTGTTAAAAAAGAGTCATTCTTCATTTGTCAAGGTGGGTCATTTATTTTGTTAGTCTCTGCCATTGCTAATAATTCCTTAAAGCTCCAACATGAAATCCTTTTTCCATTTAATTGAGCTTTTCCAGGTTTAGCAGCTATACTTTGCTCACGATTGGTTTGTGGGTGAAAGAATCCTCATCTGATCCTATAGACAAATGACTACAAACATGAAGTCATTCCTCTTAGCTCAGAAATGACCAAACCAGGACCTGCAGGCAAAAAGACCAGCATCAGGACCACACAGGTCGAGGGCTTAATCTAACAACCTGTAGACGGGACAGAAGTGGGACTACGACCTTTATACTCCTTTAAAATGACAAACCTTCTTCATCCCAGTGGGGGGAACTGAAGCATGGCTTATCAGATAACAGCTGAACATGCACATCACCTTATCTGGCTTTATCTTTCATTCTCTGATCTGCTGATGATAATCGATCAAGTCTTGTGTCTGACCTAACCTGCTCCACCGCATCGCTTCTCGAGAAACCAAAACAAAAGAACCAATACAAACGAGAAAGGAGAATTTTTGGTATGAAAGCTATGAAAAGAAAAACCTCTATTAAAACAATACTTAACTCAGTAGCAAAGATGCTTGATTTTTCTGCGAATATCAAAGCAATATCAAGGTCAACATATTTTACTGCCAATGGGCACAGCTGATCCTGTCTGATCTCAGAAGATAAGTGGGCTTATTTCTGCTTTAAATGAAAAACCGCTGGGGACTACCGCTACAAACACATGGGGTTATGTGGTTCCATGTGCGGTTCTGGTATTAACCCTTTAACACCAGAGATGTCAGTGGCGACATCTAAATAACAAACGCTCTTTGACATACCGTAACTCACCTGTTTACGTGATCACCATGAATCAGCTGATTCTGAGATGGACAAAAGCGG
This sequence comes from Oryzias woworae, assembly GCA_016861445.1. Classification (NCBI taxonomy): domain Eukaryota; kingdom Metazoa; phylum Chordata; class Actinopteri; order Beloniformes; family Adrianichthyidae; genus Oryzias; species Oryzias woworae. The sequence continues at coordinate 403,482 of BOLG01001191.1, forward strand.
CTTTACGCCATTATGCAGCACTTTACAAATGTAGTGTTACGTAACGGCTCAAAGCTGCGTGAGCACTTGACTTCTGTTGCATATCAGCGCAAAGCTGCTTTTTTCTGCTTCAAAATGGATCTATGTTATTTGTGCAAATGGTTGAAGAGTTACTGTTGAAAGAATGTCAAAAATGGAGCTAAAACGCTGCTGAAGGGTTAAACCTAGAGGGTTGGGTCAAAAAAGGCGTCTGCCGAAAAACTGGAGACAACGCCTACAAGCAATTCACTGTTAGATCGATTGTGCCGACCCCCGAAAACGGAAACCAAAAGGAGAAACAGGCGTGTCCTACAACACAGTCCTGAGAGGATCTTAAATGATGTTCCTTCAGCTGATACACTTCCTTTTTTTCCAGCTTTTAAAAGCAGTTGTAGAAGAACCGACAGGTGTCTTCAAGCACCTAAAGAAAAAGAAACTATCACCTTCAGGAAAAAGATAACCACTGAGGAAAAACCCTACAACTCCAGACGTAAGAGATGGAAGAGTTGAGCTCTGTGTGTTTGGCTTCATCAGACACTTGAGCAGGATGTAAACACTTAATATGGTGTTACCTTTTCCACTTCTGTTCATGACGATTCCTTTGAGGACCATCGTGGCTCAGGGTACAGTGTAGAGAGCCAAACTGACATTTTCTCCTCTGATCCCAGCATCATTATCAGCCCACAATTGTAGCTTCGCATGTGGAAAGTTAAATTTCATCATAGTGTGATTGTATTACAAATTCATTTCAATCAAGTCACACTTGTGTTTCCATTAGTCCATTAGGTACAAATACATCTGCCACAACTACAGCGATCAGCCGCTCCCACAGGACACCATGGCAGCAGCAGGACTTTTGGCACACGGTAAGTCTCATCAACAGATGATAGACGCCATTCTTACACAGAAAAACACAGAAAGCAAAATGTTGATGAAGCATGAGGCAAAAAGAAAAAAAACAGCTGTGTGATTACTAAACACGCCAGAGTGAGGTTCATCACTGCTATGGCGTCCAAACATCAGAGCCGGTTCTTTCTGTTCATGGCTCTAAACAGCTTGACGTTAAACCACTACAAATTCTCCCTGTGCTCCCTCGCTTCATTGCAGTTTGCCTTTTCAGGTCTTGCTGTTTCACAGATTTTTTTCAGCGCATCCTTGCATACTTTTTTTCTTAAACACGGGTTGTGTTCTGTCAAATGATTGGCTGTTGATCTCATCAGTCAGTCTTTTCCAAGCCAAATTCTCTGTTATGGTTTATTTATCTGACCTTGGACTTATTTTTCTACATACGTTTGAGAGTTTAAACAAGAGAGAAAATGTTCATGACTGTCTGAGAAAAGTGTGTTTTGGAAAGTTTTACAACATCTAAATCTTTTAAAACATCTGTATTGTGCTTTATAAGACAGATCATTGCTGAAACCTGCCAGTCTATTGCAGCGATCGCCGTCCTTTTCCCAGTCACAGATGGTTTAATGCAGGACAACATTTTCACTGACCGATCTGTACGAGGGTGAAGTCAGATTCTGAACTTTTTATCTTAGCTTCCAATTTCCCTTAAGCTTCCAAGGAAAGGTCATCTTCATCCTCTGGAAAATAGCTGAATCAGGTTTAAACTTTCTTTTTACACTAAACTTTGTGTTGGACCCATTACAATATGACAGAGAATTTGGTTAAAGTTTATCCTGTTCCGTCAAACTGGATGCTAACTCCAGACACCGACTTCCACTTTGTGTTATATTTAAAGTGTGATGATAAATACTACGAAATAAAACTGTTAGACTGTCACAAAACTGGTATGTTCCAGAGATATAACAACAAAGTGGTTCCACAGTGTTGGCAGCTTTATTAGCAGCATCCTCATAACATGATTGAGACGGTTTCTGTGTATTATTAAGAGCGGGCTTTGTGTGTGGCAACATTTGTCGCAGTAGGTTAACATTTCAGTGGAACTTCTTGTTTTTGTCTGTTAAATGAAACATTCGTTTTTCTTTGCAGTCAAAGGCTCTTCTTCTGTTTCATCACTGACTTTTTTCTGCCAAAAGAAACTTTCCAAAAACGTTTGTTTTTAGTTAACTTTCTTTGTTTGAGGGTTTCAACTGTGTGGTCGGCACAGGCGCTTTAGGAAAGTAGCTGATGGATTTTCAACACATGACTGGGCAACTTGAGATGCATCAAGAATGAGTCATGGTGGACAGAATCCGGTAGTTTTACAAATGAAATCTTCATTCAGAATTTATAAAATGGAACAAAGTGGTTTTTTTTTTCCTTTACAAGTCAGGTTACAAATGACCCATGGCCAAGAGGTTGGGGGCCACTTGTTATAGGACTAATTGTGTTTCTACCAGCGCACAACCCCTTCTTCTTTACATTTATTGATGGATGTTAAAGATTACTGCCACCTACTGGCCTTTGGTCAAATCATAGCATCGAGAGTCAGGCCTGGACCTTTGTGAAAAATGGCAGCAATGACTTGAAAACAATAGTTTTACATAGTTTTACAATAGTATCACAGTACAGATCATAGGGATTGAATAGTGAGAGGATGACCTCAGATAAATCTGATAAACCATTTATCTAGATCACGACAGAAAGAAGTAAAATTCAGTTGTCAGCTGGCGAGCAGACATTTGAGCAGCAGGCTTACCGTGGTTTCAGCACACTGCAGAAGCTGCACCATCCATGAAAAGTCTTTTTTTTACTTTGCTGTGTACCTCTTAACCACTTCGACATCAGTAAATACAACCAATACAATCAGCACTCCTTATTATACAAGGTGCAGTGTTTTTTTTTTAACAATTAAGGCTTTTGACAGAGCACCTAATAGTGCAGAAAATATGGTACACTAATTTATCGGATTGTTTAGAAAATGTTTTTCATACATCAATAGTTTGTAGATTACACAAGTGTTTTGGGCTAAACGTATTTAATTTTCATCTGCTGATGTTCTGTTACAGCGCCAGAACTCCGGGTTCTGTTGTTTGGAAAGAGCCAGAATAAAAAGAACCAGCTGGCTAACCTTATCACGGGAAAAAAAGATTTTTTTTTCTCAAAGCTGTCCCAAAACAGCACAATCACTAAAGCAACTTTTCAAAACACAAACGTCACTGTGGTCAACACTGCCGACATCTTCAATCAGTCAGAGGAAAAAGTGAAGCATGAGATGAAGAAGTGCGTGGCTCTCTGCCCGCCTGGACCCAATGTCCTGCTGCTGATGGTGAAGCCCAATGACTTCAACGAGGAAGACAGAAAACGCCTCAAATTCATCTTGAGTTTCTTCGGACACGAAGCCTTGAAGCACTCCATAGTGATCCTTTTGGACAGGGAGGAACCAAAGAACCTCGCCATCAACAAGCTCAAGCATGACTGTGGAGGAAGGCTGCAGAAAATCCTCTTTGATAGGCAGGATCTTCTTGATAATGACATTAAAGAGCTCATAAACATGATGACAACAACTGTAAGCAGCAACAAACAAAGCCATCTGAACTTCTCAGAGGGACTTGAACCCAGGAAAACATCTGTGCCCTTTCAACCCCCACTGAACATAGTGCTGTGTGGGAGACATGGAATTTGGAAGAAGTCAGTTGCCAACATGATTATGAAAAACAGCAAACATCACCAAACCCCTGAAACAAGGCATGCTAAGAGAGAGGCAGAAGTGTCCGGACGTGTGGTGTCTCTAATCGAGATGTCTGCTTTGTATAGCAGCAGCCCTGAAGTAACTAAAAAGATCACACAAGCCTCTTTATCTCTCTGGAATCCTGAAGGTGTCCATGCCTTCGTCATGGTCCTACCGGTGGAAAGCCTAAACGATAAAGACAAGAAGGAGCTGGAGGTGCTCCAGGAAACCTTCGGCTCTCAGGTCAAGGACTTCACCATCATTCTTTTTACTGTGGAGTCGAACCCCACAGATCCAGAAGTGGTTAGCTCCATGACAGAAAACAAGAAGATCCAGAAGCTCTGTCAGAGCTGGGCGGGTCAGTACATGCTCTTCAATGTCAAGGACAGACAACAGGTTTCTGGTTTACTCAGCCTCGTGGAGAAGATGACAGCTGTGGGATCTCACAGTTTCAGAAGAGAAATGATGGTAAAACCACGAATGATTCAAAAACAAGACATCCAGATATCAACAACTGTTGAAAAACCGAAGCTTGAACCCCTCAGGATAGTAATGGTTGGAAAGACCGGCTGCGGGAAGAGCGCAACTGGAAACACAATTTTGGGGAAAAAGTGTTTCATCTCCAAATCCAGCATGAAATCTGTGACCACAATCTGTCAAAAATACAGTGCAGAAGTCAATGGAAGACTGGTTGCTGTGGTCGATACACCTGGTTTGTACGACACCAATCTGTCCAACGATGAAGTGAAGCAGGAGCTGGTGAAGTGCATCAGCCTGATGGCTCCTGGACCTCATGTCTTCCTGCTGGTGGTACAGGTTGGTCGCTTCACACAAGAAGAAAGAGACACCGTGGATCTTATTAAAGAATACTTTGGCAAGAATTCAGTCAATTTTATCATCGTCGTTTTCACCAGAGGAGATGATCTTCAGGATCAAACAGTTGAGAGCTACATAGAAGAGGCCAGTGACGACTTTGTCAAGGACCTGATTGAAGCCTGTGGAAGACGGTACCACGTTTTCAACAACAAAGATCAGAAGAACCACAGACAGGTAACAGACCTTCTGAAGAAGATCGACACGATGGTGAAGAAAAACGGGGCCAGCTGCTACACATCGGAAATGTTCCAGGAGGCTGAGAGAGCCATCCAAAAGGAGGTGCAGAGGATCCTGAAGGAAAAGGAGGAGGAGATGCAGAGAGAGAAGGAGAAGCTGCAGAGAGAATTTGAGGAAGAAATCGAATCAAAGAAAATGAAAATTCAACAAGAAAGAGTGGAGAAAGAGAAAGCCCTCAGAGAGAAGGAAGAGTACATCAAACAACAGGAGAAGAAAAAGAAGAAAGATGAGGAGAAAAGAGAAAAGGAGGATAAAGATCAGAAAATAAAAGAGGAGCATCTGCGGAAAGAATGGGAGCAAAAACTTGAAGCTCTGGAGAAGAAAATGAGATCAGAACTGGAGAAAAATGCAGTTTCTGACAAAGATGTGATGATGTATAAAGAAGAGCTGCAGCAAGAAAGAGAGTCCTGGGAAAGAGAACGCAAACAGTGGTGGGAGAAACGTAAAGAAGAGGAGCAACAGAGACAGGAGCAGGAGAAGGAACAGCTCCAGAAGCTCAGAGAAGAATACGACAGAGAAAGAAGCGAATATGAAACCAAGAGACAAGAAGATGAGAGAATCAGAAAAGCACAGGAGGAGAAGGAGCTGAAAGAGGCACAGGAAAACTTCATGAAAAAAGTGGAGGAGCTCAAGGAGAGGAATGAAGAGGAGGCCAGGAAGCAAGCTGAGGAGTTCAACGAGTTCAAAGAAAAATACTTAAAAGACTTTGCTGAGCTTATGTCTAAACATGAAAAAGAAATCGAGGAATTGAAGGAAAAGGACAACAAAAAGAACAAGATCATTCTGAAAAGCCTTATGAGAGACAAAACGTACAAGAAGCAGTACGAGCTCCTGAAGAAACAACAAGACGAAGAAAAATGTGGCCTCCTCCAAGAAGTACTTCCTCAAATGGATGAGGAAGCTCGGAACAAAGCGATGAGTCAACTTCAGGTTAAACATGACCAAGAGGAGAACAAGTGGATTGAAGAACAAATGCAGAAAGCTTCAGACAAGAACTGCAGCATTCTATAAGATGTGCTTATGTTGCTTTGCTTAATTCTTTTCATTGATCATCATTTAATAATACAAAGACTTTAAAATATGCTTTTTTTCATTTTTTTTTTATTTACAAATGATGACTTATAAATGTCAGATCAATTTCAAACTAAAATCAAATCTCCTAAAGTTTTATGGTAAATGTCAAAATGTATGTATATGCACACGGACATGTCAAATGGATTAATCATGTTTCTGGTTTATTTGGTTGGATAGTATCAGTTTTCTTTTTAATGCTCATTTGTTTTAATCTGAAAGCTTTACTCTGTCTCACTTCCAACAAAATGATGGATATTTTTTAACTTTTAAGGTAAAAAAAATGATGGAAGTTTTACTAATCTTCATATTTTTGGAAAAAAATCTGGATAGATTTGTTCTTAATTATTTACAGTAAAATTTGTAAATGAACAGTTTTAACGACCCACTCCAATGAAAAGGTTCTTTTTGGTGTTTTTAACATGCTCTTGTGACCTTTTTTCTCATGACGGAGGACATAAAAATAAAGAAAATTAAGATTAAAATTGCATTTCTGATTTGTTTTTATTCAATTTGTGGTGAATGAGGAGCAGACGAAAAGAATTGTTGGAAGAACTTTGTAGATGTGACAAAGGACCTTCTACGGTAAGCCACCAGCTCCCTGCTCCGCTCCATTCTGATGCATCCACTTGCAGACAAATAAATCCATGAACGTCTCTGTTTAACTCTTCTGAGCTGGAATCTGGATCAGAACTGTATGGCTGGATAGCTTCAACATTGTTTGTTGTTTATGTTGCACCGCTAATGTTAGGTTGGGGTTGTGAGGGGCTGTTAGCTAGTGGGAGAGAGTGTAAACAGAAGAATGATGGGACGTCAATGGAGGTTTACTTCTGCTAAAGCAGTCCCGCCCACAACTCAGAGATGAATTTCTAATGAACTCCTGCTGCTCTGCAGAAACTATGTCCTAGACAACAACACAGGCTTTCTGAGTTTGGCTAAAAATGATATAATCATAATTAAAAGACCACTGCAAAGCGTGTAAACAAAACCATGTGACTGATGATCTCTCCACTCATTGGCCAGGAATTAGGAGGGAACGAACTCTGGTTCACTTTAAGCAAACCAAATATGTGCAGTCTGAATATAGCCTTCAAGTGTGAGAGGCCGTATGAGACTTCGTTCATACTTTCTTTCATACATAACATCAAACTTTTTCATACACTATCAAACTCTAACTAAAAATTGACTGACAGACAAAGTTTCAGAAGAAATCCACCGGTTGCAAAGGGGCTTCTGGGATTGCTAGCTTTCCCTGTGGCCAAATAAAGAAAAAGATGCAGATTTCTTTTCTGGTTTTAGTGGGGAATTACTATATTTTAGGATTTAGAAACACCAAAGCTTTGTTTTGGTTACATTTCGAGCGTGAAATAGAGACTTATTTTCAACTTTATGCATTAGGTTTATGTATTTGAGCCCTAGTTTCTTTGTTTCGAGAGATTGATCTAAGCCAAAGTCTGCTACCTTGATGCTAATAAATAATGTATAATCCTCATTTGGGTCCTTCCCCTCTAGGTCGGCTGCTGTTGAGCCACTGTGGCTCTGGATGGGGACCTCCATCGCCGCCAAGCTGTGGTGAGGTGGGTCCCCACCTATGATGCTGCAACTGGCTGGCTATGCAACTATTCACAGAGAGAACTATTAGCGAAGCTGTTAGCATTTCCAACAACCTTTCCTTGGCCTCTTTTTCCATTTTCTATCTCCATCAGTTAGGGGGTGGGAGGTGTAAAAGGGGCAGTGGGTTGTGTGTGGGTCTGGGTGAGGGGACTCTTTTTTCATTTTGTGCTTTTTTTATATTTATATGTTTGTTTTAGTGTAGGCACTTTGTATTTTTTTCAATTTGAAAAGCGCTATATAGATAAAGATTGACAATGTGAAAAAGAAACTGAAGCTATGCAACATTTGCTTTTGTTTTGTTCACAAAAATAACTATTTATTTATTTATAATAAACTCATTAAACATTTATAGTACTGCCAACTGGTTTTTTTAAACACCATCATATTTTTGCATCATATAAGAAAATAATTGAGAAGAAATCCATCGTAACATAATTCTCTGCCTTGTTATATTTAACATACACAAATATTCAAATTTATTAATAAAGCAGTTTTCCTGCTACAAAGCTTCTCAAAGTGCTTAAAATGGCAATCATAAGGAAAAAAATAAAGGAATAAACCCCACAAAAACCCAACAAACACATACATCCCACAAATACAATAATCAATTAAATGTTTTTAATAAAAATTTTAAAATCAAATGAAAAGATATGAACATGTGAATCTATGTAAAAGCTATAATAATAAAAAAGGAGTTTGAAGTCCCAAAAAATGAACATTGGACCAAAAGTAATTTGTGTTTGCAAATATAAAAGAGATGTTCTAATATTTCTGTGTCAAATGAGCAAAAAATACACGGCTCAGATTGAAACTAAATCTTACATGTAAACATTAAGAATCTAAACCTACTTTAAGCCCCTGCAGCTTTGAGTAAACATTAATGAAATGCAACATTTCGATGACCTTATAATAGTTTTATAAATAAATAGAAGAATTATGTTAGTTTTTGTAGATGTATCATGATACCCAATAAAAGAATACTTTCTTTAAGGGAGATGTGTTATGTGTGAAAGAGTTTGATGCTTTTTGTGAAAGAAGGTAAGAATTACCTCTCATACAGCCTTTCATATCTATCTATTTTCAATTGAGATAATTACTGTTTTTCTTCTCAAAGTTGAAGAGAAATTAGATGGTTTCAATAAGAGCAAAAACAATAGACAAGCAACAATAAGTGATAATAAGTTTTGATCTTTAACAGAAAGGAAACAGACGCTAACATTGCATGTCATTAAGTTTGTAAATTTAAATCAGGGCTCCTTTCCATGTTTTCTATACAACAGCTTTAAACCATCTTGTTTTACAAACTGGCAATAATTTTGTTCAAAAAAGGAAGGCTGGACTCCTACCTGTACTGGACCACCATCATGTTCTGCTCTCCACAGTGTCTAGCGCAGCGGATGTACCTCATCCAACTGGACTTACTGGGATCATTTCCATCAATAAAGTGCAGTAATGTTCCCTCTGCGTCATAAATCTGAAAGACAAAATGTGAAGGTTTGTTTGTTACAGAAAAGGGCCTGCATTGAAAACAACAACATGTTAACGGAATGTGTCTTCTCTTTAACCCCTGCTACACTTCACAGCATGATTTCATTAGAACATAACAGCTCAAAGGCAGATCGGGTCATGAAGATCTAATCTAATCATCTCCTCTAAGACAAGTTCAGATCTTCAGGTGAGGTCTCCACAGCTCTCTGCAGTGACATAGATCTCTCTGACAAACTCAACGTTTGACATCCAGATATGAACAACGATCAGAAGACCTCTCCCTCCTGATGCTCATTTCCTCTTCGGCTCTTCAACTCAGGAGAAGTAAGCAGATTGTTAACATGAGGTCTCACTTCTCTACACTCAAAGGGAGGAGTGTATATGGGGGTCACTCTCACCACAGGCTGAAAATATACAACCTTCAGATACACTGGAGTTCTCTCCTCATCATTTACACAAAGCCGCTGGGTGAAGTGTAAAACTGCATGTAGTGTGAGAGTATTTATGGCAGAGCAAAGCTAAATATATACTTTTGTGAAGATTAATATCAGAAATGTGCGATGATGCACAATCCTTAAGAAGTGAAAGACAAAAGGTGAGTGACTTTAGGAGAGACACATAAATCCAGGTGATGTGAGAGATCCAGGTGATGTGAGAGACTTCCACAGCTCTCGTTCCTGTCCAGCAGAGCTGTGGTTGTAGGCATTAACAGAACACAGATCACACTGCTCACACACAAAACACACACAATACACACACTAAAATGAGTTCTTTAGAATAGAAATAAGTTTCAAGAGTTGAAGTCAGACCTTAAGCACTGATCGTCTTTTTCCAGGTGAGTTCCCAGGAATATTTAATCACGATTTTGCAGTTTTAGCCAAAATCAAAAGGTTTTGTCATTTTTTCACACATAGTTTCCACAGAGCAGCAGGGACTCATGAGAAATTCACCTCTGAGTTAATGAAATACTCATAAAGATGGTTCAGATACAATACCACATGTCACCAGAATTTTCACAACTTCCTCTCAAAGGGCCCCAGGCTCAGGGCCCCAAAGCTTAAACCAGGGACACTTCCCCACCTGCGAACAGTTTTTCTCTGCAGATCAGCTGTTGGGTGGAGGTTCTGTTTGAAATAATGAGTCATAATAAATGAATAACGATGAATGCTTGCACTTTCTGGGTCTCTGAAACAGAACCAGCCGTCACTGTGTGAAGCTGAGCTACTGTGAATGAAACAAACTGACTTCATCCAAACCACTCAAAACCTATTTTTTTGATGAGGATAAGTTAGAGTTTCACTGCAGTAGCTCTCCCTTTTTGAAATGATTAATTTCAAGAACAAAAACAGGTTTCTGTTGGTGAAGACAGTTTAGAGCTACAGCTGACTTGAACATCTCAGCCAAACCTCGGTGACGACATCAGAGACAAGAAGATAAATCAGCAAAGCTGAAGACTCCAGCTAATGGAGATCATAAGCAGTTAAAGCCAGTCGATGTCTCTCAGCTTCTGTGTTCATTATAAATCCATCCCTCCGTCCATCCGTGCAGCTCCTCTCTGACTGTATTGAGGAGGCGTTGAGCGTGTTTATAAGGTGATGACCTGAGCCGATAGCATTCCTCTGTGCTGTCCATACAGCCAGCAAACAATCGATGCAGTAAATGAGTGTGAGAATTAAAGGAAACAGCCTCATTTATTATTCTCTGGATGTAAGCACTTTATGTCCGTCAGTGTCACTCCATCTGCAAACTCTGCAGCCTTCATCTGAGGCACCACCTCCTCCTTCACACAGAATAACATACTTCTCTCTTTGTCGTAACGGTGTGTGCAGGTGCATCGAAATACACACATGACCTCTGATGAATCTGTTTGGCCACCTAAAAAACTCCTGAACGCAGCATCAACAAGCATCAGATGACTGTCTGATGAAACTAAATCTGATGTTAATGAACTTGAAAATTCAGTAAATTCTGTCCTTGTGAGGAGGACTCCTACGAGATGAAGGCTCAACCTCGTTTGTTAGCCTAAAACGCTACAGAGTTCTGTCATCCAGACCTCTGTGTGACGTGGTTTCCACAGACAACACCAAAATAAAAAAATACTTTTTTTTGCTTTTCTTGTCTGCTTAGTGAATCAAAATAAGTTTGTAATCATCTTTGAAGTTCGGATGTGTTCTTCTCTTCCTGCTGATTTGAGAAGAGAAAAGTGAAGCTTTGCTCTGATTGGCCAAAGGATCAAGTGGCACTCTGATACCATCAGCTGAACAACCCTGAACAACCCATCACGGAGTTGGACGGACGGATCTGCTCTGTGAAGGTTCATGAGGTGGAGATAAGGTTTGCACGAGTGTCTTCTGTGAATACACTCTAACATGTTAACAACACCTGAACATCAGATTTCTATATTTATTAGGGTTGGGTTTAGAAAAACAGAAGCATCAACGTTGAATTGGTCTTTAATAATATGGATGAATCAAACCTGAGTCAATTCTTCTTTAATGTCATTCTAGTATTTTTTTAAGGAAATTACTCATTTTAACATTTTTTAGTTCAAAGTAAATCATTTCATTCATGACATATCCATTTCTGTTCTATTTAAAACAACAGTTACTATGATGTTTTTTGTGAACAAAAAACTCTATTTTAAGTTTTAAAAAGAGATTGAAATAATACATTGAAAATAAATCCACAGTCAGGGTAGACCCTTAGCATAGACATGCATTCATAGTTCAAATATACTGAATGTTTGGGGTTGACTCGTGTTTGTAAGTACATAAAAAGTGCAGGAAAAAGTTCACAACATATGATCATATATATATTAATTAATTACAAATATATCAGATCTATTTTGGGTTTTTAGCCTGTCCAGTTTTTGACACTTGGGATAAATGAAGAATTGCTGAACACAGCTGAAGGGAAATGTGGCTCCAACTCTTCAGGACTTCAACATTCCTCATTTATGGAGCAGTTTTGTTTGAAAAATGTTTGAAATAATCTATTTGAATCAAAGTAAGAGGAATGAGGAGGTCATGGACGCCTTCAGGCTCAAATTGGAAAGTTTGCATCAGTTATTTAAAATGTCTTCACTAAACTGAATCTAGATATGAACTTTTCCATCAGCAGTCATGTCAAGATGTTCATAATCATACAATGAGTCACATCCTATCTGTAGGTTCCATGACACAAAAGTAAAATGTTTCTGCTGCAGTGTTTGCACTCACACCCACAATAAAGACCAAATGTTTCCACCTAGCAGTAACATTTGAAGCCCCTCTCTTAGTCCTGAACCAGGACCGGTTTCCTAGTTCAGCTTCTGCTTTGTGTTCACATTGTTCTTCACAAACAAACCATGCTGTGGTCCACCGGAGCGCCGGCTTTGGAGCCATTCTTTGAATCGTGTCTCAACGTGGAGCTATTCCAACTCTGGGTCAGACATCTGCAGGTTCTCGTTGGCAAGCTAAGAGGCTCAAAGTTACGTTTTTCTGGACCAAATGTCTCCCTTCTTGGTGAATATTCACCAGTTAATCCTTTAGTGAGGGTGACAGAATGCTGTAATGGTGCGGGGGGGTTAAGGGCTGCAGCAGGTTGGTGGTGTCTACACCGTGAGCTCAAGCTCCTGCGTCTGAGAGTGAGTTAAAGACGCTGTGTGAGAAGCTTTCCAGTATGACCTGCTGATCTGATTACAGAGTGAATCTTCTTTTAGTGTGTGTGTGTGTGTGTGTGTGTGTGTGCGTGTGAGTGTGTGTGTGTGAGCGTGTGCATGTGTACGTGCACACAGACAGTAATGCGGCTCATTTATCAGAGAAAACACTCTGAGTGCAGCTCTGTGCCGACACAGGCATGCAAATGGCTGCTTAGCCGTCAGTTGTGGGGTGTGTGTGACGGGGATGTGCATTTATCCGTGTGTGTGTCACTAAAGCAGCTGTGAGTTATCATGTCAGAAGGTGTTGTAACACTCAGTCCTGCACTAAGTCCATCACACAAAGACAAGAACCTGCACATACTACAAGCAGCAGCTGCATGTTTTCCTTTTTTTCAGTTCTGTAAGAGTCTGGGCTTCAGGTCACATGAGTGAAACGTGACATCCACACATGTCAAATGTGAGAATGTTACGTTTAACTTTCATTCTTGTTCCACATCAGTGTCTGTAAAAGAGCTATGAAAAAACATCTTGCAGCCTCAGCTAACCTTGAAGCTGTATTCAACTGTCTTTTTGTAGTTTTAAACTTCTTCACCAGATATCCATTTTCTGAGTTGCTGATGGAGAACACACTGAACAGGTCACTAGTCTGGTCCACTGGTCATCTGGTCCACTTGGTCCTGTCGCTGCTTCTCTATTTTTCAAATATGTTTAATTTTGTCGGTCCTATTGAAATTAAACTGATCAATCTGCCTGTAAAATGTGCTTCATTTTTTTTTATTCTTTTTATTGATCCCATCATCAAAAATTCAACCTAAATATTTCTGATTCCAGATACTTAAGGCTTTCTTTCAGAATGTCAAAAGTTTTAGAAACAAATTTGGAAAAAGTGGTGTCACAGCAGTTAAAAACATTTTTTGGAACATCATCAAATTCCAAACGTTTTTACGTCTGGCTTTAAAAAAGCCATTTAACAGAGACTGCCCTTTTAAAAGCTTATAATAATATTGTCATGGATGCAGATTCTGGACAGTCAACTGTGATGGTGCTACTGGACCTAACAGCTGCTTTTGATACATAGAATCACAGTCTGGTCAACCAGTCTGGTTATGATTAACTGTCTCTGTTCTGCTCTTCATATGTCAGTCAACCTTAAGTTGATTGATTTTATTTCTAACATGCAGAATATTTAGTGTTGCATTGGACAACTAAATGTCTAAAGAATAATTTGTGGGGTCCCTCCAGCCTCTGTCCTGGCTCCACTTTTATTTATCTTTTACATGAGGACTATTCAATTACAAATTTATTTTAATTTAAGGTCAGATTTTCAAATGTCAAATGTTTGTAGAGTCATTCTCATTGGCGGAAGAAATCGGATAATAAACCAAATAACAATGTGAAACAAACCACAACAACAGGTGGTAACACAGTCCATTCACCTGTCTTCTAACCCCGTTAAGCCTTTGGGGATTTCAAAAAGTATACCCAGCTCCTGAGCTGAGGTACACCCCGGCCCGGGTAACATGGTCCAGGTAGACCATTTAACAGTACACTGGGAATCTTTTAAGCGCCTAATGGTCAACTTAATCTTTGAGATTTGTTTAACAGAACCACTGGTCTGTGCTAAAGAAACATGGGAGGGGACATCTCATTTTATTTTGTGGAACCACCATGTTTGTGGAATGCCCTGAACCTGACTAATGCTGACTTCACACCAAATTTGTTCTGCGCCCTCCGCCTCTGTTTAGACGTGCAATAAATTTGCCGGTTGGACCCTAATCCAAATATGTTCTTATAACACAGGGGAGGCCGTGGTGCAGTGGAAAGGGCAGTCAGCCCGTGATTGAAGGACTGCAGGTTCGATTTTCACCTTGCCCGCCCATGTGTCAAAGTGTCCTTGGGCAAGACACTGAACCCCACATTGCCTCTGATGGAAGGTTGGCGCCAGTGTTTGGCAGCGGAGCCTCCATCAGTGTGTGAATGTGTGTGTGAATGGTTGACTGTGACTGCAACTGAAAAGCGCCTTGAACCTTCAAGAAAGGTAGAAAAGCATTAAATCTGCCATGTGTGGGAGGAGCTACTGTCCAAAGCTTTCAGTTTCAGTTTTCATCAAAACTTGATGATGTTGAAAGAGAAGGTTTATTTATTTTGAAGAGTTCTACAAAAGCGCCAGGAATCACGTCTCCATGTCCGGGTTCATGAGATCCTTCAGAGACTCTTAGTACGGTGAGATTCACCATCTACAGCAGGAGCTGCATCTGAATGATGCCACTTTCAGGGGTCTTTTCCTCTCTGTGACCCACTTTGACAACTTGCTGTCCCGCATTAGTCCAAGGAGGGGGAAAAAAAATGAATAATAAAATTAAAGGAACTTTTAATGATTATCTCCATACAAAAATGAATTCTCCTCCACGTTGGTTTTGGACTCCATCTGCTGATCATGTCAGTAACACATCACGGGCCAAGACTGAGTCCCTGATTTGCTGATGTGATGCAAATTCTGCTCCAAAGTTCAGATATTTGAAATTTGTGCAGCAAAATGTTTACCGTACTTCAGAATCTCTGCCACCCCACGTTGTCATGCCACCCGCCTTTGGTGTGGACGCAGCTCAACTCTCGAGTCTTTAACAAAACAGGGTTTGTGTAGGATAGCTATAGGCTGATGGGGGTGACTTTTGTTCCAAATATTACACCCGTATTCATGTTTTATGAATCCCTTCAAGCCATGTTTACATTTTAGTTTTTGTTTTTTGATGTGATCACGTTGCACTTTGTAACTTTTCTTTGCAACAGAAATAAACTCCTGTGACTGTGACTGTCAGAGGGGAGTTTGCTGCAGAAAGTTGTGGATCTCAGTCTGACATTCATGAGCAAAAACAAAAACCAGGTGAGATCTGTCATTGGCTGAGTGATGCTTCAGTGATAGCTTGCAAAACAACTGTAAACTTTGGGTAACTGCATGAACTGTTATCACAGACAGACGATCATCCTCACTGTCTTCTTTTTCTAGCTGTTTTTCTACACATAAACCAGTTTTTTTCTCTACTTTTCAGTCTAAATCTTGTAAAACTGCCCCTGAAAGCGGATCAATGCTGCACACTGTTCTTTACAGCTAATCAATGAAACTCTACTAATACTGCACTTATCTGCTCACTTTATCTCTTCCACCTTCCCGCCTCAACAACTCCTCCTTCACCTGACCAGGCCGTCCAACAGGAGAAGATAACAAAGCCGAGCTGGAAGCCACGTACAATCATCAGCCATCTCTGCTGAAGATCTCTGCAGACGCACTTGACCTGGAGGAAGTCCAGACAACTTCAGAGAAGTTTGGTGTTGTCACCTGAGGTTCACAGATCCGAAATGAAAAAAGATTTTGTCTGACAAATCCCAACATGTTGTTCCTGAAAGGATTCAGAGAATCTATTCAATGTGCAGATTATTGAGTCCTTTCTAGTCCTCAAACATAGTTTGAGGATTCTGGGATTCATCACATGACAAACTGGCAACCTAAATCAAGACGATCTGAGTGTTGATGTGTGACAGGAAGAACGCTAATGATCAAAACACAAGTTTCCAAGATGTTGGACAAATGTGTTTATTATTCTTTCCACCTTTATCAAAAAATAAAACTATACTCTGCTCCCTGGTCATATTGTCCATACAAACCCAAGTCTCAGGGTGAATGCCAGTTTTACCCCTCATACCCCAGATGGCAGTATGCACACCTCTTGCTGGTTCACCACCAATGAACGGAAGGAAGAAGGACTCAAAGGCTCTGTTCAAATTCCCTCCCTACTCCCTACTAATAAATATATAGTGCAAGACTATCTAGTGCGCTGGATTTTGAAAGCAATTCGGACACCATCTCACTACTTTTTAAACTGCAAATATGACGTCACCAATTTCACAAAGGAAAAACTTAATAAAAAAGCATTTCATGGAGACTGTTTATGAATTCACTGTTTCCTGATGATGAAAATGGGGATGATTTACAACAAAAATAAAATGAAATACATTATTTTAACCAAATGCATTGTGGTCAATATTAGCCAATCCAATGAGCATCGATGGACACTGGTTTTTCGCGCAGGGAAATTTCTAGGGCACTGGATTTTGGAATTGAACATTTGAACATCACTACAACATGTAGTGAAGGAGTTCAGACAACCAAAGTGTATGAAAGAGAACAACACGGCAGCAGAGATTAACCATCATCTCCAAACAGAAACACTTTCAGCAGATATATGTTTAGTAAGGGAAATCAGTGACTCATTTGGTACCAAACCTCTGAATAAAACGATGAGCCGAACAAACCCTGGGCACAAATTTGTTCTATGGACTATTATGCAGAAGCAGCAGATAAGATGTTTGGTGCTGGAGACACTTCTGCTGGAAATGATGATCAAACCACAACAAATCAGAACACTAATGTTGATCTACAGACCAGAGGTCTGCAAGCTGAGGCTCCAGAGACACATGTGGCTCTTTTACCCCACCACTGGGGCTCTCTAGTTACATTAATAATAATGATAATAAGAGACAGATTTTATCTTTAAAAAGTAACTGCAAAGTAAAAAGTAAGGAAGTAGTAAAGATAAGAAGTGTAAAGTAAACTAACTCAAACTTTATTCAACTGATTCACAATCAGTTGGAGGATGGTACACATCACTCTGTGAGGTTCCTGACTATTGTATCCATAATTCTCCAGCAATCCTTTAAGCGGTTCGGCTTCATAGTTTACAGCAGTCATGCTAAAACATTTTGACACATTTCTGAACGTCGTTTACTTCAGAAAATCAGTTTGAGGTCAGTAAACATGACAAGAATTTACACTTAAGGCACACCAGATTATAAAGCAGATCTTCTACTTTTGAACAAATTGAAGGATTTTAGATTGAGATTACCAATGAGTTATATATTGCTAGAGATGGCACCATTATTCAAGATATGTAAAGTGTGACGCCATATTGGAATGGGATAAAAACAATGAGACACGGCTTTTTTTCTGTACACCATATGACCCTGTCCACCCGCCGGACAGTGATCCAGCGCTGGGATCTTCCCTCTTTGCTCGTCGCTGCTGAAGAATTCCTGATTAGTTTAATTTTCCTTGCTTATTAACATGCTTACCAGTGGATGTGTGGTCTGATCTGAGGTTGAACACACAAATACTACCATGATCATCCTCCATAAAACTATAAACATAGGCAGTCCTGCCAGAAAACATGGAAATAATGTGAATTCTAAAACTACCGTTGACTTTCAATAGACTACAAGATCAGCCTAAACGTCCACTGTTCTGAGTAAACTCACTCAGATCTTCCTAAAATGTTCTCTACAAGTTCTCCTTTATTGGCTGACAGGAATCATTTACTGTGAAATGTTACAGTAAATGTTCTGTCTGCTCAAGTTGTGTCTGCTTTGGTTCGAAACAGAAAAATCCTCTACATGGCAGTCTGAAAACAGACCAAATGCGAGGTTTAGGCCCCAATCTGGACTCAAGTAAGCGGTCTCTGTCCGAACCAAATGATTCTCCAGACTGAATACACCCCAAAACTGAACGTTTGAACTTTCATTAGTTAAAGTCCTTCATCTAAAATTGTATACCTAATGGAGAAAAAAAAACAACTTAGACAAAAGCGAGAGTTGCTTTAAATCAAAAAATCCATGTTTTAATTTGATTAATTCCTTTTTTTGTGCAAGAAAATATTGATCTCAATCAGTTTTTTAACTTTTCTTATACCCGTAGGGTTAAATCAGCTTAAAGTGAATGAAAAACCAGATTGTTGGTTTGATTCAAACAAGTACAAATCTGAAAAGAATTCCAAAGTAAACATCATTCACTTGAAAGAAATATTGAAAATTAAAGCTAAAGACCTGCTGCTAAAGGAAAGCCTCAGGTCTCACACATCCTGCATTGTTTTTCTACTACATATTTAATGACACCAATTTTAGAATAAAGTTTCCAGAACATATCCAGAGCTGCTGTTTAAAGCTTTGTCTTAATCGTGACCTCTATCACACCTGCGTTGGCTATGTTACTGTGTGAGCCCATTCTCGCTCTGCATCCATGTTCTTCATTGTTTTCACATCCGTCTAAATCTGTTGAATCTTCTGGAACCGCCATGTTTGTTCGCCGTTCCAGCTGTGCTGGAATGAAGTCAAATAACATCAACAAAAAGCTGCAGTGTCCCTCCTTCTTACAGTCTGAAACTCCATTTTTTCCATCCATCACATCTTTCAGTTTCAGGAAAACCTTCGTTTTTGTTCAGCTGTGAGCGTTATAAACCATGCCACCATTGCTGCCATCATGTCAAACCCAAGAGCAACAGTCAGGACCTCCACATGAGCAGAGACGGCCTGAACATGGGCCTGCAGCGGGCCGCCTCATAAATTAGACGGGTAATAATCGCAGAGAGACAGACAATATTTGGATAACCGACTCGATGCGCCTCGCCAGCAGAAAGGTCTGCGAGCGGAGCGGCTGCTTTCTCACACAACAGAGAGGAGCAGCAAAGCGTGACGCCCCAACACCACCCACCACAAGGCAAAGGGAACACCCACCCACCACAACTTCTGTCTTACCTGAGCCGTATACGCTCAGTGAAACCATCGTTCAGCTCCCTTCAGCCTCGATTCTGATTCAAGAGGTCTTCCAGTCAGCTCAAGTCAGCTCAGGTGAGCTCAGGTGAGCCAGACTGATCCTTTTGAGACTTTAGCTTTTTCTGAACGTTTTTGAGGAGCGCCACAAATTGCAAACCTTAGACACCTATAGAGAACAAAAAACCCTGACCTGCTTTTTCTTTTTGCATCATTTTTTAACATTTTACTTTGATTTCGGTAAATTCTGAAAAGTGTTTTCTTTATTACGTAAACCGGAAAAGGGAGCTGCTTTGGCACATCGCTGATTGGATGATGACATTTGTCTATCATTTGAACTAAAACTTAAAGAAAGCAATGAAGCCATACTGGGTATCATATCATTGCGTTTGGTTTTTTTAACATCACATTTTGTTTTCTGGAAATTGCTTTTGTTTTCCAAGTGTTTTCTTTTGGTTTTTTTAGGTTTTGGTTTCTGTTTTCTCAAATGTAATGCTGTTTTTGAATTTTTGTTTTGGTTTTTTAACTGTCGTTCTGATCTTTAAAATGTTTTTACGTGGAGTGATTTTCGATGTAATTTGCACTTCAGGGCCACCGTAATCTTTTCCTTTCCAGATTAAATAATCGGATCAAAACACTCAGAATGTGAGCCCAGCAGAGGCAGTGTGCAGGTCCTACCCTGACGAACTATTTTCTGTCTGAAGACAGACAAAGTTTTCGCGGCTTCATCTTTAGTTTTGATGTTTTTTGTGTTCCCTCCTTGCTCATGTTTTCATTCTTTCCATCCTTTCGTCAGAGCTGCTGTTTTGAAAAGTGTTAGATCAATAAAGTTTGCTTTCTTGCCTCATTCCTCTCTTCACCAGCTGTTTTACAGACCCAACCCAGACCTCTGACTGCTTTACACTATGTAGCTGCTTCAGTCTCTTGTGTTCCTCACGTCTCATGCTGATGATCACTGACAAACAATCCTTTGTCATACCGTTGATTGTCTCACTGGTTTTGTTTGCTTTGCTTTGTTTTGTGTAAGAAGGAAGCAAGAATCTTCAGAGCAGACATCCTTCAGACCTTCTTTTGTTTGATATTTGAAAAAAAACTATTCCTTCTATGCAAACAGATCTTCACCTCTCAGACCTTGTCACTCTAAAGACCCAAAGCATCAGGAATGCTGTAAAACATCTGCGGAGCTCCCCTTACAGACTCAAAGGCCCATGCCTTGAGTCTGGTGAGAGGAGGAACCACTGGTGGGTGGGGTTCTGCCTCCAATTGCACCTTAGGAACCAAGGGAGGTTTTTGAAGTCATGAGAAGTCAGTTAGGAGAATAGACGACTTGCTTCTTCTTGTTAGGATGGCACAAAAAACAATGTTTCTGGGTTATTGTCAGTAAAATAAACCAGTTTTTAAAAGACAAGTGAAAACTGTTTTTGAATATAATTTTCTTTTAAAGATTAGACCCTAAAAGATGACAATATAAAGAAGAAATGTCCTTGAAATGATCCTGAAGCTCATTACATTTCAAAACGACTTCCAGCGTAGGTTACATAGTATGTTCTAAAATCTTAGAGTAGCAAGAAGTCCACTATGGTAAAGTTCTGTCTGCTTTGGTAGTGTTAGCATGTGCTGGTTGCCATAGTAACAAATGCTATCTGCTATTATAGTTTGTATCTTTTGTCTCCTCCGTTAGCATTAGCATGCTTCATTTGCTTCAGATAAAAAAAGAATGTTATCTCTTTATGACGTTTCTGGTGCCGCAACCATGAAGCTTTCAAGCACGATGTTAGTAAGGGTGGAGATTCTGTTTTCACAAGTTGTGTATGGACTAAGAACAGCACTACAAACATGACCTGAAAGGAGTTTGATAATAATAACACATTTTACAGACTGAGATCATTGCAGAGGACAGTTAAACTGTGAAGGCCTTAATAACGATGAGTGAGCATGGTGCAGATGAGACAGTGAATTCAGTAACAGTGAAGTCACAGCAGAAACCAGGAGGGAGAAGGAACCACTAGCAGCAAGCACTGCACAAATATGCAGATCAAACATTCAGTCCAGTCCACACTGTTATTCTGACATCCAGATCTGGGTGGAAAACCCCAACCTTTGTTCCCAAACCCCGTGGTCACCATACCCACAGCGCGACACCACACTGAGCAAGTAATGAGATTGAGCAGACCCAAAGCGCCGAAAGGGTTTAACCAAACACCACTGGGCTGACTGGTGGTTTTACAGCAGCCGCAGTCCGACCTGCAGGTCATAGCCGCTCCTGGGAGCAACGACGAGTTCTGACACAAAAACTGCAAACGATGAAGCCAAAAGTAGAAAACCCAGCACCACATAGATCACATGTGGTCCTGGTCTGATCCCAGCGCAGCTTTGATTGGCAGTCTCTGTCTGAGATTGTTTTTATGCACTTTCAGATTTATGCTAACAAAACGTTGTTTTGCTTTATTAATTTATAGTTTCAGTCCTGCAATTAATCTTCTTTCAATTCTTGTCTGTGTTTCTCAGGATGTGAACATTTTTTATCTCTGAGTTCTCTTGTCATCGTCGGCAGTACAATTCTACACAATATTCACAATAAGTTTGGGATATTTTATAAAACTCAGTGGATGTTGTACACAGTGTTTGTTTGATTAAACGCCTTTCGGGATAAGCAGGCAATTAAATTGGGGTGACAGACACACCTCATTTAGAGTTTTCCACAGAATGGTCTCACTGTGTGTCTTACGTATTGAATGTTTGTATGTTTTCAAGTGTAGCATCAATGGCATCATTCTGTGGGTCTAAAAAGCTGAATTTTGTCAGTAAATCTTTCCAGGTTCACGAGTCAAACAGACATGAACACACGGCGCTTAACGGACCAGCAGCACCACCTGATCACAGCCTTCAGGTTGGTAGGAGACAGTCAGATGTTGCAGATGAACTTGATGAGTCTCTAAGTGTCTTCTGCAGACTTACACCAAGACACAGAACTACTGTCAGAGTTTGTGACAGACCCAGGAGACCGGAACCATGAACAGAACCGGAGAACCTCTGCACTCAGACGTGGTTTAACAAACGCCACACAGCTGCAGGCCCGTTCACCAGATGAGAGGGCACTATAGTTTCCAGACATTCACAACCCACTCCACCACTTTGACCTGAATGCAGATGACCCCAATGACCCCGTCATGAACGTTTGCAGTGGAGACAAGACCATGTGACCTGGAAAATGCACCAATGGTCTGAAGCAGCATCTGAAGCAGAAGCTGGATGACCGTTCATATGGTCAATGTCTATTATTGTCTTAATTTGGGGGCAAAACATATCAAACTAAAGAAAAGAGTTTTTCTTCTTTGTGTCAGGGAGTGGTGGAGGACCCAGCATGCGAGACCCGCCACGCTTGGTGGCAGAAAATCAAAACTGAAACAAAAATAAACTGAAACATGACAAAATCATGGATAACCATAGGAGAGACAAAATCAAGCAGAGCAGATGAGCTGAAAACCAAACACTTCAATACACTGAGGTCTAAATGAGGACAGCTGTGGATGATGAACCTGAAACTGCTGTGAGTGACAGCTTAGAACATGACCAGACATAAAACCACAGAATCCTTACACTTTGTTATTATTAGAAACGTTAAAGAGAAACTTTTACATATTTCATTCAAATTCAGACCAAATAGGAAAAGCACTCATGTAAATAACAATACCTTTAGCTGTGAGTAGTGTAATGTACTTACAGGTACCTGTGTTACAGGTACCAGCTCTCCAAACATTTCCGTGTTTTCATTCAATTTTCCAACAAGCATTGTACACAGTAGCTATTCCTTCCTCAAAAGTCTGAAGTACTACCTGAGTACCAGTCCGATTGCACTATTTGGAAAGGTTCTGCTGACGGAACCAGATGAGTGGATGAGGGGAGTCTGTGAAAGAGCTGCACTATGTCAACAAAAAATCGACATCACTTCTGAACCAAAAACACCAAACTGTCTGCTTTCTTTCTTTAGTCAATCAGTGCTGCAAAAACATTCAATGACACCTGGTTAGATTATAACTACTGTAAAGGGTTCAACACCCAAAGGAGCAAAATGCAGGAAAATGCAGGAAAAATACTTTTTCAAAAGAACTTGAAATATATATATATATATATATATATATATATATATATATATATATATATATATAGGAAAATTGCATTCAAAGAAAGCTGATAGAATTCTAGTTTACCAATGCTTTCTTTATCCTCTTACACCTTAAAAATGAAATGCTTTCTGACTTTACTTTAATAGCTTTCAAAATATTGCCCTTGCTCACTTTGTCTGTTCCAAACACAACCTTTAGTCAAGCAATTTGATTTAATGCAGCACTTTTATGTCAAACACAAAGTGCTGAACACCCAAAGTAAGATAAACAGAGAGCATAGAAATAGTAAAAATAAGAACTGAAAAATTAAAATGCTATTATCTATTATTTCATCAAACCCCAACAGAGCAAAGAAACACTAGTCTTTAAAAATGAAAGACATTTTAAAAACAATAGTGAAAAAAAAGAATGTTTTTTTAATTGCATTAAAAAGATAATATGTTAAACACCTTCTTTATTTTTTCTAAATGTTCTCATTTTATGTTTCCACAAAGCCTGAGATCCACAATAGAGAGATAAAGGGTCAACAGACGCGGCAACAGACAGAATATGAAAAATACAAGTTCTAGAGTGTTCTTGAATGTAACCATAGCCAACATGTGTAACATGTAAAAAGCAAACACTTGTGTGTAGTTTTCCTGTGAATACAAACCAGACTCTTTCTGTGTGTCTGTAACATCTCACTATTATCTCGTTTGTTTCAGCCTGAAGTTCCATATTTGTTGCATTTATTCCCAGTTTGCAGCACAAAGAGCAGCAGCACAGCTGATAGTGTCTCTGTGAGCAAGAATCACAGATTTTTTAGACGTCTTGTAGGATTTTGGTCACAATTTTACCAAGATGACAAAAAAAAGAGAAATTCAACATTTTTTAAGTCTATTTTTTCACTACAGACCAAAACTATGAAATCCAGCAACAGAAACTTCTCCTGCTGAGCCTGCATTGGCCCCACTGAAGATCTTCCAGAGATTTTTCTCTTTTTTAGCTTTCTTGCTGCCAAATTAAACAAGTACAGAAGAGGATCACCTGACTGCACTCCTGCAAAAAGAAACTGAGAGGAGCCAAGTTTTGATGGCTCAAATGAGCTTTCCCACAGTTCTGGTGGAATGAAGTGGATAAGCTGTGCAGACTAGAGGCTGTCTGTCAATGTTTGGATAAGTGTACTTTTTCTCCACTTGCATCCTTGCAGGCCCTTTTTCCTCATTCCACTTGGGCTCGGATCACAAACTCCTCCGGGCTCCGTTACACGCTCCCAGACCTCCGCAGAGACTCTCAATCAATGGACACACACCGCTGAACTGTTTGTTTGACTCCACACTGAACAGAGGATCCAGTGGAGGGGGCTAAACCAATGGCAGCTTGGCTCTCATGTCAACCACAACATCATCTACTGTTTTTCTGCTCGTTTGGATAAGCGATGAAGGGCGAGGAGATCTGAGCATCCAAGCTCACAAACCATTCTCTGCTCTGGATTTCTACGGTGGCTGAGAGGGCTCATCCTTCTGCAAACCACACTAACGCAAGTTATACCAAACAAACAAAACAATTTTCTAACACAACACTAACAACTGCAAGTTAACATTTACATCAGCTCTGCAACAACCTGACTCCCAGTTCCGGATTTTCAGATTGGTGGTTAAGCAGAGAGCTTTTTATCACAGATAAGTGAAACTCTGGTGCAACCTCAATAAGGAAGATCTACCTCATCTTCAGGAACGCCAGGGTGCTGATTCTTCACATCACTCATCAATTAGTCCTCATTCTGAGCCAACAAATAAAGTGTTGACTTTCGCCGCCAATCAATATCAAATTCCTACTTTTAAGTTGATAGAAGTTTGTTTATCTGCATTCCAGACATTTGTCCGGCCCGCTTCGACCCCGTTCTCCTCCTGGCTCTGTGCTTCAGCACCGTCTGGCCTAAGCCACCATCAGCGTCTGGGCTCTGGGGTCTCTAAACTTGGACCAAGGTCATTGTAAGCATTCAAGATGTCTCCAGCCCAGAGCCAAACTGCTAAAGACCGATGACTATTCCTGCTCAATTCCTGTTCCACTGTTAAATCTTTCAAACCTGAATGCAGATGACTTTCAAGATCTCTCCTTTTTCAAATGGGAACAGCTGGGAACCGCTGCACCATTATGCCGAAAATCAGCCTCTGAATATTCCAGAGAAGACAAAACTCATCACTAAAAGTTGTTTCTGATTTGTGAAAAGTAAGATAAAAACACTTTTATTTGAAAACTGTCACATGTGTTAAAACCGACAATCTTTTTGCCTCAAACAAATACTTTTTCTAAACCGTTTTAATCCATTTTTGTATTTTTATTCAACTCAATGCTAATAAATTCAACATTTACCAGATTTTGTAAATTCTTAATGATTGTTCATCGTGTTAATGAGAGAATTGTTTCTTTTCTTTTATGTTCTTGTAATATTCTGTTTCCTCTTGACAGTAACACCAGGTTAAGGTTTCTAATTGTGTACTGCTGCTCTAAAATAACGCAGTCCTCCTCAGTGTGTTTAGTTTTTGGCTTTCAGTTCATTCTTGTCAGGTCATCTGTGTTGTCACTCCTTATGTCTCATTTATTTGATGTTTGTCATGTTTAGGTTCATTTATTAAACCTTTAATTCCACCAGTTTCTGACAGCTACACGTTTTGTCTGATCTCCATAAAGCTCACAAACAAAATAGTGTTGTTACATTAAAAAAACTGCCTGTTTTTTGCAGTTCCATTTTAAAAGTTGAAGCTTAAAATCTACAACTGCATTTTACTGTAGTCATACAGTGAAGATGATTTGGGATAGAAGTTCAAAGGGAACAGTTGTGACATGGAGTTTTATTTAAAATTAAAATGTAAGCTATGAGTTATTTGTCTGAATGAGTCATTTTAACTGTCTAAAGTCAGATTTGATTATTTCGTTGCTTTATTTCAGAGAAAAAGGTGATTTTTTTCACAGTTTTAATAATAAAAGTATTTTTTTACTTTCAAAATGTTTCCTTTTCCTGGTTTTAGACAAACATGTTCATTGCTGACTCTTGTGATGAGGAGACTGAAGATCTGTGATGCAGGAGAACATTGTGGGTAAAAGCCCTGGGTTCACAGCTGAACGCTGAGGCCAGTTGTTTCCTGAGTGTAAATCTGTCCAGATTCAGCAACTGAAGAAGATCCAAGCCTAGAAGTACTGTTGAGAATGTGATGAAAAGTCAGCTAACGCCTTTGAATCCTGGTTTTGTTCAATAAAGAAAAATGCAGCTCATAAAAACCAGAAAGTACATTTCTTTTTGAGTATTTGAATAACAAAATACCAATTGATAAAATAAATAAAGAAAGAACAGTCTTCATCAAAGCTGAGGCTTTATGTTTATTAACATCATTCCTGTCTGAAGAATTTCATCTACAAGAACTTTTCTGCCTCCGTTTAAAAGCTCCTCTTTTAATAAATCCCAGGCAGAGGAACGCTCTGCAAAGAAACGAGTTTCATGAAACAGCAACATGTGATTCTGGATTGTGTCTCTGTGACTGAAATCCCAGTAAAAATAAGCAGTAATCTGACACAAACTCTTCATGTAATCAGAGTGAGGATGTTGAAGGCAAGCGGGCCTCTGAAAGGACCAGAACCCACAAACATCAAATAATGAGATCAGTCAAGAAAACACATCAGAGACCACAAACACAGAGGAAGCCTGCAGGGAAAGCAGCCGCAGCGGGATGATGGACATGCCGGCAAACACACGCCGACAAAGAAAATACTCCATAAAGCAAAAATCCGGGACGCTGTCAGGAGCTGGGAATCCTCCTGACTCCCATCAGCGTCCCGCTCAGACCCAATGTTTTCCCCTCAAACCACTCTGAAGTTCTGCTGCTGTTTTCCTGCCCCACATTGGAATTCTTCTGAAAAAGTCTCCTGCAAGGTCAGAGTCGAGCGGCATGACGCCATGTCTGCTTTCGCTGCTCAGATGGAGAGGAGGCGGGGTCCAAACCAGGCGGGAAACCTGCCAACAGGCCGCCAAATCAGTGGACTCTGGAATTTCTTTTAAACATGGTTTCCTGGGGCAGATTTCTGCCGATCAATCAGATTCTTCTGACAATACAAGAGAAGGAAAAATGCTGACACTCATCTTTAGGTGCTCACAAACTAGTTCCACTGATCCTTTTTTGTAGCATTTTATTGATGGCCATGTCAGACAATGTTTAAATAAATCCTTTTCATGTTACAGATTTGCAGATGACACTCCGGACTTCTGTCACCAAACCTCCATGTTCCATTAGGTGGTCTCAGCTGCTGCTTAGAGCAGAAAAGTTCCCCAAAACAGTCAAACATCCTTCAGTTCAGTGATGATGAGACAGAATTTTCAAACTTTGCTCCTCAAGATCTATCACCCTGCATGTTTTTTTATATACTACCTATACATTGTAAACTTAGAATGTTCTAATGTTCACCTGGATCAGGTTCAGTCAACCATAAAGTTTGTTTGGTGATATGATTATGTAATACTGTGTCATCCATACTATATACTATGTGGCTGCAACACATAAACTACACAGACTTGTGCAGCCATTACATTAGCAGACCATCTATGTACATCTGGTTGGTCTAAGTTCAGTTTTGGACCCAGGAGTCATAGGTGACAAACTGACTCTGGATTATGGTTCAAAAGTATCACACGAGAGTATCCATGTTGGTTTGAGTGGTGACAAACCACAAATCAGAGGAGGGTTTTCTCTGGGGGTGGGACTGAAATGTGGGTGAGGTTTCTGGGGTGGCTGTGGTTGTGTGGTTCTGTTCTCACCTGAGACCAGAACCACAGCAAGAAAGCAATGTTCTGTCTTCAAAGTCCTGCTGGGAATGCCATCACACTAACAATCCAGTAGCTGGGCCTTTCCTGAATAAACACTACTAGTCCTCAAGTGGAGAACCAGAAGCTGAGACTTGAATGAATCACTGAGGCATGAAGTTCAAATGCTGGAAAAAATCTTATCTTAACTCTTTAACACTAGAGCTTTATCTGTTTCCACAATCAATGTGAAACAGCTGGTTTGATGCAGGGAAACACAAATTTGCACTGTTATGCAAATGACGTCCTGGTGCCTAACACAACAAACCAGCCAGGAGCAACTTCCCCAATAAAAAAGTCGTTCTTTAAAAAAACAAACAAAAAAATTGCATGGTGTCAAATGAATTCAAAAACCGTGGGTTCCATCACAGGAGCAGAAGTCTTTCAGACTTCTTCTCTTTGTGTGCACTAGATGTGCCCCCCATTATCTCAAAATCTGTTGTTAAGGGAGCCGTTTTACGTTTCCAATGTTTTAATTGCATTTAGTTTGGTTAGGGAATCACAAACGCTTGTCATCATTCTGTGGTAGTTTTTGGATGAAAACTTTACATAAAAACTATTGTTTACTGCTTTTAAATGATCCTCTAAATGGCCTTGAGATTTTTTCTAAGGGTTTGTCTGGATCTAGTGTTCTGTTTCCATTGAATAATCCAAGTTAGAAAAACGTAACAGCTTCAGTCAGCAGTGCTTTTGTAAATGGCTAATAAAATTGACCAATCACAAAACAAGCTGAAAAAGCCACAAGACTGACACCAGAACAGAAAATGTGCTGAGGGTGTATTGACTTTCCACCTTCTGGTTTTCAAAACTCCCATAAACTGAACCTTCAGAACCATACGGCACAGATCTTATTTGTCCTGCATGTTTTCCATCCGACCTGCCATTGAAGCTCCTTATTGGCTAAACACACCTGATCCAGGTAATCAGCAGCAGAAGAGGCAAGATTTCAGGAAACCAGCAGGAGGCCTGGAGTCACTCCTGCCATAAAGGGAAGAGGCATTCATGGATGGCAGTTGTGTCTGCACTGTCACACGTCTGCTCTGACCCTGAACATCACCGCTCTGTTCACACATGATCATGATTTAACAAGAACAAGGAGAATTCTGCTCCGTGCAAATCAACGGATTTCTGTTTCCTTTTGCTTTAATCGCAGCACTCTGTCCTGCTGTGAAAAACTGAAATCCTCCTTGGCTCCGCCCTCTCACAATGACTGCAGCTTTGATTAAAACTGGCCCTTCCCGGATTCCATAGAAAACATGACACAAGCCTCCAAGATTGGCTGCTGGAGACACATCTCCTCCTGTTTTCGGAGGTGTCAATAGGCAAGTTTAACAACCAGTGAGCTTTAACAGGATCTGTGTGTAACTTTGCTTCATCAATGGAACTAATGAGCCAATAATCTGTCAATGGTGTGGGGGGTGGGGGGCTTATTGGATCACAAATCCTCCAAAGTTGAAGAGATCTGGTGGTTGGTCTAAGAGCCCTAAGGGGGGTGTCTCTGCTGGGGTGGAACGCTGTAAAAATCTGCTTCCCCACAGCCTCGTCCAACATCCAAACTGGGATGTTTGAATGAGGAGTTTCCAAACATTTTACGGTCGGAAATGTTTCAGGAATAGTTTCTGAAATGTACTTGTTTGTCTGCAAACAGACAGACATGAAAATCTGATGTGATCAAGAGTTCAGAACACAAACACAGGGCTTCATCCTAACCAAAATCATGACGTTATAGCTATTGGCTCAGATCAAACCTGAGAAGGACCACTTCCAAAGTGTTTGAGCCTAAATGTCTGTCTTGTTGCTTTTGGATTCTGTTTTAAACCAGTGGTGTTGGTACTGTTGGTACCGGTCACAGAGGTGGTGCTGGAGGACCCAAACTGCAGGAGACCAGGCTTGGTGGAAGAAACCTAAACATTTAATAAACAAACTTAAACATGACAGAACCAATGGGAGAAACAATGAGGTGGCAGAGCAGAACAGATGACCTGAAAGCCAGACACTTAAACATGCTGAGGGTCATTAACAGAAATGAAGACAGCTGAGGATCATGAACCTGAAACTGGTGACTGAGGGACAATTCAAAAATCCCAACAAAACCCAAACCAGAGTTCATAATCCTGACCGTACCGGGCAGCAGAGGAAAAAACATCCATTTTCTAAACCTGTTTTATACAGGTTACGGGGCTGCCAGAGCCCAACCCAGCTACTATTACTACTGCATTTGTTTTCATTCTATTTCTAATCTGATTTCGATAGAAGCTTTATTCTTAAAACTACTGGATTCTCTCCACCACATCAGACACATTCTTGACGCATGTCAAGTCGCTGGTTACATATAAGCAAAATACATCCGCTGCATCGACCTCTAAGATAAAACGCCCCAATTAACAAAGTTAACAAAAAACAAATATATAAGTTTCATTTCGCTGAAAAAAATCCAGCACTTTAAACAGAAGAAGAGCTTTTGAGTTCACAATAAAAGAAGTCTGCATTTAATAGACAAGAACAAGGAGTCTGTATTCCAAATATGGATTTACTGTGACAATTGTTTCCACACACTATAATAATAAAACAGAACATTCAGCAACCGACTGACTAATGTTACAAGGATGCTGTTAATAAAGTTGTTCAAATGATGGATTAACATTTATTATTATATTTAGAAAATATCAGTCTAAGTGACGTGGACTTTTTTGTATTTATTCTTTAAATATTAAAAGTCAGACGAGGCTGAAGTTGGCGTCTGATTTTGTAGCTTCCTCTTTGACAGTTATGGGTAAATGAAAATCGACATCACATTTGAATGGTTCTTACATGAAATCTAGTGAACAAATAAAGTTTAAAGCAGCTACAGATATTTTACAGAGGATGAAGACAAACTTTACTCGCAAACATTAAGAGAAACTGGAAGATAAAAAAGAAATCTCACACCCATTTGAGCCTCGTACAAACCCCTCCATGAAAATTTTCTCTGAACGCTTTTTAAGAGAAAATGTTGCAAATGGACACAAACTTCGAACAAAAAGGGAATCCATGCTAATGGTCTGAAGGTTTCACCGAGCTGCCCTCACTCTGTTCAGCATCACCGTCTGTTTCTATGGAAACCCCCTGTGTTTGTGACCCGGCGACCTCTGCCGCTCCCACTGCCATCACTGAAGTCCTCTTCAAACTCACTTGGACTTGTGATCCCTCTCCTTTCTCTCCTCCTCCGCCCGTGGTCAGCAACTCAGAGACTGATGTCCCGTCACCGCTGGCTGACTGACCTTTAACGGCTCAGCCGCAGGGGACTCATCCGTCTCCCTGCCCGTCTCCCAGCAGCCTTTGCCCCCTCCTTTCCTTCTGCGATGCTAATGCAGCCGTTTGTGAGCGCTACATTAACCGTCTCCTGCCAGCGGATGTAAATACTTTCTGCTCTGATCAATGGGCGAGGAAGTGACACGACGAGCGCCGTCATCACATGGTACAAACGCAATGAAAACCGGACTCGCAGCAGCAGAAATGCTAACAGACCAAAAGTTTAGCCTGTCCAACTGAAAACAATCACAATTTTTATGCCCGGACTTTTAGAAAAATACAGGTACACAGCAAACCCCGCCCTGTGGATGCTGTCACCATGACAGCCAGGTGTAGCAGGACACAGTTGTACAAAATGTGTTTGTCCGGCTAGGAAAAGTAGACAGATACAAAAAAAAATAATTCTAATGTCATTGGAGCATTCTGCAAAGATGACAACATGCAGTCTGGATGATTTTAAGAAAGTAACTGTAAGCAGGAGTTTAAGCACCGTTCTTTTTATTTGAGTGTTTTTCTCTGACTGTTTTCATGAGAATTTCTTCACTTTTGAGATTTAAAATAAAGGGATTGTGCAAAGTTTACTAAGGGACAAAAAACAGATCTGACTGCAATCAATCTTGATAAAATAAAATAATCAGGAGTGGCTTCCAAAAAACTTCCAAAAAAGAGGTATTTTTGTACTCTGTGATCGTGTTGCATTTAGCAGAAATGACTACAATGCTCAGGTCTATGCATGCACGTCTACTGCACAAAAACAGTCAACCGACCATACAATGAAACCCTGCATCAAGGTGACCCCCCCTCCTCACCTCCCACAGGTGCCGGGTGTTCCTGGCAGCTCCAGACTGCAGCTTGTCCAGAGTCAGCGGCACGCCCTGAAACGGGCCGATCCAGGTTCCCTGAGGGATCCTTTGGGAGGCGCAGATGCCGTAACCCAGACCAGGAACGGTGCTCGTGCACAGACACACCTGCATACACCAAACCCGTTCATACAGTTATGTGATATCCAAACAAAAGCAACGCTGCGTGCAGGACAGTAAACTGGAAACATCTCCATCTCCATTTTAATGGGCTCCTGATAAAATAAAGTTATGTCCCATAGAACCTTTAAGAATTACTGTGAAGAATTTTTCCTGAATGCAGTTTATGAACTTTAACTCCCAACTTTCAAGCTTTTCTTTTTTAAAAAAGGTTCTGTTTGTTCAAATATTATCTTTAAAATGAATGAAAGAATGGATTTGATGATAAAAGAAATTACATGAAATGTAAATGATCTTGGTTTTTTAATCGGATTTTTTTGCCTGCATTATTCACCCTCACATAACCTTGGTAGTAAATTGGCACTTTAGAAATGATTCAAAGCTGATGTAATAAAATCTGTCAAAGATGCTGCTCAAACTACAAAAATGAAAGCTTTTAATGTTTGACTCTTTGGCTGAGGTTCCAATGGCCTGTTTTTAGTGCACTTTTAAGATTTACCATGACTGGACAGAAATAAAAAAAAAAAAAAAAAGAATTAGAAAAAAATTCTCTCAGAAACATCTGGACGTTTGTGGGGTGGAAGGGTTTGGGTTCAAATGTCCTATATTGATGAGAGGACGATGATGAGCCTGAATGTTAACAGATGTGCATAATTGTAGTTTGGACTTGGTTTTCTGAACTGGTGTTTCACCTTCATCTGTTACACTTAACTGACTCATAAACTCTTTTTCGTTTTCACTTCCCACTTAAGCCATAATGCCCTCTACTAATCATCAGATGTTATTCTTCATGTTTGTAAAAGACCCACTCCAATGAAAATTGCGTTTTTAACATGTTCTTGTGGTTTTTCTGATGATGTAGGACGTAAACAAACAAATTCAAGCTTAAAACTGCATATCTGAGTAAAAGAAACATGTAGTTTAAAAATCTGGTAGTTTGTTATGACATAGGAGCTACAAATGATAGGCCACAAGCTCTGCTCCATTCTGCTGCATCCACTTACAGACAACTAGATCCATGAACGTCTTCATGTTCTTCGTCTGAGCTGGAATCTGGATCAGAACTGGACAGCTGGAAAGCTGCAATATTGCTCAGCATTTTCATTGTTGAGTTTGGGGCTGTGAGCTAGTGGGAGACCACGTAAACATGGGGGGGGTCGTTACTCCACTAACTCCCAGTCCCGCCCACAACTCAGAGGGGAATTTCTAATGAACTGCTGCCACTGAGCAGAAACTACGTCCTATGTCTTTTTTATTGGCTTAAAAGATATAACCATAACGAAAGAGCTTCTGAGAACACTTTTACCACGGATAAAAAAAGAGGATCAGAGTGGCACTTGCGACTTATTCTTTCTTTTTTCTGAAAATTCTCGTGTGTTTTTCTTAAAAATAGATTTAAAAAATGATCTTTTGTCTTTCTTTTTCCAGTTTTCCTTTTCATTTACATGTATATTTCTTTTCTGACTGTCTTCCTCTGCAGAGGATAACATCATGTTTCTGCACAATCCTTCAGCTCATTGGTTTTGAAAAACAGTCAGTTTACCAACTGGTTCCCAAAGAGCACAGTTCAGCTGCTGATGCATCGTAATTAGGATTTGTTGGTGGTGTAATAAAAATGATTGCTCAACAGGTAATAGGCGCAAACAGCTGCATTTAAATAAAGGTTTGGTAGATTACGATCTGTGCACGTTGCACAAGCAAACAAATGCAATAGGAAGTAGAGAAAGAAAAGTATGGTTGGAGTGTTTCTGAAACAAATAAAATGATGAGCGGGCCTTAAGATGGTCTGATGTCTGTTACGCAAGAGAGACATCTTTGTCCTACAATGGTGCTCAGACCATTGCAGCTTGAAGATGAAGTTCAGACAGAGGGGAATGTCAGCTGCCTCCAAGGCTGGACAGGAAGAGGAGCTCAGGACAGATGGAGGAGATGACTGTGCACAAAAGAAACATCCAAGACAAAAATGTGACTTTGGCAAAGAGGAGAAATTAGAAAAACAGAGTTAATGTCAACTTTAATCTCCATCGCTGTTCCATATCAACCCGGAACTCATACACAAACTCCTAGATTGCATTCATGCTATAACCTACGTCTCAATAATGGTTTCTTTTGGTGTTCTCAAGTTCTTAACACGAGCAAGATGATGCGTGACCTTTTGCTGCATCTATGCCTCCTCAATAAAGCAATGACAGCAGACATTTGTGTGTAACGTTGTGCTGGTTTGCACAA
The DNA here is from genome assembly GCA_016861445.1 of Oryzias woworae. Taxonomy (NCBI): domain Eukaryota; kingdom Metazoa; phylum Chordata; class Actinopteri; order Beloniformes; family Adrianichthyidae; genus Oryzias; species Oryzias woworae. Next base: position 438,100 of record BOLG01001191.1, read on the forward strand.
TGGAAAATCAGCAATTTGGCTTATGTCTGGGTGAAAACTCCATTCTAATTGGTTGCAGGGTGTCCTATGAAAATTGATGTTTCACAGTGATAAAACACAAAAATTCTGGTCACAAATAATGAATATCACTGGCCTAAGCGCCAGTTGGTATTCCAATTATTGACGTGTTTTAATAAACTAAAAAAAGGTTGTCATATGTTATGCCACAGTTTATTAAAACAGAAAGACAGTAGAAAAGACGTGTGATTTTATAGTATGTTTTAACCTGTTTGGTTAATTTGATCATTTTGAGAAAATAACCTAAGAAACATGAGATGACACAAGAAATAATTTGATGCTTCATCATCTGAACAGACTGAAGCAGTAGGAGCTAAACTTTCCCTCTGAACTGATGCTTGACTTAACCTGTCGTGACCATCAGCATAGATATCGCTTTCCCGCTGCAGTCGAGGTCAGTGCAGGCTCGGTAGCCGTTACCATGACAATGTGTCGCATCGTGTATCAAATACTGCACTTTGCGAAAAAAGCAATTTCAACCTAAAAAAATTACAAAACTTGTGAAGTAAAATTTGATTGAATTGTTATTTCTTTCATAAGTGACTACGGTATAGGCGGCATAATGGCCTTTGAGGTGTCCGTTCTGAGAAATGAATGGACGGCGTTAGCCCTTACTCCTCAGTTTTTTCTTGCATCAAACATCCGTATTCCATATTATTGTGTAACGTGACGGATAACGTTAACAAACTCTTCCTGTTAGTTAATGTGTGCAACCAAGTTCTGCAAGAATTTACCTGTCAACACAATAGTCTGCACACAAAACTTTAACAAATGATGCTCTCAGTCATTAAAAAATGGGAATTGTAACTTTAGAGCATGAAGTTTTTACATGGAACCCAGAAAGGCAGAAGTGGAACTTGAGATGTTTGTCTTAGTTGCTGCAGTTTGAGACTTTTTGGATTCATTTAAGAGTTTTAGCCACTAGATGTCTCTGTTTGAAACACTCTGCTGCTGCAACAGGGAGGCAAATGGACAAAAAGGAGTCACCTCTCTGGGAAGGTCTCTCAGCCAATCTGGGACGTCTGGCAAGGTGACAGGCGCCGCCGTGCTGCTGGTGCCAACGAGGCGGCGCAGGGAGTGGAGTGGGCCGTGCATCGGACACTCTCCGTTCCTGTTGTCGGCACACATGTCACAGCCTGGTGATGAAGAACAGATCCGTGAGAGGATGACTCAGAAAGTCTGAATGAACTTTGAAACAACAAAGCTGTACAGGTCTGCTCTCACTCATTCAGGCTGATTCTATGGAAGCAGCACATGATTCTCTTATGTAACTGATGACCTTTCACCTTTTCTCATAGAGGTTTCTTTACGCTGAAGACCAGCTGGTCATCAGCAAAACCTTCAGGTGGAGTGACCATCAGTATGCAGCTGTGGTTCAGAAGTCATTCACATTACGAGACTCTTTGCTATGAATCCATTTATGAACCTGCTGTCATTTTAACCTAATGTGGTAAAAATATAACCCAGATGGTCGTAATGCGCTTCAAGACCCACTCTGGTGAACATGGTGTTTCTGGTGTTTCTAACATGTTCTTGTGGCATTTTTCTGACAATAAAGAAAATATATATTTTAAAAATCTGATTACAATTGCTTTTCTGAATAGTTCTTGATTCAAATTGTTGTGAATCAGGAGCAGATCTTCAATATCTTCAATATTTCAGTTACTACTTCTACAGTTATTACTTCAGTTTAAATTCTATTCTCATACCAAATCACAGTTCACAGACAAGCTGACTGTTCTCTGACTCGTATTAACGTAGCTCGGCATTCTTTTATTTAGTCTTTCAGCTGAAAGAATTGTTAGACAGACACTAAATTCTTTGTTTTTATTAAATGACACCGGCGTGCACAGACATCTGTCTGCATCCACGTGCAGCAGCTTCAAAACAAACCCAGCTCTGACCTCACCTCCATGGGAAGCTCTTTTCCTTTCCTCGGGTCTGAATCCGTTCAGATCTTTACAAAACTTCAGCATCCCTCAAACTCACAAAAAAAACTGAAAGTGAAGAAAAAAGTTCCCATTTGTTTCCACGCTGAAGTCCAAACTGGGTGTTTTTCCAGGCTAAATGTGGCGAGCAGCGTATTGCTGGGAATTAGTGAGTGTCAACATTTACTCAGAGATGCAGTCTGACAGTAATGGATGTTAATTGACTGCAGCAACATAATAGAGATGATTATCAGGCCTGAAAACTCCCACAGGCTGAGCGGGAACAGACGCTCACAAGCTTTTCCTGACTTTCCCAAAATAAACGCAGAGAAACTGATAGTTACTTTTCCAGCATGACTGATAGAAGATCATAAGAGCAGGTTATGATCCTTAAAGAAGAAAAGGATTACTGCTGCTCCTCCAGCACAGACCACACCGAGCTCTGAACACACCACATCACAGACAACAACACAACTACACACGAAAAACACAACACACATCTGAATGAGAACAGCAACACAAAACACATCCCTGTGTCTCAGCAGCAGCACATCACAGACTCACAAAAAGACACACAAAAGCTGGACCCGGAAAAGTTCAAAACTGTTCAACACAAACAGACACAACACACAACTACGAGGTTTCACATAAACACAAAAACTGTTTTACATCACTCAAAATACCAAAACTGTTTCACACACACAACAGTACATAAAAACAGTTTCACACTCACACAGCTGATACACAAAGCTATACAATAATACATAATGATACACAAATATACACCACTGCACACTCACAAATGACACACTAAACTGTTTTATTCAGAAACACAAAACAGGTTCCAACTCACACAAATAAATAACCATGAAAACAGCTTCACACTCATCCATTAACACAAAGTACTGCTTCACACTACACAACAATACACAAGTTGTTTTTACACTAACAATACACATAAATGCTTTACAATCCCAAATGTTAAACAAAACTGCTGTACACACACAAAACATAAAAGTACTTCACACTTGCTAAAGGACACACAAAACCTCTTCATGCACATGATACACACTACTGCTTCTCACTCACACACAATACACAAAACTGATTTAAACTCACAAAGGATTTGTAAATCTGTTTTAAACACGCAAAACTGCATCACACAAACAATATGCACAAGACCTTTACACTCACACACAAAACCTACTCTTATTAACAATGTACAACAATGCACAAAACGTCTGCGCACAACAAAAAATACACTTACAGTGAAACATAAACACAAAACTGTCTACATGATACACAAAGTGCTCGTCACTCTCAAAATACACACAACTACTTCACACACAGATGTTTTTACCACGCAATGATACACAAAAGCAAAGATGCACAAACTAGCTAATATTTACAAACTATACAAAAAACCGCTGTAAAAATATATTTAAAAAAACTTTATAACACAAAAAAAACACTAAATTACTTCACACTCACACACAACACAAAAGAAGGCTTCACACACCCAACTGATACACAAAGCTGCTTCACACAAAGTACAGCATATTTACTCTCACTCACACACAAAACTACTTCACACTCCTGACGCAATATACAAAGTGACTTCACACATGCACAAAATACACAAAACTACTTTAATTTTGCTCTTGAGGCACAAAATTACTTTGCACTAAAAAAGACACACATCCTCTTGATTCTCACACACAATATTGTTAAGGCCTTCACACTAAAACACAAACCCCAAATTATTTCACATTACACAAAGTTCACAAAGCTTCTTCACACACACTTAAAACACAAAACTGCCTCACACTGACACATGGATGCAAAACTGCTTTACACTGGATTATCAGACACACAACTGTTTTTGCACACACAACACGTTAATACTTCACACTTGCAAAGAACACACAAAAAAACATGCAAAAATGCTCTCACACAATGTACACACAACTGTTTAACACAAAACTTGCAAACGGGCTTTAAACTTACACCCGATACACAAAAATGCCACACACACAATATGCACACAACTGCTTTACATACACAGTAATCAAATAGGGGTCTCCCCGTGACACAAACGCACAAAACTGCTTCACACTGACACACACATACAGTAAACAATGCGTCTCCACACTCCAACACAAAATTGCTTTGCATTCACAAAGCTGTCTCACATACAAAAAGAGTCACAAAAACCCCATTCTTCTGCACAATATTGACACATGCACTGCTACAGTCACACAAACAATACACAAACCCACTTTATACTCACACACAAAAAACACTAGTCCTTCACAACACACACAACACTGAAAACTGGATGACAGACGAGTCTTTAGAAATGAACCAGAACGAAGACTGAGAGACGGAAACTTGGTTTGTGTGTTTGTGTGGTTCTGACTGAATCTAATCCGTTCCTAAAGATGTGAAGCTGCCCTTTGACCTTTGACCTGAACCTGACCAGGTCTATGAAGGTTCTTTGAACCTCAGCGCGCTGCATTACCGGATCATGTCAAACCCCAGAATGTTCGCACCTCAAACATGTCAGGGGCATTGTGGGTTTAAGCAAACACAGCAGCACAGGCAGGGAATCAAACCACCAACCTCCTGAGATCCAGACACTCTAAACCTTTCCTGTGTTTATGTTTCTACAAGAACAGTATTTGTCAGCAGCAGCATGTCTTCCCTGCAGCCGTCAGTCTGTCAGACTGTAAAAGAGAAAAGTCCCACTCGCACCGGGAGGTCCAGGCTGAAGAATCAAACCAACCCCGGAGCGCGGCGCCTGCTGACGTCCAACTTTCTAACTAACTAACTATCCAATCAACGGTCTAAGATTGTCCAATCAGAGTGCCCCGCCCACCTCATACACACACACAGCCACACTCACACACACACACACACACACACACACACACACACAGCCACACTCACACACACACACATACACACACACACACTCACACACACACAGCCACACTCACACACACCACACACACACACACACTCACACACACACACAGCCACACACACACAGCCACACTCACACTCACACTCACACACACACACACACACACACACACACACACACACACAACACACACAACACAGCCACACTCACACCGCCACACTCACACACACACACACACACACACACACACTCACACCACACACACACAGCCACACACACACACACAGCCACACACACACACACACACACACACTCACACACACCACTCACACCACACACACACTCACACACACTCACACACTCACACACACACACACTCACCCATTTAAGTGTTTGCTTGTTATTAATGATAGAGATTGACGAATGTAATGTCACTAAGGTTTTATCCAAGACAAACGGTCTGTTGGTGACGCTGTGCAGGAGCGTCTGCCACCCGGTCATTTCTGCTGGACTGTCTGGCTTCATGGTTGACACGTGCGTGAGCATCATGTAAGCCTGTTCCTCGCTGCGTGTTTGATTGTTCTACGGTGATGCTGCTCAGTCAGAATCCGGTTCACATGGATTCTGATGCTCCTTCAGTCGAGGGCTCAGCTGATCAAATGCGTGTCCGTCAGGAACATCATCGAGACAGAGTCAGGACGGGGTTTGGACTTCCAGGATCACAAATCCAAAACCCTCCTCAGACTCAGTAAAGATTGGGATGTTTCTGTGCTCAGACTGACTCTGGCTTCACACACGTTCAGATCACTGCCAGCATTTATGCGGGCGTTGGTGTCTGACTGCGTCCTTCTGTGGGCTCTCACACTTTAACCTGTGTGGCGCCTGAAACTGCAGCTTCACTCAGAGATGCTGCAGAGCTGAAGTTCTGACCAAAAAAAAGAGTAAAAATGTGAATCTGCCGCTTCACTGCCCTCCTTCACAGCTCCGGTTTCTCTGAATAAGCTGCTGCAGAAACAGAAGAGACAACGTTTGTGTCTCTGATGAAACCATTTTCTTTTGGGGAAATTCTGGCAGAGTTCAGATGATGATGATGATGATGATGATGATTTTTTGTGATTTGGATCAGAGCAAAACCTTCTAAAAAAACACTTCAAAAATATTTTTTTTAAAGATAGGAGATAAATTATTTAAATGCATTTCCTTTTTATTTGCTATTTTAAGGACATTTGGGAATTTTACAAATTATTAATAATATCCTCCTGAGACTATAAGATATTTAAAGAATATCAATTTCATTATATTAAAAAGGTTTTTATTTATTGAATATTAGTTTAATTTTTTTTTAAAATAACATTTTAAGTAAACAAACAAAAAAATGTTGTGTGTTGATTAATATTTAACGTGAACCTTGTTTCTCAAATAAACCCCATTTAGGATTAAATATTCAACAGTGATTTTTTTTTTCAGATCAGTCGTTTTCCTGATGACTGCAAAAGTGAAATAATCCTTTTCTTTTACTTCATTAAATATCACAAACTTGCTTCCGTGAAATAATAATCCTCATGCAGCTGTGAAGACGGTGACGCGCATTAGAGTATGACTGCTTTATCTGCTCGTCCGCGCGCGCGTTGGGATGATAAATAGCGCGCGGGCCGCTGGATCGATGAGCCCTGCGACCCGCGCCCCCTCCCCGCACAAACACAAAACTATATACGGCAATTAATTCCTGCTTGTCCCCCCATCCCTCATCGGCTGCCGCCGCGTATCGACTCAGATTACTGCTGATGGGCCGTTTTATCACCTCACATGCGTGCGCGCGCGCTCTCGGTGCCGGGACACGATGCGCGGCCGTGAGCGGAGACAAATAAAAGACTTCAATTCAACAGTTCCAGCTCAAAACGGAGATTCTGGAAAATATAAATTCATCAAGAAAAACATTTCGATTGGGAAAGGAAATGTTTCTGAGCTGCAGAGAAACTTTCAAAATAAAAACACCTGGTAGTTCTTCTATCTTTAAACGTTTCTTCAGGCTAATTGTTTGAAACAGCATTTGAGTTTAGTTTAGTTTAGTTAAAAATACTCTCGAATGCTGCGCTTGAATTAAAGGATCCAAAGAAAAACAACGAAAATACAACGACATGTAATAAAGAAAGAAGGGTGAAAGGCGGGAACCGAGCCGACACACGCGTGTCACCCATGCGGAGGCGCGCGTCTGCCTGTGAAAAAGAGCCGCGTGGCTTTAGCGCACGCGCGCGCAGAAAGTCCAGCTGTTTCAGTAAAAAAGATGCCGTTCAACTGACTTTTCAGAACTTTTTAATTCGAAAAACAACATCTGAACCTTTTTAATATCACACCATAATTTTTGGAATAAAAAATAAAATAAAAACTGATGCGAAGGTGGTGAATGGTAAAGATGAAGAAGCCTGTAGCTGACCTCTGACCTCTGACTCCCCCACCACAGACACGCACATCAAAGCAGCATCAGCCTCACTCACTGTCCTCCAGCTGCTCAGTCTGCAGATCTTCTGCTCAGAAGATGAACATTAAATGAAATATTCAACCAATAAAACAAAGTGTTTAGTTCAAAAATATTGACATAGGCTTGTAAATGTTGAACGGTTATTATCAAATGTGATTTTCCCTGTAAGGCAAAGTTAATTGAAATACAAATGTGTTTTGGAATCATTCATATGTATTTATTTAACCAAATAAAGCTTCTTCATTTACATTTTTCTCTTTATCAAAGAGTTAACTTAGGAACAAATTATTTGACAAAAAAATTATTTTAATATTTTTTATAACGGAGAACAAAATGATGGAGACTGAAAATGCACTAGAAAATAATACCTGCATCTGAAGGGTAAAAAGCAGGACAGGCTGCAACAGCTTAACAAAAAAAAAAAAAACTCAAAAAAATCAATTTGACAATTTTTGAAGGAAACAACTTTTTTTAAAGTTTCCTTTAAAAATTCCTTTTTGGTTCTGACTTCGTGATAAATCTGCAGAAGCAGCAGAGACGGCGGCGCATGCAGAGGTCAGAGGTCGCAGCGCTGCCCAGATCAAAGCGAGTGTCCCTGCAGACCGAGCATGTGTGTGCGTGTGCGTGTGTGCACGTACGGCTGCTGATCTCCCCCGCCTGGCTGCTCAGCGGGATGATCTCCATCCTCTGCTGCCCGTACAGGTAGAAGTCCAGCTCCTCGGACGTCAGCTTAAAGCCGGCCGCTGCGCCTTTGGCCCCCTCCTCGCTGCCCCCTCCCGCCTTCACGCTGGACGACACCACCCCCACCCCCCCGCAGCTCGGCTCTTTGGCCTGATGGACGAGCCCTGCTGCCGGGCCAGGCCCCTGCTGGCTCTCTGGGGGCACCACCACCAGGTCTCCCACCCCCCCTCCACCTCCTCCGGCGGGTCCTACGGGCCCGGTGCACACGGGCGCCAGTGCCGGCCCAAAGAGCGCAATCTGCTGTGGGACCGGGAGCTGGGGGAGGCCGGAGGAGGTGCAGATGGAGACGGAGGTGGACGAAGAGGAAGCTGCTGAGGAGGAGGAGGACGTGGAGGAAGAAGAGCTGGACGTGCAGTGAGGGGGGGCCAGGAGGTGGCTGTGCAGACGGGACTGGCGCAGGGCGTCCACGGGGATGGAGAGGCGGTCAGGTGGGGGGAGCTGCGGGGCCAGAGGCGCCTTCAGCTGAGCCTGAGGGAAGAGCTGCTGCCAGTGCTGCAGGTACGACGGGTCCACCTTCAGGAAGGCCGAGCCGCTCGGGTCGCCCGGCTTCAGCATGGCGACCTGTCACTGCAGGGGGGGATCAAACAGAGGGCAACCAGTCACCGACACGCCAAGAACATCAGCAAAATCTGAAGATGAACCTCTGAGGAGAACGGCCTAAAATGAGTCGATGGATTCAAACCTGCGACGATTAAAAATGAAAAACCTCAAATGGAATCACAAAAAAAAAGAAACTGCATTAGGTCAAAGTTTGATCTGAATCTCAGCTGAAGGTTGAAGAACATCTGGAAAGTGCAGCTGAGCCAGAACACCAGCGCTTGGATCCCAAATGCTGCTTCATTCCTGTTCCAATAAAAGTGGTTTTAGACTTTCATTTTTAAAATAGTGTTGAAATCAAGTTTTCTGCTCTAAATTCGGCTGACTTTCTAAACGACGCGCATCCACCGTTTCATGCTGCTTAAGATGAAACGGAAATTCTGATTTGAACAAAAAAAGATGTTTAATGAGGAAACGGGTTTATTTCAAGTTATTTCTGCAGGTTTGTTTTTAGTTTTAAATCAAACTATGAGCTGATTTTTTGATTCTTTTCGTTTTGGGGAAAATTTAGAGTCAATATTAATGCAAAATCGAATGAGTTTAAATGATTTAATTTAATTCTATAACCGCGAGAGACGTTTAAGATGATTGTTCTTTTAATAGAAAAAACTGCGTTAAAACTGAAAGTGTCCTTCATTATTATTATTTTTTCACCATTTAATTTTCGGTCTTCCTGCTAATAATTGTGTTCCTCTCGTATATCTGGAACAGTCATTCCAATCCCGCCGGTCCTCTGTGCTGAATCCAGTTTTGCGCACAAAAACGCACCAAAGGAAAACGGAGAAGGGCGCGCGCGCACTCACGTGTGTTCTTATGGGAAGTTGTCAGCTCAGATGAAGCCCACAGGTAAAGTTTTTTTTTTTAATTTTTGCAAAAAAGTCTTCAAAATAAAACGCAGACGGTCCGTTTAAGTCCAGCCTTGTCTGGGGTCTGTGGCGCCGCGCGTGTCCCCGCACAGGCAGCGGTGTGCGGGCAGGAGCGCGCGGGCTGTCCGCTGTTTCCCAGATCTTTGCTCCTCTTCTTGCCGAAGTTTCCTGGAAGAGGGTCGCGCTGGGGTCCAGAGTCCTGAGGCGGTGAACGCGGCTCCCTCCTCCGCGGGGAGCGGCTCTCCTCTGCGTCCTGCGCGGCTCCGGAGCTGAAAGTGGCGGAGCGGCTGCCGCGCGAGCGCCTCCCCCCCCCGCTGCCCCTCCATTCACGTGCCCCGTCCCCTCCTCTCGCCCTCCCTCCGGGCTTTTCTCCCACTCTCTCTTTGGTTTCTCTTTTCTTTCAAAACCAGACTTGCTGTTTCCTTTTCTCAGCTTCGCTCTTCTATCATCCTCACGTTTTTCTTCCTCATTTAGGAGGTCAAAGTTCAGATGCACGGCCTGGCGCATGCAGCGGACATCATTCCAAAACCTGAACTGTGGAGGACACACTTCGTTCTAGAGCTCTGGCATAATTCCAGCACTTTTCCAGAACTTCACTCGCGCTGCAGTTTTTCTGCAGGTGTTCAGACCTTCATCCAGAACCCAGCCGGAGCAGTGACGAGATCAGCAGCACTTCAAATTGGAATTTCTTTGCTTCAAATTCAGGAGCACAAACTGCACAATTGAACATTTTGTAGAAGCTGTGTTGACCAGTCGCACCACCTATGTTTCATTTGCTGCGCTCAGAGATGTCTCAGATTTCAGATGGACCTGCAGGTCAACAAAGAACCTTCACTGATGCAAAGTTTACACTTTTCAAGAATGCAAAGACATGCTTTTGGGGGAAATCTATGATGATTTAAACAAGCATTCAAAGGAAATGGGATTTTTTTTTACATGAAAAACATCATACATTCAGATTCACAGACATCAGAGGAGGAATGTCCCTGAAAGACATCTCACTTCTATGTGACAGTTTATGTGACAGATCTCCTTTAAAATGCAACATCTTCCTCCAACCTTTTAAACCCCAAAATCCAGGCCTGTTAGTGCTGTTTAAGAGAGACTTCCTTACGAGCTCCTTGCAAACAGTCTGACTGTTTTAAATGAGGAAATAGAAACTACAATCAGACTGTAGTTGCATCCTATGGACACTCCACCTGCACACAGCGTGCATGCAGAATTTGCGTGCTGTACAACAGCATCACTCACTCATGAATGTGAGCAATGTGAGCAACGTGCATTATCCTTGCATTTAGGACACACTTACCACACACACACAACAATGGTACGGTCCTGCTTTCAGGATGTCCCAAGGAGCCTCAACAGAACCTCAAGGGAACATGCAAGACGAATGTGCTCCCCTGAAGATGAAGCCACTGCTCTCTACCACCCTCCATGAACCCGGACAAACCAAAAACCAGCCAGAACAGCACAGGGAATGACCCAATGGTGAACGTCACTGACACTAACCCTGTTCAGGAACTGTTAAAGTTTATAAGGAAAAGTTTAAACATTCTTCTGAACTTCTGAAAACTAAAAGCTTGTTTTTGTTACTTTTTTATATCTACATCTTTAAATGAAGAAAAAACGTTTCTGTGGTTAAGAAGTGTTTCTTGGTGTGCTGCAGGTTGAAATCATAAATGTATATAAATGCTGTTAGTTTTACTGTTAATTCAAATCCTCTTCTTCAAATTGCTATAAACAAAAAGGACAAATCAAACATAAAGAAAAAGAACTTATTCATTTCTGGAAAAAGTGAAACAATTCCTCTTCTATTTATGACCAAAACCTTGTTTGGTTTCTAAGGTTGATGGAAGTTTCAAGTTTGAATGGGTGAGTTTTTTGTTCAAGAAATAAGATTAGAAATGCACTTTTGTTGTAGCGCCCCCTGCAGTCAATGCAATGTATCTTCCCTCCGGTTCTGTGTGCTCTTTTCTATTGAGATGTTAGAAAATATGTAGTTTTTTTCTGTTCCCCCCAAAAATTTCTTTTTTTTCTGCTGAAAATATTTATTCTGGCTTCTCTACAAAAAGGAAGATATTGGTGAAAAATACAGTTTTGACATTAAGAAAAGAAAGAAAATGAATTGAGTTTTCAGCAGGTTCTTCTCTGCTTTAACTCTAAAGTCTCCAACTATCTGATGAACTTCAGAGGATTCAAAACTAGCACCAACAGTAAATCTTCAGTTCAGATTGATCAGAAACCCATGTAAAAATGCTGCAAAAAAGGAAATTGATCTGAATTTTATTCTTTAATAAGGTCAATATAGTAAAACAAAGAGCTGCAGAAGACAATCTAATTTTCTGACTTGATTTTTGGGCTTAAGAAGTCCTGGAGCTCACCTGACACAGTGAGGTGCTCCACACCTGCAACAAGACTCAGACTCCACCTTCTCGATGACAAACTGATCACTAGACAGAGAGCAGGAGGACAAGTGTATGGCCCTCTAAATAGAGTAAGGTATCATCAGCATAACATTAGAAATGTACTTTAGCATGCATGTAAAAGGCTAAACAGGGGTAAGGCACAGAGCTCTGTGGCACCTCATGTGCTGTGTGAGAAAAACCCATCATTTACATGAACACATTTTGATACAGTATGTCAGATAAATGTGACTTTCATCAGATCTGTAACTGTAAAATCTGAAGCTGAAGTTTTCCAGATTCTTGTATTTCTTCAAGAGAATCAAGTGTAAATAAATATGTGTACAAACAAACAAGTAAACAAGAATGAAAGTCAAATCCATTCACATTTGAGTTTGATAAAGTTCAGCCCAGTGTTGTTTTTCCACAAAGGGACATTCTTAGAACATTCTTCCACACGGTATGGTCACATGACTTTGTAAATTCAATGTGTTTCCACACATTGGACTGGAATGATGGTTGATCCGTTTTTGCAGCATCTGCTGTGATGGACTTGGTTGTTTTATGTTATAGTAAAATAACCTTGCCATGTCTCAATCCAAATGATATTTTGAATGTCAATGTAATCCATTTATTTCATTTTGAACCCATTTTACAATAGTAAAAGTCAATTTGATGAACAATTGCCTCAGTAAGATGTATCTGGTTGAATTGTACACACGTGGACAAAATTGTTGGTACCCCTCAGTTAAAGAAGGAAAAACCCACAATTCTCACTGAAATCACTTGAAACTTACAAAAGTAACAATAAATAAAAATGTATTGAAAATTAAATAATCAAAATCAGCCATCACTTTTGAATTGCTGATTAACATAATTATTTAAAAAAAACAAACTAATGAAACAGGCCTGGACAAAATGATGGTACCTCTATAAAAGATTGAAAACTATTTGACCAGACTGACATGATTAACTCAGGTGTGTCCTTTAATTGACATCACAGGTGTTACCAAACTCATAATCAGTCAGTCTGCCTATTTAAAGGGAGACAAGTAGTCTACTCTGCTGTTTGGTGAAAAGGTGTGTACCACACTGAACATGGACAACAGAAAGCGAAGGAGAGAATTGTCCCAGGACATCCGAAAACAAATGATAGATAAACATCTTAAAGGTAAAGGCTATAAGACCATCTCTAAACAGCTTGAACTGCCTGTGACAACAGTGGCTCATATTATTCAGAAGTTCAAGACCCACGGGACAGTAGCCAACCTCTCTGGACGTGGCCAGCAAGAGGAAAATTGATGACAAATTGAAGAGACGGATCGTTGGAATTGTATCCAAAGAGCCCAGAACAACCTCCAAAGAAATTAAAGGTGAACTCCAAGGCCAAGGTACATCAGTGTCAGATCGCACCATTCGTCGTTGTTTGAGCCAAAGTGGACTTCATGGGAGACGACCAAGGAGGACGCCACTGCTGAAAAACAATCATGAAAAAAGCCAGACTGGAATTTGCAAAAATGCATGTTGACAAGCCCCAAAGCTTCTGGGAGAATGTCCTTTGGACAGATGAGACCAAACTGGAGCTTTTTGGTAAGGCACATCAACTCTATGTTCATAGACTCAAAAACCAAGCATACGAAGAAAAGAACACTGTCCCTACGGTGAAACATGGAGGAGGCTCAGTCATGTTTTGGGGCTGCTTTGCTGCATCTGCCACAGGGGTGTCTTGAATGTGTGCAAGGTACAATGAAATCTGTAGACTATCAAGGCATTCTGGAGAGAAATGTGCTGCCTTGTGTCAGAAAGCTTGGTCTCAGTCGCAGGTCATGGGTCTTCCAACAGGACAACGATCCAAAACACACAGCCAAAAACACCCAAGAATGGCTGAGAGAAAAGCGTTGGACTATTCTAAAGTGGCCTTCCATGAGCCCAGATCTGAATCCCATTGAACATCTGTGGAAGGAGCTGAAACATGCCATTTGGAGAAGACACCCATCAAACCTGAGACAACTGGAGCAGTTTGCTCATGAGGAGTGGGCCAAAATACCTGTTGACAGCTGCAGAACGCTCATTGACAAATACAGAAATCGCTTCATTGCAGTGATTGCCTCAAAAGGTTGTGCAACAAAATATTAAGTTATGGGTACCATCATTTTTGTCCAGGCCTGTTTCATTAGTTTGTTTTTTTTAATAATTATGTTAATCAACAATTCAAAAGTGATGGCTGATTTTGATTATTTAATTTTCAATACATTTTTATTTATTGTTACTTTTGTAAGTTTCAAGTGATTTCAGTGAGAATTGTGCGTTTTTCCTTCTTTAACTGAGGGGTACCAACAATTTTGTCCACGTGTGTAGAAATATAAATCGATGTATCAATGAAGTTGATTAGTCGTTGTTCCAGCAATCATTAATACTGAGTTATGAAGGAACTAGTTTAGACACAAGGCCACTATCTGAGGTTGTAAGGAGATTATTTCTAACATAAGCAGTTGCTGTAGCCTCTGTCTCAGACTCTACAAAAAGATCACATCTGTGACCCATTTTTATTTCATGCAAGAAGGTTTGATAGTAGAAAATTGTTTTTTTTAAAAGTGTTAGTTACGGAAGACGCCTACTTCAAAATCAGTACAGATAACCTTTTAAAAACTTTTTTCTGACATTTGTGCTGAAAGTACTATAAGAAGGTCATGCTGTGCAGTCAAAGTACAAAAAGTAGGTCAAGCTATGCAGTGAAAGTACAATCAGAAGATCTATCTGAGCTGCACAGGGCTCTGCTTCAGAGACAGTTTCAGTAGGACACATAAACCTCATCCACTGTCTGTTCTGCTCAGCTGGGCTGGGTTTTATTCTCACAGAAAAGAGATTTATGAGAGTGTTTTTAATGGCAAATATTTTTAAAGAGTTAAAGTTTGAAATGTTTAGCGTTTGCAATTTTTGAAGTGACATGAAGAAACATCAGTTGCATGGTCATTATGAGAAGAGAAAATCATGCAGCCCAGATACGCACAAATAGAGTCAGCTGGCACAGATAGTGACAACAAATGTAGTGTTTTAACTCAACATAAAATGCTCTCCATTAAAAAAAAAACAAAAACGTTTTTGTAGTATTAAGTCTGATGGATTTTGCTTGCAAAAGAAAGTTAGAAAGTTTATAGAGGTGGTTTCGTCTGGTTTGCTTTTTTCATGCACATTGAACCTGATTGCATGAACTGCAAATAGCTGATCTTTACCTAATATTTTGAGTTATCGCAGTTTTCAAGTAATCATGGTAACGGGTTAAATCACTGGCCTGTATTTGTCATCAGCTATTCAAGGAGGACATTTTTTTGATGATCAAATTTGATGTAAAATGACAAATCTTTGGTCAGTCACAGGTATCTTGTGGAAAATATCTTATTAATTTTGTGGGTTTTTCAAATTCTGAATTGTAGGCCAAGCTGTGGTAAACAGGCTTTGCTTCATCTTCAGAAGTACCACACCAGCCAAGCTCCATCTGCTTTCTTTCTTCACAGACCTGGTTTTTGCAACAGCAATATTCTGCGAGTTTTTCTGGTCTTACCATGTTTTCTGGCGTGTGGATGAGTTCATGGATGTAGAGAACGTTTAAACATGTGATGAACGGATGCTGTAAAACTCTTTCCACTCTGTGTTCTACGCTGAGGCATGCAGGTTTAACCTTCATCAGTTTGTTCTCTGAGTGCGTGAAGCTGCTCTTTGTTCTAATCAGAGATTAGAGTTCTTACAGCATTTATTATTCTTTCTTCATGAAGGCAGCCAGCTCACCTCATTCATGTTCATTTAGCGTGTTTGAGTGTGTGTGTGTGTTTGTGTGCGCAGATAAGACAGGTTTTAGCCAAGCTCATTGTGTTTTGGGTCTGACTTGTTATCCACGACCCTCACTGTTCCCACCCGTTTGCTGGACACACATATGCACACACACACAACACCACCACAGCCTGTGTGTGTGGATAAGAGCACCATCTCAGAGACCGTAGCAACATGTGTGTGTTGCTGAGGCTGGCGTCGCCCTGACAGGCCTCATTTGTCATCCTCAGGACCTCTGGCGGATTGATAACGAATAAAAACACAAACATAAGTGTCTGAAAATGAACTCTTGTCAGCTCGGAGTGACTTTTTCAGCACTCAGGAATGCGGTGCTGCAACAGAACGTCTGATTGGCTGCAAAATGAACAAAGCATTGACGCTAATCAGCAGTGAGTTTTGAGGTTGGTAGTTTAACTTTCCAGTCTGCCGTTGGTTTTAGTTTATCTCACCTTTAAGGTTGTCAGCTGTAATTATGTGCATCTCTGTCATTGAATATAAAATGTTTACCAATGAAGCCATTTGAAACCTTGAAACTCTTGAAACTCCGCTGCCGAACACTGGCGCCAACCTTTAACCACCAGGAGCAATGTGGGCTTCAGTGTCTTTGACTCAGGGGTGATCAGAGCAGGAAAAGAACCTGTGATCTTTCAATCAGAGGTAACCTTTCTACCTCTGCATTATTTTTTATACTTAAAAATGCCTTGTTACATTACATGAGGCTTGGAATGAGTCAGTTGAAAGGCTTTTCTTCATTCTTTTCTGCTTCTTAGATTTTTTCTAATTTTTTTGTTTTTTGTAATACTCAAATAAAACTAATATTTAAGTGAAACAAAATCATGACCCAAAAATCAAAGGTTTGAACCAAACAGGTGAAAGTGAATCGTTGCTATCAGCAACTACAGGTTGGTTTACCATTCACCAATAGAGAAAGAAAAAGAGCTTTGGAAAAAAAAGTGTATTTTCTGTTTTCCACCACAGTATGTCCTGCAGAACACGTGTGTAACTTGCACTTTAGGTAACATTGTGACTTTGAGTAATCAACATACGACACAATCCTACTCCCAATCCTTACTCATCCAGAGTCCAGTGAACCATGCTCTGGCTCACCTCTGCCAGTCAGCCGTGACTCTCAACTGTGTCAGTAAAGAACAACCTCTTTAGTCAAATGGACCAGGCTTTGGGCTCTAATGTACTCAGCTTCAGTTTTTTTCATATTACTAAAAGAATGGAGTGTCCAGCAGTCAGAGTTTCAGCTGATTTTGAGAAGAGTAAGGAAATCTGCCTTGCTTGTTCACAGAAAGTTTTCATATATTTTTTGTAAAATATATCATATCTTTCCCACTATAAGACGTATTTAAAAGCCTTCCTTTTTCATAAAACAACAGTGCGACTTAGATTACGGATGGAGTGTCTAATAAATGCATTATTTCTGGTTGTGCTTAATGATGTCAAAGCAATTTTGAAAGGTACATGGTGCTCTGTCAAAATATTGGTTGGGTGTTACTGTGGTAAGCTAATGCAGCTAACGTGTAGCGGTGTCAGACGGTGGTGTTTCTTTTTTCCATGTTTCTAACATGCTTGGAAGTTAGCGTAGTTACAGTAATGTTTGTTTTAGTGGTATCAGTCTGTTTTTTCTCGTGTTGGAAACAATGTAGGAAGTTGCTGGTAATGTGAATATTCTAACTTGGCTAATGTGTAGCATGTTATAAAAAGTTCTACAGTTTTTGTGAATGCAGTTAAGTTTGACTGACTGCTGGACTTGAATCTCTGATTTTTTTTTTCTCTTACTTAATGCACCTTATAATTTGGTGTGCTTTATGCAGTGCGGATGGAAAGAAGAATGGATGAAGAAACCTCAAACAAGAATTGAGAGATTCTTGGCTGCTACAAAAAGCCTTTGCAAGCTGTGATTCTTGCCAAAGGGGAGAGTAGGTACTAACTCTGCAGGGTGTCCAAACTTTTGCACACACCATTATTTTGTTTTCTGTTATTTTGACACATTAAAAGAATGTATCATCTGTAAACTGATGCCTTTAGGAGATTGTTCAATCTTGCATTGGGTTCTTTATGCACAATAATAGAACATTTGACCTTAGGGTGCCCAAACTTTTGATCCTCACTGTATACCTCAACACAAGTTCATTAAAAGGCCATTCATTGGCGGTGAACCCCACAGTGCAAAAAATAGAGTATATTTCTCTTTAACAAGTATAAAAATATATTTCTGTAATTACAGAATAAAGTTGACTTGCTGGATTTTCTGTTTTTGTTATTTTTCACTAATTTTTAATGCCTCAGTGATAAGTGAGTTTTATCTCTTGGAATTTGTACTTGTATCACTTTTGCATGATGGCAAAGCATTTAAAGGGTCAAACGTTCCTGATGAAATGTAGTTGTTTTTTTTCTAAATCAAAACAAATACATTTCACTTATTTCTTAAAGTTATTTTTCATCCTAATTTATACTCTATTTGATGAGTTCTCCTCTTGCAGGAATCTTCTCTTTCCAACAGTGAACACGATGGAGAAGAAAGAAAAGCAGAGCTGGAGGAGGATTAGGTGTTTTCATGCATTGATTAATGGCTTTCCAAAGCAAAGCGCATTGAAAGGAACCGACCGATCAATAAATTAACTGCCCAAATTCATCATTTTCTACAACAAAAGCTAATTATTTAGACGGCTGCAGGGAAAGAAAAAAAGAGTCAGTTTTAACAAGAGTTAATTTAGCAGAGCTGGGTCTTCCTGCAGGTGAAGCTGGTGCAGCGGCTGGAGCTTCACATCAGGAATGTTTAACAATGAAAAAAACAGACTTTTTCAGTCTTTGGAGAAAGGCTCTGTTCAGCTCCATCTAGTTTTTCACGGAACCACCGAGAGAAACTCATTCACCCTCTGGAGTTTATTTGCATCACACTGATCAGAAATCCCACCATAATAATGATATTTGGATTTGATGGCAGTCACTACATGGGTGATTATTTATGTTAGTTTATGTTTGTGAGACAATGAGATCAAGCTGGCGAGCAGAAGAAAAGAGCATTTCTCCGTTCAGATGAATAGAGAAATCTTTTTGTTTACAAAAATCCAACAACAAACTTCACTTCAACAAAAGATTCTCTTTTATTGTTTAATTTAGCTTTTTATTAACCTTTCTGTTCACTTTAAACTTCAACTTTTTTTTTTGACAGCAGGCCTAAATGAATTCAATTTTCTTTTTCTGATTTCCTTGAATCGTGTCAGTTTCCACACAAAGCTGGAGTTGGGGTTTCTGCAGTTTTTGTCTTCTAAACTGGTGTTTACCGTTGGATAATTTAACTTCAGCTTCTAATCATTATTTAATTCAAATATTCATATTCATATCAAATTATTCTCTTCCTTTTTTTCAATGTAACACTGGCAGCAAAATTACATTTGCATTTTGCTGATTTGATCACATTAAGCTTCTTGTTCACTTCCAAAAAAATACATTTTTTAAGGAACTCATTTACCTTTTAGAATTTTTGATGTCTATTTTACTGTTATTTATGGTTTAGTGAACTTCATGCTAATATAGAATTTTGAATTTATAACACTCACCTTAACCTTTAAAATATAATCAATGCCAGCATTCCTTACCAGAGTTTACTATATTTTCTCTTGTATTCATTCTTTTGCCGTGGTTTTTAGCCAGTTAAGATTTCCTGAACAATTATTTACCATTGTTCTTGATTTTTCTGTTTTTTTCTTCAGCATCTCAGTTGACATTGACAGCTTTTGGCATATGCATAAGTTTAGCAAAAGTTTGTTTTAATATTCTTTAAATTCTTTTAAGCTTTTGTATAGACTCCATGGTCCATTCCTTTTTGGAACATCATAGGTTGTTAAAACAAATGCGTTAGATTCCTTTACATCAACACAGTAGTTTTTCATTCACAAGCTGCCACTCCCAGAATCAAGAGAATTTTGGTACACAAACATTCAATCCATGAATTATCAATATATTCTAAATATGTTGGAGACAATGGAACTGATTACATAGTGTTCCTGCCCTAAGTCCCAGAAAAACTCTTCAAGTGTGAATCCCCCCACAGTGCAACACATTGATGAGAACGAAGTTTTACATCAGAAATCATTTTAGTCATGATCAGCTAATCAACAAACTGAAATCCTGAACCAAAATGAACATGTTTGTTTTTACTTTGTGCGCTCATAAATCACTGATGGGACTGTGAAAGGGAGCTTTCCAAAGGCTTAAAGGCTTCGTTTTCACTGCAGGTTAATTGAAGCTTTATTGGTTCAAATCCTGGAGGGTTAGTTAGTGCACAAATGACGGTAATTCAATTGAAACATTTGCAGTTCATTTACACTGCAGCTTGCACAAACTCACACAAACACGAGCGCAGCGCTGTAACCTTGATACTTGCAGCTTTAAAGCTGTGCCACATTCATTTACATATGAGCATGCTGTTAAGGTCCTGTTTGACATTCAATTAAAATGTTTACATTTCTGCTTAATTAATTGGGCAGATGGAGGCAGGAAAAGACGAATGGACGGGCTGCTTTGACAGGAGGCCGATAACCGTGTGCTTACGTGCGCTTGTGGATGTGTGTGTCTGCATGTGTTAAGGTCACAGTGAGCTGACTATTATAATTCATCTGTATAGACATGTATTCAGCAGGGATTATATTCTCTTCTTCAGCTGTATTTCGTCTGTGTTGGTGTTTAATGCACCTCAGCGCTGATACAGAGAGTGCTATACAGGCCCTGCCCATTTTAGACCAACACTCACTATTACAATGGGTATAAGATCCAGCATTTTGTTGCCTGTAGATTAACAACTCTACCTTCACTTTCCAGTAGTCCTTCTCTAACTTCTATAATCCATCATCTTCCTAGTCTAAAAAAGCATTTACAAGCTTAACGGAACAGTGAAAAATACACCTAATTGTAGAGTTGTGCCATTCACGAACAAATATTTTGAATGACGATGGAAATCAACTCGTGGTTTGCTGGGAACTGTTCTTTATTTGATTATTTTTTTCCTCCCTCTTTTAGTTCCATACATTCACATAAACTCTCAAACATGCTCATCCTTCTAACTTCAAATGCAAATATAACATGAGAACACCGGATTCACAGGAGTACCTCCATGAAAAAAAAAATAAGAGAACAGAGTCTTTGAGTTGCAGTGCGTGAGGCATGGGGGAAGGAGAGTCTGGAGGAACAGAGAAAGAGAGCCTGCATGCGCAGGGGGTCAGGGGAGAGGGTGCACTCAGTTGTTGGTAGAAATGAGATTGATGGCTCTTTTTAGGGAGCCGGATCTTTTGAGTCAGTTCATTTCTTAGAGCCATTCAAATCAATGGCTCATTTGGCTTTTTTAAATATTTATTCACTTTTAAGAAGCCGACCTGAATGCTTCTCATTTAATCTTGGAAATAATCATAGAGAGGACTAATAGGCTGAGATCTGGAGCAGAATCATTCAAATTCAAATTTCACACCAATAATTGAGTTTGAATTATTTTTGAAACATCAATTATAGCTTCATTTAACATGTGTGGTGACTATGTTAAAGTCTGATATGGATTCATTGTTTATATTCCACTGCAAGCATATGCTCCATGCATGTAAGGCAAGGCAAGTTTATTTTTTATAGCACATTTAATGTACAAGACAACTCAAAGTGCTTTGCATTAAACATTAAAGAAAGAAAACAATCAAAACATCAAAGGTGTGATTATTACAATGTACAATGTAAAGAAAGTTAAAAAGAAGTGAATTTAAAACAAACATAGATAAACAGTGCAGATTCAAACTTTGTAATCCAAATGAATCAAATGGAGAACAGGTGGGTCTTTAACCTGGATTTAAATAAACTAAGTGTTTCAGCTGATCTAAGGCTTTCTGGAAGTCTGTCCCAGATCTGTGAAGCATAGAAGCTGAATACTGATTGTCAATGTTTAGTTTTGACTCTAGGAACTGACAAAAGACTGGATCCAGATGATTGGAGAGGTCTGGTTGGTTGTGCAGTAGAAAAAAATAACATGCACTTTACATTTGTTCTAATAAGAAACAGTTCTGACAATAAAATTTACTGATCTCTTGTGTGCATTTTGGAGAATAGATAAACCACATGAGGCCTTTTAATTAATAGTTATGTCAGGAGTGGTTAAAAACAGGTTGTTTTTACGATTATAAGATCATCTAATTAAAAAAATAAACATTAATACAGTAACAAATTGTAACTAACAAAATCATTATTGATACACAAAAGAAAATAAATCAGCTACATTGAAGCTCCATGCAAAAGCTTCTGGAGCTTCTGAAACATTTTAACAAAAGAAAAATTTTAACAGAACAGGACAGAACATGTCAAACTCATGACCAACGACTCAATGAACCCCCCCCACCTCCTGTGTGTCGCTGTTGCCTGTAGCCTGTTGCTACGTCTGCCTGAAAGGTAGGCCACCAAAAGGAATTTTGAGTTAATGTGTGTTGGCCATACCTGGATGTCAGGAGGTGAGATTGTTGTGCACCAGATGTAATATGCTGTCCTGGTGTAAAGGAGGGACATAGGTGCGGTTAACCGAACAAGATGGCGGAGGTGGATTGGAGTCGTTGATCTCAGCCAGTTCGGACATGATGTTTTCTGGGTGACTGGAGTGCTCTTTAGTGATTTCGTGCAAGCGGGACAGGGCATCGGCTTTACCATTTTTAGAACCAGGTCAATAGGTGATCTGGAAGTTGAACCGAGAGAAAAACAAAGATTATCGAGCTATACTCCAGGTTTTAATGGTCAGTGAGGACTGTGAAGGGCTGAGATGCTCCCCCTCCAACCAGTGCCTCCACTTGGAGAAGGCATCTTTCATAGCGAGCAAGCTCATGATCCCCCACATTGTAGTTCTGCTCGGCATCCGACTGCTTCCAGGAGAAATAAGCACATTGGAACAGTTTGGGAGGCAGACCATGTCACTGTGAAAGCACTGCTCTCACTCCGGAACTGGACGCATCTACCTCGACCACAAATGGGAGTGTGAGGCTGGCGTGGTCGAGACAGGCGAGGGTCAAAACAGGGAGTAAGGCGGGAGACCAAGGAAACAGGCAAAGGTTCTAAAACACACAGGCAGGCAGGCAGAACGCAAAGACCGAACAGTCACTAGGAGGTTCAAGACTACGCATGGAACAGAGAGGTGTGCTGGCATATATGCAGTGATGGTGATGAGCTGATGAGAAGAAGCTGCTGCAGACAAGATGGCTGAGGTCCAATACATGCTGGAAGTTGGATTGTTCAAAGAACAGAGGATGTTAGTATTCTGGCAATGGCTCCCTCTGGTGTTCAGAAAGGGGACCGGATGCTAACATTTACTGTCTAAAAACGAAAACAGGAGTTTAGTTAGAAGCATTGATTGCATAGGTGAACTGGACAGTTCTTCCCTGAGGTCTCCTGTGAGAGCCACGGGTGCCTTCTATATTCTCATTAAGCTCATGTGTATATATAGGTGTGGTTCTTCCTTGTTCTGTGTATCAGTGTCTCTGTACCCTCTGGTTGTTGTATTCTTTCCTTGGGACTTGTCTTATTAAAACCTGTGGCTAGGTTCAAGGACTTGTGTCGAGTTTTTCCTGCTCTTGGGTTACCTTGTTTGCCCACCGTCACAAATGTAGCAGATCAAGAATGGTTATTTCTAACAAATAGAATGACTGAGTAGAAGCTTTTTATTTCTCTGTTAAAGTCTATGGTATTTTGGCATCTTGGAGCAAGTGGGTACTTCCTGTTTGAGTTGCCGGGGGTGGGGTGGGTGCAGTCAGTCAATGGTTAGAAGGTTATGTTGATTCTTGTCTGTCTTAGATAGTGTAACGAGGAGACGGAGGCATTTGGATCCACGTTTTAATGACAGAGCACAGGGGCAAGACATAACCATGGTCAGAATCCAGGATCCAAAAACACAAAGGCGAGGGAGGATGACGAAGGAAAGGCAAAGTTCGAGGTACAAAGAATAACAAACCAGGAAATAACTGCTAGACTGCTAGACAAAACAAGACTTTGCGAGGAGTACAGGGTAGAACAGGCTAAATAACAAGACACTGATGAGTCAGAATGGGAAACAGCTGATGAGGTCAGGTGAGGCAGTCAGTACTCTGGAGAGGGCTCCCTCTGGTGATTGGAGGTGGAATAATATGGTTGAGTCCTGACAGATAGAACTGATATAACAGTTTTTTCCTTTTGCTAAAATACTAAGGGCCATTCTCCAAACCAGCCAATTAATTACTTTAACTCTTCTCAAAAACATCACTTTTTTGTTTAAACCTATAACATAATTTGCAGTTAACTCTTTGCAGAACACATCCTCAATTTCAAAACACAGTTGGCCTTCACAACACTCAATATGCAAAAAGTTAACGCAAAGAGCCAAACCTCAAACTCTGATGCAACACAATAGTCACCATCAACACACAACTGATCAAAACTGAAGACACTTGTTGAGCTTCAACTGGAGCAAATAAAAGAGGAGTTCTGGAACAACTGACCATCTTTCCAAAGATGGATGACAGATCAAGTCCTGAACCAAGACCCGAATTTGCACCGAGACCTGGACCCAGACAAAGGACAAGAATTTCCTATGAGATCCAGGCTAAAGTTGTTGACCTTATATTGGTTTATGGAATGACTGTGGGGTAAGCAGGTCCAATGGTCAACTCTCAACTTTAGAGGTTCCCTATGGCATCAATCACACGGACATTCAACAAGAAAAAGACAGCGAAGATGACATTTTTATTGTTGTCTGTGTTGGCGTTGCCATTGTTAAAAAGCTGGAATTCACCGTTGTAGCCACATAATGGAGGAAATAATCAGACAAAATTGTGTTTGTCGTTTGGCCAGCATCATCCACACTGCAGCATGCGGTGGTAGTTTATTGATGAGATGGACAACACCTCCAGACATTTTGCTCCTACCAAACAGGAAGTGATGTCAAGTCAAGAACACCAAAGTAAAAATCAACACCCCCATTTGTTGTTGCACTGTCAATGTAATTAACAACATACATTTAAGCAGCACAACTTGTCCATAACTACTTACATGCCACAAATATAGCGCAAAAAACTATTCATTTCAACCCGACTCAACAGCTTAGTGAAAATATCTCCCACCATGTCTTCTGTAGTACAATAACATAGTTATTTTTTCAACGCACAAATTTTACAAAGCGGTATTTAACGTCAAAATGTTTGGATCTTTGACGGGATGTAGGATTTTTAGCAAGAGCAATTTTATGGGCCCTATATAAGGCCATAAAGATTCAAAACCGCAACTGCATGTTTGCACATAAATCAAGTTTCAGCGGACCGCAAAATAAATCTGCCCAAAATATTTAGGTTTGCAAATGTGCAAAAAGAGACCTGCATGCTTATAAAAAGATTTGCGATTGTAAAATCATTTCTATTTTTTTTTCAAGCATTTTTTTTGCAGGTGTGAAGCAAAAAACTGTGTGAGCTCCCGAAGTTGCGGTTGCAAATTCTGTCCCTGTCTTTCTAGGTTTTTATGATTGGATGGCCATAAATCAAAATGTCCAATCAAAGAGCAGGTGGATTCCTGCCGTCCCTGCCGCAGACTTTAAGGGGGATTTCAGTGTTAACATGACCAAGAGGAATGTCAAGTGTTTTTTACAGCCTTCAGTTGTGTCACCTAGGTGCATCAGAAATGCTTCTGTGCTTGAATAAATGGGCTATGATCTGAGTTTCAATAGAAACTCTTCTTCCTGGCCTAATAGTTAGAATAAGTGCTTGCAGGGTCTTTTTTTTTACTACTGCGGGAATGGGGAGTTCGACTCCTGAGCATTACAAAGTGGTATTTTTCATGTTTTCTGTCTTTTTCTTTTGCTGACTAGTTAGTGTTTCTTTTTTGCTATTCCTCTTCTTTTTTGTCAGTTTGAATATTCATGGACTTATATTGAGCCCATACAATTACACCTTGATTATCCTCAAAAATAGTTACTAGCAAAAAGTTGGATCCAGTGTCCATTCCTGTCAGTAGGTTCTTCAAATACAGGCTTTCCTGTGTAGTGGCTGCTAAAACTTTGTATTCTGCCTCACATGTTGACAAAGCTACTGTTGTTTTTTTCTTTGAGTTTCAGGAAATAAGACTAGTTTCAGGAAAAACTAAAACAGTAGCCAATTATACGTCGCCTGTCATTTGGATCTTCAATCCAAACTGCATCACTATATGCTACAAGCTTAAGTACATCATTTTTCTTGAAATGCATTTCCTGGTTTACAGTACCCTTTAAATATCTCAACACGTTCTTTGCAGCTACCCGGTGTTGCTGTTTTGGATCATTCAAGTACTGGGATAGTTAACTAACAACAAAGCTCAGATCAAGTTCAAGACATTAAATAGATTAAACTGTCAATTAATTCACAGTACTTCCTTGGGTCAACAAATACACCTTTATTGTCAAACCTGAGTCTGTTTTCACATGGGGTTGCTCTTGGTTTGCAATATGTCATGTCAAACTTTTCCAAAATCTTTTATATGTACCTTTTCTGACAATCTGAATTAGACTACAGACAGGTGTCAAATCCGCAGTTGGGGAAAATGTCTGTGTAATCAACACCTTGGACTTGACTATAACCTTTAGCAACATATCTTGGATTTGGATTTAGAAATGGTTTATTTCAAGCAGGCAAGAATAACACATGTGTAACACAACCAATCAACTAAGATTTCCATCCATAAAAAACATGTCAAAAGGGAGTGCGAGGAAGCAAATTTATATAATTCCACCCCGACTCCACTCGACCAGATTATTTCTTTATATTAGTTATCAACCGGTTTGGAACTTATCATCAGATATTTATACCATACTGAAATTGATTCAGGTCATCAAATGTCCTTAAGTAACAATAAGTCATACTGCTAGTTATGTAGATGCAAAACTGT
The DNA here is from genome assembly GCA_016861445.1 of Oryzias woworae. Taxonomy (NCBI): domain Eukaryota; kingdom Metazoa; phylum Chordata; class Actinopteri; order Beloniformes; family Adrianichthyidae; genus Oryzias; species Oryzias woworae. The sequence goes on from BOLG01001191.1 coordinate 464,838, forward strand.
TTTAAAAAAAGAATCAGTGATGTGGCATAAATCAGCATAAAAATCTGAAATTTATGCAGATTACTTTCATCAGAAAAGAGATTTACTTAAATCAAGTATAAAAAGAAAAAATAGAGAAAAGATATATAGATACATTTTTTGTAAGAAAAGCCATTTACTTAAGTCAGGTATAAAAGTCAAAAATCAGTGCCGATTATTTTCATTTGAGATCCTTAGTCATGAATCAATCTCTATGTAACCAACACAGGTCCAAGATGCTATTCCTTGTTCTGTTGTCTGATCAACAGCCGTCCTTCAGGTTTGAACAGAGTTTATAAAGTTCTCCTCGTTGTTATGACTGCAGACTTTGTTTGTCAGGTTCATAGTCCCTCGGCTGATTTCACAGCAAGTAAATTGAGCTTGAGTTGTCTGCAGGACAGAAATCCCTGCTGAAAATCAGGGTCAAAGTTGACCTAAGAGACAGTGGTAGATCCTAGGTGCCGTATTATCTTGAAATCATCAGCAACTCTTTTTTTGCATCAATTAAAGGCTCAGATGTCCGTGGCCACACACTTCTCAAAGTTTTTCATGCTGATGATATCCATTGGCTTAGACAGGTCTGGAGGACCATGTGGTTTAATGTGGATCCTGGAATTCAGCACTCAGGTTCTCATTATCTGCTTTTTTCCACTTCAGGAGCCTGGCGAGCTTTGCCAGTGCAGCATTAATTTTGGTGAGATGATCATTAAGATAAAAAGCCATCCCTTTCAAAAGTTTGCTTTGCTTCATCAGAGCTATTTTGTGCTTTTGGTTCGCAAAGCTGATAAGGATCACTGGTTTATCTGACTCCTTTCTCCTGGGAAGCGGGCGGGAGATCTCGATGGTGTTCAGATCCAGAGAAATCCCTTTAGAAGTGAGAAATGATCCAGATGGACTCTCCACGCTCTCTGCTGTGGCCACTTAAGCCCCGCTAGCTTCTGTGCTAACATTAGCTGTGCCAGGTCTTGCCCAGGGTTTGAGTTGAAATCCCGTGAGAATTATATGATTCCTTCTTACTTGTTGATCCACGACTTTGGTTCTTCTGTCCAGGAGGTCAAGCCGATTATCCAGTTGTTCATTTCTTACTCTTTCTAGTACTTACTCTCAAATTCCTGCACAAGTTCCAGTAGAGGTTTCAGCTCAGCATCAAGCTCCAAGAGTGGAGATTAGCTTCCAGTGCCATAAGTGGTCTAATTTTAGCTTGGATGTCAGCAAGCACAACTCTGAGCTCTGCAAGGTCTGGTGTTTCTTGGTTTTTCTTCAGTGCCATGTTCAGCTCTCTATATTGCAGAATTACTGCTTCTTTGCAGTAGTTATGTGATAAATTCAAGAATAAAATCACTCATCAGAATAGCTGAATATCGACACGTTCTCTCTCATGAACTGGAAAAAAAAATGTCTATCAGGCTTCATACATTGTTTTGATAGGATGTTCTTTAATAGTGTATACCCATGCACCCTCCCCCACCCCCCCGACACTGCATGTTTACCTTCAGGTAAAGTTGCAGAGTAAAAGTATTGTTGTCTCTTAAAGATTCCATCTCCTCCTCTGTACCCTTTTCACACAACTCTGAATTTGATGAACTCATGGCCTCCTGCACTGACTGTGGTACATCACATGAGGCTCTATCACAATAATCAACACTGGCTAGAGTTTGGTCATTATCTTTACAGTTACCTTCATGGCCTTGCAGTGTTTTGGATGGAGGTGTCATGTTGGCTGGTGAAAATAAATGCCTCTAACCATAACAATAATAAGATTTGGTGTGGTCACTTTAGCACAGCCGCTTTGCGCCAATCTGCCACAAATGGTGTCAGAAGTGGGATCATCTGTGCTAAGTGAGACATGATGACCAGAGGAGCAAAGAAGCCAGGCCAGGAGAGTGAGAGTGATGATGGACTGGGACAGTCAGATGACCAAAGGGCCATGGCAGCAATAAGCCCAGCAGACATACTGGAAGAGCTGGCAGACCTGGTGAAAACCTTGGTCCACTCTCAAGCAAGCAGACACCAGAAGCTGAAAAAGGAGTTCGACAGGAGCAGAGATGGAAAGGCATGCAGCACCAATTCCAGCAGATTCAACAGGTGACTGAAATGAAGGAGGAGTTACCTTTCTATGATGATGAATGGGAACCAAGTACTGTTAAACTAAAGAAATCTAAAATGCAGAAAAGAAGAGATAAGCTAAGTGGCCCAAAGGGAAAATGTGGGTTAAGCCCTCCACAACCTAAAGTTGCTCTCGATTTTGATGTTCCCCAAGACATAGGAACAGTGCAAAGAGAAGACCCCACTTTAACGTTATGGTTTGAAAAAGTAAGTGAAATTGATGGTTTAAAAACAAACAAAGTTGCTTGTCTTGATGATGTTGTCAATGTAATTAAAAATGGCATTCTGTACCAGAAACGTGACAAAAAGTATGCACTTGTTCTTCCCATGCTGTTCAGAAAGAAAGTCATGGAGCTTGGTCACACAGTTCCATGAGCAGGTCATATGGCCTTCCATAAGACTTTAGGTAGGATCATTAACCATTTTGTCTGGCCAGGAATGTACACTCAACTCTCCGATTTTTGCAGCTCTTGTGAAACATGTCAGATGACAGCAGAGAGTAATAAAATAAACCTTCCATCAAACTCATTTTGACAGGTGACCTTTGACCCCAAAGTCATAAATCATCATTTCTGACTGACAGATTAAACATAATCGATAAAATATAAATTTGATATTAAAATAATATATTCATAAATGATATGTAAATGACCCATAAATCATAATGTTGATGGATAAATGAAGCATAATTTAATTCTGGATTAAGCATAATCGATTAAATATAAATTTGATATTAAAATGATATATTCATAAATGATATGTAAAATGACCCATAAATCATAATGATGATGGATAAATGAAGCATCATTTAATGTTGATGGATAAATGAAGCATCATTTAATGCATGCGAATTTGATATGAAAATGATAACGTAGGTATAAAGTAAAATAAAAGAATGCAAGGTTGATAAAAAAATGTTTATTGGCGACCGGCTTACCCCCTCCACACCTCCCCCCCCAACCCCCTCCACACCCCCCCCCCCCTCCGCCCCCCACCTCCCCTCCACACCCACCCACCCACTCTACCCACCCCTCCTGCTTCACAAGTTGAGGAAAACTGTTTTGGAAGAAAAAAAATAAAATAAATCATTTAAAGCCCCCTAAACGTCAAAAAGATGTTTAGCTAGTCTGTCACAGACACCCCGATAAGTACCCTGATGAGAAAAGCGTTAGTTTAGGAAATCTGTTTTGGAAGAAAAAAAATAAAATAAATCCTTGAAAGCCCCTAAACGTCAAAAAGATGTTTAGCTAGTCTTCCACAGACAACCCGATAAGTACCCCTGACGAGAAAAGCGTACGAGCGCGCGGCCACATTCACCTCACGGCGAGACAAAAATGTTAAAGTAGCGAGGGCAGTGAGGGATTTTGGATTTCTACCAGCAACACCCCGCCTCCTCCTCATCAGCCGTTGGACAAAACAGCGCATGCCGGATGACACACACACACACACACACACACACACACACACACACACACACACACACAAAAACGCACGCACACACACGCACACACACGCACACACACACACACACACACACACACGCACACACCTGTTCAGAGGTCAGGGAAAGATAAACAGAGTGCACTTAGACGCGGTCATAAACGCCGGAAAAGGCAAAAACATAAGAACCGATCGATACGCTTTGTGGTTTAAGACAGACCAAGTTTACTCGTGGTGCAATGAGCCAGATCAAAACCAATAAGCTCTTTTGTGGTTAAGACAGACGGAGTTTACTCATGATGAAATGACCTTGACTGAAACTGTTGAACTCTACGGAACGCCGGAAAAGACAAAACATGAAAGGCAATCTGGATGCGAAATAACCCCCGCTTTTGCTGGATGAGACAGACAGACACCCTCATCCTAGACGCTATGACACTCATTAAACCCAATAAAATCTCGACCCGTCTGGGAAAAACAAAACATGAGAGAGATGATCGGGTTGCTTTAACAGCCCGGTATATCGCGGTATAAGAAGGTCGAGATTTTAACCTAGGTCAGATCCATCAGCATTCGGACGCGCTGCGCTCACGTGCCCCGGATTTCCGAACATGTCTGCGGGTCCCGGAACAAAGAACTCAGGTGAGAAACAAACTTTTTAACTCTAACTCTTTTATTAATAAAAATAATAAACAAAAGCTTCACATTCTCTGTTTTTTATTTTATTCTTGTAGAATCACAAACACGCGTTGATGTTCATACAAGATTTTCGCAGGAATTCATAAGAGGTGAGTCGAAACGTTCTTGTTATATTCATGAAAACCACGGTGTTTTAACGCTGTTTTTTTTTTTCAAAATTACAGAATTTTTCGGTCCCTCTCAGCCTGAATTGGGTGAGTTTCTCCCCCCATCAAATACTATAAAAAACTTTTTTAATCGATTTGACATTTTTAATATACCGTTCGTACGCTCTTCTCACACATACAGAAATACTGGAAGGCGAGTCTCGAGCGGAGAACGACCCGGATGTGATTGACGCGTCACATCCTGCCCCGGAACTTCAAAAACCAGCACCGGTGCTACATGAAACAGGTCCGACCGGAACTGCATCCGTTCAGACTGCTCAGCATTCGTTTTCACACAGTCCGGCCGGGCGTCAGTGGGTTTTTAGCCCGTCAACTCACCACCGAACCGGATCACCCCGCAAACGGTTAGGTCCGCCGAACCGACGCGGAGGATCGGATTTCAACGTCGGGGAACGGGTCGCAGTGTCCATTACCAAACGTGTGCCGAGAAGCCGCCCAACCCCCGTAGCGGCCCCGAGAGAAAGACGCGGACGAGGACCGGGAGACACAGGTTAGCTTTCGGCTAACACGCGGTTACGAGGCGCTGCTGTTTCGAATTTGACGTTTTTTCTCCCTCTCTGTTAGATTTTCAGGATCCGAGGGACATTGAGCCTGAAGGAAGACGTTTCTACCTGATCTGCCGGCTGATTCCAGCTCACAGAGTCCTTTCTGGAAAAAGTGTGACTGTTTTGAATTTGTGATGATTTCATAAATATGGTTGGAAAAAACACACAGACCAGTTTTTTATTCCTTTAAAACGTTCAGGGTGTGACTTTTGAAAATGTGTGATTCAACGGGTGAACAAAGCTTGAGGATTCTGAATGAATTAATAAGTTCTGATCCGAATGAAGATGCGCATTCATCGGCTCCTGGTAATGTTTTACAACATGTGATGTTTGACCAAGATTCTCTCGATGGGTTGAATTTTTTCCCCGATTTAGAAGACACTATTTCAGAAAGGCGTGAGCAGCGGGCTTTACAAACGCCCTCCCCTGTGAACTTTGAAATTTGTCCCGAATTGTCTCCCCCTGCTCAGACGGTTCCGACAGAAAATGAGGAACCGGAATTTGCTCTGACGCCTATAGAAAACGCTTTACGACGGCTGCGGGAAGAGGATCCAAATTCTCCGGATTCCTCCATGCATTCCGTCCCGTCTGAACTTTTGGAAATGTTGCAGAATTGTTGTGAGGATTTAGAACCCCCACACAGCGGTTGTTTGACGCCGCAGCGCTCGCCGCCGGCGGACCGTGGTGAAACACAATCCGCACGGACAGAAACCGTATTCAGCCCCTTAAGAAGGGCTTTGGAACTGCCTCCAACAACCGTTTCGAACGCCGCCTGTTTCACCACCCCAGAGCAGCAGGGTGGTCAAGGATTGCAAGCTGAAGCTTCGGCTGACCCGGCTGGAGAGGAGGAGGAGGGGGGCGACGACGTCACCACCCCGACGTCGGTTGCGTCAACGTCACACGCACCGTCAACGTCACACGCTTTGGAGGATCCCGCCACGCCCCCTGCGAGGTCTCGAGCTGCGGGGAACGCCTCATCAGCGCGGGACACACCCTCAGGTCAGGTGCGGCGCGTGCCACGCGATCGCTTTAACAACGTTGAAATAAGGAGGGTTTTTTAACGTGCCCGCTCCCGACGGCACGCCCGAACTTAGCCCAGTTTTACACAGATGTTGTCGGCGTTCTTGCAGAGTTAGCAGATACGGTCGGAACAGAAGCTGAGAGGGGGGGACGTAGTGCAGTTAGAGCTCGTAGGTCGAGATGTTCGTTCTCACACCAGCTTGAGAATAAATGAAACTGTGGACAGGCTAGCCATACAGCAGGCCTTTGAGGAGCTGCTGGAGAGAGCCATTCAGTCCAACGCCAGCATAGCCTCAGACGCAGAATTGGAATTGATTGTACAAATTGTTCACAATCCGAGAGGGGGAGGTAAACGTAAAATTGAAGAATCTTTGGACGTTGAGATATTGGCTAAGAAGAAAAGGCATCTTTATGACCCGGGCGTTAGAAACGATAAATTATGTTTTGCTATCGGCTTAGCACACCTGTTGCATCCTCAGTGCACGGATGCTCAGGTCGAGGTCAAAGCTCGTGAGTTGCAACGTTTAGCCGGTTTGAATGAGCAGACGCCCGTCACTTTTAGCGACGTGCACAAATTTGAGAGCTTTTTAAAACGCAAAATCGTGATCTTCTACAAAAACCCGGGGCAGAGGCCAATTTCTCACTTTGAGACGACGTTTCCTGACAGATCAGCTCCGTTGTTTTTATTTCTGATCAAAAATCATTACTACGGTGTAAAAAATCTGAAAGGCTTAATGGGTTGGTCCTACGTTTGCAACTTTTGCTACAAACCATATACAAATCCTCACTTTCATCGCTGCTCGGGTCATTGCTCAACCTGTAATGACCCTCTCTGTCTGACTGTAAATGAAACCTGGACAGAGTGTCCCGATTGTCATAAAAGCTGCCGCTCGCAGAGCTGCTTTGAGAGGCATAAACAGCCTAGAGCAGGCCCAAATTCTCCCAGCATCTGCGACTCGTACAAAAAGTGCAAAAAGTGCAAAAAAAACGCACTACATCCCCCTGAGTGGTGTTGTCAGGAGTCACGAATGCGCGCCTTTAAAATGTAAAATATGCAAAGAGAAAATAGAGGGGAGTTTTAAAGAGCACTTGTGTTACATCCAGCCTTTACCCCCCTGCGCAGAAACATAACGAGAAGCTCATCTTTTACGATTTTGAGACGTTTCCCAACAAAAACAACGAGCACGTGCCCTTTCTCGTCTGCGCCAAAGCTTTGCGAGGTGAGCCCTGGTGGTTCTACGGTGTCGACTGCGCCAAAGAATTTGTTCTCCATTTCAGAAAAGCCAAATTCCGGGGGTCAGTGTTGATAGCGCACAATTCGAAAGGATTCGACAGCTATCTGCTCCTCAAAGCTATGACAGAGCTGGGTTTAACACCAAAAATCCTAATGAGCGGCGGTAAAATTTTATGTCTGAAAGATGAGGATTGTAATTTGACATTCATCGATTCACTGTCGTTTCTGACCATGAAATTAAGCGACATGCCGAACGCGCTGGGTTTTCAAAACAGATGCAAGGGTTATTTCCCTCACGGTTTTAGCTCGGAGGAGCGATTAAATTACGTCGGACCCTACCCACCCCCTTCCAGCTACGGTTATGACAACATGACGGACAGTCAGCGAGACGATTTTCTCAAATGGTACAACGAGGCGAGCAAAACAGTCTTCCATTTTAAGAATGAGGCTTTGCTTTACTGCAGAAATGATGTGGAAATTCTGGCTGAGGCCTGCGTGAGGTTCAGAAGCCAATTCCTGAAAGATTGTAACGTGGACCCGTTCAGCTGCGTTACTATAGCCTCCGCGTGCATGAAAGTTTTCAGAACCAATTTTTTAAAACCTAAATCTCTGGCTATACCACCCGCAGACGACTACAGAGGCGTGAGCAAAAGCTTCTCACACGCTTCTATTCAGTGGCTGGAGTTTGAAGCGAGCAGACGGAAGGCCGTCATTCAACACGCGCTAAACCAGGGGGAGCGTCAAATCGGGCCTTATTTCGCAGACGGCTATCTGGAGCTCGACGGAGAAAAATTTGCCTTTGAATTTTTAGGTTGTTTTTTTCACGGTTGTCCCACATGTTTCAGGCCTCAAGATAAATGCCCCCTAAGAGGCTTGACGTTTGAGCAGCTGCACGCCGACGCTCAGGAGAAACTCCAGAAGCTGCGCAGCGTTATGGCGTTAACACCGTGGTCATATGGGAGCACGAATGGGACGAAATGAAAAACAATAACGCTGAGGTGAAACATTTTCTGGAAACGTTTGAAGCGCCGGAGCCTCTGAAACCACGCGACTCTTTGTACGGCGGCAGAACGTGTCCCATCAAGCTGCGTTACACAGCCGCTGAAAACGAAGCCGTTCATTACGTGGACGTGACTTCTCTGTACCCTTACGTGAACGCCGTCTCGGCTTACCCTCTGGGTCCACCCCACCATCATTTACGAAAATTTTGACGCTCCTCAAAATTACTTTGGCTTAATTAAAGCCAAGGTCTTTCCCCCGAGAGGGCTCCTGCATCCTGTTCTGCCGTGCAGAACTTTGGGGAAAAAGCTCATTTTCACCCTCTGCAGGACGTGCGCTGAAATGAACAATCAGGACGGTGAGTGTTGTCACGACGACGAGGCCAGAGAGCATTGACGGGGGTGTGGGTAACGGTCGAACTCAACAAAGCTTTGGAGAAGGGGTACGTGCTTTGCAGAATTTTTGAAGTGTGGCATTTTCAAAATAAAAGCGATTCAGTCTTTACAGCGTACATGAACACCTTTCTCAAAGGTAAGCAGGAAGCGTCAGGATATCCTCCGAACGCCGTAGACCCCGAGAGTCGCGAAAAATACATTCGCGACTATGAACTGAAGCAGGGTATTAAGCTGGGTGCTGAAAATATCAGGTTTAACCCCGCTCGCCGACAGGTTTCAAAATTATGTCTGAACAGTTTGTGGGGCAAATTCGGACAGAGAATAAATCTTCTGCAGACCGCCTTGGTGAACGACCCGGAGGAATTTTTTCATTTGATGTTTTCAGGGATGTGCGAGGTGGAATATTTTGCGTTTCTGAACGACGCAATAGCCCTCGTTCAGTGGAAATGCAACAAAAAATGCCTCACCCCGCCAGGAAATTCAAACAACGTGTACGTGGCTTCTTTCACAACGGCGTACGCGCGTCTTAAGCTCTACGGTTATCTGGAACGTTTGCAAGATAGGGTTTTGTACATGGATACGGACAGTCTGATTTATTCAGCGAAAGAGGGTCAGCCCCTCCTTGAACTAGGCCCCTACTTGGGAGATCTGACGGATGAGCTGAACGGGGACGTCATTCAGGAATTTGCAGCAGCCGGCCCAAAGAGTTACGCTTATCAGACGAGGAATCGTAAAAAAAACGGTCCTCCGTGTCAAAGGCATCACTCAGACGCGAGAATGCAGCGAACACGTTCATTTTGACAGCGGTCAAGGGGTTGGTGGAGGGGTTTTTTGCAGGGTTCAAGAGGTCAGACGCTGCAGACGCCCCAGCGAATCATCAGAAGAGATAAAAGGGGTTTCTTCTGAAAAACTCTGTATTTTCCAAGCGGTTTCAGGTGGTGTTTGATAAAAGACGTCTCTTTGAAGACGGGACCACTTTACCTTTTGGTTATTGACTGCGACTAGAAAAAAAGTCACACCCTTGAAATGGAGGTCGATTATGATTGCAGAATAAAGGGTCCATTTTCATGTCTGATTGTAGGACCCAGCGGATGCGGAAAGACATATTTTGTAAAGAGTGTTTTGGAAACGTGTGAATATGTTTTGGATTTTGTACCGGAGAATCTTGTGTGGATTTATAATCAACATCAACCTCTGTATTCTGATCTGTTGAAAATGAATAAAAACATTAAATTTGTCGAAGGATTACCCGATTCTTTTGAAGACCCCGAGCTGTTCCCGCCTCATCAAAAGCACCTGGTCGTTTTGGACGATGTGATGTTTCAAGCGGCGGATCACCAAGACGTAGTGAAAATATTTACGCAGTACAGACATCACAGAAACATGAGCGTTTTTATGCTGACTCAGAACATATTTCACAAGGGAAAATACAGCCGAACCATCGGGTTAAACTGTAATTATTTGGTTTTGTTCAAAAACCCCAGAGATAAATTACAAATTAATATTTTGGCGCATCAGGCTTTTCCGACGCAGAAGGCCTTCTTTTTAGAAGCCTTTGAAAACGCCACTGTAGAGCCGCACGGTTATTTAATGGTTGATCTCACACCCACATGCCCAGAACATTTGAGACTGCGGACGGGGATCCTACCTCATCAAAGACCAGCCGTTTATTTGCCCAAAAAGTCCTAAAAGACCGAGGCCTCTCATGTCAGCGCGGATAAAAAGAAACGTGCCTTTACTCCAGGCTTTGTATCACGCTTCGCCGAAGAAACGGAAAGACATTCTCCAGCACTGCTCTAAGGATTTCATCCAAGCTCTCTGCGAGATTGCTCTTAATCTGCTGAAGGGGAATATACCGTTATCTGCGGGACAATTTAAAAAGCTCAAAAAGAGGAGGAAATTTATCCGCTCGTTGGCCGATAAAAAGAACAGTTTAAAAAACAAACAAAGCCTCTTAATAAAACAGAGCGGGGGATCTTTCCTGCCCCTCCTGCTCGGAGTCATCCCTTCCGCCATTGAGTTACTTTTAGGGTTGGGAAAGTCCTTTCGGAAGTAATCTTTAGGTCGGAAAAATGAGAAACGCGCAGAAAATGTACTTGGTTTCTCCTCATCAGCTCCGCAGCGTGAATCATCTTGAGCCCACCATCAGGTTAGAGGCTGCGGATGATTTAGACGCAAACATGAGAAACGTGCTAAATGATCATAGCCTGACCTCTTATGAGAAAATTAAAAAGTACGCTGAATTACTGCGACGCTATCTGTCTCTGGTAAAACAAGAGGAAAAGCAGAGGCCTGTAAGGTCACACGCGGGTCAGCTGGAGCAGATGCAGCCGCAGCAGCTGCTGCAGGAGGATCAGCAGAGGGAGCAGGAGAGGGGGGGGTCACGATGCACGGGTTGAGATTCCCTCGGCTCCACCCTTTGATGATAAACGGGAAAAGGACGGTTCGGAGGTTGAACAAATTTTAACGAGTCTACCCCCACGCGATCGGAAGAATGCAAAGTACATTTTGAGTAAAATTTCACCGGGTGGTGATGGTTGGAATTCAAAAGGCGAGTTTGTTTACGGAGGTAAACCCGTGAACGGATCGCATATGATAGATTTATTGAAATATCTATCCCGACCTTACAAAAAATCGTCATCCTCTCCGCCTACGGGTTGGCGCGAATTTTTTAAGCACGCTCTCTGAACTGAACATCCCGGCTTCTATGGTAACCAACCCTCACGTTCGATCTCATTACAACCGAGTGAAAACGGGGGGAGAGGATTATTTCCCGTCCCAAGCCGAGCTCTTCTCACCGGATCGGGCTGCGGTACAACCGAGGCCAAAAGCCAAGCGTCTTAAAAGAAAAATCATTATGTCCCCGCGCTGGCTCCATATGTGATTGAAAAATGCTCAGAGTCTGTCTTTTTTTTTTTGCGTCAATAAATTGTTTATTCAGCCATTTTATGCGTACAGTCTCTTCTTTAACACACAATCCGTCTTAATGACGGATAAAAAACGTTTAATATTCCAGTCTACAACACCCCTGTTAAGAGCGGAACACATTCTATTTCTGCGACAATGTTTATATTTTTTCACATAGTCAAACACCATAAAATCATGTTTTATCACATCATCGCCTACGTATTGATTTAAGACTTGATTAAAACTCAACCCGCACCCGCGCTGATGAAGATAAAAAACGCAGAGTGATGTCCGCAAACGGCCGATAGGACGTGTTGAAGCTGACGCCTATGGTACAAAATTTTGTTTGAGCGCTTCTCCAAAAACTCGAGAATGGGTTTAGGGTAAAAACTCTGGCGGGCATCCGTAAGAATCAAAAAACGTAGCGACCCCTCCCTTCTCCAAGGTCAAACCTAACCAATGCTGACCGGGCCGATTAGCGGGGGTCTGTGTTGACGACAAAAAAAGCAGGGAGGTCAAAAGAGCGGGTCAAAAGCGGGAGCTGATCGCAGGCCCACACTCCGCAAAAAACGTCATCGCCAGCAGATGGCGCAAAATGTTTTCCAGCTGATGAGAATCCATTTTTTTTTAATAATAATCCACGAGAACCTGTCTTTTGGAGTTGATTTCCAATACAGAGTCGAAACAGGCGTACACTATAAGGGTGGACGTGTGCGGGAGGGGTTCGCGAAAGCGCATTTCTAACCGTAGAGATCCGGATTGAGACGGCCGACAGGGCATCGCAGTCTTCAGCCGGGGCCAGATTAAACGCAAAAAGGGTATAACCTGCGGCAAAGGCTCGACGGTCAATACACAGAGGTAAATCCTTCAGGTGTCTTCCTGTGGCGCTAAAGAGGTTGTAAAACTCTCTGACGGACTGACCGACGTTAAATTGAGGCTGGAAAGCTTTAGCGGGGATCTGACGACCGTCCTGAGAGAGAGCTAAATATTCCACATTGTTGTGTGTAAAGTCGAAGGGATTTAAATCTCGCTCACCGGTGAAGGCAGAGTGGTGAACCATCGCTAACACGATGGTTTTAGGTAATGTACCCAGAAAGAGATTTTCTTGGTTGCAGATTCTCGAGTTTTCAGGAATGGAGTATGTTTTTACGCTCACGCGTGTCAGAGGGTAAAGAGCGTTGCCCTTTAACAACGCGGCCTCGTGCCCTAAGCGTACCGCTGGGGAAACGGCTACTTTCTTGACAAACAGAGAGGCTCCCAACACACACAGTTTAAACGTGGAGTTTGCTGCCCCCATGAGGCAGAAAGCGTCCGAAGCCCTGGTCAGCTTTATTCTTAGATCTACAGAGTTTAACAAAAGTCTCTCACAAAAAAAACAGGTCAGCGTGTAAAGGACCCATCAGCTGAACTTCTCTAGAATTATTGGTGAACTCTGCCCTGGTATTTAACCCCTTGTTAGGCCCGTTAACCGTGACGATGGAGTTTCATGCCCCCCGGGGTGTCTTTGTAAACAGACCGGCGCTAAACTGACTCTTGAGGGTGTCCTCTGAATAGTTTAGCAGCGTTTCGATCATGGCTCTGTAGGGATGAGTAGCGCTGGATTGTGAAATCAAACGATCTCCTAAAATCACATCGCACTGGCTGAAGATTGTGTTTAAAGGGTAATTAATGAGCGCGACCTGCGCGTCGTTCTGTAAATCGGAACCGTCCGCGTTACACACTTTTAACCTCAGATAAAGCAGCGAATCGTTCAAATCCAGATAACGATCACCGTCTCCGGGAATGAAGAATTCCAAGGGTCCAGTTTCTGTGATGGCTGTCACCGGAGCCACTTCGGAGTAGGTTTTATCTTCCAGGGACAGCTGCGTCATGGGTGCTGAGAAAAGATCCAATTCACCCAGCGTACACTCGACGGATTTTTGGTGCAACAGAGCCATCTCTCTCACTCAATCGTTCTAAAAGATGTCGGCGGAGCGGCTGCGCTTCTTCCTCCTCTTAACGTTGGCTACTGATTTCTTCCTTTTGCGACTCCCTCTTTTATGGCCTAGGGTTGAGACGGAGCGCTCCCCCGGCGGACGGTTTTTGGGTCTACGTGACAGCACCGTGAGCCCTCCTGACCCCTCCTGTCTGTCCGAATTGATTTTTGACACGGTTTTTTTTAAACAACCCCGTGGCTAGATCCCCCGCAGCCGCTTTAAGGTGCGGTTTAAAAACTGAAACGCCGTACTTCAGAAGAGGTTTAGCAAAACGGAAAAGTCTGCTAAAAATCGACCCCAGCCCTCTACCGTACATCACTTGCGCCCCGTGAAAACCTGATATTCCCCCTCCTCCTCCGCCTACTTGACTGTCATAATAATGCACAAAGCGGCGGGGGTCTCCGATTAGAGTCATGATTTTTTTTCCCTCAGCCTCTGTCGCCCCCCTGCAGACACGTCTGTAGGTTCGCTGCTACTGAGGGAGGTTATCCAAAACGTCTCGTTTTATGCTCTGGGTCTGAAGTGAAGCGTCAACACGCACTTTCCATAAGTAAAATCCACCGTTTGGTTCTGATCATTTTTTATTTCAACCTTAACGTTTTCAATGTGTCTTTTAGCCAGAGGTAAATAGTACGCGGGGTTTAAAACGCTGCGTGATGATATCCCCGTATTCCCCTTGAACGTCGACGGTTCTTAACAGGGGCGCATACACGTCTCCGACCATCTGGGGCGTTACAATATCCGTGTAGCAGAATAAATGATAAAATCCCCCTCTCACATCCGCCGGAAAAGGAGCTGTTTTTTTCTCAAATTGAAACCACTCCCCCGGTTTCATCCCCATCATGCGCGCTAAAGATGAGTGAAAACGTAAGTGAGTCCTTCCTGAGGTTTCAAAATCAAAACGCATCTGAACGTCGTTGTAACCCAAAAAGATATCGGATTTAATTTTTCTAAAAAAATCCGTTCAGCTCCTTCCTGATCATGCCGACGGTACGATAGCAGCCCTCTCTGATCCGCTGAACGTGCACGGGTGATTCTGCGTCCTCAGACGTCATGCCGTAAACGGGGACGGTGTGTGACCCTTCATGCAGAACCTCTGTGATCTTCAACGAAGGTTCAGGTTTCTGACGCCATTCGAAATAGGCGTCCTCGTGCGGTACGTTGTAAAAGGTGTGCGGATAACTTATTTCCGTCAGAGCCACCTCCCATTCTTGATCAAAATCCAGGTGGCTGGGTAAGTCCACACGGAAGCTCGAGCTCTTGTTTTCCTTAAAAACGTCTAAACTAGCGTTAGAAGGCAGCGTGATGTAAAAACCGTCTTTACCTAAAACCCTCATGGTGAGAAATAGAAACGGATGAGGGGGGGGCGTTGTTATTTAAAGTTTTTTAATTCAGAGGCCTTGATCCAGCTGTTGAATTTCTCTGGCCAGTTTTTCCAACGAACCAGGATCATCTTTTCCCATTTATGGTGCGCCTGCCTATAATTTTTTCAACGTGATACGTCCGGTCTCTGCTCAGCTTGACCTTCTGCATCTCGGCCTCGTAAAATGAGCCTTCTATGGGCTCGTGGTCAAAATCTTGAAGTTTGTAAACGGGTGGTGTGCGGTGTAAAAACCTCAGCCACGGTAAACACCTCGTCTGTAAAACTCTGCTCGTACTTTTTATCAAATTTTCCTCTCAGTTTTGAGATTCTTACAAAGTCTCCCTTTTTGAACTTCATTTTCTGTTTTTTATGACGTTCTGGAAAAGAACCGTAGAGGTTTCTAAACACCTGAGGCACATTTTCGGACGTCACATCGTCCGGGGCCATTTTTATAGTTTTGTGAAAACTTTGATTGTATCCCTTCAACAAATCCTGCAGGACGTCGACGTAACGCCTGGTGTTGTTGGCTGTAAAGAATCTCCACATTCTAGTTTTTAACGTCCGATTAAATCTCTCGATCACCGACGCTTTTAAATCGCTGGCTGTTGCAAAATGCACAATTCTGTGCTTTTTCATCAACGTTTTAAATCTCTTGTTAAAAAATTCCTTGCCGGAGTCCGTTTGAATTTTTTCAGGAATTTGACTTTCTTTGAAAATGGATTCAAAAGCTTTTGTTACCTCGTTAGCCGTTTTTTTTCTTCAGAACACGCGCGTAGGCCTTTTTTGAAAAAACATCTATGACCGTCAGTAAATAATTATTTCCGTCGTTGTCGCCCTCTAAAGCTTGCATGTCGCACAGATCGGCTTGAAATTGGTTTAAGGGTCTCGCGACAAACACTCTGTTCCTAGGGAAACGTATTCTGGCTGGTTTATGCAGAGTGTAAGCGTCCTGCTCCGATAAAAAGTCTTTCACCTCCGTCGACGAGACGTTTTTTCCCGTTTCTTCCTGCAAGGCTCTGCGTAATCTCTCTGAACCTCCGAGACCTCCAGGATGGGCGGGGTCGTAATAAGCTTTTTGCAGAACTTGTTTTTCCACCATGATGTTGCTGCAACCTCTCAGAAAAAATAGAGACTGAGGCCTTCGACTCTGATGAGAAGCTATTTATTACATGCAGGCGTCGCTAACATACAGAGGTGATTACTATATAAAAAACTGTTACACTTTTTTTCTCATTAAAAATCAAGAGCAAAAAACTTCATTCTAGTCAGATCACACACTTTTAAAAAAAAACACAGACCCGAACCTTGAGCTTTTCTGACGGTCTACAATCGGGTGAAAAAACCAGAGAGTCTCTTTGGGGAATTTCACCTTTCCATATTTTCACCGCATCCTCCATCTCTTCACAATCAACCTCGTTGTTGTCAATCATCTGATCGTACAAGGTCTCAAATATATTTCCTTCAGCACCACGGGCCCCGTTTCTCAGTTCGAGGAGCAGAGCGTCGGTTGCTCCTTGGATTCTCATATCATCGGTCCTAAGATTTTGCCCAGACAGGAGGGTCCTGACGGCGGGCATGTATCCGGGAGTTTGCAGCTTCTTCATCAGAGCTAAATAGTTGTTTGAAATAAAGCCGTCTTCCATCGGGAACAAGCAGGGATGATTTGTCTGGCTCGGATGGTCCACTTGGCAGCCGAAGCATTCTTCTTTACGTAGATCATTCAAGCAGTTCGTGAGGAAACAGAGTACGGCTGACTTCACGGTTTTGACGAAACGAGATACGACCATCCCGTCAATTTCATCCTCTTCAGGATCGGCCTTCTCGCCATCCGTTCGGGGGGACCCGGTAGCCTCTACAGATTCATCCGTCTTTACAACATCGCTAGGATGCTCGGATGGGTGATGGTCCGCTTCTATAACCCCGTCAAAAGGTTCTGCCCGTCGGTTGTGTGGAATGTGGTCCTGCAGCAGCGAGGTTGAATTCTCAGCGTCCTGAGAAGTTTCAACCTCTTCTTCTTCTTTGTAGAAGTTCTGGGTGGGTTCCCACTCATCCATCGCCGCTTCTTGATCCGACTCCGGCACCACGGCAGAGAGGTCCAGAGACGGTTCAAACCTAGCGAGACCCGGAGGTGTTCCGGAAGAAGACAACATTGGTGAGGGCGGAGGTGTTGGCGGCGTCCAGACGGTTGTAAGGCGTCTCTGACCCCGAGGCATGTCCGTCTTTTAAGGCCTTGTTGGTCGGCGGTGTGCTGGCGTGCGTTTCAATCTCCCCGCCGTGTCGCTCGCTTTTTAAACACAAAGTGGGTAGGGTTTACTCTAAGGGGTGTGTCTATTCTAAGAGGTGGGGATTGTGGTTGGCCGCTGGGTGGGGATGGGTTGGGTTAAAATTCCAGAGATCTCTTCACAATCATCGTTTCAAACCCAGTCGCGACAACGATGGTAGAGCTCCGTGATTTCAGGCTCCGCCTCCCGCATCTTTTCCACCCAAAAGTTGAACGGGATCTCCATGATGGGACGGTACACCCCGCAGCTGGAGTTGAAGCTTTCCAGAACGAAAAAGGCCTCACCCTCGCCCTCCTCCTCCCCGGACCACTGCTTGCTGATTTTAAAAAACCAGCGGTCGTTCATAGAAGACTTTGTTTGCCAGATTGCGTTAAAAGCTGTTCCGGACTTTGGAATTTCTTTAGGCTCGACGGGGGCTGTCTCGACCCCCTCCTCCAAAGCCGCCTCATTCACTTCCGCCCTCTCCTCCTCCTCGTCGTCATCCATTTTTGTCTGCTTTGAGGCCGGAGGGCTGAACGCTTCATCTTCACTTTCATCGTCGGAATCGTCATCTTTCAACATCACATGTTTGACCACTGACCAGTCATCGGCTGTTAACGCGGCGGCTAACAACAGGCAACCGGAGGGATTCTCACCGTCTCTTTGATACATCCATAGCTCACCCGTCTCATAAATGAAGACGTAGCCAAAAAATCCCGTTCGTCCGGCCTCTTGGAAAAACCACTCTTTATGAAGATCTCTTTTAGGCGGGGCCTGAAAGCGGCAGAGATACTTTATCTGCTTCTTGGGAGCCGACGGAGTCGTTTCTTCATGGACAATCTTGACGACGGAGATTGGGGTTTTCAAAACGACCGTTGACCCCTCTCGCGGTTCAAAAGAAGATGGTTTCACCTGAAACTTATCCATGGTAAGTCTTTTTTAAAAAAGAAAAAACGAATCGTTGTTTAACAACAGCCCCGTCCTACTACTTTCGTGTCCGATCGTGTGATCCTTTTAAACACAATCTTAACTTCACTCCGCCCATAGGGTGGGTCAGTGGTGGGTTTAGGGGGGGTGTTTGGGTGAGCTGTCAGTTTGACGAAAAGTCTGTCCAATGGCGTGGGTCAGTGGTGGGTTTAGGGGGGGTTTGGGGGAGCTGTCAGTTTGACGAAAAGTCTGTCCAATGGTGTGGGTCTGTGGTGGGTTTAGGGGGGGGGGGGTTTTGGGGGAGCTGTCAGTTTGACGAAAAGTCTGTCCAATGGCTGATGAGCAGGAGGCGGGTGTGGAGAGGGGGGGGGGGGGGGTGGAGGGGGGGGGGGCGGAGGGAGGGTGGGGTGTGGAGGGGGTTGGGGGGGTGTGGGGGTGGGAGGGGGTTTTGGGGGGGGGGGTGTGGAGGGGGTAAGCCGGTCGCCAATAAACATTTTTTTATCAACCTTGCATTCTTTTATTTTACTTTATACCTACGTTATCATTTTCATATCAAATTCGCATGCATTAAATGATGCTTCATTTATCCATCAACATTAAATGATGCTTCATTTATCCATCATCATTATGATTTATGGGTCATTTTACATATCATTTATGAATATATCATTTTAATATCAAATTTATATTTAATCGATTATGCTTAATCCAGAATTAAATTATGCTTCATTTATCCATCAACATTATGATTTATGGGTCATTTACATATCATTTATGAATATATTATTTTAATATCAAATTTATATTTAATCGATTATGTTTAATCTGTCAGTCAGAAATGATGATTTATGACTTTGGGGTCAAAGGTCACCTGTCAAAATGAGTTTGATGGAAGGTTTATTTTATTACTCTCTGACAGCACAGAAAGGAGTGGCTCATGCGCAACTCCAGAATATGCAGATTATTGAGACCCCCTTTGAACGAGTTGGCATGGATGTTGTGGGCCCTTTAGAGAAGAGCTCCTCAGGTAACCGGTATATACTGGTTATCTGTGACTACGCCACACGATATCCAGAGGTTTTTCCTCTCAGGTCAGTTAAAGCCAAAAATGTTGCAGACTGTCTTTTGCAATTAATTTCTAGAGTAGGAATTGTGAAAGAAGTCCTCACTGATTGTGGAACTAACTTTCTGTCGAAATTGTTGAAGGATGTTTATAAGTTGCTCTGGGTAAGGGGAATTAAGACCACCCCAAATCACCCTCAAACAGACGGGCTGGTGGAAAGATACAATAAGACTTTAAAGAGTATGCTACGAAAATTTGTTTCCAACACTGGTGCTGACTGGGACCAGTGACTGCCTTACCTTCTGTTTGCTTATCGTGAAGTTCCACAGGCATCCACAGGATTTTCACCTTTCGAGCTGCTGTACGGTCGCCAGATCAAAGGTCCTTTGGATCTTCTAAAGGACTACTGGGAGAATCCCCAGCCACAAGGAGAAAACGTTGTGGAATATGTGGTGAAAATGAGGGAGCGTCTGGAGGAAATGACAGCCTTCGTGCAGGACAACATGAAAGCTGCACAGAAACACCAAAAAACTTGGTATGACAAAAAAGCGTGAGACAGAACCTTCACCCCAGGTCAAAAGGTGTTGCTGTTGCTCCCAACCAATGAACACAAGCTCCTGACAAAGTGGCATGGACCATATGAGATCACCAGAAAAGTGGGTAAGGTGACCTATGAACTGTTCATGCCTGGAAGACACAAGCACCATCAGATCTTTCATGTCAATCTTTTGAAAGAGTTTCACAGCAGCCAGGGGCCTGTTTCTCAACAGTTGTTTGTTCGTGCAGTGAAGGATGAGGAGGTGGCAGAAAGGTTCTTCCCCACCAGCGCCACGAGTCCCGTATCAGTTAACCTCTCCCATAAGTCTTTTCATAAACAAGAAGCAATCAAACCTCTCTTAGATCCACAGTTGTTTAAGTCCAGGCTTCACATCACTGGTCCAGCATAAAATTCGCCTAAAGGAGGATGCCCCTGTTCGACAGAGGAGCTATTGTATCCCTGAGCAGTTGTCAATGTTGCAAAAAGAAGTCAAGTTGATGTTGTCAATGGGTATTATTGAAGTCTCCAGCAGTGAATGGTGTAGCCCTATTGTGCTGGTTCCAAAGAAAGCCGGCTAACTAAGGTGTGGTATTGACTTCAGACACCGGAATACTATATCCAGCTTTGACCTGTATCCAATGCCAAGAGTTGATGAACTTTTAGAGAGACTGGGTGCAGCAAAATACATCACTACACTCGACTTATGCAAAGGTTACTGGCAAGTGGCCTTGGCTCCAGAGGCAAAGGAGTTGACGGCATTCAGGACACCTTTTGGTATGTACCAATTTAAGGTGATGCCCTCCGGCCTTCAAGGGGCACCTGCGACCTTTCAGCGGCTCATGGACTATGTTTTCAGGGATGTAACTGACTTTGCTGCTGCGAATCTCGGTGATGTGGTGGTGTTCAGTCAATCCTGGTCTGATCATGTATCCTTAAAGATGTTTTGCAGTGCATTCGAACTGCTGGATTAGCAATCAACCCACATAAGTGTGCTTTGGCTCATCAGGAGGTAGAGTACCTGTGTTTTGTCTTTGGATTTGGACAAATAAAGCCTCAAGTGGACAAGATGGATCCCATTCGTTCTTCCCAATTCCCACCACAAAGAGAAAGGTGAGAAGCTTCATTGGCTTGGTGGGCTGGTACCGGAAGTTCATCGCCCACTTCTCAGAAAGATCAGTGGTGTTGTACAATCTAATAAAGAAATCAGCCCCAAACAAGGTGTGTTGGACAGATGACTGCAAAAAAGCCTTCTGCGACCTCAAGGTAGCTGTTTGCACACAGCCGGTGCTTCATACACCAGACTTTGGCACACTGATATTATACTAAAAGAAACATTACTGTGATTACACAAACTCCTAAAATTGTTAGTAAAACAGTTTGATACTGTTACACCTCAGTCACGTTAGCATATTCACAATAACATCTGACCATCTTTGCAGCAGAATTGATCTATAAAAAGCCCAAGGCACTTAGAGTTACTACTGTCACTTTTTGACAAAAAAAATATGACTTTTCAGGGCACCTAATAGTGCAGAAAATATGGTAACCTCTTTGATTTGCAGTTTTAGTAGGTTTGAATGTATGACGTCTACCTTCAGTTCTTCTTGTCAACGGTATACATTAGGGGTGTAGTGTCTTGTAACCATGATAAAGTCTCTTTTTATTTACTTAAATAGCAGTTAAATAGCAGTATGCGCCTTTAACGATGACCGCAATGAAATTGACGTAACGTAAATAACGAAATGTAAATAATGCAACTCTCACTTTCCTGTTGAACATTACCTGAAGTTACATTTTAACAATCCTTTGGTAAAATACTATATGCCATTTCCCTTTCCTTCATCCTGGTTTTGGTCTCCAGATCTTTAACTGTAATCAAATCCTCCTCTTTATCAGTCATAGAGGATTCAAAAACTACTTCAGTACTTTTCTCATGATGAAGGACATTTACATTTCTGAATGTTTTAATTGCGTTTGATCAAGAGCAGATGAAAACCTGCGGTTTGATCAATCTCAGGAGCGTCTTTTTACTCTTCGGTTTCTGTTAGTACCATCATTTTTAATAAAAATGACTGCAGGTCTTTTTTTGTTCTGTCCAGCAAATGAACACACAGATTGCAGCTGAGTGTCTTTTGTGATTGGACATGTTTGGCTTTTACAGTCGGGTTCTTGAATACTCCTATCAGTGTGTTCATAGGAACTTCTTTTGTAACTGAAGCTGAGCTTTGTTGAGTTTTAGCCAACAGGATGAGAGGCTAAGCAGAAAGAGAGGGATGAGGGGGAGGCAGAGAACAATAAAAATGAGGTAAAATGAGTGTCATAAGTAAATTACATGTGTTGATGCACACACACACACACACACACACACACACACACACACACCATTACATGGTAACCATCCACGCTACTATTTACAAGTATTAAGCATATTTACAGTATTTATAGAAGCCTAATGTCACATATCGCTCTGGATGGTAAGGACTGCAGGTCTTTAGATGGCAGGTCAACCATTTCATAAGACAACAGTGATACATTCAGTCTCCAGCTCCCTTTTCCATCAGTATCATTATTTATGCCAATGCCCAATTCTCCAGCTGCATGGACAGACAGGACCACAGCACTTAATCTGAAAATGCACCTTGCTCAATACTTGTGTTTGAGATAAAGAACATGTCAACTCTTAAGTAGGTTTTATGACATGCTGAGAGATTAAAGAACGTTTCTTTTGTCAATGCCAAACATCCACTGAGCAATTATCAGCATTTTACAAACAGACATCAGTTTTAGGAAAAGGTGGGTCAGTACCAAAGTGTAAGTGCGTGATATCATCCACTTCGCCCCAGGGTCTTGTTTGCTTCATCAGTAAAACCGGATCAGCTGGTGCATAAATATTAAATAGATTACAATTAAAGGGTTTTCAGCTCTGTAGAGCCCTACTTTAAACTTATGTCATACACAGTATAAGACGGAGCAAACTAAAAGGTGCATTTAGTGTATCAACAACACCTGTAATTCCCAACCTTGTTCGTAATATGTAATAAACGCAGTTTGCCTTTGCTACATGTTAGCCACGTTAGCGTATTCACAATAACACCCAACCTTGAATGGAACTCAAGGAAATGGTTTATTTAAAAATGTAAAAGTCAGAGAACGCAAACTTGTTAAACAGCTCATTAAAATGTTGAAAAGAAAAGTGAGCTGTGCAGGGTGGTTCACTGATATTATAAAATGAGTGAAGCCTAGTTGATTTTAGTGAAGCAATCTGACAATCATCCCATTTAGGAAGATTTCCAGATTTCTTTTGATTCCATCCTATACGTTTTAACAAAGGTCACAGAAATCTGAATTTGTTTAAACGCTACAGGAAGGAAATGCATTTTCATTTGTTTTTGTGAAAGTACAGAATGTTAAGTTATAAAAGAAAGATTAACTTAAAATGGGAAGAAATCAAAGTTAAAATTGAAGTTCATGGAATAAGAAATCATAAAAACTAAGGAGTACAGGATTTTAACTTAGTTTGAAATAAAACCCGCAGATTTTTCTTTATTCATCATTTTCTCTCAATTGTTTCTTTTTTCCTCACATTTCCTTTATTTTCCTAGTTTTTTTTCTGTTATCTTCCACGGACTGTCCGAGTCTTCCTCCTTTCCACAGTGGGCGGGGCTCTGACGTGGCCCGGCCCACAGGGGGCGTGGTTCGGTGCTGTGACGGCGTTCAGAGCTCCGTCTGCGGGCTCTCCTCTGCGGCTCCGGCTGCCTGCGCTCCGGTGCTCCTCCCGGCTTCAGCATGGATGTGTGCTCGCTGCTCCGCGGCCTCCTGCTGCTCCTCTCCGCCTCCTGGCTGCACGCGGCGTCCCGCAGAGGACCGAGGGTCACGGAGAAGGTGGGTGACGGCGCGAGCGCCGCATCGTTTCACGCACGCGCCTCTGCTCTCCTCTGCAGCTGCGGGGCTTCCTGAGGCGCGTGCGCTTCAATATCACGGTCCCGTGAGTGTGCAGGTGTTTGTGTCTGCCCGCGTGCGCTCAGATTTGTTCCAGAATGTGAGCGTGTGGGACAACCCACACGAGCACGCTCACGCGTGCACATGCACAGCTGCACACGTGTCCTTTCAGATCTCACAGAAGGCATATCCGTGCGGGTCGTGCACACGCGTTTGCAGCCTCAAGTTGACCTCAGTTCATTTGGATTTAAAACACTGGGTTTTGCAGATCAACTCAAGAATAGAAAACAACAGAAAACACATCAACAAACCAGCTGCTTTGAAAAGACCAGACCGGATGAAAGAAAACATCAAACTGGTACCAGCTACCAAACATCTTCATCATTTGTTCAGAAAATTCTTCAATCAGCCCAGTGTTTAAAAGACACTGGGGGTCGTTGAGGACCAACTGTGGTTGACCTTAAAGATGAAATGGTAATGGGGGAACTGGGTTCATTTGGCAGTAAATGGGACCATAGACACCAACCCCTGATCAACATTTCAGGATTCAATATTATCAGTACAGAAGTACGGTGTTATTAAAGCAGAATATGATTTGACTGTAAACATGAGAAGCCGGTTCGGTAGACACAGAACCAGCACCACAAGTCCCCTGCAGAACAGAGGAAAATCCAACTCGCGTATTTACATATAACATTATGACTAGAGATTGGATAAGAAACAATAAAGGACAGCACTGTATATCTTCCAGTAGTAATGTGGCATTTATTCAGAAGTTATTCAGACACTGGTGTTTAAATAAGACCATTGTCTATGGAGCCGGTTGACAAACATCTTTCAAACTTGCCGTTTATTTGAGTTGGGCACTGATATTAGATGAGCCACTGCTTGAAGACCTGTGGTATTCTTGCATGTGTGCCATCACCAACTAAAATGCAAACTTTGTCTCCACAGTGAATCAGCTTTTACTGATTTGCACAGGTGGTGAGACAGAGTTTAATGCTACATGCGTGACACAACCCTGTATATCTAAGGCACAGGGAGTCCCAGTTAGGAAGCAGCGCGAAGGATCTTGTCTAAGGACCCTGACTGGGTCTTAGCTCATTGTACGTCGTGGGAAATGAAGCCAGGTCCTACACCCCGCCAACTGAGCAATCCAGCCACCTCTGACTAGAATGCAAACTTTAATACAAAGAAATACAAACACATTTCTGAGACATCTGAAAAAGTTATAATTCACATATAGTGTTTTAATAAAAATATTGCACAAAGAAAATAGGCCAAAGTTGAAATACAATTGCGAAAGCACTGCATTTGTTGTATGTCATATCTACAGCAACAGGATTGGATACGTCAAAACAAAAAAAAAACACCAATGTTTCTAATATCTTCACAACTATCAACATATATTTAAAAGTACGTGTTGGTTTTGGCTCATTTATCGTTTGTTACATCACGAGACAGCCTGAGTAACTTAATGTACGTTATTTCTGTGATGGTGCTTTTATTGCATATTAAATGAAATGTTTTGACTTTCTTGTTAGTTTGCTAATTATAGTCATTTCTATTTTCTGCAACTGAACAGCGTCATTCTTCATTTTCACCCCCCAGTGAATGGAGTGGTGATCAGCTGTAGTTTGAATTTAAAACTTGGCAGAACAGAAAGCAAGTCTGAGTATAATCTGACCCTGTTTGGTTATTATTCAACAAGCTGAAATTTTCAAACTTTATTTATTAAACGTGCTTTTCATGTTCTGCAGCTCAAAGCGCTTTACAATTAAAGTCAAACAACAAAATACAAAAAACACGCACATCCACAAACACGCGCTCAAATCGCCACAGCGGTCATCTCAGTAGCCACAGTTTTAAACCAGAAATGATGATGTTCTCATTTCTCTGTGGCAAACTTTGGTTTTTATTCTAAAGTGGCATTAATTTAAGTCACCCGGTCATGAAGGCCGACACAGAAAGTAATGCACTTTGTGTGAAATAATTTTAAAAAGCACCGTGTTTATATGGGTGGGTGGGGTCCTAGTGACTCTTGTTATGATGCCATGGGGGAACAAAGATCATTGTGAGAAGAGAATATCACTCTTTTCAAATCTGAAAAATACAAACGGATTACAGATAAAATGCTTATTGTTATCAACCTCTGACGTGCCACTATGACACGCATGCCCTAGGTTGCCGACCTTTGACCTAAACTACTGAAGACACCCTGAGTCCATGCTTTCAGATTCTAATCCAAGCATCCA
The DNA here is from genome assembly GCA_016861445.1 of Oryzias woworae. Taxonomy (NCBI): domain Eukaryota; kingdom Metazoa; phylum Chordata; class Actinopteri; order Beloniformes; family Adrianichthyidae; genus Oryzias; species Oryzias woworae. Next base: position 490,690 of record BOLG01001191.1, read on the forward strand.
AATGTCACAGAAGAAATACGTTTGAGTGACATAAATTCCCTTTTCAGTTCCACATTGTTCAGTGTCTCTAATGTGAGTCTGTGAGTGCAGTTCTTAGCTTACCTTCACCTGCTGGGATCTTCTCTCACCGTTTATCTGCTTCAAGGGTTTCTGCTGTCTGTAATCTAACTGGAAACTGACAATAATCCTGCTTTTCCCATGTAATATCCTGGTATCTGCAGCTTTCCCACCTCTGTTGGGTTATGGGGATGTTTGGTATATGAATAACATGTCTTCAGTCTCCAAACCCTGAGCAGCATTCTACAGGCTGTAGTGGCCTCACTCATCACTGCGAATGCAGAGCAGAGAGGCCTTTTATGAGAACGTGAAGCCATTCTCACGGGATGACTCTGATCGACAAAACCCTTCTTGTTCCTTCTTATTTAAGTTCTCTACAACAGTCAAGAATCAGAATGCTCTTTGACAAGTGACTTGTCATTAGCTTGTTCCTTGTGTCAGGACCAATCCAGGACCAAGTCAAGCAAATCCCCACAACACACTTTCCTTGTGTACTTCAATCCCAAACATAATCCCAGGAAACAGCACATCAGTTCAATAGTCCCACTGAAGTCAAATTAGGTTCTCTGAGTCTCAGTTCAGTGCAAGGAAAGATCTATTCCACTCTGACCTCTGATGAAAGTCGAGAAACGTCACCAGGTGTGACGTTTGTAGTTGTGAAAAACAACTACAAAGTATCCTGGAACAGTTCTTTCATTCTGGTTTGTCTGTAAAAGAAAAACGTTTAGATCTCACCAGCCTTAGTGTCCGAGCTTCCTGGCCCGGCATCTCTCAGTAACCATTCTGAGGGGAAAAGGCGCCACTTCCCTTCATGGATATCACACCTGCTAGTGATTCCTCCCCCACATTTCCTTTAAACAAACTCCAACTACAAGGCTACATCCTTCAGCGCCACATCTGAGGACGACGGTGAACAGACTCCAACCGATCCACCTGAGGTTAAGGCGTCAGCGAAGCTAAAGTTTGGAATAGGAAGTGATCACGTAACCGCCGCCACAGCGAGTCGTCTTCATGAAGAGGAAGTCAGCTGGCTCATTCCTCTGTTTCCTACTTTTTGAGTATCTCAATGAGTTCATTGATAAATTGATGAATACATAGATAAATTACTGCATTTTTTTCATCTTAATAAGACAGATATTTCTTTGTCTAAAGAATAGAAATGTTTTTTCAATAACATGATTAATGTGACATCCTCACAGACTATTGAACTCCTATCTTCCTATTTTTATGTATAGTTTTTTTCTTTTACAGTTTTACTTTTATTACCTTTTCCGTGTCTTCTCTTGTTAAAACGGTTTTATTTAAAGATGTGTCATGTGACCTCTCGACCAGGTTGTCCTCTGTAGAGAAGATCTTGGGTCTTCATTTTGTTAAATAAAGTTAAATCTAAGCAGTAATTGGACTTCTCGTTTTTGCTGTTTATCCTTTATGTTGGTGCTGTTGCTGTTTCCTGGAAAACCTTGTGGTAGAGCAGTTTCAGGAACCTCTGGCTCTGTTGTCCCCTCTCTCAGGTCTTCTTTGACGTGACGGTGGGGGGTCATGAGGTGGGACGTATCGTCATTGGCCTGTTTGGAGAGGTCGTCCCTCAGACTGTCAATAACTTTGTCGTCCTTGCAACTGGAGAGGTATGCAAACTAGATCTGCAACTATTGAGGATTTTGGTTGTTGTTCCGTTGTTGGTTTGTTGACATGATTCATTTGAAAGCATTCATTTCTGCTTTAGTCAAATCAGTGTAATAATGCAGCAGAGAGAATCGTATAAACACTTCGATGTCTTTGTTCTGCATATATTTTTAAGTCTTTCTGTACATTTAAGTGAATTTATTGTACAAACATCTCACCCCGCAGCAAAATATTTGTACTTGACAGTGTTTATTGTGAGGATGAACCTTGCAGCCAAATGCTACCTTAATCCCATTAACGTTAACATGGTGTTTTGTTAGCTGTCAACATTGTTGGTTATGTTAAAAATGTATCAGAGAAGGAATGGCTTTCTGACAAAAAGAATGAAAACTGTAAAAACTGTTTATTCCTTTAGAGAATTTTATAGGATTTTTGGGACTAGCGGGTACTTCCTGTTTGAAACGCTGGGGGGGCTCAGACCAGTATTTATATAGGCCTACTTTCAATGTCTGTGACCAAATCAGTACATCTCTTCTCGTGGAAAATGTCGTCCTGCCGATGCTGTCTCATTGTGTTTGTCTGTACAGCTGTGATTTCTTGTTGCTCTGAACAGTTTCACGTGTCTCTACAGAAAGGTTACGGCTACAAAGGAACCAAGTTCCACAGAGTTATCAAGGACTTTATGATCCAGGGAGGAGACTTCACCGCTGGAGATGGAACTGGAGGTGAGCCCAGCTTCAAAAAGACGATGGCGCCTCCAAATTTGGTCCCTGACTCACTGATCTTTTCATGTAGAGGTGTCTACGAAAACGAGGAACAGCATGTTGACATTTGTGTTTTCAGAAAGTCTGATGTTAGTTTGAGCTTTTGTTAACGAGCATCCCCACAATTAAAGCAGGAATGCTCCAGAACACAGTCAGCAACAAAAAGCTGCTTCATGTGACTAATGAGTGTGTTGGCTGGAAGCAGAGATTCTGCAGATTCCATGGCTGTGAGGTGGACCACTCCAAGAGGAGAACTGACTGAGCACACAGCCTAAGAACAGAAAACAACTTCACTCTTTCCTGCCAAATTCTAAGTTTGGTCTGTGCTTAAATCTCAAAAGCACCAGTTCTTCCTGCCTGTTATTAGAGACTTTGTTTGAAAATGTCCATGATTTCTGAAAGTTGTGAAGATTTCTCTAGATATTTTTTTTTCTTTGTTGAATAGAAAAGAAAGCAGCTTTTTTTCACCACTCAGACACTGCTTGGTTTACATCTTTGTTCTTTTCTCCATGAAAATAGTATGTCATCCAGCTAGCATGCTGAGTCACATTGGTATGAACACTGAACGGATGGATCTCTCTCATTCATTTTGCTCATAAGAGCTGTGTGTGCTGTTTAGAGCTCAAAGTTGATAAAAACACAAATGAGGGAAGTCTGGAAGTTTTTCATCTTAATATCATCTGGTTCACCTCTTACATTTTGCAGCAGACCAACAGAAAGCAGCAAAGCTCAAGAACGCGTTTAGAAGAACAAGAACATGCATTAAAAATTCACACCAAAATAAATGTCAGTAAAATTCAGTTTAATGGTCATCCTGTTGTGTTTTATCTAATGCAACAAGAAAGAAACAATAAAGTTTTGCTTCAAAACGATAAAGTACCAAGAAAAAGACAGAAAACAAAAGTGTCTCTGTACTTTTGGAAGTTTGGATGTGTTCATGTACATCATAAGTACAGTAGTGATGCCACCATATTGCCTTTTAAGAAGGATCTTAACCAGTAATCTTAAAATACAGAGCCCAAACAGTGTTATTGTTTGTAATGAGCCACGACATGAAGCTTATTCTGATTCCATTGGTTTTGTTCCTAAAATACTTAAATGTATATTTTTGACCCTCTGTCTTTGTGAACTTTCCTCTCGCCTCCAGGTCACAGCATCTACGGAACAACTTTTGCAGATGAAAACTTCAAACTGAAGCATTTAGGAGCCAGCTGGGTGAGTGACAAAAACACAAATGTTAGCTTGGACTCCACTAAATCCATTTGTTCTATAATTCAGACAAATCTGGGTTTTATGAAGAATAAACACTAACTGCTGACATAACTGAGTACTGAGACAATCTGTTGCAACTCTGTAGTTACTTAGTACTAAGTCGGAACCTTTAGTTTAAATTTGGTTGCATTTGACTTGTTTTATAAAACTTTTAAAAACAGGCAAACCAAAAATAAAACTTCCGCTTCAGACAGGAATATTGGTTCTTCTCTTTCTTTTCAAAAGTTCACTAAGTAAAAGTAAGTCATTACTCCTGACCAGGTGAGCATGGCCAATGCCGGCATGGACACCAACGGCTCTCAGTTCTTTATCCTGGCTGCCAGGGCGCCGTGGCTGGACGGGAAGCACGTGGTCTTCGGCAAAGTTCTGGACGGAATGGTGGGTGGAGCTGCAAACACACATCTTCCAAAGAACTGCTGCCTTTTTCTGTCTACAGAGACGTGTGTCTGATGATATATGATCAGCATCAGTAAGACGCATTATAGAAAGAATGAGTGCAACAACCTTTAGATCTCAACTTATACATTTGAATTTTTTATTTCTGCGTTTGGATATAAAGCATTTTTTTTTTTAATCAAAAACTGTTACAAATGTATCAATTTAAATAGAAAAACGAATGTAAAATGTTTATGTACATCTGAACATAGGGAATTGTTTTTGCTGAAAAGTTCAGACAGCTAAAGCAAAGGCTTGTCATCACTGCAAAATGCTATATCAGTTTGAAAAAAATGTCATGTAGCACCTGAAATATGCTGCAACCAAAATCAAGCTGATCACTGGTAAAATGCTTCAAAATTCTGTTTTACCTGAAGAAGAGTATGCAGAGTATGCTGAAGGTAAAGTCTCCTTGGTATTTCTAAAAATAGAAAACATGAATGTTCAGTGCATAAAAAACAAAAACAAAATCACTAAAAAGAAATAGAATGGTGCTCAAAAAGTCAAAGGCTAAATTCAGTGTTGAGCTGTCCTTGTAGCATGAATGAAACTGAAGTTTTTGTCGAGCAGGTTCTGCTGTTCAGTAACATTACGGCTTTTGAACACTGTGACTCTTTCTGCGGGATCATCATGAATCAGCAAATTCTGGCGCAAAGAAAAGCGGCTTTTCATAGTGGCTTTGAGCCAGTCTGAAACACGTTTGTAACGTTTTGCATAACGGAGCAAAGCTCCTTGATTCTGCAACAGAATCCGCTGGAATTACATTACCTATGTAAAAGGGTGAAAAGTGATGCTACTCGAAAGAATGTCAACCCTGGAGCTAAAGGAAGTGCTGCGGTTAGTAAGACAAAAGCTTTTTCCTTTCACAAATACATGACTATGGAGAGAAATTAGTATCAGTCCGATTTGTGCATGCGTAATTTTGATTCGTGCATAACTTTACATTTGTGCATGCGTAATCCTTGATTTGTGCGTAACTTTAGGTTTGTACGTGCATAATTTTTGATTTGTGTGTAACTTTGGATTTGTGCGTGCATAATTTTTGATTTGTGCATAACTTTAGGTTTGTACGTGCATAATTTTTGATTTGTGTGTAACTTTGGATTTGTGCGTGCGTAATTCTTAAATTGTAACTCATAAAATAGATTTTGTGAATGAGTTAAAAAATTACAAAATATAAAAAAATACAAAGTACAATTTACACATGCACAACTTCCGACCGCTGATCACCAGTCACGGGGACAGCAGGTGCCGCTGCCCGCGGGACCAATCTATAAAGTCGCAGATCGGAACGGGCCGGTGGGCTGATCAACCGCTCTGTGGGTTTACATTCGCCGCGGAGAACTTCCGCCGTGAAACCAGACCAGAGCGGGGAGTTCTCCCCGCGGGGAGGGTTACCTGCTCGGGAGTGAGCCCCGTGTCTGAGGCGCTGTCGGGGGCGGGGCTGCAGAGATGAACTGTTTAATTCTAAAATGTTTTTATTTTTAAAGGACAAGTGTAATAAAAAACCCATATTCAGACTTTTTTTTATGTTATTTAGCCGGTACATCTGTTTTAGAAAGATGGAAAATGTCAAGTTTCACCTGACATTATTCACCGTCTAAGTTCAGAGTGGCCGAACACAAATCCAAAGTTACGCACAAATCAAGAATTATGCACATACAAATCCAAAGTTACGCACAAATCAAGAATTATGCACATACAAACCTAAAGTTACGCACAAATCAAGAATTATGCACATACAAACCTAAAGTTACGCACAAATCAAGAATTATGCACTAACAAACCTAAAGTTATGCACAAATCAAGAATTACGCACGCACAAATCCAAAATTACGCACAAATCAAGAATCATGCATGCACAAACCTAAAGTTACGCACAAATCAAGAATTATGCACATACAAACCTAAAGTTATGCACAAATCAAGAATTATGCACGTACAAACCTAAAGTTACGCACAAATCAAGAATTATGCACATACAAACCTAAAGTTATGCACAAATCAAGAATTACGCGGGCACAAATCCAAAGTTACGCACAAATCAAGAATTATGCACGTACAAACCTAAAGTTACGCACAAATCAAGAATTATGCACGTACAAACCTAAAGTTACGCACAAATCAAGAATTATGCACGTACAAACCTAAAGTTATGCACAAATCAAGAATTACGCACGCACAAATCCAAAATTACGCACAAATCAAGAATTATGCACGCACAAACCTAAAGTTACGCACAAATCAAGAATTATGCACGTACAAACCTAAAGTTACGCACAAATCATGAATTATACACGTACAAACCTAAAGTTACGCACAAATTAAGAATTATGCATGTACAAACCTAAAGTTATGCACAAATCAAGAGATACGCACGCACAAATCCAAAGTTATGCACAAATCAAGAATTATTCACGCACAAACCTAAAGTTACGCACAAATCAAGAATTACGCATGTACAAATTCAAAGTTACGCACAAATCAAGAATTTTGCACGCACAAACCTAAAGTTACACACAAATCAAGAATTATGCACGCACAAATCCAAAGTTATGCACAAATCAAGAATTATGCACGTACAAACCTAAAGTTATGCACAAATCAAGAATTATGCACGTACAAACCTTAAGTTATGCACAAATCAAGAATTATGCACGTACAAACCTAAAGTTACGCACAAATCAAGAATTACGCACGCACAAATCCAAAGTTACGCACAAATCAAGAATTATGCACGCACAAACCTAAAGTTACGCACAAATCAAGAATTACGCACGCACAAATCCAAAGTTATGCACAAATCAGGAATTACGCATGCACAAATCCAAAGTTACGCACAAATCAAGAATTATTCACGCACAAACCTAAAGTTACGCACAAATCAAGAATTACGCATGCACAAATCCAAAGTTATGCACAAATCAAGAATTATGCACGTACAAACCTAAAGTTATGCACAAATCAGGAATTACGCATGCACAAATCCAAAGTTACGCACAAATCAAGAATTATTCACGCACAAACCTAAAGTTACGCACAAATCAAGAATTACGCATGCACAAATCCAAAGTTACGCACAAATCAAGAATTTTGCACGCACAAACCTAAAGTTACACACAAATCAAGAATTATGCACGTACAAATCTAAAGTTATGCACAAATCAAGAATTATGCACGTACAAACCTAAACATATGCACAAATCAAGAATTACGCACGCACAAATCCAAAGTTACGCACAAATCAAGAATTATTCACGCACAAACCTAAAGTTACGCACAAATCAAGAATTACGCATGCACAAATCCAAAGTTACGCACAAATCAAGAATTTTGCACGCACAAACCTAAAGTTACACACAAATCAAGAATTATGCACGCACAAATCCAAAGTTATGCACAAATCAAGAATTATGCACGTACAAACCTAAAGTTATGCACAAATCAAGAATTACGCATGCAGAAAGCTAAACTTACACACAAATCAAGAATTATGCACGCACAAATCCAAAGTTATGCACAAATCAAGAATTATGCACGTACAAACCTAAAGTTATGCACAAATCAGGAATTACGCATGCACAAATCCAAAGTTACGCACAAATCAAGAATTATTCACGCACAAACCTAAAGTTACGCACAAATCAAGAATTACGCATGCACAAATCCAAAGTTATGCACAAATCAAGAATTTTGCACGCACAAACCTAAAGTTACACACAAATCAAGAATTATGCACGCACAAATCCAAAGTTATGCACAAATCAAGAATTATGCACGTACAAACCTAAAGTTACGCACAAATCAAGAATTACGCACGCACAAATCCAAAGTTACGCACAAATCAAGAATTATGCACGCACAAATCCAAAGTTACGCACAAATCAAGAATTATGCACGCACAAATACAAAGTTATGCACAAATCAAGAATTATGCACGTACAAACCTAAAGTTATGCACAAATCAAGAATTATTCACGCACAAACCTAAGGTTACGCACAAATCAAGAATTACGCATGCACAAATCCAAAGTTACGCACAAATCAAGAATTTTGCACGCACAAACCTAAAGTTACACACAAATCAAGAATTATGCACGCACAAATCCAAAGTTATGCACAAATCAAGAATTATGCAGGTACAAACCTAAAGTTATGCACAAATCAAGAATTATGCACGTACAAACCTAAAGTTATGCACAAATCAAGAATTATGCACGTACAAACCTAAAGTTATGCACAAATCAGGAATTACGCATGCACAAATCCAAAGTTACGCACAAATCAAGAATTATTCACGCACAAACCTAAAGTTACGCACAAATCAAGAATTATGCACGCACAAATCCAAAGTTACACACAAATCAAGAATTATGCACGCACAAATCCAAAGTTATGCACAAATCAAGAATTATGCACGTACAAACCTAAAGTTATGCACAAATCAGGAATTACGCATGCACAAATCCAAAGTTACGCACAAATCATTAATTATATACGCACAAACCTAAAGTTACGCACAAATCAAGAATTACGCATGCACAAATCCAAAGTTACGCACAAATCAATAATTATATACGCACAAACCTAAAGTTATGCACAAATCAAGAATTACGCATGCACAAATCCAAAGTTACGCACAAATCAAGAATTTTGCACGCACAAACCTAAAGTTACACACAAATCAAGAATTATATACGCACAAACCTAAAGTTACGCACAAATCAATAATTATATACGCACAAACCTAAAGTTATGCACAAATCAAGAATTACGCATGCACAAATCCAAAGTTACGCACAAATCATTAATTATATACGCACAAACCTAAAGTTACGCACAAATCAAGAATTACGCATGCACAAATCCAAAGTTACGCACAAATCAATAATTATATACGCACAAACCTAAAGTTATGCACAAATCAAGAATTACGCATGCACAAATCCAAAGTTACGCACAAATCAAGAATTTTGCACGCACAAACCTAAAGTTACACACAAATCAAGAATTATGCACGCACAAATCCAAAGTTATGCACAAATCAAGAATTATGCACGTACAAACCTAAAGTTATGCACAAATCAAGAATTATGCACGTACAAACCTTAAGTTATGCACAAATCAAGAATTATGCACGTACAAACCTAAAGTTACGCACAAATCAAGAATTACGCACGCACAAATCCAAAGTTACGCACAAATCAAGAATTATGCACGCACAAACCTAAAGTTACGCACAAATCAAGAATTACGCACGCACAAATCCAAAGTTACGCACAAATCAAGAATTACGCACGCACAAATCCAAAGTTACGCACAAATCAAGAATTACGCAAGCACAAATCGGACTGATACTAATTTTTCTCCATACATGACCCCTAAATAAAGAGAATTCATAAAGATTTCAGAGGTAAAAAGAACACTGTCAGTGAAGAGTTTGGCCTTTTTGTGTCTGTTTTCAGTCTGTGGTTCACACCATCGAGCTGCAGGACACCAACGACAGAAACCTGCCGTACACAGAGTGCGTGATCGTCAACAGCGGCAGGATCCCCGTCAAAGAGCCTTTCGTCGTGGAGGTGGATGGCTGGTAGCGCCACAGCTAGCTTCCAGTCCATTTTACTACAAACGTGTATGCCAAATACTTACCTCCTCCAAATGTTGGCCTAGGAGGCTTTACAACCACTAACTAACATGAAAATATCAGGAACCAAAATATATGATCATGCTAAATTATAGTTCTGAGTATGAAAATGTTTACTAGCTATAGATTCCACTGTATGACTTTTTTATGCTTCAGAGAATTATTATTCAGAAAAATGCACGATGGGATTTTACTGCTGTAAAGTGGAGTTAGTTTAGCATTCTAGCATGCCAACAGGAAAACTTTGAACTTCCTGAAACTTTCTTTTGAAAACATTTTCACTGAAACTTGCAGCTTTTGAAACACATTTGCTGCAACACAGACTGTTTTCAAACTTTTGCACAGAGTGCCGCTGTTCACACTCCTCACGCCTCGTCATGACACAAAGCAACCACATCAGTTTCAAGCCTAAAACGCATTCGTCAAGATGCAGCTGCCAACTTTATGGCCATACCGATCTTGTTGGCAGCAAACAGCATCAGATCTGAGCATGCATGCTCAGTGGGCAGCTTCAGGTATTGTCTTCTCTAAGATTTTGCATGAAAGTAATTCTTAGATCCTTGACTTATTGATAAGAATATATGTATCTATGAGAATGAAAACTTGACAGTCAAGATGCCTAATTCAGTTATTTTGCCAAACAACTAAACCAACCGTATGTATCTAGTCCACACATATCAGTTTCAAAGGCTGCTAACAATTTTATGCAAAAACTGAGAGCTAAAAAATGATGCAGCATAACGTCTTTGCAAAATAAGGACAGCACAAGTTGCACAAAAGCATAAAACAGTGGAATTCTTGTCTGAGTTTAGTTAAATGTGAAATGTTGTTGTTTTTAGCTGTTACTCCTGTTTTACCTCCAACAACAGAAGGGTTTTCTCTTGTTTCTCTGAGGTTTATGTAGCACGTGAAAACTCTTAAACATATCAGAATTTCTGTGTCTTGGTTTTTGTTCATGAACAAATGTGCCAACACGTGTCAAACTGCAGTAAACGTGCTGCTGACGGTCTAACTTGATGTTCCATTTTTTTCTGGTTTAGTCCAGTGTGATTTCATCCAAATCATGAAAATAAATCCATTCAAACATGAACAGTTTGTTTCGATCTCCTGATGTGGACCAGACAGAAACAAGCTTCAGTCGGTTTATGTTCTGAACAAACAAAGCTCGTAAAATTTAATCTGAGTTCTGAAAAATAAGATGAAAGTTTTAGAGAAGAGAAACATGAGTTTGGGTCCTGTAATATTTTTGCCTTCGCTGTAGTTTCAAATGTTCAGATGTATTATGGGATAAAAAGCTCAGGCAAGTACCAGGAATGCAGCTCAGATATTTGACACAAAAGATTTTGAATCTCTTTTCATGTTCAGACTTGCAGCAGGGGCCAAGTGCACAGAGTGTCACAGGATAAATAAAATAATTCTGACTGAGCATCAGGATGTCTTCCATCCTGTACAAACATCAGGTGAAGTCTGACCATTGAAAAGGATCAGATTAATGTTATAATTAGTTGTTAAGCAAACATTATAGAAATCAGTTGGAAAAAACCTGCAGCTTCAGTTCATCATCAGATTACTTTCAGAGTTTGTGAGCACACAGACTTCAACCTGACATTTTCTGGGTTTTTTAATTTACTTGTTGAATCAACTGTACGTGTGGCGTTTATACTGTAGACAAACTGTTGTTTATACCTGGGAAATGGGCTCTTGTAGTTGTTTATGTAAAAAGAAAAGTACAAATAAATCAGGTAAAGTAAATCATGCAGGAAAATACAACAATTTAGAAGAGAAATGATGGTGGAAGTATGAGGTTTTATTATTAGAAAGCTGCAATTAGCTACTAATGGACTTCAGGAAGAACACCAACACGATCCCCCTCCACGAACAATTCTTAACAAAACAGTCCCCGCAATAGATTCCTACAGGTTCACTAAGGTCCACCATCTCACAGGACCTGAAGTGGACCTTCATCAGAGGCTCCATCCAGAAGAATGCCGGCAGAGGTTGGACTTGTTGCATAAACTTAAGAAGTTCAACCTGCCTCAAGAGCTGTTATCTTCTACTCTGCAAAAATCCAGTCCATCCTGACCACATCCACAGTCTGGTTTGGACAGCAGACACCACAGGGACAGACTGAGGACAACCATGTCATCTGCAGAGAGGGAAACTCTGGTCCAGCAGGGGGACAGAAATGTTGGTGTGTTAGAGGGGTTGATTATTGCTACAGTGGATGGGGAATCTCGGATGTCACCCTTTGGATTCTGAGTGGGAAAATGAAGCAGACAGAGCAGAGTTAACTCTGCCTAACTCGATGGAAACAGCCCTCTGTTGGGTTCGCCAGTTGGTCAACTTACTTATCAGTCATGAAGCCACACCCCTCAAAAATACTCAGCCTCCCCTCAGAGCTGTCATAAATGATAAATAAAGCAACACATCAAAAAAAAGCTTTGGAAGCCAAAATGTAAAAAAGTTTTTTTTTAAAGCTGGACTTGTTTTTTTCTGCAACCTGGCTCTGTTGGTGTTTGAAGGAACTGCAACCTTCAGTGCATCTTGGTTTTGTCAAACTAAGAGGTGGGAAAATGAAACCTACAGTCTTAGAGCCTTTTCCAGTGGTTTGAAGTCAAGCATGAGCTTGGTGTGATGAGAGACGCATCCACAGTCCTGTGACGTCCCTGTCAGCGAACTGGGTGGGTGATCTGACACGCTCCTGTGGGCCTTGCTACACAGAGCTTCAGCATCTCCGTGGGGTTTTGTGTAAAAGAAGGAACTCAAAAATGGAACTTGAATTAAAGCGCATGGCTCTTAAGCTGGCCTCTTGAGTGTCTAATTTGAAGAAGTTGTGGGTCTGCAGGCTGCAGTTTGAGGCGTTGCCTTTAAACGATGTAATTATGGTCTGTAAAAGGTGAAGCTGCAGAGGCTGACAGCTGATCTCTCAGCGCTGACACAAAAGTGCTGCTAATGAGAACTACAGCGGGTGATTTGTTCTCCCCTGTTCTGCAGCACACAAACAGATGGATGCTGCAGACACACACACGGGAGGAAAACACGGACAAGCAGAAAGGTCAGAGCGGAGCAGAACTCTCTGGAGGTGGACAGAAAGTCAACAGAAAACAGTGAAATATATCAGAGCTGTCGGCTCCATGCCATCCTCTGAGGAGCCAGATCTGCACTCACAACGAGCAAATTATTCCTCTTTTTACAAATGTTTGCTGACATTAACACATGTTTACAAATATATACTGATTTCTACAATTACTGATGCTCAAAGATATTAACTGACATTTAGATGTTTACAAATATTTACTAACATTTATGAATAGTTGCTGATGTACATTTGACAAATACATTTACAAATATTGTATTTACTAACATGTATGTACAATATTTTTCATAGTAAAGGACACATTGGATTTTATGTTATATATAAAAGGCACACAGAATTATAAAGTGCATTTAGCTAGACAAGAGTCAGGAATAATCTGTCAGTCAGACTTTATTAAATGTGTTCACAGTAAGTCTAGAACTTCACTGTAACACACTACATGTTACAGCATTTCTGTAACTCCCAAATGTGTTTAGACATTGTGAAAAAATAGACTGATAGCGCTCAAACAACCTTGCTGTAACTACTTTATTTAATGCCAAGATTGAGAGTTTTTTTTTTTTACAATTGTTTACACACTTACAATTTTTTTTAACACTCGTTTAAAAAATTGACCTTTCCACACAACTTACTATATTCCACTTCAAACATGAAGATAAGAAGTGTCTTTTCTTCATTGCTACAATATTACATATGTAATACATAATTACATCATGCTTTTCGGTGAAAGCGCTAACCACTGCGCAACCATACAGCACTGACAGATATTCAGAGTGAAACATTTCCGCAGTGAGTATGTGGAGGCATATAATGTATATCTAACCATGTTGTGATGTTGTGCCCTGCTTACAATATCCTGGTACAAAAATAGTATGCAACAGATATTGTACATGGTGTACATGTTTATGCCCATTTCGACCATCTCAGTCCGAAACGCTTGCATTCATCCACGTCATGTTTAAGGGTTGTTTTGGGGCTCAACAAACAAAACAAATCCCGAAAGGTTTACGACCTGTGGCCCTTTGACTATAGGCCCCAAATTGAGGCCATGGAGCAGGCCTGTGATCATATCTGTGCAGGGGTGGATATCTCATTCTAAGCAATTCTTCCAACAGTTGCCAATGGAGACATAGGCTGTGATGAGGATGAAATCTTATGGCTTGATCCAGCCTTAGGAAGAGATGAATACACTGGGGATTGAAAGTTTAGGAACCCCAGGTAAAATGTTCTAATATTGTGTTTAAAGAACCCAAGAAGAGATTGAAAAGTCTCCTAAAGTCATCAGTTTACAGATGATACATTATTTTAATTCTTATGTAAAAAATATGTCATTATTTCCATCATTTACCCTTTCAAAATAACAGAAAACGAAATAATGTGCAAAAGTTTGGGCACCCTGCAGAGTTAGTACCTTGTACTGATTTTGGCCACATTCACCAACAAACTGTTTCAACCATCCACACAGCTTCCTCTCTAAATGATTTTATTTTAGATTATAATATTGATGCCCGGTTTTTAACTGAAACATGGATGAGCATGGATGCATCCACTGTTCTCATAGAGGACTCCCCACCTAATTATAGTTTTGTTTTTTTCAACCAGGGAGTGCAAAAAGGGCGGTTGTACTGCATCTATAATATCCAACACCTTTGCAATATAACACATTTCCTTAGATCAGTACTCCAGCTTTGAACATCATGCCCTTGTTTTTAACAGCCCTCCAGTTTTATGCATCACAATTTACAGAAGAATAAAACCAAACACTGGTTTTATTGAGGAGTTTTTAGCATCTGTCCACGCTTCCTTTAACATGATTTTAATAACTGCTGATTTTAACCTGCATGTAGATAAGGAGTCGGGACTATTGTGCTACTCAGTTTCTGGACCTGCTTGCTTCTATGGATTTTAATGTTATGCAGCCAACTCACAACAGGGAGCACACTCTTGACCTGGTCATCAGTCATGGTTTACCTACAAGTGTGTCCACTGTTGTGGATCTGGCTGTCTCTGATCATTGCTGTGTGCTTTTTAACATCACTGGTTTTATAAAACAACAGACCTCTGTGAGAAACGCTACTTGACTCCTGAAGTGGTTGAAAAATGTATTTCATCTGTTCGCTCTAACACTCCAATTATCTTACCAGCCCCCTGCGATTTACTTGTTGAAAGTTTTAACAGACAATTAAGATCCAGACTTGACTCAGTTGTTCCACTTATATCTAAAAAGATAAGAATCAAACCCACACCCCTTTGGAGAAGTGAGGAAATTAAAGAACTGAAGAGACAATCTAGGACTGCTGAAAGACATTGGAGAAAACCTTAACACAAAATAAATTATCAGCTATGACAACACCAATTAAAACTTTGCAACCAGACTGTAAAACAGACCAGGAACTCATACTTTGCGAACATCATCTCTGAAAAATAAAAAAAATTCCACTGTCCTCTTGGCCACAAAAGAATCCTTGATTAAGTCTGATGTGAAAAACACCCAATGTCAGCTACTGATTCATTGTGTAAGGAATTTGCAGACCACTTCAGGAGCAAATTTAATTCCGTCAGATCAAGCATCTTAAATGAACAGAGAAGTATTTTTATTAGAAATGATGACTTGATCTTACCTTAGGAAGCACTGGACAGTTTTGACCTGGTCGAAGCTGTAACACTTGGTCGAGTTTTCTCCCAAGTCAATTCAACAACCTGTTTTTGGATCCAATCCCCACATCACTTTTTATATCAATTTATAGATCTTTTGGAAGCGAGATTTTAAAAATCATAAACTGCTTTCTAAAGACAGGAATCTTTCCTACTGCTGTTGAAACTGCAGTGGTGAAACCCTTACTTAGGAAAATAAATTTAGTTCCTACAGTTTTTAATAACTACAGACCAGTGTGTACCACCTCTGAGGGTTAGCTACAGTAACTTGGACCAGTAGGTTCGACTGTGACCGTATTATTTTGGCTTTTTTCAAAAACACCTAAAAGAAAAGAACCACAGACCACAATATAGTTTAAGTTAGCCGCCTTATTATTAAAGTAGACATATATTAAAATGCAAATACATATACACAAACAACAACAAAAAAATCCCTGTTTGGGTTAATCTTGTAAATTAGATTAAAAGGGTTTTGTTTTCAACCTAGGTTTTGTTTTGGAGTTTAACTTTTTAACCTCTAGTTTAAGGTGGAGATCTAGTTTTGTTCTTCTTTTAGTTCTAATTTTGAGTTCAAGTTTCAAGTTCTTACTAAGTTTCTTTTAAATTATAAGTTTGTTTCTGTTTTCATATCCTTAGTTAAATAAAGTTTCCTAAATTTTAATATTTTCCTCCTGATACATTGCTTTGACCAACAACGATATTTCAGATTTCACAGGAACACTTTACAGTATTAACCATGAAATAAAACAAAACAACAATAAATGTAGAACTCAAAGTGATTCAGCCAAAGGCTGAATAAACTCAAAAATGAAACTCTCGTGAATTGGGCTCAACAGTGTTCGTGAGTTTTTTTCTTCCTTCCAATCTGGTCCAGGAGAGCTCTGCTGTTTGCAGTGGAGTAAGGAAAGTTCCTACCAGGTTCCAGTGGAAAGGAAAGAAAAGTTGTCCAATGTCCAGCAGAGGGCGCTTAGTTTTCTGCTAGGATAACTTCAAAGGATTCGGGGTTGGCTCGCCATCTTGTTTCATCCCCCACATGGATCTTGGAAAATAGTCTATTTCTTTCAGTCCAACCTTAATGGCCTACAACATAAGATGCACTTAATTAAGCAAAATAAAATACTGTGTGATCAATAGGAATAAATAAAAAAAGCTTGTCTTCTGTTAACAGAACTCTTAAGTTACGCAGCAGAATCGCGGATGGAATGTCTGGGCGAAGCGTGCACTTTTTTTTCTTGCAAACAACTTCTACACTTGACAAATATAACATAAAGCAACAGAAATGTAATACCTTAGGCTGCCATTTCAAGAACTGACCAAAAATAAAATTGTTAAATAACAATTGAATGCAAACAGTATATGTTTCAACACTCACCAAGTCCCATTTGGTAAGGGAACATTTTTTTTCAAGGCAAGACAGGTGGAAAAAACAAACAAAACAAAAAAAACCTCAATTTCACCAGAATTTAAATTTGAACAAAAAAAAATAACTCTGATACTCTTCTGTCTCTCCTCTTCTCCCTCGTTTGTGAAGCTTAGCGAAAAAGGTTGCTCCGCTAACCCACATGAAAGTTCTCATCTGTGACAACCCAATAGGCTGTTGCTAGTCCAATGACCACTTTTTCAAATTAAGAGTCCATCAACTTTTAAAAAAATTTAACACAAGTATACAGATTATTTCATCGAATTTCAAATAAACAAAATACCGTGACTTTTAAACCTTTTAACAGTCTCAACACTTTTTAAAAGTTTATTTTATTATTTTCTATTATCCTATTTTTTTTTTTTTTCCTTAGTAATGGTACTTTTTATAAAGGGCTTTTCTCCACTGGGTTACAAGTGTGCAACTTGCCATTTTTAAGCAAGATTTTTGAAAAACTATCTTTTATTCAGCTAAATGAGTTTCTCCTATTAAATAACATCTTTGAGATAAACAAGTCTGGATTTAAAACAAACCATTAGTATTTGTTCTACTAGCTCTAAGTGCTGCTTTTGATACTGTAGATCACCTGATCTTATGAAACAGACTTAAAAGTCTTGGCCTTTCAGGAATTTTTCTCAAGTGGATCAAATCCTATCTCATGGAGAAAAACTTTATGGTAAGCATGGACACGTATTTTTCTGGGGTTCACAAAATGTCTATGTCTCCAGATGACACAAGGCTAATAGAAGCACTTACTCGATTTTTGGTTATGAAATCATGGATGACAAATTATATTCTGCACCTCAATCAAGAAAAAACAGAAATCTTAGTTATTGGTCCTGAAGCAAAGACAAAGAAAGAAACAGCTTTTGAAGCTAAAGGAAATTTTACTGAGTAATTCAGAAACAGAAACCTGGTCGTTATTTTTGAGTCTAAGCAAACTTTTATCCCTCATATTAAACATGTGGTTAAAACTGTTTTTTTTACCATCTTAAAGATATGGCTAGGGTCCGCCCAATTATCTCTCTTGCTGGTCCGCTCTTTTGAAGATCCTGATACATGCTTTTATCACCTGTAGAATTGACTATTGTAAAGCCCTGCTTGCTGGTCTTCTAAAACTAACATAAGAATCTTCAGCTTCTCCAGAATTCTGCTGGTCACCAAGACCAGACGACAGGCTCACATCACCCATCTACTTCAGGATTAATTAAAAAATACTTTTAATGATTTTTCAATGTCTTAACGGTCTAGTGCCTTATTATCAGTCAGAACCCTCACGGACCATGAGATCCTCTGGCACTGGTCTTCTAACCATTCCAGTTCTAAAAACCAAAACTTATGGAGAGGCATCCTTTCAGAATTATGGCCCTTGGTTGTGGAACGGTCTGTCAGAGGACCTAAGAGAATATAGATGCTTATAATAAAAGGCTCAAGACCCACCTTTTTAACCTGGCTTTTGGCTAATTTGACTACTTTTATTTATTTTATTCTTTAATTTCTTCATCTATTTTATCGTGTTTAATGAATTTGCACTGGATTGTTAATAATTTGTTTTAATTTTCCTTAACTCAGTGTTTCATTGTTTATTGCTATGGTTACTTCTTATTCCATTTTATTAACTTATGTATCTATTTTATTTCCAGTCCTTCCTCATTTGGGCCCTCCACCTCTGGGACGGCTGCCGTTCAGCCGCTGTGGCACTGGATGGGGACCTGCATTGCAGCCTAGGTGTGGTGATGTGGGTCCCCACCTATGATGCTGCAACTGGCTGGCTATGCAGCTATTTACAGAGAGTGAGGCCCCACTATTAGTGTTTCTAACAACCATTTTAGGTCCTCAGCCTAATTTACATTATTTATCCCCATCAGTTAGGGGGTGGGAGGTGTAAAAGGGGTGGTGGGTTGTGTGCAGGCCTAAGGGAGGGGACTGTATTTTAATTCTGTGCTTGTACTACAATTTTTTTGTTCGTTTTAGTGTAAAGGTCTTTGTGTTATTTTTCTTTATGAAACGTGCTATATAAATAAAGATTTATTTGATTTGCACACACTAGATTTTGTTTTCTATTATTTTGAAAGGGTTTTGGAAATTAAGCATATTTTTTTGACATATTAAAATAATGTCTCATCTGTAAACTGATGCCCTTAGGAGATTTTTCCATTTTTCTTTGGGTTGTTTATGCACAATAATAGAACATTTTATCTGGGGTGCCCAAACTTTTGATTACCATGGTAAGATTTGGTGTTCTTCACCTTCACTTCAGAGTTGAAGTATATATAGTTCATGCTGTTTTTTTTATTTGTCTAACATTATTTTTTTAATTATATTACTGTAACTGAATATAATAAATTATGTCATTATTTACACATAACAAGAAATAGTCCATCTGCAACATCAGTGTTGTGCAGTGCTTGGTGACTGTATAGAGGACCTATTTGTGCACATTTTCACTATATCTATAAACTAAATTCATGGAATGTTGTGGTTCTGTTACTAGTTTCTTTTTTTAAATAAATTATTTATTACATAGCATTGCCTGGCCAAAAATCTAGCTAATCTTATTTCCAAGAATTTCTTTTTTTAAATGTGTTTTGCTTTTATCAAAGCAATGTGTAACTGGAGGTTACACATAGTCAATGAGGCCTGTGTTGGTTAGATGAAAACTATTTGCACATACACATCACAAACAAGTGTATATGTTTTGACTATAATTTGTCATTTTGCAAACAATCTTAAAATTCTGAAGTACACAAATATTTCCCAAAGTTCTCAGATCCTTAACAAAGTTGACTGATTTTTCCCAAAGTTGACAGGTGCTTACCAAAGTTTACTAATGTATACCAAAGTTAACATTTTCTGATGTTTTCCAAAGTTTGCTAATGTTTACCAAATTTGACAAATGTTTATCAAACTTCACTGATGTTTACCAAAGTTGACAGATGTTTACCAAAATGTAGTGATGTTTACCAAAATGTAGTGATGTTTACCAAAGAGTTCAGATGGTTAACAAAGTTTGCTCATGTTTTCCAAAGTTGACAAATATGTGGTGATATTTACCAAAGTAAACATTTTCTGATGTTTCCCAAACTTCACAGATTTTCCTTAAAGTTTGCTGATGTTTACCAAAATTAAACACTGTTTACCAAACTTTTCTGATGTTTACTAAAGTTTGCTGATGTTTACCAAGTCTAGGAAATGTTTCCCAAAATGTGCAGATGTTTACGAAAGTTTACTGATGTTTACCAAAGGTGACAGGTGTTTACCAAAAATTACTGATGTTTTCCAAAGTTTACTGATGTTGCCCAAAGTTGACAGATGTTTACCAACGTTTTATAAAGTTTACCAAAAATTGACAGATATTTACCAAAGTTTACTGATGTTTACCAAAGTCAACAAATGTTTACCAAACTTTACTGACGTTGACCAAAGTGGAGGTGTTTACCAAAGTTAGCTAATGTTTACAATAATTGACTGATGTTTACCAAAGTTGACTGATTCTTACAAATGTTTGCTAATGTTTACTCCAGCAAACTTTTTCTGTCATTTTCCAAACTTTGCTGATGTTTACCTAAAGTTGAATGTTTATCAAGATGAATGTTTACCAAGGCGAGGCAAGTTTCTTTGTTTTGCACATTTCATGTACAAAGACAATTTAAAGTTCTTTACATAAAACATGAAAGAAAACAATCAAGAACAATCAAAGCATCAAAGGTGTGATCAGAATTATAAAATTTTAAGAAAGTTAAAAAGTAAGTGAATTTAAAACAAGCATAGATAAATGCTGCAGAGTTAAATGTTTGAATCCAAATGAATCAATTGCAGCTGAGAACAGGTGGGTCTTTAACCTGGATTTAAATACACTGAGTGTTTCAGCTGATCTAAGGCTTTCTGGAAGTCTGTTCGAGATCTGTGGAGCATAGAAGCTGAATGCAGATTCTCCATGTTTAGTTTGGACTCTAGGAACTGACAACAGACTGGATCCAGATGAGCGGAGAGGTCTGGCTGGTATATACTGGGTCAGGAGGTCAGTCATGTACTTCAGTGAAAAAAAACATTCAAAGCTTTATAAACCAGAAGCATAACCTTAAAGTCTATTCTATGGCAGACAGGCAGGCAGTGCAAAGACCTCAGAACTGGACTGATGTGGTCTACTGTTTTTGGTTCCTTTGAGAACATGAGCAGCTGAGTTCTGAATAAGCTGCAGTTTCCTGATTGATTTTTTTGGTCGTCCTGTGAAAACACTGTTACAGTAGTAAAGATGAAAGTGTCAGGATGTGTTTCAGGGACCCAAAATATGACACTCAGTAGTAGAAGTACACCTGCTTTATTTAAGTCTTTCCCTCAGTTGTTCCTCCCCAGGCCTTGGAGAGCAACGGCAGATTGAGGTGAGGAGTGATGACTTGCAGGGAAGAGGAGGAGAGGAGTCCTCTGTACAGTAAGGAAGGCGTGGCTCCAGGTAGAAGCGTTAGGAGAAGGTGCGGGGACTTATGAGGCTTTGGAGGAATTTGAGCAGGAGAAAGGCAGGGGCATGCAAGCTGAGCTGACGGAGCAATTAGGCAGGCAAGCTGAGCTGACTGAGAGGGAGAGATATAAAATGGCAGGCACAGGTGGAGGGAATCAGCTGATTGGCAGCAGGCAGGCTGCTGCCGTGACAGAAAGCGTGAACTAGTTTTTCCAGGTCCTGCTTGGACATCAGATCTGTAATCCTTGAAACATTTTTTAAATGATAGTAGGCTGATTTTGTCACTGCCTTAATCTGTTTAAAGTTCAAAGTTTAGATCTGTGTCTATCATTACACCCATGTTTCTGGCCTGGTTGGTGGTGTTAAGATGAATAGATAGAAGCTCTATAGTGATGTCCAACTGCTTCTCTTTAGCCATAAGTAAGTCCATATGTAATTTCTGTCTGCAGAATGTGAAGTTACCAACTTACACAAAATATTTTCTGTTTTCCAAGTACGTTTTTAACCAGTTTAGTACTGGGACCCACCCAGTTTGCCAGTCATTTGAGTAATATAGCATGGTCGACTGTATCAAATGCAGCACTAGCAAAACTAGCGCTGACATTTTTCACTGTCTGTATTTAAACATATATCATTAGTCACTTTGGTCAGAGTCGTCTCAGTGTTGTGGTGCTGTCTGAAGCCTGACTGGAAGACATCATAGCAGTTGTTTCTTATTAAGAATTCATTTAACTGATTAAAAACAGCTTTTTCAATTATCTTACCTAAAAATGGCAGATTTGATATCAGTCTGTAGTTGCTCATTTGTGTTTTGTCCAAACTGTCCTTTTTTAGGAGGGGTTTGATTCCAACTGTTTTCAGTGGTTCTGGGAAAACACCAGATGTTAAAGACAAGTTCACAATCTGGAGCAGGACAGACTCCAGGATCTTTGAAAATTGTTTGAAAAAACTTGTGGGTAGAATATCCAGACTGCAGGAGGAGGAGTTCAGTTGACTTAGAATGTCCTCCAGATCTTTATGGGTTTATGGGTTGAAACTGAGCCATGGGGTGTAGATTATCGTTTCCAGTGGATACAGTTAATATTCTGGACTTGTAGTTGATGAAACAATAGCTTGCCTTATGTTTTTGATTTTCTCTGTAAAGAATTTAGCAAAGTCATTACTTTAGTGCAGTAAAGTTCTAGTGCCACTGACACAGGGGGGTTTGTTAGCCTGTCGACTGTAGCAAATAAGGTCCGAGAATCATGAGAGTTTTTGGTAATGATGTCAGAGAAATAGGACTTCCTTGCATGGCTCAGTTGTAAATTATAAAAGTGAAGTTTCTCTATAGATGTTGTAATTAACCTGCAGTTTAGTCTTTCGTCATTTGAGTTCTGATTTTCGACACTATCTTTTCCATTTTTTACAAGTATGGAGATTTTTTCTTTCCATAGATCACCTTCCCCTTATTGGGAGCAATACTATCCATGATACTTAACATATTTGCATTAAAGCTGTTGACAAGTTCCTTGACTGAACCCCCTGAGAGGGGAGGTGTTAGAGAGAAAATCTGGTTGAACATCTCGCTAGTATTTTTAGTTATATACCGTTTTGTGATCTCCTCCCTCAAAACATTTGTGTGTACTGTGATTGTGCTTTCAAAGAAAACGCAGCAGTGATCGGACAGACCCAAATCACATACAGTAATCTTGGAAATGTTCAGACCTTTGGAAATCAATAAATCAAGAATATGCCCTCTGTTGTGTGTGGGCTCTGTTACATGTTGGGTCAACCCAAAAATTTCCAGAGTGTTATTCAGGTCTTTAGTCCCTTTGTTCTGAAAGTTGTCAACATGGATGTTAAAATCTCCAACAATATTGAAACAGTCAAAATCAACACAGACCATAGACAGCAGTTCACTAAATTAAAATCTGCACAGTATCTGGAAACATGGAACATGGAAAGCTTCCAAAAGATAACTTCTTACACTGAAATAGTTATTTGAACAAAACTGCAACACCCCCCCCCCCACCCCCACCCCGTCTGTTCTTTCCTCAGTGATAACACCATAGTTGGGAGGGGTTGACTCGATGAGAACAGCTGAACTGTTATTTTCATTTAACCAGGTTTCAACTAAAAACATAAAATCAAGTTTTCACTCAGTAATAAAATAATTTATTAAAAATGTTTTCCCTGCTAAAGACCTGACATTTCAGAATGCTAACTTAAGAGGTCTAGGAGTAACAGCGTTGTAATTTACCTTATGTTTCTGGATAGACACAGAAGGTATATTTACCTTGTTAAAATCCTTTGTCTGTGTTTTGGCCAAACTACATTCCTCCTGGTAGTAACAAGCACAGGTGTTGTATAAGTTTCAAATGAACAGGGTCCCAGGTTTTCCTGCAGAAAGTCATGACTGTTGGTAATTTCTCAGCCTGGATCCTCCGCACATCAAACATCTGACTGCGGAGAAGGGATATGAAGTCGTATAGGAAGGGGTGGGGCTTTACATTGTCCCTTTGAATGTTCTAGTGACAGGGTTATGGGAGACGACAATGGACAGGCCAGGAAAAGGGAATTGGCCATTGGTCAACCAAAGGTGACTGATGTTCAACAAAATTCACTGATGAATACCAAAGTTGCGGATGTCTACCAAAGTTTACTGATGTTTACCAAAGTAAGTATTTTCTGATGTTTTCCAAAGTTTGCTAATTCTTACAAAAGTTAAGAAATTGTTTACCAAACTTTACTGAAGTTGACCAAATTTGACAGATGTTTACCAAAGTAAGCATTTTCTGATGTTTCCCAAAGTTTGCTGATATTTACTAAAGTTTACTGATATTTACCAAAATTGACAAGTTAACAAGGTAACTGTTGTTTACCAAAGTTGTCAAATTTTTACCAAAGTTGACAAAAGTTTACCAGAGTTTACTGATGTTTACCCAAGTTGATAGATGTTTTCCACAGTTTACTGATGCTTGCCAAAGTTGAATGATGTTTAACAAGGCAGCTGATGTTTACCAAAATTAACTGATGTATACCAAATTTGACAAAAGTTTACCAAAGTTAACAAACATTTACCAAAGCTTGCTGAACTTTTAACCAAATTTGACAGATGTTTTCCAAAGTTTGCTGAGGTGTACTAAAATCTACTGCTGTCTACCAATGTTTGCTGAAGTTTACAAAAGTAGACATTTTCTGATGTTTTCCAAATTGTGCTTATTTTTACGATATTTGACAGATGTTTACCAAAGTTTCCGAAGACGTCTACTAAAGTTTGCTGATGTTTACCAAAGTAAACATTTTTTGGTGTTTCCCAAAGTTCGCTGGTTTTCCTTAAAATTTGCTGATTTTTACAAAAAGTGAAAAATATTTACCAAAGTTTACTGATGTTGACCAACGTTGACAAATGTTTACCAAAGTTGACTGATGTTTATTAAAGTTGACAAACATTTACCAAAGATTACTGATGTTTAACAAAGTTTACTGATGTTTACCAAAGTTGAATGATGTTTACCAAAGTTGACAGATGTTGACAAAAGATTGCTGATGTTTACCAAAGTTGATAGATTTTTTTTACCAATTTTTGTTGATGTCTACTCCCGTAAACATTTTTATGATTTTGACCAAATTTGACAGATGTTTCCAAAGTTTGCTGAGGTGTACTAAAATCTACTGCTGTCTACCAATGTTTGCTGAAGTTTACAAAAGTAGACATTTTCTGATGTTTTCCAAATTTTGCTTATTTTTATGATATTTGACAGATGTTTACCAAAGTTTCCAAAGATGTCTACTAAAGTTTGCTGATGTTTACCAAAGTAAACATTTTTTGGTGTTTCCCAAAGTTCGCTGGTTTTCCTTAAAATTTGCTGATTTTTACAAAAAGTGAAAAATATTTACCAAAGTTTACTGATGTTGACCAACGTTGACAAATGTTTACCAAAGTTGACTGATGTTTATTAAAGTTGCCATTTACCAAATATTACTGATGTTTACTAAAGTTTACTGATGTTTACCAAAGTTGAATGATGTTTACCAAAGTTGACAAATGTTTACCAAAGAAAACATTTTCTGATGTTTTCTAAAGTTTGCACATTTTCTACCAAAGTTGACAGATGTTGACAAAAGATTGCTGATGTTTACCAAAGTTGATAGATTTTATTTACCAATTTTTGTTGATGTCTACTCCCGTAAACATTTTTATGATTTTGACCAAATTTGACAGATGTTTTCCAAAGTTTGCTGAGGTGTACTAAAATCTACTGCTGTCTACCAATGTTTGCTGAAGTTTACAAAAGTAGACATTTTCTGATGTTTCCAAATTTTGCTTATTTTATGATATTTGACAGATGTTTACCAAAGTTGATAGATTTTATTTACCAATTTTTGTTGATGTCTACTCCCGTAAACATTTTTATGATTTTGACCAAATTTGACAGATGTTTTCCAAAGTTTGCTGAGGTGTACTAAAATCTACTGCTGTCTACCAATGTTTGCTGAAGTTTACAAAAGTAGACATTTTCTGATGTTTTCCAAATTTTGCTGATATTTACTAAAGTTTACTGATATTTGCCAAAATTGACAAGTTAACAAGGTAACTGTTGTTTACCAAAGTTGTCAAATTTTTACCAAAGTTGACAAAAGTTTACCAGAGTTTACTGATGTTTACCCAAGTTGATAGATGTTTTCCACAGTTTACTGATGCTTGCCAAAGTTGAATGATGTTTAACAAGGCAGCTGATGTTTACCAAAATTAACTGATGTATACCAAATTTGACAAAAGTTTACCAAAGTTAACAAACATTTACCAAAGCTTGCTGAACTTTTAAAACCAAATTTGACAGATGTTTTCCAAAGTTTGCTGAGGTGTACTAAAATCTACTGCTGTCTACCAATGTTTGCTGAAGTTTACAAAAGTAGACATGTTCTGATGTTTTCCAAATTGTGCTTATTTTTACGATATTTGACAGATGTTTACCAAAGTTTCCGAAGACGTCTACTAAAGTTTGCTGATGTTTACCAAAGTAAACATTTTCTGGTGTTTCCCAAAGTTCGCTGGTTTTCCTTAAAATTTGCTGATTTTTACAAAAAGTGAAAAATATTTACCAAAGTTTGCTGATGTTGACCAACGTTGACAAATGTTTACCAAAGTTGACTGATGTTTATTAAAGTTGACATTTACCAAAGTTGAATGATGTTTACCAAAGTTGACAAATGTTTACCAAAGTTGAATGATGTTTACCAAAGTTGACAAATGTTTACCAAAGAAAACATTTTCTGATGTTTTCTATAGTGTGCACATTTTCTACCAAATTTGACAGATGTTGACAAAAGATTGCTGATGTTTACCAAAGTTGATAGATTGTATTTACCAATTTTTGTTGATGTCTACTCCCGTAAACATTTTTATGATTTTGACCAAATTTGACAGATGTTTTCCAAAGTTTGCTGAGGTGTACTAAAATCTACTGCTGTCTACCAATGTTTGCTGAAGTTTACAAAAGTAGACATTTTCTGATGTTTTCCAAATTTTGCTTATTTTTATGATATTTGACAGATGTTTACCAAAGTTGATAGATTTTATTTACCAATTTTTGTTGATGTCTACTCCCGTAAACATTTTTATGATTTTGACCAAATTTGACAGATGTTTTCCAAAGTTTGCTGAGGTGTACTAAAATCTACTGCTGTCTACCAATGTTTGCTGAAGTTTACAAAAGTAGACATTTTCTGATGTTTTCCAAATTTTGCTGATATTTACTCAAGTTTACTGATATTTGCCAAAATTGACAAGTTAAACAAGGTAACTGTTGTTTACCAAAGTTGTCAAATTTTACCAAAGTGACAAAGTTTACCAGAGTTTACTGATGTTTACCCAAGTTGATAGATGTTTTCCACAGTTTACTGATGCTTGCCAAAGTTGAATGATGTTTAACAAGGCAGCTGATGTTTACCAAAATTAACTGATGTATACCAAATTTGACAAAAGTTACCAAAGTTAACAAACATTTACCAAAGCTTGCTGAACTTTTAACCAAATTTGACAGATGTTTTCCAAAGTTTGCTGAGGTGTACTAAAATCTACTGCTGTCTACCAATGTTTGCTGAAGTTTACAAAAGTAGACATGTTCTGATGTTTTCCAAATTGTGCTTATTTTTACGATATTTGACAGATGTTTACCAAAGTTTCCGAAGACGTCTACTAAAGTTTGCTGATGTTTACCAAAGTAAACATTTTCTGGTGTTTCCCAAAGTTCGCTGGTTTTCCTTAAAATTTGCTGATTTTTACAAAAAGTGAAAAATATTTACCAAAGTTTACTGATGTTGACCAACGTTGACAAATGTTTACCAAAGTTGACTGATGTTTATTAAAGTTGACAAACATTTACCAAAGATTACTGATGTTTACCAAAGTTGAATGATGTTTACCAAAGTAAACATTTTCGGGTGTTTCCCAAAGTTCGCTGGTTTTCCTTAAAATTTGCTGATTTTTACAAAAAGTGAAAAATATTTACCAAAGTTTACTGATGTTGACCAACGTTGACAAATGTTTACCAAAGTTGACTGATGTTTATTAAAGTTGCCATTTACCAAAGATTACTGATGTTTACCAAAGTTTACTGATGTTTACCAAAGTTGACAAATGTTTACCAAAGTTGACAAATGTTTACCAAAGAAAACATTTTCTGATGTTATCTAAAGTTTGCACATTTTCTACCAAAGTTGACAGATGTTGACAAAAGATTGCTGATGTTTACCAAAGTTGATAGATTTTTTTTTACCAATTTTTGTTGATTTCTACTCCCGTAAACATTTTTATGATTTTGACCAAAGTTGACTGATTGTCACCAAACTTTCCTGATTTTTCCCAAAGTTTTTTTTTATTTTCCCTAAAGTTTGCTTATGTTTACATGTTCACACTTTAGTATGTCCTCATGTTTATCAAATTTCAAAGTGTATTAATGTTTACCAAATTTAACTAGTTTCAACCAAAGTTTCCTGTTTACCAATGTTAACTTATGTTTGAGGTTTTTACTTCATAACAATGTTTATTACATCCAAAGGTTTATTCTTCACCAGTTTTTATAGTCGTTTAACAGTTTTAGTTGACTTAACATGTACTGTTATAATTTACAGATGTTTCCCAGTGGTAGAAAAAAATAACTACTTGCGGATAAACAGATATTTTACAATCTGCAGCAATAGACTTATTTCTCCAGCAGATAAACACCATTTCAATATATGTTCACTTTTTGCATGCTCAATAATCTTAGTGCATTAAAGAATAGAAAGGAAGTAAACAATAGAAAATAATGAGAAAACGTCTCATCGGTACCCATAATGCAGTGAGAATGTGGAGGTTTTACTAGTGGATGATTATCAGAGGACTACCTGATCTGTTTTTCCTTCGTCATCAATTTTTGTTTTGTGCACATCCACCCTACGGTGACTATAGGAGCTACGTATGTGACAGTAGTTCACCTTACTCTCAGTAGGGGGATCTGTGTTGGTATTTAAGGAAGACGTGACTAATGTTACGTCTTCCTTCAAGTCCAATACTGAGCTACTGAAAGTGTTTGACGCAGACTGAGGTTGTCACGCCTTTGCTGTTCGCTCCAGTCATTGAATGTCCACTTCCATTTGACAAATGCAAACACTTTGACATGTATTTTCTGTAATCTTTATCATGTTGCCTGTGCGTACATGCGTGAGAGCGTATAGTCAAAACCTTTTGCACTTCCAGGCCAAACACCTGATAAACGTTTGTGACATCTTCCCTTAAACAGATCCCCCTACTGGGAGTAAGGTGAACTACTGTCACATATCTGGCTCCTATAGTGACAAATGTCAATACTTTGTAATATTTTCTGCTAAACTCAGCTGAGGCTGACAGGCTATTGTAGTGTAGCAGGACAAATTTACCAACAAATACTTTGTCTGTCTTAAATGTGGACTTAATGTGAACACTTTGGCAAAGGTTAAGATAATTGGGGTTTTTTGTTTTGTTTTTGTCTTAGAAACAATCTTTTTAATTTTGAGCCACATAGGACCATGTGAGTAACATTGACTTTCATTTCTTCTTCTTTCACAATCACTGCAGAGAGAGGGGGACAAAGGTCTTTGGACTCTGTATTAGTTTGAAAGCTTTTACAAAACAAGCTTTGCTCAATGACACCCGTCATGTTCTGCTGGGACATTCCAGCTGACTGTGTGCTTTCTGCTTTTTGTGGTTTCATTTTTCCACATAACAGCAGGTGAGACGCACAGACAAAGCTTGAACATCCTGTACATCCGCTCAGCACAAGCTGGAGAAAGCCCTGTGTTTGTCAGCAGATATAACAAGAGTATCTGAAGCAGAGACAGAGAGCAGAGCGGGAGTACAAGGACCAAACGGAGAAACAAAAAGAGATGGAGAGACAGAGAGAAAGAGCTGGTAGGTTTTTAAATGGTCTGGAGGGATGTGTGTCGAGAAGGAGGATGAGGTGGAGGAGGAGAGGCTCCCACAGCCACTGCTAGTTGTTATATTGGGGATCTGTTAGTGGATCAATGAAAGGAGAAAGTAAGAAACAAAGAGAAAGGAGGGAGTGAGGCGGCGTGGAGGGATGACAGGCCTCATTACCACCAAACCTCAGACAGTGATGCTCTTTGTGTGTGTGTGTGTGTGCGCGTGTGTGTGTGTGTGTGTGTGTGTGTGTGTGTGTGTGTGTGTGTGTGTGTGTGTGTGTGTGTGTGTGTGTGTGTGTGTGTGTGTGTGTGTGTGTGTGTGTGTGTGTGTGTGTGTGTGTGTGTGTGTGTGTGTGTGTGCGCATATTTTTACATGCACACAGTGAGTTTCTGCATCTCTGCGGAAGTATTTGCCTGCATGAGTGTGTGACTCTAGATGATCCAAATCTTTCTTTGTGTAACTCTGTGTTGGTTGTGCGCACGCTTCTTGTGTGCCTATGCCTTACAAGCAGAGCATGATGGGACAGTTGTTTAAAGGTCAGCAGCAAACATCATCAGACAGTGAGAGTTGCCCTAAGAACTAACAGCTAAGCCGAACACCACTAACCACAGCAGCCCGGTTCCTACTTTCTTCATTTTCTACTTTACACAACATCTTTGTCATTTTTCTGCAGGACGCAGAGCTGTAAACCTGTTAGCCGGAACAGCGTTTTTTAATTAATTTTTAATTTGAACTTTTAGAGATGGAATGATGAAGTCAGTGATATGAACTAAGACAAAAACTTTTTAGATCTGATTTAACAGTTTTAAGGGAATTTTACAAACAGCAGTTGAACAAAGTAGAACACAATTCAACAAAGACCCAAAAGTAAAAGAAAAGAACCCTAATCAGATACCTGCAGTTGCTGAGTTTGCAGAGAAGATTCTTTTCAAAGATCTGCCTCGATTACCTTTTGATCTATTGTAAAACCATTCCCACTGGTCTTTAAATTATGATTATGCTGTTTTTTTTTGCAAGAATCAAAAATTCTGTTTCAAAGTCTGTTCAGATTCTTCCAGCTGTGTAATAAAGTCTTTAAATAAAAGTCAAAAGTCCTTCAAACCAAAGGAACTTCTCTCAGCATGATGTGATGGTGCAGACGTTCTTGGGCTCTTATCGTTTGTCATTAGGAAGTGAATCTGCAGGGATCCTTGATCCTCCTTACTGCTCAAAACTTCAGTCTGCCGATGGAACAACAGTTGGGACAGCAAATGTCAGAACAACTTGAAATGTACTTGTGTCATCTTTATCCTGGACAGAATTCAGAGCGATTTCTGCAGTAGAAAGTTTTTCATCTCCAAACTTTGCTAAACTTTTTCAGTATTGATCCCGTTTTTCCTGAATGAACTCTGATCTCTGAAGATCAATCCAAAAAACTTTTAGGAAATGTTCTGAAGTGAAACAGGTTTGATCTTCTCTGTCTGCTGAGGTGAAAATCTTCTCTTCTCTATGAGATGGAGCTTTACAGAATTTTCTGAAGTTCTTGAGAGCCTCCCCAGCTCTATTGATAAAATACATGAGAATTTCAAATATGTTTTTTAACCAATGAAACCAATGCAAATTGTCCAATTTTTTATTAACATGTTCATAAAGCATCTTTCTCATGATGGAGTACATAAGTAAGAACATTAAAGCTTAAAACTGCATTTCTGAGTATTTTTTATTTAAATTGCTATGAATAAGGAGCAGATGGAAAAAAATGCTGTTTAAAAAAGCTGAAGTTGTTGCGCAGAAAGGGTCCCACAAGCTTCCTACTCCGCTCCACTCTGATGCATTCACTGACAAATAGATCTTTGTTTTCTTCATCTGATCTGGTATCCGGCTCAAAACTGCACATCTGGATGGCTCAAAATTTGCCATTAATTTTAGGTGAGGGATGTGTAAACAGATGGGTGATGGGAAGTGGAGGTAGATTTGCTCTGTTCTTTAATAATAATATCATGAACTGGAGGTGACGAACCCAAAAGATCAGGCTTAGTGGCAGAAACTTAAACATTTAATAAATGAATTTCGACATGACAAACCCCACAGATAAAAAAAGGAGACAAACCAGATGACCCGACAATGAAGAACTGAAAAGCAGACTATTCCATTGAGGCAAATAAGTACAGTTTTTGAACACCCTGTGATTTTTGGAAGTTCTCCCACTAAGTAATCATGGAGGGGTCTGACATTTTCATCTTAGGTGCACGTCCACTTTGAGAGACATCATCTAAAACAATCTGGAAATCACGTTGTAGGATTTTGAAATCATTAATTTGTACATTACTGCTGTAAAGAAGTATTTGAACAGCTGAAAAAAATCTGTTAATATTTGGAACAGTAGCCTTTGTTTGTGGTTACACAGGTCAAACCTTTTACTGTAGTTTTTCATCAGGTTTAAACACACTGCTGGAAGGGTTTTGGCCCAATCCTCCACACAGATCTTCTCTAGATCAGTCAGGTTTCTGGACTGCTGCTGAGAAACACAGAGCTTAGGCTCCCTCCACAGATTTTTTATTGGGTTTAGGTCTGGAGATGGCTAAACAACCCCAGAACCTCCCAGTGATGTGCAGTTGGGGGAGGCAGGTAAGGCTGTGCCTCACCAGCAAAATATAGCTTAAACAATGCATACATTAAATCAAATGAATATGCTTTTTCAAATGAAAAATAAAAATCATATATTATCTTTTTAGACACGTCTTTTCCATAATTACCTTTTCGTTGTGGGTTTTTGACTTTTCTTCAGTGAATTTACGAGTTTCCTGTTCAAATACGTGAGACGACAGCAGGTGAGACAGCAGCAGCCATACCCTTCCCAAGTGCCGCACACTGGAGCTGCAGCTGACGTCTACGCACAGCGGCGGGTGTGGCAGTAGCAGCCCGTGCCTTCCATACAGTCCTGATGTGTTCAGTGCACGACTGATGGTTGTTCTATGGACAGATTCCTCCACCTGAGCTGTAGATCTCTGTCACAAAACTGTCACAAAACAGCTGGATTTGTAGACTGAGATGAAATGACACACAGGTGAACTCTATGAAGTCACCAATCATCAGCAACTTCTGAAGGCAACTGATGAACTCAGAGAAAAGGGGATGAATACTTTTCCACACTGCACTTTTAGTTTCTACTTGTAAAAAAAAAAAAAAAGAACTCTTGAATAATTTTCTTTTCACTTCACAAGTGTGTATCCCTTTGTGTTGGTCTTTCACATAAAAATCCAATAAAATATATTTATGTTTGTGGTCATAATGTGAGAAAAAGTGGAGAAATTCAAGGGGTGTGAATACTTTTATAAGCCCCTGTAAAGATGGACTAGCAGGTCTTTGAGGGTTACAATTCTAGCTCATACACAGCTGTTCAAAAAACGTATTTGCAACAGAAGCATACAAATTAATTATTTTAAAGAATTATACAATGTGATTTCCAGATTTTTTTAGATGATGTCTCTCACAGTGAACATAGTCCTAAGATAAAGTATGTCAGCCCCCTTCATGGATTCTATCCATCCATCCATCCATCCATCCATCCAACCCACTGTGTCCCTTTCAGGGTCACATGGACACTGAGGATCATTAACAGATTTGAAAACAACTGTGGATTATTGGCAATCTAAGCATGGTGTGACTGACAAGGGAAACTTGCACAGAACATGACAAGAAGAAAAGAAATACAAAAGAAAAATCTAAATTAGAGAAGACAATCTTCACAGATTGTTTTCATTCAGAGTTCTGTTTTTTACAGTTGCTACACCTTTGGTTTTTGAAGCTACAAAATGTCTCAGGTGTGGGGCTGTTTCTAACATTTTTTGAAACAAAAACAGACTGATATGCAAGTGTGTGCAACCAGGCCTAAATGATAACCTACAGGTGTGCATGTGAACCACAGTCCAGACATGAAAATGGAACCAGAAAACATAATTATAGGAGATTCAATCCGTCTTTTGAAGGGCTTGAAGTCCTTTTGGGGTCACTGGTAATTGAAGGCAGGGTACACCCTGAACCATTATGGGAGATGATGAGGTTTAACGTGTTAAAAAGTTTCTGTTCAGGTTTAGTTGGGATTCCATTGATCTGAGATGTGTTCTTTGCTTGATGCAGACTAAAACCTGGGTTGTGTGTAGCAGTGTCTTTCCTACAGACGTACAGTACTTCCTCACTGCTTTGGTTTGATTTGCAATTGTCCTCCTCCACTCCATCCACAGCCACCTCCACCTCCTTCTTCTTTCAGCCGATGGTGTCTCCTCCTGCCCTCTGACTTCAATTACAGGGAGGAATAATCATATTGACATTACTGACAGGTCGGGGTAGCAGAGCAGCAACATGAATAGTCACACATGTCAAAGCCAGCGAGTTCCCAGCTATCAGTGTGTCTTATTGTACATTTGATAATATGACGCTGACATAGAGTCAATTCACATTCAAAATCACTGGGGCCACCAGCTGCAGGAAATGCCCTGGAATTAGACTGCTGACATTTCGCAGGAGTATCGACAGGAACACTGCAGAACTGAGCGGGTCGTCCCGCTGTCACCGGGTCACACTTCCATCCACTCTCATGGAGGTGCATGAGCGTCAGGCCAGCTGCCGTTGAATTAGTCTTTTATACCATGAATACTGAAAACTGGGTAAATACTTGATTCTAAGTGGTTGTAAGGTGTCCATTTAAAAAGTGATAATGGACACCTACCTAAAAAAGGAGTTCTGGTCACACAGCCTGCGCTGCCCTAAACCTCAGACAGTAAACAGAACAACAGAAACTTAGAACATAGATATAACTTTATAAATTACAGAAATTGTTTTCTGTCGATCCACATGTAAGGATGAGAATTAATGGTGGCTATTTCTTGCACTAAAAGCAATCTAGGAAACTATTTGGTTTTCTTCTATCAAACAAACTTTTGCTTCATCATCTGGACAAAAACAAGCGGTAAGAGGTGAACTTTCCCTCTGAATGATGCTCTGGATCCCTTAACATCTAGCATATGCACCACTTTCCTCTGCTGGCTAATCCTCATATACCAGCTGCAGCAGAATGAGCTGCAGGTTCTGTAGTCATTACCATGACAACGCATCACAGGGCCTTTAAAATTGTCCATAAAAATTGTCTGTAATTGAGGTGATATCTGAACAGCATTGCACTCAGGTACATGTAACAAAAAGTCCTGATCTGTACTGATCCACTGATCTGAGCTCTGGTCTGCCTGTTTTCTGAACTCTGCACAGCTCCTTTAATCACCTCGGCTTTGGGCTCAGACATGGCAAAGCACCAAAGCAAACACATCATGAAGACAACCATGTGCCTCAGCCTCAGAAGCTACAAACAAGGGCCTGATGAGATTTAGCCGGCTTCAGTTGGGTTAATCTACGTTCACACCGCCAATATTCAAGTGGCCACGTCCAATGAAAAGTCTTTGTGAACATGCGTGGATGCGTGTTTCAGGCTTGTGTTCACATGTGGCCATGAAATGCACAATGACAGCAAAACCAAGTCAATCTTTTACTTGGTTAGTATTTTTAAGCTTTTGATGTACTTTTTAAATTCATCTAAAGCAAAACTTTTGTGTTTCATGTGAAACTGTAAGGATGTAACACAGAAAAAGATCATTCTGTGAGGATTCTGTGGTTTAGCTTGGTGTTTCACTGATGTTTCTGGTCATTCTTTGTTGTTAAATCTCCCCTGTCAGTCACTCCTGGTTCATGCTGATCATCCACAGCTCTTTTCATTTCAGTTCATTCTTATCGCTGTATTCAAGTATCTTTTTTGGAGTTGGCCATTGTCATGTCATAATGCTTGTCACCAGTTTTGTTTCTCCGTTTTAGTGTTTTCATTGGTTTTGTCACGTCAGTGTAGTTACTAGTTTGTGTCTGCTGCATTTTGAGTTTGCTCACAGTCCAAACTAAATTCAATAAGCAGGTGAAAGTTTTTAGATGAAATCCTAAATTATCTGATGTGGTCAAGAAAGTTAATTCTTTAATTAATAAAATGTAAAATATTTGATGAAAACGGATCTTTTAAAGCTGGTTTACATGAATGAAGAGCTTTTGTTCTGGTTTTCAATCTTTCTTTGGATTTTTGTTTTTTATTCAATCATCAAAGGATTTACAGTCAAATGTGTGTTTGCTGAAACTTGCAGTGTTTCAGTGTGTCGTGTTGGTTTTGTTCAGTTTAGCTCGTTCACTCATTTTCCGTCTCTCTTTGTCTGGTTCATTTTCACTTGTTCTCGGAAAGCTTTTCTTTTCCTGCCTTTTTGTCCAGGATGGAGGCCGGGTTGCTCCTCTTTGCGTGTTTCATCATTAACTCCTAATTGTCCAGTAATTTTCCTCCATCTCTATGCAGTCCTCTTTAAAGACCCCCCCCCCTTAAAAGCCATTTTGCTGCTTGTTTCAGTCTTAACTGCATGCTTTTCTCCATTGAACTGTAACCCCCCCTCCCCCCGGTTCCCATCTAAATGCATTGCTGCAGTGAAGCCTCATTTTTTCTACTACCACCCCCCACCCCCCACACACACACCCCTCTCCCGGGTCCATCAGTCGGAGGGAACCGGCTCAAGAAATCGTTAGAGCTCCTTCTCTTTAAATTGGGGGGTGGACGGCAGGTGAACATCGCATTGATCGCCCTCTCAAGGCCTCTTTCTCCCCCTTCATCCTTTTCTTGTGCATCCCTCACCACCAATTGTCTGGCCTTTACCCCTCCACCCCCCTCCTTTCTATGGGATGCTGGCGGAGGTCACAAAATTACAAGAGAGAGTGGGGGGTTTGAGTGGGGGGGGTCTGATGGTCTGTCTAACAACCACCATCATCTGGTGGAAAACAGAGATATGGAAGGGGGCTGGAGGGGGGTGGGTCCAGCGGGGGGTTACAGGACAGAGACAGTGTGTAGCGTCAAGGGGGGGGCGGTCAGAGTAAACATAGTGATGATTTCCCCTGAGCTTCGTCCATCCGTACTGATGAGGAGGAGGAGGAGAGACATGCAGAGGAAAAAGGGGAGGAAGAGCAAGCAGCTGCTGTCCTGTCACCGACAGCAACCGCAGCCTGGTGACACTTCCTCCTCCTCTTCCTCCTCAAAAGAGAAGGATGCTGCAGGAAAATCGAAACGTTCAGGCGCACACAGAAACAAGAACGCCCTCAGCGGGCCGCTCTCATCGTCCAATTAGAGTTCTCAGTGAGAGCACAGTAGAGTTTCTTATGTCACCTTCTTCTGTCAGCCGCCTTTTTATTAAAACTGCCCATTTCAACGAGAACGGCTCTGGGTTTGAGGCTCAGCTAGCACAACAATAAATGTTATTCATTAAAACAGAGAACTGGAAAGAAACAAACCTGACAGGGAAAAACTTCAATCTTTAGCTACAATTCTCATTCAAGGTTTCTGATTTTCATATGAAAATACACTCAGGATTGTACAGTTTTTTTCTAATATTTCTTTTTTTTCCCATTAATTTTGCAATTAGCTCATAATTTTTCAACTTTAGCATTAACCCTACATAGCCCATTACATCAAAGAATTCACAGAAAATTTATTTTTTTAGATGTTGTTCATCTCTTGGCATTTGCCTTCAGAGCAAATCAGCTTTCACTTATTCGCACATTTGGTTTGGCAAAGAGTTTTAAGCCGAATACCTTTCCTGAAACAACCCTGTATTTTATCCGGGCTGGGGACCGGCACAGGGAGAACCAGACCTGAAACTCTCGTGGGTACATAATTAAGCAGTAACGTGAAGGGTCTTGCCTAAGGACCCACACTGAACCCTGGTTTCCCATGAGCCTTCACACAGCCAACTGTACCATCCAGCTTCCTGTAATAGGAATGAGATACATGTTTTAAACCCTTTGATGAGATCCACAACAAAATAAGAGATATAGATGGTATCAATTATGATTCATTGGTAATTTGGTAAGATTTGTTCACAAAAACATTAGTTTAAGATGCAAAATACTGACATGAGTGTTGAGGGAAAAAGTACTTTATTTACACATATTCTGAAATTTCAGCATTTCACACATTTTAATGTGGAGTTACTGTATTTCAAAGAATTAATTAACAACAATTGCTGCAGACTTCCAATACAGCAAGAAGTCATTTGAAAAGTAAATCACAATAGATGAGTTATTCTCACCATAAACTTTCCCCGCCAAGTGATTTGAGAGGCACCCAGCTGCAGGTAAAATGGCGGATGGATCTGTCATGCCGTATGGACATCTACTGAATGCCGGAAGCAGAAACAGTTCTGTGCGTGTATTTTGTTTTAGGAAAGACAAACGAGTTGACTTTGGTTCGAGTAGAGATGACAACGTCAATAATTGTTTTAATAATTCTCTAAAAACAATAGTTATTTTCTCGCTGAAACATTCTATGAAGACGACAATGTAAAGAACTAGAAGCCTCATGCGTTTTTCTTTAGAAATTTCAAACACTTTGTCCTGTATGAAAAAATGTCAAAATCTTTTTTTTCGCTAAGTTCTTCTATCTGAATGATTCAAAAGTCCATGTTAGCTTTAGCTTAGCTTAAGCTAAAGAATGAGTCTGTTTTCACCCATAATAATATCATCACTTTATTGTTATTCTTGTTTTTACAGTCAATGTTTTCCCTGCGCGAACTTCTCAACTTTTAGTGTTTTATCTTACTAATGCTTTGTACTATATATTTGCAAATTACCATTCTAATTACAGAGTAGGGCGATGACCTAATACAGCTTACCATCTAAAAGAAAACAGATCATCAAAACACAACAAAAATCTGTGTAATATAATAACATATTTGAGAATAATAAAGTGTAATATAGTAAAATAGATGGATGGATGGATGGATGGATAGTGCTTTACGGAACAAATAAAGTACTTCATAAATTTGTGTTTATTGTTATCTACAAATTGTATGTCACAGAACTTGCATGTGATTTTAGTGCATTAAATATATAAAGTAAAATACCATGCAATATAATCCATTTATGTTTTAAAAAAAGTTAACGTAAAACAATACATTTTGTTGCACCAATTATGCACATTGTATTTTTCAAGTAATTTTAGGATCTTTATGGCTCTGTAATTAATTCAGTGAAGAACTCTTCCAGAGAATGAGTATCATCTGTCATGTTTATTTAACTGAGTTTGACCTGATTTCAGGTCAAATGCACTTTTTTTAAACTTTATTTTCCTGTTGTTTTTAATAAAACGTGTATTAGGTTAAAACTTCTGTTTTGAAAAAATAGTTCAGCCGTACATCATCACCTACTTATGGGAAGACTGTGAATCTCAAACCTGTTTTACAAAAGGCACAGACAGAGATAGCATCAGAGCAACAGAGGAAAGCCTAAATAAAAATCAAAACATTTTAAAATGTTATATTAGCACAGAAGAGGGCGGTTTTTCATCCTATATTTGACCTGTAGACACACATAAAAATTGACTTTTTGACTGTACATTTACAGGTGCATTCAAGGCTAAAGAGAAAGTGTGTGTAAAACACTGTAGTCAGTTATCAAGACTATCAAAATGGATCTTAACCTAAAATCCGACCAAGGATATTTTCATCCAAAACTTCAACCAGTGTGATTCAGAGATAAATACCTGGTACTGAACAGTGCCGGTGAAGTTTTCCAGATTCCTTGTGTTTCTTGACTTAAGTGTAAATTAAATATGTACAAATGAAACAATCGTACAAATAATTTAGAATTAGTGTCAACTTATCTCACATTTTCACTGTTGTTTTTCCACAATAATATAATGCAACTTTATTAGAAGACTGTAGGGTCATGTCTTTGAAAAATTCAGTTTCCACACTTTGAACTGTAATGATGGTGCATATGTGATGACATATGTACCGTCTGCTGTCATTGACCTGGTAAATTACAGTAAAATAAACCTGTCATGTCTGTAACAAAATTGTATTTTCCAAGATTGATTTGATTATCGATTTATTTCATTTTGAAACGATACGTTGATTTCTATTCTTCTTCAAACAGATCAATCTGGTTGGATCGTCAGAATATAACTAGATCCAAAAATTGAATGGTTTAATTAAAAATTAATTGACACTGTTTCTCCAAGTTACACTATGCAACAAATTTAATATGTTGTTATTTTTTTCATGTGTTTGCTTTGAGAGGCATGAATGTATTTGTCAAAACAGACTTTCAGGCAACAAAAAAGTACAAAAGGCCGCTGCCATGGCTGACCCGTTGGAGTTCTGTGTTTTCCAGATGTCACTAAACACAGGACAAAGGTAGGTAGTGACTTTAAAGGGATAAGCATGTTTATGCAACTCTTTAATAATGTTTGTAGTTTTGTTTTTTTCTTCTTCATTAAATAAAACTCAAAAAACATCAAACATATCTTTAATGTGCTTAGACTGCTTTACCCAGATGATGAATATCTGGAATGGTTGCAGTGCAATATTTGATGTAGTTTATTCACAGCAGCCATTATCTCCTCTTGAACTGAACATTGCATTTCCCTTGTTTATATAAATACTGGCGCTGTCGGTTCTTTTGTCTCATTTGAAGTTTGTACGCGATGTTGATTGCATTTTTGCAATTACTGTAACACTATAGGCCTACTGCTTACCAAGCCACACCTTACAATAATAATAATAATACATTTTACATTAAAACATTTATAATAATAAAATAAAAGTACAACAAAATTAACAATAACAAAACTACAATTTCCGTTTTGAGATTGCCAACTCCAGCAAAGTTGGCATCAGCGTTCAGCAGCGGAGCCGCCATCAGTGTGAGACTGACTTTGACTGTAAAGCTCTTTGGGCCTTCAAAGAAGGTAGAAAAGCGCAAAACAAGTATACGCCGTTTACCAATTATTTACCAATTATTTCAGCATTATACTTGCACTAGGTGTGAGGATGTTTGTGATGTTTGGTTGTCATGTTCTGTTTTCCTTGTCAGGTTCATCATGTACAGCTGTCTTCATTGGGTTATGGTTTTCAGTTTGTCATTGCCAGGTCTGCTTTGTCACTCTCTTCTGTTGCAGGATGTTGTTAATCACTGTCAAGTTTATTCATTATTAAATGTTTCTGCCACCAAGCCTGGCCTCCTGCATTTTGGGTCCTGCACCACTAGCTCCTTTACTGGGCTTTCTTTCTTATTTTTGCATGTTTAGGTTTTTGTCATTGTTTACATAAAACTTAGTAAAGTAAAGAAGAATTTTGTCATTTCTGAATATGCTTCATTTTTTGTTTTTTCCAAGCCCCTTTCTCTCCGTCTGAAGCTCAGCGATTGTATTAGCATCAGTAAATCTTTACAATATGGATCAGTGATGATCGTCACATGAACAGAAATGAGACACTTCATGGTCCTACAGTTCGTCTCTGCTCTGTTAGCAGAAACTCTTTTTATTTGTTTTCTCTTTGTCCCGCTCTCCTCCTTCTCCCTCTTCTCATCTGTCCTTTTTTGTCTTCCCTTCCTCCTTCTTCTCCCTCTGAAACTAATTATCAGTGAAGGCTGGAGCAGAGGGGAGGAGCGAGGCAGGACCGACGGGAGGAGAGCCGAGGAACCAAAGGACCAAAATGAGGAAGAAAGTTCACATTATGATGTTGATGAATGGACCTTTTTACTGTGATCTTCACCTAAGTTTAGTGTTGTCTGGTAATGAGCACAGAAAGAAGAAGAGGAAAGCTACCTCGGTTTAGATTTCTCATCCAATAAGTGAAAGAAAAAACATCAGCCATTAAGGAATGAGCTGCAGTGAAAGTAATACCTCCTGATAGCATTTTTACTCCAAATATTGTACTTTTTACATTTGTAAAACACAGCAAAAGGAGTTTTATTATATATTATTTAATTTGACGTCAGCATTTAGCAGCTAAATGTATGAGTTTTCAATGTTATTTAGTTTTTTCTCTGAAATAGAGAACGGCCACAATGTTTTGTTTTTTTTTTGTTAAAAATGTGAAAAAACTTGCAACAAGATGGCAATAAGAGTTTTTTTTTATTATTAAGGAATCAAATTATTGCTTGTTTTCTGGGGAAAATGAGCCATTTGTGATCTTGAGAAAATGTTCTTAAGATAACGCAATACATTTTCCA
The DNA here is from genome assembly GCA_016861445.1 of Oryzias woworae. Lineage (NCBI taxonomy): Eukaryota > Metazoa > Chordata > Actinopteri > Beloniformes > Adrianichthyidae > Oryzias > Oryzias woworae. Next base: position 532,601 of record BOLG01001191.1, read on the forward strand.
TGTTTGAAAAATGATTGATGATGTTAGCCGAAATGGTAAGCACAGGATCATTGCTAATAGATCAGCTTGTGCTAACTTTGTCTGTGACATTCAGTTCACTCCAATAATTTTATCTGGATAATGCAACATTAAGCCAGGATCTTGAGATAATAGGCTATTACTTGATTCCACTATCTGCAAAAAATGTTGTTATATCATAAGAACAAGTTATTAAGTTGTTATCTCGAGAAAATGAAGACTATATATATATATATATATATATATATATATATATATATATATATATATATATATATGTTTTGGTTTTTTTTTGGTTAGTTTATTTTTTAGTTTTGGATTATGGGGACATTCTGTATGAATGCTGCTTCTTCAGACCTTCACCACCTGGACTGAGTTTTCACTCTGCCTCTGCTTCATCACCATTTCTGCCTGTAGGGTCCATCACTGTGAACTGTACTCCATGCTTTCATGGCCTTCAATCAACCTCTGACGACAAAAGCACTGACTATATTTCATCTACTAGGTCATTCTGTGAAAACTGCCCTCATATTTATGTATCCTTCTAACAGGGAATCCCACTCCTGCAGTTCATGCCGGCTTCTCCTCTTCGTACCCAGGATCCACACACAGCTTGGGAAAACTGCCTTTTCTACTGCTGCTTCTATCTCTGTGCAACCGCAGACACACCTCCCCAAAAGCTGCTGTAAAAGAATGCTTTCTGAGTGTGTGACCAAAATGCATGTAATTCTTGAGCTGATTTTTATCTGTTTTTATTTTCCTGTTTTTGTTTGTCTGTTTTTGGTTATGTGTGTATGTGCCAATGCATCCGAACCAGGTCTCTCTCTAGAAAAAGAGATTTTATTCCTTGGGACTTCCAAGGTTAAATAAAAAATACAAAAATAAGTGGGAAAAAAGGGAATTAGTTATTGTTATTTATCATGTCAATCATTAATAATGTCAGGTTTCTGATCTAAAAGTTTATTTCGTAATTCTTATAAAAGTAACATTTAATCAAATCACATCAAACATCCACAATAAGTGCAAGTGTTCTAATGTATAGTTTTTTTAGCTGCAGGCACAGAACAAAGGAAAACTAAGATTTCAAATGTTTGCTCAGCATCTTACATGGAACACATTCAGAAAGTTTAAAAAGCATTTCTGACTTTCTTTATATGTAGGAAAACACATCAAATATAGTTCTGTTCTGTGAGCGGAAAATGAATTAAAGAAAACTGAAAAGGCACACAATTAGGAAGAAAGTTGGAGAACACAGCAAGAAAGTTTCGTTTTAAGTTGATGTAAAATAAAAACATGAAAAAATGTCTCTGATTTGACGAGAATTCTGGGACAAGCTAGAAAAAGAGATTCTGGTTTTTAATAAAGTCCAGTTTGTTTCAACCTCTGGAGTGAAGGAGATGTGACATCAGAGGGACACAGAACAGCTTCCCTCCCGCTGAAAGCTTCTTCTTCTGCAGGAAACAGTATGAGCACTGATCAATGACTTTATGCTAAGAGGGAAATATATATGCAGGAGACATTTGCAGAGAGGAGGGGGATAGATCAGTGCATGAACCCAGTTTTTCTATCTGTTCACATCAGCTGATGTGACTTTTGGATGTTTTTAGTCAGATTCAGGACAACCAGGAAACCAGTCCTTCCTGTCATCTGAGAATTCTATTCTTTTCATTTATTTCATTCATTTGAATCTTTATTATTATTTTTTTACTATGATGGTTATTGTCAATATTATGTCAATGAGCTGTTTGGCTGTTTGTAACTGTGTGCTTTCTGTTAAGCTGCTGTTATCCAGTTGTTCCTTCATCCTTCAACACTTTTAGAAATATTTTTGATTGATTAAACTAGATTATTTTTAACAACAGTCAAGGACCGGATCATGTTTCATGTGTTCAGAAGAGTCTTTTTAATGTCAACCACTTACATAAATGGTTTCCCTTGGATTCATTGATGTCGTCATGCATGTTACAGCAGGACTAATGCTGTTGGGTAACCGGATCAGATGTGTTTTAGCTGTAAGCGCTGCTGCAGAGTGCAGCGTCCGCCTCCGGCCTGAACGCTCAGAAAACAGCTTAGAAACGATAAACTGCAGCTTTACTCTGACGTTTGTTTTATGAAGGAAGTTGAGAGTTTTTCTGGTTTTAATGAGCTCTTCAGGAAGTCTCAACTGTTTCAGTCCGAGCTTGTTAGACACAAAACCACCTACAGAGAGAGAGCTGTTTTCTCAGGGTGACGGAGCTCTCTCGGCCTCTCTCTGTGGGATAGATGGATTTTTCCTCCTCCTCCATCTCTCTTATTGTTTTCACACTCCGGTAGGAAGAGATGCTCCACTGAATGGGTTCGACCCCCGCGGACACTTCTGTGAGTCTGTGTGTGTTTGTCCTGAAGTCTTTCCATCCCCACTCTGGGAGGTTCCTCTGCTTTTAAAAGGAAAAATGAGTTTTTCAGACTCCATCACTGCTTTTGTTGAGATCAGTCAAACTCATGCAGATGAACGAGGGGCAGTTTGTCTGAAAAAACAAGCATGTTGATGTTTTCAGAGGCATCGCGGTAAACAAAGTAAACAAGCACAGAGTGATAAATGCTTTGCAGACAGCGGATCAATGATGCTTTGCCTTAAACAGCAGAACTACCTTTTTCTTGGCTGGTTTGTGCTGCAGGCATCCGTTGCTTTAAATGCTTTTTTTCCTGTTACGCTTTGTTCACATCACTCTCGCCAATGAGCTTTCAAGCAACTTCTTCCAATAAAGAGTCTATGTAAGGGCCTATGAAAGTGCAGTTCAGGCTTTCATGCGTAGCTACACACGTTTTTACAACCATGTTTGGGCTCCATGTACAAAATGCATGGCCATTGAATGCACATTGCAATTTAAACCAGGTCGAATTTGGTAACAACGCGGTGTAACTAACCAAACTCAAAGAGTAGCTGGTTTATCTGGTGAACCCAGACATTGTGATGAGCCTCACACTGTCTGTGTTTGTTTCCAGAAAAATAAATGAAGGCCATGCTCCTGACCTGATGGTCACACATATCCACCATTGCAAGGATGCTAGCAAAGAAACAACTTGTTTCAGTTTCCTCCTCAAATCGCAACATTTCCACTGGTAAATGGTAGAAAAAGAAAAGAGAAGAAGCCCCTCCCTGTTTGTCCAGGGTGAACAGGAAGGGCTAGTCGGACATTCAAGTCTGAAAAAAACACATTTTGGGCAAAGGAAAAGGGACACGTGTCTCCAGGAAAATGATCATCATGAAAATGAAGGGCATTTTTGATTCAGAGACCTTCACAGCCAGTGTGAATCAGAACACAATGAAATGTTCTCATCATTTCAATAAATCCTGAAATGTTCATCCGATGTTTTCTGCATTTTGTGTTTGAAATGTATGCAAAACGAGCCCATTAACCATCACCATTCTGTCTGTGATGGAATAAACACCGGTCTCCAATAAACGCTGGTCTCTGGTAAACATCGGGTCGACCGACATTTTTTTTTTTTCTAGCTTTTCCTTGTCAGCTGAGCAAACAGACATGAGCTGAGAGCCTCTTGTGTTAAACAGATTTTACTCTTACAATTGGGGGTTATAAATCATCAGACACACAAGGTGTAAATTCTCATGAATTTACACCTTGGGGGGACCATAGAAAAGGGAGAAAGGGTGTGTTACAGAGGTTAGAAGATGACTGCAGGGGAGGGAGGATAGAATCGTAAAACAACAGGCAACAAGATGCTGGAAGTTTATAATCATTACAATCATGTGTGAGTGTTAGTCTAAAGGCGGGGCCTGTCCACACACTCAGTTGTTACAAACATACCTGCTGGCTCCAAGAGTCTTCACAAACTTATCAACATATAGTTCACACGCAGCCTTATGCATGCAAACCAACACGTGTAAAGTGTTCCATTCTGTCACGCTAACTAATTGTTCAGAGGTGAGCCGAACGCCTGTGCTCAGGTGAATGTTTGAAGCTGAAGTGGTTGATGGAATGTAAAAAGAAAAGGAGGGGAAATTCCAGCCATCCCCAGACCAAGACCCCCGCCTAGGCAACAGCAGTGACCAGGGCCCCCTTGAATCCGAAATGTGGGGCCAACGGAGGAGATCCACCCGCCCGTCAGTTTAGCCAGGCACCCAGATCAGGGCCCGCAGGACCGCCACACGGGCCCCCAAAACCTGAGAGCAGTGAGGTACAGAAGCACAGAGTGCAAGGCCCAGCCCAGCCAGAAGAGCATCCCTCCCAGTGTGCCAGGGGGCCCAGCCCTGAGAGCCCCACCATGCCAGACAAGTGGCTCACCCTCACCCAGGAGTTCTGAGCATCCCCCCACCCCGGCCCCGGGTACGAGCCAGGGCCGCCCAAGGGAGACCCGCTCCGAAGCTCCAGGCAGCTGCGGAGATCCAGAAGAAAGCACGGTGGGGGTCAGCTACCCCCACCTAGAGGAGGGATGACCAAGAGAAGTGGGGGTCCCCGATGGAGTACATAGCCTGACCAGGCTCTACTAATGTTGTGACTTAGAAGGGGCCCGGCACCCGAGGGTAAGGACCAGAACCTGCACCACAAGGACACAGACACCCTCCAGGCTCAGATGGAATATGATCCCTCACTCATGGACTTGCCAGAGGACTAAGGGATCCCTCTCCCTGCGTGGGGAGGGGGCCGCCGGGCCAAGGAGGCCGACACCCAAGAGACAAAGCAGCCGCCGCTGCTGAAGGCCCTGTTCCCTCCACCGGGGATGGGGTAGGGGACAGAGATCAGTAGTCCCACCTTCCTTGTGTAATGTATTTGTGTGTGTGTGTGTGTTGAGGTTGCATTTAAAACCAAGAGAAGGCGACGAAACTGTGCGGAGACCATGGGAGGGGGGACCACTGCCAAGTGGCTCAGCCCCCGAGATACTCCGCAAGCCCCACCGCCCGAAAGCCGACCCTCCAGGCCCCACACACCTCACCCCACACAAAGAGAGAGGAGACCAGAGGGGGCCAGCCCCCAGGCGCAAGCCCCAGCCACCCATCCAGCGCAGGCAGACCCCCCAGGGCCAGGGCCCCACGCAAGCCCCCCCAGCGCATGCAAAAAGACCACCCCCCGAGCCAAGCCAGACCCCCACCCAATGCACCATCCACACCCCCCACGCCCAGGCCCGGAAGACAATGCGGCCCCTGCGCTTGCCCCACCCAGGCGCCGGACCAGACCCCCAGACCAATAGAGCCCCCCCACCCCCCCCCCCCCCCGCCCCCACCAGGCGCCAGGGAGCCCCTGACCCCGGCACCAAAACCCTGGTAGACAGTCAGGGTGCTGCGACACCCAAGAATCCCGCCCCTTAAGTTATGGCATTAGCTTTGGGAGATCCGAGAGCCTGAATTCCTTCCAGGTTATTTGAGCTCTTAGTTGACTTTTTTTTCCAAGCTGATATGATCCAATAGCAGGTTCCTGTAATGACTTTCACTAATATTTTTCTTGTTTTCCCAGTTTAACAACATTGTTATACAAAGAGTTGAAGAGCATGTTAACAGAGCGCTGGCTTATATGACAAGAAGAAGTGGAAGGGTTGCTCCACGTGAATAGTCCCGTCCACAACTCAGAGGTGAATTTCTAATGAACTCCTGCCACTTTGCAGTAACTATGTCCTAGAAAATGATACTTTTTTTGGCTAAAAACAACACTAATAATAATTAAAAGATGAATAGGAACACGGAGATTTGATCAAAAGATGATTGGAGTGAGACTTTAAATCTCCGTCAACTTATAGGTTTTTTTTTCTTTTTTTAAAGCAGCATCTTATTTGTCCTTAAATACGTTAAACTATTCCTGCAGTTTCCAAGACAACAAACATGTTTGAAACCATAGATGCCCTCTGATAAATGAGGATTTTAAAAACAAAAGCTGAGAAAGAGGAGGATGAAGAATTCACCCAAACAAAACATCATGCAAACTTAAACTACTTCAAAGATTTTTGTTGTTTCGTGGAGGAATTTTACTAATCTATATCTGACTATTTGGCTAAACCCAAAGAAGACTTTTATATTTAGCTTTTTTCAGATGTCAAACTCTCAAATCTTCACACAAAACAGTGTCATTTCTCCTCCTTCTTTATACTTTTCTTCATCACTTTTTGCTTCTTTTCATTGAACTAATCACATTATTTTCAAACCTCCTTCCATCCTCCTTCCTCAAAGCTCCCCTCCTCTTCCTCACTTGTTTCCTCCTCTTCCCCCTCCCTCAGCCCCCCTCCCTCCGTCCGTCAGATATTGTTTAAAAAGCGGAGCTGCAGTTTGATGGTTAAAACGCTGGCAAATCGATACCTTCACACATGACAGAACGACAGGAAGGAGGGCGAGCCAGGCAGGCCAGAGCTGAGAGAGCGAGAGAGGAGGAGGAGGGAAAAATAACGAGCTGACAGCCAAAAGGCCCTTATTTCCACCAGCTGAGATGGACGGAAGACAGAGGGACGAGAGGGTTTCTGTCTTTTCACTCCATTACTTCTGATCTTTTTCTCCATTTGTTTCTCAGCCGTCACTCCTTCTCTCTGTTTTTACCCACAATTCTCAGGATTTCCGCACAGTTTTTGTCTTGATTCTAATTTATGACTCCATATGTATTACAGCATGTCTTTCTATTCTACAACTGTCATTACTTCAGTTTTAGGACCAGATTACGTTTTTTCCACAACACCCATTAGTGCTAAGAAAATTACTTTATTACAGTAAAATAACACAATTAATTAAGGGAAAAAACCCAGAAAGCTTAAAAAATAAAATAAACCAACTTTTAAAAAGATGTCAAAACAACTAAAACTGTTTTCTAATCAAACAAAACCACAAGTTTTGATCATTTTGGTTTTGATTCTGAACAAGACCCTACCAGTTCTTCAAAATAGAAAAGATAAAAAGATTCAGGGGTTTTCTTGTAAGTAAAAGAAAGAATTAAATGGGACAATAACAGAAAATCACACTCAATATGTTCAGTACTTTCAGTTTTAGAGAAATAAAACTTAAATGAAAAGCCACAACAATGACCAATATACATTTCTGCTTTGAACAACTATGAGCCTGCATGGGTTTAGATGCTCCTGAAGTTCACAAATTAAACCAGACAATATATTCGGCTTTGAAAACCTCTTCAGGGTGAAAAAGGATAAAGTCCTTTCAAATTTGATTGAAAAAAGCCAGGTAATATCACCATAACTCTGAACGTCAGGGATGTATTTTCTGATGATTAAGAGGAAGTCTGAGCCCAGATCCCTGAGGAACTCCATTATTAATTTGATACAACTTTTCAATCTTGATGTTGGGTTACTTTGACTAAAAAAAATTTGTTTTGAACGTTAAAATCTTTCAACAGTAAAAATAATTGTTTGCATCACAACATTTAGCAGGAAGTCACAAAGTCTAAGTTTGGCCAAAACAAAAGTCTTAAGACTTTGTGTTTTGGAATTTTAATATTTCTCATAAAATCATAATAAATAATATATGAATGCATACCTTTTTCCAAACATAACAGTGTCTTTAGTCAAACAATTGATTGTATTTGCTTTTCATTTTTTGAAAGAGTTTTTTTCTCATTTTCTCTGACTCTATGAGAAGAAACTGTATCTGTTTTTTTTAACTGTTTCTAAATAACATCATTATACAGTATTGTATGAGTTCTCTTCTTTTTAATTCCTTTCAAGCAACAAATCTAATTCTGTTCAACTTTAATTGTTCATCTTTATATTTAATGAATCTATGTGACGTGCATCTGTATGAATCACTGCAAAATAATTATGAGTATTTATTCTGTCTAGAACACGGCCTCATCTTCTGTCTTCTTTCATTTTTTTATTCTAATCAATGTAGAACTGAATTTCTGAAATTGATTTGATATTTCTAAGTTTTGCATTTTTTATTGCAGGATTTCATAATTAATGCTTGAAATCAATCAATCAATTAATCAACCAATTGAAGACAATGATAATCCATTTTGGTGAATGTTCCACACTCTGTTCTCGCCATTGCCATGAATTTATGCAAAGGTTTGGAGCTCTAAAGAGCCAAACTTTGAGCGATCAGCGGCTGTGGTGATGAGAAGCAGAGGTACAGATGTGGTTTTCATCCTGAGGTTGGTGGAGCTTCGCTGAGTTTGGTTCAGGGACAGAGATTTCATTAAAAGACCTGGGAGGAAAAGCAAAGGTTACAGATCAAATTTGGTGTTTCGGCTTCATTTTAAGGCCATAAAAATGAAGGACCAAACAAATTGAGAGAGAAAAGAGGTGAGATGAAGGGAAGGGGTGATGAAAAAGAGAGGGGGAGCTGATTAACCCTTTCTCCAGCCGTTTGACAAATGAACAAAATCAACAGGAGCGCCACTGCATCTATCACTGCTAACACGTGCGCGTGCACACACGGGCACCAACCCACACCCCCTCATGCACCCTCACACACAGAAATAACTAGTTTCTGCTAATAAACCCAACTAGTATGCCAGGACACATTACTCTGTCATAGGCCACACACACACACATCCATCTTCTGCAGCGGGAGGGTGTGGGGGGGGCTGCAAAGCGCACAAGCAGGAGTGATGGGGACATTTGTTAAGGATGTGCTACATTCAATAGCAGTCACAGACCACCGCCGTCACCTTAAGGCCTCATCCATCTCCTCCTTCCACCTTAAAAAATCCTCCCCATCGAGGAAATATGACTTTCTGTTTTTATGGTTTCTTCATTTGTAAAAAGGCTTTGGTGTAAATCATAACCAGCACGCGGCATCGATACCGCCGTCACCACTGCGACGGGGCCCCGCGGCACAGGGAGGGCCGAGTACGGGCCGCAGAACAAATCCATCGTGCTTGTTAGCCGCCGGCAGCTCTGATCCCACATGAAGCTCATAAATCTGCATCAGTACCACCGTTTACCCAGAAGTATCCCAGTAAATGTAACTGTAACTACAGCATTTAACAGCACACAGCTGATCAATGGCCTCTTTCACCAAAGGCCTCCCAGATTATTTGACTTTCTTTAAAATAATTCTTACAAGAATAAACGATCTCTTTATAATCCAGCTCTTGTGTAAAATATTTTCTCCAGTTCCAACACCAGAGCCTGGGTGTAGCTGACTGTTAAAGCTGCGGGGGTGTTTAGATCTTGACCTTAGGGTTCAAACAATGACCTCCATGAAAAATATTATCAGTCATTTTAGTTCATGGTTGGTTACATCAGATCCTCTTCATCTGGGATTTTGAAGGTTTAGTTGTAGATGCTGTTGCTGATTTACCAGGAAAGTCCAACAGTTTTTGGCTACAAATAAGTTTAAGATCCAAATGTGAAAAACTGTAAAATGTCAATATTATGTGAACAAAAAGGATCTAAGTTTGATGATTAGGGAGGACTTTACCATTGAGGCAAACCACTCCGAGGTAAATCCACCTTCAGACGTCCTCCTGCAGCTTCACCTGCAGACTTTTCTTCTTAAACATTTGGTTACTTCCTTCCTGGATCCAGTATAAAGATTTTCTGAGTAAAGAAAGTTTCTCAGGTGAAGGAGAGAACACTGATAAACAGGAATCTGATGAATTCAGTGGAAGGAAAAACAGCCACAGAGGATTCTGCTTTTACCCCCACCTCCATTTGATAACAGGAACACTTCTGCTAACATGTTAAAACAAAAGATACGTTTTATAGATCAAACAAAAAATACAATAAAAATTACAGAATTAAACTACTGTGGATTTTATTTCAGTTCACTGTTTCGTCCAGTTTAGGATCTTTTGCATGAATCATCATTTTCTTCTTTAATTTTCTTCCTCTTTGGCTCTGTTGTCAGTGTTCCCACTTGTCTTTTAGTTGTGATTATGCCATTTTTAGCCAAAATCAAAACACTTGTGTTGTTTTCTAGGACGTAGTTTCTGCAGGGTGGCAGGAGTCCATCGGAAATTTGTCTCTGAGTTGTGTGAGTGACTGTTGGTGAGGAGCAACCCCGCCCCCCTTTCCATTATTGAAAGCTTTGTGTCTCCCAGTAGCTTACAGCCTCTCACACCGCCAACCTAACCTTACCAGTGCATGTTTGATTCACAACAATTTAGAAAAAGAAATGCTTAGGAAGCTTAATTGTCTTTATTATGTCCTCCATCACAGAAAAATGCCACAATGCCTTTTCACCAGAGTGGATCCTTAATGGGGTTTTTTTTGCCTGGATCTTAAAGGGATTGTTTCAGTTCAAGTTCTAGAAAGATCTTAAATAAATGTGAGTTTTTATTGCATTTATTTGAATTTTTCAAATGTTTAGAGATAATAACATCACATTGTCCCTTTCATGCTATTTAAATCCTTTATTCAGCTCAGTAACTGGATTATGAGCTCTTTCAGCAATCATATAGACATAAGCAAGAATCAGTATTGTTAAGTGTTCTGCTACTGATTCTACATCTCTCACTCTGTCCTGCTGTTCTTTCATGAAGACATGCAGGATTTCATAGTTTTTGACAGTGATGTATGCCTTTTTTAAACCAATCTTTAAATCATTTCTGTCATCTTTCAAAATCTTCTGTGATCAACTTCTGCGCTCATTGTCACATGGGATTCAGATGTTCACCAAATATTTACAGTGCCAAAAATACAGTTACTGTAATAAAAGACTGATCGATGTTTGAGTGAAGGCGCTCGTTTGGTTCTGGTTTGAAAATGCTCGTCATCATGACCACATACAGCTGCAAGTTGCTGGATCTCAGATGGTTGTTGCTTTTTCTGTCGTTTGGATCCAGATCTCTGTCACATCCATCACGGCTGAGTCACTGCTAACGTTAGCAGTCTGAGGCTAACACGCGCTCGGGTCGATCAGGTTGACCCGGCTAATTACAGAACACACGCACACACAGAGGTCTATTAGGCAGGTCTACTGGTCCAAATGAAGACCAATGACCCGGCAGCTTCAATCTAACGAGGAAGCAAGGGAAATAAAACAAGGCTAAATGATGACACAACTCGGCTTCAACACAACCGAGTGTGTTTATGTGTTCTCAGAAAAACACAGCAAACCTCCTTTCTGAGGCTAAGATGAAGCTGCTTTCAGACGGGGAGGAGGGTCAGTCTTTAAAACCCGTTTGAGATGTTCAAGGACTCAGATCTGCTCACAGAGACAAGAGCGTTTGACGGCAGGAACGAGTTAGACCAACATCTCCCCTCTTAATGCAAACCTTATGGTAGAGTTATTACCGAAACACAAACATTATTTTGGGTTCCATTTAAACTGAATTATTCTGTTAATCTAATTTATAATCTGAGTGGCCTTACCCTGGAGAATTGAAACCTATTAATTGAATTAACACGGCAGAAACAAAACTACTAGCTGACCAATTGTTCTCCGGCTTATATGATGGTATCAAGACCAGACCATCAATCCATGAATCCTCATATGACAGAGCAAAAAAGACATGAAGACCTGTTTTTTGATCAGATAGAGATGAAAGTCTGAGGATACATCAGCTGTGTAATGGTAGATGGCAGATACTGAACATTTTCTCTCTTGCTTTGAGACACAAAGCGCTTTACAGTCACAGTCCCATTCACCCATAACCCCTCACATTCACACACTGATGGGGTGCAGCTACTGAACTTTTAACCATCCTCTCCAAGGACGCTTCAACTTATGGATGTGGAACCGAACCAGTGACCTTCTGATCAGAGGTCAACCGCACAACATCTGCACCTCAGCTGCACCTCGTGTCATGACCTACGTTAGATGTAGCACAGCTACATAATCTAAAATGAGACAAATACTGATACATGTTTAATTGAAAAATGAATAGGTTGCTAAGGAAATTTGATCAATATGCTTTGCTGTAGAGACAGTAAGTACATTTATCAGGACCAGACATGAAAATAAATCTATGGTTGCTATGGGCCATCACCTTCAGAAAGGCCACCATTATACCAGTATTTGTAACATTATGAGCTCATCCTGTTGCTAAGATGCAAACAGGAGCTGTTACAGTGAAGGACGGTGCAGGGATGGGGTCAATTTAAAAAAAAAAAAGAGACAACAACAAAACACAATGTTGTGTTATTTTCGTCACATGCATCTGGTTTTAATGGTAGACAGCTGTCCTGCTTAGCAGATAATTTTGCAAAAATGTAAATACTAATTCCAGCCTGCAACTGTCATTCATGCACATCAGTTCCACTCCAAGACAACCAGAAAATTGTTTTTGCTGCTATTATTTCTTGAGGTTTTTGCTCCTGAATGCATCTGTGCTGGAGCAAAATTAGAGCTGTGGGCATAAAACAGAAAATACAATGCACAAGTGTGACAGGAGAAAAAAACTCAAATAATGAAATCCATGTTGATCCAGGATGTTATTAAACTGCATTTTTCCTGGAACAAACAACCACACACACACACACACACACACACACACACACACACACACACACACACACACACACACAGTTTGCAGAAAGTAAAGGGATTCCAGAGGAAGAGAGAAGAATTATTTTTCTTTATTAAGTGAACTGCTTTCCTTTGGGACAACAAACACAACACACATTAATCTAACCTGCTCTGTGTGTGTGTTTGTGTGTCATTAGGTCTCAAGAGTGCCTGCTGTTGTAGAAACAGTGTATTAGCTCTCTGCTGAGCTCTAAGACTAATTACTCAGAGTGACGTGGAACCTGCACACACACACAAACTTACACACACATGCACATGCATGCACAGTGACACACAAACACCAGTCAACAGGTTAATTGCAGCATATTGTTGGTTTGGACGTTTATTAAAAGGCTAAATATAAACAGTAACTTTCCTTGTAACCGGGGTGTCTAACCTCAACCTAACTTCCATGCACAGGTGAGAACTTTGCTGTGGTTCTGCATAAGAACCACGGTTTTCATGGAACAGATTACCGCTTACTCACTCTGCTGTGACATCACTGTGTCAGTCCCGAATGATCTATTCACACCTCCACCCATTTTCATCAATGAAGATCCGGTGTGGATCTGGATCAAGACCTGCTTCTGACCAGGGTTCCTCAACAGAACCAGAGATCAGCTGTGAATGCGGATCAGGACGATACCGAGGTAAAGAGGAAGACAAGCGGCTGACACAACTGAGCTAATTGACCCCTTTTACGTGACTTCAGACAAAACGGTGACATTGCTGCTATTGTGTAAAGTTAATTCAGTTTTATGGATTTAGACCGGTAAAACAGTCAACTAAACGCTGTTTAACACAATTTTGTGTAACTAATAGAAGGTAACCTTCTCAACTGTAACGGAAACGTGTACAATTGATATTTTGTTAATGTCCTATCAAACTTTATATTTTCCTCTCTTAGATCATTCTGCAAATCCAAATGCAATTGTCATTCATCCTGCCAGCAGAATGCTGCACAGCTGCTTCCCAAACTCATATGGACGATTTTAAACCAGTCGTGGATCATTTCTCTCTGACAACCTGGTCAATGTTAGATGAATGTTACAAGAACTTCAATGAATGTTTGATCATGAAGGTAATTAAGATTTTGATTCTTCTCATTTTTGCTAACACTAGTGATAGCTTACTACAATGGGTATGAAATGTAGAACTGCAAAAGATTTTTGTCTGCACAGTTAGACTTAGACACAAAATCACTGTAACAAAGCAACAGTAAGACAATTTCAGCGTATCTTACATTAAAGTAAAATTAATTACTGTTGCATTGTTTTCTAGCGTTGCTCCTTTTTGATTTTGCTCCAAACTGTGCGTGATCTGCGGGAAAATAAAAGTAAAAATGGATGAAATGAATCAGAAAGGAAATGGGAGTGACTAAAAGATGTGGGGCCAATGCTGAACTTTTTTCTAGGTCGCTCTTATTTTGACAGCTGAAAATACGTGTCTTAATAGCCACACTTAAAATATTCGCTGTGCCACTTGTATCCATTCCTGTTTTTACAATTACCCCTTAAAATACCCGTAAAAGAACAAATACCCCATAAAACAACAACTAAAATCACACTGGAATCAATTGAAATGCATGCGGACATGCAGCAATGTGCATCTTTCCTGCACAGATTATATTTGGTCAACACAAATGTCCTTCAGTGTTTGTGCTTGGTCGCACTTAAAATATGTGTGCATAACACCAATATAATACACAATACAATATAAAACGTTTGAATGACATCTGCTCAAATGAAAGGTCAATATTTTCAATAAAGCATCAAATATTGGAGGATTTTTCAAATTTGTTTTTGATTTGTGAATGATCTTGTGAAAGTTCTGTTACATTTAGTAAGGTAACCTTTTATTATTTACATAGAATTGTGTTAAACAGCGTTCTGTTCTCTGTTTGCCTGTCTAAACCTGTAAACCGGAAGTAACTTTACACACAGTACATCACTGTGAAAAGAATAAATTCAGATGCAAAAAGTAAATCAAACACAAAGCACTGGGGCAGACTCGTCACAGTAAAACAGGAAGTCCCTGTAAAAAGGAAGATTGGGTTGCAAAATAAAAGGGAAGAAAACTTCACCTCCTTTAAAAGAATTGTCTCTTTGAAGACTCGTTCATCCAGGACGGTTCCATCACAGAAAAGGTTTCAAAACATCAAGACTTTTTTTGTAAGTCAAAGACCTTTCCCTTCTTACAGAAGAAGCTTTAAGCACTATTTGTTTAAAGCACCAGCGCCATAGCACCAGCATCAGCGCCACCACCAGCGCCATAGCACCAGCGCCATTGCAGCAGCATCAGCGCCACCACCAGCGCCATAGCACCAGCACCAGCCCCAGCGTCATAGCCCCAGCGCCATAGCACCAGCGCCATAGCACCAGCATCAGCGCCATAGCACCAGCATCAGCGCCATTGCAACCAGCGCCATAGCACCAGCGCCATAGCACCAGCGCCATAGCCACCAGCGCCATAGCACCAGCATCAGCGCCACCACCAGCGCCAATGCACCAGCACCAGCCCATAGCCCCAGCGCCATTGCACCAGCGCCATGCCACAGCGCCATAGCACCAGCGCCATTGCACCAGCGCCAGCCCCAGCACCATAGCACCAGCGCCATAGCACCAGCATCAGCGCCACCACCAGCGCCAAAGCACCAGCCCCATTGCACCAGCGCCATAGCACCAGCCCCATAGCACCAGCCCAGCCATAGCACCAGCGCCATAGCACTACGACAATAGCACCAGCCCCATAGCACCAGCGCCATAGCACCAGCCGCCATAGCACCAGCACCAGCCCCAGAGCCATAGCACCAGCGCCATAGCACCAACGCCATAGCACTACGACAATAGCACCAGCACCATAGCACCAGCGCCATAGCACCAGCGCCATAGCACCAGCACCAGCGTCATAGCACAAGCGCCATAGCATCAGCCCCAGCGCCATAGCACTAGCGCCATAGCACTAGCGCCATAGCACCAGGCCCAGCACCATAGCACCAGCGCCAACACCAGCACCATAGCACCAGCGCCATAGCACCAGCACCAGCGTCATAGCACAAGCGCCATAGCATCAGCACCAGCCCCAGTGCCATAGCACCAGCACCAGCGTCATAGCACAAGTGCCATAGCATCAGCACCAGCCCCAGTGCCATAGCACCAGCACCAGCGTCATAGCACAAGTGCCATAGCATCAGCACCAGCCCCAGTGCCATAGCACCAGGACCATAGCACCAGGCCCAGCACCATAGCACCAGCGCCAACACCAGCACCATAGCATCAGCGCCATAGCACCAGCGCCAGCGTCATAGCACAAGCGCCATAGCATCAGCACCAGCCCCAGTGCCATAGCACCAGCGCCAGCGCCATAGCACCAGGCCCAGCACCATAGCACCAGCGCCAACACCAGCACCATAGCACCAGCGCCATAGCACCAGCGCCAGCGTCATAGCACAAGCGCCATAGCATCAGCGCCATAGCACTAGCGCCATTGCACCAGCGCCATAGCACCAGCGCCATTGCACCAGCGCCAGCCCCAGCGCCATAGCACCAGCGCCATAGCACCAGCATCAGCGCCACCACCAGCGCCAAAGCACCAGCACCAGCCCATAGCACCAGCGCCATTGCACCAGCGCCATAGCACCAGCACCATAGCACCAGCGCCATAGCACCAGCGCCATTGCACCAGCGCCATAGCACCAGCACCAGCCCCAGCACCATAGCACCAGCGCCATAGCACCAGCGCCATAGCACCAGCGCCAGCACCATAGCACCAGCGCCATAGCACCAGCGCCATAGCACCATAAAACCACCGCCATAGCACCAGCGCCATAGCACCAGCGCCATAGCATAGCACAGCACAGCGCCATAGCACCAGCGCCATAGCACAAGCGCCATAGCACCAGCGCCATGCACCAGCGCCAGCGCCATAGCACCAGCGCCATAGCACCAGCACAGCGCCACCAAGCACCAGCGCCAAAGCACCAGCCCATAGCACAGCGCCATAGCACAAGCGCCATAGCACCAGCGCCATTGCAAACCAGCGCCATAGCACCAGCGCCATAGCACCATCGCAGCGTCATAGCACAAGCGCCATAGCATCACCAGCGCCATAGCACCAGCGCCATTGCACCAGCGCCATAGCACCAGCGCCATAGCACCAGCGCCAGCGTCATAGCACAAGCGCCATAGCATCAGCGCCATAGCACCAGCGCCATTGCACCAGCGCCATAGCACCAGCGCCATTGCACCAGCGCCAGCCCCAGCGCCATAGCACCAGCGCCATAGCACCAGCATCAGCGCCACCACCAGCGCCATAGCACCAGCGCCATAGCACCGCCATTGCACCAGCCATCCATAGCACCAGCGCCATAGCACCAGCGCCATTGCACCAGCGCGCATAGCACCAGCACCAGCCCCAGCACCATAGCACCAGCGCCATAGCACCAGCGCCATAGCACAAGCGCCAGCACCATAGCACCAGCGCCATAGCATCAGCGCCATAGCACCAGCACAAAAACACCAGCGCCATAGCACCAGCACCACATAGCACATAGCACCAGCGCCATAGCACCAGCGCCAGCGTCATAGCACAAGCGCCATAGCACAAGCGCACATAGACACGCGGCCATAGCACCAGCGCCATGTGCACCAGCGCCCCAACCCCCAGCGCCAATAGCACCAGCGCCATAGCACCAGCATCAGCGCCACCACCAGCGCCAAAGCACCAGCCCATAGCACCAGCGCCATTGCACCAGCGCCATAGCACCAGCACCATAGCACCAGCGCCTAGCACCCAGCGCCATTGCACCAGCGCATTGCACCAGCGCCAAAGCACCAGCCCATAGCACCAGCGCATTGCACCAGCCGCATAACCCAGCACTATAGCACCAGCGCCATAGCACCAGCGCCATTGCACCAGCACCATAGCACCCAGCGCAAAGCACCAGCCCATTGCACCAGCGCCATAGCACCAGCACCATAGCACCAGCGCCATAGCACCAGCGCCATAGCACCAGCGCCAGCCCCAGCGCCATAGCACACGCCCATGTAGCACAAGCATCCAGCGAACCCACCACCCAGCCAAAGCACCAGCACCAGCCCATAGCACCAGCGCCATTGCACCAGCGCCATAGCACCAGCACCAGCCCCAGCACCATAGCACCAGCGCCCATAGCACCAGCACCATAGCACCAGCGCAATAGCACCATAAAACCAGCGCCATAGCACCAGCGCCATAGCACCCAGCCCCAGCGCCATAGCACCAGCGCCATAGCACCAGCGCCATAGCACCAGCCGCAGCGCCATAGCACCAGCGCCATAGCACCAGCACCATAGCCCAGCGCCAGCCACCAGCGCCATAAGCACCAATTATATTTTACATTCACAAATAATGTTTCCATGTGTTAAAACATAAATTTTGTGTCTTTCTATTAATTTGTCCAGAAATGTGTGTTTTAAAAATAAAGTTGGGTGGAAAATTATTCTAAGCATTCTTATTGTATATGATCATGAATTCTGACACCAGATCTTCATCCGTTTCACTGAAAGAAAAGAACATTTGAAGTTTTTTCATCTGGGACAGGATTTAGTTTCAAACGCTGGTTTGTTGTTGCAAAAACAGTGAAAGACCAAGGAAAAAGGAGGGGGAGAAACAGACGCACAGGAGACAGGGATTTAAAGGACGAGAAGAGGAAAATGAAGCAAACATGCACACACTCACGTGCACGCTCACAGAGCGGTCCAGCGAAGCAGTGATGGATTTCAGTTATTAGCCAATCAGAAAGATGGATGGTGCAGCGCTGCGTCCAATCAACATCATCATCTAGATTCAGTTAGCAGATAGCTCCTCTCTGCTAATCAACTTATTAAAGCTGCGATAATATCAGCGCAGAGCCACAAACACGCAGAAGCGCTGGGGGGAGGCAGAGTCGATAACATCAGTGGAGGCCAGGCCGAGCACGCTCCTAAGTAATGATGCTGGAGGTCATTAATAATATTTAACACCTACAGGCACGAGCACTAATGAAGAAGAAAAACTGCAGCTCACCCTCTGGGGGGGGCAGGAGAGTGGGGGGAGTTTGGACTTTCTGATGAAGTCCTGTAGAGAAGATCAGACCCGATCTGATGCTCACGATGATCTGGAACGGTTTCATCAGACCTGTGTTCCCTCTCCATCGCAGTGAAGAAACCTCACTAGTGTGAAAGGATGTCAGACCAGCTCTACATCTGAGGTCAGCATCTCACAAGGGTCCTTCAAACTCCTGGGACCACGGAAAACCTGAGTTTTAAGATCTTTCTTCTTCATTCAAGTAGGAGTGAATCCTGCTTCTCCTCAAATCCTGAACCTGAATCGGGACCCACTTCAATGAAGCTTGTGTTTTTACCGTGTTCTTTTTTATCATGTGTTTTCTGATGATGGAGGAAATATACACAGAAAGTTAAGATGAAAGTTGTGTGTTTAAGTATTTAAGATCTATGAAACACATTAAAAATCTAGCAGTTGTTACGTCCCATAGCAAAGCGACAATCGGAGGGACTGAGCAATCTCTCCCGCTACATTTCTATGTCATCCACGTGCAGACCATGACGTCTTTGTTTTCCTCATCTGAGCTGGTATCTGTCTCAAAATTTACGGCTGGATATCTTGCTGCACCACAACAGTGAGGTTGGGGGCATGAGGGCTGTAAGCTAATGGGAAATGGGGGCTGGCTTACTCCACATCACCAGTCCCGCCCACAACTCAGAGGTGAAATTATAGTGTACTCCTGCTGCTCTGCGAAAGTATTTAACTAGAAAACTAGAAAGTTTTCAGATTTTGGCTTGAAACAGCAACTACAGGAAAAGACCACTGGGGACGCTTTGACAACAGAACGAAGATAATTGAAGTGAGACTTAAACCCTTTCATGATGAACAAGTCTGATTCATAACACACTTTACTGGATTCCCTGGAAACATCTGAAACTGAAGTCCATTTATGGATCCACAGTGACTCCCCCAGCACATTTTCATTCTTTGAGTTTTGTTCAATCCATGTGGGCATTAAAGCAGCACATAAGCAGCTCACCTGGGACTTACCTGGACACCCCCATCACACCAGCTGATGGCTGAAACAACTTCCAGCTTCAGCCTGACAAAGTCAGTTCCCAGCGTGTTGTCCCCCAGCACCGCTTTATGCACCCAAAACTTTGTAACACTGCACGCCCACATGCACGTCCAGCTGGTGAGAGTTTCACCACGCTGACTGTCGACTTGAAGGTTAAAATGTTCTGGTTTTGCCTCTCACTACCAGCTGTCCAGGCTGGGAAAATCAATGTCACAGTCTTTTTGTTGGTGTGTGTCAGGCAGTGATGATTTATGATCAGGGCCACACTGAAAACTTGGATGATTTAAAAATAGGTACCCCATCTGTGTTCCAAGTAAGTGAGATGTTTTTTGGGTCACTAAGTGGACCACCCCTCTACAAGTTGTCTGTAAACTTCTGCTCATATATCTTCAATGTTGTTAGGATCTGACTTCTTCCTGCTTAATCTAAAGTTAAGCTTCTCCTGAAAACCTGGCTTGAGAAACAATGATCTTATTTGAGCCTCAATTGGAACTTCTATGAAGGAGGGATTTTTCTTCTGATACAACAGTCCCACAAGACAGACATTCTAATTGTTCACTCTGTAATAACCCAAACAATTATGCAATATTTATGCAATACAATCGGAGTTGATGCAGAGTAAGAGAAAAAAAAGTCTTTGAACTTCTGTACACTGTTTTAAGCAATCAGTATGCAAACTACCATGGACAAAAGCAACTTTAACAGTTTAAGCAAATCACTAAGGCCTTGTCAGTTACTTTATGACAGTTTACGTAAGCCATGATGATCAAAGGCACTCTGCCACTGTTATTGTTGCATTGTCATATAATGGTTTGTCTATTGGTGTCCTTTACATGTGAATCTTCAGCACACTCCTCACTCAAACCCTCTTCAATCCCTCACTGAACATATGTCCATCAGCATATGTCCAATCCCCTACATCAGGAGAGCTTCCTCAAATGATGAAATGGAGTATACTCAGCATTGTCATGAAGTTCATTAATTAGGCTATCAGGAGGATCTCTGATGGCTGATGTGGAAGATGGTTCTTCGTTGTCTGTTTGACAGAGTCGACAGTTGAAATGCTTGCTCGTGCCACATTTTGTTGTGCTGTTAATAAAACAGAATAAAAATCATTAAGCTATGACGCAAAACTTGCATGGTCTGCATTGGTCCCAGGTCTGTATTTCCCATTCTTCATAATCTAATTGTTTTGTCATATTTTAGCAGGATCTACTCAGTGATAAAACATACTGTGCATTATTAGACCGACAGACCCTCATAGACAAGAGGGTGAGATTACCTGGCCACAGTTGAGAGGGTTGATAGTCCGAACTGAGAGTGGCACATGGTGCATGGACATCCGATGGTTGGATATGTCCCCTCTGAAGTGGAGCATTTTGGGCTCCTCCAGGAGGCACCACCTCCTGCTGTGCTCCTGCACAGACACATTTCAATGGATCATACACCTTCCTGGAACAGGGTTCACTTGACATTATTGAAAGAGTAGTTTTTGCTTAAAAAGACATTTAGTTTGAATTAACAAAGAACCCGTACTGTAAGAAACTTTGCAAATTCAAAAGATAAAAAGAAAAAGGGAATACATGTGAAACAACAAGAAGCAAATTGACAGAAAATGGAACACGCTAAACAAATACTGCTAATGGGTGCATATTTTTTCCTCACACATCTTGATCACATCTGTGTGTTCTTGATAACATGTAACAGTGTTGTATTCAACTCATTACAACACACAGAATAACGAAAGGTTTTGGGACCTTAGGTGAATGAATAGATGGACAGGGTTGGTCAGTATTGAGATAATACCAGCTGACAGTGACAACACTGTCAATAAGAAATTGAATACCATGACTGTTTCTTTAATGTGCTACTTTAACCAGGACAGGAAAAAACAATTGCCATGCTATGGGACCTGTGATTTTCAGAACAACTGTGTTCAGAAAACTGTGTAGTTAACCAGGTTAGACAGCAGAGCAGGCACCTTAACACAAGTTCGATTGCTTTCATATGTCTAGCACATATAAAAAGAAGATACATGCTGATCTGATTGAATCTGCATAAAAGACACGTGCATAACTTACTGAAATGTTGGTGATCAGTCTCCTCATGAAAATTGGTGGCTGTGGAAAGAGATGACTGCAAGGAGGAAAATAAGATATTAGTCTACTGCAAGTTTCGTTGAAACATCGCTATGCCAGGCTACTCACCGATTGTGCAGTCCTTCTTGGTCGTTTATTTAAGCCTCCTTCATTACCAGTCCTCCTCCATCGTTTTCCAGGTTTTCGTCTGGTCATTTTGACACTTCAATACTAATGCATGATGAAATATCCAGTGTTTGTTCAGTTTAGATGTTTCCATATAAATTAAGTGTTTAGTAATCAAACATTTCTAGCAAGTGTCAGTTTTATATCGTTCCACTTGAAAATCTAGTTGCTCATTTTAGTACCGGGAGCACTGTGGACAGGTCTCTCCCTAACTTATTGTGAACGGTGTATTATATAAACATTCTACCTGCGTAGACATACGTGTATTAGCTAGGTATCATAGCTAGGTGATCGCCATTGGATGCATTTATTTATCTATTTTCGCAACACGGTGATGTTACTCTCGTGAGATTTAACAGAGTGCGTTATTTCGGAAAACAAGTTACATTACTTACTCTTAGTAGATCTTCTAACACGCTGTGCTGTTTCATCCAAGTCAACTCTGCCTTCTAGATGAGCACATGATCGCGCTTCTTCTTCTTCTTTTGCTGGTTTTTGGCGGTAGACGCAAAGCTTTTCGGTGCAGTCCCGCCACAAGGGATCTGTCGCAAGTCTCGCGAGAGTGTTCTGTAGCCATAGAGATGGGTCTTAAACACATTACATTTCTCTTTATCCGTCCTTCTGAATTTTGAAAATGTTGTGTCAAAATGTTCAGAACAGATTTATCTTATTAAAAATTGGGCCAATATTTACTTCCGTTGATTGCAGACAAATCAACAGACTATAATTTGTGTTCACGTATCTACTCTAAACTGTTGTAGGTGCCGAACCCGTTCTATACCATGCTTGCCCTGTGGGGGCAGCACTGTAATATCACATGACATTTAGCCTGTCGAAGAAGAACCCCGTCTCGGGCGAAAGTGCGGGAAAGATACAGCAGTGAGCAAGAGAGTAATGTCCGTTGACTGGTGAAGCTGCAGGTTTTGTTCCAGAAACACAGAGACTAAGAGAGGTAAGAATCGCATTATATTATTTGATTAAAGTTGCAAAAAGGTGAGATGTTTAACTTATTTAGACCGAATTGCCCGATGGAATTTGTAGGTAGCATTAACGGCGTCTGTCCAACAAGCAGTTAGCGCAATTTAAAAAAAAAAAAAAATTAAAATGGTAAATGGCGTAGTTTACTCGATGCACGTTGATTTTGGCGCCTTAACTTGAGGATATAGTAACGACCGACAAACGCCGAACTTTTTAAATTGCAAATTGTATGATTAGCTTCTCATGATAAGAAAAAGTGGCAGATGCTTTTTTTTCCCATTGACAGGATGAACAAGAAGGAAATGCCAGCGAAAAAAAGGCTACGAGTTCCAACCCAGAAAATGAAGGACCGAGAGATCACTCCTCTACCAAATGAGCAATCTAGTAAGTGTTTAAGTATGGTGGTTTCTCTTATATAGATTGACTTAATGTTTTGCTGTAATGGTCATAACGTTATGTACCAAATTAGTTTTAAAAATTACTTGTTATTTTATTATTGTGATCAAAGGGAAATTTTCTCTCTTGTTTCCTTCTCTCGCAGAGTGTTTTGCATTTGTCAGATGGGAAGATGGTTATACTGGCAAAATCTTAACAAGCTTTGATATTTTGGCAAGAGATGAGGGTTCTGTGGAGCTGCAAGATCTTAGATCAGGAGATCCTGTTTTAGCAAAGTGGTCAGATGGTAAATTTTACAAGGCCACAGTTGAATATATTTCTGAGGACTATCAGTTTAAGCAGGCAAAAGGCCACCAAACTTCACAGAAGTCTTTTTTAAACCTTCTAAAAGAGGATGAACCATTAGACTCATCAGGATCTGACACAGTAATAATAAATAGGAGCCCGCTGTCTGAACACGGTGAAGAAGTCACAGCCCTGAGTCCATCACCTGATGGGGGACACGCACCAGGCCGCAGCTTTGCTGGCCCGCAACCTAATGGGTAGGTTTGTTATAATGAGTAAATACCCAGAGCTCCAGTTTAAAACATTTTATCATCATCTGATTTGGCAAAGTTCAAAACAAACAAAAAATTAACAGCATTTGGATAACTTACTATCCAATCAGTGAACATGGAGTTACTTCAATTAGTAGTAGTTGAATGACAAATACAAGTTTTACGTGTATTTTGCTAACATGTTTTGTGCCTGAAAAATTCTACCTATGTAAACTCTTTGAATTTTGGGATTAAAAGTTTTGAACTAATTTAAATTCTTGTAGGTTTAAGTGTAACAAACACATTGTGAGCTTGTAGATGATCAATTTCCACTATTGAAATGTCTCATGTTTGTGATTATAAATGTTTTGGTCATTGTACAACTATTTTATTATTACTGGCCATACATTAAAACAGTAGATGTTGCTTTTGCCACTGCAGTTAATTGTAGTTAGTTGGTTAGCATGTCTGTTATTTCAGTCTCTTCAGTCTGTTGGTTTTTTTTCCATATCTATTCTGGCCAGTTTGTGTTTACAAAATATATAATGTAGGTTTCAATGTAATTTAATGATAGGTCTAACAGAGGGGGAACTACTGGTCCATCACCCTACGGAGACCATACACCCAGCCCATCACTGAATGGCCTTGGCACCTCTCATTCATCTTCCCACGGAGACCATACACACAGCCCATCAACATATAGCCTCAACACCTCTGACCCACACCCCTATGGAGACTATACACCCAGTCCATCACGGTATAGCACACCTCTGGTCCACCGCGCTATGGACACCATACACCCATTCCATCATGGTATAGCAACACCTCTGGTCAATCTTCCTACGAGGACCATACACTCAGCCCACCAGCACGTGACCGCAACATGTCTGGCCCTGGTGGAGGTAATGCAGCTGGTTCGCCAGCTGGCAGAGTCAATCCGCCTGAAAGTAGAAAAGCAGCTAGTCTGCCACTGGCCAGGAGAGATGCAAGCAACTCATCTGACCAGAGCACATCCTTCCTGGACAGCAAGCACAAAATGCATGGACACCGTGCGATGGATGTAAGGAGGAAGTTGAAAGAATCCTACACGAAAAGAGAAGGATTGATGAAGTCATCGCAAGAATAGGCAAGTCATTTTTCCTAATTCACTAATTGTTTTCTTTACTTATATTAGCAATTGGACCTTGAAGACATGTATACTATTTGAATGATCTTTTAAAAAAGCAGAAGAGGGATATGGTATAACCCCACCTTCCACCAGACGCGCAAGTGGCAGGTAACATAAAAGACGCGTTTGATTCGCAAATTCTGCTGCATGTCCCTTCCTGTCGTGAGCATTTTAGAGACGGATCATTCATGAAAGCGTTCCATGCAGCTAGTTCCATAAGATCTCGAAATAACGGGAAAGTTGCGAAGATGATTTTGTCAGTACACACAACAAGCAGCGAGAAAGATGGCAACATGTAAAAGAATATTTCATTTTATGTCAGGAATTATCTGAAATTGGCCAAGGAACAACCAATTTTCATGGTCGTCACTAAAAGTTAATATGTAAAAAAACAAAACTGAGTTGCTTCTCAGAGGTCTGCTCCTTCCAAGTGCTTTTTAGTTTAGCCTCACAGATAATGTCTTTTTTTCTTAGTCAAGTAAACGTAATCTGCGTGTCTACTTCATTTAGAAACTTCCAGGTATTTTACTTTCTTTTCATTTCTTCTCCTGCTCTTATCAAACTTTGAACTTGAAGCGTTTTAAAAGTGTAGAGCATAAAAATTGAACTGCTGCGCAAATTTGGGAGAGGTACGCAACACTACCCTTATGAGACATGTGCGATTCACTCTGCCTTGTACTCAGTGGAAACTGTAACATTGACTTGAATGGCAGCCATCAGCCACAGATTACTGTTCACTTACGTTACACGCCACTTATGCATCCAGTGAAAAGGAAAGGTTAAATATAACCAGTTTTTTTATTGCAAATAGTCCTTGTTATCGTTAGTAAATTAAGATCAACATTTAACGTGTTAATAAATGATTATATGAAGATAATTTAACAGCACAATAGTCCATTATATTAATTATTGTAAGATGAGAATGAAGGAAATCTAATTAATCTGAACTATTATAATTAACTAAAAATATGTTCACTCCTTTTCTCAACTATATAAATTATAACAGGAAAAAAAATAAATGCATGAGAGACAAATCTTTAACATAATGGCTCAGACTGTAAACTTGGTGACACGTCCAGTTATACATTTAACAGAAATGTGGTAAAGATTTGTTTAGTTACAAATGCAGTTGTTCCAGAAGTTTTCTTGTGGTGATCTATCTTTTTATTTGCCCTGAAAGGACCCATGCAATGTCATGTATATAGTCATATTTGAAAAACATTCCAGATCAAAATTTCAAGACCACTTGAGAAATGGTCAGTCACATTTTGCATGGTTGGATCTTAACAAGGTTCCAAGTAGAGCTTCAATATGCAACAAGAAGAAATTGGAGTGAGACAGAAATGTCTTGGAGCTAACAATGCACTGAAAGCAGCAAATACACAAACAATATAGATTGTTTTGAACTAAAGTTTAGGACCACATGCTTTTAATAGCTCAAATCTGTGCAAAAAATGTTGGATTCAGTGGCATTTTGTATTAGATATTCACACTTTGAACATTGTTAAGAGCCAACCGTGCAAAATGTGACTTTTTGACCATTTCTTAAACTTTTGATCAGGACTATATCATGAAAAATGAATTTCCCTGCCACTAAAGTGGTTTAACCACTTCAAAGAGTACCTCTGTATTTTCTCATCTTTGTATTGTTTCTACTATTTCTCTTTTCAGATCCAGACCAGGTCAGAGAGCTTCAGACTCTTTGCAACCTCATTGGAGAGAGACATCGTGTCTGCCCATCTTTACCATCAGGCCAGCAAGAGCTCTTTCCTGGGTGTGGTGTGTTTATCTCATCGTTCCGCCTTGCTGCCATGAATCACGCATCCAAACCACATTGCATGCGTCTGTTTCATGCACTTTTTGATCATTTCTTCACCGTTGAGGAGTGTCAAAATGCAGTACCTTTTGGTCGCCCTGGAAATAATCCCTCCGGAAAGGAAGGAAAGCGGATCCTTGACCGTAAAAAAGTTGATGCAATCCTAAGTAAGTTTTTCTCAAAATTAGGCTTTTTAAGCTAAAATTCAGGGAATAATGAGCATGTACAATCAGGCTACAGTAAAGGAATGATTATCATCAGAATATAAATTTAACACTGGAAATGAAGTTTTGTCCAGTATCATCTAACCCAGGGGTGTCAACTCAAGTCCTCAAAAGCTGTCCTCCTGCTGGTTTTCCAGAAATCCTGCTTTATTTACTGCTGATTACCTGGATCAGGTGTGTTTTTAGCCAATAAAGAGCATCAAAGGCAGGTTGGTTGGAAAACAAGTAGGACACTGGCATGGAGTTTGACACACCTGATCGAACCCCATCTTTAAGAAAACAGATTTGGACCATATTTGTTAAATATTCAGATGACATGTAAATAAAATCTCATGGTAACATTATGCTCCAATAAAACTCTAATTTGCTTCTAGTTTGTAGTGTTATCTTTGTTATGTGCCTCCTATTGTCAATTTACTCATGCTAGATTTTAATGTTCTTGTCTTACAGCTTATGTTCTGAGATGTGCCACTCTACCTGGTTGGGAACAAATTGAGGAGGCCAGGCTCAAGAAAGCCTTCGTCAACAAATGTAGGGCCAGAGCAGGTTCTAAAGAGTAGGCCACTGCTATAAACAACAGTATGTGGACTGGTTTCTATTCCATCCATTTTTATTATTTTTTTCTTCTTAGTTTTCATGGACTGTAAGTGTTAAGACAGTTCTGGGATTTTGTAGAATGCAAGTTCCAGAAAATGTTTTTCTCAGGTCCTTTTTCACATGGTTACATATTCTTGTTCCAAAGCCAAGTGTGATTGTTCCTTGTACCTCAGCAGTGCTGTCAGTGTGTTTTGTTGTTTACAATGTGAAAGTGTTTGTGATCAGCATGTCAGCCAGATATGCTACAGTTCATGTGCTTAATGTAGTTACATAAACAAAGTTAGCACACCATTTTAAATTGATCTCCTGGTTTAAAACAATTGTTACAATTTTGTGAATGTATTTCTGGTTGAACTCAGCATAGTTCATCAATAAGAAGTCAGGTGTCGTTTTAAAGTACATTTAAATTCTTTTTTTGAAAAAATAATTTTGTTAAAACCTGACTTTTCAGCAGTGGGGTTATTGGATAATGACAGAGCTTTTATTTATTTTGTATCTTATTTATGTTTTATATTTCTGTTTAATATATATTTATATATATATATATATACATATATTTATATATGTTTTATATTTTTTAGAGAGTCTAAAGAAGTCTAAAGCTGCTACCCCAATACAAATTGCTGTACTAATGGTGCTGCCCAAATAAAACGTTAAGCATTTACATTCTTAGTATTGTTTTTACTGTTACTGTATATCAGTAAGTACAATCCTGTTCCCAGAGGGCCACTATCTTGCATGTTTTAGATGTTTTCCTGCTCCAACACATCTGCACCAATAGCTGAATTACCTCCTCAAGTTCTGCAGGAGGCAGTTAATCACCTGTGGAGTCAAATCTGGGGAACAAAGAAGCCTCTAAAACCTGGGATAGGAGGCCCAGGATTGGAGACCACTGCTATAGATAATTAATTTTGAAATTACATTCTCGATTTTTTTATTATTTATTTTATTTCTCAAATACATCTCAAATATTCTCATATATGGCTTTGGTAAGACATTCAAGAGAAATGATATAGACATGAAAGAGACATTAGACACACAATGATGAGATCTTTTTTGGAGCTCATTCTTCTCAGACTTGTCTCATAAGCATCTCAGATTCGTCTTATGTTGTTCTCTCGAGTTCTCCTTTAAAAAAATTAGACATAATTGAGATCAGAGCCATACTATTATGAGATCTCTTCTGTTTCTCCCACTTCTTAATTATTGCTCAAAAAGTTATCTTAACTCAACCTCATTTGTCTTAGTGATGTCTCGTCTCTTTTTAGCTTAACTCTTGCTCCTAAGGGACCCTTAGGAGAAATAATTTAGAAGCAAATGATTACAGAATGATACAAATATGAGACGCTCAAACTGATCTCAAGAGATGAGATTGAACAACATTTGAGCAACAGATTTTTTCTATAAGCGACAATCGGCGGGACACAAGCTCCCCGCTACATTCTGATGCATCCACTTGCAGACCATGTACGTCTTTGTTTTCCTCATCTGAGCTGGTATCTGTCTCAAAATTGTACGGCTGGATATTCTTGCTGCACCACAACAGTGAGGGGGCTGGCTTACTCCACATCACCAGTCCCGCCCACAACTCAGAGGTGAAATTATAGTGTACTCCTGCTGCTCTGCAGAAAGTATTTACTAGAAAACTAGAAAAAGTTTTCAGATTTTGGCTTGAAACAGCAAAATCTACAGGAAAAGACCACTGGGGACGCTTTGACAACAGAACGAAAGATAATTGAAGTGAGACTTAAACCCTTTCATGATGAACAGAGTCTGATTCATAACAACACTTTACTGGATTCCCTGGAAACATCTGAAACTGAAGCCCATTTATGGGATCCACAGTGACCCCCCAGCACATTTTCATTCTTTGAGTTTGGTTCATCCATGTGGGCATTAAAGCAGCACATAAGCAGCTCACCTGGGACTTACCTGGACACCCCCATCACACCAGCTGATGGATGAACAACTTCCAGCTTCAGCCTGACAAAAGTCAGTTCAAACCAGCTGTGTGTGTCCCCCCCACCACCACTTTGCATGCACCCAAAACTTTGTAACACGTGCACGCCCACATGCACACAGAGCTGGGACGAGTTGCACCACTGCTTGATCTGCTCGATTTGAAGGTTAAAATGTTCTGGTGCTGCCTTCACTGACAGCTGTCAGGCTGGAAAAAATCAATGTCACAGTCCTTTTTGGTGGTGTGTGTCAGGCAGTGATGAGCGGGGGGTCAGGGTCCTACGTGACCCTGGTCCTGGATTGATGAGGGGGTCGCCAAAGCTGACAGATGGTAAACCTGAGTCGGACTTCAACAGAGTATTTCTGCTCCCTGCTGTCACTGACAGACAGTGAATGCACCATGACCCCCCCAGCCCCCTCCTGCCTGATCATGAAGTGGAAGATTAGACTTACGTTGATATCTGAATGGTGTGAATTGACTTAAATGTCACATTAGAAAAGCCTCCAGTGAAGATCCTTCATTTGTTGTTTGTCCCAAACTCATGCATCACTTCAGCAAAAACATGTCTCCTTCAGGCAGAAGATTTTCCTTTTTGGTTTTTACAAAAAGTGTCAAGTCAGTCTCACCTCACACCAGGCAGCATTCAGGAACTAGAACCTGCACCGTTCCTCCAAACCTCAGAACTTCACCAGTGGAACTTCTTCACTCTGGTTCATTTCATGAAGCTCGAAAGCTTCCCTGACGCTCCCGTTCTGTTCCCACAAGTTCACAGCCCACAGGAGACTCCACCTCCACAACAGACTAATAGAACATCCACAGATGCCGGCTCAGACCCTGCCTGTAAATGGGCCCCCTGTCTGTGTGGGTGGATCGGTCCAGTTTGTTGTTTAGTGTGACAACAAGGTGTCCAAAGAGCACGCCGGTGCTGCTGCTGGATGAAAACCTCAAGATTAAACCATGTTTGCAAAATACTGCGTAAAATTCACAGTTTGAGACGAACATCAGCTTGTTGGTTTGATTTTGTAAAAAGATGAAAACGTTTCAACAAAATGAAAAAAAACGAATACACACAAAAAGCAGGTATTGCTTTTATGTTTCAGAAAAACGTTTTGAGAAAAAAATCTAGTTCTATAGTAAAAGAGGTGAATTTATTGATGAAAGGTATGCATTAGGGCCTTTAGAATAATATACGTCTTTGTTATCAGGTCAGTTTTCATTCAATTTAATGCATAATCAGTATTTATCAACACTGTCCTTTTGGGTGAATCAGATGCCAAACGTTCTGCTGAAAAAAACCATGGCTTCTTTTTTACATTTATTCAGCAGTTTTTTCTCTGTTCACAGCCAAAGTCATTTGCTTTCTCTTAAGTTTGTTAGTGAATGAATCCAGATCCATGTTTTCACACTGACCAGAGTTTGTTTGTTTCATTATGAGAGCTTTCACACCAGCTCTACAAAGAAGAGCACCTGAGAAAGCCTGGTGTGGCGCAGCTCTGACCTGGACCAACCGCAGCAGTGTGAACACCCCCGAATGATGGCACCAGCATGAACTGGAAGTCAGTCTCTGCCCAACAGAACTTTTGTTTTCTTGTATGCAGCACCATAAATGATGTCATCACTGATTTTTTATTTGCATTTTTACTTTTTTCCTCTCACATCATATTTGTTTTGTTTTTTATTGGCAACACAAAAAGCTTTTGAGTTCTTCCTTTCCTTGTGGAATAGAATAGAATAGAATAGAATAGAATAGAATAGAATAGAATAGAATGCTTCATTGTTGTCATACAGGAAGTTCAAGGCAACAATCATATCATGGTGCATCTGAAATCATGAGAACCTAAGGCAATGGCAAAAGCAAAACAAAATCATTGCAAAAACAGTATAAATATGTTTATTATATTTACAAAGGTTGTTTGGAATGCTTCAGCCAGATGGTATATGGGTAATAAATGGTATTAAGTTAGTTGGTCCTGACTTAGTGGGATCTATCTCTCCTCCCTGATGGCAGTGGCGTAAACATATTTTGATGGTGGTTTTTGTGAAATTTTTTATCTACATTATTTCTAATTCCTCCATTGTTTATTTCACACATTTGAAAGATTCGATCTAATTTAAGTAAAAGTTTAAATCCTTAAATGTGTCTGAATGTTGTGAGAACGTCTGCAAGGAAGCATTTAAAATAAAAGCTTTTACTTTGAAATATCAAATTTACTTATTTGGATGAACTTTACCAAAAACTGAAAGGATGAACTTTGACCTAAATTGTAAAAGCTGAAATAAATTTCAAAGATTGATTAAAAAGAAACATCTTTTTTCTGGCAGGATTCTCCGTTTCTCTTTTCATCTTCATCTCACTTCTGTTCTAAAAATAGCCCCCCATCCTTAACCCCGTCCCGGTGTGCAGCTGATCCTCCTCGGCTCGGGCCCTCAGGTACCAGGCTGACCCGGCGTGGGGGCCAGAGCATGCATCACTGTCAGGTTAAATGTGGAATCAGCATTTCTGCGGCGCCCGAACCTCCGGCTGGGCCTCACCCTCACCTGGTCAGCCCGGAGAACAGGCCGCGGCCCCTCAAGGCTCCACGCCGCCCTGCCATCGATTTCTGCTGGGTTTTTTCCTGCAGAAACAAAGAGACTTTCTCTGTTACATGATACATCATAATCACATCATTTGTAGCTCTGAGTCCACAAATGTGCAGTGGTGCCACGGAAAGACCCAGATACAGAGACGGGCCGCTCCTGCTGGACGATGGGCTGCTTTTCCATCTCAGACAGAAACCGCTGTTTGGTTCAGCGACAGGAGGATGGACAACACCCTTCAACATATTCAAACTACAGAGCAGAGACAGCGTGAGGTCACATGAGGTCACATGACCCCTGCAGAGGATGAAGCTCGGGTGACAGTGTCTGCTATCTCCAGCAGCTCAATTCCTAAAGTTTTAAAAGAAGATTTCTTCCTGAAAGAAACTCTGCTTTCAGTTTCATGAAGCTTCAGATGAGCAGAAGTTTGGTTTTCTGTGGGAACACTGAGACGCTTGGTCAAGATTCTCCTCTGGTTCTTTTCTGCTTTCAGCTCCTTTAAATTCATTCACTCGTTCAGCTGTTCCAAACTTTCTGGCTTTTCATTGAGCAGCTTTCTGTCTTGATCATCTTTCTTCAACTGTTTTTGTTCACTTCAACTTTTCAGCTCTTTTAACTTTCAGCAAATAACTTGAAACAGATCACATGTTTCAGTTTATGTCCATAAACACCAAACTCAGAAACTGCAACGTTTCATGTGTTTTGTTGAGTTCAAACAAATTTTTAAAAAACGGACTTCTGAGTATTTCTGATTAGCAATACTTACACCTCAGTATCCAGCGTGAAAATTAAAGTACCGCCCCGTTCATCTATTGATCTATTCCTAAAATGTTCCCAGTGGTCTTTTAATAATGATTATGCCATTTATAGGCAAAATCAGTCACAGTTTCTGCAGAGTAGCAGTTATTTACCTCTGAATTGTAGGCAGGACTGTTGGGGGGACAAGTCCCTCCCCCCCCCTTCCCGCCATCCAAAATAGCCCAGATGAATCTAAAACAGTAATTGAAATAAAACATTTTTTGGGTTGATCACCAGTGTTTTGGGATTGCTAATTTGATTTTATTGGGACGGAAGTCAAAATCTGTGAATCCATTCTGACTTTACCGAGGTTATCTAATGAGAGCACGTCAAACGTCATAAAACGACGAGTTGACTTTGTGCTGTGTTGCGCTATCAGTTCACATGCTGTCCCGCCAGCTTACAGCTTCTCAAAACCCAACAAAAATGACGGGCAAAATTGAAGCTATGCAGTCGTACAGTTTTGGTCCAGATTCCAGCTCAGACAAACAAAGACGTACATGGATCTGTTTGTCTAAATGTGGATGCATCCAAATAGAGCGGAGAAGGAAGCTTGTGGCCTGTGTCACAGCTACAAGCTTCTTCAAACGGCATTTCTTCGCCTGCCTCTGATTCACAATGACTAGAATAAAGAAATACCCATAAATTGAATTTTGAGCTTGGTTTTTTTATATGTCCTCCAGCATCAGACACATGCTTCAAGAAAATGTAAAAACATGAAAAACAGCATTTTCCTTGTAGTGGGTCTTTAAACTGGGATATTCAGAGCAAAAATCAGAGCTTCTTAACCACATATGCCTAAGATCATTCCAGGGACTGGAGGAGTCTTGCTTGTGTGTATTTGAGGGGAAAAGCTGAGAAAGTTTCACATTTATTTAGTTTAAAGATAATTAAAATGACTAGATCTTGGTATTGTGACGTAGACATTTTGTCTGAACATAAGATGTAGCAGATAATCATCGCACACTTCCATGTCATTCTGTCGTCTTTATACATTTCTTTCCTGCATTTTTACCTTCAGTCTTTCTTTAAGCTGTTGGTTTGTCTTTATTTAAAGGGTAATTATAAAAAGTTACATTTCCTCTCCTAAGCATTATATTTCCTTTGGCTCCGTGTATTTTTTTTTACCTCAGATCCTATTTCAGAGTGAATCTCTGTCTGCATGAGTTCTGCTCTTTTTTAGTAATGTTTTCCCCCAAAACTGCATTCCTGCTCTTTATTTCCCCTCAAAGGACTCCCATGTGAGCAAACATCCTGAAAACAACTCGGGGCTGATTTCTGTTTTCAGCACGGCAGCAGAACGTGGGAGCTGCAGCGTGAACACAAACAGAGCTGTGGTCCGGTGTCTTTGGGCTCACAAAGATGATGGATGCTTTCCAAACAAAAAGTGAGTTTGAGAAGAGCGCAGCAGAGAGACTGCAGGCTGATGATGGATGGATCAGTGAGCTGCATCGTCTGGCTGTGGTACCCAGCACTCAGAAACACATCACGCCCAGAAAAATGTTCCAAAGTTTCATCAGAAAACACACAGAGACTCAGTGAGGTTACAAGACAAGCTCACACTGGCTTATTAAAATACACAAGTCCAGGGCGCTCGTGGTATGTTTACGGCACCACAGGCAGCGTGAACGTTTCATTTCCCTTGGCTGGACATAGCCTAAAATTCCCACAGAAAACTTGAAGTTTGTCTTTAGGCTGCGTGTTTATAGTAAAACATGAACTCTGATCTGTGATTAAACGAGTCTGAAAGCAGACAAGATTCAGTTTCAGAGCTCCAAAATGTAAGCAAAACAC
The DNA here is from genome assembly GCA_016861445.1 of Oryzias woworae. Lineage (NCBI taxonomy): Eukaryota > Metazoa > Chordata > Actinopteri > Beloniformes > Adrianichthyidae > Oryzias > Oryzias woworae. The sequence continues at coordinate 567,214 of BOLG01001191.1, forward strand.
GTCCTTCCACATCACCACTTTCATGTTTGAAGCTCAGCAAACATGTTATCTGAGCTCTGAAGTGCTGGAGGATCTACATCACTGAGACAAAAAATGGTTGTTGGATGGTCTTTATGTCCCAACAAGGCTGTGACGTCAGCAAGGAGGTGGTGGAGTTATGGTTTGGGCCGGAATCGTGAGGAGAGAGTTAGTCAGACCCTTTTAGTGTCTCTGAAGGTATGAAAATGACCTCTGAAAAGTAGGTGGAGTTTCTGACTGATTACTTTCTTCCTTGGTCTAAAAAGAAGAACCGTGTTTTCTGCAACAAAATCATCTTCATGCATGAAGCTGCAGCATCTGATGCTGCAGGAATCCCTCTGCATCATTGGCTGCTATGAAGATAAACTGATGGTGTGACCCCCATCCTCCCCTGACCTGAACTCTATTGAGAACCTTTGGAGCATCCTCAAGCCAAACATCTGTGAGGGTGGAGGCGGTTCACATCCTAACAGCAGCTCTGGAAGATATTCTGACATCCTGCAAAGAAATTCAAGCAGAAACTCTCCAAAAACTCTCAAGTTCAATGGATGTAAGAATTGTGAAGCTGCTGCAACATAGGGGTTCTATGTTGAAATGGAACTGGACCGATGAAGATGTTTCTGATTGGAACAGCTTTGATTTCAGTAAATATGACCTCCTGATGCAGCACATTCAACAACAGACCATTTTCAGTTCTTTAGAATCCATCAAATGTTGTGGAACTCTGTTGTGTAATAATGTGGAACAGAGCAGTTCAAGGGTTTATTTTAGAAAAAAACACTTATCTGTTATTGAAGAGGTTTGTTGAATAACATTTCATATTTACTCCAACGGTTAGAGACTTGAAAGTGATGCAGACGGTCATTCACATCGAGTATTTACAAAAGTCATAGAAAAATATCATTTTCATAAACATTTGGAATTCACTGTATGATAAATGTTTATTTTCATCAAGACAATTATAAAAAAGGTCCTCTAATTTTGTTATTTCATTTTTTTCCCTCTCCGGTTAACGCGGGACAGCAAGTCTTCAAACTGGGTCACAGAGACACAGAAACACCCACAGAAAGCTGCTGTCATTCAGACGCAGCTCTCACACCAGGAAATGAAGCTCAGCTAACCGGGACAGTCTCTGAATGATCGCATGAACCCAAACATGGAGAAGTATTTCCTCACACTTTTGTAGAGCTCTTTAAAATAAAGAAACCTGATCTCTCAGCATCCTCTGGCTGGGTTGGATTCTATGGATGCATGGTTGTACAGAAAGCAAAAGGAAGGAAGTAGAGGACCATGTCAGAATCATTATCCAGGAAAGAACAACAGTGATCTATCAGTATATCAGCAAGGCAGCTAGCGAAAGAGTACCTATAGGACCAAAAAGAACACAAACAAACCCTTGGAGGAAGGTCTTGGTATGGTACCTTTCAGTAGCAAATACAAGATGTGACTGATATCAGAAAATTTCAACCAGCATATCTGAACCAAAGGACAGCACAGAGGCATTGATCCAGGCTGCAGGGGAAAGGAGCGTTAGTACAAGAACAACAACATGATCTAACATACCAGACAGGATCCCCAGAGCAGACTGGACCTGGAGAGGATTCAGCACATAACAGCATGATGCTAGCATGCTAGCAGTCAGTGTTCACACTGGACTGCAGTTTCCCAATACTAGTGTACCTACAGTTGGAATAAGTTTGGTGCAAACTGTCAAAACGGTGCAAATCTTGTGTATCTTGCTCTGGGCACTATTGTGACAAATGAAAGACTTGGTCTCATCATTCCAGCCGGGCACAATTCATAATTAGGAATTTCTCCTCCATGATCCATTATCAAACGGTCAGCACTTCTGTGAATTAAAAAGGGCACTACCCACACGTCACTATACCAAATCCAAGTCCCTGATTGGTCAAAGTTCAACTGGTTTAACTTTCAACATGTACACATAAAGAAACTGTACACAGGTTTAAAACTTTCGTATTTGTTTCCTAAAAGTCTGTTTATTCTATTTATGCTATGATTTTATGACTTTAAATTAAGGTTTAAGTTTCTTTTTTTAATGCAGTCACTTAAAGATTCAAATCTGCTTGAGGTTTCAGACTTTTTTCTGCTGACCAGCACTTCTCTGCCTGACATTTAAGTACACGAATCCCTGAATAGGACTCAAAGAGGGTGAAAGGTGTGTGTTTGTGTGGATGTGTGTAGGTGTGTTTGCGTGTTGGACTTCGGTGGCATCATTAGCAGTACAGCCTAAAGCCAGCTGAACTCTGGGTAATTCCTGTCACAGAGCGTCAGGGGAAACTTGGGCTGTTGAGCACAGCGTCTCACTTCAGATAATCGATGGGAGCAGATCTCTCTGAGCTTCCAGCATTTACATTTTGATTCAGGTCCTGGATGAGGAGACAAAGGAGTCATCAGAACAGAAAAGGTTAATTCTGCGGCCTCCTCCTCGCCTTCGCTCGGTTTCAGGAGATGAAGGCTGGGCCTGCTTTGTGACGCCGCTAAGCTTCAGTTTGCCTACGTCCTCAGCCACACGTCCAAAGCACTTCTCCTGATCTGTGATCTGCTGATGTCTTGTCAATATATGGATTCCCCCCATACCGCCAACCCCACGTACTCACATCTAATTCAGAGAAAAAAAATCTAGTTTTCATCCATTTCTGCCCCGCCAGCGTTACCCAGATCTTCTGTAGCTGTAATTATTGTCGGCAGACACCCTGAAAGCAATCAACCCAAACCATCTGTATCTTTGCAATCTTAATAAGCTAAAGACAGAGAACGGGATGGACAGATGAAGAGTGGGAGAGAGGAGTGCACAGGAGAGGGAGGAAAGTCAGGCTGCAGCAAATACAAAAACAGAAAAGAAAATCATATAAAAGAATGAAAAAACAAAAGTTAGGAATAAAGAAAAGGAGCTAACGAGACCTTAAAGATGCTTAAGGTCTTTAAGCATGCTTTAAAGACAAAAGTGATGACATCTGGGTGAAAGAGTTTATGTCAGAAGGAAAGAAAGAGGTTTGAAAAGAAGAAAAAAGCAGAGGATGAAGTTAAGAAGAACTGAAGCTTCAGACGTCTGGCAAAAAAAAAAAAAAGTATCATCTGCACAAAAAATCCAAAGTCTACCGCACAGCCTCTGAGGCTGAAGCTGTGGGGTTGATGAGTCCGTGAAGGAAATGCCTGAAGCATCTCAGTAGCTTCAATGGGGTCAAAGGAGAATCAGATTAACGCCGTAAAGCCTTCTACATCAACTACTGACAGAAAGTTCACAGTTTTTATAATTAACAGGTTTTTTTATTCATTTGATGATCCATCAGTTTGATTTTTTTATGTGATATAAATATGATGGGTGATTTGATAGGGTTTTGTCAGTTTTTGTTCAAGTATTGTATTGGTTTAAGATCTAAAAATACTGACATGAGTGTTCAGGCAGAAACACCTTAGTTACCCACTGCCTCACATTTGATCCTCACATGGTAAAACTGTACCTTAAATCATAAATTATTAGAGAATTTTGCATTCTTTCAATACAGCAAGTCATTAAAAAACCAGTAGATGAATTGTTCTCATTTTACAGTTTTAAAAATTAGATCAACTTTTTTCCCGCCAAAAGTGTTTTTAAGATTCTACGCCATTTTGAAATGAGCAGCAAAAGTCCTTCTACTGCCTCTAGTGGAATTATGATGAACTACAGGGCAGAAAACATGAACCACATTATTTACGATGTATTTTTAACCCTCTCAGGGCAGGCGCTGCAGATTTTCAACAGCTAAATGCTGTTACTAAGACTTAAGTTGGCCCTGACAGGGTTAAGCAAGTTTGGATCAGGCTGATGAAACAGAGGGTCCCAGAAATCCCGTCTTAAATATAAAACCAGTGGTTTTAGGAACTGATTGGCGACCAGGACATGAATGATGTCAGGTGAAAGATGTTTTGATGATGTCATGTCTGCTCCAGAACAGCGCCTCCTGGTGGCGCCGCATGTGCCATCCCTACTTTTAAGAAAAAAGTTGAACAGCAGCTCTTACAAATAAACGTTATTTTTCATTTGGTAATAGTTTTAGATTAACAGTTTTTTTTATTAAAGTTTCAAATTTAAACTATATTTAATCTTTACAATTTTCTTCAAGCTTATAATGTGTACTTTCAAGTTTAAAATTAGACTTAAAATGTTCTTTAAGCTGATCCTGCTTTGACCCCATAAGCATCTGGATTTTCCTGAAATGACTTTTCTTTGTCAGTCTCATTAAAACAGGAAAACCACAAAAAAGTGGAAATAAGATATTAAGGCATGCAAACATTTCACAACCTAAAAGATGTCACTCTTATTGAAAGCAGAAGCTCCACATCCAGCTGTGCTGCTGTAACAAGGATCACATCGATCTCAGACTCCAATGCTGTCAAATATCAGAAAGTTTCACTTCTGTGCAGAACTTTGAAAGTAGGTCAAGATGAAGACGGTGGGCTCAGCGAAAGTCATTCCAGTTTCCAGATGATTCCAGGAGTTTTCACAGAGGGATCCCAGGAGATGAAGCAGGAAGGCAGGAGGAGACGCAGGAGGGAAGCAGGAGGGCACCAAGACCAACCTTCCTCTTCAGAGAAATGTGGTTTCAGCTGGAAAAGTTCTGCATGATTAAAGAGGAGAAGACTTTCTGTCAAGAGGAGTCAAATCTCTAAATCTTTCATTTAAATTATCCCTGAGAAGATTATTGACAGACTCAGACCTGGTCAGGCTTCCTTTTCTCTAAAGGAGATTTCGCCGTTAATGCTGTGCTTCTGGGTATGCCCCTCCCCTTCATATTCAGGGCCTGCTTTAGTTGGTTAATATTGTGCGGTTGTGACTATTTGTTCCTAGGATGGTTTGAGTATCTTGTTTGGGGGTGGAGCTTGAGTTTTGGAGTGTTTGACGTGCTGTTGTTGACATCAGCAGACAATCGGCTCCTCTGGTGTCCACTCTGTGAAGAGCCCAGCTCGCCTCAGTGACCACGTTACAAATGTTGCTGTTCCGCTTGTTCTCCGTGATGGTGGGGGCGAAGAAACACTTCCTCCTCATCCTGATCTCATCTTTACTTTTACTCCTGGTCTTAGTGAGAAACGTGCACAGACGTGCATGTGACTCCCCAGGCCTGATAAGCTCACACCAGTCCAAGTACTTATGACATCACAGGTACGAGCGTCACCTCGCCATAAACATTCAAATCTAAACCAAGGTAAATCTGGGGGGTGGAGAGACTTGGGCTTGATCCCACTCAGAGTTAATGTGGATTTGGATTCTAGCATTTGAACCATAACATCTACATTTATGCCTCAGTCACATGCATCTGTGTGGGGGTTGCCCTGCACGGGTGCTGCAGGTGTTTAGGTTGTCTGGGCCCAGTACAGGGGACAGTATCGTGAAGTATTGGTGACTATAATATAAGGTGGATGCACATATGGGCAATGCTGTCATACAGTGTCATAATGCCACATTCTAATTGTTAGTGAGGTGCACGCACTGGCTCATTACTGACTGCACACATGTGATACAGAAGTGCCAATAGGATAAACACACAAAATACACTCTGATTGTCTAGTTTCTCTATTCCTAATAACGAGTCTCACGCCCTCATCAGCACTGACAAGCCACAGTCTGTAGGATATTAAAAATATCTGCACAACACACCGGCTTCTCACCTACATCACCCTTACTCTCAAAAGAGTAATGAGAGTAAAAAGGGGAGTAACAAGTAAAGAGACATTCATTTCCCCCCCCAGACTCTAACATACCCAACAACCAAAGACACCTCAGTTCACTGAGCTTCTCCATCCCGTCTCTCAGGAACCTCGGTGTCCGGTTTTGACAGATCTATTTCTCTTGATTCCTATTCCAAACTCCGAGTAAGAAACAGTTTTAATCACCTGAGGAACATGGCTAAAAGTGGCTTTCATCCTGATCTGACTGGATTACATTACTGGATTATCTCTTCTCCTTTTATGCTTGTTTTAACAAACATTCAGCAAGAATTTCAACTGGAGCATACAAGCAAACTCATGTCCCCCCTCTGCTTTAATCACTACATTTAGAATCGATTTTAATTTGAGTTTTCATAGCCTTGCACAGACATATTCCTGACCTTTCAGCTCCCTTCACTCCTGCGCGTTTCTTGAGATTCTCAGCTTTGTGTTCCAAAAACTGGTTTAAAAATCAGGGAGAGAGCTTTTCTTTCAGGCAGTCGCTCCCCAAATCTGGAACAGCCGCCCTCTGTCTCTGCACCAGATCAACTCGGTCCAAAGTTTTCAAACTTAGTTAAGATGTTTTTTTTGTTTGTTTTTTTTTTTACATTTGGCTCATTACTCATGTCTTTCCAGTAACAACCTTTAGAGGGCGCTGTAGGTGTGTGTGTCAGTATTTTCTACTGACAGCAGCGCAGAAGAAACTTGGAATCTGCTGGGGGCCCCTGTGGCGGTCCCGCTGGCCCTGGTCTAGATGGCTGATGGGATTGCCCCTGCAGTAGGAATTCTTCTGTGTTCTGTCCCTCACGGGTGTCGGGGGGACCCTGGCAATCACTGCTGCTCGGCGGGGGTCTTGGTGTGGGGGTGACCGGACGCTCTTCCTCTTTTACATTGCATCATCCACCTCAGCAGAACATAAGCCCTCACCTGAGCACAGGTGTCAGCTCAGCTTTGTACAAACAGTATGCGTGACAGAATGAAATGATTTCCATGTGTTGGTAGATGTGCAGGAGTATGTGTGTGTGCGTGTGTGTGTGTGCGCGTGTGTGGGTGTGTGAACTGTAGCTGTATTGTGGACGTGTTGGCATGTCTGTATGTGAAGATTTTTGGAGCCAACAGGTATGTGTAAGGATGAGGCTGAGGCGTATGGATCCATATGCATCCATCCATATGCGACTTATACTCTGGTGCAACTTATACTGCAGAAAATACAGTTCTTGCTTTACCCTTATGTGTTGTATAAGTGTTTGCTACAACCTGTCGCCCGCAGCATGTCCAGAGAAAATAATGTGCGTGTACATTTTTGCTCTCTGGGCTTACTGAGTGATCTACGGTATTTTGTGTGGGCCAGCTGCTGTACAGTTTTGACCATTTACTAACCACTTACAGCCCGTATCCCCCTTTAAGGGCAGTTGGGACTACGCACAACACCACCGACTGACTCAAAAGTCAAACATCAAAGCAGGATGTTTTGATGAATTTCGGTGAATTTTCATATTTGAAGTTTTAGCCCATCAGTGAGATGAGTGTTTGTTAAGTGTTTATTTGTGTGCTTGCAGCTGCATTTCTGACTTAAACACTCAGGTTTGAACATTTCTGTGAACATCAATCCTGATGCTCCATGCAGACTCTCAGCCCGTCTTCCATCTCACTGTTCTGAGCCCCCCCCGCCCATCAGCTTTCATTCACCCATCACTGAACTCCTACCTTTTTCTGGCTTTCCTGCTTCTGCCAGCACACAGATGAACTTTAACAAGTGTCCTTTTACATTTTCGTCTTGTCAGGACGGGGAGAGAAAACTTTGATGGAAAAGGTCTCCCTCTCCGTCAGCCTTTTGAGAAATGAGGCCTTCACCCCGTTTATTGCTGAGCTGCAGCCTTTCCGAGCGCCGGAGTCGACAGAAAAAGTGTCAGGCCAGTTTCTGACGGGAATTTGCATCCCTCAATGACGGGTGACAGAGCTGAAAGGCCAGGAGAAAACCACTGCATTGATCCAGCCATGGAAACTATTCAAAGAAACAGATGAGCTGAAGGAGCAGAGACCCCTCCATTCCTGCAAACCGCCACTTGCTTTAAAGAACAGAACTTCATTAAATTATGCCACTTGGTGTTTGTATCAAGGTGTGGGGGCGCTGAAGGATCAAAGCTTTGCAGCAGAGGAGCTATTAACCAGGCCCGGTCATCGACGCTGCCGTCCTGCATACCAAAGCAGCAGGTTGTCACGGCGCGTTCCCACGACAACGACACAGAGCGCTGCTGTGAAATGAGGGTGTGTGCACGTCCACAGGAGCATGCATGTGGTCAGAAAACACAAGAACACGTGCAGAAAGCGCAAGTCAGAGTTTAAAAAGAGAGAAAGAACATTTTTAAGAAAAGTGATCATCTGAACAATGACATTTTTAAATACAAATGTTTTCATTAAAGATGAATAAAAACAAGGATTTTTCTTTAAAAATGTTGAACTGCAAAGACTTTCTTCAAACATTGTAATTGTCATCACAAGTAATAACGTGGAAATGATGGGAAATGTTAAACGTACATGTATCTGAATAACTCTCAGTAAAGTGTTAAAAACGAAAGCAGAAAACAGACTGAACGAAAAAAAGTTTCAAAAGATGCTGCCCAATGTTCTTTCTAACAAGCTTAAGCCATTTACGCCCTCTGGTTCTCTTTGGGGGCTGCATGGTGGTGCAGTGGTGAGAAATCCCTGGTTCAAATCCCAGCCGGGTCCTTGCTGGGTGGAGTTTGCATGTTCTTCTCGTGCACGTGTGCGTTTTCCACAGGCCAAAAACATGCTTCATAGGTTCATTGGTGAATCTAACTTGTCATTGGGGGTGAATGTCACGGTGTGTGTGTGTGTGTGTGTGTGTGTGTGTGTGTGTGTGTGTGTGTGTGTGTGTGTGTGGTGTGTGTGTGTGTGTGGTTGTGCGGCCCTGCAACAAACTGGCTATCTGCTCGGGGTGCACCTTTCTGCCTTCATCCAACAGCAGCTGGGATAGGCTCCAGTCAGCTTCCGACTCAGAACCTTCATCAAAGAACATTGGACAGAGATTTCAACATGTCAGGAGGAACCAAACCGAACCAGTCCTGATAAACAGGGGGTGCACGCCACAGTGTGTGTGTGCATACGTGTTTGCACGTTGACGTGTGTGTTGTTGAGCAGCTGAGGCTCCTTCAGTCTTCAATTAATTCCCTCTGCTGCTTTGACCTTTTCCCTCCACAGAAACAAGGAAAGAAGTCACACACAAAGCAGCACACTATGCTGCATGCACGTGCACACAAACCTTTTTAGCAACAAAAGTCTACATTTGAGCAGCTAAAGCTGAGACATGGCAGATTTCCCAACAGCTGCATTTCAAGAAGACTGGTGCTTTGGAATGGGGGTGCAGCACGTCACGTGGTCTGCCTGTTAACATCTTGATCAGGTTTTTCAATTCCAGGTTGGATTCTTTCTTGGACCAAGACATTCAACGATATCCTAAGTCTTTCAGGAAAATAATTTAAATGAAACTGCGCAAAACAATGGAGGTTTTTGACCAGAATATAAATATCACCAAAGAATGTAATGAAACAAAACTTCTCTTTGACTTAGATTTAAAGCTTCTATGTTCTATGACTCTTTGTAACCTTTTCTTCTCGTCAGCTTCATTTATTTCTAGTTCTTATTCAAACATTTAAACGTGTAATTTCATCTGCGGTCCAGCGTCTGAGCGGGTGGCCGAAGTGGCCGAGCAAAGACCTGCTTCAGAGCGTCTGTGCTGATTCTCCAGAGAAGGAGGCTTCCCTCCAGACTTTGCTGCTGTCAAAACAGAACGTTGACCTCACACCTGAACTGTTCACAACCTAAAAACGTAGTCACAGTTATTGCAGTCACTAATCTGAATGCCTTGTTTTAAGATAGAGGTTTCAGTCTTGTTGTTTTTTGCTCTCATATTTGTCTTTAACATGTGCTCAGTTCTTTGGTTCTTCGTGTGTTTCAGATTATTTGAGGTTATTCCAGTGATTTTGATCCGGTTTTCTTCTTGCTGTAGTTACAAACATTTCTCTTTCCTTTTCTATTTTGTGGGTGTTGTGATCTTCTTGCTTTCTCTCAATGACACGGTTTCTAACTTGCCTTATTTACCGTATAACAAGCGTTCCGGTGTTTTGGCTTGTTTGTCATCTTCTTCCTGTCCTTTCACACTCCACCTGACCACAGCTGATGTTACCTGTACTGGGTCTGGTGTCACTGGTCGTCTCACCTTTCTCTGCCGGTGGTTTTCCTCCCTACTGTCACTCTTTTTGTGCACAGTGTTACATTAAACATCATCTGAAGGGGACTGGATAGTGGTGTAGTGGTTAGCACTCTAGCCTCAAAATGAGAAGGCCCTGGTTCAAATCCCATCTGGGTTCTTTCTGTGTGGGGTTTGTCTGTTCTTCTTATTAAAATGTGGGTTTTCTCCAGACAACCTGGTTTTCTACTACAATTCAAAAACATTCTTCATAGATTCATTGATTAAATTGGCACTAGGTGTGCTTGAGTGTGCAATTGCAACAGACAGGTGGACCGTATCTTCACCCAACAAAGGAGGGTGAAGGTAGATCCTTTGGAGTAATCTGTTGGTCACTCATATAGTTTTATTTTTTAACAATGCATTTCAGCTTCTTACAGTACTCCAGACCCGTTTCCCTATCCCTGTCCTCGGGGGAACACTGTCCTGCATGTTTTCCTTGTTGCCCTGCTTATGCACACCAAAATCAGCTCATCATTCGGCTCTACAGAAGCAATGACAGTCATCAAAGGTAGGTGTGTTGGAGCAGGATTGGATTGAAAAAATGCAGAACAGTGTGCCCTGAGGGCCAGGGTGGGGAACTCTTTTTATAACAATTTCACACAACTCTGGTTGTAAACAGGCACTTTGGACACAAACCAAATGAATTTAATACCAATAAATGTGTTATTGTTGCATCATTTAATTTCAACCACAAAGTAGATGCTTGTCCTGTTGAAAATGTTGGCACAAAGGGACTTTTCTTCAGAAATATTTATGCATTGATCTGAAGCACCAAAAGGACAACGTTTAGTGCAGATAATCATTCATCATACTCAGAAAAATCCATTGATCCAAGTAGTTTTAGAAAAATAAAAAAAAACAAGTGTCCCCCTGTTCTTCAGGAATCATCAAAGTCTTAATATTAAATTCAAATGTAATGCTAGAAAACAACATTTCTTTCAAATTCATGAGGATGAATTTTGGCTTGTAGCAGCTGAAGGTGATTTTTTTTACAGTGCAGCAGCAGAGCAGCACTGTCACACTTCATCAAATCTCCATCACCAATGATAATGTGACCCGGCCAGCTCAGCACCGTCGGTCCCTGCAGCCCAGAATATTGGCAAGTGTCAGATAGCCAATAGATTTATGTATGCAAATCAGGCCGATCGATGGCGTCTGCCACGGCCTGAGATCTACAACCGCGCAGCATCGCAGGGAATATTTCCTGTCAAATAAAATCCAGCAGAGCAGAGGGAGACGGAAAAAACTTAATATGAAAGGAAAATGATTTGAAGAAGAAGAGAGGAAAAGTGGGGATATGATGAAGAAGGCTCGCTGTCAAGAAGACGGCCAATCATCTGAGAGAATAAATCAGCAGGTCAGGGATGTCGTTGGAGGAGAGAAGAGACTACAGGACGAGGTTTTCCAGTCACATCCAAAAGGCTTTGCTGTCGTCACGGTGACCAGTTCAGCAAGAAGATACTTCACAATCATCAATGCAGAAAATATGAACAAAATCTAGAAAAACACTTGAAAACGTTTCAAATATGATAAAAAAATAAAAATGTAATCTGATAGATTGCTGTTTTAGAAAATAGATGTGTGATCAAATTTATTAATTTATGGAGGAAAAAAACAACAATATCCACAAAAATGTAGAAAACAAATCATTTCTTATTTGGTAATAAAGTTTAGATTTCAAAAGTTACCAAAATGTAATAAATAGCTTTTATATTGAAAGAAAAATGTTTCCTCTCTATGATTTTGCCCGTATTGGACAGTGAAAAGAAGATAAAAAAGTGTGTTTTTAAAGTAACTTTAGGTTAAATTGTGACATTTTTAGTCAAATCCTTGATTAAGTTTGATTTAAGAAATGTCTAATAACTAATAAAAATACAATTGGAGTCATTTGTCGTGTAATCTGCATATTTAAAAACAATCATACATGATTGTTTCTTTTCCTTTTAGACTGAAGTTAACTAAAATAAAACATAAATCACACACAGACATGAAAAAATGTCTATGTCTATATAATGTAAACACAGTGTCTTGCAAAAATATTCATACCCCTTAAAATCCTCCACATTTTATCACATTATGACCACAAACATAAATATATTTAATTGGATTTTTATGTGAAAGTCCAACACAAAGGGACAGACACTTGTGAAAAGAAAGAAAATGATACAAGAGTTCAATTTTCATTTACAAGTAAAAAACTGAAAGTGCAGTGTATAAAAGTATTCATCCCCTTTTCTCTGAGTTCATCCAATTGTCTTCAGAAGTTTCTTGATGATTGGTGACTGATCAAATGTTGACTTCATGACATCATAGAGTTCACCTGTGCGTCATTTAATCTCAGTAAACAAATCCAGCTGTTTAGTGACAGTCTCTGTGGTTTGTCAAGAGAATATATTTATGTTTGTGGTCATAATGTAAGAAAATATGACTACTTCTGCAGGCCACTGTCAGTGCTTGTTTGTTTGTTTTATTTGTGATTCAATTTTTATCTTTTATTATCAGTGTTATCTGTTATCAGTTGAATAGACATTTATAAATATGTTTTAACAGTTTTGAGTTTATTTTAGGACTGTCAAATTAAAAGTCACATAAGACATCCAGCTGTGGGAGTGTCACACCCCTGCGAAAGGCCAAGCTCAGCAGAAGGTGAGGGGTTGGCGAGGAAGAGGAGGAGGCAGCCGCTGTGTCAGCGGCACCCCCTCGGGAGGCGGCCGTCAAACGGAAAGGTTGTGGCACATCTGCATAATCGTTAGCGCGGTGACAGAAAGTCGTTCTGGGAAACAATCAATGCTATTTTAAAGAACTTTACAAAAACACAACGACACAAAAAGCCCTCAGCTGTCCCCAACAAGATTTAGTGTCTCGTCCCAGCGAACGGCAGCGCTGGCAGTTTTACTCGAGGCTGGGGGGGCCTCTGGGCTCTCAGAGACAAACAGAGAGAGCCGAAGACGCAGACAAATCCTGACCTGCTGAGGCTTTTACAAGCTGCTTGGAGGGGCTCCTGTTCCAGTTCCAGTTTTTCACAAGCAGCCCAAAACAATTGATGGCGGAGCAGGTCAAGGTCAAACTGGGAAAACACAGCTTCATAATTTCCCCTTAAAGACCCACATGATGAAAGTAAGTTTTTGTGTTTGTTCTTGTGGCATTTTTCCCATGATGGAGGATGTGTGCAGAGAAAATGTAACTCAAAATTGCATTTCTGAGTATTTCTTTAATTAAATGGTTGTGAATCAGGAGCAGTCCAGGGTCAGTTTAAAAAGAGCAAGTAAATGGCAAAGAAAATAAGCAGATCTGCTGGGAGGGCCACAAGCTCCCTGCTCCGCTCTGTTCTGATGCATCCACCTGCAGACACATAGATCCATGAACGTCTTTGTTTCCCTCGTCTGAACCGGAATTTGTATAAAACTGAACTGCTGGATAGCTCTGACGTCGCTCGCTACTTTTGTTGCACCAATAATGTTAGATTGTGGAAGTGAGGGGCTGTAAGCTAGTGGGAAAGAGTGTAAAGAGAGTTCAGACAGGGAAGGGGGCCAGGTTACTCTGCGCCATTGTTCCCACACACAACTCAGAGGTGAATTTCCAATGAACTCCTGCCGCTTTGCAGAAACTGTCCTAGTAAATGACACTGGCTTGTTTCTTATTTATTTAGTCTAAAATGTTCCATCTGTCTGCAATTGTCTCTAGAAAAATGATTTTATCCAGAGCAGATAAGGCTACAGATTCCTTACGATTGCCCCCACCCCACGCCCAAACACACACACCATTTTCAAACCAGCTAGGAACAAACACGAAAGGGCAGTCGGCCTGTGATCGAAGGATTGCAGGTTCGATTCCCGCTATGCCTGCCCATGTGTCGAAGTGTCCTTGGGCAAGACTCTAAACCCCACATTGCCTCTGATGGAAGGTTGGCGCCAGTGTTCGGCAGCGGAGCCGCCATCAGTGTGTGAATGTGTGTGTGAGTGTAAAGCGCTTTGGGCCTTTAATGAAGGTAGAAAAGCGCTATATAAGTAAACACCATTTACCATTGTTTAATGCATCAGTACAACCTGTGACTTTTATCTGTGACTGCAGAGAAACAGCCATCAAACTCATCACGGTCCACATGTGTTACTACTGGCTGTCACAACAGAGAAACTCCAAATTCAAGCATCCAATTTCCTCTGGATCAAGGCAGAAAATGGTAAATCGCCACAGTCAAACGGCAAGGGTGTCCAGCTACAGATGCCAGCAGACTGTAGTGAACATGTTGTGTCCAGTTGGCCTGTTAAATATTTTATGTGTCTGAAAAACGTTACATGTAAGGATGGGTATCGGTTGGGTTTTTTGTCCAACTGCAATGCCAATCTGTTTCTTTCGTAAAGGGGTGCTGGAACCATGGGTTGTTTTTATTTTAACCATAATCATACAACAAAAAACACAAAGTTTTTCTCAAAAACCATCATCATGTTCCTGCACAGGCTGAATATGCCTGTGCTGTTAGTTTCTTTCTGTCAGTCTTTGGTATCCTCACCCACACAATGTGGATGATAAAGTATTATTGCAATATTCATGCTTTTGATGCTCCTTGTATTGTTGTAATATGAATGTTTTGGTATTTTGTCAAGAATACATCTTAATAAAAAGTCACCTAATAACACAGCAACCTCCTCCTCTGTGCGCATTCCCGCGCATGTGCAAAACTGGCCGGCACAGGTCATGCATAGCCGGTTGTTACTGCACATGTCCAAGTTCTTTCTTCTTCTATTATTACATTTAACTGCGGTTTACTCCCCAGTGTATAATTATAGCGTCACCTACTGACCAAACTAAATAGTTATTTTGTAGTGGCGGCGAGTCATTGGAAATTGTGTTTGTGTATTTGCTTTGATTCAGCAATATGAGTATGTTTATGCTTCAGATACAAATTGTTGTTATATATAAAGCATTTTAAAAATATGTTGGTGTACTTTCTCAATGGAAAAGAAAAGACTAAGATCTGAAAATGTTTCGAAATAACTTTGACTTGTTTGTAATCTCCATTGTCCAATTTGAACTTGCTGAACTTATTTCAGATTTAAGATTAAGATTTAACAGATTTAAGTACATTCATTCGTGTAAAGGCAGTCAACACCATGTTTTCATTTCAACAAGTTTACTGTAGCAATGCAGAACACAACAAACAACAAAAAGGGCAAAGTAAAGGACAAAAACAAAAATGTAAAATATCTACCAAAAATACCAAGAGCACAGAAATATATACTACAAAATAATATGTGGCAATAAGAACAACATCAATAATAGTAGTAACAATTCCACTACTACTGCTAATAATAACAACAACATTGATACAAGAATAATAACAATAAACTACTAATGTGTTTACAATAGTGGCTGCAGTAACCTGGGGGCATATCATCAGAGTAAGAGCCTCTCAGTGACATTTCCCGCGCGTGCAGGGTAAAGGGTGAAGGTCTTGCTTCCAGGTACTGGTCGGGCTGTGATAGGCACCGCCTTTGCCCATCTGTGGCAGACATTGCAGATCTTTTGTCAGGAGACTGCTCTCTGTCTCCCCCTCTGGCCGCCACAGCTGCTTCTCATCACCACTAACCCTCAACAGTATGGCTAGGCCTGAGCACCTAGCCTGGCCCAGCGCAAAGTATTGTTTTGTTTTATTTCTTCCTGCAATTGTGAGCATGCCCTATTCTGCCCCATTCTGCCCTATTCTGCCCATTCTTCCCTATTCCACCCTATTCTGCCTTATTCTGCCCATTCTTCCCCATTCTGCCCATTCTTCCCTATTCTGCCCTATTCTGCCTTATTCTGCCCCATTCTGCCCATTCTTCCCTATTCTGCCTTATTCTGCCCCATTCTGCCCATTCTTCCCTATTCTGCCCCATTCTGCCCATTCTTCCCTATTCTGCCTTATTCTGCCCCATTCTGCCCATTCTTCCCCATTCTGCGTCATTCTGCCCATTCTTCTGTATTCTGCCCTATTGTGCTTTATTCTGCCCATTCTTCCCTATTCTGCCCCATTCTGCCCATTCTTCCCTATTCTGCCCCATTTTGCCCATTCTTCCCTATTCTGCCCCATTCTGCGTCATTCTGCCCATTCTTCCCTATTCTGCCCCATTCTGCCCATTCTTCCCCATTCTTCCGTATTCTGCCCTATTCTGCCTTATTCTGCCCATTCTGCCCCATTCTGCGTCATTCTGCCCATTCTTCCGTATTCTGCCCTATTCTGCCTTATTCTGCCCATTCTTCCCTATTCTGCCCCATTTTGCCCATTCTTCCCTATTCTGCCCCATTCTGCCCATTCTTCCCTATTCTGCCCCATTCTGCCCATTCTGCCCATTCTGCGTCATTCTGCCCATTCTTCCGTATTCGGCCTATTGTGCTTTATTCTGCCCATTCTTCCCTATTCTGCCCCATTCTGCCCATTCTTCCGTATTCGGCCTATTGTGCTTTATTCTGCCCATTCTTCCCTATTCTGCCCCATTCTGCCCATTCTTCCCTATTCTGCCCCATTTTGCCCATTCTGCCCTATTCTGCCCCATTCTGCGTCATTCTGCCCATTCTTCCGTATTCTGCCCTATTCTGCCCCATTCTGCCCATTCTTCCCTATTCTGCCCCATTCTGCCCATTCTTCCCTATTCTGCCTTATTCTGCCCCATTCTGCCCATTCTTCCCTATTCTGCCCTATTCTGCCCCATTCTGCGTCATTCTGCCCATTCTTCCGTATTCTGCCCTATTCTGCCTTATTCTGCCCATTCTTCCCTATTCTGCCCCATTCTGCGTCATTCTGCCCATTCTTCCCTATTCTGCCCTATTCTGCCTTATTCTGCCCCATTCTGCCCATTCTTCCCTATTCTGCCCCATTCTGCCCATTCTTCCCTATTCTGCCTTATTCTGCCCCATTTTGCCCATTCTTCCCTATTCTGCCCTATTCTGCCCCATTCTGCGTCATTCTGCCCATTCTTCCGTATTCTGCCCTATTTCTGCTTATTCTGCCCATTCTTCCCTATTCTACCCCATTCTGCCCATTCTTCCCTATTCTGCCCCATTCTGCCCACTCTTCCCTATTCTGCCCTATTCTGCCCCATTCTGCATCATTCTGCCCATTCTTCCGTTATTCTGCCCTATTCTGCCTTATTCTGCCCCATTCTTCCCCTATTCTGCCCCATTCTTCCCTATTCTGCCCGATTCTGCCCACTCTTCCCTATTCTGCCCTATTCTGCCCCATCTGCGTCATTCTGCCCATTCTTCCGTTATTCTGCCCCATTTTGCCCATTCTTCCCTATTCTGCCCCCATTCTGCCCATTCTTCCCTATTCTGCCCCATTCTGCGTCATCTGCCCATTCTTCCGTATTTCGGCCGATTGTGCTTTATTCTGCCCATTCTTCCCTATTCTGCCCCATTCTGCCCATTCTTCCCCTATTCTGCCCCATTTTGCCCCATTCTGCCCCTATTCTGCCCCATTCTGCGTCATTCTGCCCATTCTTCCGTATTCTGCCCTATTCTGCCTTATTCTTGCCCCATTCTGCCCCATTCTTCCCTATTCTGCCCCATTCTGCCCCCTTCTTCCCTATTCTGCCTTATTCTGCCCCATTCTGCCCATTCTTCCCTATTCTGCCCCTATTCTGCCCCATTCTGCGTCATTCTGCCCATCTCTCCGTATTCTGCCCGTATTCTGCCTTATTCTGCCCATTCTTCCCTATTCTGCCCCCATTCTGCGTCATTCTGCCCATTCTCCCTATTCTGCCCCTATTCTGCCTTATTCTGCCCCATTCTGCCCATTCTTCCCTATTCTGCCCCCATTCTGCCCATTCTTCCCTATTCTGCCTTATTCTGCCCCATTTTGCCCATTCTTCCCTATTCTGCCCTATTCTGCCCCATTCTGCATCATTCTGCCCATTCTTCTGTATTCTGCCCTATTCTGCCTTATTCTGCCCATTTCTTCCCTATTCTGCCCATTCTTCCCTATTCTGCCCCATTCTGCCCACTCTTCCCTATTCTGCCCTATTCTGCCCCCATTCTGCGTCATTCTGCCCATTCTTCCGTATTCTGCCCTATTCTGCCTTATTCTGCCCATTCTTCCCTATTCTGCCCCATTCTGCCCATTCTTCCCTATTCTGCCCCATTCTGCGTCATTCTGCCCATTCTTCCCTATTCTGCCCTATTCTGCCCCATTCTGCCCTAGTCTGCCTTATTCTGCCCCATTCTGCCCATTCTTCCCTATTCTGCCCCATTTGCCCATTCTGCCCCATTCTGCGTCATTCTGCCCATTCTTCCGTATTCGGCCTATTGTGCTTTATTCTGCCCATTCTTCCCTATTCTGCCCCATTCTGCCCTATTCTTCCCTATTCTGCCCCATTTTGCCCATTCTGCCCTATTCTGCCCCATTCTGCGTCATTCTGCCATTCTTCCGTATTCTGCCCTATTCTGCCTTATTCTGCCCCATTCTGCCCATTCTTCCCTATTCTGCCCATTCTTCCCTATTCTGCCTTATTCTTGCCCCATTCTGCCCATTCTTCCCATATTCTGCCCTATTCTGCCCCCATTCTGCGGTCATTCTGCCCATTCTTCCGTCTATTCTGCCCTATTCTGCCTTATTCTGCCCATTCTTCCCTATTTCTGCCCCATTCTGCGTCATTCTGCCCATTCTTCCCTATTCTGCCCCTATCTGCCTTATTCTGCCCCATTCTGCCCATTCTTCCCTATTCTGCCCACATTCTGCCAATTCTTCCCTATTCTGCCTTATTCTGCCCCCATTTTGCCCATTCTTCCCTATTCTTCCCTATTCTGCCCCATTCTGCGTCATTCTGCCCATTCTTCCGTATTCTGCCCTATTCTGCCTTATTCTGCCCATTCTTCCCTATTCTGCCCCATTCTGCCCATTCTTCCCTATTCTGCCCCATTCTGCCCACTCTTCCCTATTCTGCCCTATTCTGCCCCATTCTGCGTCATTCTGCCCATTCTTCCGTGTTCTGCCCTATTCTGCCTTATTCTGCCCATTCTTCCCTATTCTGCCCCATTTTGCCCATTCTTCCCTATTCTGCCCCATTCTGCGTCATTCTGCCCATTCTTCCCTATTCTGCCCTATTCTGCCTTATTCTGCCCCATTCTGCCCCATTCTGCCCTATTCTGCCCCATTCGTTGCCGACCTGACTCCGGATCCCGCACCTGCCGCGATTCTTGTCTGCTTTTGACCATCGTCTGCTTCAACCTCCAACAACTCCATGGCGAGTCTGACTCTCGCCTGCCTGTCCACCGTCTGCCTGACCAACACCTCACCCCTTTATTTGCGAATGAACACTGCAAAAGGATTTATCTGCCTCTGACTCACATTGTTGCAGACAACACGGAGGAACCAAATTCAAGGCAGATGGTCAAGTGGACACGACAAAGATCTATGGCAGCAGTGCTTTTGGATTGACTGCCATAATTTGACTCCCAAAACGTCATGTTCTTAAAGGGTCTGTGGAAGAGCAGTTATGACTTCAACCCCTTCTTCCCGGAATCACACAAACTAGTTCTACCAGTGTGTTTCAGAAATGAGAACGCCTCTCAGATCAAGGCCGGATCTAGGCATGGGTAAGATGCAGGGACTGCCCCCCTAAACATGACGCCATGCAACATTCTAAATTTCAAAGTTATTTACACAAATGGAGCGCTCTCTACTTTCTCTTGCTCAAAGTAGCTGCTTGTCTCACTCGGTCACAGACGGGCCTGTCAGCAGAGTTCAGCTGCTGTTTATCGCTGAAATCATTTATTCTCTCATCATCTCTATTTCTCTCTTTGTTATTGTTTGGACTAAATCGAGAAACAAGTGGATTTCTGGACAGCTGGGTCAGACGGGGGGGCTGTGTCGAGAAGGAGCGCGAGTCGGCCTTAGTCTTCATAAACGCTCCTGCCGTTCTGCATATCAATGAAGTGACGTTCTTCATGGTAAGGATGGTGATTTGCTGACGGTTTTCCTTTTATATTGATTTATTCTTGTTACCCACATGTTCTTCTGAGCGTCTCTGTGCTGCACCATGAAACGTGTTCAGGACTGGTGGTGGAGGACCCAAAAGGCAGGAGGCCAGTGTTGTGACAGCAACTTAAAGCATTTAATACATAAACTGAAGCATGACAAAAACCATGGAGATAAACAAAGCAGATGACCTGAAAACCACACACTTAATCACACTGAGGTTGATGAACTAAATGAGGACAGCTGTGATGAACCTGAAACTGGTGTGACTGACAAAGAGCAACTCAGAACATGGACAAAACAACAAAAGCCGCACTCCCACTGATCCTGTTTAGCTTGTGTAGCATTTTCATCATCATTTTGTCTCAGGATTGTTTGTACTGTCACAAAGCCCTAACCTCCGGGACAGGGTGGCGTGTGGAACGCTGGATTAAATGTGAGCGGTTTTAAATTATTTTAAACAATTTTAGCATTTTATATGTTTAGTTATCAACTGTGTTTTAATGTAAATTGTGTTTTTTTAGAAGCTCAGTGTGGTGATTAAGCCCCAGCTGTCAGCGATAGCAGAAAGGTCGGATTGAAGACCTCTTTCCTCCCTCATTTTTGATGTACGTTTTTCACATGTACTTTGCGATCTGTTTCCAGGATGAGTTGGTTGTGTTTTTAATCTGCCACTATTTTTATACCACTATATTTTTACTTAAACTTTTAGTGTATTTTAATGTGCCACTAATTTATTAACCAATTATAAATCTTGTTAATCCTGGGCCTTTTCAGAGCCAACAATTCAAAACAGTAGTTTCATGCGTAAATTCTCAAGCTGTTCTTAAGTGTTTGTTTTTACTTGCAGTGTCACCCCTTTGTATTTTTGTGATTTGCTTTATCTGGGCCAGTTGCATATAGTTGTTGTGTTTTACAGCTCTGAGTTTTTAACTGACAAACCACTGTTGATTGTGTGCCTCATGTCTGGCCAAATAAACTTTAATCTGCTACAGCGTTCTCCAGTTAATTCTGGACACCTGCTCTTTCACTGTGCAGTCTCATTCTTTGCGTTTACCTTTTGTGACCGCTCCAAGTAAATAAAGTGACAAAAATACATGAAAAATTAAATTAAAAAAACAAGACACAAAAACTAAACCAAATATAAACTTAAAAGTAAGTACTTAAGTAAGTACAAAATAAATAAAAATAAAGATGTTAAAACAAAAATGATGGGAAAATAGACAGCCTTAAATAAATAAATTAATAAGGACAGAGATTTAAAAATAAATACATTTATTTTAAAGAATGTAGTTTCAACAGGGCGTGAGCCAGTGTCCCATTCGTGTTGGTCCCAAAGTGTCAGGAATGTCATTCTACATAAAACCTTGAAGACAAATCAAGTGGATCACAGGAGACAATAGTTGTAGCACTGTTAGCATAGTTTTTATGTATTTAGTGGCTTTGAAACCCCAGTTTCTCAGTATAGCAAAACTTGCCCCCCCCCTTAAAATTCTATCCAGGGAGCCAACCAGGGATGGCTAGATCCGGCCCTGTGTCCGATGTCTCCTCAATACTTCGGAAAAACTAGGTCTGCTTGATCATTTTTTCTCACTACTTTGGAGTCAACCTTGATGAAACAGAATTTTATTTATCACAATATCAGTCCACAACGTTTACAAAACCAACGGAGTGAAAACATGAACCGGCTACTTTAGCTTTAAAGGTCAGGGGTTACACAAATCTGTTTTTAGGGGGGAGGTGGGGGCGGCTGCATCATTTTAGAGACAAGAAATGGTTGAAAGTAACAAAAAAGGTTAGAATCAAGCTTGAAAAGTTTCCTGAGAAAATGTGTGTAAATGGAGACATGAAGCTGGTCATTTTAAAGGAAGCTGAAATGATGTTCACAGGAAAGTTAGCAGAAAACCAGGGCAAACATGACGAGATTTAAGGAGAGAGACTAAAGCAGAACAGGATATTTACTGTGAAATGTACCAAGTTAAATAGCAGAGACAGAATTATTTAAAGAAAGTCCATTGTGGCAAAAACTGTCCTTAAGCTAACAGAGGTGCTGGTTTGAACACTTTCTCGCTCTGACGTTTGACAGAATAGCCGTTGTCATGATCCTTTCAGATGACAAATACCGGTACATTTTTTTTAAGTCTCTTCACAATAAAAATAGTTTTATTTAGATGATAATTTCTGTGCAAGCCTTAAAGCATGCAGTAGTTTGTTTTCACAAAAATGTTTCCCTCTCAAACTCATGGTTTTATTTTCGTAACTTCCTCCTTTCGCGCGTTTGGTGTTGGCATCATGAACTAGCATCCCATCATGTGATAGAAAATGGAGTCTGGCTGATTAAACCGTCATGGAGCCTCAAAAAAAGTCTGAAAATCTTGTCCAAAGACAAGCTAACAGGCTTTTATTATGAAAAACCAGATGAGGCAGAAAAATTAAGAAATTCATCAAATGAAAAGAAAAAAAGAAGCGTGACTAGAGGGAAAGTAACAGGATGCAGAAGCGGAGAGGAGGAGCAGAGGCCGAGAGGATCCTCCATCAGGAGATAAGAGGCAGAAACAGATGAATCCAGTTGGCTGGCGAGCTTCTCCCAGCTCTTATCTGCCCCCACTCCCTGAACTTGCTGCACATTTCATAGAAATTTGCGAAATCAGGAAAGCTGTGTGTCGCATCATCGATCACTGAACCCCCCCACGCCACCAAAACACAACTGACACTTTCTGAAAGTTTTCTCCACCCGTGTGCTGCTGCAGCATCGCAGCCTCCGCCTGCCGCAAAGGTCAGCTCAGCTGTTTCAGAGAGTTTCAGGTTCAAAACCAGCAAATTCCCTCATAAATCACAGCAGCAGGAAACAGGAGGAAGTCTGAGAGTTTGATGGAAAGTTTGACAGAAAGGAGTGAAACAGAAAAACAGCAGCAGAGGGCAGAGCTCTGAGGACTTTAATCGCCTTTGTGAGCTGCTGGAAAATACGATGTTTTTGGGGATACAAGTTTAGTTTCTGCTGATTTATTTAACCCAATACAAGCAGAACAAAAATTGTCATGAAGCTGCAAGAACCTCAAGCTTGATCACTTTCACGTCACCAAAATGTGGTCGTGATGCTTTCTCCAATTACTTCTCAAAGTTTCTGAGCTGAATTTCACTAACTAAACACTGTTCTGTTCTTGTTGTGCGCCCCGCGTTTGCACAAGGGAACAGCCAGCTCAACTCCCTGCTTCACAGACATTTTTATTTCGCTGACAATGGAGTAAAACTACAAAACAGAAAATGGTATTTAGAAGTTCACACATGTAGAATTGATAAACACTGACTGCAGCCAGGCTCCCTTCTCACCAGCCGAAAGTCCACACAGTGCTTTTATGGCTGCCTCCATCAGCTTAGGTCCAATGGAGGCCACACCCTCCAGCACCACACCTGAAACAAATTAAAGACGAGACACACAAACCCACAAAGATCCACAAAAAACAAAGAGGTCCCACTCTGACAGAAAAAAAAAAGTACACAATATAAAGAAAACAAATCCAAATATGGCTGGGGCCGTAACACTTTGCAAGTTACAAGTAAGTCTCTGTCTTTGAAGTCTTTGTCCTCAAGTCCAAGTCGAATCTCCAGTCAAGGTCTAACCAGCTTCAAGTCACCTCCAAGACAAGTCAGTGAATGTTGTAAATCCTTTCAACAGCAGAGTGATATTACTTACACAGACTATGTGTGCTTTTAGAAACTGCATTTATTTACCAACATTTTGAAAGCATATTAGCATCTGCAAGCATCACAGCTCATGCACTCCACCTCCAAAAATCCAAAATGATTTCTCTTTCACAAAAGCCCAGTTTACCACGGTTACAACTGTGGTTACCTGGAGAACGAAGGGAACCCGTGTAAAGTCTGGATATGAAACCTCCTCACTACAGACCAGTGATGTGCAGTTAAGTTGATTGCTGATGAGGCCCTGACTCTTTCAGAGTCAGACGTACAAACTTATGAACCCAAATAGATTTACCAACTACTGGCTGTGTTTCATATCTCATGTCAGCAACTGTTTATAAACCCTACAGAAGCACATTAGACAAAGGACGAAGGTCAAATGTATAGCGGCTCACAGCGCCGGTCAACGGTAATGAGGAGCCTGAAGGTGCACCCACACCAAACGCGATTCGCGTGGCCTGCCCCTTTCTTTCCGTGAATTCACTACTCGCCAGGTGGCCTAAAGTGTTCTCTAAGCTCACCGCCTCGTTGGCGTGTGGGTGGAGCTAGCAGCTGATGTTGTTGATCACTACATGAAGCTTTGTCTGAATTTCATTTACAATGCCTGGAAGGTCATGATGATGTTTAGAGATCAGGTTTTTCTTTTTCAAAGATGATCACGTGATCCCGTCTCCATGTTTCCATCACAGGCCATCAAAAATAAATTAACAAATATGTTTTTAAAAAAAAGTACAATTCAGTGATCAAAGAGCAAAACAAAAGTAAAAAAAAAAAATCTACATTCGGGAGAGGTTGCCACGTCTATACCTTTGACTGGGCTCTTTACCAAAACACAACACCACAAAGCACAGCAATATGAGCAAACCAGAAAAACTTCATGCAGGAGCTCCACCCACCAACCAAGACTCAAGTCCTTCAAAACAACAACAATCTATTAAAATAAAACTAAAGCTGTTCTGGAAAACCATGTCAACATGGATCCTGGTGATGGCTCCATGACGCCTTCCTGGAGGTTTTGTTTCTTTAGTCTCAACCTAAGAAGAAAGGATTTAAAAACTGGAACAGCTTCATCAAATCTACAACCATTTATGGCTTTTTGAGGGATGCAGCAGGTCGAATGGATCCACAACTGCATAGATGCTAAAAATGTTGCCAGAGGTTTGATCATTACAGTAAACTGCATCTTCCAACTCAGCAGATTGTTATGCATTTTGATACAGGCTTTTGCACAGAACATGAAAAGTTCAAACTGTCTGTCCACAGTGTAATAAATAACTCTGAAAAGCAGGAGACAACTCCACTAAACTACAGTTAAAATAAAATCTAAAGATGAGAGACATGATTGTTTCCACAGCAGCTCCACTAGAGGTCAGTAGAGAGCAGAGGTTGAACCGCGGCCTGCCTGGCTCATGAGCATATTCAGACTAATGATTCATATTCTCCATCTAAATGTGTCTGCTCTTTGTCATGGTGCCTTCTTGGTTCTGTGGTCCAGAGTCCTCCACAGAAAGTCACGTGCATGCAGACTCTGACCATCGCTCACCTGCGTGTTTCTGTGCACGTGGAAGAGCTGTGCATGACAAACTGGTCCAATTTCAGGCGTGTCGCAGTGCTCACTGCTTTGAGATTTGTCTCCCTCTTGTTATCCTTCCTCCTCCTCCTCATCTTCTTTTAGCCCCCCCTCAGATTTGAATCGGCGTGGGGCAGCGCTCCCCGCCTTTGACAGCACTAAATAATTACAGTTCGGCCTCCCCAGCTCTCTTATATTAGGCCTGTTATCAGCCTGCTGAGGGTGGGGGGTACTTCATCAACCGAGGTCATTGTTTCCTGACCACAACAACAGCTACATTTGGAGATATGATAAATAAAAAGCTGCAACAACACTGTTATCTACTGCCCCCCCACCCATCTGTGTTTGCAGAGAAAGCTGGCAGAGTCTGCTGATGAGCTGAAATAATAAAGTCTGCATGATTCTGCAGATTCTCAGCTGTTATGTAAACATTTCTGTGTCCCCCCAACTTCTTCAAAAAGCGGTGTGTTTGAAAGGTGGTGGAGGGGTAGTAAATACACCCCTTCATTATTCTAAAGGGCTGCAGACAGAGGCGCCGCTCTGGTAATAGATGCACCTACATTATCCTGTAGTGGCGGGGAAATTGAGGGGTTGGGGGGTTGAACAGAGCAGATGCTACTGCATTATTCTACAGCAGACTGATAGTGGCGAGGTCGAGGGGGGGCATGTAAAAATAAATGCACCCACATTATTCTGGGCTCACACGAGAGGCAGAGGTGAGCGCCCAAAACAGATGCAGACACATTATTCTAAAGGAGAGGAACAGGTTCAGAGGCTGGAAAACTGTATGCACTATTCATCTTCAGTTAAAGTGATGGCGGGGGGGTTAAGGAGGCAGCTTTACCTACATTAGTCTCACAGGCTGCAGTCAGCCAAGTGCTGGAGAAAAGGAACTGTGGGCGGGGCTTTCAGAAGAAAGGCGAGAGGCATCATAAGACATTAGGAAACAGATGAAAAAAACGTCTACAGTTCGGTTATATCTGTAACTACACGACCATCAGTTCAAATTAAAATTTGAAAGGCAAAATCATTCCATTTCTAACCTGTTGACACCATTGACTGTATAAGAGAACTGGACTGAGCGAGTGTGATGTCACCCAAAGAAAACAACAAGACTGAGGTCAAATGCTGATGCATAGTATATTCTGAACAAGTTACACTTTGGGAAAATAAAAGCCCAACTACACTTGGGCTCATCTGTACGCACAGTCTGGACTCTGAAACTCATTCTCTTCAGCAGCGGCTGGGGTGGGCTTACTGAGCCCCCAGCTCAGCCGCCAAGTGTTGAAGTTCACCCTGGTGGAGGGTTGCGTCGCTTCACCTTGGTGTGGGGGCAGGTCTCAGACTGTGGTTTCAGCTTACGGGCTGAACAGCAGTTCGGATTATCCGGCTTTCCTGGTGCCTCTCAAAAGGGTACTGGAAAGTGCACCAACGGGAACGTCAACGCCCAAGTGGGCAACGACCAGTAGCACCTGGAGTGGCGTGATTGGTAGGAACGGCTTCCCTGATCTGAACCCGACTGATGTTTTGTTGTTGGACTTCTGTGCTCGTCATAGTTTGTCCATAACAAACACCATGTTTGAGCACAAGGGTGTCCATCAATACACATTACATCAGGACACCCTCGGGAGGAGATCGAGGATAGTCGTTTCAGGCGACCTTCAGCCGTGTGTTTTGGACACTCTGGTAAACAGAGGGGCAGAGCTGTCCACTGATCACTACCTGGTGGTGAGTTGGATTCGTTGGCGGGGAAGGAAGCCAGAAAGACGTGGCAAACCCAAACGTACTGTGAGAGTCTGCTGGGAACATCTGGCTGAGTCCTCCGTCAGGGAGTTCTTTAACTCCCACATCCAGGAGAGTTTCAAACAGGTACCGAGGGAGGCTGGTAACATTGAGTCTGAATGGACCATGTTCTCCACCTCCATTGTCTCTGCTGCTGTTCAGAGCAGTGGTCACAAGGTCTCTGGTGCAACCCCCGAACCCGTTGGTGGACACTGGAAGTAAGGGATGCCATCAAGCTGAAGAAGGAGTCCTATCAGGTCTGGCTGGCTTGTGGGACTCCAGAGGCAGCTGACAGGTATCGGCAGTCTAAGCGAGCTGTGGCTCAGGCTGTAGTGGAGGCAAAAACTCTTTAAATTGCATAATAGGTCCTCATAAAGGTATACATAGGTATATATAGGTCCTCTATCATGAGAAAAATGCTACAAGAACATGTTAAAAATACCAAAGACATCATTTTCATTGGAGTGGGTCTTCAAACACCAAGTTTTTATCTCATTTATCATTATTGTGTTTTGAATAAAGGGCTTCATGTTTACAGTTTGTTAGTTAATCATTTTCAAGTCATTAATGCTGATATTGACAGCAATTCAAAGGAAAGTGACCATATAAAACTGTTGAGTTAAATGCAATGTGAGCGCGCCAAACCTTAGTGCTGGTGCACCTAAGAAAAAAAGTGAGGCGCACCGCTGCAATCAGTGCAAACATTTAGTCTAGAGCCCTGCATATACCATCTTATCACTCTGTACACCACACTAACATTACTCCAGAAGAGAAACAGAGACAACAACTATGTGTTAGAGCAGAAACTGCCATTACAGCCCTCAAGTAAAGCGTTGAGCAATTGCCTTCTTGATGTTTTGCTCTGACAAAAATTATGTTTTTGGTGTTTCAACATGTTCTGGTAGCATTTTTCTTAAACTCAATTTTAAAGGTTTTAAGAATGCCACTAAAACTGTTATCAATTCACTTTCACCCAAATAAATCAACTTTCTGCAAAAATTAAAGACATGAACTAACACTAAACGCACATACGTTACTTACAGAAGACAACAAATAGCAGAGAAACCACAGCACTCAAAAGCTTTAGCAGAATGGAACTCAATGGATTTTTTTTCAGTCAGTTGAACTGAATTTCAGAGAAATTCAAACATTTAAATGAACTAAAAAAAATCCAAATGTTTTCATCATCTCGCATGTTTCCTGATCTAAATTTTGAAAGAAAGAGTCTTGGAGGCAGGTTGATGACATTCATTCCTTTATTAAAGTTGCCTTTCATCAGCTCTGCTGCAGGAATGTCACATTCAAAATAAAAAAAAAATCACATTGCAAATCAAAGTCAAATCAGAACGAGAACCACAAAAGATAAATATCTTCAAAAAGGCAAAACTCAGCGATGAAGAAGACCGAAGGGAGACAGAGTAAACAACTGAACATCAAAATCAGTTGAAGTTAATGTTCAGCTTTGATAGAATATGAAAAAAATGTTATTTTTCTTAAAAAGTAAAAAGTTCTTTAAGGTGGAAATGTTGAAATCAAGAAAGATGCTCCCCTTGTCACATGACCCCCAGCCACCCCTCCCATTCAGTAATGAGTCATCCTCCGGTCTGGATCTGAGCAGGAAAAGACTGCGGACTGATGATGATTGCTACTGTAATGGAAAAGAAGGGGAAATAAAGTAACTCGCTGTTATACAGTAACACAATGCTGGCTTATATTTTGAAAGGAAGTATGGAGAGTAATGAGCTGATAGAAGGGAAAAAAACAGATAAAGAAGATAATGAGGCTTCAAGTCTTTCATTCCTAACTGTGGAGCTGTGAGATGTTCTGGGGTAAAAGTTGAAGACACGTGAAACAGTCACTCAGAGAACACTAGGCCTCTGTTGCCGGGCAAAAAATCCAAAGTTCAAGCTTGAGGTTTAAGAAGTTTGCTGAGTAACTGGAAGTTTTTTTACCGCTCTTCTGCCAGTGCTCATGGGTAATGTAGTAGTTAGAAGAGCTGCTTGAGGAAAAGCTGTGAAAATCATGTGTGAAATGACACTTAAGACGGTTCAAATTATTTCAGTAAAATAAACGATTTGGTCGATTGAACACAAAACTTGAAATCATGAACATTTGATTACAAACAGTAACTGCGAATGTGAACCGTGAGTATTGTTTATGTAGGCTTGATCTTCATAAATCAGCTGAATCAAACCAACACCCCCCATTTTTCATCTTTTCTGGAAAAAGAGTCATGATGGAGGCCGTGAACGCAGCACGGAGGTCACGCAGAAACACACAGGATGATGAACGTTTGCTTTGAAGCTGAAAAGTCACTTTCTGACGCTCCTCCTCTTCACTCATTTGCAGGTCTGGAGAGGTCAGGTGCATTGTGGGTAGTGTCGTTTCAGCGCCTCTCAGTGTACAGACTATGAGATGGCCTTGGCCTCAGGTAAGAAGGCCTCCCAGTATTTAATCAGCTGCAGGTCAGAGAACATGACAGGATTCCACACGTGAGACCACGTCGTGTTTGAAGTCAACAGCGAGGAAGAGGAGCTTACCTGCTGTTGGGTTTGAACCAGCGACTCCAGGTATTTAACTATGATCATTTTAAAGTCCTTCACTCTTTCTTTCTGGAGAAGATTCAAATGAATTCCATTAAAGCTGGAATCTCTAAAGAGGCAAAGATAATTCCACACTCCTCCTCTGCTCACCTCAAACCTGCCGACTTCCTTCCGGATGGTTTTAGATATCTGCTCAAAGTCCTGCTCGCCCTGCTGGACCTTCCCCTCCAGCTGAAAGACAAGAGCATGAAAAGAAGATCATAACTCTGCTCATTCCATCACCCTGCAGCTTTCAGCCCACATGAGAGGCTGATGTTGTGCCCAGCTCTGGTCCTCCAGCCGGCTTGTTGTTAACCTGGATTACCAGAGTCAGGTGTGTTGAGTCAGTCAGAACCTGGGATCATCTGATCCAGTTAATCAGGGCTGGAAAACCAGAGGAGTGGTAGATGTAGAGGACCAGGTCTGGGCTTCCCTGTTTCAAATCAAACTGCTTCAGAAAAAATCCAAAGTTCAGCTGTGGAGAGACTGAACCGTCTGAGTGAAACCAGAGTTCTACAGTAGATCTTAAAACCTTCTCTGTCACCGGTTTCATCGAGGATACCTCATGATTCATCAGAACCTCCAGCAGATCAAACTTCAGTTCCTCACTTTCACAAACCTTCCATCTGTCAGCTGCTTCCTGACTCCAACAAGAACCAAGCTCTGCAGATCTCCCACTCTGGTCTGACAAGTCAATCAGACTCACTTCACTTTAAGGAGATCTTCTTGGCGGGTTATCTTAAGGTCAGCACAAAAGGTTTGGATCAAAAACTGGACACAAATGTCCTGACAATCCATCAGAAAACAGGAGCAACTGTCAGAGAGATGAAGATCTCCTGGCAACCTGACTCGCTTGAGAAGCAAGAGGTGATTGGACTCTTTGAGAAGTCCCACTGCGGTGATCTATAGATCTGTTGAATAAGTGTTCCCAGTGGTCTTTTCATTGTGATTAGAATGTTTTCAAACAACATTTTAAAAACAACTGTGTTGTTTTTGTTTTTCTGTCATTTCTGCAGAGCGGCAGGAGTTCATCAGAAATTCACCTCTGAGTTGCGTGCGGTATGAGGTAAGATATCTGTCAAAAAAAGTATTCATAAAGACAAAGTTGTGCACAACTTTGCAGAAAAAATATGAATACAACTTTCAGTTTTACGTTTCACATGTCGACTTTTCTTTGTCTTGAATATGAATTTCTCCTGTTAAATCGCTGTCAAAAATACGTCATGTGGTCACAGGCATAAACATCGAGTCCCGGAACGTCGATTAAACTTTATAGAATGATGATCCCCCGGCAGGAAAATGATCTTGATACTGTTGCTCTGCTGGAAAAAAAAAATTAACAACCAAGTCCTGCTTCTTCTTTTTTTTTTTTTTTTTTTGCCAGGGGACATCAGTGGATAATAAAAACAATGAAACAGAACCGGAAGTTGTGGCAGCACCATGGTGATAGCCAGGGGGCTAAGAAAATGAATGGAAATAACAAAGACAGCTAAGCTAACTCAGAGCTAAAGTAGGCTAACTGGCAGCTGACCATAACAATAGTTTCAAAAATTAGAAACAGAAAGACAGTTGTGTATTCTGATCCTACTGACTTTTAAAATGTTCTTTTTTTTGTTTGTTTTTATTGCTGCAACAGTCGGCTGCCTGTTAGCATACTTTAGCTCCAAGTTAGCTTAGTCGTTTTGG
The DNA here is from genome assembly GCA_016861445.1 of Oryzias woworae. NCBI lineage: Eukaryota > Metazoa > Chordata > Actinopteri > Beloniformes > Adrianichthyidae > Oryzias > Oryzias woworae. The sequence continues at coordinate 598,488 of BOLG01001191.1, forward strand.
TTTCTTTATCCTCTGATTATCAACTCATTTCAGCAGACATGGTTTTATTTTACACTGAATGAGTGGAGTCGTACGTCTGCTACGTCTTTCTAGGACTGTTTTCCTCTTCTAGTTCTAAAACGACCCTGTGCTGCATTGTTTACACCATCACCTGTTGGAGCCTGAAAACCAGAAAATGCAGCTGGAGGATCACTGTATTTGTTTTTAATCTATTTTATCCAATTTTCTACAGAGCTATAAATATCAAGATCATTTTGTCATTATGGGATCAATAAAATTCCTAAAAATTATCTTTTATTTTAATAAATAAACGTTAACAAGTATGTGCAGTTTGAAGAATCGATGCTCCGGGACTCCATGTTTATGCCTGTGACCCCGTGAAGTATTTTTGAAAGCCATTTAACAGGAGAAATTTGCATTCAAGACAAAGAAAAGTTGTATTCAAAACAGTCATGTCAAACGTAAAGTTAAAGGTTGTTTTCATATTTTTTCTGCAAAGTTGTGCACAAAATATAAATTTGTGCACAACTTTGTATTTATGAATACGTTTCTTTTTGACAATTTTCTTACCCCATAGTGCAAGACTGTTGGTGTAGAGCAATCCCATCCCCCTCCCCCTCCCTGTTACTGAAAGCTCTTAGTTCACATGCTGTACCGCTAGCTTACAGCCCCTCAAATCTTCAAGCTAATTAGTGGTGCAACAGAAAGGGTAAGCAACATAGGAGCTATCCAGCCATCCAGTTTTGATCCAGATTCCAGCTCAGACGAGGAAAACAAAGACTTCTATGGATCTATTTATGGAGCAGAGTGGGGAGCTTGTTGACCACCCAGTGTATTTTCTTTGTCACAAACACAATCTTTTTCAAACTCCATTTTTTTTCATCTGCTCCTGATTCACAATGATTTGAATCAATAAATATTGAGAAATGCAATTCTAATCATCATTTTCTTTATAAATGCCCCCATCATCAGAAAAATGCCAAAAACACCATTTTCATCAGAGTAGGTCTTTTAAAGGGAGGCAGACAGAATTGATGCTTGCCAATTGAAGGCGTGCATCTTCACAGTGGTCAGTCCTCATTACTCATGTGAGCGTGGAAGCATGACAATGAAGTCTCAGGATGGTGCATCGAAGCATGAGGAAGAAGACCAGCTTGTCCTCTGACTGTCAAATGCATTGCAGAAAATTCAGCAACATTTGTGAACCTTCTTGGGTTTCCAGTTTCTTTACATTTGTGTTTTACGTTTTTTCTTTTGCGATGTGCTTATATCAGTCACTCATTTTGTGCTGGAAAGCCTCCATGTCACACTCCATGAAGTGAATGGACTGCACCAGAGCCGGGACCTTCCTTTCCAGCAAAGTTCTTCTGTTTGGCCCAAACCAGAGTTCAGCCGAGCTTTCACACAGGAAGCAAACTTTCTGAAAGCGAATGGATGAGGCATGTCTGAGGGTGAAGAAAGTTCAACCCCACCTTTAGAGCATGCGTTACCTCCCTCCACACGACGCTTTAAGTGATTCTCAACACCTCCTATAGGGGGCACTATCTGGTCTATGCTGTGTCCAGAAGGCTCTTGGGCAGAGAACTGTTCTGGTTTGTAATGAGAGAGAATCTCAAGCAGAGGTTACAACACATTGAGGACAACCGCAGGACCTATAAGGCATCATCAGCATAGCTGAACAGGTGGGCAGAAAAGGTGGGCGGTACCTCATTAAGGCAGTGACCAATGAATGCAGACCCAACGATTTTCTGGAGTGAAACAAACTTCATTAAACCTCAGGGATTTTTCCAGAAGGCGGGACAACAAAGATGAGACCATGAAACAACTGAGCAGCTGAAGAGCTAAACATCAAAGCAAACAACAAAACACTGAAGTGAATGATGCTAAACCAGGACGGGAATGCTGCTGGGAGACAGATGAAAGCAGATGGCAGGCGGGAAGCAGGCAGTCAGGCAGGCAGACGGACAGCACAGACACACAGGCGGGCCGGGTCCTACCTCCTCAATCTCCTGGTAGCGGGCAGGCATGGCAGGGAGAACGCAACAAAATTTAAAGGGCAGTTTCAAAAATAAAATCAAAGAGCAAACATGGGAGAATGAGAAAAGAAATATAAACTCTGCACTGCAAAAACGGAACCTTTCGAAATTAAAAAGTCTCTTGCCTTGTTTTCTATCCTGCAAGAAAAATATCTAGTGACTAGATTATGTTTTAAACAAGGATTCTTGGTAAGACCATATTCTTACCCCAGAAAGGCAGATTTGTTTTGCTTAGTAAAAGAAAATCTCTCAACAGGGTAAGACTTATTTCTAAGAGGCCTGTTTTTGCAGTGTAAGATTTGAAAGCAGCTGAAAACCTTTTGCAGGTCAGTGAAGTCAACGCAGATTTCCGTAGTGCAGCTCATGTTTGCATCTAAACCCTTTCAGATCGTAGTTTGAGCCACTGGTCTAAACAAAGACACTTCACAGCCATTTGAGCTTTACTGCATAGCTGGTTTGAAAATTTTGTTGTTTTGAATGATGAAAGCAACGCCCCAACTGCCTGCATTTCTCTACTGAGGTTTTTGAATCAAGCTCCAAATTGAGGTCTCCAACGCAAAATGAAAAGAACTGTTGTTGCCCCAAATCCTGGAGCAAGGCATTACTGTCTACATGAGTGTTACAACCCTCCACACACAAAGATTAAATAGTTCTAAAAATTTTTAAAGTTCAGGAAGGTTATATAGGGATTTGACAACAGAAAAATGGGGGGTCCTCTGACTAGTTTCAGGTATTTGCCCACAGGGGGCGCTGTGTGTTAACAGGGGGGAAGAGTCTCCTGGAAGAGCTGGAGAGACACTAAAAATGATTCCAAACTTTCGGTGTTGACGATAAAAAATAAAAATAAAGAAACTTTCTCTAAATAGCTTTAATTAATAGTAGGATGTTGATTTTCTCTGCTGTCAGTCACAGAAAATGTGACCTTCTGTGGAGGTCTTCTCCTGACCGTCCCCACAAAGGATTCACCTCAACTAAAGAGGAAACATTCTCCAATTGAATATTTAATCATTCATATGTTCATATGTATCATTTAGTATCAATACATTAGATGGGTTTAGAATAAACAGACTGTTTTCATGAATATCAGAGGACATAAACAAGACCTGTAGTTTTTCTGTTTGCTTGTGAAGTTAAAAATAAAACAGATCACCAGTGAGTGTAAATTGAACTGGAATTTGGGGTAATTGCTAATTAAATACCTCATTTCTCAAGCCTCCTTTTGATGAAGAGGGTTAAAGCGTCGTCATTTTTTGTGTTTTTAATGGTCATATTTTGGCAGTTTGTCATTTTAAAAGTTTCACAATGTTCTAAATGCTGCAAACTTGGACTCTTCTGTTTTTAGATTGACCTTGTTTTAGGGGTTCTGATTCAGAATTTACTATGTTTATTAACTTTATTAATTATTTTCCAGGGTTTTTTTTTAAATCAGCCTAAATTGATGCAAACAAAGACAGGAAATGACAAATGGGTGAATTAATTTTTCCTCTTAAATAGAGGAAACATGTACGGCTGTATTTTGGGTATTTTATCAGAGGGGCAGTTAACCCCCCTCCACCTCACTGCCCCCCCTCATCCTGATATTGATTAAAAACATCTGCCCCCTTTAAGAAATAGAGTAAATGGCTGAACTGGGATTCCCGTGTAAATCCCTGCCGTTCCAGCATCATGCATTTGAACTGAAGGAGGTTTGCAGCAGAGCAGGTCTGGTCTGAACCTACAGGCCAGTGGGGGGGTGCAGAGCTTCAGCAGCAGCTTGAAGTAAAACTCCGTCTTCTGCCCTCAGAAAAAGCATGAGTGTGTTTTTTGTTGGAGCGGACTCTTGACAGCGGCTCAAATAAATGCTGGTTGTAACTCTGTCCTGGTCTGCAGCCTTTACACCGCCCCAGCCCAAAACTCCCCGGTTCCCCTGGAAAACCCGGCTCCTGACAGCTGCAGCGCCGCAGGCGAGAACGGGAGCGAGCGCGGATCCTGACAGACGGCAGACATGAATTTGTTCAGTGACAGCTTCAACACGGTCTAATAAGTACTTTTCAAACTGTGCTCTGGTTTGCAGTTTTCACATGACTGAGCCCAGAGTTTGCCTCACCTGAGTGGAGGTGAGCAGCCGAGGCGAGCACGCCGAGGCGAGCACGCCACGTCCGAGCGCACGGCACTACATCACTGCTGTGTCATTAGGATGATCAGACACAAAGTAAAACCTGCAGCTTCTCAAAAAAACCTTTCAGACTGAGTCACTAACACTAAAGAGAAAATATATTCTGCTAAGGGATTTGTTCACAGAGCAATAAGAGAAGCTCCTAAAACTGAGAACGGATCCAAACATGACCACAACATGTTAGCACTTCATCTTAAGAATAAAAGAATTCATCTCTTTAATTTAGACCCAAATACATTGAAACTTCTTTTAACTTCTTTTAAATCCTTTTAACACTGATAGAACTGCAAAGATGAAGGGTAAAATAATTCAAATATTGGCCTTTTGATGGAGAGGTGACCTCCAACATGGCTTCAGATACCGGGCTCCACTGACTGCCAAGGATGAAACCAAACAAACCCATCATCTGCGTTTGTGATTGTAAATATTTTATCTCTCTTTGGAAATTTTAGGAATTCCACAGAATTCAGACAATTACAAAACAGCAGAACCTCTTTCGCAATCTGATAAATTCTACTTTAGCCTAAAGCTGCATTCTGACATAATGCGATTTAGGGGTTTCAGTTTCAAAGGTCAAGTTAATGTAAAGACCCAATATTGGGTCATGCGGCACCATTTGAGCACCAGGCGCGGCGTTTGGGTCTGGCAGCAGGCCGTTTTAGTCGTCGTGTCGTGTCCAGTGTCACGTCAATCAATCAGAGACTCAGTTTTGGCTGATGTGTTGAGTCAAAAACCAACATGGAGGAGATTTGATCGTTCTCCTCCTGAACTTTATGATCCTTTTCTTCTTTGCATTGAGACAATAATAAGAAGTTCCTTTAATTTTAATTTTTCCACTTTGGACTAATACGGGACAGCAAGTCATCAAACTGGGTCACAGTGAGTGAGTACCGCTGAAAGCGGCGTCATTCAGACGCAGCTCCTGCAGTAGATGGTGAGGCTCAGCGTCCTGGGAGTCTCCGTGATCTCATGAACATGGAGACTTGATTAATGACGCTTTTGTGGAAATCTTTAAAATATTTAAACCTGATTTCTCAACATCATCCAAGTTTTCCATGCACTGACTGTAAATGAGATGTACAGACGATGCTTCCATGTAGCTCCTCCCACAGGCAGCTGGAGCATTAACTTTATGAACACATTTTTTGGACAAGCATCAAATTTCATGCATGAATCCCATCGGTATGAACTCCGCATAAAAGTGATTGTTTCTGCCATTATGTCAAAGGTTTTTCCACCAGAATTAGACAAAACTAAAATTTGGAGTTTTTGCAGGAAACAGATCATCTAAGCTTTTTAAACTGATTTTTAACCAGTTTTTCTGAACTACAGATGTGGAGAAGATCATTCCTTCATTATCAGCTGACAGGAAGTTGAGTGAGGAAAATTGAGCTTTTGGTTGAAAGCGTGAAGCAGCTGTGATGAAGACGATGATGAAAACCTGTGCAGGTCACTCAAACTTAAAAATGAGAAGTGAGACACCTCACTGCAGGACAGACCACTTGAATGTTTTGTGGTTTGTGCGGCCTCCTCACCTCCTTGATCTCATCTTTGGTCTGCTGCAGTTTGTCGGGTTTGTTGGTGAACTGAAGTTTGGCCTCGGATTCTCTCTTCTTCTGTAGCAGCATCTGACTGTCCTGCCATTTCTGCCATGTCTTCATCCGCTGGTCAAACACGCCCCTGAACACACACATTTGGTCATTTTAATCCTGGTCTGGTTCCTTCTTTGTCTGACACCTACGTGCTCCATTGCAGTAGGTACCTTGACGGCGGTGATTAGCCGGACGTAGTCGCCCAGCAGCTCGGAGAAGAGGGTAGAAGTCTGCGTTGGCCTGGTCCTGGTGCAGCTGGTCGATCTTCTCCTCCACCTCGGCCAGCTGAGACAGAGCTCGAGACAGGGCTGTGTGGTCCTCGCTGTTCCCCAGCATAGCCGCCGACTTGGCAAACTGCGCCGTATTTACTGACAACTCTGTAAAGAAAGGAGGAGACGTGTCAGGAAGGAACCAGATGCATCACTGCTCCAGTATGAGACCTCAAGATATTTATCCACGAAGTCCACCAACCCTCTGAAAGCCTGAGGCGCCGCAGCATTTCCAACTAAACAGAGACATCTCAACAGCAGAGTTATCTGCAAGCTGAACACTGAACAAGCCCTGGACTTTTTACATTTTGGTCAACTCTGCATTTGAGATGGAAGTATACAACGCCTTTTTCAGTCAGAAAATTTGAGAATAAGAACACTCTTTAAGGCTGCTTTTACTGGTGTCAAATTTCAAAGCAGGTCATATTTGACCTGAACAGAGTGAAAAAAGGGTTAAAGGACTAAAGCAGAAAGTACACGAGGTACCTTTCCTGTGGCAGACCAGAGACTCAACGCTGGCGTGAAGCTTCCTCAGCTGGGCGTCCAGGTTCTCAAAATGCTGCTGCTTCTCCTCAAACCACTGACACACAAACACACACATCTTCATAAAATCAGGCTTCATTTGTTTCTAAATACCAAATATTCTACACTTTTTTTTACAATATCTCCTGGATTGACTTTTTTTGTTTTTTCCAATTTCAACCTCTCAAAATTTCAGATTTAGAAAAAAAATAATAAAAATAACCCATAAAGTATGAAGTAATGTGTCAAAATGTAACCTTCTGTCAGCTCCAGCTAAAGCAAACAAACTTGCGCTGCCATCTAGTGTTTGCTAGTGTTACTACTCTTTGTTTCTATGTAGAGGATGTGATTCTTCAGGATAAAACATTTTCTCATCAGGCTGCTGAGTAACAAAATGCTTAAAACAATGTTCAACATTTTTTTTTATTAAATCCTCTTTAAAAATAAAGAAAACCCAAACAAATTCACATTGTTTACTACAGCAAAATGTCTCTCCTGTGAAAACGTAAATATCTGAATGTTGGTCTGATGGTCTTCATTGTATGCCAGGTGTGTCCTTTACCTTTGACACTAAGAACCCTCCTGTTTTAGAAACATAGAAACAAAATGTGCATGAACGCTTCTGCTGCTCCAACATTAAAGCTCAGGAATGTTGACTGAGCGACTCTGGAAACTCTTAAATTATTCGATTATCTGGTGCTTTTTGTACCAAATGGATTCTGAATTCCCATGTTTGAGCATATTTTCAGCAGAAGGCTGACAGATAGAATGCTCTTTATCCTGCATCTCTGATGCTTGGACCAGGAGTGAAAAAACAACACAACATTCTGCTTTGACCCTCACTAGAAGAGTGAAGGAGTCAAGAAGTTCTAGGATTTTTTCTGCATTGTTGGGTTGTTTTGTTTGAACTTGTGAAGTTGTTTTCACCAGAACTACTTCTGAGACTTTTAATCTAAAAGACTTGCCAGCTTTAATTAAAGTACAAGAACTAACAAATAGAGCAAACAACATCCATGAGTGTGACGGTTACACACCCGTCTTCTGTCTGAGGCCCAGCCCCCCCACTCACAGCATCAGACTCGTTCATCTTAATGGTCATTTTGTTAACGGCGTCAGCTGCCTTGTTGACCATCCTCAAGATTCCGGCGCTGCTTAGAGCCTGAGTGTTGACGGCCCGCGGCAACTAAAGCACACAACAAACAAACAAACATCGTTAGTCAAGCCCCGTCCCCGGCGTGTTAGCCGATTTCTCTGGTCCGTCCCGTATCTTCGTCTGCATTTACAGTTTTCACTTTCCTTCTCCTTCCTGCTCCATGTCCCCCTCCCTCTCTGATTGCTATGTGTTTCACGTTTTAGCCCCAATCACAGAGACTGTTTATGTGCTTAGCAGCTTTAACAGCAGAAACCGGCACAGAACCGGCGCCGTCAGCCTCAGAGCGGAGGCCCGTCCATCTGGAAGCCGCCTCATTTTTTCTTCATTTCGGAAAAGTTTACTTTTTCCCGGACGTGGTGGGTTTTCCTGCCGCCCCCTCCCTCCCCCCTCATCTAATTTAACAGGAGCCGAGGCGTTCAGGGGACAGCTCTGTCCCCGGGGGCCCTCCATAAAGGAGGGACGTGGGGTAAATGAGTGGAGGCGCAGTGGGGGTGGGGAGATAAAAACAGCTTTTAAATTGCAACCCCCCCCGTCCACACCTCTGGTTTCATTAGGCGGGCCAAAAGGGTCGACACGCTCGGTGTAGCGTCCTGAGCGATTCATCTGTTAAATCTGTGACACAAAGCTATTTATTCTGGGCGAGAGAAGGCCTCACAACACAATCCTCCTGCAGTCGGGAGCACTGGGGGGGGGGGGAGTTATAGAGGACAATATCAAGAAATTTTAGACAGTTTCTCCAGAAACAGGCCCGCAGGACTCCTGAGGTTGGCTCCACCTCGCTGGGATGGTTTGATGATTAAGAGATCCTTGTACTAAATGAAGATGATCATTTTAATCAGGCCTGGAGGAGGACGGCTGAAGAATCTGACAGGTAATCAAGAACGCGTTGCGCATCTGGCTTTTAATTCTGTCTGCAGAGACACTCGGCTGCTGGATCCTGTGGCATCCATGTGTCCTCTGAGCAGCACAGTCCAGTTCAGGTTGGAACAGTTCCATTCAGAACATCAGGATCTGGTCTGGATGGTTTAAACTGCTGCAATAAGGTAGAATCTGACAAACAGCTGAAGTTCTAATGGTTCCTATGGTGACATTGTGAAGAGGCGGGGTCAGACTCTTGGATTTCTGTGGTCGTTCTCACAGAAGTTTCAGGGGTTCAGACAGGACGCTGCTGTCTGACTGTTAAAGAGACAGCATGTTGGTCTGCGGTTCCTGCTGGCCCTCTTGTTCAGTGTTAAAACATTTTTAACAGTGTTCTTTCCGTAAGTAAAGTGTTGCATAACAGTGATGTGAAAAGCCACTTTTCTCTGCATCAGAATCAGCTGATTTATTGGTCAAATATTTGCGATATGTGAAAGAGCGTGTGCTGTTTAGGTGTCACCAGCAACATCTCTGGTCTTAAAGGGTTAATCAGGTTTTTGGTTCCGCTTTTCTTTTTGTCAATCTTTTGTTCTGTTCTGTTGTGTTTCTATAAAGGCATTCATGCTCCTAGCCTCAAATGATTGCACTGACGGAAGCTTCCCATACCTCCTGCAGGAAGAAGGGAGGTTCATTAAAACGAGGCTGTTCTGATTCCAAATCCAAAATGAAAATCTAAGCTTGACTGCAAACAAGCAAGTGAGTTTCAGAGCAGAGCTGCAGATCGAACGGCAGCAGGCGGGGGTTCGTCTCCACCTGCAGAGGGTGTTGATTTTCTGCAGTGAAGCGTTGAAGCAGGAGCTGTTTAAGTAACGAGCGCACTCCACCGCTGCACTTTATCTGATGCTCGTGGAAGCCAGGAGGAGAGCCGTTAAGACACAGCTCCAGAGGTGGGATGATAATAAGCAGGCCGGCAGGTAAATCTGTCATCATTTTACCTCTGAGCTCTCCAGGAACTGCAGCACATCGGGATCCTTCAGCAGGATGGGATGCTTCACTGTTCTCATCAGATACCTGAAACACAGAGAAAGCTGGTCCACTGAAGCACAGCTCGTGCTAGAGGCCCGTTTCCTTCAGAAATGACTGCTTCTCTTTAAAGTTTTATTTTATTCACCTCCTGAGCCTCAGTTTCAAACAACAAACTGGACTCACCCTCAACTTTAACAGCTCACAGGCGTACACTTTCACTTTCACCATCTCATAGGAAACAAAGACTCACAAAAATGATCACAAACCACTTTTAGAGAATGGCTGTGTCCAAATTTCTTCACTATCCACTAATTACCATTTAGTCAAGTACTCTGTTTTCCCAGAAGTCTCTACAAAAAACTAGAGTGCATCAGGGATCACTAGATTGGTGATTATAGACCACAATGCATTGCGTTTTGAACACTTTTTAAGGCAAAAAATGTGTATTTAAATGCATTTTCTTGTTAATCATCCAGGTTTTCATCATCTATCAAAGCTTCATATATCTTATGTTTTTACTTTGAGAAATGGTTGACATCATATTTAGTCTTTTTTTTAAAAAAAAAGGTAGTGTCCAGGGCACTAGGGAAGTCAGAAACAGCCAAAACGATGTCATATTAAATATAATTGAACATTTACATTATGTCACCATAGCAACTGTGAGAACAGGAGTTTTGTCAACAAATAAGAAAAACACAGAAAAAGTCTAAAGTTGACCCATGACTGGCTAACATCCCAGCATGCATCCAATCCTGAGAGACCACAAACATTTGTGAGGAAACAACAACCAGGGCCGGCCCTGGGCCCGGGGCATCTGCTGGAGGGGCCGCCAAATGACAATGATTGGGCTGTGGGTTTTTTTCTAAGTTTATGACATTTTTTACAAGTGTAAAATAGTTTGAAACACCATTCATTTAGTTAAAAAAATTAAAAGTAATAATTGAAAACATAAATAAGTAACTCAAAGGTTTGATGTAATCAATGACTTTTCCTGGTGCAGCGCTCCTCCCTACCTGAAGTGGCCGCTGTAGTTGTTTTCAATCTTTAAAGCTTTAACACAGGAGATGCCTTTTGTAAGACCTACCATGCTGCACTTTGCAACTCAGATGGTGGTGCAGTGGTTAGCGCTTCTCTTAATGCAGAAAACTGCCGGGTTGAACCCCGTGTGGGTTTTGATGTGTTTTTGTTTTACAGTTATCACAACTCGTTATTATTTAAGTTTTGAAAGTTAAAATAAATACATTTGATTGCAACATATTCCAGGCTGTTACGCTGTTTCTGTTCTGGACGGTGGTTGGGGGTGTTGTGGGTGTGCGCATGTGTGTCTGTGTGAGTGTGTGGTGGTGGTCGGGCGACGAGGGGCACAAATATAATTTCCACTAGGGTGCAATGCAGCGCAGGAACAGGCCTGATAATAACGTTGCAGATTAAATCAGGACCGAGTCAGAACCACCAAACCTGCAGGTGCTGGGAGCCTTTGAGAAGCAAGAAAACTGTCAAAATGAAGGACTGAAGGGAGATCCTTTTCTCAGCTGTTAGGATAGAAAACATCCACACAGCATGAACCATGTTTGACATCTGCACTGAACTTTTCTACAAATTAGGAATTTTGTCCTCATTAACCTCACCAGCGCGCGCGCGTGCGTGTGTGCATCCATCAGCGTGCAGTTCTACAGATCTGAGTTCCGTCAGCTGTCACTGGCTGACCTTCCTGTCAATCAAAGCCCCTCTGTAAAGGCCAACAGAATGTCAGTCCCGCCCCCTCTCCTCCCTCCTCTTTTGGTATTCAGCACACACACGCACACACGCGCGCACGCACACACACACACACGTACATGCAGGTGTGAGGATATGTAGTGTCTAATATTTCTGGTTTAACCTTTCGGCCTGTAAAGCTCTGCTGTCCGAGTGTAACGTGTACGCGAGCGCACACACATGCCGTCATCGGATCAGGCTGCAGTCAACGTTTGGGGGGAGGATTTAACTGCATGAACTTCTTAAGTTGTCGTCCTGTAAGTGAAAGGCCTGAGTTTTCCTGCTTCAACATGTTTACCAACAAATCAAACTTTTTTTAAGAAAAAAGAACAACAACCTGTTGGTCCAGTCAGAAAGAGCTCATGATAACTGAACGACGAGGACCTGATGCTCTTTCAGGTTAAAGGTCAATGCATGAAAGAGCATTTGTGTGAAACAGCAGATCCAGAAGAAAAATTTTCATGGGAACGGGAACCGACCGATAAGAACGATGACAGAAAAAGTAAAAAGGCAAAGCTATTTTGTAGTTTTCTGATAAAATGCCCACAATGTAACTCAATTGAAACAATAACTACAGTAAATTACCCAGAAGCCCTCAGTGTTCCTAGTCACAGTTTCTCCACTGAAATCTAAAGTGCAGCGATCATACATGGATGGCAGCGATGGCGAGAATTAGAGCGCACCCAACTGACATCCAGCAAAGAGTAAAGACGAAAAACTCTTCTGTAAAGTTCAGAGAGCTGGTAGTGAAGCCAGACGGAACAGAAAACGAGACAGGAGTAATAACAAATACAAACATATCAGGGAGCGAGACGGGATCATTTTTTTTGCTTTGGTCAGGGAGCTGGACGGAACAGGAGTGAAAATCCACTCCTGGGTCACCGTCTGGATCGTGACAAATTCAGGGCAGGGTTCTGGGTCAGTAAAGGCTTCAGCTTCAGTTCATGTTTCATCTTATTCATTTATGTAATTTAATAAATCAAACACAAAATGTGGACTTGAGTCCAGCTATGTATTCCAATTGTCCCTGAAAGCACCAGGATCAGTTTCAGCTTATAGTGTGATGTTTGCAGCTGGTTAGCAGGGTTGTGGTTTGGTCTTCGTCGTACCTCTCTAGAGCTGACCTCCTCTTCTCCACAAACTCGTTGGATGACTGGTCCTCCTTCCCCACCTTCACCTTCGTCATCCCTAAAGAAAAGCAGGCGTCATGTCAAACAGCCTGTTGGTTGAAGCGTTTTGAGCTTTGGCAGAGAAAAAGTCTCAACATTTTCATTAGTTATTCATGAACGAGGTCATCACTGTGTGAGTGCGGATGAAGCCGTCGGTCTTTTCAGCTCACATGTAAGCATTGATCAGATTCAATCTTCATCCATGCATTTTCTTACAATGAGTTTCCAATGTATGCAGATGTCATTTAGACAAATGTAAAAAAGATTCAAGAGCATCTTCACCTCTGACCTCTGGTTTGGTATGCTTAAAAACTGTTGGGATGCTCCAGAACAACCTGATAATATAAAACACTTGCATGAGTCTTTCTCTCAGGGAAACGACTCAAAATGTTTAAATTCAATCGATTTCACCCAAAGTTCATCACTAAAGTTTCAAGAGAAATTTTAAAAGAGCAGCTAAAACACTGAAATGAAATCATAATAAATAACTTTGGACTCTGTGATTTGATCCATTTTAAATCCCAAGATGAACCCGTGTAAATGTTTTTAAAATAACAAGCGTAGCAAAAAAAATCCCTGATAAAAAATAACTTCACGATTGAAAACTCAAATGTAAAGTGTTTAGCTTAGAGTTATCCAGCATGTTTAAAGTGTCACAGGAACTGATCTTTTTTTAACAGTCCAGCATGCGTGCATCAGCTACTGTTTAATCGCCCATTGTGTTTGGTCTTTCATTAGTAAGAACATGTTGGTCATTCAGAAAATCACTTATTTTCATTTCTAAAATTCCTCTGGGCTCTTTTTAAATTGAGCAGACAACGGCGGCAGCAGGCAGGCATCTTCCTCGTTTCTCTGCCGTCATTCAAACCGTCTTGAGTCGAGAGAACAGCCCCAGAACGGAACTAACAACCTACAGGGAATGACAGACTCTGGTTGGATTAACTTACCCACAATGCTTTTTTCTGGTGCAGGAGGCACGATGTATCCGATGTGCAAGTATTTCGAGGCCAGCTTGCTGTGCAGACCCAGAAAATCACTGAACCGCCTTTTAACTGAGAAATCCTTCTGCTTGAAGAGCGACATGGAGGTCTGAGGAACCAAGACAGGAAGTGGTGAGGAGACCACAAAGAGGAAGAAGATCCACAAGTACTCAGGATCTTTACCAGAAGTCATTTCAGAACTACCACAAGCTAAGAGGGCTCGGCCGTGACTGGAGGATGCTCTCACCTTAGTGGTGACCTTGTAGGCCATGTAAGCGTTCATCCCGTCACCTGAAGAACAAAACGAGAGGCTTGGAAACACGGTTCATCAAACCTGACATGGAAGAAGGAAGGAAAAACTTCCAGCCCTGATCTTTAGATCGCCACCAGGGGGCGACCTGCTGTCAACCTGCATCACAGTCAGTTTGAGTTTGGAGACGACGAGATTTCCTCTCAGGTTGTTTGTTCTCCTCAGACAAAATGTTTACAAACTACAACCGGAAACCAAAAAGCTAAGATGTTTTTGGCTTTTCTGGATCTCATTGTTCCAGAACTTTACTGCTCGTTCCAGGACTTACCAACTTTTTCTGGGTCAGACACAGATATGTGAATGTCGAAGGAATCCCCTCCCTCCTCTTCTTCAATCTGCAGTAAACAAAAACAAAACAATAAACATCTGTAAGAACGACTGCTAGATATCCTCAAACAAACCCAAACATCCCATTTCTATTCTCCTAATGAAATAATGCGTTTGAGCTCAGCGTCACATGACATTCAAACGGATCCAGTCGGACTTTCTCCTTCAGACCACAGCCTGAAACCATGGAGATGTTTCACAATAAAAGTCCTGAGGGTACAGGAATTTCCTTTTGTTAAGAAATTACAGAGATGTTTTATTGGAAGCAACGACCTTTGTTTAGTCTCTATAAAATCCACACAAAGTTCACAGTTTGCAATAAACTGGAGAACAAATGTGTAAAAATATATAACCAGCAAGTGGAACGTTTAAAGTTTCAAAATAAAGATAGTGCACAAAAAATACAAACAAGAAAAGAATTAAAGGGATTTTTTCAAAACAAACAGGGAAAAAACAAAAGAGGAGTTTACCCTTTTCTGACGGTATCTGTTTGTCCTTATTGAAAGAAACTTATAAGAACAAATTTTAATGTCAACACTGACACGGTTTTGAATAAAAAATGTCAAAATGTTGATTTTCTGCAGTTTTAGTTTATATTCATTATCAACTGCAAATGGACCATAAAAGACTGACATTCCAAAAAGTGGATCTTTTGTTGAACCCTGGTGACTACAAACATACTTTATGAATGTTTATTAACGTTTGTTTTAATAGAAACTGAATGATTAGGTTCATGAAAAAAGAAATATTACTATCAATACAATAAAAAGGATGACAGTTAACTCCATTTGAATTTAAATGTAGAGAAATGCAATTTGTCACCTCGTCAAAGGAAGAGTGGGTAAACATGTCGTCGTGGGCGTGGCCGATGCGAGGGGTGATGACGGAGATGGGCGGAGTGATGGGGGTGATAGCGGGGGAGGGTCCTTCCGATAACAAAACGTCTCTCTCTGGACTGTCCAGCGACACCTCCTCTGTGGCCTCTGCAACACATGACACTGCACATGACTGCAGGTTCCTGAACATGTATGACATGACATCAGAGCTGTGCAGAAATGAAACTTCCACACAGAAATAAAGCTCTTTTGGAGCAGAACTTCCGCATGAGAACGCCATTGGTTACCTGCAAACAGATCTTCTGTGTCCTCATCAAACAGCGAGTCTTGTTTCGGCCCATTTGTCTTAGTGCTGACGTCCACAGCAGGGAGACTGGCTGGTTGAGACTGAACACACAAAAACAACAGGGTCAGAACGCTGAATAGAATAGAATAGAATTATATTCCTACAATCCAAACAGATCAATCTGTCTGAGGCAAGTAGTTAATAGAATTGACCATTAAAAATTGGTTTCAAAATGAGATAAATCAATGATTGATCTTGGAAAATACCATCTGGATTGAGACATGGTAGATTTATTTTACTATTAGATAAAAATGACCATCACAGCAGACAAACATGTGATGCAGTAAAACAGATCAACCATCATTCCAGTCCAATGTGTGGAAACACTTTGAATTTACAAAGTCATGTGACCATACAGTGTTCTAGAATGTTCTAATAATGTTCCTTTGGATTATTCTGATGTGGAAAAACATCAGTGGAATGAACTTTATCAGACTCAAACGTGAATGGATTCGATGTTCCTTCTTGTTTACTTGCTTGTTTGTAAACATATTTATTTGTACTTGATTATCTTGAAGAAACAAGAATCTGGAAAACTTCACTGCTCAGTAGCAGGAATTTATCTCTGAGACTCACTGTTGGAGTTCTGGATGAAGTTGTTCTGGATCCATTTCAGCTCAGAGAATCGTTCAAAATGAACCAATCTCGACTACGATTTGAATCCAATTGTTATTAAAGTGGATTATTACATTCATTCATCATCATTCATTTTCTGAACCGCTTTATCCCTTTCAGGGTCACGGGGCTGCTGGAGCCTAACCCAGCTACTCATGGGCGAAGGCAGGGGACACCCCTGGACTGGTCGCCAGTCTGTCGCAGGGGCCATAGTCACACACCCACACACACTCACATCCACACCCAGAGACAATTTAGAGTAACCAATGAAGCATGTTTTTGGACGGTGGGAGGAAGCCGGAGTTCCCAGAGAAAACCCACGCATGCACGGGGAGAACATGCAAACTCCACACAGAAAGGTCCCCCCCATAGGTGACACTGGTTCAAGTCCCCCAGCCACGACTTGAACTGGGAACCTTCTTGCTGTGAGGCAAGAGTGCTGACCACTGCGCCACCGTGCAGTCTGTGGATTATTACATTCCAAGAAAATGATAAAATTTCATATTACAAACAAAACAACCAGAATCTGAAAACCCAAAGACCACAAACAGGAGTTTCAGGAACAAAGACTTTGGAAGGGACCATAACCCCGTTCTAACTCACAGAGCTGCTTCACACAACACCATTCTGTCCAGAAAGACTGGACCTTCAGCTGCTTAGTAAATCACTATGAACACAAATCCTCAGCTGGTTCATCTGAGGCAGCCGAGAAGATGGAGGAAAACCCTGATCAGCAGGTGGAGGCTTCTCAGGTCAAATCATAAAATATTCTAATGATGAATGAGAGCAGACAGACGGAGGGTTCAGTTCACAGCTGGGTCCAGGTGGTGGAGGTGATGGAGGTGATGGGGCTGAGGGGCGCCGTTAGCTGAGAGGACAGAAAGAGGAAAGAATGAACAAGAGGAAAGGAAATGAGTGATGATAGCAGGAACTTCCTCCCTCCTTACTCAGCAAAGAGGTCGCAGAGAGCACACACATGCACTGAGGAAACAAGTGTGTCCGTTCAAAAGCATCCTTCAAGAGATGTTTATATAAAACCAGTTCTTTCAAAATAAAAGTATCTGACTAAAGAAGAAAACACTTTTATAATGAAAACCTAAAATGTAAAAAAAAAAAAAAGCCCAGTTCATTTTTAACATTTTGTTTTGAAATGTTTAAAAATTTGTTCCAAAAAAAATGTGATTACTAAAACATTTTTTTAAAAAAACTAGTGACAGTGCTGCAGGATCAAAACCTGCACTGACAGCAGTACCTCCTGCAGTTGAGGTTGGAACAGTCACTTTGCAACATCATTTGGATTCAAGATGGCTGCTAATAAGCTTTTTCAGATCTGACATGATGTACATGAATGCACGACACGTGTATCTGACAGGTGATGACCAACACCTGCAGGAACCTGTGGATCTGAGGCTACCAAAGACAAGAGAGATCCAGCCCCCGTCTTCTGTTGCTGTAGTTCTTCAAATGACCACTAGAGGCTGGAGTCAGATTTGACTAAAGCCAATATTTGTGTCGTCACTGTGGTGGCAAACCCAAAAGTAAAGTCAGCTAAACGCTTGGTTTACTTTTCTCTCTCAGGCTGTATCCTATTGTATTCCTTCACTACCCACTACATACTGTGTTTGCGTTTTATGGTGGGTTCACTATTTTGGAATCCACAATTCCAAAATCAAGTGCCCTAGAAATTTCCCAGAAGTCTTTGTGAAAAACCAGTGTGCATCGATGCCCACAAGGTTTAGAAACATAGGTCACAATGCATTGCATTTGAACAAGATTTGCGGGGAAAAAAGTAATAAAATATCGTTTTTCATTCAACGTTCAGAACACAGTGGATTCAGAAATAGTCGTCTAAAATGCTTGTACTCGTTAGGTTTCATTTTGTGACATTAGTGATGTCATACTCGCCGTTTAAAAAAAAAAAAGTAGTGAGCATGTTGTCTGAATGGCTTTGAAAATCCAAAGTACTGGACAGTCCTGCACTTTATCGTTTTAGTAGTTAGGCAGTAGAGAGAGCTCAGATCTCCCATTTTCTCCAGTCAATGAGGCCGTCCCACCTTACACCAAATAGAATAAAGTTGGAAGTTTGAGTCATTTTCTTGTTAAAACTTTGCTGTTTTGGGGCAAGTTGCCACGGCAACGCTCCATTAATAACAACAGGTGTAGCAGTGACCAAAGGTCCAAACAATTAAATCAGGAATTGATCTCCTGTGGGGGCAGCTGGGAGATGATCATGGAAAGATTCATGATCTGCATTATGAATGAAGTCTATTCTTCTTGTACACATTCAGAATTATTCAGAACCGTTCTGTGTCTACAGACAAACTGAGGGTAAAAAGTCCACAAAACAACCAGGTTTGAGCTGAAGCTGAAGAGAGACGAAAGAAAGAAAACTTAGTAAACTTAATGGACCTGCACTCAGTTTTACAGACAAAATTAAACCTAACACACACACCAATGCGTGCACACACCCATGATTTCAGCAACACACAAGGAAGTCAATCACACAGCAATGAAAACGGCCATGTTGGCATGACAAAAACACAAGAATGATTGTGTAAGCCTTCGTGTGTGTGCATGTGTGTGTGTTGCTCGTGGGCATGTATGTACGTGCATGTGTGTGTGCATGTGTGTGTGTGTGTGCATGTGTGTGCGTGCGTGCGTGTATGTGTGTGCTCGTGGGCATGTATGTACGTGCATGTGCGTGTGCATGTGTGTGTGCGGTTGCCATCAACCGTTTTGCCCTTCAGAGCTACACATCAGAGATCATGTTTCTCAGAGGTCTCACTCCTCCTTAAAGATGACTCAAACAGCCAGCCAGCAGCTCTAGCTCCACATCTCTGATCTTCTGAGAGGATTTCAGCAAACCCTTAGCGCAGGTCAGAGGTACAAGCTGACACCATGACACTGCACAGTGTCCGTTCAGGTTTCATCTTAGGAACCAACAGACATCATGATAGTGGTGTCGGGCATGCTGAAGAGAATTCAGCTGTTGACTGAAGGATCTACAGAAACTTGACTGAAACCTTCAGCAGGATGATGATGATCAGCTCTGCAGAGACACAATCTGTGCAGGTGAAATCTCTGCAGACTGAAGGGGTGAAGAAATCTACTTTAAGTTAAGATGATGCAACAAATGCATGGATTTCATGCATTTGTTGCATCAGAAGCAAAAATTGGCCAAAAAATGACTAGATGTAAGGATTTTTTTATTTCCAGCCCCAGACTTTAAACATTTTTGATCAGAAATCATCTGATAAGGATGATGAGAACGGGACTGCAGCGGCTCTTAGCTTCACCCTTCTCTCCATCAGTGATGTTCAGAGATGTTCAGTCCACCGTAACGACACCTGTGAGGCTGAAACTAAATGCCAACAAAACCACAAAACAGCAGACTTCCCCGTTTTCATTGTTGTTCTGCTAAAAACATCTCAGATGACTGTTTTCATGGTGTTTCCAAAACACAGCTGAGCCACAAACCCACGATTAAAGTCCCACACCAGTCATCTTTTGGTCTGTTGGAAAAGCCTTCCCACTGGGCTTTTCATTGTGATTGTGACGTTTTTTGACCAAAAACAGGAGTCGTTTTATAGGACATACAGTATTTTCTGCAGAGCGGCAGAAGTTCATTAGAAATGCACCTCTGAGTTGTGGGTGAGACCGCTGGCGCAGAGCAATTCAGTCCACCACTATTGCTGAGAGCTCTCTGTTTACATGTTCTCCTGCTAGCTTACAGCTCCTCACAACCCCGACTTAACATTAGTAGTGGAACGAAAATGGCGAGCAACACTGGAGCAATCAGAAATGCACTTTTAAGCTTTATTTCCTTTACATCATCAGAAAACAAGAACATGTTAAAACACCGTTTTCATTGGAGTGGATCTGCTCTTTGAGAACTTGAAGCCCTCGGCTCCACAGATCTATTCAGAAGACAGCGGACTCTCTTGAATATCCGCTGGTGGATTTAGCAGAAATCACAGTGATTCTGGATCATTTCTGAGTTTATAAAGGATTTCTTTAGATGGGAAGTGAAAACTAGCCATTATAGGGACTTTGGTTAGATTTGAGTTTATAAACAACATGGAAATCCTAACAAGTTCCAGTAAACAAGCTGCAGCTTCCAGCATTCCCGTGGATTTGCAGAGGAAATGTAATTTTCTACTTAATAGTTGGATGCTGTCATGTGAGCGGCGTGCAGGGTTCAGGTTTCAGGTTTCAGTCCGGAACAAAGCGGACTCTCTGACTCCATTCTTTCCTTTTTGTTCTGTAGAATCACTGTATTCTCACTTCAGTCAAAACACATTCACGGACTTTAACTGCAGGAAAATGTTCGGGATGAATCGACCTTCCTGTTTTTCCCAGCCTGCCTTGAAAGCACCGCCAGTACCTGTGTGACTGTCACCTGACCATCTGCTAACTCCCGTATTCTGCGTTTTTCCCCTCAGTGGTTCCGAACCCCCTCAGAACCACCGTGTCACCCTTCAGTCAGAACTGGTTCAGTTCGTTTCGTGTCAATGAAAACGCAAAAGAACCGGGTTTTCCGCCGAACCTTTTTGGAAAACGACCCACTTTTAGGAGCTCTTAAAGCCCCGCCGGCCCCCGTCCCCGTCCCCCGTCCACACCCCCAGCTCCTCACCCCCCGCGCGGCCGCCGACCCCGGGACCAGGTCCTCCCCGTCCTCCAGCTCCTGGAAGTCGGCGTTCTCCGCTGGAGGGTTCCTGATCGAGTCCGCCATGTTCGAGCAACCGCTAACGGCCAGCACACGCCGCGAGACCGCAGTCAGCTGACCGGAGGCGCGCACGCCTCTGTCACGTGACCAAAGGGATTCTCGGGAAAGGCTTTGACAGGAGGTCTCACTCAAACTTTTATTTATAACTTCAGATCCTTTAATATTCATGAAGATCTTTCAAACTCTATACTGATCCATGTGAAACACAACTACAATTTATTCTCTCCAAAATGTTGCTTGAAATGCAGTTGTTACAATTGTTTTACAACGTAGAGTTTTGAAATAAACTTGTGAAAAAGACAAATCGATGCTTACAAAAATCAACCATGTAAACTAAATCATAAAACACTGAATTGTTTATTAATAAATAATTAAATACTCAAATAAATAAAAAAGTTAATAAAAAATTTCAAGTGACTATAGGAACATGAAAAACAGAAATCCAGACCAGCAAGAATCTTCATCCAGTTTATTAAAAAAAAAAAAAAGAAAACAGCTTTACGATCTGGTAAATGTCAGCAAAGTACAGCACAAAAAATATACATAGCAAACATGAAAATGTATATGAATAAAAAATTGTCAAACCCATGCATCTTTTATTTCAGCTTGGACCTGTGCAGGTGCACCGGTTACTGGAGCCTATCCTAGCTACTGTAGGATAAAGGTAGGGAACACCCTCGACAGGTCAAGGACAATGGATAGGAAAATCAGTGCAGTTATTACAAATATCAGGTAATGGACATCTTGTTTGTTCTATCAGTACTGTTAGAAGCTTTTATTTGTTAAAGTAAAAAAAGGATTATCTCTCACAATCTTCATAGAAAAAGCCTAACACAAACCGAAATATCTGCTGTAAGGCTGCATTTATTTACCATAGAATTTAGATTTTATTTATTTATTATTTCCTAATGAATACATTTTAAATCTTTCGAGGTTTTTTTAATCCCACACGTTGTAGTCAGTGTAGATATAATGTTTGAAACGTCAGTGTTTGCTTTGACTTTCACATATAGAGAGACTACAAACAAATAAATCATAAAACGAAGTTCTTAGAGCCTCGTTTTCTGGTGTTAAACGAATAAAAGTTTTGCTAGAATTTCTGAATGAACAAAACAACAATGTTCCGTTACGGCCTCCGGCCGGCAGGTGGCGGTAGTGCACGCGGGTTAAAATCAAACGGCAGCAAACCCACAGAAAACAAACAGGAAGTTCCGGAATAGTTTCGGTCGTTGAACTTCTGATGTTCGGCGATCGAAAACTGCGAACTTCAAGGCCGAACAGCCTTAAGAACACCAGAGGAGCTCTGGGGATCTCACACAGAACGTTTGTCGACGCTTGTTCTTTGTTCCGTCAGCGCGCGAGGACTTCTGTAACGATGGAAGCGAACAAGGCCACAGAAGAATGGAGAGGTTCGGGTCCAACTGCGGACAGCTGAAGGGAGCGAATCGCAACCAGAGCAGGAACTCGTTTTGGACTCTGATGAAGACCTGAATCTGGATGTAGATCTGGACCGGGAGTTATTCAGACTGACCGTTGGAGGTAAAACCGGTTTTTACGATCCGGTGTAGGCTAACAAATGTTCAAACTCACGTGGTGGATCTTACAATTCTAGAAAGCTTCAAATGTTGTCGATTAGCGACGCTTATCAGGGTTATGTTTATGTGACTGAAGCTAGAAAGAGATGAAGGGTAAACAAACAAACATAATCTCCTGACAAAGAAGCTTTTAAAACCACTTCCGGTCTGCATGAGCTTTCAAACAACAAACGCAGAGCAACTGCAAAGTCATTTTTAGGCTTCTCAAACTGTTTTCCTTTTCCTAATGATATTCTAGCTCTGCGTATTCTGAATCTAAACACAAAACTGCAAGTGAAAGCAGGATTCTCCTGCAGCTGATCTGAACCAGAATGTCTGAAGTTCCTGAAAGCATGGAGGAGTTCAAACGGATCAGCCAAGAATCTCAGGAGTTTCTCAAAACTCTGAACTTCATAACTGATCAAAACACGATAACATACTGAAGCTATCATTAAAAACCTGGCTAAATGTGCACATATGAAACCCAAAACAAGCTCAACAACGGGAGTTTCTTTGTATCTATTGCAAACCCAGTTGTCCTTTTTGAGTATTAGTCAAACCTCTGAGTTATGGGTGGAACTGTTTGCGTGAGTGAGCCCTGCCTCTTTTCCCGTCAGCCATCTGTTTACATTTTACAGTCTCCTGCTAGCTTACAACCCCAGCCTATTATTACCAATGCAGCAGAACTCAGTTATTTGAGGTGTTACAAAATCTGAGCACAAGACACAGTCAGGTAAATCAATTAAGCCGAAATGAAAACCCGCGATTTATTGCATTTGCATTTTTCCTCAAAGCAAACGAGCCACAATAGAGGGACGAAGGAACCACATGTGACACATGTGTTGCAGACCCCTAATCAGGTCATCTGCAAGTGGATGCATCCAAATAAAGCACAGCAGGGAGCTTGTGGCCTGCTGATTGTAGCTTTTGGCACAAAGCCAGAAATACCCAGAAAAATACCCAGAAAATACCCAGAAATACAATTTTAACATGTTCTCCTTTACAGCAGCTGGATAAAGATATACAAGCTAAAGGCCTCTTATGTTGGACAGTTTTCACAGGGACAAAAGAGGGTTATACCTTTTCCAACACACAAGGTGTATATTTGTATAAACCCCTTTTCAGAAAGAGAGAGAAAAAATTAAATGCAATTGGAAGTTAATGTTCTGTCCTCCATCATCAAGAAAATGCCACAAGAGCACATTAAAAACCCAATTTTCATCTGAGGAGGTCATTAAGGATTTGATAGCCAGCGGGGGGGGTCAAAGTCCAGACCTATCGAGTCTCTTGATAAGAATGGGGTGGAGGTGTGACACGGCAGGATGCTTTGTTTTGTTTCCACTGAAATGAAAGTGTTGTGGTTTGATTTTCTCATTTGTTGAGGTTTAAACCTGAATTGAGTCACATTCAGAAAATGCTTCCAAAAAGTATCAACAGCAATATTACAAATCAAACTAAAAAAAGTTCTGATGTGCTTTTATGTGAAATTTATTAGCTTAACTTCCAGGAAATAGTTCAGTAAAATTCCTGTTTTAGCCACAAATGTTCATATGTTGGTTTCAACAGGATAAAAGTGAAAGTTGGTTCCATTTTGTTAATCCCATATGTCTTGCGATAGCGGCTGCCCCCCCACTCACCCACACTCACCCACACACACACGTTTTACCTAAAACCTTTTCCTAACAGCTACAACAGCTGAATAATAACACCCTCCCCAGACCTGAAGCAGAAGGCTGTGCAGACGGAGCTCATGGTGGAGTTTGGCGTCGGCACAGATCCAGACTGGGAGACACAGGTGGGGGCCATGTTTGAGCGCAGCTCTCAGCTGGCTGATCAGTATGAGCAGCTGATGAAGAAGCAGGCAGAGGAAGAAGTGGCCGAGGAAAGGCACAGACAGCATCTGCAGAGGAAGATGGAGGAGGCCACCCAGCAGCACCAGGTAAGCCTGCCCCCACCCGCAGGCCCCCCTCCTCCATGAACCAGTCAGAATGGGTGAAACTGAGCTGCTGTTCTCAGGCTCTTCTGGAAAAATTGGACTCTCTGAGGGTGAAGCTGCAGCTGAACAACCCCAAGGCCACCAGGAAGAACTTCTTAACCAAGAAACAGGAAATGATGTCAGAGAAGGGCAGAGCTGAGGAGGAGAGAAACAGGTGAGATGCACATCACTGGTAATCTCATGGTTCACATGGTGTGTGTTTGTGTTCTCTCCTCTCACAGTGGAAACATGGAGCAGCAGAAGGTTCTTTAAACATTTATGTTCCCATTCCGCCTCACAGAGAGATTATTGGCTTTTTAAACCCAAGAACGTTCATTCTTCTAAACCTCTGCCCTGCAGGTCAGCAAAGGAGCTGCAGGAGAGCGAAGGAAAGCTGGCAGCGCTCGTAGACGAGCAGAGGGAGGAGCAGAAGAGGTGGCAGGAGGAGCTGGAGGAGCTGAGGATGGAGATGGAAGCGGATGAGGAAGGAGGCGAAGGAGGCCCAGCTGCAGGCCATAAAGGATGAGGTGTCCGCCGTGGAGAAGCAGAGAGACGTGGCGCTGACCCGCATCGAGGAGTGGCTGGAGGAGGTGCAGACGGCGGCCCTCAGGTAACATCTGCCGGGTCTTCAGGAGCTCAGCAGCTCTCTCTCCACCTGTCCCAGGTTAAGCATTACCTGAGCATCCTGCGGGCGGAGTTCCCTGAGAAGTTTCCCCAGGAGCTGGTCCGGTGGGACAAGAAGGAAGTTCTGGTTCAGAAGAACAAGGCTGACCTGCAAAAGCGCTTCCAGGAGCTTCTGCAGCAGCTGCAGCAGGGGCGGGAGCTGGAGTCCCTCCCCAGGATCAAAATGCCCAACCTGCCCCAGGTCCCCATGGTAAGGCTGCCGGTCCCAGTCCGGTGTAGGTACCATTTGTGTTCTGTCTGTCAAATTGGTGCAGGGACTAGTGATGCCGTTGTAATATTTCATTGGCTGTACAACGGCCTGATGGCGTGTCAGATAGCGGTCGGACGCATTACTGTACGGTTGGCCCCCAGCAGATCTCGACACTAAAAGGCTATTTTTGAATTCCCTCCATTCTCCTTAACTACTAAAACACTATATAGTGCAGGACTATCTACCGCCCTGGATTTTAAAAGCAATATAGACACGATGCTCTTTTCTTTCTAAACAACGAATATAACAACATCACAACGTGAAAACTTAATCAAGCCAAGTATTTTACGAAGACTATGAGTCCTTTGTGTTCTGATGATGAAAAAGGTGATGGTTTACTTAAAAAATACATTAAAAAACCTTTTTTACTGAAATTGTTCAAACGCAATGCATTGTGGTCCATACTCCTGAGACTAGTGAGCATCGATGCACACTGGTTGTTCACAGAGAATTCTGGGAAATTTCTCGGGCAGCTCTACAAAATGGCAAACATGCTGTATAGAGTAGTGAAGGCATTTGGACGTAGCTTAAGCAGTTTGTCTAAGAGGTTTTACCAGGAATTCAGACATCCGTCTAAGTTGTGTTACCGCAGTGTGATGTCATCACTAGTCGCCAGCCTCCGCACCGATCTGACAGGCCTAACACTAATGGTCCGTACACCGGCTCAGAGCTGATACTGTGATGCTCTGTCCTCCAACAGGCTGAACTCCGCTTCCACCAGATCGTCCAGAAGCTGCTGAGGCCTCAGCTAGCCCCTCCTAAACCCGCCAGTTCCCCCCCTCCCTCCTCAGACTCCCCCTCACCACTACCAGCCGCGGCCCCGTCATCCTCAACCCTCCCAGTACCAAGTACCCCCAGCCCCTCACTTCTTCCAGTCGGTTGGTTATCCTGCGTTTGGCGAGCGTGCTGCCTGCCTTCACTAACTCCATGATAGTGACCCCCCCCTCCCAACCGGCTCCCCAACCCCCCAGTTCAGCCCCTGCACTTGGTGGTGCCCTCCCCTCCTCCTCCTGCCACCGTCCCCGCAGCTTCTGGTCCAGCGGGTAAGCTGGACAAGCTCCTGGAGAAGCTGGGGGGGCGGTTCCCACAGTGCAGCCGGGCGCAGCTGACGACGCTGCTGCAGCAGGTCAAGAACGCGCGCGGCACGCTGGCGGGGATGTCCCACGATGAGCTCATGGAGCAGGTCGGCCACCGGCTGGCCCCATAGCGGGAGGACTGACCCGGGGCCCATCCAGAGGCCAACCCCCTCCCTGCAGAGGGCCGTCGCAGCCCCCCGGAAACTCTGCCTCATGTGTCAGAACCACGTGGACCCCGAGAGCCGACACCCCCTGAGCTGCTCCCACACCATCCACAGAGACTGCATCCAGATGTGGCTGCAGTCCAGCAAGAACAACTCCTGCCCCTTCTGTTCCGCCAAGTCACCCGCACCCACCTGCACACCCAGGGAGGGCGGACGCTGAGCCCCCTCCTGCTCTGCCTGAAGGAGAAAAACTGGAATTGGTTTCTTTGCCTGCACATTTGAATATTTTTGAAATAAAACTCAAACTGCTGAGTCGTTTCGATCTCTGACCTGCAGATGAATGAGGCCCCGCCCCCATCATTGGAACAGTATACAAATTCCCATGAAGGTTTCTAACACTAATATGAAGGTGTTCATTCATCTTATGAACTTCTGTTGAGTTGATGTGGAACAGTTTCTTTCCCTGAAACAAAGCTTGGTACAACAGCAAACATATTCAGCCCTAAAGTCTCGCTTGAAACATCAGAAATGTGTTTAAAAGCTGAACACGAATTGGGACAGATGTGAATGTGAAACCAGAAAAAGCAAATTCATAAAATAAATATATTCATTTTCTTCTGCCCATTCTCTGAAAGTATTGGCAGTGTGAAGGATCCAGACGTTCATCTTCTGAACCTACTCAAACACTTTTGGGGTCACAAAAGCTGCTGGAGCCTATCCCAGTTACTGCTGGGGTAAAGGGGTACACCCGGAACAGATCACCAGTCTGTTGCACAACCACACATTCACACACAACTATGGACACTTTAGTCACCAATGAACCCATGAAGCATGTTTTTGGACTGAGGGGGAACGTGCAACTCCCCACAGGAAAACCTAGCCAGGATTTGAACCCTCTCTGTGAGGCTAGAGTGCTAAACACTGCTCCACCATGCAGTCCCAGTGTGAAAAATGAAAAACAGCCAAAGATGTTCAAGTTGAAAGACTGCATGTCTACAGGAAGGAGGTAGAAAATCCATCCACACAACAGGACACGGAAAAAGAGGGAAGTTAGAGAAAGATGAAGCCTTTTTTCTTTAAATGTTCCCAGTTGGAATATTACATTCCGATCTGTGCGTCATCATGTCTCAGTGTGTGCTCACTTAGATTGAAATTGGAATAACATTTGCAAAGTATGTTGTGAATCACTCGGGATCATCCAGCCCTTCTGTTTGGGAACAAACGGAACTACTCGAGGAGGTTACCCCGGTGTCTTCACAGCACCGCCGCTGCTCCTGAGGGCAGAATCAGCTGCAAAGAAGCTGTGGAGCAAAAGCTGTTGTCACATGTGTGTTAAAGGAAATGTTCCTGGTTTTTTATTGAAGCACATTTGTGTCTCGTACGTTTCTACGTCAAACAGATGTTTACAAGCAAGAACCTAAGCAAACAAAAGACACAAAAATGAAAAGCATCTCGCAGATCTGAGGGTAAAC
The DNA here is from genome assembly GCA_016861445.1 of Oryzias woworae. NCBI lineage: Eukaryota > Metazoa > Chordata > Actinopteri > Beloniformes > Adrianichthyidae > Oryzias > Oryzias woworae. Next base: position 626,358 of record BOLG01001191.1, read on the forward strand.
TACATCGTTTGTGTTAGTTTAGGTTGCTGGCAACAGATCACATCAAATATATTCACTGTTTTTAGCATGAAACTGAGAGACTGGAAGGAAAAGACAAAAACAAAAACCTGAATTAACGCTGCTAAGCAGCATTGTGTGGTCTGCAGGCACTACTGTCCCCCACCCTCGCTGCCCCTTTTGACCCGCCATCACTGGCAGAATGGCCAGAAACACCCTTCACTGCCTCTGCCCGCCTGGTCAGAGATGCATGTGACAAATTCATGAAAAATAACAACACTTTTTTCAAAATGGTGGCTTTTCTTTTGGCTTGATCCCCATAGCAACTATTTGTTTTGGTTGTCTGGGCATGATGAGCAGGTCTGTATAGTTTTTAGAGGAATCAGCTAAAGTACATTTTTAGATTTCCATGGCAACAGAGGTGTGTCGTTAACCACATTCCTAATGTGTTCATATCATGTGTTATCCTGTTAGGTTGAGTCAGGGATTCATGTATTAAACTCCCTAGCAAGAGTTTACATTTATAGCTGGGACTAAAGGGTATTCTTTCTGGAAAATACATTCCGGTGGCCCCCCTGCGGCAGGCTGGCGAGCTGTCCAGGGTGTCCCCTGCCCTCGCCCACGAGTGGCAGGGTTAGGCCCCAGACCCCTGTGACCCCGAAAGGGACAGAGCGGGTTTAAAAAATGACTGAATGAATACAAATTGGTGCCCCTTCCCAAGGTTAAAGGTCATTGAAACTCCAGTAGTGTTTGTAGACCTAAGCTGGTAGAACGTGTGAATTTTCTTGAAGACTGCTTAAACAAAAGTTTTCTTTTCCCATATTGTAAAAAATTGGAAAAAGTTCACACATTGCCATAAAATGGCCACCAAGCCGTAGGTCCTGCGTCCATCTATCATCATTTCAAAACTTCCTTTGGATATCTCTGACACGTGTGTTTTGGTTTTGTTTGAATTAATAAAATGTTTGAGTCCCAGGATATGTTGGAGTCATTCATTCCCCTAGCAAAAAGTACTACAGTTGAAGTTTTAGCAAGTATACTATAGAGTATTCTATAGACTATGCATGTGTATTGTAGGAAGTGTACTAACTGAATACTAAATTGGAATATTTTAAGTTTACAATAAAAGGATCGTATATAAACTGTTCTGCCTCACTTTTAGTATAAGTATACTTGTACAGGTATACTTGTAGTACACTTAAATAGACAATTTTTTTCATGTTTTTTTTACGGTTCAGTCCACTGTGATGTCATCTTTTACATTGGGGGGAGGGGGTTGTTTCCTATAACCAACATTCCTTCTCATTGGCTACCAGGTGTTTGAAAGTTTTTGTGAATTTTTGAATATGTGGTGGGGGTAACATTTATGCTCAAAAGTGCCTTAAAGAGGAAGGCTTACACAATCTGGTCCTTGCACTCCAGGACATGAATATCTCTTTATGTGGCAAAGAAATAGGTTAGTGCCTGCAAAATCTTGAAGACAAAAAGAGAAGATAAAGGTGAAACCCCCAGTTTATCCCGGACAAAGCGAATGCGTCATCTATGTTTGAACTCTGTAAGGCAGGGGGAGGAGCCTGAAGGTGGCAGAATTGAAATAATAAGAAGACGTTTTCTCAGGCTGCTTATGTTGACCTTTCCAAACCGTAGCTGTGGACCAATGAGCCTTCTGCCTTTGAGGAGGTCTTTGGATGAGCACGGCTGCAGCGGCCAGACGCCTCTCCATCCTCTCAAAAACACATCCTTTGGTTTCATATTTCATTTGTGCCACGGCCAAGGGCTTTTATGGATCTGATGCTCTGCGGAGTCTCAGCGGATCCTGTGACAGCTCTAATGTTGCTGTGATTTACACGCGGCTGGACAAACAAGCATCATTACCGCTGCCTGTAAATGTGGGCCTCTCTGACTGCCCTCAAACTGGGGTCTCGGGACCCTCGGGGGCCCTTAAGAAGCTCCCCAAAGACCCGACTGCAAATTGAGAGAGTTTTATTTGACCATTATTTCTATGCTGAGGGGATAACAGAGCGAGAGAGAAGGAGCGATCAGAGGTTTGACTCTCAGAACCTGAACGACCAAATCATTTAAGCTGCTGGGGTTAGGAGAGGATCCGTGCTTCTATCCACCGAGTCCGCTTAGAGGAAATGTGCGCCATAAAAAACCTCTGTAAAAATGTTCCAGCTCAAAAAAACATTCCTACTTATCAAGTTTTGCTGCGTCTAATTGAACCGCCGGGGTCTCATTTACTAACAAAGGTGAAGAACCAGCTCAGATTTGTTCCATCCCAGGACCAATTCTTTAAAGATGCAGCCTGTTTGAAGAGCAACTCAGATTTAGGAAAAATGTGTGAAAATGAATCCAAGAAAAATGCATCCTACCTGAGGACGGTGTTAAAAGAGGTCCTCCTTCAGGAGCAGAAGTCTCAGGTTTTCTGATGATGTGTCTATGATGGGTCTGGAAGGACTTTGGTCTTCACTTGGTGGAGGCGTGTGAATGTCCACCTTGGTATCTGGATCTGGACTTGGAATAGATTTCACACAGAGTTCTGTCAAAAGTGAAGGCAAAGCACAAAGACAGCTTCTTCACTGCATCACTTTTACCCTCTGAGTTTCACACATTGGTGTTGTGGAAAAACGACTAATGTCATTTGGATGACATCAAGGAAAAAAAAATCAAGTCTCAAGAAGGGGAATCCCATCAAGTTATTGGGATTTAGAAGATATAGAAAAAACTCGTCATCAATGAGAAAAAACAGAAAACTCCAAAAACATGCTGAACATTTGTCATCTTCCAGCTTTGACCAGCACCCAACCCTCAAGCTGAGTTTAGTGTGGTACATCTGGAGAGAACTGGTGAGGATCTGGAAGCTTAATCCAGTCTGGAACTGGACAGTGAGGGAATGAAAGCAGGACTGAAATATCCTGGAGACAAAGTCACCTTTACTTGGTTCTGTGATCCTAGCTGATAGCTCGACATCACACACTGTGGATGAGGAACCAGAACTCTGCTGGGATCGGCCCGGTTCATATTTGATCAAGAAAAAGCTTGATCAAATGGATGGCCATGAACATTCAAGAAAAGCAGATTCATGTGACCCAACAAACAGCACGTTAAAAGAAAAGGTAGAGAAGATGGCGGCAAGCATGAAAACTGAGTTTTTACATCAAATATGTGAAAGACACAAATCAAAATTCCTTTCATTCAAAAGCATACACCAGAGTTTTTGCATCAATAAAACACTGGAAATGAAGTTTAGTTCTAAGGTGGAAGAACTGCACAGTTGTAGAACAAGACAAAAAAGTTGGTGTTACTCCCCAACAAGGATTAAATCAGAGAAACGGTTGCCATGGTTTCCTGCATTCTTCATCTTCTTTTCCTGAAACACGAAACTCTGAGGAGGTTCTTCCTTTATGAAGATGTATCTCTGACATTTCAGAGCAGTAGCAGCCTGTACCCATTTGTGTTGAGTGTGTGGGTGTGTGGGGGGGCGGGGGCAGGTTATCAACAGCACCCTCCCAACAGGTGAGTGGAAATGAATGATACCAAACAAACGAGGCTCAGATCAGCACAATCACCATCAGTTCAGCCACTGAGGTCCACCTGTTCTTGCAGTGATTCTGAATTACAATGCTGCCCCCTGCTGCCTCACCAAGGAACTGCAATGAACAGAGCCGACTGAGAACGAGGGAACACCAAACACCTTCAATCAACATTAAAAAAAATCTCTGCTCTCTTATAACAGGACAAATGTCATTCATGTGTTTTACTCTCTGAAATGAGAGGAAGTGTTAGTTTTTGTATGCATTTCATAGTTTATTTCCATGTTTTTAAAAGCAATTCATTTAATAGAGAGTGGGTCAAATACAACAAAAAGGTCATTATATGAAAACAATCTGATGTCTGTTAGATAGTGTCCATAGCTATGGCTAATTTACAACACCTGTCCCTAGAGGAGCTGTTACAGAAAACACAAAAGAACAATAAAAAAAGAATACCAGCAATAAAAATAAAGAAAGAAACAAAAAATGGCTTCACAGCGCACTCATTCACATGCTTCATATGAACACAGGATATTTTATGCAATGTGGGTGCACTGCACTGCCAATGCTTCATGAACCAAGCTTTAATTTGTCACTAAACGTGGACAGTTTTGTTAAAGATTTGACTTTAATAGGGGGGACTGGATTTTTTTGGGGGGGTGTATTTGTTTTTCACACAAAATAAGAGAATATGACTGTGGAATCAGGTGTGGTGGCTGCAGCACAGTGGAAAGTTGTGAGGGTCCAGCTTGCCTCATCACTGTGGGTTTAAGCACCCCCCACCCCCACAGTTTCTTCGGCTGCAGGTTCACTTCCTACAGCAGTCAAGGCCTTCAGCTGGGAATCTGGCTCCAAGTTTGAAGAACGAGCAGCTCCATCCTGCTGCCTAAACTAAAAGTAAGATCTGCCTCTCAACGATGCTGTGTGCCCCCCCCCAAACACAAGATGAATGGTGTTTATCCTCAGCAGCCCGGGCAGAGCGGCAGCCGTGTAATTAGCGTTTTTCCTAAAGGTTGGGATGGTTGATATCCATCATGGCCGTCATCACATCAATTAATGCCACTGACGGTCCGAGGAACTGTCGCTCACCCCCCCCGTCCATCCTTCACCAGCAGAAGAACCTCCTCTGCTGTGGTTGGCATTAAAGGCCTGTCATCCCAGCATGCCGCGGGGCCCCCGGCCACAGCCCAGCAGTGTCAATTAAATTTGATTGACTGAGTAAAAGAAGCACACAAATAAGCCAAAACAACAGACAGAAAAATCCATACATGACACCCCCCCACACACACACAACCCCCCCACCTGTCTGAACGGCTGTCAGCTCAAATGCTTGTCTCGCTCGTTTTTGCGGCTCATGCCGGAACACAGCCACTTTGTGCGCCCCCCCCCCCCCCCCCAACACCCCCTCCATCTAAACACAGCCAACCAATTAGTGGTGGGGGAGATGTAGGGTCCCCCCTCCCCCCAGCATCGACCCAGACTGTTGTTCAATAAACGTTTCCTAATTTATCAGTTTAGCTTCACCTCTGCTGGACTGGGGGGGGTGTAAACCCCCCCCCCCGGTTAACAGCCATAAACAGGCTGCTTCAGTAATAGTGGGTCTCATGTTTCATATGCACGGCTATGATTAAAGCCCCTCCTCACAGCCCCTGGGGAGCCCGGCCCGCCACGTGGGACCATCAAAGGCCAATTTGTCCTCCAAACACCATAAATCGTGAGCCGTTAAGTGACCATTTCTGATCCTGCTGCGGCGGGGGGGGCATACACTTATGTCCTGTTATGAATCTCCCAATGAATCAGAGGCCAGAACAATTCACACAGGGCATCCATCTCAATCTTGGAGGGGGGGTCCTGCTGGAACTGCAGGACTTTGAGAAGGCAGGCTGAATTATCCGGGATACACAGGGAGGACAGAACCACATCGCCGCCCTAATGTCAAGAAGAAGCTACTGCAAGAGTGACAGAAACCTACAACTGTAGCTTTTAGTCCCTCTGTGGGCGCTTCTGCTAGCATATAGCTTCATTGGAAAATGGTTACGAACCCTTTTAGGTCCGTCTCATCAGAGGAGCCACATCTGTACCAGACGTGCCCGTGTGAACACACTCTGTTGTTTTTAAGAACATCCCTTTTTCATAACCACATAGAAATCTACCCCATCAATTCATACGTTTAGCTTCAAACATAAGCCTTTTTCTTTCAAAACATCAAATGTTTATTGTAAACATGTCAGATTAAAGCCAGTTCCATAAAAATAGTTCAAAGCTTTCATTAGTGATGTTGAAAAGCAGCTTTTTGTTGTTTTCTTTGAGTCCAGCTTCACTTTTTTCACAAGTTTTACAGAAACTGTCATCACAGTTCAGCGAAGAGCTTCACTTCAGTCTAAACATTTGACTGAAACAAGCCTTCATCATCATCATCCATCAATACTTGGTAGAAGGTGCATCGTTGAACCCCCCCGTCTCAAAACCACACAGCTACTGTCTACTTCATGCAAAAATACTGCATAGATCATGAACATAAAGTCAAATAGAAAGCAAAGGAAAAACTTAAATACAAACTTATTTATACATATATATTTATATATACAGTGGTTTTCTGTTGTGCTGTTACATGTCAACACTGTGCACGTTTATCATAACTCATAATTGTGTGCAGAAACATAAATATAAGTAAAAAGAACAATAATACCTTCTTTATATAGAAGAAACAAAAGTGACAAATTCAAACTAAATAAAAAATCAGCTAACACATCCTTCATTCTGCTAACTTTTAAATGTTTGCTTTGAGGCAGAAAACACAAAAAACGTCTTTGTGAGAAAGAAAAGTGATGGTCTTCAGAACTGTTTATAACACAGAAGATCGGACTCAGCACAATGCTGTGCTTGGAAAATGAATGCAATCTATTTCAAATGATCTTTCCATGGCAAAAGCAGCTTAAACTTTATTTTGAAAATGCAAGTTTCCTCATTATTCAATCTAAAATATTAAGTATTTGAAAACTGTCTTCATTAGAAATGTAAAAAGAATCTATATTTGTTTGAATTGGATTAATTTGTTACTGTAAGTCAGAATTGATTCAGAAAGATAGCAGTGAAGTCTGGACCTTCATCATTATCACCATCGCTCAACTGAAGCCCTAAACCCCCCTCTCCCGGGGTCTGATGCATTATCTGTATATGAGAACTGGACTGAGTGACCCCTCCCCCGTGGCATTCCAAACAGGAAGTACTCGCTGGTTCCAGGATGCCATAATCCCACTGACTTTTATAGAGAAATAAGCAGTTATTACTCAGTCATTCCTTTTGTCACAGTAACCATTCTTGCTCTGCTAACTTTCTTTTTTTTTTTACATTTTCTTGTTAATTGCCATTTTTGAAATATTTTTCCAGTAGTTCAAACACAAGATGCCTCAATAAAAGTAGGTGGTTTCACATCGAACACTTGAAAGGTTTGACAGATTCTCTTGAGCCTGCTTTAAAGTGGTGGGGATGTGGCCTTCCAACAGCTCACTCCTGATTGGTGAAAGTGGTTGCCATTAAAATGTTGACTCAGAACAATAACTGCTCTCTGATGAATTCTGGCTCCAAAATGGCGACGTGCATATGGTGAAAAAATGGCAACTGAATTGCTTTCATTTGTTTGGAGCTGGAAGTGAGTCGTTTTTTCCATGGATGACGTTACACTCCGTTCAGTTCTCTGATACATTTAATGTCTGATGCAGCAGAACAAACAGCTCAGAGGATCATTGACGACCCCCAGTCAGAGACACAACTCCCCCTGCACCTCTCCACTGAAGTCACTGGTGATGAACTCTGGCTGTTTTTGAATTCCCTCACTACTAAAAACCATCATAGTACGGGACTGTCCAGTGCCCTGGATTTGAATGTAATTCAGACTTATGCTCAATATTTTTTTCTTTAAACGTCAAATGTGACATTTCTTAAGTAAAAACCTGATGAATATGATCATTTTCTAAAGAGTATTTATGAATCGACTGTGTTCTGATGACGGAAACTTGGATGATTAATACAAAATAAATGTACATACATTTTTTTCAAATGACGACCTGTTCAACTGCAAAGCATTGTGGTCTTTATTTGTCAGTTTAATGAGCATCAATGCAGACAGTTTTTTGCAGAGACTTTTTTCCAGGACACTGGATTTTAGAATTGTAGATTCGAAAACCCCAAAAAAATGGCAAGCGCCCTATTTAGTGCAGTAAGTAATGAGTAGTAAGGGGATTCAGACATATTCTCTGCTTCCTCAAACGTTACTGCTTTTGCTCTTGCTCTTGGCTCCGCCCCCTGGGCTGCTTTTACTCTCTGACTTTCTGCTGGGGGAGCCCTGGCTGGGGGAAGATTTGGGGCTGGAGCCTGCCTGAGTATTGTTGTTGTGGTTAGAATTGCCACTCAGTGTCTCCATGATGGAGCGGAAAGCCCCGAACGGCCGCTTGGTTTCGGAGCCCCCTGCTGCTGTGCCCCCACGTCCCTGTGGGCCTTTGGGAGGCTCTGCTTCCTGATTGGAGCTCTTGTGGACCTGCTCGTCAAAGGTGACCCTCAGCTTGAGGTTCTGGGACGACTTCCTGCGGGATGAGGGCGACTTTAGGGCGCTCTTGGGGCTGGTTGTGACTTTCTGTCCGTCTTGCATGTCGTTGGATGTGTCTGGCGTCCTCCCGTCGGCTGCTTCAGGGTCGCTGGAAGTTGGGGAGGGGTTAACGCCGATGCTGTCTGCAGACTTGGATCCACTCAGAGAAAAGGCCAGCCTCCTCTCTGCTGACGAAGAGGGGGCGGAGAGTTGTTTCTTCATCATAAGGTGGAGGGAGTCTGGCACGGGCTCCTCCTCTGTGATGGGCAGGTGGGTGGGCCTGTCCGGCCTTTGTGTGTTTGAGTGCGCCCCTCCCTGGTCAGGTGGATAACCATCTGAGTCGGACTCACTCAGGGAGCGCTGCATGATCTGCTTCAGCCTGGCCAGTTTCAGCTCCCTCCTCTCTACCAGTCCTAGCCTGCGGCCCCCAGCCGGCCCAGGGCCCTCTCTGCAAAGGCCAACAGGGGGGGGCAGCCTCTCTCTAGGACACAGGGAGTCCGGCATATCCTTCCCCAGCAGCTGGCGCAGCACAGAGTCGGGCCCCACCCCTCCCTGACGAACTGACCAGTGAGCGTCGCCAGGGGTCCCCTCCGCTGTCAACATCATCTCTGGCCACGCCTCCATTGAGGGTTGATGTGAGCTGGAGTTTAAAGAGGGAGACAGAGGACGAATCAGCAGTGAAGAGTCTGTCATGGATCAATCATTACCGTCAGTTATTAACCGACTTGCATTATTCTATCACAGATCACGTAAAGCACACACGTTTAAGAAGAGTAGCAAAAAGGATCCAAATAAAATGAGTAAATGAATTCCTGCACACCGTCCAACCCATGTGTTCTGTCAACAATGCTCAAAAAAAAGACTAAATCACCTCGAGTCTTTTCATATCAGTTTCACACAAAACACTTGAAAGAAAACTCCACATAAAAAGATCCCAGCAGGGATCAGAGTCTTCTTGCTGAGGTGAAAGCACCAACCACTACACCAGCCCCTTTTCACCCATGCACACACACATTCACACACTGACGGTGTTGCCACTAAAGAACACTGGGACCAGCCTAAAACAACCAGGAGCAATGTGGGGTTCAGTGTATTGCCTTTGAAACGTGTACAAAAGGCAGGAATCAAACCTGCAGATCAAACTACTGACCAATCACTGGAGCCCTTTAATGCTAGATGCCCCCCTTCTACTTTCCCCCTGACATGTGACTGAACAAGACTTGTGACGGCTGAGAGCAGCACCTCAGAGGATGTGCTCGTGGAGAAAAAAAAGCAGGTCCGTTGGGGGTTTAACGGATCGGATCAGTCGCCACGGTTCAGCACACAGGTGTACTGCGGATCCTCTACCCCCCACCCCTGGACGCTCATCATTTAAATTATGTCTATAATTTAAAGTGCATCAAAGTAGCTGCCTGATGCTTGTTGGAAAGTGTGTCTAATAAAGTTTATTGCAGTGGTGGGAAACACTGAAGAATGCATCCAACCATCATCCATCTGACCATCCATCCATGTGTTAGAGGCCCTGTAAAAATTCTTTATACGGGGCCCAAAATCCCTAGCAGCGCACCTGCCAACCACTCTGCCTCTTTACCGCTGCTGCCCTTCAAACAATAGCACATTAAAGAGAGAGACGGGTTCATTCTTCAATCACTGACAGAATGACCGATGAGGATACTTCTTTTATAGAACACCAGACTAAGCTAAGCAGCACCTCTGAAGGTCCAAACTCAGGGATGAAGATAGACATGAAAAGCCCAGACACCAGAGAAACACAAAGCATCCAAGCCAGTCTGCTTGGCAAACACTAGTGAGTCTTGAATTTATGTTTAAGTTTACTTTGTGGTACCTGGGAGATCTGGATGGCGTCCCCTCTCCCTTGTTGGGGTCCATCAGTCTCTGGAGTTGCTTCTGTAAGCTAACCCTGTCTGCTGCCTGCCTGCAAAGCAACACAAAAACAGCTCAAGGTGCCTTCATTGATTCTCCTTGGTCTAAGACATATGTTCCTTTTGTTCCGAACAAAAATACCATAAAAAATAGTTCAAACTTTATTCAACCAATTCACAAACCGTTGAAAGACAGTATGCATCACAAGTCAAACTCTAACATTAAGATTCTTGTACAACAGAAAATCAACTGGAGGTTAGTAAACACAAAGGTGGTGGAGTAAAGGTGACCAGATTATAAGGCAGATTTTCTATTTTTAACAAATTCAAGGATTTTAAAAACACAATAAGGATCCCTTAATTTGCTCAGATTTAATTTTTGTTAAATAAAGTTAAATTTACACATTTCTGGCTGTGTTGCACCACAAACAGTTTTTATCACAGCTGATGTTACCTACAACTACAAACCTACAACTACACCTTAGACAATGTCAGACTCAAATGTTGTTCTTAAAACTTCCTGGTTAACTTCAGCAGTAAAGAAAACATAAACATTTCAGTTGTTTTGAATATTTTAACAACAAATCCTGAAAAAGTTCGCCACGGTCTTTCCATCCTCAAAGCTTTGCTAACTACAGTTTCAATAGATAGATGTCAAGAAGACACTATATGAAGACACAGCAACTCATAAATAGAAAGGGAACAACTAGAAAACACTCTCAGCACTCATCTAAACAGACAAGTGTTTCCAACAGAACTAAGAAACTGAGGAAATTGAATGCAAGATGTTCATGACAATCCTAAATCCACAATATTTTTTCCATGCTATTTTACAAAGTAAATCTAATTTATTGTAAATTTAATAATATATTGTTTTTTATATATTTAAAACAACTTTGTTTTTTTACAGTAAACTGAACTTCAGGTTTTTTTATCTACAAAAAAACACTTGGAAAAACACTGGCTTTACTTTGAAAATGAGAACCTTTATTAACACTTTACTTTAAAAAGTTTTACTTCCTGTGCCAGTTATGCATTTGATTTGTTAAGTGAGCGTACTTCAAATTCAAACAGTATCCTCCTTTTAGAGGGATAATTACATAGCCTTAAGTGTAGTTTTTTACTAAACTCCATTAGATTTATGAAGATCACCAATCAGTAACCTAAGACGTGGCAAATATTTGGACTCGTATTTTTGTGAAGAGATCACAGATACCCAAGTGTTCGGACACTCGTTACAGCTGTACAACACACCAGAGTTTCTAAAAACCATCTCAGAGGTTCAGATTTAGACATGTGTTCTGACCCAAAAACACAACAACAGACAAAAACTTACTCATTGAGCTGCTTGGTGAGTTTGACCACCTGTGAAGCCAGTGACATGCACGTTTCCACCACGACCAGGTATCGAGCACACGTGGTGTGGCCCTGCCTCTCAGCACTCTGGGAGGGTCGTTCACCCTGCTGGTTCTGGACCGTCACATTGGAGCCATATTCCACCAGAGTCTGCAAAGAAACAAATTCAGATCAGAACCGGAAGGAGTCTTTTGTTTCCACACTTCCTGTTTGGTTGACTTTATCAGGAAATGAGAGTGAACTATTGAGAACTCCTCATAGACTTGGAAAGATGTTGATTTCTTCCGTTTTGGTTTCATGAGTAAGAAAAGATCATAGTAAAGATGCAGAAGCAAAATTTTGAGCTTTCTTCATTTTGTGGAGGTATGAAAAAAGTCTGAAGCCGTTTGAAAGTGCACATCTTTTTATCTAGCAATTTTTAAAATAAAAGCAAAGCACTTAAAGTTCCACTCGGGTCATCTTTTGATCTATTGTAAAAGCGTTCCCAGAGGTCTTTTAATTAGGATTATGCTGTTTTAAGAAAAAAAAAACTCTGTTTCCTAGGACATAGTTCTGCAGAGCAGCAGGAGTTCATCAGAAATCCTCCTCTGAGTTGTAGGCGGGATTGTTGACATGAGTAAGCCTTCCCACCATTCCTTTGTTAACACGCTCTTTCTCTAGCTTACAGCTCCTCACAACCTCAAACTAACATTACCAGAGCAACATGGCCAGAAATATCAGAGTATTCAGCCGTACTGTTTTGATCCAGATGCGATCTCAGACGAGGAAAACAAAGACGTCCATGGATTTGTCTCCAAGTGGATCAGAGTAGAGCAGAGAGCTTGTGGCTCACCGATTGTAGTTGGTACATAAAAACTACAGGCTTTTTCAAACAACATGTTTTCATTTGCTCCCGATTCACCCCGATTTGAATAAAGATGCTCAGAAATGCAGTTTGGATCTTAATTTTCTTTATATGTGTCCTCATCATCAGAAAAAGGCCACAAGAACATTTTAAAGACCCACTCCAATGAAAATCAAGTTTTTTTTGTTTTTAGCATGTAGCATTTTTCTCAAGATAGAAACGTTTGTAAAAACATCGCAATTAAAACTGTGTTTGAGTATTTCAAATTGAATTGGATCAGGAGCTGATGAACACTCGCATTTTGAAAAAGCCCGGCTTTGTGTCGCAGCCACTGCCATGGGCGTGCTAAAGTCTTACTGCTCCATTCCAATTCAGATGTATCCACTTACCAGTCGTTTTTTGTGAGGTGAATGCTAGTTTGGGGTTGTGAGGTGAGCTAAGCTAGCGAAGTGTTTCCCAACCCCTGTTCTCGGGGAACACTGTCCTGCATGTTTTCCATGTTGCCCTGCTTCCCTGGGGACCAGGGTTGGGAAACACTGAGCTAGCGGGAAAGAGTGTAAACAAAATCTTGATGGGAAATAGCAGTGCTAACTTCTGTGCGACCAAACTGACCCATCCACAACTAAGGTGCAAATTTCAAATGAACTCCTGCTGCACTGCAGAAAATATGTCTTAAACGACACAGGCATTTTTATTTTGAATAAAAACAGCATAATCATCATAAAAAAAACATGTGGATCAATTTTACAAAAGTAAAAAAATCTAGTTGAAGTTGGACTTTAAACACAGCAAGGACACTATTTTCATTAAGGCTAAACCTGAGCCAAGCCAGCCAGTAATAACAGTGCAGAAGTGTACCTGACTTAGCTTTTAGTGGTAAGTTTCATAACTCTATTCCTGAGATTGAACTTTATCTGCTACCTGCCGCATCAACAATCAAAGGGGTTTTAAAATTCTCAAACAGACCATCTCTTCCTGCGCTTGTCAACAAAAGTGTTTCAGCAGCGACCCGTGGGAGCTTACCTGTATGCAAGTGAGGTGTCCATACTGAGCTGCCACATGGACGGCTGTGTTTCCGTTCTGATCGACTTCATCCAGAGAGATGGCCTGTTCCTGCATGAACTGAAGCAGCCAAAGCAGGACCTTCTCCTGAACACACAGAAAGACAGATGGTGAAGGTCAACTCTGCTGCTTTCCTGTCCTGAATGTGCTCAGCAGCTGTTTTGTTGGGCTGTTCATGTGAAGGCTGTCCTGTAAGTTTTATCTTGAAAGTTTGTGCATGATTCTGTCCTCGTTCCTGCATACCTCTCACACAGATTGCATTGAACCTCAACACCCAGTGTGTCTCCATTCATAAAAATGCAAATGTGCCGTGTGTTCATACCGTGTAACAATACTAACAAAAAGACATCAAAATGTTATTCTAAGTACTTTTAGAATAGTAGAATTCAGAAACATTTGGGGGTTTTCTGGTGCTGTGTGATACAAAAGCAGAAGATTTACTGAAATAGTCTGTAATTAATGTGAGCAAATTACCTATTTTGAAAATGTAATTTGAGGGGTCACACTGTAAATATTAGAAACAAATTGCTTTTGTTTAGGAGCATATTGACTGTAGAAAGTCTTTTTTCTTGTTTTTAAATTATGCCGTCTGTTTGCATCCAACTTAATGTAATTTTATAGAATAATAAGCTGAAAGACACTCTGGTGAAAATTGAATTTTTGGTTAAGGTGAGATGGTTGAGCATGTCAGCCAACAATCTAAGGGTCGGCGGTTCATACCCCACTCCCCCCAGTCAACTGTTGTGTCCTTGGAAAGACACTACACCCTCACTGAATCCAGTGTGGCTCCACTGGTGTGACTGCGTATGGATGTCAGAGGGGCTGTAGGCGCTTACTGGCAGCCACGCCTCTGTCAGTCTGCCCCCGGGCAGCCGTGGCTACACCAGAAGCTTACATCACCAAGTATGAATTTAGAGCAAATGAATAATGGATACACATTGTAAGCAGTTTTTAAAATGTCAAATGTGTGTATGCATGGTAAATGCCGAAAGGTGAATACATGTTCCCACCCCTCACTGGACCTATACAGGTACAGATTTCTGGGTTCTGGTTTAATTTGGAATCCTACCTGGCCGTATCGTGCAGCATAATGGATCAGGCTGGGATGTTCTCTGGTGCAACTCAGCTCAGCGATGGCCTCCGTCTCACTCACCATCCACCGCACACACTCTAGATGACCGTTCTGCACACAGTCAGAGGGCATACAGTCACGATGATGCTTTCTCTCTGAGCTAATCATCACTCGATTGCGGCAGCTCAGTTGTGGCTCCACATCATCACACCATGTCAGGAGCTCACCTTGACCCCCAGGCCGGCAGGCGTCAGCTGCTGGCTGTTGCGCTCGTTCAGGCTGTCCTCCCCCATCAGAGAGGTGAGGTGCTGCAGACAGTCGGCGTGGCCCTGGGAGGCAGAGATGTGCAGGAGGTTGTTTCCATCGTCGTCCCTGATCAGTTCCAGGTTGTCAGCTGCCAGGTGAGGCTGAGGAGGTGAGGAGGAAGGAGAAGATGCAGGTGAGAAAAACAGCAGTGAGGACACTGCAGTTTGGGGTGAAGATGTAAAAACCATGAGGAGGTTAAAGAACAGTTAAGATATGACTGACCAGCAGCGAGATCTGCCCCTCCCGGACGATGTTGATGATGTTCTGCTTCTTCTTGATCTCCTCATCCACCTCCCCTCCTGCTAATCCAAACCCCCTCAGTGCTACTCCCCCACTTCCAGCACCAGGGGTTCGCATTTTGGTGCTGTCTTGCCTGCTTACGCTGCAGCCTGGCAGTGGGAAGACTAGTCCTGATCCCCCCGGAGGATCCATAGCGGGTCTCTGGGAGTCCGGGAAGACGTGAGCAGACAGCAGCTTGTCTGGAAATGAGCATGATTAGTCACGTTCTGAGTTTTCATGGGGAAAACAAAGTTGAGGCCCACCTGCATCTGAGAAGGAGAGGGAGGAGGACAGGGGCTCTGGCTGGTAACCACCCCCACCTGGAGAGCGATTGAGGAGGTGGAGGCCTGGATCCATGGACCTGGACTTCCGTAGATCTGACCACTTCAGTGGAGACGGAACATAAAGTTGGAGACAAACAGAGGCAGCACAGAGGTGTGAGACCCTCTTTTCATGCCCATTGCTGTGATGTGTTGTTGTGTGTGAATGGGGGAGCAGGGGGGTTAAAAGCTGATTTCTAGAAGTAGTTAAGGAACTTGGATATCTTTTCGATCGAGGACTCACCTGCGTCTTCGAGGTGCTGCCCAAATTCACAGGCTCATGAGGTAGAGCTGAGCTCTTCAGGGCCCCCCCTCGGCTCCGCTCCAGCGTGCCCCCACCCCCGTTACCTCCTGCCACAGAGCGCTTGTCGAGGGGGGCTCGAGGCAGCGTGGACATGTGCTGGCTGGACTTGATATAAGGCACGTCTAGGATCTCGTCCATGTCCAGGTCGTAGTGTTCCAGCTCCCCGAACAGAGCCTGGGGGCTGCCCCCCTCCCCCGTGCTGCTGCCGGGCCCCTGGATGGGGGTGGGGTGGATGGAGTGTTTGGCAGAAGTGGGGTCATCTTTGCTGAGGTCCTCCTGTCCCCCCAGCGCCTGTTCCTTCCCCTCAGAGTCAGAGTCTGTGGTTTCAGGCTGATGTTTGAGGGGGGACACCCTCTTCACCGGCCGAAACTTACTGTGGACCTCAGCCAGCCCCCCCGGTTTGATCCCCCCACTGCCATGCGAGGAGACGCTGCGGCTCCAGCTGATAGGTGGAGCTGCAGGAGGAAACAGGTGAGTGTGTGAGCAAAGAGAGCAAAGGGAAGAAAGGCGAGATCAACTGCACCTGCTCTGTCCTCTGCCGACACATCGCTCCTGCGGGACAGCTCAGGGATGCTCTTCAGAGAGGAGACGGAGTACTGCGGGAAAGCAGGGGGGAGCAGTGAGACCCTGAACTCATCATATACCGTATATCTTCCAATAATGGCCGGTCTCTAATAGACGCCGGTCTCCAATAAAAGCCGGGTCTAACTGGTGTAATTAGTGGCCAGACCCCTTTAAGACACTCCATTCTGCACTGCTTCGGCGTGCGGTGTGAACCTCGGTTAAGGCGGTACACTTTAGAGCTGGAGCTCGCTATGTGGCCACCGGGAGAGGAGCTGGCAGCCAGACAGCCAGCCAGCCCCGGATGGGAAAGCAGTCTGCTCAGGCCTTCTGAACTTTGGTTTCATTAACGTCTCACAAAAGGTACCCTCACTTTATTCCAGTCTTTATTTTTCTCCTTTTTAAACGTTTTTAATTTTGCAAGTATACAAATTAGAAGAACTGGTTTGAACATGGATTACTGAGCAAAGGAAAAGGTGCACATGGAAAAAGGATCGTCATGAAAGTGAAACTGCACAATACAGAGATTGATGTTCACAGTCAGTGCTAATCAGAA
Organism: Oryzias woworae; assembly: GCA_016861445.1. Classification (NCBI taxonomy): domain Eukaryota; kingdom Metazoa; phylum Chordata; class Actinopteri; order Beloniformes; family Adrianichthyidae; genus Oryzias; species Oryzias woworae. The sequence goes on from BOLG01001191.1 coordinate 643,016, forward strand.
CAGAACAAAATGTTCTCATCATTTCTATAAATCCTGAAATGTTCATCTGTTATTTTCTGCATTTTGTGACTGAATTTTACCACAAAATGAACCCATTAACCATCACCATTCTGTCTGTGACGGAATAAACGCCGGTCTCTAATAAACGCCGGATCGGCCAACGTTTATTTTTTTTAACAAACGTCCCGGCTACTATTGGAAGACGCAAGGATTTCCCTATTTTGAGGTGAAACCGCTCCAACCCTAGTGACTCTCCCTGTGATGTCATTTCCTGTCTGCATGGTCACAGTTCAGGAACAGAAAACGACCAAAAGAAAATGCTAAATAAAAGCCACAAAAAAGCAACAACAAATGAAGAGGGACAAATAAATCAACTGAGGACCAACTCACGTTAACTTTGGCAGATTTAAGATAAACTCCAATCTTTAGTTTACCGTTGATCTAAACTTTCCCAGTAAGGATTTTTAATTAAATCTGCACAACACCGGACAGATGAAGGCATAAAAGATACTGTGGAGGGAACTTTCCTGAGAGAACCTGGTGGCAGACACGATGGCGGCTAGAAATCATTAGCCAGAAACAGGAATTGTCAAACTCCAGACCAGTGTTTAAAATTCACTCCAGTTAACTTCAGGTCTCTACTATGCCATCAACGTGAATCAACTCATTCTGTCGAGGAGAAAAGCGGCTTTTTGCCGCTACATAACACTTTATATTAGCAATATTTTGCATTTCTGCCACCATGACCCCCTCAATTTTCCTGTTCAAGCCTCCTCATGGGTTCAGTTTCCGCTTTTGTCTTATAAATATGAAGCAGTTCATTCTAAGGTTTTTCAAATGTATTTCTTTTGACAAAACTGTGGGAGAAAATAAGTTCCCTTTGCCTGAGTTGATGAATCTGATTTAAGTCCCACTGCATCCATATTTTTTTCTTAGTTCTCAGTCCTTTAATTACGACTGTGCAGTTTTTAGCCAAAATCAAAAATACTTTGTTCTTTTATTTTTTATTTCGTATTTTTATACCCAGCAGCAGTAGCTCATTAGATATACAATTCTGGTTTGTAGGCGGGACAGTTGGCTTGGAGCAACCTGTCGCTAAGAGCTCTGTCTGCGCATTCACGCTTATACCCCCAAGCTAGCAGGAGCGGCGCAAAAATAATGGCGAGCAATATTGGATCAAACCAGCCATACAGATTTGAGCCTGAGGCCAGCTTGAATGAAGAAAATGAACGGGTTGGAGGAGCAGAGTAGTAAGAGAGACTTTGGGATGCCCATTTCAGTAAACACTGATAATTCATTATCAACTCTAAAACAAAAGCCTCTGTCATATCTTCTTTAAGAAAGAAATAAAAACATTTGGCTGATATCATCCAATATCATATCAGCAAAAGTTAAAGAACTTGCCTTCTTCTTCCACGGACATCAAAGCAAAAGAAAAATGAAATAATGCTGCTCCAGTTACATGCTGGGGTAATGTAATGATCACTTCATCTGTTGGCTGGAGGATGCTGACAGAAAACAAAGATGTGTCTCGTTCTGGAGATTGAAACTTAAAGGATAAGAATGATAAAAGAAAAATACCTTTTCACATTAACCCTGTAAAGCCTGAGCCAATAAACAATTGACAGAAAACTCAAATTCTTTGAATTTGGAGCCTTTATAGGTCCCTCTGAAGAAAAAAAAAACCATTAATTTTTTTATACATAGATTTAAATTTGTATCATTTTTGATACATCAGGTCACACAGCTCAGAGATATCTTTTTTTCTGAGCTAACAAAAACATTCTCAGACCCAAAAAAGTACAAGAAATTTGTATTTCCATTTCATTACTCTTGTGGAGGGCTGACAGACTCATGTATCGAATGATATGTTTGGCTTTAAAGGGTTAAACAGCATTGAACTTAGTTGCAAAGAAAAAAATATAACAAAATGCTTTAAAAGGCAAACTGATCCATTGTTTGATAAATTCATGTTAGATTCTATGAGTAAAGATTGACTTTCGTGAAGCACCTGAGTGGAACCTGATAAAGCCTTAGTAGCGTGAACATTTTCTCTCAACAGGCTCACAGAGCACTCTATGACTGACATTATGTGCATGTCCCACACAGGTTTACTCATTTTTGCCCACAGAAAGCCTGTACCCATTCCTAAGGGCAGTTGTGACTAAGACTTAAAGGTATACACGTGGACAAAATTGTTGGTACCCCTCAGTTAAAGAAGGAAAAACCCACAATTCTCACTGAAATCACTTGAAACTTACAAAAGTAACAATAAATAAAAATGTATTGAAAATGAAATAATCAAAATCAGCCATCACTTTTGAATTGCTGATTAACATAATTATTTAAAAAAACAAACTAGTGAAACAGGCCTGGACAAAAATGATGATACCCATAACTTAATATTTTGATAGATAATGGATTATAGAAGTCAGAGAAGGACTACTGGGAAGGGAAGGTAGAGTTGTTAATCTACTGGCAACAAAATGCTGGATCGTATACCCATTGCAATAGTGAGTGTTGGTCTACAATGGGCCGGGCCTGTCCGCACACTCAGCTGTTACATACCTGCCGGCTCCAAGAGTGTTCACAAACTTGTCCACATCCAGTTCGCACGCACACTTGTGCATACCAACCAACACATGTAAAGCATTACATTCTATCACGCACACTATTTGAAGGTGCAAAGGTGAGCCGACGCCTGTGCTCAGGTGAATGTTATGTTAAGATGAAGTGGATGATGGAATGCACAAAAAAGGAGGGAGAACCTCCAGTCATCCCCACACCAAGACCCCCGCCGAGGCGGCAGCGCCGACCAGGGCCCACACCCGCACCCATACGGTGGGGTCAACGGAGGAGATCCACCCGCCCGGCAGCCCAGCCAAGCACCCAGACCAGGGCCCGCAGGACAGCCACGTGGGCCCCCAACACCGGAGCGCAGTGAGATACGGAAGCGCAGAGCGCAAGGCCCAGCCCAGCCAGGAGAGCAGCCCCAACCCTTCAAGCTCAGATGGAATATGATCCCACGCTCATGGACTTGCCAGAGGACTAAGGGATTCCCTCTCCCTGCGTGGGGAGGGGGCCGCCGGGCCCAGGAGACCGACACCCAAGAGACAAGGCCGCCGCCGCTGAAGACCCTGCTCCCTCCACCAGGGATGGGGTAGGGGACAGAAGATCAGTAGTCCCACCTTCCTTGTGTAATGTATTTGTGTGTGCGTTGAGGTGTGTTTCTTGTGGTTGAAGGGTGTGTGTAATAAAGGGTGCAGTTAAAATTGGCGAGCAGGGCACTGAGGACATCTCCTGATTGCTTACAGGATGTCCAATCGCCCTCTCACCAAGGAGCCCTAAATGTCAACAGTGCAGTTAAAATTGGAGGGTAAAGCACTGAGAGGACATCTCCTGCTTGGCAGTGATGTCCTAGCACCCCCCCACCAAGGATCCTAGGTGTCCAAGGTGCATTTAAAACCAAGAGAAGGGGGCGAAACTGTGCGTAGACCATGGGAGGCTGGACCAATGCCAAGTGGCCCGGCCCCTCGACGTATCCCGCAGGCACGCCCCCCCCCCTTCAATCTAATAAGTGGTCGTATGAGGAAGGAGGGAAGGTTGGGGACAGCTACCAAACTGACCCCCGATGATGAAACAACCGTGTCTCCCCCCCAGCATTGGGCCCAAGTCTCCCCAGGGCAGAGGCCCCACCCCCCTGAAAGCCAACCCCCCAGGCCCCACCCCACACAAAGACAGAGGAGCCCAGAGGGGGGGCCAGCCCCTAGGGTCCCGTACTGGTAGTAGACCCCCCCCCTCCTGCCCACAGATGTCCCCTCCCCTGGCAGGCTCCCCCCAGACCCCGCCATGGTAAGGTACAATGTCATTGAGGTAGAAAGGTGTGAGGACGACGCCGCTTCAGTTAGTGTGGTTTCTGCTTGAGATACTGACCACTGAATCGTCAGAGAAGTCGATCTCATCCAGGTCCAGGTACTCAGGAGGCTCCATGTTCCCACCACATCGTCAGCCTCACAGCCAGCTGCACACACAACACTTACAGTCAGTCATATGACCTCTGAAAATCACACCCACTCAGCAGCGATCCGATCTGCAGAAACAAGACAGGAAGTAGACGCAGGAAAAAGGTGGATTCAATGTTTGGATTGAAACAAACTTCGGCACAGAAAACCAGCAGAACATGAGGAAGTGAGTCACTTGTGTTTTTGGAAAAGGGGTAAGACGGCGCCTTTGTCCGGGAGCTAAACCTGAGCTGTGCTGATCAAAGGCAGCTGACAGGATAATCAGGATTAGTCAGCGTGACTCCCTATCAGAGCCAGAACTGACTTGAATCAAGCAGCAGCCATGGACCTGCACGCCTCCCAGTATGCTGCACTGACCCATATGCACCTCAACAGCCCGATTTCAGAATAAACATGGTTACAAAAGAACAGAGCTCTCATCAATTCTAGACAAGAAGCTCAGGTCAGACGTCTGCTGACACACAGCTCAGGTTTCCCAGGTCTTTATCTCATCTTTTACTGTAATAACAGGTAAACCGGCACAAATCCACCAGTTTTAGGAATTTCTAGACTCTGATAGGATAGACCACTGATAGAACAGAGGAAAGTTGTTGCTCATTGAAAAAACTGTCAAAATCATATCATTTTGGGTTAAAATGTTCTTTTGATTGTTCTAATAAATAGTTCAGAGAACTTCAGGTTACAGCTTTAAACTTTTTAAACCTTTTTTTTTTCTCCACACATTTTTACGTCCCCTAAACAGAACAAAACCCTTTTGGATCTGGCTCAGATGTGTGTAGAAAACAGAGAGCCCTGAAGTCATGTTGTGAAAATAATAATAATGATAAATACTGATTTGAAGCATTTTTGTCCACTTCCATGTTGATATATCACCAAACTACAATCTTTCCCAAAACAGCAGTATACGAGAACTGGACTGAGTGACACCTCCCACTTTACGTTCCAAACAGGAAGTACAAGCTGGCTCCAAGAATCCAAAATCCCAAAGACTTCTATAAAAAAAAAATTTAAAAAACAGTTATTACTCAGTCATCCTATTTGTCAGAAAGAACATTCTTGTTCTGAAACCTTTTTAACTTGTTCTTCACAATATATATATATTTTTTAAGTTATTCAAGTTATAAACTGACCAATCAGATGCCTCAATTCAAGCACGTGGTTTCACGTCAAACGTTCGAAGCGTTTCATTGACAGAAATTTAATTCTCACAAACTCTCTTTTATGTGGTATGGGTGTGGCTTTCCAACAAGCTCACTCCTGATTGACCAGAATGGTTGCCATAGAAATATTGACTCACATCAACTGGGACCAATCACTGCTTACCAACGTCCTCTGGCCTCAACATGGCAATGTCCACATTGCAAAAAAAATGGTGACTGAATTGACTTAATTTGGTTGGAGACGGTAAACCATTTTCAGTGGGAGACATCACACTTACTATGTCCAGTTCTACCGTCAATGGTAGGAACATGACCAGTTCACAACTGCGCTGTGGTCCACCTCTGCAAACCGCTCTTGGCACAATTTACTTAAACATGTCTGGGTGTGATCCCAGCAGCCAAATGAATCAGCCCTTGGAATGAAATGTGCTCGGGGACAGCACAGATCGTCTGGTGCCAGACAAACAGAAGACTTGAGAATATCTTATAATCAGAGTGAAACTGCCTTCAATGTTCAGGAAGAGCAGCAGCACTTACATTTACACTAACATACTCTCTAAATGAATTGTTTACAGCAATGAATTGAGTTTCATGTTCCACCATGTTACATGACTGCAGAGCAGGCTGATCTTTCCATCACACGATACCTAAACCCAGGTATGATCAGGAGGAAAAAAATAGTGTTCCTCTGGACAGTAGAAAGGAGAGCCATTAAGAACAGATCCAGATGAGAGGAACCTGCGGTGACGGCTGATAGGTCAGAGTTCTGTTCCTGAATGAAGTCCAGATGTGTGGAGGAGCCTTCAGCTGCTTTCATCTTCCTCTGGAACAGACTAATGTGAGATCTGTCAAACCGATCCACCCTCTGGAAGCTTCATCCCAAACAAAACAATCAGCTTTAAACGCAGAGGTCTTCATCTAACTGCACTCAAATGACCGATCCACTGCTCCTGGACCAGCTGGAATCATCTACACAGGAGTCAGTCTGAAGAAAACCTTCAGGAAAGTTTGCTTTTTGTCAAACTAAGATCCAGAACCCTTCACCCTGGAGAACACTTCATGCTTCCTTCTGTGAAGCTGTTTTCAGACTGCGTGGGAGTGAGCACCCAACTCAGCCGGTCTAAATAAAAACCCCAGATTGCAGCTCTGCAAACCCGCTGAGCTTTATGGCGTGGATGACAGCGTTTCAAACGAGCGTGCACAGAGGGGGAGTGCACGTCTGCTGCTGTGTTTATGTGAACAGCTGATGAAGCGCTGTCCCTTCAGGCAGAAACAAAAATAAAAGCAACCAGGGAACCAAAAAAAAAATGAAGCTCCAAGTTTCTCCAATGGGATGGGGCCAAACCCCTCCCAGAGCTAAAAATGAACTCCCAGAAACTTAGATTCTGTTATGCAAACCACTGCAACGCTTGTCAAATACAACAAATGAAGTAAAAAGACTAAAATGGTCTGATCGGAGCAACAATGTTTATAAGAAAGTAGGTCTGGGCAATTCAAATTTGTTGTATAAGAATATTTAATATTGGTAAAATCTAGATTTCATTTTCACGGCACTCTGCTTTCTAGGGCTTCTGTGTTCAGAGTAAGATCAGCCAGTTCATTTCTTGCTACATGCCAACGTTAAAATAGCAGCTAGCAAAGAGGAGCTTTTTCCTGAAACAGGAACAGTTTCTTAAGTTCTATGGAACTGGTTCCGTTTTCTGACTTCTGACTTGGAGCTCCAAACCACACACTGCAAAATGTGTTTGAAGGCTGTTGCAACCAAAACTGGGAGTACAAAAAAACAGCAACACCTGAAACAGAGGCACTGTGTCGAGTGCAAGAAGTGCTTCTCTTAGCTAGCAGCAGCTCACAAAACAGCTGCTGGATTGTTTTACAAACTTCAGCGTGCATTTCGTTGCCCTTTGTGCTCGGGCCAACTCCCAAAGGAGATTCATAAGCTATGTATAAAACAATGTATAAAACTTTAAAACAGTTTTAGTTAAATATTTCTGTTATTTGTAATATTTGTTAAAGAATGAAGGAAGGGAGAAAAAACATCTATTACATTTAGAAGGTGAATTTATTGCGAGAAAATCAGAGTCATTTTATTTTCTGGCCATATAGCGTTTAGAAGAAACTTCACAACAAACTTCAGCTTTGTTCACACCACCCATTGCAATGCGCCTTCCAGCGGCCACTTCCAACGGAAAGTCTACGTAAATGTGTGTATATACATGTTTTGGGCTTCCGCGTTCAAAAGTCTTTAATTCAAGCGTCGCTACGCAAGTTGTTATGACAGCTTCTGGGCTCTATGTACAAAATATGCGACCATTAAACATGCGTTGAAAGTTAAACCAGTTGACCAAACAGGGATTCTGATTTGGAAGTGACGTACGGATGGCATCCTTTTTAATATAGAGAAGTGCTAACTGAAGATTGATCATGAAGAAGAAATGCTTAATTGAAGTTTGTGCCCGGACGGAATTATGTGACACCAAGTCTTTTTTATATCAGAATAGAGCTGTGAAAGAAAAACCCTGGAGCAAGATTTGCTAGATTTTTCACCACTTCTACGTTTCGCACTAAGCCTCTTTCAACTCCAGGTAGTGGACGTGCACCAGTATCTGGTTGCGACAGTCCAGTGTGAGCCCCCATTGAGTGGACCAGACTTCACCCAAATAAAATGAAAATGGAACCAGAAATTGTCAGTAAGCAGTGATTGGTCGGTATGGGTCAACGTTTCTATTTAGAAGTCCATAAGTCATCATTAGTCTGCTGCATCCAGGTGTGCAAATTTCAGTGGACCTTCATGGAACTGAACATGACCTTCACGTATTTAGATTGCTCTAACTGAGCTGATAGAATTTTGGTAGACCTTAGAAGAGCACATCACAAACATCTAGGAACTGAAGACCAAGCTTCTCCAGAACTACAAAAACAGAGAATACTAACAGGAAAGATGAAAGGTCATGCTGCATTACAAGGATCAACCACATGCTTCCAAGTATTACATTAGATTAGGATGTATGGAGGATTTAGATTGGATTAGGACGGATTAAATGTGAGCTCATACTGTATTGGGATGTCTTGAACATTAGATTAAACTAGGATGAGATAGATGCTTCTTCTATTCTCCAAAGTAATATTTGGCTTTTTAGATCATAGATGTCATCAGTCTAGATAAACAATGAAAAAATACATAGATTGAGTTTCTCATCATAGCTTATTATTTCAATTTTACTTTACCAACACATTTAATTGGAGTAAACATACATGGAATGTGAGCAGTTCGAGTCAAAAATACGTTAATTGTGTTATCGTGTAAATAAATCAAACATGACCATTTTTTTTCTAACCAAATTCCGGACGGTTTGGTTCTAACAGAACTCTCAGACCTTAACGGGCCGGTCCGCTCTCTTGGTCCGGCTCCATGTTGAGCAGCTTCTCACCTGAAGACAAAGCTTTTCTGTTTAGCGTGTGAACTCAGAGGGAGCCGCGCGCGCCGCTCAGCTGCTTTTTAATCCTCTGATGAGTCGGCGCGTGCGGGAGCGCGAGGCGCGTTAGCGGAGCTGGCTAATCAGTAGGCTAGCAGGTTAGCCTGGCAGGTAGCTGAAGAAACTAGGTAAAGCGCGGAATTCTGCTAAAATAAACAAATACGCGGGTCGGAACAGGGAGGTAGCCACGTTCGGTTCCTTTAACAGAACAGTACCTTGTTTAGGATTCGCGGGTTCGAGGCCCAGAGCGGCTTGCAGAGCTGATCCAGCTGTTTTTCGCACAAAGACTCACAAAGAGCGTGATGTCACAGCCTCCGAGAGGATGAGTAGAAGAGGTATCACTCCGCGTAGATTTCTAAGAAACAAACATAAAGATTGAAAACGATTACTTTTTTCTTAGTTCAAGCAAAATTAAATAACGTTTTATATTAATTAAGAATTAACAGTAAAAACCCTTTTTTTTAGTTTATCCTTATGTATTTAGAGTTTAAAGTATTTAAAGTGGGTTACAGACGCAATACTAAAGGCTTTCTGAAAGTAGAGAACAGAATAACGATCAACCCTGTTAGTACCATCTTTGGTGAGATACTCATGAATGCTGCATCCTCTTTCTATAGACGATCTGTGAACTCCATCAAAGCAGTTATTCGATCCCGTTATTCTTGAAAACCCAAGTCTATTGCTCAAACTGTGAACTAGAAATCTTTCCTCTTATGTAGCAATACACAGCAATAAAAAAAAGTGTTCTCTATAGAGTTATTGTAAATTAATTTTGGTGCACATTTTAATCGTTTGATATTTCACGCCTTACTGAAAGTAGGTAAAACAAGAACATAATTATTTTATTTGTTTGTTTCAGGAAAAATGCACAATGTTAAAACATTTTGTAATACTATTAGTTGGACTTTTAAAAATCCCGTCACCCATTTTTCTCTTTTCTTTACAGAAACTGAAAATCCAGCTAAATCAACAAAATGTACACTGATGACCTGAATGCTGAAGCTGCTGCCTGATGATCTGGAAGCTTATCATTAAACGAACGAAAGGTGAACTTTGCCAAAGTCTGAAAACAAATGAAAAAGAATTGGAAAAAGTTGATGAAACCTTAACTGTAGAATTTGAATAAAGCCAGAAAGCTGAAAGAGGTCACATGTTTCAAAAACATGTTCTTGATCATAGGTAATTCACCTGATGTTCAATTAGCTAAAGATAGATAGTGTGACAAACAAAACTGTGACAGGAGTTTTCTGGCTTTGACCTACAGTGCTGGGATTGGCTCCAGCAACCCTCACTGTAAATTGCATTTCGACATTTTGTTGTTCTAAGGTATTATTGCAATTCAGCTTAAAAAGCTCTTGATAAAGTTGTTCATGTAAATTAAAAAATTAAGTCAATCATGTCTCAACTCAACTAGACAAAACTTTTTAATGTAAGACACTAAGAAACCTCAGGGTTTCCCACATGAAGGAGAGATCCTCAACCCCGGACGGACAGGTGATGTACTAGAACTATTAATGAAAAGTGAGCTTATTTAATTCAATAACTACATGGTTGAATAACAGGTATATTTCTAATAAACAAAGATATCTAGATAAACAGCTACAAGTAAAAATAACATCTAAATATTCAAATAAACAAAGACATGTTTGAATAGTGTAACAGATAGGGCTTTGTCCAAATTAAGCTGTGAAACAGCTTGGGTTGTAGGAAGAGCCAAAGGCGAGGTCACATTCAAAGACAGGAGCACAGACAATCCACCCACAATCAGATTTCTGAGACCATCTGAACAGGTAGGGCATCTCTGAGGTATTTTGGACCTAGTATAATGACCTCAGTTTTTTCTGGGTTTAGGAGGAGGTCATTAACTCTCATCCAAATCTTGATGTCACTAATGCAGGCATTAAGTTTCTCTAAGCCGTCATTCTGGTCGGGTTTAACTGTGTATCATCCTCATAACAGTGAAAATTAATCCCGTGTTTCCTGATTATGTTTCCTAGAGGCAGCATGTAAAGCATAAACAGCAGGGGTCCTAGAACTGAGCCCTGTGGGACTCCAAGGCTAACTCGACTATAATGGGAGGAATGTCCATTTACATGAACAAACTGGTACCTATCAGCTAAATGGGATTTAAACCATTGAAGGGCAGATCCTCTGATCCCTATGTCATGCTCTAGTCTCTGGAGTAAGATGCTGTGGTCTATAGTATCAAAGGCTGCACTAAGATCTAACAGGACCAGAATAGAGATTAATCCCTTTTCTGTGGCCAGTAACAAGTCATTAGTGACTCTAACTAGTGCAGTTTCAGTGCTATGGTGAGGTCTGAACCCTGACTGGAAATCTTCAAAGAGGCTATTGTCCTGTAGGTGGCGGTATAGCTGTTTAACTACAAATCTTTCTAATATCTTTGAGATAAAGGGGAGATGTGATATTGGTCTATAGTTGGCCAAAATGCCAGAATCTAAACTGGGCTTTTTCAGAAGAGGTTTAACAACTGCATATTTAAAAGACTGTGGCACATAACCGGTTTCTATGGAAGTATTTATTAATAGTTAAAATTGATTCATTAATTAAGGGGAAGGTTTCTTTAAAAAGCTTAGTGGGGATTGGGTCTAAAAGACAAGTTGAGGTTTTGGAGGATGTAATAACTGATGTTAATTCTGCTTGATCTACAGCAGTGAAGCAGTCTAATGTTACAGATGTTTCTATAGATTCCTTTGTTTCTACTGTTTTAGCCTGCTCTGGGCTGATAGTAGGGATAACTTTGTTCAGCTTTTGTACAATATTTAAAATTTTACTATTGAAGAATGAAAGAAATTCCTCAGAGCTGAGAGTAGCAGGAATATGTGGTTCCACTGAGCTGTGACTGCTGGTCAGTCTGGCTATAGTACTAAAAAGAAATCTTTGATTATTTCCATTCTGTGCTATTAAGGCTGAATAGTATTAGGTTCAGGCCGAAAAGGATTAACATTTGTTGAACACACTAAAACAAAATGTTTAAAACTTAAAAACTTTTAAAACTTAACTTTTAAAAACATAAATGTGAATAATTACAGACAAGAATATTGTTCCACAGTATATCAACTTAAACCTTAAATAACTTTCAATATTTTGTTCTCCATAAAAATAAATGTTGTCAAAATCTTTAATAGTTAGAAATAAAATAGACATTAAAAGGAAAAAAAAGCCCACAAACATTTCTTTACTTTTATGCCATTTTATATAAACTGTAAACCGTATGCAAGTCTCAAATGATTTTGCTCTTCATAAAATATATCCTGTCAAAATTATACAAATATGAACATGCTGCAGAACCAAACAAATAAAGCCTGGAAATAAAAATAAAATCACAATTCAAATCATTTAGTTTATTTTGGTCCTTTGTCATTTTATCAGAGCTGGACTCCTGGCATTGTTCTTTTCCTTTCTCTTTGGTGTGTGAGATTCTGTGTCTTTGTGAAACATATCAAGTGTATGGTTTATTTCAAGCAATCAAAGCAAGAATAATGCATGTACAATACAATCAACAGAGCTTTACATCCATACAAAGACATGTCAATCATAGAATAACTAGGCAGAAAATTAAAGAATGCTTGAAAAGGAGTTGGAGGAAGCAAACTTGTATAAAACCACCCAGCTCTATCGTAATATTTTCTTCACGTGAATGATCAGTATCCGTTCATAATTTCTAATCATATGTTTCATGTTGTTGAGTACTAGTACCTTGGGCCGGTCCGGTGGACTGAGTGGTTTAATGACGATCTTGCAGTCCACCACCAAAGTGTTTTGAATATCTTTGCACCTCCTGAGAGGCCTGGTGTAACGAAGAGGGTAAGACATGTGGATCCAGTTGCAAACGTTTTAATCAAAGATGGCAGGAGCAAGACATAAATGTGGTCCAAAAACAGGCAAGGGTCAAAATATTAAGGCAGGGCAGAAGGACGAGGAAACAGGCAAAGGTCAAACCACAAAGAAGGCAAACCCAGTAACCGCTCAGACTGCTAGAAAACTAACAAGACCTCACAAAGGTGTGAAGGCATGAAGGAGCTTATATGTCCATGGCTAATGACAGTGATGACAATCAGCTGAGCAGGAAGTGGCTGGAAGAGGTGGCTGATGGAAGCTGTAGTGAAGAGCCTGAAAAAGCACTCTGGCGAGAGCTCCCTCTGGCGATCATAGGTTGGAGTTGCAGGAATAGTTGTGACACCTGGCATGTTTTGCAATTTCGGCATTCGTTCTGGTCAGATGGTCATTCAGATAAACAGCAGATTCTTTCAGGTTTTTTCTGTGCTTCATCTGAACAATATTGTGCTTTTGATTAACAAACCTGATGAGAATTGCTGGTTTATCCATCTCCTTTCTCCTAGAAAGCGCCTGGCAAATCTCAATTGTAATTAGATTCAGGAAAATCCCTTTAGACATAAGAAATGCTTCAACCTGAGATTCCACATTCTCCTCGGATGCCTCTGCAGCAGCTGCCCTAGCTTCAAGGCTAACGGCAGCTTTACTGGGCCTTGCCTGGGGTTTGAGTTGTAATCCAGTGAGAATTACATTATTCATTCTTGCTTATTGTTCCACGTCTTTCATTCTTCTCTCCAGAAGGTTGAGCCGGTTATCTTGTTGGTCATTCTGGGTTCTGACCTGTCGCATCTCTTCCATGAGCTCAAGTAAAGAACTTAGCTGAGCTTGGATGTCGTTGGGCTGCTTTCTGATATCGTAGTCTTTTGTCGCTTAGTTTTCCTTCAGGGCCATGGTCAGCTTTCTTTTTTGCAGAACTACTACTTCTTTTGCAGTAATTTTGTGATAGTTCAAGTTCTAAGTCTCTTGAAGATGATGACGGTTCATCACAGACAAAGAACTGTCGACGTGCATCTGCTCGCCTGAAGTGCCCATGAAGTTTGGATAGCACAATTGTCACAAATGGGCGGACAGCTGGGTCCCCTTAGAACAGGTTTATTAGTTCAGACAGAAACCAAGCACAGCTAAAAGTCCACAAAGCTGCATCAAAGTCAGACAGGCAGTTGTCAGGGCAGGCGGCAGACAATCAGAGAATAAGCCGAGTCAGAAACAGAAAATCAGGTCCAGAAAGAAATGCTCAGGTCATGCAGTCAGGGTGGCATAAAACAACACTTAGCAGTAAGCAAGGCTGTGTGCTGCTTAAGAGACAGGTGGGTGATTGACAGATTAGAACTTAGTCAGGTGTGTGGCATCCAAGGACTGCGTGCTGTAGCCGGTGGGAGGTGTAGTGAGTTAGTACTCAAGAGACCGGTCTGCTGGTGACCAGAAGGGAGCTCTGACTCCTGACAGAGCCCTGCCCCTGAGAGCGGCTCCAGAAGATACTGGAGCTAACCCTCCTGGCGCCATGAATCCAGGAGCTCCTTGAAAAGACAAACCGCCTCGCTGATCCTGTCTGGGAGCTCCCCTCGGAGCGACCGGTACCTCAGCGGAACTGAAGATGGGACAGTGCGTCAGCATTCCCAGTCTTGTAACCTGGCTGATATGAGATCTGGAACTGGAAGGAAGAGAAAAACAGAGACCATCGTGCCTGACGGGGTTCAGCCATTTTCGGGACCTGATGTACTCCAAGTATTTGTGGTCTGTCAGAACCGAGAATGGCTGGGCCCTCCAGCCAGTGCCTCCACTCTTCATGTCCAGCAACTCACCCACGATGTAGTTCCTTTCTGTGTTGTTCAGCTTTCGGTAAAAGTTTGCACACGAGAACATTTTGGCAGGCTTCCCATGGCACTTGACAAGACAGCTCCAACCCCTTTGTTTGAGGCGTCCACCTCCACAACAAATTGGGTGGACGGTCCGGATAATGGAGGATGGGCGCCTGTAAAAAGCACCGTTTGTGCATCTGAAAGACATGGTGGCCTATGCAGTCCAGAGAAGATGCTTGGGTGCTCCTTTCAGGAGGGACATGAGAGGAGCTGTCACCAGACTGAATCCCAGAAATTGGCGAAGCCGAGGAACTTTTGCATCTCTTTCACTGTGGTTGGCTGGGGCAACTGCAGCACCATCTCCACCTTGTCTTGGTCCATAGCTGCGCCCTCAGCACTGACTACGTAGCCCAGGAAAGAATAGGAGGTTTTGTGAAACTCACATTTCTCTCCCTTAGCGTACAGTCTGTGAGTGATCAATTGTTTTAGCACTTGCTAGTATGTGAGAGAAGTGCTCCTCAAAGGTCTTGGAGTAAATCAGGGTGTCATCAATGTAGATAAGGACAAAGAATTGCAGCATGTCCCAGAAGATGTAGTTTACAAAGCCTGGAAGACAGAGGGAAGATTGCAAAGTCCAAAGGGCATGACCAAATTTTCATAATGTCCGGAGGTGGTCGAAAAGGCTGTCTTCCATTCCTCCCCTGCTCGTATGCAGATGACGTTGTAGGGGCTCCTGAAGTCCACTTCTGTAAAAAGTGATCTGTGAAGAGCTGTTCCAGAGCTGCAGGGACCAGGGGCAAGTAATAGTGTTATTTCACAGACACGTCTTTTAGGCTGCGGTAATCAATGCAGGGTCTAAGGCCACGCCCTTCTTTTTGACAAAAAATAAGCCAAAGCAGGAGAAGTGGATGGTCGAATGAATCTTTTGGCCAACTCCTCTAGGATGCATGGCTTCTGAATCGGGCTGAGATGGTGGGAACACCCGTCCTTGGGCAGACATGGCTCTGGCCAGGAGGTCAATAGCAAATTTGTAAGACCGGTGAGGAGGAAGCTGTGCGGCATGCTGCTTATGGAAGGTCACCCACAGGTCCTCGTGTTGACCTGGCACCCCCTTCACTTCTTCCATCACTCTGAACTCCGCGGGGATGGTGGCTGCAATCGGTCGAGATGGTGCACTGTATTTAGGCATATCCAGCTGGATTTGGTACTCCTGCTGCCTCATCCATGTATGGTAAAGTATTCTGTCACAAAGAGGCAGACAGCTGGGTCCACTTGGAGCATGTTTATTAGTTTAGACAGAAACCAAGCACAGTCTACAAGGTCAAATTTGAGTCAGACAGGTGGGTGACTGTCAGGTTGAAGTCAGGTTAGCTGCATCCGGGGACTGCGCGCAGGGGCTGCTGGGAGGTGTAGTGAGTTTAGTACTCTGAAGATGGCTCCCGCCGGTGACCAGAGGGGAAGACAGAGCTCTGACTCCTGACAGCAATATTGCATGAGGCAGCGCTCAGTGCACCCTATGCTGTAGTTGAACAGAACATACACAAAATAGATTTTGAAGAGAAAACTATTCAAATCGTGAGACACTGCCTCCTCTGACTGCCCTTCCCTGCCGTTTTCTATTTCTGAACAACTGACATCTACTTTTTGTTGTTGTCAGTAGGATCCCATGTTTATTTAGAAATGGAGGCAGCCCAGCAGGGTACAGGTGCTGCCATCACTCA
This sequence comes from Oryzias woworae, assembly GCA_016861445.1. Lineage (NCBI taxonomy): Eukaryota > Metazoa > Chordata > Actinopteri > Beloniformes > Adrianichthyidae > Oryzias > Oryzias woworae. The sequence goes on from BOLG01001191.1 coordinate 659,052, forward strand.
AAAGGTTGGGATGTCATGGTTAATATGTGCTGCTTTAAAACCTGAATTTAAAGGTGTGCCATCTAAGTTTGCTTTATAGAGAGCTCATGCAGAAGCCATGTTAAGAGCAGAAGGGCTTAGCCCACAGGAGAGGGCTGATTTTGTCCTGGAAGCCCCAGAAAGCAAACGGGAGCTGAAGGTCCTTAATGTAAGGGAGAGGGACACTGGCTGGTTAAGAATGAAATTATTCCAGTCCACGTACACAGACTATCACAGAAGCCCCATTAAAAGTGACATTCAAACACTTCTGGAAAAATGTGCAGAGACCTTTACTGTTTTCAAGGAAAAATTGAAATCAATACTTTTAAGAGGTTGTAAAAGCAGAGATAGAACATGCAGAGGAGAGAAGATATTCTGTGAAAGTCATAGATCAAACATCATCTCAGTTAATACATAAATATAATCCTAGGGAAAACACTTCTAGATAAACAAACCTAAAGTATTTAAAGATAAACAATAACAGTGTAGACCAGGGATGGGCAACTTCACGTCTCGAGGGCCACATTCCTGCATGTTTTCCAACACCAAGGCTTCATGTTTTAATTTGCTGAACACACTTGAACTAGGTAATTAGTGGTGAGTAGAGCTTGGATATCTGGAAATCATGCACACACTACAGCCCTCGAGGCCTGGAGTTGCCTATCCCTGATATTGACAGTTCAATATTATTAGTGTTAATCCCCATACGTATCCATAGCAACAGTAGAATTGAAGTCAAGTCTGTCTTTAGATTCTATAAGACTCATATTTGAGATGGACTTTTATTTAATTTAGTTTCATATGCATCAAAACAGTCACGTTTGTGAGGCAGAAAGTGAGAAAGAGGAGCAGCAGCTGTCACACTGAAAAGTCTCTGATCAGGGAAACATAGTCCTGAAGAACCGGACCTGCATCCAGGCTGTGCAGATGACTCATGACGGAGCACACCTCTGACACGTCACAGACCAGCCTTCTCGGTCCCACAGCTCTTCCTCTGCGACACCTCCATGCTCTGCTGAATCCTGCTCCTCAGTATCTGAACAGAGACAAACATGCTGAGTGACTGGCCTCCTTCGCTGTCCCTCTGCTCTCTGAGCCTCTTCATCTGAACTCTGGCTTTTTCATTACATTAGTCCGGTAGACTCAGACAGAAAGGGAAGCTGAGGATTTGGCATCTTAAATAAGTTGGTTTGAGTTTTCTAGAGAATCTAGAATGAAGCAGACGCATACTACTGATGGACAAACCCTGTTGCAGTGAGGCTGTTCTAAAGCAGATGTGTCAGCTCTCACATGACAATCAAGCTGCTACAGCTGCTTTATCAGTTGCCAGCTGTGCCTTGCGGGGTTTGAGGTTGAGCTTTATTTCAGGTAAATTAGAGACTCAAAGCCATAAAGTTAGAGTTTTAAGCGAGAAGGTGCTCCTTGTCTTTCTGCTTTTTTAAGAGGGATCAGAGACAGGAGTCTGAGTTCTGGTGAAGTCAGTGGAGGAACTTGGTGAGTCTTACCCTGTCATGGTGCACCCAGACACATGCGCTGCTGTGCCCGTGTACTGCACATCACACTGAGCCACGTTGTTGTTAAAGTTGGACTCTGGAACCTGCTGCCTAGGGTTTACAGTCACCTGTTGGGATGAAAGAATCACTCTGCTTACAGGTTGAATATGAAGCTTCAGAATAAGAAATTATTAAATTATTAACTGTTGAAAAGAAAAATATTCATTTGGAGACTTCAAAACCTGCTACAGTATTAACATTTTCATCATGCGGCTCTTCAGAAACAGACATGTTTTGTAGGGGTTAAGACCATTGACTGTATAAGAGAACTGGACTGAGGGAGTGTGATGTCAACCAAAGAAAATGGTTTATTTCTGGCTCTAACCAAATGAAGTAAATTCAGTTGCCATTTTTTCACAATTTTGACTTTTTTTTATTTTGGAATCAGACAAAGTCAGCTAGCAATGATTGGTCCAAGTTGGTCGGAATCACCGTTTCTATTGCAACCAACTTCACCAATCAGGAGTGAGCTTGTTGGGAGTTCACACCCCTACCACTTGAAAGTAGGCTCAGGAGAATCTGTCAATGAAATGTGTTTGAATTATCAACGTGAGACCACATTCTTTTATTAAAGCATCTGATTGGTGAGTGGCCAAGAATGATTACTCTGACTGGGATGGGCGATAAATCAGTGCCTGTACCGGTATTGGCCGATATTTGTGTAATTTGAGTTTATCTGTATCGGTCCCATATGAAAAAATCCACCAATATTGTTTTGACTGTTTTCAGATACACTATTTTTAAAAGTATACTTGTTCCTAATGGATCCTTGGCACTGAATAATTGTTCTGACTGTTTTCAGGTATATTTTATTTTTGTAGGGATACATATAGTTCCTAAAAGACCCTGGCAATGGCAGGCTTAAGGCATAGAGTCATGTCTAATTGTCAGCAAGTGGTCTGAATGCTTTTAGATATATTTTAAATATAAATTTTAAAATGATACTTGTTCCTATGAGATCCCTTGCTGTATGTTGAAAAGTCAAGTACAATGTGATTGTGCAGTAAAAGACAAGTTGTGCATTTTTATTAAAGACACAAAGAAAATCTAAACTTTATGTTATTGTAGACATTTAAATATTGGTACTGGCGAATATCAGGTATTGGCTACAGTTGCAGAGGCAATATCTGTTATTGGTATCAACCGCCAAAAGTTATATTGGCCCATCTCTAATTCTGACCAAATAGAAAAACTGAGTAATAGTTTGTTTCTCTATAGAAGTCTATGGGATTTTGGCTTCTTAGAACCAGCAGGTACTTCCTGTTTGGAACACCAAGGGGGAGGGGTTACTTGGTCTAGTTTCTTATACAAATGTGTTTTTTTTTAAATAAAATATTCACGTTTGAATTCTGAAAAACATTCCCATCCTTGAGGCCATCTCCTGCTTCTTCTGCCTGCTTGTTAATTTGTTTAAACTCCTTCATGTTCTGGTTTATGTCTTAGTTCTTGCTTGTCTCATTTATTTCGTTCTTTGGTTTGTTTCTGTGCAGGTTGGTTGTGGAGTGTCCATAGTGCTCCACCCCCTTTCTGAGGACTTCTATAGAGCTGTCAAATGTGCTTTCTTCAGTTTTTCAGAAGCTGTCTCTGGGATCACAGCGTCAACTTGTTTTGTGTTACTTTGTTATATTAAAAACTCTGGAACGACTTTCTACTTTGGCCCATGAACTCCTTGCATCTGGGGTTCCTTTTGGTTCTTGTTTCAATCGTTTTGGCATCCAAACATCTAGGCCCTCTGGACGGAATGGATGTACAAACATTTGGATTTGCTAACTGCTGGAAATTTTTAAAATTCTGCTATTTTTGTTCATTGAAAATTAATGGGGACCACTTCAAATGTGTTGTCCTCTTCTAAAAATAACTCCTTGATAAAGCTTCTAACTTTTCAGAGTTTTTACACAGTTTAAAAAATCCTTTATGGTACATTCACACTGGATGCGATTCGTGCAGCATGGATGGCAGAGCTAGTGAGCACCACTGCACAGGGTCTGGCAGAGCAACCTACCCCTGCCCTGGGTGGAGGCACTCGCTATGCTGGCCCGTAGGCGGTTGGCTGCCCGGCAGATGGAAAGCCGCCGTGGATGCCGTCATAGTGGGCACGATTCCTCTAACTCAATGGGCCAATGATGTTTTTTTCTTATTTTCATTTGAGACAATAGTAATAAGATCCTCCGTTTTGATTTTTACATTCCCCTCTTGGGATAATGCGGTACAAAAATTCTTCAAACTGGGCCACAGAAAGATGAAAGAAGCATTTAAAACGGCCGTCATCCAGCTCCGGCAATAAATGGTGAAATTCACTGTAGTGCTATAGTCTCCTAATGATCTGGTGAACCCAGACACGGCAATGCTTGCCAGCGCCTGTCAGGAGTCAGAGCTCTGTCTCCCCCTTTGGTCACCAGCGGGAGCCGTCTCCTCTGTATTAACACTGCATCTCCCAGATGCCCCAGCACACAGTCCCCAAATGCTGCACACCTGATGTCTATCGACACTTATTCACAGCACACTTATGAAGCACACAGAGCCTTGCTCAGTGAGAAGTATTCGATGTGCTGTTCATCCTGCATACCAAGTGTTTCACTCTGATCTGATCCTATGTTTATTTGACCCTGCCTGGTCTTTGACTCTCCTTGTCTGCTGCCTGCTCCGACCCTCGCCTGGACCCTGACCACTCTGGTTACTCTCTGATGCTCTCATGCTTGTGTTTGAGCTCTGTCTGCCTGACCCTGATTTAGTTTGTGGACTTTTAGCTGAGCTTGACTCCTGTCTTCCTGTCTGAGCTACTAAACCTTCTGCACGTGGAACCAGCCATCTGCCCGTTTATGACAGAAACATGAACGGAGCAGCCCCGGTGACCCTCCTGCAAAACAGGAAACAGTGACTAATTTTAACAAGACCCAAACTAAACCAGAGAATCCTCACAGCGCCTCTGTAGAGCTCTTCATAACATATAGCCCAAGCTACTCGCTCAACATCATCCATGTTTTCCATTATCTCATTAATGAATTAAGTTTGTCAACAGTGGCTCAATGGCACCAAGGCTTCAAGCAGTAAAAGAGAGCCGGCAGACGCAAAGTGTCTCGGCTACGTCCAGTGTGAAGGCAGCATGACAGTTTCAGTTCTACTTATTTCTAATGTCATTTTATCTGATAGATACCATTTTTGAGTTAATAATTTATTGGTGCTCACAGGATCTTAGACGTGATGACATCCCACATTTTAATCAAACTATTTTTGCCCTTTATGTTTAGCCTGTTGAGGCCACATCTGCTTCACAATAAATTCATTAATGCTGATTTGTTCTCCTTTTCCAGTTTTTTTTTGTTAGATCTTTAATTTATCTCTTAAATCTATCCATCTTCAGGACCCACTGAATTTGGGTTCACAGGGCTGGTGGAGTTTACCCAGCTACTGTTTATTAAGGCAGGGTATACCCTGAACAGGTCTAATTCTTAAATGTGTTCTCAAAGCCAAACTGTGCCATAAGTGGGACCTTGAGGATGTATCTTCCAGGCGCCACATCGGTGATGTCGATCCACTGACAGTCTATGTCAGAGTTGTACGTGTCGTAGCATCCTGGACTCAAACCCTGAATACAAACAGGAGTAATTACCACATAAACAACTTTATAAATTTAGAAAAACTTTGAATGATTACGTTTCTGCATAGTAGATCGTCTTAGAGTAAGGATCACTCATGTAATGTGTTTGGTAGGTGAAGCGCACCTGGGTGTGGGAGGTGCAGGCAAAACGGCGGTAGTATCCAGGGTCACAGGAAGTGTCCTCCAGACAGAAGCTGGCCTTGTGGCCCTCAGCCACCTGATGTTGGGTGCGCGCATCCAGCAGCTCGTAGAGGCTGAACTCATCCATGCTGTGGTAGTGACTGAACCCCAGAAAAACACAGGTGAAGAGGACGCGAAGGACTTCAAATCAAATCTTTGCACAACTTCTGGAGATCGTTAATGCTCCACTATTCAGTCAGTCATTATTAAGATGTTTTACTTTTTATGCTGACTTAAAGAAAATAAAAAAACGTTTTCATTCATTTTCTGAACCGCTTAATCCCTTTCGGGGTCACGGGGCTGCCGGAGCCTAACCCGGCTACTCATGGGCGAAGGCAGGGGACACCCCAGGACTGGTCGCCAGTCTGTCGCAGGGGCTACAGTCACACACCCATGCACACTCACATCCACACCTATGGACAATTTAGAGTAACCAATGAACCTATGAAGCATATTTTTGGATGGTGGGAGGAAGCCGGAGTCCCTGGAGAAAACCCACGCATGCACGGGGAGAACATGCAAACTCCACACAGAAAGGTCCCCTATGGTGACTATGTTTCAAGTCCCCCAGCCAGGACTTGAACCGGGAAGCGCTAACCACTGCGCCACCGTGCAGCCCACAAAAAAAACAAAAAAAAAAACTTGAATAGCTAAAACACTCCTTCTGTCCTAATGCAGCATTTAGAAATAAAGACAATTAATAATTCAGTTAATTTTAGGTGCCAAGTCACAATAGCCCAAATTGCTGCACACATCTGGGCGGCCAAGCCCCTATCTCCACCCCCGACAGGTGATGGAAGTACTTACTTGTGGCAGCTGTGCCACTCCCAGGCATATCGAGGCTTGCTGGGCAGGAAATCAGCCGTTCCCTGGTTCTTCACCCTCTGAGGGAACCTCAGCAGAACTCTGGTGTCGTAGTCCCTCGCATAACGGGAGGAGCTGGACCCGGAGGGGGGGGGGGGGGGGGGGGGCAGAGACAACAGCTTTTTACTTCTTCATTTCTCATCATCAATACACATACATCTTCCAGTAATTCATTATTGGCCACAATAACAATGGCGGTTTGTATCAATAAATGGCTGGTCTCTAATAGACGTCGGTCTCTAATGGTGGCCGGGCTCCTTTAGGACCCCCCACCCCCCTGCGTGCGTTCTGCGTACTCAGTCGAGGCGGGGGGTCTGCGTGTCTGCGGCTTTCATGTTGTGAGTCAGTGGCTCATTCCATAAACTTTTTGCGGTGGAGTATGCCAAATAACATTATGGTGAGGAATCTGAACCACATTTTGGGATGAATCCTAAACATATCTGAGAACGACGCAAGCAGATGGGTGACAGAAAAGAAAGAAAGAGCAAACCAATTTCCTGGTGTTTATACTGGATCCATCTGTAATTCTCCTGAACTTTATTAATTTTCTTACCCCACTGGATCCCTTTCGGGGCAGAGAGCCCGTCCAGTCGGCTACTGTTGGATGAAGGCGGGTATACTCTACACAGTTTGTCGAAGGACCTATGGAACTGGACCGACACACTCGCTTTGCTGCTACCAGGGAGGAGCTGACACCCAGACAGAGAGCGGGATGGGAAAGCAGTCTGCTCAGGCCTCCTGAACTTTATTTTCATTGACACCTCAAAAAAGGTACCCTCATTTTATTCTTTTTTTTATTTTTGCCCTCTCAGGTTAATGCAGGACAGAGAGCCGTCAAACTCCGTAAGAGAGAGAGGAAACACCGGGAAGCAGCCGTTCAGACACATTGGAGAGAAGCTCTCGGTAGCTTCTAGGAGATTCTAAATGTTTTCATGAACCCAAACATTAAGGCATGATCACTGATGTTTTTGTAGAGCTTTACAAAATAAATCAACCTGATCTCTTAACATCATCCATGTCTTTAGTTGTGTAGTAAATTAGATAAACACAGACATTGCGTTTGTTCCCTGAAAAGAAGGCAAGCTAATCGGCTAATTTAACAAGATCATGCCAAAAAAAATCAATAACAAAACTCAATAAAAATATCTTGAGTAAAAAAAAAAAAAAAGAAGATCATGCTAACAAGGAGCTTTTGCAATGGCGTGGAACCTTACGAAGAGAGGCAGTTCTCCTCTGCCGCACAGCGTAGGTTGTACATTGGCGTCCTCTGGATGTAGGTGGCGATCTGGATGTAGGTCGGATCAGGAACCAAGTCTGGCAAACCTGTGATCAAAACAAAGCTGTCCATCACGTGTTTTTCCTGTAGAGTGGCTCAATCTGTCTTGAGTCAAGGAAAACCTCTGTTCCTTTCACGGAAAAGTCAACTGTTTGAAAATATATAATGGAGGAGAAATGAATAATTGCGGTTTGTGCCCTGCTGGAATTCTGTGACATCAAGTTTTCCAATTGTTGGAATTGAGCTCATTCATTCATTTTCTGAATCGCTTTATCTCTTTCGGGCTGCCGGAGCCTAACCCGGCTGCTCATGGGCAAAGGCAGGGGACACCCCTGGACTGGTCGCCAGTCTGTCGCAGGGGCCACACACACCCATGCACACTCACATCCACACCTAGGGACAATTTAGAGTAACCAACTAACCTATGAAGCATGTTTTTGGACAGGGGGAGGAAGCCGGAGTCCCTGGAGAAAACCCACTAATGCATGGGGAGAACATGCAAACTCAACACAAAAAGGTCCCCCATTGGTGGCACTGTTTCAAGTCCCCCAGCCAGGACTTGAACTGGGAACCTTGCTGCTGGGAGGCAAGAGCGCTAACCACTGCGCCACCGTGCAGTCCCCCCACCCATTACCATCTTACTGTTAAGCGTGTCACCAACCAGGATGTGTGGCCTTTTGATTGAAGCCTAGGCTGTAAAATTGCATTCTAACCATTATCAAACAATTAACAGGTTTTTCCTGCGGTCACTTCTCTATTTTCAATAAAAGCTAGTGTCAAAGGTAAGATAACTTTATAGGTCACGTAATCAAAGGCTTTGTTTGTATTATTTATGTTGATTTGTTTTTATGAAAGCACTCTTGTCTCACAGCTTGAAAGTCACACAGTCAAACAATAACAAAGCCAGAATCGTGAAGTTTTAGAAATCAGGTGGTTAATATGCTTATTTTTGGTTCACAGTTGGACTTTTTAGCAAGGCAGTCAACAATAAACAGCTCACTTTGAAACTAGCCTCCAGTGGTCATTTTGGGAGTGAAAGGTGGAGTCTTGGTTTCATTCACCAAGACGAGTAGTTTTAGGTCTGAGTTGAAACCTGGCTAGATAATATGCAGAGGAACTGTCCTGTTTGATGAGCTGTCATTTCAGGGTGTATGTTTACACATACACGCTGTAAACACTGTAAACTCCGCGGCTCCGGTGTTGCCTTCTTCCTCACAGAGTTTCGGTCCATGTCCGGCCCTGAAGTGGGACCCGCCATGTACCGCTGGCTGCAGTGTGTGTTTTTTGGGAGAAACTGGGTGTCTCCCTCGACTCTTTTTCCCTCTCTGTCTGCTTGTCCCCAGAGAGCCAGAAGTAGAGCTGATCGACCCATTGCAGCCCTCGCGGTATCAGAACCCCTCCCGCCAAAACAGTGGAGCAGGTTGCGTGAGCTTCTTCCACACCCAGAAGGGAAGCAGGACGGTAGCTCCTCTACACCCAGTTTGCCCCCCAAAACAAACTGCACACTGCAGCCAGGGATAATCGGCGAGTCCAACTACAGGGACGGATAAGCGCCGAACCTCCAGAAGGAAGTACGCGGTGGCGCGGAGTTCCGGCAGACGTGGATGGAGAAGGAAATGAGTGTGAGGTGCCAGACAAAACCTCCAAAACTTGAATAAATTCCTGAGTTTCATGAGATCAGCAAGCCTGCTTTTACATTCTCTCTATGCCGCAAAAAGATCACAACATTTCCCGTCACTGAAGCCTCCACAAGGTTTAGACCAGGCCAGAGAAATGGAGCCCATGTGATCTGAGTTAGCCACGCCCCCTGAGTTTGATGGGACTGTTTGACAGATCACGTAATGAAATGCTGCAAACGAGACCATGAAATGTTTCAATAAATCAGGAAATGTGTCATTAAATCATTTAAAATTGAATTTTAATAAAATATGTAATTAATTACTTCCAAATGTAAATGATACTTTTAATTAAATAGTTCATTTTGTTTATTATGGCCCGCAGTAGCAGTCCTTGATTGCAAGGACCATTTCTGCACCTTTGATTCAAAATTGAGCCCTGCCACATGTGCGAAAAGTCACCAAAATTTGCACACATCTAGTAAAAATAACAAATTTTTTATTTTTATTTTTTTTTTATTTTACAAACAAAAACTTGTCCCAGGGATTTTCATTGATCTTCTTGTAACTTTTTGTTACAGTGAAAAACAGTGCAAAAAATGTTGGAATTGAAGTTTTAGATTTCGAACAGCATGCATGTGGCGAGCTCGCAAAACTGGCGCATTCCTATTACTCACACATTTTTGACGGACTTTTGTGAAATGTAATATGTTGAGCCCTGACTAGAGCTGGACATACTAATGTAAGATTGGACGAACATATTAGGAATGTGCTAAAGAAATCCTAAAGTTGTTAGCAAGTGAGTTCGGGTCAAAAATGGACTTAGTTGCTAAAAAAAATCCAGGTATCACCAAGCGACCAAAACACAAAATGGTTGCTATGGCAATAAAACCAACAAAAAAGCCACCATTTAAAGGGGGGTGGTCGCGTGTAGGGGCAAAGGCGGTGGGGCATGGAAGCAGGCGGAAAGGGCGGCGGGAACGCCTGCGGGGCAACATACACCACTTGCAGCTTTGATTTCGTATTGTCTCTGCTATCCCACACTGGCCATTAATTTAATAAATGTCAGTAAATGTGCTCTTTAGTGGCAATTTTAATATTTTAATGCCACATATATTTCCAGATTTATTTATTGATTTATTACACATTTTCAATACTTAATTGCACTTTTATTTAATGATTTAATAGTGTATGTATTTATTTCATATTGTCTCTTCTGGACCTCCATAGCATAGAAGCATTAGTGTACAAATTCAAAACAAAACAGACAACAGTTTTTGATGATCTTGGATCAATGTGACGTCACAGTTGCAGCTGACAGAGATGAGGGCCCTTCAGGGCCGCAATTTGGTTTTTGTGTTCTTTCATGGGTTTTCTGCTTTTTAAGAGAACATGCGAATGTAAAACGTCCTTTTCAGACCTAAAAAACTCATCAGGATCTTCTTGTCAGGAACGTGGAACTGAAACGTGGAGTTTTTAGAAAGACAATAAGTTACTTATTGTGTTCTTTAAGTTAAAATCCACATTTAGAGTAAATTCTAAGTCTTTGATGAAACTAGATTTTGATTATTATCTAGCAAAGAAAGACTCTATGTCAGAATCGTTCAGGTTCTGGATCAGATCCGTACCGTTCTGGTGGTAGCTGGTTCCGTATCCGTGGCCCGGCGGGCTCCGCGCTCGCGGTCTGTAGTAGGAGTCATAGTAGTTGTAGTAGTGGTGGTTACCGTAGCCGTGCCGCTTGTACGGATTGTACGGATCATCTCCCACCATCATGTCCTCTCGGTTCACCGCAGGAGGGTCACCGTCAGCGGCAGCCTGAGGCGCCTGCTGCCGCCCCAACACGCGTAATTGCGCGGAGCTGCTGGAGGCGGGGACGCGCGGGGCTGCCAGGGTCCCGGCGGTGTCGTTGTTGTTGCGGACGACGACCACTGCATCGGCGCTGCTGGGGGGCTCGGTCTGCCTCCTGCCTGCCGGACGGTACCGGTAGCCACGGCTCAGGATGCTGAAAACCTGCCCGTTGTGTTGCCATGTCAACCCCCGCCGGAGCGAGTCCTCAGTGTTTTCCTGCGCACAGGCACCGCGCAGGAAAACACTGAAGACACAAAAGTGAGCGAAACAGAGCAGCAAGGAAGAGGGCAGCTTCATGCTGGAGTGAGGAGCTGCGGTGCAGCTCTGCGCTCCAGGTCCCCACAGGTGGGGGGAAGGACAGAGGGCTGGCTCTGAATGAAACAGCCTCCTATAGATACTGGATTTAACTCTTATTGACCCCTCAGATGTTGAGACATATGATACCTGCAGACGAGGATGTGCAGCTTTACAGTCTGCCCACTTTTCTTCTACTAATAATGAAAATGTCAAGAAAACTGAAAGGGATCCACGAGAGAAGATTTTCAATGTGGAATCGAGGCTTCCCAGAGTGGATTCTGGTAGTTTGGGTTGGTTACCTGGATCGAGCGTCTGGCTGTCTTTCTGTCTGTGTCTGATCAACAGATTACAGCAAAGGGTTGTTGTGTAATCCAGGTCCTGGTCCACCAAAGGCAACGAAACAGAGGAAAACTTTTTCTGAGTTAAAGGTTCAGAAGAATCCTCTATCAGAACCAGATCCAGACTCAGGAGATAATGGTGCTCATATTGAATCTAAAAGTTGTCTTGCACGTTGACAGCAGTCAGTGTTGCCAGACAGTCACAGTTTTCCAGCTCAAAAGTCATCTAAAAACCACCTAAAAAGTCAATCAGTGATTTATTAGCTGAAATTCACATTGATTAGTGGTTTTGATTGAAGGTCCAACTTTGAGATATCTTTTAATGAAATTAAATCCACTATTTTTGCTGTCAGTCAGAGTAAAAAATAATAACAGTTTCATGAACTTTATCAACCACTACAGGAGAAACGTGAGCTCAACCCCTCAAACATTAAGAACTTTAAAAATAAGGGGAAAAGAAACAATTTAAATACGTTCTGCATAACTTATTATCAAACTGTTCTCAAAATATGAGCAAATCTCTTTATGAAGCCTATTAAAGAGTGAATTGATTCTCTTAAAAATGCAAAAATTCCAAGCGTTTGTAAATCATTAACAACTAGATCAAATAACTCATTATTCCTTGAGATTGCTTTAAAAACAATTTGGTGATTTTCTAATTCTGTATAAACAGGAAATGTTGTGCAACACCAACAGAAAATTCCTTCCAAAAACGCATTGTATATGCATTCATTAAACAAAGGATCTCATATTTGTTTATTAATAAGACTAATGTTGAAAACAGTTTTTTTTTCCTGCCTCACCTTGTGTCTTTTCAGTGCAGCTTTATGTCAGATCCAAACACTAAATGAACAAAAGCAAACATGAAATACATCAACTATTAAATGGAAAGTGAGGACATTAAATAAAATGGTCAAAAATGCATAGAAAATTAATAAAGTATTACATTATGCATTAATATACATTCAATAAACTAAAAGCACGCATTTAACCCACTCTGGATTGCATTAACACCTGTGTGGCAGAGCTCATCACATCCTCACCACATAGCCTACACCACGGACGGCCAACCTAAAGAGCCTGAACCCTTCCTGCTATCCAATCCTCCCTGATCAGCGTGCTGCTATTTAGCTGTCTTAAATGATTCCACATCTTAATTGACTGAACACACCTGATTTAGGTTGTCAGCATCAGACAGCAGGGAGAGCTGGAAAACAGGCAGAGTTGAGGCTCTTGAGGACCAGGGTTGGCCACACCTGGTCTACGCTGTACAATAATTGAACAGGAGGAATGCAAAATACATTATAAAGATAAACATGATTAGAATCATACATATACATTGCTTTTATAGAACAGACAAGAGGACACATTTATCTTCCATCTCATGATGGCAGGTGAGGATGATGACAGGTGCCTCCTCTGACTGTAGGTTCCTGGTTAAAAACTGTTGACTGTATCAGAAAACTGGACCAAATGGGTGTTATGTCACTCAAAGAAGGCGTTTACTTCTGCATCAGACCAAATGAAGTCAGTCACTATTTTATCACAATAGGGACACTGCCATATTGGAACCAGGTGACATCAGTAAGCAGTGATAGGTCTGAGTCAGTCTGAATCAGTGTTTCTATAGCAACCACGTTCACCACTCTCTTGTTGAAAAGCCACACCTGTAGGGGTGTGTCACAGGGCCTGTGAGGGCAGACCCCGCTGCCCCACATTTAAAAGTTAAGTTTGTTATATTTCTTTCAATTTGTTATTTATCATTTATACTTGCACACACATTTATTTTACTTTACACCTTCAATAACAAAATTAACTTCATGACTTGTGCACACATTTAGTTAATTTTGTTCTGATGTGTCAAGTAATTCTTTTCTTTTGAGTTCTCCTTGAAGCCTGATGATGTGGCAGAGGGAGGAGCTACACAAATTGCTGATGTGGCGAAAGGGAGGAACTAGAAATCTTCCTGGACACTCCCATTTGGAGATGATGGAAGGGGGGGGGGGGACAAAAATGTATTCTTTTGTTGAATTATTGTTTCTTTTGTTGAAATATGTTTAACTTGATTTGAAGTATAAGTTAGTTTTGTTTGTTAATACATTAAATTACTAGTAATTTACTTTATTAGTTAATGGTTATGTTTTCAATGTTTTGTATTGTTGTCCCCTACCTATTGTGTCTTTGGTCTAATCAGCCAGTATAAATTCTCTCTGATGTTTCCTGTTTGGAGGGTCAGTTTTGTTTAGTTGGTTTGAGCTTTTGGTTTTGAGTCTCTTAGTTACATTTTGTTAAGTTGACCCCATTTTAACTTAAGTCTATGTATTTCTGTTGGGTAAAATAAACAACCCTTTATTTAAAGATACTTTTTTGTCCTGTGGCTCAATCCTCATGGCTGAGCGGCCCGTAACAATTGGTGTCGGAAGCGGGATAAGCCCACCACAAGCCCAGGGTTTTTTTTGTATTTTTGCAAATTTTTTTTTTCCTTTCTCGTTCTGCCCCTTTTTCTACTTCTTCTTGTGGATTTTGAGGCATGCATAAAAGTGGACGCAATATGAGAGGAGCCAAGGATGGCCCAATACCCCAGAAAACCACACAGGAGCAAACAGATGATGATCATGAGGAAAATTGAGCTTCTGGAGGGGTGGACAGCTCTGAAGGCACAGGTAACGAGCCTAGTGTTGCAGACCTGGTTTCTCTTCTTCGTTCCCATATGGGTCAGCAGGAAGCTTGAGATGCCAGACAGAGAGAAGAAAATGCTCACCAGGAAAGACGGTTCAGAGCACTTCAGCACCAGTTTTAACTTCTGCAAGTGGAAGTTCAGGCATGTACTGCTCCAACACCTGAGCCAGTTATACCTGACATTGAACAGTCTGATCTGGAACCTCAGGGGACTTGTGGTGTTTCCACTGGTAACCTCATTTATGATTCTGGAAATCCATCACACCAACCATCAGGTCAGTCTCGTCTATATGAGCCTAGACTGGAAAAATTTACTGACAATGATGATGTCGAACATTATCTAATCACATTTGAGCGAATTGCACTAGCTTGTAAGTGGCAGAAAAGGGAATGGGTCTTCCATCTCATTCCTTTACTCACTGGAAAAGCTAGGGCTGCATATGTACAGATGGACATTGATGAGGCCCTGATTATGATAATGTTAAAGCAGCAATTTTGTCCAAGTTTGACATCAACCCAGAGATCTACAGACAGCGCTTACGTTCTCTTGACGTTAACTCTGATGAAAGCCCAAGAGAGCTTTATGCTAGGCTCAAAGAGTTGTATGTGAAATGGATCCAACCAACAAGTAGAACCATCAATGAAATTGGTGAACTGATCATTTTGGAACAATATCTGAGGATGCTGTCTCCTGAGCTACAGGTATGGATAAGGGAGCACAAACCAGAATCAGCAGCTGAGGCTAAGATGGCGGAGGTGTTTGTTGCTGCCCGGCGTAGAGGACAACCATGGAGTTATACTGCGTGGAAGGAAAAAGACGGCCACAAAGAATCCCCTCAGTATCGACAACGAGCAGCCAGTAATGTTGGTATGCAGTCAGTAAGGGGAGGCCAACCAGCAAATGTACCTTCCAAAAATGCAGCCAGAATACCAATCTGCTACCTATGTGGAGTACAAGGACACACCAAACCTATGTGTCCTAAAAAGACAAAACTCACTCAAATATGTGTTGCTCCACGCTGTGAACCACCTGATGGACCTCCAGTGGGAGTTAAATTAACACCCATAGAGGTAAATGGAGAACTAATTACTGCCCTCATTGATACAGGCAGTGACCAGACTCTGGTGCATCAGCAATTCATTCCACCTCATATGATAAGTACAAAAACAATTCCAGTCTGCTGTGTACATGGAGATAAGAAGTTTTATCCCACGGCGGATGTTTACATCAAAATTGCAGATCAAACCTACCTTCTAAATGTTGGAGTTGTTGATAAACTGCCATTTCCTGTAGTGTTGGGTTTAGATCTCCCTGTACTATTTGATCTACTGGACACTAACCATATGTGTAATGTTGCAGTGACAAGGGCCAGAGCTAAGCAGGTGGAACCCCTTGAGACACTCAGTGCTCTACCCTTCTTTGATGATGACTTGGAGGCCACACTCGGGAAGTCTCGTAAGTCCCGTGGACAGAGAAGGATAGAAACGTTCCAACACACTGTTACTAATGCACCTGTTGACTCAGAGCCAGACCTGCCACTAAGTTTTACCATCCCAGAAAACATTGTTGAATTGCAGTCCAGGGACTCAACTCTACAACATATTTTCCAGAGTGCAGAGGGGAGAGACACTGGGGATTTGCCAGAGCGGGGTGAATGCTTTGTGCTAAAAAAGGGCATTCTTTATCGCCAGCGGGGGACAGAGTTGCAGCTAGTGGTTCCTGAAAGTGTCAGAGAAATGGTGCTGACATTAGGACATTCGATTCCCTGGGCTGGCCACTTGGGGAAGCACAGAACCACAACCCGCATCAGAAAACACTTCTACTGGCCTGGGTTAGGTAAGGATGTTGCAACCTTCTGCAGAAGTTGCCCTCAATGCCAACAAACTTCCACCAAAATCCCCTCCAGAGCTCCTCTACAACCTTTACCAGTGATCAGCACCCCATTTGAGAGACTAGGAATGGACATTGTGGGACCTTTAGAAAGAAGCAAGTCAGGCAACAAATATATATTGGTGATCACTGACTATGCCACAAAATATCCAGAGGCTTTTCCCTTAAAATCAATAAAGGCCAAAGCAGTTGCGTTTTGTCTGGTGCAATTCTTCTCTAGAGTTGGTTTGCCACGGGAAGTCTTAACTGACAGGGGCACCAACTTTTTGTCCACACTGTTGAGGCAAGTCTACCAACTTCTGGGCATTAGAAGCTTAAAAACCACTGCGTATCATCCACAAACGGATGGCCTTACTGAGCGCTTCAACCAAACCCTGAAGCAGATGTTACGGAAGTTTGTCAATGAGGCTGGAACCGATTGGGACACGTGGCTGCCGTACCTGTTGTTCGCCTACAGGGAAGTGCCTCAAGCCTCTACTGGTTTCTCTCCTTTTGAGCTGTTGTATGGACATGAAGTTAGAGGCCCCCTAGCCCTACTTAAAGAGATGTGGGAGGGGTATCGACCGCATCCAGAAACGGTTAATGTGGTTTCCTTTGTTGTTCAGATGCGGGAACGGCTGGAGAAAATGACTGAACTGGCCCAAGGCCATATGGCAGAAGCTCAAAAGCGGCAGAAGGTCTGGTACGATCGATCAGCTCGTCAGCGGTCGTTCAATCCTGGTCAGAAGGTGCTTGTTCTTCTGCCCAGCAGTGATAGCAAGCTTCTTGCAAAATGGCAAGGTCCCTTTGAGGTTTTGCAGAGGATTGGGCAGACCACCTATCGTGTCTCAACACCTGGACAACCACGCTCCACCCGGTTACTTCATGTGAACCTCCTGAAAGAATGGGTGGAAAGGGCTGAAAGGGAACGACAGGTTCTGCTTATCAGAAAGATTCCAGAGGACGATGAAGTGGATGAGCAGTATTTTCCTTCATCTCTCTCACCAAATCAGGATCTGGATCATCTCTCTAAAGAGCAACAACTGCAGGTGAGAGCCTTGTGCAGCACACCAGTCTTCCAGGACAATCCTGGGCGAACTACCATCATTCAGCATGACATCATCTTAAAAGATGGAGCTGTTGTGAAGCGTAAGAGCTACAGGTTACCTGAACGCCTTCTGACCAGCCTGAAGGAGGAGGTGGATCTGATGCTCTCTATGGGGGTGATTGAGCCATCTAAAAGTGAGTGGTGTAACCCAGTAGTATTGGTTCCAAAAAAGGATGGTAGCCTAAGATTCTGCATAGACTTTAGGTACCTGAATTCTGTCTCCAAGTTTGACTCTTACCCAACGCCACGTATTGATGATCTGAGAGAGCGACTGGGAGGTGCCAAGTATCTCACTACCATATATCTGTGCACGGGTTATTGGCAGGTTCCACTCACTCAAAGCTCCAGAGAACTGACTGCCTTTCGAACGCCCTGGGGGTTGTTTCAATTTACGGTTCTGCCCTTTGGACTTCATGGAGCTCCAGCTACCTTTCAGCGCCTCATGAATCAGGTACTGTGTGGAGTTTCAGAGTTTGCTGCAGCCTATTTGGATGATATTGTTGTCTTCAGTAATACCTGGAAGGAGCACCTTGAACATCTGGGGAGGGTATTGGGTTGTCTCCAGGAGGCGGGACTGACTGTCAATCCTTCAAAATGTGTCTTCGCCAAACCAGAAACTGAGTACCTGGGCTACATCATTGGCAACGGGGTGACACAACCACAAACTGACAAAGTCTCGGCTATTCAGTCCTGTCCGTTGCCTGTCACAAAGAAGCAATTAAGATCTTTTTTGGGCATGGCTGGATTTTATCATCGTTTCATTCCTCACTTTTCAGCTAGGGCGGCATTGCTCACGGATCTTACTGGAGCCAGAAGTCCTAACAACATCCAATGGACCAAAGAGGCGGAAGCAGCTTTCGAGGACATCAGACAGTCATTAAGTAAGGACTCTGTCTTATACAGTCCAAACTTTCAAGAGCCCTTTATTCTTCAGACAGATGCTTCTGATAGAGGTCTGGGGGCAGTCCTTCTACAAGGCCCTCCAGGCAACCGACATCCTGTGGCCTTCATCAGCCGTAAACTGTTTCCACGAGAGACTCGCTACTCAACAGTAGAGAAGGAAGCTCTAGGAATAAAGTGGGCCCTAGACTCTTTCAAGTATTACCTTCTTGGACGAGAATTTACGCTGGAAACTGACCACAAAGCCCTACAGTGGATGGCAAGGATGAAGGACACGAATGGACGAATTACCAGATGGTACCTTGCCATCCAACCCTACTGCTTCACCGTCCACCACATCCCGGGGAGAGACAACGCCACTGCAGACTTCCTCTCTCGCTGTCCCAACGAGAGCTTTCAGGGGGAGGGTGTGTGAGGGCAGACCTCGCTGCCCCACATTTAAAAGTTAAGTTTGTTATATTTCTTTCAAATTTGTTGCAGAATCTATAATTTATACTTGCACACATTTATTTTACTTTACACCTTCAATAACAAAATTAACTTCATGATTTGTGCACACATTTAGTTAATTTTGATGTGTCAAGTAATTCTTTTCTTTTGAGTTCTCCTTGAAGCCTGATGATGTGGCAGAGGGAGGAGCTACACAAATTGCTGATGTGGCGAAAGGGAGGAACTAGAAATCTTCCTGGACACTCCCATTTGGAGATGATGGAAGGGGGGGGGGGGGGGAGACAAAATGTATTCTTTTGTTGAATTATTGTTTCTTTTGTTGAAATATGTTTACTTGATTTGAAGTATAAGTTAGTTTTGTTTGTTAATACTTTAAATTACTAGTAATTTAATTTACTTCATTAGTTAATGGTTATGTTTTCAATGTTTTGTATTGTTGTCCCCTCCCTATTGTGTCTTTGGTCTGATCAGCCAGTATAAATTCTCCCTGATGTTTCCTGTTTGGAGGGTCAGTTTTGTTTAGTTGGTTTGAGCTTTTGGTTCTGAGTCTCTTAGTTACATTTTGTTAAGTTGACCCCATTTTAACTTAAGTCTATGTATTTTTGTTGGGTAAAATAAACAACCCTTTATTTAAAGATTCTTTTTTGTCCTGTGGCTCAATCCTCATGGCCGAGCGGCCCGTGACAGGGCCGTAATTTAATATGGACCCGTAATTTTATAATGACCCCTGTTCCAGAGTCTGTTAAGACTCCGGAACCGACCCCAAACCTGCTCAGAATGTGTTCACCCACCCAAAGCAATTTATGCTTACAAATCAGACTGAAAACCAGCCAATTGGTTAGGAAACCACCCAACCTGGCAACATCAACAACAGCATGTTGGCAAAATAGAAAGTGGAGGAAAAGCCACTGTAGTATTGAATACAAGTTTTAATGTGAAAAACAGATGTACTCTTTGGAATCTAAGAAAAGGGAAAATCTTTGTACTTCCAAATATAATGTAAAAGGTGGGTAAACTATATCATTGTTTCTTTCTTTTTAGTTGATCTCTTATCAGTGAAGCCACCAAATGCAGACAACCAGAACAATCTCAAGGCTGATAAAAGCACACGGTCTGTGTCCTTGACAAAGAGCCTCATCCAGCACAAATAGACATACTTTCCATCTATTGTGACAGTCACTGAACCTATGTTATGATTTCCATGAAAATCAAAAGAATCAGTAAAGAGCAGGACAAACAACTGTAATGAGGTAGACTAAAGCTGCTGTCACTCTGCTGATCCTGTGGTCAGTTCCTGATGCGACTCTTCATAAACAGCCATGGTTTCAGGAGAATGCTTAGAGCATTCATCATCTTTTTAAAATGAAATCAGAGACTTCACCAGTGATTCAATAAAACACTGAGATGTACATCTGCAGAATTTTGAAACAGTTGATTCAGAAAGCTACCCCGACCACAAACGCACCACCGTTGATGTAAACGTTATTAGAAAACTGACAAAAGCAGATAAAACCAGGTGGACGTTCTGATCTGAAACCGCAGTGACACATCTGCAGGAAAAGGCTGCAGCTCTAACCACTCTTTGTCTTTTAACTCCGGTGTGAGGTGAGATCTTTTTTTGTCTCCCAACCCTCACTTGTGTAATTTCAGCATCTCTGAGGTCAGAAGAACCCTCTAAATATACACTCAGGTCTGAAGCTGCAGCCTTCACACTCTGAGCAGCTCATAAAAATTCAGGCTTTTTCTTTTAGGGTCACTGATGCAGTTTTTGTGCTGAACAGGTTTAGAGCATGGCTTCTCAGCACTCTGGATCAGAAAAACTAGGATGGGATCAGACTGTCTCTCCATTTCTCCCAAACCAAAACTGTGTTTTTCATTGATGAGATCAAAACGTGTACGCCGAGTCGCGCCAGCAGTAACTGCGTCTTCTGTAAACGCTTCAAGCAGCCTTTGTTTGGTTTACTGGAAAAGCAAGCCTGTTCTCACACTGAGCGCTCCGGATGCTTTAAAAATGGGAACTGAGGCATTTGCAAATGAGGACTTTTCTCATTACATCAACAAAGGCACCCTGCCCCTCGAAATCACCTACACTAGCTATGCAGAGTTGGACTTTGAGATAGAAGGTATTGAGATACCTGGACGTGGGGTCGTGATCGTAGAAGATAAAAATTGTCCACACCCCCTTATTGTTGGGATGAATGTTGTGACTGCTTGCTGGGATAGTCTTTTTAACTGGCCAGCCAGGCATACTGCTTCTCCACCAGGATTACAGAAGCAAAAGGTCTGGAGAGATGCTTTTGTCACATGCCAGAGAGTCGGGGTCACCATGGCAGCCAATGGATTTTTGGGCTTTGTGCGGTCAGCCAGCCGGCACTCCATCCAAATCCCCCCAAGAAGCGAATTGTTAGTGCAGGGGCATGCTTCGATGGTCCCAGGAGGGACAGACTGTTGCGCTCTAGTAGAAGCAGGGCCTTAAATGCCAAATATTGGTGTGGCTAGGACGCTTGCTGTAGTTAAGAGTGGAAGAGTCCCAGTGAGGCTTTTAAACCCACATTTGTACCCAGTTAGTATAGGTCGCTACCAGAAGCTTGGCAAGCTCTGTTACACAGAGGACGTAGATGTCCAGGGACCTCGAGATTTGAGCTTGGCTACTAAATCAAATCAAATCAAACTTTATTTGTATGGCACTTTTCCTATGAAGCATAATACAAAGTGCTTTACATTAAAATAAAACAGATTAAAAAACAAGCACAACCATAAAAATGTATTAGTTTCAGAAACAGTTTCTCTCTCTTGGCTTCAGGACCAATAACCAAAATTTCAGTTTTCTCCTGGTTGAGTTACAGAAAATGATTTGCCAACCATGATTTTACATCTAAGATACAGTTAAAAAGTGCTTCAATTGGTCAATTGTCATCAGGAGACACAGCGATGTACAGCTGGGTATCATCAGCATAGCTATGAAAGCTGATGTTGTGGTTCCTGATGACATTCCCCAAAAGCAAAAAAAGCAAAAGTTAAAAAGCAAGGGGCCAAGGATGGAACCTTGAGGCACACCACATTTAATTTTGTGGACCCCAGAAAGGTAAGTGTCCATGCTTACCATAAATTTTCTCTCCGTGAGATAGGAAGTGAACCACTGGATAGGCCAAGACTTTTAAGTCTGTTTAACAGGATCAGGTGATCAACAGTGTCAAAAGCAACACTTAGATCCAGTAGTACTAATACTGTAATCTGACCTGAATCCGAGGCACATCTAATATCATTAACGATCTTTAACAGGCCTATCTCAGTGCTATGGTTTGTTCTAAAACTAGACTGGTTCACCTCAAATATTTTATTGTGTAAGAGAAACTCATTCAGCTGAATAAAAACATTTTTTTCCAGAATCTTGCTTAAAAATGGCAAGTTGGACACTGGTCTGTAGTTATTAAAAACCGTAGGATCTACGTTGCTTTTCTTTAGTAACGGTTTCAACACTGCAGTTTTAAAAGCAGTGGGAAAAATACCAGTTTCTATAGAGGGGTTTATGATGTTTAAAATCTCGCTCTCAAAAGATCCATAAAATGATTTAAAAAGTGATGTGGGGATGGGATCTAAAAAACAGGTTGTTGGTTTAACTTGGGAGAAAACTCGACCAAGTGTTGCAGCTTCAACCACGTCAAAACTGTCCAGTGCCTCCTCGGGTAAGGTCAAGTCATCATTTTTATTACAATTGCTTCTTTGTTCCATCAAGATACTAGATCGTACAGAAGCAATTTTGCTCCTGAAGTGGTCAGCAAAGTCCTCACACAATGCAGCAGAAGCTGGCATTGTGGCCTTATTCATGTCCAAGTTCAATAAGGATTCTATTGTGCTGAAGAGGATTCTGGGATTATTTTTATTTTCAGAGATGATGTTTGCAAAGTATGAGTTCCTGGTCTGTTTTATAGTGTTTTATGGTCTGGTTGTATAGTTTTAGTTGATTTTGGTATAGTTGATAGTTTATTTCAAGCTCATGTTTTCTCCAACGTCTTTCCGCTGCCCTAGCTCGTCTCTTCAGTTGTTTGATATCTTCAGTTCTCCAAGGGGGTGTGGGTTTGATTCTCATCTTTTTAGATTTTAGTGGAGCAACTGAGTCGAGACTGGATCTAAGTTTACTGTTTTCCACAAGTAAGTTGCAGGGGGCTGGTAAGACAATTGGAGAGTTTGAGTGAACAGTTGAAATAAAGTTTTCGACAACTTCAGGAGTCAAATAGCGTTTCTTCACAGTTCTCACAGACGTCTGTTGTTTTATAAAACCCAGTAATATTAAAAAGCACACAGTAATGATCAGAGACAGCCAGATCCACAACAGTGGACACACTTGTAGGTAAACCATGACTGATGACCAGGTCAAGAGTGTGCCCCCTGTTGTGAGTAGGCTGCATGACATGTTGTTTAAAATCCAGAGAAGCAAGCAGGTCCAGAAACTGAGTAGCAGAGTAGTCCGACTCCTTATCTACATGCAGGTTAAAATCACCAGTTATTAAAATCATGTTGAATGAAGTGTGGACAGATGCTAAAAACTCAGAAAACTCCTCAATAAAACCAGTGTTTGGTTTGGGTGGTCTGTATACTGTGATGCATAAAACTGGAGGGCTGTTAAAAACAAAGGCATGGCGTTCAAAGCTGTGGTACTAATCTAAAGAAATTTGCTTTACTGCAAAGGAGTTGGATACAATAGATGCAGTACCACCACCCTTTTTGCCCTCCCTTGTGGAAAAAACAAAACTAAAATTAGATGGGGAGGCCTCTGTGAGAACAGTGGATGCATCCGTGTTCAGCCATGTTTCAGTTAAAAAGAGACAATCAATGTTATGGTCTAGGATAAAATCATTTATAATAAAAGTCTTGCTAGATATGGACCGAACATTAAAAAGTGCCATGTTAAAAGAGGGTGGAATATTTTTGGTTGATAAAACTGCTTCCTTGGACTTTGGTACTTCCTTTAGTGACTGAAGGTAGTGGCGATCTGTTTTTGTCCCAGCACTTTTCCTCATAGAAGACCTGATTGTGTTAATGGTCTTAATGGGATAAGCTGAGGGGGCAACAGGTCTTGGAAGCGAAGCAGTGTGGATGGTTGAAGCAGCTTGTTGGGGAATGGGGGAAGAAGGTACAGGATCCAGTCAGTCACTTCCACACACAGATGTCTGAGCAGATGAAGAGGAGGTTTGGACTGGTGTGGACATGATGGGGGCAGGTGATGTCTGGACAGAGTGTCTGATGCTGGCAGCTAAAACATTACTGCCCAGTGGACTGGGGTGAATTCCATCAGTTTTAAAAAAGGAGGTTCTGTTCCAGAACAGGTTAAAATTGTCAATAAAAACAAATCTGTTCTGGTTGGAAGCAGAATAGAGCCAGGAGCTCAGACTCAGCAGCCTGCTGAACCGACCCTGGCCACGGGAGAGGAAAGGGAGGGGCCCAGAGATATTAATAGTCAATGGACAGGACTTTAAAAAATTTAAAAGTTTGTTAAAAGCTTTTTTAGTCATTTCAGACTCTCTATAAGATGTATAATTAAAACCGATGTGTAAAATCAGTCTCCTAACAGGAAAGGAAAGAGCGCAACAGTTCTGGGAGTTTCTCCAGGATGTCAAAAACTGTGGCTCCAGGAAAACAGTGTATTACCGCGTTAAAGAAGCGGACCTTCCTTATTATGGAGTCACCAATGATTGCTGTCGTTGGGGCAAATAGTGGAGGAGGAGACGCGGGCGCAGGTGAAGCGCAGACAGGTGAGGCAACAGCGGAAAGTCCCTGTGTGACGGCGGCGACCTCACCTTGTAGCCGGCAGTCGGTCTGGGATGGCGGCGAGCCGCGGGCACCACTAGAGTGGAAACGGACAGCCTCCTTCAAGTTCCGACGGCAGGAGGAAGAGGTTGCCGACCCAGAGGAAGCGGGGAGCTCCAGCCGGCGACGCTCGTCGGGACCGGATGAGGTGTGATTCTGTCGTTGAAGTCTGCCTGGTGGAAAAAGCAACTGGAGGACAGAAGTCACCTACAGAGGTGAGTGCACTTGCTAATCAGCCTCTTCTCACAGAGGACCAACAGAAGGACTTGCAGGCCCTGTTGCAAAAGTGGACAAAAGTATTTGCACAACAGGATGAAGACTTTGGGCACACTGATCTGGTGCAGAATACTATACACACAGGAGATGTGCCACCTGTTAAAGAACGTTACCGACCCTTCCAACCTACAATGTATAAGGAAATGAAGACACTACTCGCTGACATGCTTGAAAAAGGAGTAATTAGAGACATTTGTAGCCCATGGGCTGTCCCTATTGTGCTGGTCCGGAAAAAGGATGGCCTGAGATTTTGCGTGGACTACAGAAAATTAAATGCTGTCACTCACAAAGATGCTTTCCCTCTTTCCAGGATTGAGGAGACTTTAACCAACTTGACACGTGTTGAGTGGTTTTCCACTCTCGATTTGGCCAGTGGTTATTGGCAGGTTGCCATGGATGCGAAGGATCGTGAAAAGACTGCTTTTACAACCCCACTGGGCCTCTGAGTTTAACCGTATGCCTTTTGGACTTTGTAAAGCACCAGCTACATTCCAGCGGTTGATGCAACAGTGTTTGAGCAGACAACTGTCAGAGTCTCTTCTGATGTACTTGGACGACATTATTGTTTACTCACCTGATTTCTCCTGACATTTACAGGATTTGGAAGGCGTGTTTGAAAGACTATGGCATCATGGCTTAAAGCTGGGCTTGGATAAGTGCAAGCTTTTACAACAAGTGGTAAAGTTTTTAGGCCACATAGTGGACAGACAAGGAGTTAAGCCAGATCCAGAAAAAATGTCAGCGGTTCAGGACTGGCCGCCTCCTACTACTGTAAAATGGGTGCGGTCATTCCTGGGACTAGCTGATTACTACCGGCGGTTTGTGTCCAACTTCGCGCCCATTGAATCAACTACTGACGGGCATTCCAGCCAATAAAAGTCTGTAACCACGGGAGTGCATTGGTCCACAGACTGTCAAGAAGCATTTGATACACTGAAAACTGCCTTAACTCAAGCACCTGTTTTAGCTTATGCGGACTATTCATCAAGGGCTGGGTGCATTTCTAGCTCACGTTTAGGATGGACAAGAACAGGTGATAGCCTATGTTAGTCGTAGTCTTCATCCAAGTGAATGAAACGGTGCTAACTACTGTTCCTTCAAGCTTGAACTCTTGGTTCTTAAGTGGGCTGTGACTGAGAAATTCAAGGATTACCTGATGGGAGTCAAGTTTACAGTGTTCACAGACAACAACCCAGTTGCTCATCTACAGACCGCAAACCTGGGACGCAACAGAACAACAATGGGTTGCACAGTTGGCTTTTTTTGACTATGATATAAAATACCATCCCAGGAAGAGTAATACTAACGCTGACTCACTGTCAAAAAATCCAAGCAGCAGCTTGCCGATACAGCTCCAGCTGAGGAGATGGGGATGGCCCCAGAAGGAAGCGGAGCAGAGACTGGTGGTCCTGAGTGGCGGGAGACCCAAGCGGCTGATATGGATATACGAACCATAAAAGGTATGTGGAGACGCAAACTATTTCAAGCAAGTCAGAACATCTGGCGTTATCCTTCAGAGCTCGCCAGTTGATGCAATAACACAAGAGACTTAAAGTGAGAGACCATTTACTCTGTCATCAAATCATTAAGCCATTTACACATGAGTTGAGCTTCCAGATCGTGAGTCTTGGTGTTTGGACACACGAAGTGTGGAGGAGGATGCATGAGGCCGCTGTGCATGCTGGTGTGGACCGAACTCTGGTTCGACTCCGTCAACGGTTCTTCTAGCCTAACATGGAACGAGAGGTGCGTCAGTTCCATCAGGGTTGTCACCTGTAACCTGCAGAAAAAGCAAGCAAAACCTAGGGCCCCGTTATACCCTATTACAGTGTCATACCTACTTGAGATAGTGAGTATTGACTTTTTGTTTTTGGGTCGACCTACAGATACTTACCCAAATATCTTGGTTGTAACTGATTTGTTTACCCAATTTGCCTGGGCTATCCCCACACGAGACCAGACTGCTCAGACTACTGTTAAGGCCCTCTGGACTAATGTTATTCAGCCTTTTGGCTGTCCGGCTAGGTTTCATTCAGATCAGGGACCTAATTTTGAGTCGGCACTCAAGAGTTGTGTGAGACGTATGGTGCAGCAAAAAGTCGCAGTACACCATACCATCCTGCCGGGAACAGTGGTGTAGAATGCTTTAATCAAACTTTGTTGGGCATGCTCCGTTCATTGAAGGTCCCAAAACAAAACCGCTGGCACGAGTATTTACCAGAGCTCTTACAGGCTTATAATAATACCAGGCATAGTGTGACAGGCTTTACCCCAGCTTATCTGATGTTTGGTCGACATCTGAGACTGCCAGTAGATGTCAATGTAGGCCAACAAAACAGGTGAGACATAACTTGGGTGGTTGGGTAGTCGATCATCAAAAGAGGCTCTCATTTGCATACAGTCTGGTTAGGAAAAGGGTAGACAAGGCCACATTGCAAAGTAAACAGTCCTATGATAAGAAGGTGAATGCTTTGCCACTGGTGCCCGGGCAACGAGTGTGGTTACGAGACCAAAATAGGGAAGGCAAAGGCAAACTGTGTCCATGGTGGTCCTCTGACCCATATGCTGTTTTGGAGACTGTGGGGAACACAGGGGTGGAGTACGGAGTTCAACCAGAAAGGGGAGGACGGACATTGACATTGCACAGAAACTCTCTGAAGGTGTGTACAGCCCCCCTAGAGGAACCCCCTTCAGTTGTAACTGCGAATAGGACGCAGATACAAACCTGTTCACCACCACTGATTTATGGGTTTCTTCCTGCACCGGCGGGAACATCTGCACCTGGGGCAGGGACTGGCGGTCTACGGTGTTCTACGAGGACAACATTTGGGAGAGCACCCCAGCGATATGGAGACTGAACTACAAGCAGAGACTGCTTATGTTAAAATGAGGGGGCATGTTGTGAGGTGAAACTCTTTCTTTCTTTTTGTGGTTTTATTTGCATGCTTTTATGTTTGGGTTTTTTTGTGTTGGATGTTTCACCTCTGAGACTCTGCCCATGGCCAGAGCTAGGAGCGGTCTGAGAGGGGAGCCAGAGGCAGCAGAGGGGTGCAGTTATGACTCGCCCCTCTTCGAGCTAAGTACCCCTCAGAAACCTTTTTCTTGTGTCTTTTTACCCTGGAGGGAGGCTCCTGGCTCCTATGGATAGACAGACACTTGAACAAGAGGCAGCCAACCTCCAATGAGACAAACTCTTTTTAACCCCCCCTTGATCTATGATCCTGGGTGTCTTGTCTCCACACACCTCCGGATCTAAAGAACCTCTTTCCACCAGTCTCACACATCCCTACTGCATATGTTTGTAAATGTTGATGCTAAAAGTGTGAAACGTGTATTGTGCTAAATTTAGAAAGCTTTTCTACTTTATTGTTTTATTACATTACACCAGGTTTATTATAAAACTCATTAAAGTTTTATTTTCATTGATATTTGCGTAATTTTCTGAATTTTTAGTTTTTCATTGTTGTTTTGCAAAAACACAAATCATCATACGGAAACAAAACAGTGACCAAAAATGGAGACCTACTAATTGTCAAGTTAAAGCTTTAAATTAAAGTGACTAAAGTGATTTCCGAATCTCGGTCAAACTTGACTGTTTTATACCTAAACACAGAAAACATCAAAGGTCATGACAGGTGCTTCCTCTGGTTAGCATGTCCTCTCATCAGTCTCTCAGTGAGCAGATGCTGCACAGAAACCTTCTTCCATCCTCATCACCTCTTCTTCATGCTTTGCATTTACGTCACTCCAAATGTTTCAGCTTTTGATTCATTTGACCTCAGCTGACCTCAGTTTATTTAGAAGTCTGGATCCCATTTCTTCTCAATGAGATGGACTTTAGGTTTAGCTCTGACTTGAAGAGATGTTGGTGTGTTTGTTCAGCAGTTTACTTGAAATAATCTGGTTTTGATGCAGAGCAGTTGAAGGTTTGTTCTTAACGAACAGGGATTCCTTCAGAATGTTCAAACAAGCGTTTATTGTTCCAGAAACCCCAGTGACAGTGACCAAAGTGAGATTAGACAAAAGAGTTTAGACGTCGGGACGTGAGACGAAGCACCATCAGCCGTGCAGCAGGTTCTAAGCTGAACCGGGTCGAAGCAGGTTTGGGCCTGCAACAAAAACTCCAGCTCTTCAGTTTCTGCGTGGTCGTCTGCCTGTCGCCACGCAGCAGCTACACGTGTTCAGGTTTAACCGATTCTTTCATGACTGGAAGAAAACGTGATCTCCAGAACACGGGCGGTTTTTAACCGTGTTTGTGTGAAGATCAAAAGCAAGCCTAAATTCAGGTATACGAGGTGGCTGCTGCTCGTCAATGAGAAGCAGGTGTGAGTCTGATCCAAGCTGCTTTCAGAACTCCATAATGAGGCCTGGATACCTGCGGGGTCTCCTGCACGTAGAAGTCATAACGTCCCATGAAAACACCCCACCCCAGCCACCAAACAATGCCTCAGAGACTGGTAATCACCTGCAGAACCGAAATGTAGCACAAAAGCTCCCCAGGAGGCTAATTACAATCATTAACCTTTGATGCCTCTGAGCTGATGAAAGCACTCCAATCCAGCCGTGCGTGGACAATTACAGCTCTTAGTTTAAGTGGTTCTGAATATGACCAGGGTGTCAGAAATACTTTTCTTTCAAACTTTTAAAAAGAGCTTTGGCAAAAAAACAAAAAAAACAAAAAGAGAAGACAAAGTGATATTTACAAACAAAAGTAAATGTTTTATTTTCAAATTAAAAGCAGAAACTTACTTTTCTTCAAAACCATTTCGTTTGTTATCGTCCAAAACCTGCAAATTTATTTCGAAAAAAAACTCAGGAGGTCAAAAAATGGAAGCACAGACACGCCTTTGACTGTTCATTTACTCGTATTTTTGGGATTTTATTCTTCCATCTATATTTGAGTGTTCCAGATGCTAAATTGGCTGAGTTGCTGGTTTTGAAGGATTCTGCTGCTCCCTCCATTAAAACAGAAAAGCAACAAAAGCTGAGTTCACAGTTGTCTTTAATCAGCATGCGTTTCCATGGTAACCCTTTGATGAGCCCAAAGGTTTTTCATGATTCCTAAAGTTCAAATGACCCTGTGACAGTTCCTGATGCAGAAGTCTATGGTTCATAAGGTCACTTATGTCTGCTGATAATAAGCATCCCACATGAGCTGCGTTCATGACTGCTGAAGCTCCTGTGCAACGTTTGGATGTAACTACAGCTCAGTTAGAGTGCCGATACTGGTGGGAGTACCTTGGAGCTCTGATGATGAAGCTGACTAGAGCACATCTGTGCAGGTGTTTTCCACAGGGAGGGCTTTGAAGGTCTTTAAATGTGAGATCTGACACTTGGATTCAGGATGGCACCATGGGTGAAGGTCGGAGGGCAGGGCCACAGTAGATTTTTTTTCTCTCTTGAAATGACTAACATGTGGAGCAATTTTAATGACTGTAGGTGAAAGTGAACTTGAGAATGTTCCAAAGTTGTTATAGAGACAGTATGGAAGGGGCGGAGTCAGTTTGGTGAACCCACAGGGATTTAAAGAAGCACCAAACTGGAGCTGCTGCTGATGGGCTTTAGTTTGTGATGGAGAGTTCAGCTGGATCTGCTGACAGTAATGAAGCTGAAGAAGAATCTGCTCCTGTGCTGAGATGAGTCTGCACATCTGCATGACCATCACTGCACAGCTGCTGCTGAACCACGAGGATTCAGGCCTCTGCTCCAACACTGACCTCGACTGAGGCTCATTCCAGTCCATGCACAGAGAATGGGTTTAAAATAAACCCAGTACAGTAATGAGATGAAGACAGACACAAAAACAGCAGGACAGGCCTCATTTGAACAAAAATAGTCCTCTTGAAGAGCTTCAGATCTTCTCAGTGGGACAGACTCATGTGTGGACGTGACAAACCTCAAGCAGTGGAGACAAAAATGCTGGCGTCTGCTCAGGACAGCACACAGCACCAGCAATTACCGCCAGGTTGGGTTTGGCTGCTCCACTCTTATGAAAGATCAAGTCAGGCTGTTGTGTAAACCTGAAAACACCCAAGTGTCTCCAGCAGGCCCTTCTGTGCTGAGAGCTTGATGACATGAACCAGCCTTATGAAAGCTGCTCTGCATCCATTCAGCAAACCTCTGCTTTGTGGGATAGATTTTTCTATCCACCAAAGATGTTACGAAAGCTGAGTTTCTGCATTTCAGAGGAGAGGAGCAGCTACATGAGGAGGTTTTACTGCTCCTCTTCATGACAACGCTGTTGATGCCTTTGTTACAACTGTCCTTACAGGTGAATATGAAGTCACAATGATCGTGTCAGAGAAGAGTTGTGTCTCTGAGAGCTCTTCTACTGACTGAAATGGTGATGTGTCCAGGTTCCTCGGTCTGTATAAAGCTTAGAGACTGCTGGTGTCTTCATCTGTTTGTATGCTGCTCTTGTTTCGTCCTACAAAAGATACAAACTGCTTGATAGTAGTAGACTGGTTTTTGTTTTATTTTGAAACCCACCCCTTTAAATTTTGTCCAATCACACCGTCCATGTGCCGACGTGTGCTTGGGCAAGAACCCCACATTGTTTCTGGTGGAAGACCATCCATCCATCCGTCCGTCCGTCCACCTGCCCGTCTCTGGAGTCTCACCAACATCAAGGTGTAGGATCCTCCAGAGGCTGCAGTTCTACAGAAACCTTCGATTGGGACCTCCTTAAACAACACACACGCAGAAACGGCTGCAGTGGTCCAGACATACATGAAGACTCTTTTTCAAACAGTCTGGTCACTGATGAGTGTCGTGCAGCCCTGGATGGAGTAGTGGATGGTTGGTGGATGGACACCATGTCCCAACAAGGCTGTGACGTCAGCAAGGAGGTGGTGGAGGCATGGTTTGGGCCGGAATCATGAGGAGAGAGATGGTCGGCTCTTTTGTGTCTCTGAAGGTGTGAAAACGAGTTTCTGACTGATTACTTTCTTCCTTGGTCTAAAAAGAAGAACCGTGTTTTCTGCAACAAAATCATCTTCATGCATGAAGCTGCAGCATCTCATGCTGCAGGAATCCCTCTGCATCATTGGCTGCTATGAAGATAAACTGATGGTGTGACCCCCATCCTCCCCTGACCTGAACTCTATTGAGAACCTTTGGAGCATCCTCAAGCCAAACATCTGTGATGTAAACACAGCTGAAGTTGCATTAAAAAATCTCAGAAGCAGCAGTATCTGGTTTTTAGTTTTCCTTTTTAACGTGAACATTGCTGCCTAAATGTAGACAGTATACATTTTTTGTTTTAATTTGAAAAGAAAAAAAAGCAGTCACAACTTAGGCTTTTCTTGTCTAAGAACATAAGCCTGAGATGGTCTCTGAAAGAGGTAAATACAAAGAGCAATAAAAGATTTGTCACTTTAGTTTTTGAACCTCTTTTGAACCCTGGGAATGAGCTCAGTTCTGGCTTGGAGTATAAAATACCAGAAGATCAAACAAGTATTTGTTGCAGGAATGTGGGTTAAAACATATTAAATCACCATAATTTCTCATGGTTAAAAGGTGGAAGTACTTTCAAAATGAGAATTTCATGACTAGAAAAAGGAAAATGATTTGTTTTATGGTTCAGCTTCACTCCAAGTAAAGCAGCCGGCATCACTCGATTAGCGCCCCCTGCTGTTGAATGGAACATCCTAACTTTAGAATGTGTGGTCAACTATTGTGCTTAATGAAACAGAAGGCTGTGGACCAAAACGGGACGTTTGTGGACTCTACAAAAAATAAACAGATCTCCAGTCCACATCTGGTGTCAAACAAATAAAATAAAGAAAAAGAAACGTTTGAGGTGTGGTGGGGAGGGGGCGCTAATGTCCGAGCAGCTCGTTGTTCCAGCAGATAGACTGTACCATCGACAGTATACGGACTGTACCAACGAGTTTTCAAAGTGTAGTGGAGCACTGAGAAGCTTATTTACAAGAAATATAAAACTTCTAGTTATAAGGCCGCACATTACACTACTAACAATCAAACATTAGCATTCTACTACATCTGAATAGCCTAGCTAGCAATGTACAGCTTAGCCGGTTAGCTAGGGACCATAAACATACCGCTGATTGTGGCTCTGTGGCGAAGGCTGTTGCTGATGATCCAATCTCAAATGTCTGGATAGTCATGAGAACATCTCATCCGATGTTTCTGGCCAGAAAGTGGGACTTGTCTTGAGCCAGTATAAAAACAAGGATGACAACTCTGGCACAAATCAGTTTAGAGATGGAGCAAAAATCCAGCTTTTATTTTGGTAGACCACTTCCGCTTATCGGCAAGTTAATTTGCATATAATCTAAACATTTAGCTCCAAACTAAACATTTAGCTCCAAACTAAACATTTAGCTCCAAACTAAACATTTAGCTGTAATCCAAGCATTTAAATTAGACTTTAATATTTATCAATGAAACAAAGATTGAGTTACAAAACTTAAATATATAAATTTTGGAAACTAAATATTTAGGTCAGCTCTAAATATTTAGTTTTAAAACTAAATATATAAATTTAAAATAAACATTTAACTTAAAATTAAATATTTAGTTTGTAAGTTAAATATATAATTATAAAATAAATATTTAACTTAAAAAATTAAATATTTAGTTTGCAAGTTAAATATATAACTATAAAATAAATATTTAAGTCTAAAATTAAATATTTAGTTTGCTAACTAAATATTAAGCAAGTAAATGTACCATTTATAAATACATGAATTAAAAGGTGAAAAAACACATTTGAAAAACCAAGCCTATTTTTTTTCTCATAAAAGAGGCTAAATAATCAAAAATATTGCTGTTAAACTTTTACTAAACCGGTTTACAAACGGCGCCCCATAGATGCGTTTGACATCATTATCATGCAGAATCCTCAACGCAGAGACAGCTGTCCTGTCCCCTTTACAGTGTTTCCTTGCTATGTCCCCATTCA
Organism: Oryzias woworae; assembly: GCA_016861445.1. Taxonomy (NCBI): domain Eukaryota; kingdom Metazoa; phylum Chordata; class Actinopteri; order Beloniformes; family Adrianichthyidae; genus Oryzias; species Oryzias woworae. Next base: position 692,657 of record BOLG01001191.1, read on the forward strand.
CATTTCACAGCCTCACTGTTTCACAGCATTTTTTAATGTAATTTTCATCCATTTATGTTTTTTAAATAGCACACTGTGTTCTGCGTTCTGATTGGCTGTTGACTTTGTCAGTTTCCTTCATGCCGTGTCTCCTGTACAGAATGCCTTTAGTTTGCCAAATCTACATAAATCTTTGATCAGTTTCTAGTTTTCATTCTATAGTTCCGTAATTATTTATCTATGAAGGTTTGAACTTTCAGAATTAAAACAAGAAAGAGAAGTGTGACATGTTCATGTCTGTCTGAGTAAAGTTGAGTGAAGAGTTCCATCCATCCATCCATCCATCTTCTTCCGCTTATCCGGGACCGGGTCGCTGGGGCAGCAGTCTAAGCAGAGATGCCCAGACTTCCTGCTCCCCAGCCACTTCCTCCAGCTCCTCTGGGGGGACCCCGAGTCGTTCTCAGGCCAGCCGAGAGACATAGTCTCTCCAGCGTGTCCTGGGTCTTCCCGGGGCCTCTTCCCAGTGGGACATGCCTGGAACACCTCCCTAGGGAGGCGTCCAGGGGGCATTCGATCCAAATGCCCAAGCCACCTCAACTGGCTCCTCTCGATGTGGAGGAGAAGCGGCTCTACTCCGAGCTCCTCCCGGGTGACCGAGCTTCTCACCCTATCTCTAAGTGAGCTCCCAGCCACCCTATGGAGGAAGCTCATTTCAGCCGCTTGGATCCGGGACCTTGTTCTTTCGGTCATAACCCAGAGCTCATGACCATAGGTGAGTATTGGAGTGTAGATCGACCGGTAAATTGAGAGCTTTGCTTTTTGGCTCAGCTCTCTCTTTAAGATAACAGACCGGTACAGTGACCGCAAAACGGTGGACGCAGCACCAATCCGCCTGTCGATCTCACGCTCCGATCTTCCCTCACTCGTGAACAAGACCCCAAGATACTTAAACTCCTCCACCTGGGGAAGGAGCACTCCACCCACCCAAAGAGGGCAAACCACCTTTCTCCGGTCAAGAACCATGGCCTCAGACTTAGCGGTGCTGACCCTCATCCCAGCCGCTTTCACACTTGGCTGCAAACCGTTCCAATGCATGCTGGAGGTCCTGGCTTGATGAAGCCAACAGGACAACATCATCTGCAAAGAGCAAAGAGGAAATCCTGTGGTTCCCAAACCAGACCCCCTCCGGACCCTGGCTGCACCTAGAAATTCTGTCCATAAAGACTATGAACACAACCGGTGACAAAGGGCAGCCCTGCCGGAGTCCAACATGCACCGGAAACAGGTCTGACTTAGTGCCAGCTATGCGGACCAAGCTCCTGCTCTGATCATACAGAGACCGGACAGCCCTGAGTAAGGCTCCCCGGACCCCATACTCCCAAAATACCCTCCACAGGACACCTCGGGGCACACGGTCGAACGCCTTCTCCAAATCCACAAAACATATATGGACAGGATGAGCGAACTCCCACGAACCCTCCTGTACCCTAGACAGGGTGTACAGCTGATCCACAGTTCCACGGCCAGGACGGAATCCGCATTGCTGTTCTTGAACCTGAGGTTCGACTATTGGCCGGACTCTCCTCTCCAGTACCCTGGTATAGACTTTCCCAGGGAGGCTGAGTAGTGTGATTCCCCGGTAGTTGGAACACACCCTCCAAAAGGGGGACCACCACCCCTGTCTGCCAGTCCAGTGGTACTGTTCCCGACTGCCACGCAATGCTGCAGAGACGTGTCAGCCAAGACACTCCAACAGCATCCAGAGACTTGAGGTACTCAGGGCGGACCTCGTCCACCCCCGGTGCCTTGCCACCGAGGAGCTTGTTGACTACCTCAGTGACTTCAGCTTGGGTAATGGACAGCCCCACCCCAAAGTTCTCAGCCTCTACTTCCTCAACAGAAGGCGTGACAGCAGGATTGAGGAGATCCTCGAAGTATTCCTTCCACCGCCCGACAATGTCCCCAGTTGAAGTCAGCAGCTCCCCACCTGCACTGAAAACGGTGCCTGCAGAAAACTGCTTCCCCCTCCTGAGGTGCCGGACGGTTTGCCAGAACCTCTTCAAGGTCAACCGATAGTCCTTCTCCATGGCCTCACCGAACTCCTCCCAGGACCGAGTTTTTGCCTCTACTACAGCCTGAGCCGCAGCTCGCTTAGACTGCCGATACCTGTCAGCTGCCTCTGGAGTCCCACAAGCCAGCCAGACCCGATAGGACTCCTTCTTCAGCTTGACGGCATCCTTTACTTCCGGTGTCCACCAACGGGTTCGGGGGTTGCCGCCACGACAGGTACCAGAGACCTTGCGACCACAGCTCAGAACAGCAGCAGAGACAATGGAGGTGGAGAACATGGTCCATTCAGACTCAATGTTACCAGCCTCCCTCGGTACCTGTTTGAAGCTCTCCCGGATATGGGAGTTAAAGACTTCCCTGACGGAGGGCTCAGCCAAACGTTCCCAGCAGACCCTCACAGTACATTTGGGTCTACCAAGTCTTTCCGGTCTCCTTCCCCACCAACGAATCCAACTCACCACCAGGTAGTGATCAGTGTACAGCTCTGCCCCTCTCTTTACCCGAGTGTCCAAAACACACGGCCGAAGGTCGCCTGAAACGACCATAAAGTCGATCATTGATCTCCTCCCAAGGGTGTCCTGATGCCACGTGTATTGATGGACACCGTTGTGCTGGAATGGTGTTTGTTATGGATAAACTATGACTAGCACAGAAGTCCAACAACAAAACACCGCTCGGGTTCAGATCAGGGAAGCCGTTCCTGCCAATCACGCCCCTCCAGGTGCTACTGTCATTGCCCACGTGGGCATTGAAGTCGCCCAGGAGGACAATGGAGTCCCCCGTCGGGTAGTTTCCAGTACACCTCCGAGAGACACCAAGAAAGCTGGGTACTCCGAACTGCTGTTCGGCCCGTAAGCTGAAACCACAGTCAGAGACCTGCCCCCCACCCGAAGGCGGAGGGACGCAACTCTCTCGTCCACTGGGGTGAACTCCAACACTTGGCGGCTAAGCTTGGGGCTCACGAGTAAGCCCACCCCAGCCTGCTGGCTCTCACCACGTGCAACTCCAGAATGGTAGATAGTCCAACCCCTCTCGAGTGCTGAGTTTCAGAGCCCAGACTGTGCGTAGAGGTGAGCCCAACTTTGTCTAACCGGTACCTCTCAACCTCTCGCACAAGCTCAGGCTCCTTCCCTCCCAGAGAGGTGATGTTCCATGTCCCAAAAGCCAAATTCCATGACCGGGGTTTAGGCCGCCAAGGCACTCGCCCTCGACTGCCACCCAAACAACATTGCACCGGCCCCTTCTGAGCTCTCCTGCGGGTGGTGGGCCCACTGGGGAGTGATCCCACGTCAACCGTTCGGGTTTTACCCGACAGGGGCCCGTGGGAGGAGCCCCGGCCACCAGGCACTCGCCTGCGAGCCCCAACCCCAGGCCTGGCTCCAGGGTGAGGCCCCGGTAACGCCAATCCGGGCGACGTAACTGGATCTGTGATGTGCTTTCTCATAAAGGAGTTTGTGAACCCCTTGAGAGAAGAGTTTTTATGCATTAAAAAACATCTTTAATAATCATTTGCAGGTTTTACCTATAACAGGATATTTTTAGAACGTTTCCCTCTGTGCTAAACGAGAGAACACAAAAGCATGATGTTTATACCCCCATGCTCCATATTAGGTATGTGTTTTTAGCAGTTTTCCCCATCCAAACACGACTAGTGGTGTTCATACCAAAAAGTTCAATTTTGGTTTCATCTGACCACAGGACGTTGTCCCGCTCCTCCTCTGAATCATATAGAAGTTCTTTAGTGAAGTTAAGACAGGCCTACACGTGTGCTGATTTAAAAAAGGAGCCCTTTGGAGCTCTGCAGGATTTGAATCCATGACAGCGTTGTGTTAGTAATAAGAAGAGCAGCTTTCTTTGTTATTGTGGTCCCAGCTCTCCTCAGGTCATTGACCAGTTCCCTCATGCGGTTCTGGTTTGTTTCAACAATTTTCTCAATATCCGTTATATTTTAAATTTGTGACATTTCTGTTGGGGGTCAGAACCCTGAAATGTCCTCTGGTGTATTCAGTCCAAGAGAGTGTCTTCATCAGTTTAGCTGCTCAGATACAGTAAAGCGGCCAATATAAAACGCAACGTTTATGGTAAAGACGATGGCTGCCAGCAGTGCATTGTGACTGAATCTAACACGTTTAACACGAGTGTCTTCTCTTTCTGCACATTAATAGAAATTTGAAAGTAAAAAGTCACCTTGTAAAACTGTGTTTTAAAAGCAATATGGTGGAAAATGTGACAACACCTAATTTAATGCAGATTAATGCATCTAGGAAAAAAAGGTAGGCACACCGGAGAAATCACCGCAAGAGGAAATCCCAAAACCCGGATGGATGTGTTTGCATGTTGTTTTTAAGACGCATAGCATGACTGACACACATCTTTACCTGTGTACCTGAAGAGACAGAAGACATCTGGATGCCATGACATCCTAACAACATGATTTCCAGGTGAATGTGTGTTTGTAAACCTTAGCTTTACATCACCATGTCTTCTGCTGACCCACTGCCCTTTATTTCACTTTGAATATGTATTGTAGCCATAAAGTCAACCAGAACAAACCTGAAGTTACATTTGTCAATATTATGAACAAGAGATAGCTTCCTTAAAACAGCTTTAAAACCTTCTCCAGGAGTAATCGGGTGTTTTTTTCTGACAGTAGAATGCAATGCCACATGTTAGGAAAGTCACAAAATCAGGATTTTACTATCTTAAAAATCCATCAATTTCTTAGCAAAGAGATGATGAAGCACATTTTTAGTAGATTAGGTTATTGTAATGTCCCAAATCAAACTTTATTTCTATGGCACGTTTCAAGGCATGTCACTCAAAGAGCTTCACATAAAAATATACACACACACATCCGAACACCATGGAAAAGCTTAAATGGTGCAAAGTAGAAATCTGGCTGCGAGCTGAAGTGAAGAAACGATGTTTTGAGGACCTGTCCACACCAATGCCCCCTTCAAGTTCACAGAGTATGCTACCGTGTGGAGGAGCCCTCCACTACCTGCCGTCACAGCTGCTCATCATTATGCTCATCAACACTGCTCTTTAGCCTGCGCATCACTCTGCTCCATGCGCAGTCTTGTATTGCCTCCTTGTGTTCAGGCTGAGCGGTTACCTTGTGTTTGACCTCAGCCTGGTTCCTGACTATGTCCTGCCTCGTCCTCACCCATTTACTCTTGTTAAATAATCCAGTTGCACGTGGATCCGACTGTCTCCGCTTCTTCGTCACAGAAACAGACAGATATTGATCTGTAAAAATGAATACAAAATATCAAATGAGTAAAAGGATAAGATAAAATAATTAAAATATGAAATGAGTTCCTAAATTTTAAATAAAAGCTAGATTAAAAAGGTAGGTCTTGAGCCTTTCTTTAAAAACATGACCAGTCCCTGAGGCTCTCTGGAAGGCTGTTTCACAGTCAAGGTCCATAAAACTGAATGAGGCCTCATTGTATTTTTTAGTTCTGACTTTTAGAATAACCAAAGGGCCTGTACCAGAGTGTTCATGAGGGCTCATACTTTAAAATCATATCAGATAGAAATGACAACCCAAGACCAAAAAAACACTTTAAAATCAACTCTGAGTCTTACCAAATGACTCCAGAACTTAGTGACACATTTTCTGGGGAGTACCAGCAGGCAGGAAACCCAAATCAGTATGAAATGGCTACTTTGGCTCTGGTGCATTAAAAGGCTGAGGGTTGGTTTTAATGTTCTTTTCAGTCAGTTTGTTCAAACTTCACCATAATGATGGGAATTCTGGCTCTTCTTAACCGTCCAGCTCTTTTAAACTTATGCACAAAATGAATAATGTAAAAGAATGTTTATACATATATATGTTTTTAGTTTTCCTTCCAGATAAAATGTTCAAAATAAATTATAAAAACAGAAAACAATGATTTAATATTGAACTTTTAAAATGAAACAACACAAAATACTTATTAAAATGTGCAAAACAAAAATAAAAAATAAAAATGTGTAATGGTGGTAAAGGTTGGTATTTAGAAACAACAAATGTCTCGTCTTTGTGAATCTGATCTGGTTTCTTCTGTCAGTGATGCTCTGTCTGTTCTGGAGAAGGTTGTTCTCAGGTGTCTGTACAGGTTGTTGTTTGAAACTCTTTTCTTCCAGACTCTAAATTCTGCTTCATATGATCATGAACAGTCAAAAGGTCTCAGAGTTTTCTCCTTTTTCCAGTCTCACTCATTTCTTTATATTTTGTGTTGATGTTGTTTGTTGTGGTTGCACCTCTTTCTCTCCCTCGTGTGCATCTCCTTCATGCATCTAGGTCTTAAGAGGTCTTAACTACCCATCTGTTTGTTAAGCTGCTGTACAGAACAAGTTAGAAAAACATAAAGAAATGAATAACTTATACAGTTTCTCCTTTATTCATGATCTGAATCTGAAAAATGTTTTATTTTGAAAAACTACCAGATTATCTCCTTCACATATGTCTGTGACTCACCCTCAACACATGTCAAGACCCTGTTCTGGAAAGGAGCTGCTCCTGCCATAACACAACCAGCATCACCAATGTTAAATAAAAACCCTCAAGCTAAAGGAGCAGATGAGATGATTTCAAAGATGATGAAAGCTGCTATTGACAGAGAATACCAGGAGTCTTTGTTGAAAATTTGACTTTTTGTGGCAGTTGTTCCCATAGATCAAGCCTGCTTTGCATAATATGAAGCAACCGGCTGCCCACTGCCATGCGGACACTGAGAAGAAAGCTGCATACAGAAAAGATTCGACCATTTTTATTTGATCTGATTGTATTTAACTGCAACAGCTCAAAGGCTGTCTGTGAACATAGCGTCTGACATTAAACCGATCCATGATGTTAAAGACCGCTGACTGAATTAGCTGAGGTAAGACAAAACTAAAACATTTGAAGTGAGCTTTATTGATCTTACAGAGAAGAAATTCACCCGTCATGGCAGCTCAAAAGCTGTGTAAAAAGCTGTGTGAACAACCAGCCTCTTTTTCTCTGAACTTTTGCTTAACCAGACTATGGAGGAGATCAGTGATGGTCTTCTCCATATTGAACCAAACTGAACCATTTAAATATATCTGGAGAGACTGTGCAGAGGATTTAAGTTGAGATGATTAGTTGGTTAAACTCATTTCCTGCAGAATTTGAGTAGATTTCATTACAATATTCTATTTTTTGAAAAACCTATTTTTGTGGGTTTTAGAAGCTGGAATATAATAATAGTAATAGTAACAATGCAAATATTATTAGTAGTATATTATATTGGTAATAATATAATATTAATTAACAATGGAATAACAACCCATGTAAAAAAAGAAATACTTGAAACCAATTAAGCAGTGGACCCTGTTAGTGGACCCAAGTCTGTTAAGGTTTATTTTCTTGAGTAAAATTATGGAAATGAAAGAACTTTTTTATGATAGTCTGTTTTTTAAAAGGACTGTAATGGCAACCAAATTTGAATTAAAAAATTCCAAAACTGTTGCACGAGGTTAAGTCTGATCAGGCATTGAGAGCTCTCACCTTGATATGTCTATAATGGCTCATTTTCTTGAGGACCTCTGCTGGTCTTTGAAAATAAGGCTTCATCTTTTCATTTCCATGTAAAATATTCAAATTATAGGGATGCGCAAAACAACCCTCATGTTCTATAAACCCAGGATGGAAAGTAAAACAGGAGCCTCACCCACCAAATTTAAGAACAACTTTCATTGTACTCACAACTCACCCAAAAACACACAATACACAGTTAATGCACAAACAGACTGTTTGTTTCTTCTTCACACAGACTTTGTGTTCTACCTTTTTCCCCAGGACAGGACGTTCATCCACTGCTCCCAAATCATAACATATGGTTCGTCTGGTCTCCTTCAAGAACTGTGATATAAACTGCGGACTTTGCAGACACGGCCCTGTTGTTTTTGCAAACCACATCACTCTGACTTTTCATTTGGACTGATAAAAGTGTTTTCATATCAGCTCCATGCTGAGAAATGCATTTGTGTGCTTTTACTTTTCAGATGACTGCTTAGAATAGAGATCTGACCATGCGGCTTGTCTGACCACAGCCTGTGTAGTGCTGTGTAGTGTGCAGTGCTTGTAAATAGTCCCTACACCACATCCTTGGTTATGATAAGGAGTTTCACACGTGACACTTTCATGGTACAACAACAGACTGGCACCCTACAAACAGACACACAAGGGCGGGATTTCTGCACGTCATGTGGTCATCATAAACCCCGCCAAGGATGGATCAAAAAGGGATCTGAGTTGCTTCTGCCTCATTCCACACAGCTACCATGACAGGGACTTTGTTTGCCTGCTTTTGGTGTTTTCTTAATGGCTTTCTTTCTGTCAGGATCGTTGCCCTCAACGTCAAAACGAAAGCAGAGTATCAATTGACTGTTTACACCCAGGATGTGGCCTTTGCTGGCACCAAGGATGACGTGTACATCACTCTGGTTGGCAGACGTGGAAGCAGCAAACACGGGAAGCTGGAAAGAAACAAGTTTTCCTTCCATAGAAGACACGTAAGTATTAATCTGAGCACCTGCTACTTCACTGCTACAAATATGAAAATAAGAATAATAGTGTAAAGAATGAATGTTCTGGAAGATCCAAATAGAGAAGACAGGTGCTGTCTATTTCTGGATTTAACCCATACACGAGGTGCACCGTTTTATAAGGCAGAGGACAAAAAAGCAAAACAGTGAGTTTAGTTTAGCTTTATTTGACTATTAACAACCCACTCCCATTCTTGTCATCATCATTGTTTGAATTAAACATGGCCGTGGTGCAGTGAAAGGTTGGTTGACCTCTGAAAGGAAGATTGCAGGTCCGATTGCTGCCTTGCCCACTCATGTGTTGAAGTGTCCTTGGGCAAGACACTGAACCCCCCATCGCCTCTGGTTGAAGGTTGGCTCCAGTGTTAGGCAGCGGAGCCGCCATCAGAATGTGAATGTGTGTGAATGGGACCATGACTGTAAAGCGCTTTGGGCCTGCAAGGAAGCGCCATACATGTTCACACCGTTTACCATTTAAACAGCTGCGTAATCAAGCATGCTTCCCTCTCATCATGGTTGGAGTCAGTCTCACTGCCAGGCGGCTGTTCAGCTATGATGTTTAGTGAAAACTTCAGCCCAGGCGTCCACAATCCATTCACATGGAGGTGTAACTCGCCCGGCGCTGTCTTAGTAAAAGTGTGTGCGCCGTCTGTCATCCATCGCTCCCATGAACAGAGACGCGCTTTATTTCCATTTCCCTCCGGCGGCTCTGGGAACCTTTCTCTTGAGGCCTGAAGGGGACCTCGCGGAGCGTGAACGAACACTAATTCAGCAGGGCTGAATCTGAGTGACTCTTGCTCAGAGTGACTTGCAGCAAACATAGTGGAAAAGCGTGTGTGTAAAGTTTGGTTGGATCTCTGCGTGGTGCACAGCACGGCTGCATGCTCTGTGTGGGGAACGAGGACTTCCCGGAGCGCTCAAAATCAGACACAGCATAAAACTCTCTGCCAAACCAAATGTATGAATCAGTCAAAGCTGATTCGCTGTAGCGACCCCTGACAAGAGGTGTTGAAAGCACTCTGTGAGATTCTTTTCTGTACTTTTCTGTTCCTGACTCTTTTTTCTGCTCTTGGATCTCGAGTTACCAAAGGATTTATTGAGTGTTCTGACCTTCGCCTACTGATCTTGATTATCTCTTTTTGGATTAACCCTTTGTACTGTTTGCTGGGTTTTCCTCTCAACACAACCATGATCACCATAGTCCCTGATCCTGCCTACTTCACTGAAATACAATCAAACCTTACTGACCTGCAACAAATAAACTATATACACCACTCCTGAGTATCTGCCTGCCATGGGTTGTGTTTCACCCTACGACATCATTGACCTGTATGCGTTTATAAAATGTGAGGCCTAAACACACACATAAGTGCTGCACGCTGATGTAGAGAAACAGTGACAGAGCTGCGCTCAGCTGCCTCACCTGCAAAGTGTTTTCCCCCAAATCCAGGAGTCCACGTTCACCGTGACCTGCTCTGCAGACCTTGGAGAACTGCTGCAGATTCAGCTTGAAAAACATGGGGTTGTTACCACAGACAAGTGGCTCCCTGCAAAGGTGGAGGTGATGTCTCCTAATGGAAAACTCTACAAGTTTCCCATCTACCACTGGCTAGCAAGAAACAAGAAGCACTTCTTCAGGGAGGGGACAGGTTTGTTCCCATCATGTGCACTTTAACTATTCACATGCTGTCCTCCAGAATGATCTGACCTGCTTCTGTGCTTCTCTTCTCTCCTCTCAGCTGTGCTGGACTTTCAGGAGATGAATCTTCAGCTGATCAAGATGCGGAAAACAGAACTGAAGAATCAGAAGAATGTGTACAGGTCAGAGTTCTGACCTTAAAGCTGTTTTCATGGTGAAGCTCCATCATGATCTCAACTCTAACTAGATTTTTGTAATTTATGGAGGCAGTTTTAACACCTTCATTCTTTGAGATATTTCAGCCATTCTAGTATCAATGTTTTTATTTCTTTATGGCATTTTCGTTCTCATTAGAAATTGAGTTTGGGGGCCCGAGTCAGGGTCTGATTGTGCCGACCGGGATAAATACAGAGGGTTGTGACAAGAAGGGCATCAGATATAAAATCTTTGCCAAATCAAAAGTTTGAATCAGACCTATGATATCAATTCTGGATCGGTCGAGCGCCATCTGTGCTGTTCACCGACAGGGAAACTGAAATGGAAATTGGACTACTGTTCAAAGAAGGAGAGGAGGAAGGCGCATTCATTGGAGGAGATAGAAGAGAAAAGTCATGAGTATTAAACTAAGAGTAAGGACTTTGAATGTTGAAATTATGACAGGAAAAGAGAGTTAGTTGATGTGATGCAGAGAGGAGGGTAGACATACCTGCTTAGGAGCAGGGTTCAAGTTGTTCTATCATAGTGGAGAGAAATGGAGGAGGAGTTAGGGAGGTACTTCCAGATGACTGGATGACTACAGCCAGTGTGATCAGGTAGGAGTGTATTTGGTGTGTCAGGAAAGAAAGTTGATAAGGAGACTTGGTGGTGGAACGAGGAGGTGCAGGAGTGTATACGAAGTAAGAGGTGAAGAAGTGGGATACTGAGAGGACTGAGGAGAGTAGACAGGAGTACAGGGAGATACAGCATAAGGTGAAAGTAGAGGGGTCAGAGGTCAAACAAGGAGCTTATGATGACTTGTATGCTAGGTTGGGTAGTAAAGAAGGAGAGACTGATCTATAGAGATTAACAAGGCAGAGATGGGAAGGACATTCAGCAGGTTAGGGTGATTAAAGACAGAGATGGTAATGTGCTGACAAGTGTCAGTAGTGTAACGGAAAGATGGAAAGAATACATTGAAGAGTTGGTGGATGAAGAAAATGAGAGGAGGAGAAAGAAAAGAAGTGAGTGTTGTGGAGCAGGAAGTGACAAAGATTTTGACAGAGAGGAACTGTGGTTTTGTATGAGGAAGTCTGGAGTGACAGATCAGGTAAGATAACAAACAAACAAATTCATAAATACAAAGTTGTGCACAGATTAATACTTTGTGCACAACTTTTTCAGAAAAATATGAAAACATTTGAATACAAGTTTTCTTTGTCTTCAATATGGATTTCTCCTGATAACAAACTGTCAAAAATACGTCACAGGGTCACAGGCATAAACATCGAGTCCTGTGCGTCTGCACACTGCAATTATTAAACAACAATAGAAATCAACTTTTTAGAATTTTATTGATCTCATGGCAGGAAAATTTTGATACCATAGCTCTGCTGGAAAAAGATATTCACAGCCGTTTTATTTTTCTTTTGTTTTTGTGGTTTGTTTGTTTGTTTTGGTTTTTTTTTAATCTAGTGAGTGGAGCAGCATGTCTGCTTCTTCCTTTTTAGCTGTTTTCATCACTTCTGGGTGTAAAACAATCGGCTGCAGCACTGTTTACACCATCAGCTGTTGTAGCCTGACAACCACAAAATGCAGTTGAACATCGCTGTATTCTGATCTGTTCTATTCCATTTCAAACAGAGCTATGGATATCAAGATCATTTCCTGTTTTGAGATCAAAAACATTCTAAAAAGTTTTTTTTCTATTAGTTTAAAAGAACTTAATAGAAAATGGAAAACTTAAAAGAACAACACGCCTGCGCAGTTAAAACCATACGATGCTCCAGGTCTCAGTGTATGTGCCTGTGACTCCATGACGTGTTTTAGAAAAAGTTTGTTAACAGAAGAAATTCCTATTCAAGATAAAAGAGACATGTTAAACATAAAACTAAATGGTATTCTCATATTTTTTCCTGCAAATTTGGGCACAAAATATAAATTTGTGCCCAAATTTGTATTCGTGAATTCAACGTTATGTTTATGAATAAAACTTTGTCTTTATGAATACGTTTCTTATTGACAGCTACCTTACCACGTAAGTGCAGGACATGTATGAGGGCTGTAAGACAGTAGTGAGCTGTGCTGTAGGGGTGACAAAGGAGTTCAGGGTGGAGGTGGGATTACATCAGAGATCAGCTGTAGCCGCTGCAAGATACACAAGAAAACATCTAACCCAGGAGAAGACTGATGACCCAAAACTGCCACAACAAAACTCCACAGGACAAACATGTGCAACGGTCATACTCACAGGCCCTAGGGATAGTCCCATCTCACCCCCAGAGCAAATAGGGGCCCACCCCTGGGTGCAGAAAGGCTAGGTGCAGACACTAGGGGCAGGCATGACCCTTGAGCAACCAAAGCCCAAGCAGAATCTCCAGCTGAACCCAGAAAGACCAAATGAGCCGAGCTCAGACCCTAGTTTGGCCGGTCTAGACAGTTGCACTCAATTGTCCTTCAGCCTGCATTTCAACTGTTTGGCCGAGCAAAGAACTCATAGCTATAATTCATGTTTTCTCCTAACATACAGAAGTTCAACATTTTCTATCAAATTTAATGTCAAACTTGTACTGATTCATAAAGAGATCAAACTGAAGAAGTATTTGCTGTTGGATGTGTCCAGGTTACACTGGGATCATGACTGCTCAGAACCAGCTGACATTCCTCTGCTCTCTGTACTTCTCAGATGGGGCTTTTACAAAGAAGGGATGCCACACTGTATAAACATATATAGCCTACTGTCTCTGCCCCCGGATGACCAATACTCCTTCACGAGGATGCTGGAGTTTTTGTTCACAGCAGGGGCAGGGTAGGTGTTTGATTACTGATGGTTCAACATGCCAGAGACTTTAAAGTCAGGAAGTGACTGTGCTGTTCTTGCTTTCCAGGCTGGCAAAGCTGGGTTTGGAGGCGATGTCTAATTTTATAAACAAGTGGAGAACCATGTGCGACATCGAAAAGCTGTACAAGTGCCATGCAACTTCCACATCTGGTACTGTCACTAATTCAAAAAACAAAAAGAGAGAAATGAACAACCAATGTGATTTATGAAGGTTTGATTGTGTGCACAATAACTTCCCTTTAGCATGTGGCAGAGCACATCTTTGAAGGTCACACTGTAAAATAAATATTTCTATATTGCAAAAAAAACAAAAAATATCCTTTACCAGGAAAAATATTTGGTTCAAGAAAGTTTAGCAAAAGCAAAATTTAAACCCAATAAAAGAAAATTTGCCAAAGGCTTAGAGAAGATATTTTTGTCATTATTAATGCTATTTTCCATCCATTCATTCATCTTCTTCCACTCATCTGGGATCGGGTCACGGGGGCAGCAGTCTAAGCAAAGATATCCAGACTTCCCTCTCCCCGGCCACTTCCTCCAGCTCCTCAGGGGGGAGTGCCCAGCCACCCTACGGAGGAAGCTCATTTTGGCCTCTTGTATTCGGGACCTCGTTCTTTCAGACAAGACCCAGAGATCATGACCATAGATGACTATTAGAGCAAAGATCGACCGGTAAATTGAGAGCCTTGCTTTCTGGCTGTGCTCTTTCTTCACCACAACAGACTGGTACATAGTGGTGGACGCCACACTAGTCTGCCTGTCGATCTCACGCTCCGATCTTTGTGAACAAGATCCCAAGATATTTTAACTCCTCCATTTGGGCAATAAGCAGTGCACCCCCCCCAGAGAGGGTAAACTACCTTTATCCGGTTGAGAACCATGGCCTCAAACTTAGCGGTGCTTACCCTCATTCCTGTCGCTTTACACTGAGCTGCAAACCGTTCCAATGCATGTTGGAGGTCCTGGCTTGATGAAGCCAACAGGACACAACATCTCCAAAGAGCAGAGAGGAAATCCTGTAGTTGCCAAACCAGACCTCTTTCGGCCCCTGGCTGCACCTAGAAATTCTGTCTATAAAGAACAGAACCGGTGATAAAGGGCAACAGTTGACACCTGTCAGCTGCCTCTGGAGTCCCACAAGCCAGCCAGACCTGATAGGACTCCTTCTTCAGCTTGATGGCATCCCTTACTTCCAGTGTCCACCATCCGGTTTGGGGGTTGCACCAGAGACCTTGCGACCACTGCTCTGAACAGCAGTAGAGACAATGGAGGTGGAGAACATGGTCCATTCAGACTCAATGTTACCAGCCTCCCTCGGTACCTGTTTGAAACTCTCCTGGATGTGGGAGTTAAAGACTTCCCTGATGGAGGGCTCAGCCAGATGTCACCAGCAGACCCTCACATGACGTTTGGGTCTACCAAGTCTTTCCGGCCTCCTTCCCCACCAACGAATCCAACTCATCACCAGGTAGTGATCAGTGGACAGCTCTGTCCCTCTCTTTACCCGAGTGTCCAAGACACACGGCCGAAGTCACCTGAAATGACTACAAAGTCGATCATTGATCTCCTGCCGATGGTGTCCTGATGTAATGTGTATTGATGGACACCCTTGTGCTCAAACATGGTGTTTGTTATGGACAAACTATGACGAGCACAGAAGTCCAACAGAACACAGCTCGGGTTCAGATCAGGGAAGCCGTTCCTACCAATCACGCCCCTCAAGGTGCTACTGTCATTGCCCACGTGGGCATTGAAGTCCCTCAGGAGGCAGATGGAGTCCCCCGTTAGAACACATTCCAGTACCCCTTTGAGAGAAACTAAGAAAGAAGTGTACTCTGTCGTACGCTGTTTCACCCATTAGCCGAAACCACAGTCCCCCACCCAGAGGCAAAGGGACGCAACCTCTCTTTGTCTGGCTCGTCTCCCAGGACCAAATCTGCCAAGGGAGACTCTAACAGGAGCTGAAGCCCCAGACAGCATAGCTCTTAAGATCACTCAAGCACACTTGAGCACTCAAACCACTCCACCACATTAAAGTGGTGGTTCATGAATAATGTTATTTTGTGGTTATTAATACTGATGAAAAGACTAATGCTGCTGCGTAATTTTTTAAATCTATTTATAAGAAACATGCAAAATGCCCTAGAAAATGTTTTTATTTTTATGTTTAGTCTGCTTTTGAGACCCAAAATACCTCTGCAGTGACAGCAGTTGTCATTCCTAAAATAGACTTGAAACAAATGGCAAATGTTTTTACTCAAAACAGTTTTCCATGCCATGCAAAAATGTCCCTTGTCTTCATCTGTGGCAGCTGTATGAAACAGACTTGTTTTGTCAGATTACACCATGAAACACTGGAGGGAAGACGCCTTCTTTGGTTACCAGTTTCTAAATGGAATAAACCCCATGGTTATCCGACGCTGTAAAACTCTCCCTTCAAAGTTTCCTGTTCCCTTGGACCTGATTTTCAGCAAGTCTCGGCTCACTCTGAGGTCAGAAATGAAGGTAAAAAGCTCCTGACACAAAGCAGACTGACAGACTCTTCTGTGGTTTCCATATGAACTTGGTGCTGACCTTAACCCCTGAGAGTAACAGTTTCACCTTTATTCCCATTCACAACAGAAAGGAAACATCTTTCTGTGTGACTACAGCATTCTGGATGGAGTGGAAACAAACACCATCAATGGGAGGAAGCAGTTTCTAGCAGCTCCATTGGTCCTGCTCCACAAAAATGAAGATGATGAGATGATGCCTATTGCCATTCAGGTGAGTCGAAGCTTCAGCAAGAATTTTCTTCAGAGAGACATGACAAGGACCGACCGGCAGGTAAAGTTCAGTCATCCTCTTCTTGTCTGCAGCAGTCCTGCCTGGGCTGAAAGAAGAGGAGTAAATCACGCAAATCTTATGAAATAGAAAATGATTGAGGGTTAAAAGGTGTTAGTACACAGAACTTCTCCAATTCTCCACCAGTGTGCTTGATCTTGCTCCAACACATTGCAGAAAAACAGAATCATTCATGTTCAACATTAGATGTTGTGACTATTTTAAAAAACTAAAGAAATAAACAGAGGAGACAGGCTCCTTCGTTCAACTCTCAGTTGAGAATATTAACATAAGATTAAAAAAAAAAAACTTGAAGAGTTTGTCAGAATACAATTCAACTCATTTAACTCAAACGCAACTAGTTTGTTTCAGTGTGCTATACAAAACAAAAGAAATTGTTTTAATAAATCAATTCCAACCATTTCACATCACAATAATCTAATTTAGTCTAGATCATTCCATTTAGGCCATATCTCCTCAACTGTATTAATGTAAGGGCCTATGTTAAGGTCTAACAGAAGACGCTGAGTTTGAGATGCATTCTACATACATAACACCCTTTATCTAAATAGAAATAAACTTACAGCAGAACCAGACTGAGCAGGTCAACCATCTCCAATGATCATCTGAGGTCTGAGAGGACAGGAAATGCAAATAAGCATGAAGATTTTTGTAAGACACACAGATAATTTAGTAACTGCAGCACTAAGTGGACAGGAACAAGAAAGAAACTCCATACAGAGGTAAAATGTCCCATTTTTCCAAAGACAACCGCTACCAACACAAACCTATCAAAGCATAATGAAGAGAAATTACCACAAATGGAGAAAGAGAGTGATAACGAAAGAAAAAGACCTTCATTCATATTCTATACATGTTTTATCCCTTTCGGGGACACGGGGTTGCGGGAGCCTAACCCGGCCACTCATGGGCGAAGGCAGGGGACACCTCTAGACTGGTCGCCAGTCTGTTGCAGGGGCCACAACCACACACCCATGCACACTCGCAGCCACACCTAGAGACAATTTAGAGTAACCAATTAACCTATGAAGCATGTTTTTGGAGGGTGGGAGGAAGCCGGAGTCCCTGGAGAAACACACGCATGCACGTGGAGAACATGCAAACCCCACACAGAAAGGTCCCCCATTGGTGATGCTTTTTCAAGTCCCGGAAGCCTTCCTGCTGTAAGGCAAGACAGCTAAACTACTGTGCCACCGTGCAGCCCAAGAAAAAGACAATTCATTGAAAATAATACTATGGGATTCCTGGATTCTTTTTTGTTTTACATTCTGTCTCTTTGTTCGTATTGTATAATAGACCTGCTTGCTCTCCACACACCAGTGAACATCCAGCACTAGGACATTGAGGTAGTATTATGTTTGTGGATGTTCATGTTAATCATTACCCAAACCTGAATTAAATGAATGCACTGTCCACATTGGCTAAGGTCACCTTTATCTCCAAAGTAGACGGGTATTTTGGACTACAGAATTTTGACTAGGGTCGTCCTGCTGAGCCTTAGCTTTGCACTATGCTGTCATCTGTTGGGTCAAGGCAGCAAAAACACCAAACTAACTGGTCAAAAGAGAAAAAAATCTGTCCTGTGCTGTTTCTAGAGTCCGTGGACTCAGTGTTTAGTCAACAAAAAGTAGCAAAAACAGAGGTAGATGAGAAAGAAACCGGACTGGTGTCAGACATCTTTGTTCTGAACATTACCTGAGAGTTCTCTGGCACAAAGAGGAGTCAATTCCTCCAGAGCTTTAATCATCATATGACACTTGTTCATTCCTCTGCAGCTACAGCAGAAACCAGGAAAGGACAACCCCATCTTCTTCCCCACGGACTCAGAGTACGACTGGCTGTTAGCAAAAACATATGTGAGAAGTGCAGATTTTAACCTGCATGAGCTCAACTATCACCTGCTGCGCACTCACCTGTTGGCTGAAGTCTTTGCGATTTCTCTAAATCGCAACCTTCCCAGAGTTCACCCTGTCTTCAAGGTACCTGAAGCTGATCCGTCATCATATAAATGTCTGTGTTGTGAGTCCTCATGACTCTTTGTGTCTGCCTTTCAGCTCCTCATCCGTCACACACGCTACACTCTGCAGATCAACTTATTTGCTCGAAGAAGACTCACCTCAAAGCATGGAATAGTTACCCTGGTGATTATACTGTAGAAGATTTCTTCAACATTTGTGGGTCATCAGGAGTCTCTAACATTGATCTGATTGCTTGTTTAGTTTACAGCATGTGGTGGAAAGGGGACTCTGACCCTCATGAACAGGTCCACCTCCTCCATGACCTACAGATCCCTCTGCATACCTGATGACATCGCTGATCGCGGCCTGGAAGATGTGCCCAACTTCTACTACAGGGATGATGGGCTGAAGCTGTGGAACATCATGCACAGGTTGGTAGTTTCCATACAGTGCATCCAGAAAGTCTTCCCAGCGCATCACTTCTTCCACATTTTATGATGTCACAGCCTTCTTTCAAAATTGATTAAATCAGTTTTCTTCCTGAAAGAGTCTTTGAAAAACATCCCACAATGACAATGTTGAAAAAGTTCTTTTGAAATTGTTGCAAATTTATTAAAAATGAAAAACCTTAATAATGACATGTACAGAAGTATTCCCAGCTTTTGCTCATTACTTAGTTGCTGAACCTTTGGCAGCAATTCCAGCCTCTAGTCATAATGAATATGATGCCACAAGCCTGGCACAGCGCTCTGGAGCAGATTTTCATCAGGATGTCTCTGTACATTGCTGCAGTCAGCTTTCCCTCTATCCTGACCAGTCTTCCAGTTCCTGCTGCCCAAAAACATCCCCCACAGCATGATGCTGCCACCACCATGCTTCACTGTAGGGATGGTATTGGCCTGGTGATGAGCGGTACCTGGTTTTCTCCAAACATAACTCCTGCCATTCACTCCAAAAGGTTCTATTCTGGTCCGGTCAGACCACAGAATTTGGTTTCTCGTGGTCTGAGAGTCATTCAGGTGCCTTTTGACAAACTCCAGACAAGCCTTCATGTGCTTTTTAGTAAGGAGCTTCCGTCTGGCCACTCTACCATACAGGCCTGATTGGTGTAGTGCTGCAGAGATGGTTGTTCTTCTGGAAGGTTTTCCTCTTTCCACAGAGGAACGCTCTGACACGGTGACCGTTGGGTTATTGGTCACCTCTCTGATCAGACCAGGGTCCTTCTCCCCCCATCACTCAGCTTAGATGGATGGTCAGATCTAGGAAGAGTCCTGGTGGTTCCAAACTTCTTCCACTTACAGATGATGGAGGTCGCTGTGTTCACTGGAACCTTCAAGGCAGCAGAAATGTTTCTGGATCCTTCCCCAGCCTTGAGCCTCAAGACAATCCTGTCTCTGAGGTTTACAGATAATTCCTGTTCTTTCATGCTTGGTTTGTGCTTTGACGTGCACTGTCAACCCTGGACCTCATGTAGACGGGGTCTACCTTTCCAAATCCTGTCCAATCCACTGGATTGACCACAGGTTGGCTTCAATGAAGCAGCAGAAACATCTGAAGGCTCATCAGAGGAAACAGAAGAGACTTCTGTACATGTTATTTTACAGGTTTTTCATTTTTTAATACATTTGCAACAATTTCAAAAGAACTTTTTCAACATTGTCATTGTGGGATGTTTTTCAAAGACTCTTTCAGGAAGAAAACGGATTTAATCCATTTTGAAAGAAGGCTGTGACATCATAAAAATGTGGAAGAAGTGATGTGCTGGGAAGACTTTCCAGATACTGAAACTGGTATGTCAGTTTCTGCTTAAACCCTAGTCACATGCAGAGGAGTGACCTGTTCATGCCCTCTGGGTTTTGGGGTTGTCCATGCACGGTTGTAGAAAGGAGGAACACAGATTCCCTTGAGGCCTGTGCGGCCATCTCCAGGGATGTCATGAAAACTGAATGCATGAATGTCATATGTGTGGTAAGTGTATCGTGTAGCATTTGTGAGGCTATTGGAATTTGCACTCACTTATGACGAACGAGTGATACTATTGTACAGTGTCCTTATGCCACACTGTACTCATCAGTAAGGTCCAAGTATTGGCTTCTTACTGATTGCTCGCAAGGGCTACACACACTGGGTTGGCACTTGAAACACAAGTCCCCATAGGACGTCCACACAAACTACACTGATTGTTTAATTTTCATTTCTACAATCACTCAAGGAGCCTCTAAAGACTATGCGTTTGTCAAGTAAACAGACTTCACAGGCTCTTTGCGCAGTCAGCAGGATTTTGGGGTTAAAAAAAATAAAAATCTATTCAACACACCTGCATCTCACCTACTTCACCTTTACTTTATCCTGGCCTGTACACTACAACCTGTCGTTTGAAGCATTTACCCTATAAAAGAAAGAAAGTGTGCAAAAGTTTTGCTCTTCTGGCTCACTGAGCAGTCTACAACCTTGCTACTTGTGGACAACCTGTGTGGCCCATACAGGTTTGTGCATTTTAACCCCGCAGACCATATCCACCTGTAAGGACAGTAGTACCTAAGGCACATGGTACTGATGCAAAGCTGAGAAAATTCTGTTTGCTTTAGCAAGTTTGACATCCTTCCGCTGCACCAGGACTTCAGTATCTTGTTCAAACATCTAGTTTTGGGATGTTTAGCACAGAAAATGTCTAAAATTGATTCAGTCGTTGAAGTAACGAATGTTAACCCGTTAACGCCGGAATCTAGTAGATGCTAAATTAAGTTGAGACAGTAAATTTGACAATAGCACATAACATAGATCTAATTTTTGGGTTTGTCGCTAATCGACGACAGCAGGCATCTATGAAAAAGAAAAACCTGTTCCTATCTCCAGAATGAAGAGACTTTTATTCATGCAACACAGTTACATCTAGTGTTTTCACTCTAATGACTGACAAAACTAACAAACCACTACCATGACCTTAAAAAACACATTACAAACATGAAACTGAGTGTAATTGTCCTTTTAATGCAGAAAGTGTGCATTGTATCAGTCTAATCCAGTGAAGCAGTTGCTGTTTTTGTGTGGGAACAGATCAATGTTGCATTCTCCACTTGTCATTGTGAAAATCTTCAGCGTTGACGCTCATGTACCACCATTGACCAGAATCCCTCAGCATCTGTGTGGACTTCCTGTGCAGGGATGACTTTGGTTGGTCCTCAGTGGTTCAACAGATACAGCGGAGCTGCTGGTTTCCCTCCTGCAGCTTCAGCACTAACAGGTTGTGATGTATAGCAGTCTTCATCGCTGCTGCTCCAGTCATCTGTCACCTCTGACTAGGTGATTTCATCACCTACTGTTGAAATCAGCAGCAGATGATTCAGTTTAGAAAAGAGCAGCAGATCTACTTAATGCGTTTACACAGTTACATTGATAAAGATCAGAAAACAAGATGAAACTCTGCACAACAGGATTTTGTAATAGATGGACGCTGCGTTTGCTTTTAGGACAGATCTAAAGAACAACAATGGACAGAAATCACATTTATCGCACCAAAATACTTTTATTTTGGGTGCATTTTGAGCAGATTCAGTATGTCGCAAGCAAGTCTCAATCGGGATTAAATGCAGAATAATTTTGGGAACTCTGATCAGATTTTCCATACAAATACATTTATAGACCGGCTTAGTCACAGTTCAGTTCAGATCAGCTGTGACTCTTGAACATGCTGGGGTAATACTCCCCAAAGCAGGTTTGTCCAATCCAATCCTGAAGAGCTACCATTCTGTTTGATTATCTCAACAGTCATATGTCATCTATTCAAAAAGAACCTGGAGTTTGAGTCGATAATAGATCCAGAACACTGTCTGCCCTGCAACTAAGCTTAGTTATCTATTAGCTAGCACTCTCTAAAGTGCCTTCTCATACAGTAATTCCAGAAAATGCCACTGAAGTTGTGGTTACTTGATTTTCTGAAACATAATCGCTGGAGATTTTTTTGATGTGTTTGCTTTCATTCATCCCTGGACTTTTCTTCAGGGTCGTGGTCAGATCGCTTTTCTCAATAAATTTGCAATGAATGAACTTTTAAGACTTTCCTTACTGCTTAAAGCTTTCCTGGAACTGGATATAACTGAACTAAAATAACTCATCAAAACTGACATCAAATAAACTTTAAATGAAGGTGATCGGTGGATGTTGTTGACAGTTTGTGTTGTTCTCCAAGGTTTGTTTATGGCATCCTCAGCTTCTACTACAAGAACGACTACATGGTTCAGGATGATGCTGAGCTGCAGAACTGGGTTCAGGACATCTTTGAAAATGGGTTTCTGAAACGCAGAGAGACCGGTGGGTGGATTTTATGAAGATGAAGATAAATACACTCCAGGAACATCCATTAAGTGTTGATCTAACCTTAACACTTTTCCCTCCTAATCCTCAGGAATCCCACAGGCATTCACCACTGTGGCTGAGCTGGTCAAGTTTGTTACCATGGTGATGTTCACCTGCTCTGCACAGCATGCAGCTGTAAGCTCTGGACAGGTGAGTCTTTATTGTGTAATAGAGACTTTTAAATATGTAATGGAATAATTCTGAATGATTTTATTAGCCATTAGAATGTGCTATTTTTTACAAGAAATCATCACTGATGATTGAAACACTTCTTCTCCGAAGTATGACTTTTACGGCTGGATGCCCAATGGCCCCTCCACGATGCAGGAACCCCCTCCAACACAGAAGGGCCAAGCAAATGAAGCCAGCTTCCTGTCCAGTCTACCCAATGTTCAGACTACAGTAAACATCCTTGGTACCATCTGGCTGATCAGTATGCATTCTTCTGACACGGTAAGAGAACGGGGGTTTTGATGTAATCTTTGTTCTCTGAACCCCGATAACTTCATTCTTTGTAACCATAGTGACACTCCAGTACCACCATGAACTACTGGGAGGACTTTGGGATTTGATTTCAACATGCTAACATGTTGTTGGTGTTTATCTTTAGAACTGTCGTACTGACCCAGTTTTCTTCATGCTTTTGAGAGAAACGTTTGATGGAAACGTCTGTGTTCTTCACAGCGTTACCTTCATGAGTTCGTGGAGGAGCATTTCACCGAGGACATTCCCAAACACGAGGTCAGAGTGTTCCAGCGAGAACTCAAGAAACTAAGCAAAGAGATCCGGAAAAGAAACAAAGGTCTGGCGCTGCCATACACCTTTCTGGATCCAAAGCTGGTGGAGAGCAGTATAAGCATTTGAACCGAGCAGAAGGTCTATGTTCATCTAAAACCTCCAACCCCACAGCCAGACTGGTGTTCTGTTCACACCGAACGGGGAAAGTCATGAATTTGCGTCCTCCACCTCTGTTTTGATGTGCGTCAATTTTAATGCTTGACACAAGTTCAAAAGTGTTCATAAACCTGCCGCTCTCGCCGCGTGGGAGGTGCAACGGTAAAACATTTTTAGCCTCATCTCTACATTTTTGAAGATACAGATGATGTAAATAGATCAGGTTCATTTATTTTGAAGAGCTCTAATAAAGTGGCAAAAAGCAGGTTGCCATGTCTGGCTTTTTGATATCACTCGTATTCTCTCCCAGTTCGGTGCGGTTCAACCTCCACAACATGACGGCCGCTTTCTGTGGTACTTCGTCTCCAGAGGTTTCTCAGTGTTTTTTCTCCTTTGTCCTCTGCATGTGTTCCGTGGGCCCTTCCAACCAGGCCCCAGAGCCTGCCACCAGCATTGCATGAAAGCTCATGAGGAGCTGTGGGAAGGAGCTCTCTCTTGCTTCTTGTGTGTAGCTCAGTCCTGTGTGTGTTAGAATGTGTGGGAGGTTTGTGAACAGGTAAGACAAGGTATCCTGTAGACTTCATGTAGCTTATCCTTTGTTACATACACTAGGCATGTTGGTTGGTGCCACCTATTGTATGTTTTGGATCCCTTTCTGTACAAAAGTCAGTTTTCTCATTTTGTTTTAGGATAGTGACAGTCAGATCAAGTTTTCTTCTGTTGGCCCAACCTTGGTCTTTACCTCCCCTCCTTCATTTTTGTTGTCAAACAAAAACCATCAAAACATCATCCATTGTGTGTCTTAAGTTACAGTACCATCCAGCCCTAGACCTACACTTTTGTGGACATAATACCTAATTTGACGACTTGCTGTCCCGCATTAGTCATGGACGCAAATAACAACAATACAGTTAAACAATCGTTTTATTATTGTCTCCATATAAAAAAGAAAAAAATATCATAAAGTATGAGAGGAGATCCAACGGCAACAATTAGCTTCTCTTCTATGTTGGTTTTGGACTGCACCTCCCAACCACATCATCAACACGTCATAGGCTAAAGCTGAGTTTCTAATTGGGTGACACAATGCAAACTCTCCACCAAATCAGTTATTTGAACTCTGGAAACTTTGTGCTGCCCAGCTAAATTTAACGGCACCCGAAACAATGCTCTAACCTTTCCTAGTAAATGAAGTGCGTTCGGCTGTCCTTCTGGACAAAAATCTCTATCGTTTTCAGCTTTAGAAGTCTCTCCGTCTCAATGAAGATGGGTCAGACTGGTATTGAGAACCCATCATTTATTACTTCTGTTTTGATTCATGTTCTAAGTGTGAGATATATTAATGATATGGAACATAGTAAATGACATATACTTATATAGCTCTGTACTGCCTTCGAAAGCCCAAAGCGATATTACATCGGCCATTTTTGCTGTCAGTCTCAGGAAAACATTAAATAAAAGACATCCTATTGAACCACCAAAGAACATGTCTTTACATTACTGTCTGCCTCACCTTGTGTTTTTTCAGTGTGGCTTTACATCAAATCCAAAAATGAAATAAACTGCAGACGAACTTATTGATCTCATCACGCCAGTATTAATACCTCATCTTGGTATTGATACGCCCACCTCTACTGCTGATCTCTCAAAAATGCTGAGTCAAGTACAGACCAGGGACATGCTGTCAGGACAGGTGCCGTCATAAGATACTAATAATTAAAACATGTGTCCACTAATCTGTTCTTTAAATGCAATTTGATGTGTGACTCTAATTGTTTTAACCATTTTTTTTTTCTAAATCTCAGTATTTTGCATAATTCCTGTTGAATTACAGTATAGGCTGCAAGATGAGCAGAGCACTGAGCTCTGCCTCACGACACAACTCATGAAAACTGGGATAATCATGTCTGTCAACAAATTAATGCTCACTTAAAATGTTTTTAAAAATGGAAGACATTTTACTATGTCTTCACTTTCCATGTAATGTTTTTATAACACGTACAGTGAAACAATTGAATTTACTTATGGAGTTAATGCAAGATTGGGAAAAAATATCCCAATTTGAGCGGCAAACTCCCCAATCTGGCAACGTTCTGTAAATGAACACAGAGCCCCTCCTCACTCTGCTTCTCGCTCCTTACCCCTCCCTTCCTGCTTTATGAATGAGCCGAGAGACCCATTAAAGAGCCACGTATGTCACCAACGTTTGTTGTGTTGTTTATAACTTTATATTTATTTCAGTGTTGCTTTGACTTTCATATTTTATGAAATGTTTATGGTACTGCTTTACTTACTTTTTTGAAATTATTTTTTATTTTGCACTAGTTACTGTTTTCTTATTATTATATGTGGTATTATGCCAATAATATCAAATATGTTCTATATCTGATATGTTCAGTTTGTACTGCTGTAATTAGTTAATAAGCATATTTATTTGCAGAAAGACTGTTTTCCTGTGTTTTATTAAAAGCATAATTTAGAAAATTGTGTATTTCTTAAATTATTCTAAAATACAACATTTTAAGAAAAAAGTATTGGTATTGATATTGGCAATACTAGCCCTGTAATTATTTGGTATCAAAATAATACCCAAATCCCCAGCATCACACACCCCTGATCAGCAGACATGGGTCTTTTAATATTGTGACTTTGTTTCTCATGCATTTTGACACCATTTTTATTACAATTCTTCTCTAATAATGATTTATGCTTGAATAATAGCTGCTTTTCTCTTCCCTGTTACTACTGGTCAAAATAAAATGCCCAATGGCATATTCAACAAAAAAAACGATGCTGCAACCTTTCCCCTTCTACTGCACCCTCCACCAAGACCAGGACCTCTGCTCTGCTCCGGCTCAGAGAAGTGCACAGGATTTTAGAGGGGCAGGGGCTCAAAGTTGGAAACAGCCTGCTTTGCATTCCTCTCAGGGTGGCCAAAAAGTTCAAAGTAAACTGTATGTTTTGCAACGCACTCATAAATCCAGACTGACTCCAAATTGTCTTTGAGTGGAATTTAATTTAGTAATCCACTCCTGGTTACTTTTACCTGTGTTTGCAAAGACAAGGAAAACAGATTGCCAAAATGCACAAAACAATTCTCACAAAAGTGTACAACGAGGAGAAAAGATGCGCCTATGACTCCCTCCAGATCTGGACACAGAAGCAACAGGTTTCTCCACTGACCTCCTCTGAACTTAGAAAAACACAGGTGAACAGGTGGACAGAACATAACTGAAGCTCAGTCAGACTCAGTCAAAAAAGAAATGTCAGGTAGGCTCCAGCTAACCCGTTAAAAAGCGTCCATGGCTTGCTGAATGAAAGAAGGACCAGAGATCTGCAATGACCTCTGGGAAACTGAGTGGAGAGGTGACAGTCCAGAGATTAGGAAGATGGAAGATGCTGTGCGGTGTCTCCATGTAGACATAGAGGAGCAAAAACGAAACATTGCCCAGAACTATAGAAGATACAGAGCGGTATTTTCTCCAGGTTGAACAGAACAAGAACCTTGAGATGAAATTGAGAGGGACAAAGAAGATGCCCTTCTCAGGAGGACTTATGGAGGAAGAAAACCCAACAAAATCAGGAACCTGACAAACATGATGTTCTGGAGAAGCTGAAACTGTTGTTACTGACAGAAATTGAAGGGGTCTCAGAACTGCTGAAAAGAAAAAGAACCCACTGGGTTCTTGGTGGGCTGCTCATTCTGCCATGAAAGACTGGAGCAAACCCAGAATTCAAGGGACATGCGCTTGCTAATAGAAAAGGACTTATTGGTGAGTAATTCCATTGTAGCCACACTGTTGCCATGGCAATGAAAAAGCTCTTTTTCTTCTTTTATTGGAACCCAAGTACACAGTAGATGATAGCTTGACATAAATGCAGGTGACCACATGACAGGAGGTACCTTAGCAGGACATAACAAAGTATTGGAAAAATGTGGATAAACATCAGGCAAATTTTCTTGAAAGAACTGGACTTGGACTGGACACAACTTGAGATAAAAAAATTCAAATGACTTGATTTGTGCAAAGCTGGACTGTACAACATTTTGAACACACACATTCGCACAGACGCATACACACATGCATGCAGAGTGCAGCCCCGCATTGTTTACTGATCATTCTTTAGTGGGGTGTGTGAGGAGATGGGGTGTGGAAAGAAGTTGTGTTTCAGTCTGCTGACGTGAGTTTTGATGGTCCTGGACCTCTTTCTAGAAGGGAACTCACCAAATAGAGGAACTTGAACACAGAAAGACCAAACGAGAGCAGAAACTCTGGGAAAAATCCCAAAAGAAGGACAAGCTGCAACTAAAAGAGGAATCAAATCTGAGTGTCACATTACTGGGTTTTCATTTATTACATTTACAGTTTCTCTTTACTACTACTTACTATGGAAGCACCTGAGGAGCAACATCATGCACATGGTTCTGGTTGCACTTCTGACAGACACGCAACCTTGACAGTACGAACAACAAGTCAGCTTTAGTCCAAACATGTCCTGGGTCTTCTCAGAGGCCCTGTGGATGACCCAGGACACGCTGGGGAGCAAATTCTGATATCTAAAAAAATAATAATAATTTTTTTGAATTCATGAATGGTATGGATTACATAATCAGAATGTTCTTATTAATGTTTCTATTGATAAAGTGACGCATCCAAAGGTTATAAAACCAATGAATGATTGAAACAGTTCTGTCTGAATGCATCCAGCAGGGGGGGGCAGACGCCGCCGCAGGCTGCAGCTCTGCCGCAGAGGAAGAGGCGGTCTCTACAGCGCTGCCTTGGTTCGTCAGATCCGCATCGACCCGTTCCGATGGCGCCTGGACGGCTGCTGGAGGTGTACCTGGACCTGCTGTCGCAGCCCTGCCGGGCCGTGCAGATCCTGCTCGCGCGCACCGGGATCCCGCACAAGGTCAACGTCGTGGCTCTGCGCAAAGGTAACCAACACTCCCGCAGGCAGCTGCGCTCGAGCCAGCTGATGAGATTACTGAGCACTTCTGAACTCTGAGCCCGTGAACTTTAACCCGCTACATTCACCGTGTGCCTAAAACGCACAGAGTGAGGTGAAGCGCGTGACGGTGTCTGTATACAGAATTGAAGGAGAACATTTTCCTCCAGTAAACCGTATTGATGGGCTGGACCTCCTGTCTCACTGCTACCACATGTTCCAAGCTATAAAAGACGGTTCGACTCACCTGCTCAACATCTAAAGACGTGGCAGACACTTTCTTAAAGTCTGTCTGACAAGTGACAAAGACCTGTCCAACCCCTGCTGAACACCTGTCTCACACCTGCTGAACACCTGTCTAATACCTGCTGAACACCTGTCTCACACCTGCTGAACACCTGTCTCACACCTGCTTAACTCCTGTCTCACACCTGCTGAACTCCTGTCTCACACCTGCTGAACACCTGTCTAATACCTGCTGAACTCCTGTCTCACACCTGCTTAACTTCTGTCTCACACCTGCTGAACTCCTATCTCACTCCTGCTGCTCCTCTCACACCTGCTGAACTCCTGTCTCACACCTGCTGAACACCTGTCTCACACCTGCTGAACACCTGTCTAATACCTGCTAAACTGCTGTCTCACACCTGCTGAACTCCTGTCTCACACCTGCTGAACTCCTGTCTCACACCTGCTGAACACCTGTATAATACCTGCTGAACTCCTGTCTCACACCTGCTGAACACCTGTCTAATAACTGCTGAACACCTGTCTCACACCTGCTGAACACCTGTCTCACACCTGCTGAACTCCTGTCTAATACCTGCTTAACTCCTGTCTCACACCTGCTGAACACCTGTCTAATACCTGCTGAACTCCTGTCTCACACCTGCTTAACTTCTGTCTCACACCTGCTGAACACCTGTCTAATACCTGCTGAACTCCTGTCTCACACCTGCTGAAGTCCTGTCTAATACCTGCTGAACTCCTGTCTCACACCTGCTGCTCCTCTCACACCTGCTGAACTCCTGTCTCACACCTGCTGAACTCCTATCTCACTCCTGCTGCTCCTCTTACACCTGCTGAACTCCTGTCTCACACCTGCTGAACACCTGTCTAATACCTGCTGAACTCCTGTCTCACACCTGCTTAACTCCTGTCTTACACCTGCTGAACACCTGTCTAATACCTGCTGAACACCTGTCTCACACCTGCTTAACTCCTGTCTTACACCTGCTGAACACCTGTCTAATACCTGCTGAACACCTGTCTCACACCTGCTTAACTCCTGTCTAATACCTGCTGAACTCCTGTCTCACACCTGCTGAACACCTTTCTCACTCCTGCTGCTCCTTTGACACCTGCTGAACTCCTGTCTCACACCTGCTGAAATCCTGTCTAATACCTGCTGAACTCCTGTCTCACACCTGCTTAACTCCTGTCTCACACCTGCTGAACTCCTGTCTCACTCCTGCTGCTCCTCTCACACCTGCTGAACTCCTGTCTCACACCTGCTGAACTCTTGTCTCACACCTGCTGAACACCTGTCTCACACCTGCTGAACTCCTGTCTAATACCTGCTGAACTCCTTTCTCACATCTGCTTAACTCCTGTCTCACACCTGCTGAACACCTGTCTAATACCTGCTGAACTCCTGTCTCACACCTGCTGAAATCCTGTCTAATACCTGCTGAACTCCTGTCTCACACCTGCTTAACTCCTGTCTCACACCTGCTGAACTCCTGTCTCACACCTGCTGAAGTCCTGTCTAATACCTGCTGAACTCCTGTCTCACACCTGCTGAACTCTTGTCTCACACCTGCTGAACACCTGTCTCACACCTGCTGAACTCCTGTCTAATACCTGCTGAACTCCTGTCTCACACCTGTTTAACTCCTGTCTCACACCTGCTGAACTCCTGTCTCACTCCTGCTGCTCCTCTCACACCTGCTGAACTCCTGTCTCACACCTGCTGAACTCTTGTCTCACACCTGCTGAACACCTGTCTCACACCTGCTGAACTCCTGTCTAATACCTGCTGAACTCCTTTCTCACATCTGCTTAACTCCTGTCTCACACCTGCTGAACACCTGTCTATTACCTGCTGAACTCCTGTCTCACACCTGCTGAAATCCTGTCTAATACCTGCTGAACTCCTGTCTCACACCTGCTTAACTCCTGTCTCACACCTGCTGAACTCCTGTCTCACACCTGCTGAAGTCCTGTCTAATACCTGCTGAACTCCTGTCTCACACCTGCTGAACTCCTGTCTATTACCTGCTGAACTCCTGTCTCACACCTGCTGAAATCCTGTCTAATACCTGCTGAACTCCTGTCTCACACCTGCTGAACTCCTGTCTAATACCCGCTGAACTCCAGTCTCACACCTGCTGAAGTCCTGTCTAATACCTGCTGAACTCCTGTCTCACACCTGCTGAACACCTGTCTCACACCTGCTTAACTCCTGTGTAATACCTGCTGAACTCCTGTCTCACACCTGCTGAACACCTGTATAATACCTGCTGAACTCCTGTCTCACACCTGCTGAACACCTGTATAATACCTGCTGAACTCCTGTCTCACACCTGCTGAACACCTGTATAATACCTGCTGAACTCCTGTCTCACACCTGCTAAAGTCCTGTCTAATACCTGCTGAACTCCTGTCTCACACCTGCTGAACACCTGTCTCACTCCTGCTGCTCCTCTCACACCTGCTGAACTCCTGCCTCACACCTGCTGAACACCTGTCTTATACCTGCTAAACACCTGTCTCACACCTGCTGAACACCTGTCTAATACCTGCTGAACACCTGTCTCACACCTGCTTAACTCCTGTCTCACACCTGCTGAACACCTGTCTAATACCTGCTGAACTCCTGTCTCACACCTGCTGAACACCTTTCTCACTCCTGCTGCTCCTTTGACACCTGCTGAACTCCTGTCTCACACCTGCTGAAGTCCTGTCTAATACCTGCTGAACTCCTGTCTCACACCTGCTTAACTCCTGTCTCACACCTGCTGAACTCCTGTCTCACTCCTGCTGCTCCTCTCACACCTGCTGAACTCCTGTCTCACACCTGCTGAACTCTTGTCTCACACCTGCTGAACACCTGTCTCACACCTGCTGAACTCCAGTCTAATACCTGCTGAACTCCTTTCTCACATCTGCTTAACTCCTGTCTCACACCTGCTGAACACCTGTCTATTACCTGCTGAACTCCTGTCTCACACCTGCTGAAATCCTGTCTAATACCTGCTGAACTCCTGTCTCACACCTGCTTAACTCCTGTCTCACACCTGCTGAACTCCTGTCTCACACCTGCTGAAGTCCTGTCTAATACCTGCTGAACTCCTGTCTCACAC
Source organism: Oryzias woworae (assembly GCA_016861445.1). Taxonomy (NCBI): domain Eukaryota; kingdom Metazoa; phylum Chordata; class Actinopteri; order Beloniformes; family Adrianichthyidae; genus Oryzias; species Oryzias woworae. The sequence goes on from BOLG01001191.1 coordinate 724,301, forward strand.
CTGCTGAACTCCTGTCTCACACCTGCTGAACTCCTTTCTCACATCTGCTTAACTCCTGTCTCACACCTGCTGAACACCTGTCTATTACCTGCTGAACTCCTGTCTCACACCTGCTGAACTCCTGTCTCACACCTGCTGAACTCTTGTCTCACACCTGCTGAACACCTGTCTCACACCTGCTGAACTCCTGTCTAATACCTGCTGAACTCCTTTCTCACATCTGCTTAACTCCTGTCTCACACCTGCTTAACTCCTGTCTCACACCTGCTGAACTCCTGTCTCACACCTGCTGAAGTCCTGTCTAATACCTGCTGAAGTCCTGTCTAATACCTGCTGAACTCCTGTCTCACACCTGCTGAACTCCTGTCTAATACCCGGTGAACTCCAGTCTCACACCTGCTGAAGTCCTGTCTAATACCTGCTGAACTCCTGTCTCACACCTGCTGAACACCTGTCTCACACCTGCTGAACTCCTGTGTAATACCTGCTGAACTCCTGTCTCACACCCGCTGAACTCCAGTCTCACTCCTGCTGAACTCATGTCTCACACCTGCTGAATTCCTGTCTCACACCTGCTGAACTCCAGTCTCACTCCTGCTGAACACATGTCTCACTACTGCTGAACACCTGTCTAATACCTGCTGAACTCCTGTCTCACACCTGCTGAACTCCTGTCTCACACCTGCTGAACTCATGTCTCACACCTGCTGAACTCCTGTCTCACACCTGCTGAACTCATGTCTCACTCCTGCTGAACTCATGTCTCACTCCTGCTGAACTCATGTCTCACACCTGCTGAATTCCTCTCACACCTGCTGAACTCCAGTCTCACTCCTGCTGAACACATGTCTCACTACTGCTGAACTCATGTCGGACTCATGCGTAACACCTGCTTAATTCCTCTCACACCTGCCTAACACCTGATGAACACCTGTCTAACATCTGTTAAGCACCTACTCAGAATTACAGTTTTGTAAGTTCCAGCAACATTCAATTTAAAACCAGTTGAATGTGGTTCTTTGTAACTTGTGAATTAGCTCAAAAGTGTTGGTTTATCAATGTAATGCACACTTTTTGATTTCAAAATGTACTTTTTATATCTTCATATTATCGACAGAGTGTAGAGATGAGCGGAGGACGAAATGCATGTTTTTACAAAGTTGACCTTAAGTTGACCTTCAACAGAAACAAAAGCTTTTTTTCTGCGAAAAGCAAGAATGTTATTTGAAGCTCAGATTTAGATCACAATGTCTTTAGATGCAGTTAAGGTTGTAGAACCTAAGGTGCTGTGTTTACAGAGGGGCCTGAATATCAATTATTTTAAAAAAAAAGAGATTCAATTCTGGAAAACAGAGTTGAAAAATTCCTTTTTTTACACACTTTCACCTAAAAATGGGCTCAACTTTACGAACATCGTGAGTAGCTGGAAAAAACACTTTCAAAGTGAGCCGCTGTAGATTGAAATTCTTACGTGATTATAGCATTAGATGCCATTTTTTCCCTAAAAATTCGTTTGTGTTTTTCAGGAGAACACAGGACTGCAGAGTTTACCAAACTGAACCCCATGCAGAAGGTTCCTGTCATGGTGGACAATGGCTTCGTACTCACAGAGAGGTGTGCACGTGCACACATACATGCACACACAAACACACACAGACTCTAAAAATCCAGCATACCTGTACTTAAGCTAAAAAAGTACTTTCAGACTTTTCACAGACATGTGGCTCTTACTCTCGTAAGCTCGTACTTTGTTTTTGTAAACCTTTCTGTAATTTTTATGTCAGTTAAAGTATGCATGCTCAAGCTTCCCAACACTAGTAAATAAATCATTCATAGTCCCGTCTAGGAATTACTTCCAACCTCAATTTCATTTTCTGCCCAGAGCCCAACAGAGCAGTTTCAGGGTGATACCCTGAAATTCGTCAATTCATGAATTCACGATCAACCATGATGAACTGTAGCTGTTGAGTGAAAAGCTTTGGTTTGTGTGGGTCACAGTGACGCCATCCTGAAGTACTTGGCCACAAAAGAGGGTGTTCCTGAGCACTGGTATCCACCTCAACCAGAGCGCAGAGCTCGCGTAGATGAGTACACAGCATGGCATCATACCAGCACACGTCCTCACGCCGCCAAAGTCTTCCTGCTGGAGGTGAGCGTGCGCCCCTGGAATCCACGCTGCTAGCGCACAGGTGAATTTCAGGTGTGTCTCTGCAGGTGCTGTTCCCGGCCCAGTCTGGAGCTCCGGTGGATGAGGCGCGACTGCAGCGTGCGCTCTCAGAGCTGGACAGCACGCTGGAAAAACTGGAGTCCATGTTTCTTCGCCGGCAGCCATTCCTATGCGGCGATGACATCACCATTGCAGATCTGCTTGCAGTCTGTGAGGTCATGCAGGTGTGATGTTAGTGCACGCTGAGGGAGGGGCTTACTGAGTGATGGGCTCTGAGCATGCTCTTTGTGCTTTTCTGCAGCCTCTCGGGGGAGGACGGGACATCCTAAAGGACCGCCCACTTCTGCAGCGCTGGAAGAGCCGCGTCCAATCAGCTGTTGGCGAGGCGTTTGATGAGGCTCACTCAGTGCTGTATGCCCTCAGAGATCGACGCAAATCCAAGCTGTGATGTCATTAAGAGGCGGAGCCAGCAGAGGTTTAAAATCTTTGCTGCTGCAGGAGGAAGAGGATAATTTGAATGTTTTAATCAACTTTTAATCAATAATCAGAGGTCCAGAAAAAAAGCTTTTAACAACCCTAAACACACCTGTGGTGTGATGTCACTGAACACCTGTAGAGGCCTTTGTCAAGTGTCGTCACACGAGAACTGATCAGGTCAGTTTGTTCTGGTGAGGGTTAGCCTTTCAATCCTGTTTCATTCAGACTTTAAAGCACTTTAACATTTTGTAATGGAAAAAATTAAACTATTGTTATTTTCTCACTTCCTGTCTGTCATGAATGCAGCGCCTCCCACAGGATCACAAATGAACTGCACATTGCTACTGGAAATTCAACTGCAGTGCATTCGTAATTGTTAAAAATGTTTTTAAGATTTGTCTAAATACTCAATGCAAATGACAGTCAGCATCATTTTCAAGTCTTTAACTATGAGAGTATATATTAAATGTTATTGAACAAACCTCCTAAAAACAGTATTTCTTTCTAAAATAAACCCCTTTAACCCTGCATTTCATGCAACAGTTTCATGTTTGATAATTCTAAAGAACTAAAAATGCTCAGTTGAATTTGCTGCATTTGAATGTCATATTATTTACTGATATCAAAAGATTTTCCAATCTAGAACATATTCAAAGATCAAGTTACATTTGAACATTTAAACCTCTTCTGAAAAAGCCCAGTTTTGATCCTGGCATTCTGGCCAACTACAGACCAATACTCCGCGATAGACCACAGCATCTTACTCCAGACACTAGAGCACGGCATAGGGGTCAGAGGATCTGCCCTCCAGTGGTTTGAATCCTATTTATTTGATGGGTACCACTTTGTTTATGTAAATGGACAGTCCTCTCATTGCACTCGAGCTAGCTACGGAGTCCCACAGGGCTCAGTTCTAGGATTCATCCTGTTTATGCTTTATATGATTCCCTTAGGAAACACAGTATTAATTTTCATTGTTATGCGGATGATAGACGTATTTATCCATTAAACCTGACTAGAATTTAGAAGATCCAGGTTCAGACTAGATAATTAAAGAGAACAAGATAAACTTTATTTAACAACTGAAACTGGGACAATTATTTACAGCAGCTTATGGTCAGTTGGGCTACAAAGGCGGTGGGACTCGGCTACGCTTAGCAGGATGCTCTTCATCGTCTCCTTCGCGTTCTCGTTTTCTGTGGGTGGTGTCACCCGAAGCTGACTCCGCCTCATGTGGTGCTGGGGTTACCATGGCAACAGGCCTTGGATCATGGGCAGCATCGTTTGGGTACATAAGCCTCTGAGCAGTCGCCAGCATCTCCTGATCCTGAAATCATCAGCTGGTGTGAGACGTGCTTTCATGACCAAGTGCATGGTGGCTGTGGTCAGCGGCTGGCATTACCTGTAACCAGGGGTGCTGCAGAGCTTCAGTGATGCTCATCCTCTTTTTCGGATCGACCACCAACAACTTCCTCACCATATCCTTGGCTACACAGAGAAAAAAGTCAGTCTGATTGAGCTGGAGAGTTCAACATGCCGCAAATGACAACAATGAAAGCTAGAGAACAAACTGGAACAATCTGAAAGCACATGCAATCCAACACCATCAACAATTGAAAGTAAGCAATTAGACTTTAAGTTCTGTGATTTATCTGTCCATAATTTCAATAACAAACTCATATCAATATTGGACAAAGTTGCTCCTTGAAAAACAAAAACAGTTCAAACCAAAGCTCCTTCTCTTTGGGGAACAGAGGAAATCAAGACACTTGAGAGAACCGCCAGGAGAGCAGAACGGCATTGGTGAAAAACAAAATTAGCAGTTCATTACCAAATCTACAGTTACAAATTCATTCAATACAACAATTCTATCAAACTTGCAAAAACAGGAATACTATTTTTTTTTTTTACTTGTCCTGTCCAACAGCTGAGCAAACATATGAGCTGAGAGCCTCTTGCATTAGACAGATTTTACTCTTACAATCAGGGGTTATAAATCATTGGGAACAAAAAATGTATGTTGGTATAAGTCCCTTTTGTAATTTAACCGAAACTTTATTAATATTAATTTTGTTTGTGTTCTTTTTGTTGGACCGGACAGAAAAAGAAAGGGGGAAAGGGGGGGGGGTTATAGATTTTAGAGGATGACTACTAGATAGAGAAGGTAGAGTTGTAATGTGTCAGTATTACATTCTGACACGCACACTATTTGAAGGTGCAAAGGTGAGCCGACGCCTGTGCTCAGGTGAATGTTAAGTTAAGCTGAAGTGGATGAAGTAATGAAAAGAAAAAAAAAAGAAGGGAGCGCTCCCAGACATCCGTGCATACGAGCCAGGGCCCCCGAAGGGCCCCCCCAAGGGAGGCCCGCTCCGAAGCTCCAGGCAGTTGCGGAGATCCAGAAGAGAGCACGGCGGAGGATGGGATGATGTTAGACAGGTGTTCATCAGGTGTGAGACAGGAATAAAGCAGGTGTTACACATGTGTCCGACAGGTGTTCAGCAGGAGTGAGACAGGAGGGATAACCAAGAGAAGTGGGGGTCCCTGAAGGTGTACATAGCCTGACCAGGCTCTCCTAATGTTGTGACTTAGCAGGGGCCCGGCCCCGAGGGTAAGGACCAGAACCTGCACCACAAGGACACAGACACCCTCCAGGCTCAGATGGAATATGATCCCACACTCATGGACTTGCGAGAGGGCTAAGGGATCACTCCCCATGTGTGGAGAGGGGGCCGCCGGGCCCAGGAGGCCGACACCCAAGAGACAAGGCCGCCGCTGCTGAAGGCCCTGTTCCCTCCACCGGGGATGGGGTAGGGGACAGAAGATCAGTAGTCCCACCTTCCTTGTGTAATGTATTTGTGTGTGCGTTGAGGTGTGTTTCTTGTGGTTGAAGGCTGTGTGTAATACAGGGTGCAGTTAAAATTGGTGAGCATGGGCACTGGGGACATCTCCTGATTTGCTTACAGAGATATCCAATCACCCTCTCACCAAGGAGCCCTAAATGTCTACGGTGCAGTTAAAATTGGAGGTAGAGCACTAGGAGGACATCCCCTGCTTGCTGGCAGTGATGCCCTAGCACTCCCCGCCAAGGGTCCTACGTGTCTAAGGTGCATTTAAAACCAAGAGAAGGGGGCGAAACTGTGCGGAGACCATGAGGGCCACATTTCAGTACTCTGGACCTGGCCTGTGGAACAGCCTGAGGAGGTGAGGGCTTCATCCACTGTGGAGGTTTTTAAGAAAGGAACTTAAAACTCATCTTTTTAGCATAGATTTGACATCGTTTTTACATGTCCACATGCTTTAAATTGATAAATTTTTACTAATAATTTCATTTCATTTCTTTGTACTTTAGGGATGTGTAAGTGTGTTGTTTTTTTTGTTTTTATTATTGATTTATTTTATTATTTGATTGCTATTTTAACTATTATTTTTGATCTTACTGTTTGTTTTATTGTGGAAAGCAGATGCTTTGTAGTAGGAAAAGTACTATATAAATAAAGCTGAATTTGAATTTAAACTGTGAAGCTGGTCTGTGATTCACAGCTTTTAAGTCAACATTTAAAGAGAAAGTTAAGGGAAACCCTGCTCATCACAATTAAACTGGTACAACTCAAAACCTGCAGCAAACAAAATGGCTCAAAATACTCTACTCACAATAAGTTTGGGATATTGTATCAAACTCGGTGGATATCATACAGGGTTTTATTACAGATTTTCAGGATAGAGAGTAAATTGTAATGGGGTGACAGACACACCTTCATTAGTGTTTTCCACATACTGGGCTCAGTGTGCACATTGTGTCTTACACATTGAAACCAAAACTAAAAAAGTGTAGCATCAATGACATCATTCTGTGGGTCTAAAAAGCTGAATTTTGTCAGTAAATCTTTCCAGGTTCACGAGTCAAACAGACATGAACACACGGCGCTTAACGGACCAGCAGCACCACCTGATCACAGTCCTTCAGGTTGGTAGGAGACATTCAGATGTTGCAGGTGAACTTGATGAGTCTCTAAGAGTCTTCAGCAGACTTACACCAAGACACAGAACTACTGTCAGAGTGACAGACCCAGGAGACCGGAACCATGAACAGAACCGGAGAACCTCTGCACTCAGACGTGGTTTAACAAACGCCACACAGCTGCAGGCCCGTTCACCAGATGAGAGGGCACTATAGTTTCCAGACATTCACAACCCACTCCACCACTTTGACCTGAATGCAGATGACCCCAATGACCCCGTCATGAACGTTTGCAGTGGAGACAAGACCATGTGACCTGGAAAATGCACCAATGGTCTACCGCAGCATCTGAAGCAGAAGCTGGATGACCGTTCATATGGTCAATGTCTATTATTGTCTTAATTTGGGGGCAAAACATATCAAACTAAAGAAAAGAGTTTTTCTTCTTTTTTCTTATTAGTAACGTTAAACAGAAACTTTTACATATTTCATTAAAATTCAGACCAGAAAGGGAAAAGCACTCATGTAAATATCTTTAACTTATTGTGAGTAGTGTAATTTAAAGACATTCAATAAAATACTCAGTTTTAAAAATAGTTTGAAGTGGTTTTGTCACTGAGCTCAAAGTAATGACTTTTCAATGGGGGGGGGCCAACAAAACAGCTAAATCTCCCTTATTTTTTTATTTTTGCAAAAAAGCAACTGTTTTCCTCTGCAGAAGTTCAATAACCAGTCTGAGCATTTATTGATTTTTTTGAAGTTCTTCACTTTTTCCACAAAAGGAAATTGTAAACCAGAAGCTTACTTCATTGCAGTGCACTTCTGAGTGTTTCCAGAAAAGCTGTTTTCATTTAGACGCAGCTGGATTACTGTTACACAGGTTCTTATAAGATCATTTGTTTCATGTCCACAGACTACCCCTTCAGCAAACTGCCTCCACAGGTGTGGATCTCACCTTGGGTTGAAATGAGTTTCCATTTGGATGGAACCATAGTGAACTCTCCTCTAATGATCTGCTCAGACACCGAATGATTCCCAAAGTCCTCATGGAACGGGGTGTAGCCACTCAGACTGGAAAGGGCAGGCAGAGAGACGGGTGATGGCAACACTTCTGTAGAGTCAGCACATCAGGACAGCTGTAGGGGGAGGAGCTACCAGACAAAGAGCAGGACCCCGAGGCTCCAGGCGTCCACGGCCAGACCATAGCCGGTGGTGTTGGCGTGGGTGAAGACTTCAGGAGCCAGGTATGATGGAGTTCCACACAGAGTCCTCATCAGGGCAGCCTCCTCCAGGATCCTGGACTGGTTAAAGTCCGTCACCTGAAATACAGGTGTGGCTCAGGTCAGGGGTGACATCAGGGTGAAGTTGATGGTTGAATTCCATGAATTCAATATTGATTAAAAGGTGGTTTTTCAGTAAGAAACATTCGTTTGGGAGCTTTTTCCTAATGGAAAATACCAATTTTCTTTCTTTTAAATGTTTCATTTTTATTCAGTTTAACGTGGAAAAAGTTTTTTATAATTGAAGTTTTTATTAGAACGGATGTAAACAAATCTTTCTTTTGTTGGACTAGTAGTTGGTGGAACTGAATCAGGATTTTAGCCGTGAGACTCCTGGTCACCTTGATGAGGCATACGTCTTCGTTGGAGGACAGCAGGATGTTCTCCGGCTTCAGGTCTCTGTGGATGATCCCGTTACTGTGGAGGTACTGGGCACACACATAGAGTTACCTGTGCTGCACCTGTGCATGCGTCGTCACCGCGGTGACGGTAGCATGCACTTACTTGGACGGCGCAGAGCATCTGGTAGAAGTAGAGTTTGGCGACAGATTCCTTGATCTGCAGCTGAGACTTGACTTTATTGAAGAGCTCGCCCCCCTCCATCCTGACACAGACAGCTGAGCTTAGAGGAGCCGTTCTCAGACACACAGTCAGGTTCAGAGACACTCACATCTCAAGGACGATGAAGTAACTGTCCTCCGTCTGGTAGAAGTCCTCTGTCTTTATTAAGCAAGGCTGCAGGACACAAGGACAGAAGAGAGGAGACAAACAAAAGTAACCAGTGTGAAGAGAAACAAACTCAAGAAAGGAAAGGAGTATTAGGAGATGAAAAGGTGGAGATGAAGGAAGAGGACAAGAGGACTGGCAAAAAGGGAAGACACTTCAGTAGAAAAGGATGGAAGAAAGAAGAGATCCATCAGGATGTGGTGATTGGACAGGAAAGAAGCAGATGAGCAAAGAGAAGAACCAGGACAGATCATATGGAGAGAGCAGATGAGTGAAGGGATGAAGGAAAGGTGGAGGTGGTGTTCAGTCACTGCAGGAGCCTCAGCTTTACTCACGTGGTCGATCCTCTGCAGAATCTTGATCTCCGTCTCTGCGTTTCGTGTTGCAGTCTGTGATTGGACGATAAACCTAAAAGGTCACTGCCAGACTCTGATTGGTCAGTTTTCTTTCGCTTAAAACTTTTTTAGTCCCGTGTCTCGGAGTTCGAGGAAAAGGAGGGAAGTGAGTGGAGGAAGAAGGAGACTCACCCCCTCTGACTGGAAGTTCTTCTTGTGGATGACCTTCACTGCAAACTTCCTGCAGGTAGATCGCTCGAAGGCCAGCCGCACCTCCCCACACACACCTCTGCAAAGCACACGCTCAGCGAGGAGCAGAACAGGAAGTGACGACACCGACGTAAAAGAGACTCACGTGCCAATTCGTCGAGTCAGCAGATATTTCTCCTGCAGGCCTTTAGGCAGACTGGACTGATCATCTGACTGGAGGTCAATGAAAACAAACACTGCAGAGAGGCAGAACCGGGTCAGCATGGGCAGCACCACAGCAGGCGTCTCACGGTTCCAATTGGACAGGTCTGTTTCACCTCGGTTCCGCTGCTCAGCCAGAGACAGGACGGCGTTGTTGACCAGAGGAAGCTTCTTATTTTTACCAACCAGAAGACCGTCCACAAAGGTGCCGTTATTACTGAGATCCTCCACGAAGACCTGAGCGTCCTCCTGCCGTTTGAAGACAGACAGACAGAGAAGTAGACAGGTCTGGGTTCAGAGACAGGCAGACAAGTGTGGCCAGATGGAGAGACAGGTGTCACACAGCAAGACAGACAGATTGGACCGCAGCAGCTCGGCTCTCACTCTGAAGATCCTGAAGTGTGTCTTGCTGTAGATTCTGAACTTTCGGGAACCCTTCTCTTCGGGGTCATCAAGGACATAGTTACACTTTGAATCTCGCCCAAACAGGTACTGGTCCGCAATGCAGTCTGGAACCCTCAAACATAGACCCGGTTCTCTATTAGGTCAGGAGTCAAGGGCAGCATCAGAACCTCATCCATTCTCTAGGAGGGGTGAGAGTTATCACCATGGCTCCGGAAGCCTTGGGCCATGGGCAGCAGGCGGCCCCAGGGCTGTGGTTCTGGTTCTGGCTCCTCTGGGACCGAAGGGAGAGTGACAGGAATGGTGTCCACGCTGCTCAGAGTCCCAGACCCGCTGGAAGACTGACTGGCTGAAGTGGGTCCGCTGGATGACCCCGACCCTGGCTGAGACTGAGACCTCACCTGAGAGGGGGACATAGTGGACTGGGTCTGGGACGTGCCCTCCTCAGCCGTCTCCCCGGACATTGTGGACCTACAGAACCAGATGAAGAACCGTGAACTCACTCTGAATCCTCATGTCTCCTCCATCCACTCACCGGGACGGAACCGACTTGAACAGGACCTTTAGGACCAGAACTGGAATTCTGCGCGGGAAAACGCATGCTTTCCAGGGTCACAATGAACCGGAACCAGAACAGAAACACAAAGCGTTCACCGCTGGACCCACGTCCACAAACAGAGCCTACTCACCGCTGCAGAACTGCCTCTTCCGGGCTTCAGGAAACCGAACCCGTCCTAAGGCGACACGTGCAGCCGTCCGCTGCTCTTCTCCAGGACTCTGACGTCACGTGACAACCGTAGCCACTCAGGAGCCACAGATCGGTCACGTGACAGTGGAGTTGGCGGGGGAATTTCCGGGTCTGAACCGGACCAACAGATTCACGACATGACAGCGTGGTTTCGCTAACCCGACCGAACCGACCGAACCGAGCCGAACCGGCCTGCCTGCGGCTGACATGTCCGGGCTGAGACGCGCAAAGACCTTGATAATCACCGATGGTGAGTCACCGGTTCTGATCTAAACTCTGATTCTGTCGGTTTTGGTTGGGTCCCGTGACAGGGCAGCGCGTGAAACAATGACGTCATTGAGCTCCTTGATCATCACGCAGAAATCAGCCTCTGATTGACCCGTTAAGGGCAAAGGTCATGAAGCAGCACTGGGTCTGGGTCCACATGTTCCTCACGTCCCATCTTAGGCCTCCAGCTTCACTCTCATCACCATCTGACCCTCCAGAACCTTCTTGGATCCTCCAGGATCTGGTCCTCTCTCCATTCCATCCATCATGATGATCATCAGCCTGGTTCCCTTGATCCGGTGTCTAACACACAGAACCGGAGGTCCATCCTGTGTCTTCTCTCCTCCTGTGTTTGTCCGGACTTGGAACCATCACTTGAAAGCTCTGGATTGCTCCCCTGCAGTTAGTTCCATTGTTTTCCTATAAACTAGTATTTCATAAACTTTTCATTCTATGCATTTTTTTTCCTCAGCTTTCCAAAAAAGAATAAAAACGTAACATTCAGATTTACGTTAAACATATTAGTTGTGAATACGATTTGTCTTTGTTTTGAGTTTTAATTCTTAAATTCAAAGTTTGCCCTGGTTCATTAGTGTCAGGAGGTTACAGGCATACAGTGAGGCAACAGCGTATTTGAACACCCTGTGATTTTGTACGTTTTCCCAATGAGAAGTCATGGAGGAATCTGAAATGTTTGTCTCAGGTGGATGTTCACTGTGAGAGACATCATCTAAAAATAATCTGGAAATCACATTGTATGATTCTGAAATATTTCATCCATGTTCTACTGCTGCAAATACGTATTTGAACATCTGTCTATCAACTAGAATTCTGACCCTCAAAGACCTGTCCGTCCACCTTTAAATAGACCACCTCCACTCCACTTATTGTCCTAAAGTAGAAGCTCCTGTTTGAGGAGGTTAGCTGCATAAAGACAGCTGTCCACTCCATACAATCAGTAAGACTCCAACTACTAACATGACCAAGACCAAAGAGCTGTCCAAAGACACCAGAGACACAATTGCAGACCTCCACAAAGCTGGAAAGGGCTACAGGCCAATGACCAAGCAGCTTGGAGTAAAAAGATCCACTGTTGCAGCAATTCTTAGAAAATGGAAGAAGCTAAATATGACTGTCAATCTCCCTCAGACTGGGGCTCCATGCAAGATCTCACCTCAAAGAGTCTCAATGATCTAAGAAAGGTGAGGACTCAGCCCAGAACTACACGGGAGGAGCTGGTCAATGACCTGAAAAGAGCTGGGACCACCGTTTCCATGGTTACTGTTGGTAACGCACTGAGACGTCATGGTTTGACATCATACATGGCCCTGAAGGTTCCCCTGCTTAAACCAGCACATGTCCAGGCCCGTCTGAAGTTTACCGATGACCGTTTGGATGATCCAGAGGATCATGGGAGAAAGTCATGTGATCAGATCAGACCAAAATAGAACTTTTTGGGGTCTAACTGAGACGGATATTTGACGGTGATCTATCAGGCAAGTTTCGTCTCCCAAACAAAGACAAGTCATATTTACAACAGACAAGTCAAACATAATATCAAATTCTGTGTTGTTGTTTTTTTTTTAAATATGCACAACTTTTTTCACAAACAAACGTTTCATTTTAGCAGTAATCTGACAGAGAAGGATTTCTGTGTGATGCAGTGTTTTGCCCTTACGGTTCTCCTTATCTGTTTCATTGAAAGGTGTGAATCAGACCGGGAGATTTCTTTATTCATCACTGTCCTTCACATCTGCAGATGAGGAAGAGGAGGACAGGCAGGCGGACCAGCTGAACCCGTTCTCCTTCAGGGAGTTTATTCGCTGGAAGACTCACGACACAGAGCCGGAGCAAGACCAACGCCAGGAGGAGGTAAGCAGACCGCAACGCACAGAATAATGAGAAGGAGGACTGGAGGGAGGAGCTTCACGTGTTTGTGATTTGGTCAGAGAGACTTGCCTCACCTGGATGCAGACATCAGCAGCTGCTTCCTGTCTGAGACTCACCTGGCAACACAGGTACAATGGCGTCACTCACGTCGCCTCTCGCTCCCATTTGGATGTTCAAATGATGTGATATAAATATCAACCAGGAGGAGGAGTGGGGGCGGAGCTTCCAGTCAGGTGTAGAGAGCACCTCCTCCCTGTGCACTGAAGATGATGAAGAGGAGGAGACCCGGTGAGTCATTACTGAGGCCCACTCTCCTGAACGAGTGGTGGAGATTTTAACCTTCATCCTCCTTTTCCTCCAGGTTCTCCTCGAGGCCTGAAGGATCCACAGAGAACTACGAAGGAGACGATGAAACCTCCCTGGCCGAGGCAGCCCCCTCCTGCAGGAGGAGGACAGCTCAAATGCAACAGGTAAGGCCCCCCATTATCGCCACAGCGCCCCCATCATGCAGTGAAAATAAAACTGCATTTCTTAGCTGAAGGAGGAGAACCAGGCTCTGAGGAGGACACTCAGAGAGCTGCAGAGGAGAGCAGAGGCTGACCAGCGCAGGTCAGAAGCAGCCAATCACAGCGCCTCACTGCCTGCTACCTGCATTATTTACCCAGCATGCCTTTGTGCTGGTCCTGCAGGATGACACAGCTGACAGAGGAGCTGCTGCAGAGGAGGCGCCAGGAAGAGAAGGAGGCGCAGGATCTTGAGAACATGGTTCACTCTGTGGAGCAGAACCTGCAGCTGATGACGGTAACGCGCGTGCACACGCACAGTCCCCATCCTTATTTCTGCAGACTGCTGCAGAATGAGAGCTCAACATGACTCCCGTGAAGGGTCACGCCCCTTTGTTCCCATTGGCTATTCTTTAAGCAGACAATGACATCGGCTTTAACTCTGGAAAGCGTGAAAACTCACCTGAACCGTGGTGCAGACCAGAATTAAGAACTCTGGTTTGCTAGATCATCTCTGATCCCTCTGGAGCCGCTCTGTGAGAACGCAGAACGGCTTCATGGAGTACAGAAAGCAAAGGAACCAGAACCAGAATCAACTCTGGAACTGAGAACCTCAGTGGCTGAGGTAGACTTCTGATTGGAGAACTGAAGGTCGGGTTCCTGTCATGACCATGTGTCAAAGCACCCTTAGGCAAGGCACTTCACCTCACATTTCTGCTGGTGGTTGTAGGTTGCTTCCAGTGTTTGACAGACAACAGCGGTTTTATAACTTAAACTTTAAAAAGAACCTCATTGCTTACACTTAAATGTAAACTTCTGTGCTTTAGAGCCCACCCACATGAAGAAACGCGTTTCTCCTCCGCTGTGGCACAGCGCGACTACATTCAGCCATTAAGATGCATGCGGACATGCGGCAATGTGCTGCAGAATGAGGTCATTCCATCCATATGGGAGGAATTCTTCTAAATGTGGAAACGTCTTAAGCTTTTATTCTGGAAGTGTGTGATGTTTAGTTGAAATGTGCTGGCATGTTATCCGTGACCGCCACACCTGATGTTCTGTTTGATTCAGCATGATGTTTCACAATTCAGGTGGTCTCATGTTGAACGTTCAAAACATCTGATTGACACATTCTCCCAAGCCTACTTTTATTTGGTAGAGGTGTGGCCTTCCAACATGCTCACTTTTGATTGACGAGAGTTGTTACCATGGAAACGTTGACTCAGACCAATCCCTGCTTCACTGCTGACACGGTGACGTCTGTATTGCAAAAAGAATGGCGATTAAATTGACTTTATTTGGTTGGAGCTAGAAGCAAGTCATTTTCTATGGGTGATGTCACACTCATTTTAATTCAAATTAATTTAAGGTTTAATCTTTGTGTGTGTGTGTGTGTGTGTGTGTGTGTGTGTGTGTTTGTGTGTGTTTGTTTGTTAGAAACGAGCAGTTAAAGCAGAAAACACAGTTTCCAGACTGAAGGCGGAGCTTCAGCAGGTGCAGGTGAGATCTTTTAACCAAAGGTAAATAAGTTGTTCTTCTAATTGTGACGTTTTCAATTTGACTAGAATCTAAATTGATTTTATCATTAGTTTGAATTTGCATCTGACGCCTTGTGATGCTGCAATATGCCCGTTGTCCACAAGAGGGAGCAAATCCTCACAGTCTTGTTTGAGTAACAAGAAACTGGTATTTAATGTGAGAAGAATTTAAGGCAGAGACCAGGTCTGTAAAATATTAATAAAGGTTTTTCTTATTATTTAACATATAATATTTATGATTATTATTAATTATATATATTATTTATCTTATTTGTACGATTTTTCTTTCAACACTCGGACTTTCCATCAGACCTCTAATTTGTTTTTTTCTTTTTTTGCTAACAGGGATCAGAGTCATGTTAGTGTTCATCCCTCAGAAAGCCTGGAGATGGCTGGTCTGAGTATTTCACACATTCTCTTGTGTTTCAGGGGGAGGTGCTGCGTCTGGACTCAGAGAACAGCATCCTGAAAGCAGCAGAGTCTCAGGTTGTCATGACGATGAGGCAGAACGCTCAAGTGGCTTCTGAGTACTTAAACAAGACAACGAGCCGCACGTACTCCTCCATCCGGTGAGTACTTGCACAGCCGCTCTGGTTTGCGTGTTTGGGTTTGGTTCGGAACAGAACTCTAAAGTCTACAGAATCTCCTGTTGATTCTAATGAATCCTCGCCCTCAGGCTTCAGTTAAGTGAATAAAAAAGTGGTTTCTGTGTGCAGTCAGCTGATGGGGGAAGCAGAGACTCTCCGTCTGGTGTCTCAGCTTCTTCAGTCCATCGATAAGATCTCCAGCGTGGACGCAGAGTCCTGAGCTGCTCCTCAGCCTCACACCTTTGCTCTCATTCATGGAACCCGTCTGAGGTCAGAGGGCATGGGCCGTCAACCAGAGGTCGCTGATGAAGCTTCACACTCGGGTGGAAAATTGAAGTTTCTGCATCTCCTGGTGGGAGGTGAAGCCGCCTCTCTTCCATATTTACTGTAATGCTTCTGTTATTTTGGACATTTGCTCATGATTTTATTCTTTAAGTCAAGAACAATTAATGAAAATTCAGACACGCCACTGAAAAGATATTTTCTTCCCAGTTTCCATGGAAACCAGAAGTTCTTCCAGCTTTGGAGAAATCTGGTTAAGAATTCTCTGTTCATTTAAAGAACAACTGTGGACCGCAGACTGCCATCTAGTAGTGTGGAGTGGTCCAGGCTTGCAAACTGGATTAAGCAGGCACCTTTGACTCTGAACTCTGGCCTTCAGCACCTCTGTGGCCAGTCTTTCTGCAGCTATAAATGCAAAGCTGCTCCGCCTTCAGTCGTGTGCAAGTTCGCATCCTGCTTTACAGGAAAAACCTTGATTTTAACATCATTTTTGAGCACCACTGATCTTTGAATTGAAAAAGAGTTTAGTTCTTTGAATTCTTCTCCACACACCGTATTTTCTGTTCTGCACATGCTGAGAACGCAATCTAAGGTTTGTTGTCCATCACAGGCAGAGCAGGTTTGCACCAAGAGGAAAGGTGAAGCTTTGGAAAGCAATGACTTCTGTGGTTGCCATAGTTACAATGTGTAAAATGCAGAGTTCATGAAACTTTTTGGTAAGATTTTACATGGATGTGACCCCCAACTCTGAGGACTTGTGCCATAGCGCTTCATTTACCGATGACATATGCAAACAGCTGCCAGACTGTGTCATTGTGTCATTGCTATATTTTTAGAAGGAAATAACTTATGCTAGATTGTGAATGTTTTTATCAAATTTCTTATGATGCCTAAAAATCTGTTTCAGAGAGCTGTCTGCTTTTTTATTCATGTTTTCATTTTTGCGATAAAATGTTATGACGCCTTCAGATGACACTGCAGCTCTGTGCTGAACTGGATGGAATTGGTTGGTACCCCTGAAGGCCGCTGTGTGACAGCGCCATCGCTGCTCCACCTGGTCAAGGCCAGTGGGGAGGCCTTTAGAGAGGTGGGGGCTGTTGGGGTCATCACTCACATCACAGGGGCAGCTGAAAGGAGTGCAGTCAGGCTGGAGAACAGGCTCTCCTTCACCTCCGCTGGAGAAGCTACAAACTTCCAACCTCTGTTGGCAGAGCTTCGCCTCCTTCAGTGGAGAGTAGGCAGCCATCAGAAGCTGCTGGTACCATCAACCCCCACCTCCAAGGAAAAAGATGAACAACAGCGCACAAATGGAGACACAGATCCGACTAGTTTTTATGTAAAATTTCAGCGATGTATTAACATTTCTTCACTGTGATGAAGAGCAGTCTCACCTCACTGACTCCGCCTCCTGATAGTCTCACTCCAACTATATGTTTTATCTACATGGGCCGGAAATTGCTTTCGGAGCCAAACAAAAGAACAATTCGAAATACACAAGCGAAACTAAAATCCACAGGTCGCGGATATCCAAGGGAACTTTTGAAATGATTACGGGATACCCACGGCTTGTGGCTTAGCGGCCATTTAGTAACAAAATGTGAGAAATTTCACGCTTTTACACAATATGGGAAAACAACAGTTTTGTTCCACCAGCTTTTGTCTACAACCACCACAGAGGTTTCATTGACCTTTGACCTTGGGAAGAGGCCTCCTTCTTGAATAAAAAAAAAAATCACTTTTAGTACAAGCTACAGAGGAAAACTCGTCCTAGGGAATTTCATCGTTGACCATATACTGTGGAAAGGATGTTGAAAGGGCAGTTCTAATAGAACCTCCAGTTCTAGAGGTTCTATTAGAAGGCAGTCAGAAAGTGATGCGAGATGATGCACTGCCAAAACTGAAAGACTATTGTTATAAGAAAAAAAATCTGGGGCGCAATGACAAAGAAGCAGTACACCTGAAGAACAACATTTACTTTAAACTAAATAATAAACAGTTCTGACAAAAGATTTGATCATCATTTCACTCAGTCATCTGTGCGTTTTGGAGGATTGATAAAAACACAAACATAAACATGATTAAGGTCTCTTCATTTAGCGTGTTGTCAGGAGTGGTTAAACAGCAGTTTATTTTACTGTTAGAAGATCCTCTTTAAAAAACATCTAAACAAAATGTGAAACCCTCAAATCTATTATTTATACTCAGTAAGAAATGCGCAGCCTACTCGCTGCAGCACTGCTTCCCTTTCCTTTTCTTGCATGAATTTGGTGTTCACGACTTGTTGTTGTGAAATGGATGAGCTTGTTTGAGCTTTTATGTGAACATATTTGTTGGTGAAAGTCCCATCTCTATGCAAACAGGAACGCTGTGTGGGAATCTCCTGCTGCCATAAATCCATATTTTAATCAGGACTCCTGGTAGTCTCATGGTTTTGTCTTAAAGTTGTATCCTGTTCTTCTGTCTGTTCCTGCACTGATCCCATTTGCACGGAAAGGTTCCACATACAACTGTCCTTGTGTTGCACGTCCCTGGAACTGCTTTTAGATGTAATGGAGAGAATCCTTGTCATGTCCAACAGTTGAGCAAACAGATATGAGCTGAGATCCTCTTGTGTTAGACAGATTATACTGTTACAATCGGGGGTTCTAAATGATCGGACACACAAGGTGTATATTCATATAAACCCCTTTTGTAATTTAAACTGAACTTTATTTATATTAATTATGCTTAAATCCTTTTTGTTGGACCAGACGGAAAAGAAAAAGGGGAAAGAAGAGAGGGATGGAGGGGGCACAAAAGACAGGGGAAGAGGGTGGGTCATAAAACAACAGGCTACAACATGCTGGAAGTTTATAATCATTACAGTCACGTGTGAATGTTAGTCTAAAATGGGCGGAGCCTGTCCACACACGCAGTTGTTACGAACATACCTGCTGGCTCAAAAGTCTTCACAAAGTTGCCAACATCCACGCATGCATATCTATGCAGACAAACCAACACATACAAAGGGGGCGTCACACTAAATCCTCCGCCTCCATCTCTTCATCTTCTTCACTCACACCATCATCCTCATGTCCTCCTTCTCTACATCCATGAACCTCCTCTTTGGTCTTCCTCTATCCTGGTAGCTGCAACATCATCATCCTTTTACCAGCATCATCACTGCTCCACCTCTCAGTGTGTTCAAACATCTCCATCTGCTGCCCTGCATTTACCTCCAGAACATCTACCATGATTTGTTTCTCTGAGCAAAGGACTTAGACTAGGAACTTTGAATGTAGAGACTTTTATACAGAAAACTGTTGAACTGCACTCTGGACAAGCAGCCCACAAACCCTGGTGTGTTAAAGTTCTCATTGAGGATGGGGCAATCTGTCCTGTTTCTGCAAGAACAAAGTTTCTAAATGTGTCAGACTTTGAGCAGCGCTGCTTATCAAGCCTTAGATTTCTCAATAAAACACCATTTTTGTTTGCTGTAATCGAATTGTGCGTTCAGAACCAGTTACCATCACGTAACATAACTGGATTCTGAATGAAATCAACATTTGATAAATGTAATGAAAACACATATGTGAGGATCCAGAAATGCTGCCTCCATTAGGCAGAAACTGCCACACACGCCTGCTATGTGTGGCTCCATCACGCCACATGCATGTGATGTGCACATCGCATATGTGTGCACATTATAGCACTGTATATAGCAGCAAATAAGCAAAGACCAGTCCAGTAATATGTTAAACTTTCCAACAAGCTCACTCCTTATTGATGAGAGTGGTTGCCATAGAAACGTTGACTCAGACCAATTTCCCTGCCCCCCGACGTTGCCTGGCTGCACATAGTGGCATCCACAGGGCGAAAAAAAATGGCGACTGAATTGAGTTTATTTTGTTGGAGCCAGAAGTAAACAAGTTTTTATGGGTGACATTGCACTTTACTCAGTCCAGTTGTCATACAGTCAATAGTTTGCTCCAGATGCCCATTGATTCCAGAAGGGATTCAGTGAGTTCTGAAGATGAAGATTCAGATGGAAGGAGGGATGCATGAATGGATGGATTCTGTTCTCATCAACAGGCCTTCAGTCTGTAATTTCTGTTCACTTGTTTCATGTAAAGTCACCTTCGCGGCAGCAAACAGCCGGTTCAGATTCTGATCTGGTATCTGCATGTGTTCCTTCAGCTTCATGACTGAAGGCAGGAGGAGGAGGAGAAGAAGAAGGAGGTGCACCCTCCATCCGCCTCTTTAACTGGTATCTCCACATGTGTCCTTGGCTTTAAACGCAGATGCAGTGACTGTGTGTTTTTACCATGTTCTGCTTCCTGTCCTCCTCAGATGTTTGCAGATCTCTAAAGAAGGACTTTCTCTGCGCTTTGTCTTCTCTCTGCTGCTGTTTATAATCTTTTCTGAGTCTTTAAGTCAAAAGTCAGAAGTCAGTTTGCAGGAGAGGTTCCCCCTCCCTCCCTCTCTGCTGATCTCCTTCTTCTCAGATATCAAGGGCTCATGTTGTCTCCTCCTCCTCCTCCTCCTCCTCCTCCGGGTCGGAAACGGGATGTGATGTAAATCTCAGAAACTTTTTGTCCTTCGGTGAGCAGATCTTTCTCCAACGACGCTTCCATCTTTCCCAGCCGCAGAGGGCGCACTGAGAGCCGGGCCGGAGCGCAGCAGGAGCCGCTGTCCTCCACCATGATCCTGTGAGCCTCTCCGCGCACGGACACGCACGCGCGGCCCGAACCGAAGCCGAGCCGAGCGGGCCAAACCGGGCCGAAGCTTTCTGCTGGATCCGGAGGGGAACTGCGGCCCGGTGAGCGGTCCGAACCGAACCCGAACGGATCCGACTGACGGTCACGGTGACGTCAGACAGCAGAAACCCGTTAGAAGAACAGAACCAGAGCAGGGAGTTCGTGTGGAGCAGAACCAGGTCTTTACAGAGAAGCTCAGACTCGGAGAAGGCTGAAGAGGTTTGGGTCGTTCTGGTTCTAGTGGGGTTTGAAGGTTCTGGAACTTTGTGCAGTTTTATTCCACAACAGAAACGGACTAAATGAAGCAGAGTTGAACAGGCTACAGGTCAGATTAAAATCTCTCCAGGATTAACCTGAAACCATGACTAAAATGACTCAGATGAAGTTTCACCACTGAGAATAAACTCCAGACTCAGTATGTTATTGAAATTAACTCTAGAATGACGTCTGGATCAACCGACCAATCATTAATCAAGCCCGTTATATTCCTGTTGAAAGTAAATCATTTCATAAATCAATGATTACGAATTAGGATTGAAGTGGATAAAGAAAGAAAGGATTAACCACCAACAGAGCAAACAGTTTTATAGAGAATAAACTTCAGATTAAGCCATCAGTGAGACGAGTCAACAAATTTTACTTACAAATTACAGATTAAAATATCAATTAGGTTTTAATTCAATTTTACTCCAAGTTATCTAATGATAAATTAAGACCCACACTAAATAGGAAAAATATATTCAAATCTCAGAATAAAGAATATCAATGCAAGAACAAACTGCAGATTAAAAGTATTTATAAGGAAATAACCTACAGATTAAATAAAGTGCAAAATCAAATGATTTAATGTGAGATTAAACCATGGCTACTATTCGATAAAAAGATAACAAACCCAAAAGAAACAGCACCAAAGAATCATTTGACCCTAGACTACTGTGAATATTAGATTTAACCCCAAATTAAACTTTATTAAGGAGATATTAAACGCCAACTTAAAATTCTTCAAAATGGATCCAGGTATATGCACATTAGTGGAAAATAATCCCTCCAAAACATTTAAAACCTAGGATTAAATGTAATCAACAAACTAAAGGGATTTATGGTAAACTGATGTTGAAAGAAAATCAAGGTTTGATGATCAGATGTTTCTGCAGAATGACTGCTGATGAAAGTGTGTATGTGAACCTGCAGAACGAGTGTGTGTTCATTTATACCCAAATTTCAACAAATTTCTGCAGTGCTGTGATATGAGGGGGGTGGGGCCTCTTTAGAGATCTGTAAAGATCAGATCAGACTTCATAGACCTGATTCTGTGTTTGGAGGTACGTAAAAGAGGCTCCTCTTTCCTGCTGTCACCATGGTAACATTAGAACTTAGTTGAATTCAGTTCTTAGTTTTATCAAGTCTTCAAAAACAATAAAACATTAAAAGAAAGTGTTATTCATTTGAAATAGTTTGCAATTACTGGGGTTTACTTTGGTTCAGATTATGCAAATGAAGACAAAGGATCTACTGTCTATCTGTCTAATTGGCAATGTACAAAATAAAAATCCCAAAACATGCTTCAAATGTTAATTGGTAAATTAATTGCTTAATTGGTTCAGTGGATCCCTTTGTGAACAACATGAAAACATCCTGAATGAATTTAAGGATCAGAGCAAACTCGTCAATTCAGACTAGCTTTCTTGTGTCCAAGCAGGTATAAAAAGTGCAGTTCAGCAACTCTTTTATAACCTTAAATAGCCCCCCATCCAAGTGAAGGATCACATCAGCACGCTAACCCCTAAACAGCAGCTTTACTTCTGCAGCAGCTGTTTGCAAAGTCCAACTCCAATCATCGATTGTAAAAGTGTTCCCAGTGGTCCTTTAATTATGAGTATGCTGTTTTAAGGCAAACATCTAAAACATTTAGTTTTCTAGGACATAGTTTGTGCAAAGTGGCAGGAGTTCATTGCAAATTTCCTGAGTTGTAGGCGGGACTTTAGGCACAGAAGTAAGCCTTTACTGATATCCCATTATTCCTTTGTTACTCTCTCTCCCACTATTTACTGCCCCTCACAACTCCAACCTAACATTAGCAGTGCAACAAAAATGGCAAGCAATATCAGAGCTATCCAGCTGACAATTCTGATCCCGATTCCAGTTCAGACCAGGAAAACAAAGACGTTCATGGATCTGTTTGTCTGCGAGTGAATGGAATGGAGCAGGGTTTAGCTGTGACACAAATGAGAGCTTTTCAAACAACATTTTCGATTTAAATAGTTAAATATTCCATTTTATTCCTTTTAAAAACACACCAAAAACATGATTTCCATTGGAGTGGGGCTTAAAGCAGAAGGTCCAGACTCAGTGACTTAAACAGAACTTCAGCAGCACTGGAGAAACACTAAACCTGATTCACAACATTAAAATTGATGATTAGCAGTAAAACATAAAACTTTAAAAATGATAAAAACACTCAAACTTTAAGGAGAACTAAATCCCAGCAGTGACCTTTGTCTGCACAGTTATCAATGTTTTCTGTCAATTATTTTGAAATAAAAACAAAATAAAAAAGCATCAATAATTTACAGAACATGTAATTCCGTTTCTGAAGTTATTGCAGAAAGTCAGACGTGTTAAAGAGTTGTTCTTGAAACATTTTTCTCTCAGAAAACACCTGTGTTCTGAGGTTCAAACATCAAGAAGGCGAGTTGGCACCACCTTCAATAGAGCAATGACATCACGGCCTTCCTTGTTGCCATGTCAACTCCTTCAATATGAACAAACTTGTTCTGCTTTTTCTTTGTCTTTATGGATTGTGAGTTCCTGCATTATTAATTGAAATTATTGATCAGATTAGTCCGTCAGGAAAGACACACTCCAATATAAGATGGGGAGGGGAAAACAGGTGGGGGCAACCATTTGGCCTGCACTCTTTGAACCCTTTTAATAACATTAAATACAAATGAAATATTTATTGACAATTATTTGGAAAAGAAAACTTTGTTTATTCACATTGAACAGAAATAAATGTAAAAACAAATTACTGTGCATTTCTGATTTGAAGACCACGTTGTTGCCACAGGTTTAGAACAGCTTGGAACGTCAGCCAATCAGAAAAAAGAAAACGATACTCGGTTCTCAAAAAGTGCCAAGGGTTGCAGTAGAAATTTGAACACGTTTGGACCACAGGCCAGACTTTGGACATGCCTGAACAACATCATAAATGAGACAAAGGAGTTTCTGTGTGTTTGTGTGGACCTATCATTGAGTTCATGCTGTGTCAGAAGAAGCTGGGGTTCCCCTGCAAACATCTGAGTTTCAGGAGGACTCTGTGCATGAGCATGTGTGTGCACATGCAGCACAACGTGTCAGGATCATGCTCAGATTATTTTCAGACATGAAACATGAACTGTTGCTGCTGTGGATGAGGAGTCCCCTTCTAAATGCAAACAGAAACACCTGAGAGAAACCCTGAGGTCAGTCAGTCAGTCCAGTTCTGCCTCAGAACCTCTCAGGGCCCAGTTTTCTTCAGTCTTGTTGTTCTTTGTTGTCATAGTTGTGTGTGGTGTTTTAATATTTCTGTCATCTGAAAAGAGTTTAAGATGCCCCAGCAGGAACATCTGGGGATGATTGTCCTGGTTCTTCTGGAAGCTTCTTTGTGAGTTCCTCCATCATCAGAGCTCAGCCTTCTTAGATTTAACCTTTTATTCATTAACAAACAATATTATTAAAAAAAAAAACACAACATTAACAGAAGTGACTCCATACACTAAATAAGCTTGGATAGCTACATCTCATCTTCTTTGTGCTGTCATGGCAACCATTTTGGGGGTGGAGTCATAGAGTTTGTGAAAAGCTTTATGGATGTGTGATGGTCTGAAGCTTGAAAAGCAATGATGTTTTTTAAAGAGTCTAAGTTTCTGAGAGGGCTGGAAGATGCTGGAGTGTTTATCTCACAGCGAAGGCCCAGGTTCAAATCTCAACTTGATTCTTTCTGTGTGGAGTTTGCATGTTCTCCTTGTGCATGTGTGGGTTTTCAGCAATTTTCTCCAAAAAATGATTCTTAGGTTCATTGATTGAGACTGAATTGTCTCTAGGTGTGCATGTGATTGTGCAGTCTTGCATCAGACTGGCAACCTGTTCAGGGTGAACCCCACCTTCACCAAAAAGTAGCTGGGATAGGCTCCAGCAACCCTGTGACCCCAAAAGGGATTCAACTGGTTCTGAGAATTTTCAGTAAGAAAAAGAGGAAAAGCTGAAATGAAGCAGCAGTTATGATCTGTGGGATGAATTCCAAAGAACAGTCTGTGATTGCAGCTGCTGGTTCACATCCCATCTTAAAGTCACTCAGTTCTCATATACAGTACAGTCAATGATCAGTCTCTGATTTAAGTGGGTTTCCATGGTGAGAGGGTTTTATATCAGTAAACATTGTGTCTTGCACAAAAAGTTAATTAATCTGAGGAGATCGTCCAGCTAAAGTTTTATTTTGACCCTAAAAGATGATTGTCATTTTTCTGTTTGATGCTCTGTTATGATCAGTGTATTGGCAGCAAACAACAGCAGCATGTGTGACAGGCTCGGCTTGTGCTGACTTAAACCAGCGGTGATCATTGTTACCTGAATGGACCGTCATCTCACCTTCATCCCTGGGTGAAGATGGTGTGTGAACATGAGAAGGAATTTCTCACCTCAGGTGTTTGCTGTCAACTGACTTCTGATGATCATAAAGAACATCCAGGAACACAAGTTCATCATCTGCAAACATGGAGAATTTTCCTTCTCTCACTCATCTTTCTGTCTCATCAAGCTTGTGGTTTCCTGCTGGGTGACTTCATCAGTGGCCTTTTTCATCGCTTTTAAACACTGTAACCTGCTTGCTCTTCTTCATCCCTTCATGATACTTAACTTGTTTTCCCCTCAGATGGTTTATCTCACAAACATGCATTCATGGTTCTGTCTGAGTTTGTCTCTGCTCTTCATTTCCTGTTTCTGTCCAGACTCCTGACTTCCTTCTAATGCTTTCCTTTGTTTTTGCTGACTTGGAACTTCTGCCTCGAGATGGTCAGGACTTTCCCTGCCAACACAGTCCCACCCTTGTCAGGTGTGTTTGATGGTTCACCTCGGTGTCTCATGTCAACTCTGAGCTGAACATGTTAAGTCAGGCGCCTCGCATTCTTCACATTACAGGAGCTGCCTTCTGAAGCTGCAGCTCCACACAAGTGCAGTCTGGGAAATGGTCCGACTGTGCTCAGCATTATTAAAGTTTGGTCTCACATCTATGCAGAGGAGGTTTGTACATTACCTGAAGCTGCAGACGTCTGTTCTCCTAAATCCTGATGGTTTGCTCTGGTGATGCAAAGAAGTCTGTGGGAGGAGAAAAGTTGGCAGAAATCTGAATCTTTAGTGGTTTGTCGGTGCGGCCATTAGACTTGTTTTAATTCCTTTTTGTGTTTGTTTGGTTAGTTCAAGTCTGTCAAACCTTTTCCTGCTTTTCTTCAATGAATCATGCTTTTATCTGGGGAAAGCCGCTCCCGTCTCAATGTCTTCATCAGTCTGAGGAGATGAAACTGTAATGTTCAGAACATGGCATGCATTCTCAACCTCTGCACCTCTGTGCACATCTATCACGATGTGCACATCTATTCCTTTGTGCATGTGTGTCTACCTGCACACATTTGAATCTAGAAGAACTGAGTTCTGACCAGAGGGTTTGACTATACTTCCACTCATAGACCGATATATTAATGGACATAACATGATGTGACGTCACCCACAGGAAATGCCTTACCTCCGGCGCTGGAAAAATGAAGCGAGAGCCTTCTCTGTTACTTCCTGATCGTCTATCGCCATATTGGCACCGGTCTGCGTTGATTGGTCTGAGTCACTGTGAGTCATAGCTGAGTCATTGAATCTATGGAAAGTACTGTCCAGTCAGGAGAGAGCTTATTGTGACTTCCCACTTCTGTTCATGCTTCTACCACGTAACACAACAATGGATGCAAACAGCTTTCCTTTTAATAACGCAGGCTTGGGAAAATTGTGTAAGTCTTTGAGGGCCATTCGAACATTTGATTCTTTGAACAGTAATATTGCATTTTCTTCCATTTATTCTTATTTTGTCTATCTGAAACATGTAATGCCACAAGTACTTGTGAAAACATGTATAAACCAGTTAGAATCAAGTATTTAAATATAGAAACCAGTGAATGTAAACACTGACATTTCAAACGCATGTCTGCGCTTACTTTCAACTTCTTTTGTTTACAGTGTGTGTTTTTTTTCTACTGAATCTTTGTGTTTTTCCACTCCTCGTTGTTATGGTTTGCTTTCTTTTTCCTTTCCTTGTGGTTGTTTTGTGCTGATCGTTGTTTCTACAGAGCAGTGTGTGGCAGGGGGCGTGGCTATCTCTCATCCTGGGTTGCCTCCCTGCACACCTGCTCCTCAGCATCATTTCTCGCTCTAATTAAGCATGTTCTTGGCTGCTTCTCCCTGCTGGATTATTCCTTGTTATTTTGGTTTGAATAAACGGTTTCTTCTACCCCCCTGACTGGGATCTGCTTCCGTACCCTGTTGTTCTGTTGTTCTTATTTAATGTTGTCAAAAGAAAAAAGCGGCTTATCAAATCGTGGCTGATGGGCAGGAGGGCTGAGAGTGTGATGCTAATGCTGCGGCTTTCTCAAGCAGATGTCCTGCAGGTTTTCTTTTTACACAAACCAGTAAGAATCTTTAGCTACAAATAAAACAGTGAAACCAGGAAAACTGACTTAAAAAGAGTTAAAATTGCATACATTTAGTCCACACATTTAGGCACTACATCTAAATCTGCATTTAAAATGGCTGCAGTATGCGCCTTTTGCGTTGGTAAATTCCACTGACTATGAAAACTTTGGTACAAGCAATGATTGGTACGTCATTGAATTGTAAAATAAGCTGGAAAAGGGTCAAAACACAGGTAGGTAACAAGGAACAAACGGGTTAGATTGAACTACAACAGAGTGAACAAGACTGCGCAAAGAGGTAGACACAGAGCAGAGCTTATAACTGATGGTGGTGATGTCAGAATGAGGATCAGCTGAGAAGACGGGAACAGAATGCGTGCATACAGGGAGATGTAGTGAGGAAGCAGACTGCGATCAGAACTCAGGTGATGGCTCCCTCTGGTGTTCGGAGGTGGATGTGACTGAGTGAGACCTGACAGACGACATTGAAATCTGCTGCCATTGGCTACCCAAAATTTGTCAAACCCCTCGGACATTAGACGTCAGACCCACACGATTTTGCTGAGGCATCTGATTGGTCAGTTTATAACACGAATAACTTGCAATTAAGAAAAAATATATTAAAAAAAAAATAAGATTATAAAGATCATGTTAAGAAGAAGGTATCAGAG
Source organism: Oryzias woworae (assembly GCA_016861445.1). NCBI lineage: Eukaryota > Metazoa > Chordata > Actinopteri > Beloniformes > Adrianichthyidae > Oryzias > Oryzias woworae. Next base: position 751,986 of record BOLG01001191.1, read on the forward strand.
CAAGATTAGTTATTCTGACAAATAAAATGACTGAATACTAACTGTCTATTTCTCAATAGAAGTCTTTGGCATTTTGGCCTTCTTGAAACCAGTGAATACTTCCTATTTTTGGGACTCAAAAGGGGAGAGGTTTCTATGTCCATTGTTTTTACAGTCAATGCTTCCACTCCTGGATAGTCCTGTGGACTAGTTTAATTAAATATCAGCCCATCTTTTGGTTTGTCTACTTTATCACATGATGCTCTGTAGAGTTGAACAAATACTGACGAAGATGCAGAGGCTTTCAGATTCATTTCCAGGAAGGTAGATTTATTAAATAAAACCACAAGCCAGGGCATAGACAGGACGAAATCAAAAGCCAGGTAGGAGTCAGAAACGAGGAGCAAGTCAGGGCGTCGAGGAAAACAGGCAAGGGTCCGTAACAAGAAGGCTAGACACAGGAGAATGCTTGGAATAGTATGCTGAGCAAAACGATACTTCACACAGAACTAAGTCCAGACGGGGTATATATAGTGCCTTGCGAAAGTATTCGGCCCCCTTGAACTTTTCAACCTTTTGCCACATTTCAGGCTTCAAACATAAAGATATAAAACTGTAATTTTTTGAAGAATCAACTACAAGTGGGACACAATCATGAAGTGGAATGAAATTTATTGGATATTTTAAACTTCTTTCACAAACAAAAAACAGAAAAAGTGGGCGTGCAAAATGCTTCAGCCCCTTTAAGTTAACATTTTGTAACGCCACCTTTTGCTGCGATTCCAGCTGTAAGTCGCTTGGGGTTTGTCTCTATCAGTTTTGCACATCGAGAGACTGAAATTTGTGCCCGTTCCTCCTTGCAGAACAGCTGGGTCTCAGTGAGGTTGGATGAAGAGGGCTTGTGAACAGCAGTTTTTAGCTCTTTCCACTGATTCTGGATTGGATTCAGGTCTGGACTTTGACTTGGCCGTTCTAACACCTGGATATATTTATTTTTGAACCATTCCACTGTAGATTTTGCTTTATGTTTTGGATTGTTGTCTTGTTGGAAGACAAATCTCCGTCCCAGTCTCAGGTCTTCAAACTTTAAATGATTCTTTTTATGGATGACTTAAGAAATGGCTTTCTTCTTGCCACTTTTTCTTAAAGGTCTGATTTGTGCAGTACATGACTGATTGTTGTCCTATGGACAGACTCTCCCACCTCAGCTGTAGATCTCTGCAGTTCATCCAGAGTGATCATGGGCCTCTTAGCTGCATCTCTGATCAGTCTTCTCCTTGTTTGAGCTGAAAGTTTAGATGAACGGCCCCGGTCTTTGTAGATTTGAAGTGGTCTGATACTTCTTCCATTTCAATATTATCGCTTGCACAGTGCTCCTTGGGATGTTTAAAGCTTCAAAGGAAATCTTTTTGTATCCAAATCCAGCTTTAAACTTCTCCACAACAGTATCTGGGACCTGCCTGATGTGTTCCTTGTTCTTCATGATGCTCTCTGTGCTTTAAACAAACCTCTGAAACTATCACAGAGCAGGTGCATTAATATGGAGACTTGATTACACACAAGTGGGTTCTATTTATCATCATTAGTCATTTAGGTCAACATTGGATCATTCAGGTGCACGGTGGCGCAGTGATTAGCGCTATTGCCTCACAGCAAGAAGGTTCCCGGGTCAAGTCGTGGCTGGGGGACTTGAAACAGTGTCACCAATGGGGGACCTTTCTGTGTGGAGTTTGCATGTTCTCCCCGTGCATGTGTGGGTTTTCGCCGTGGACTCCGGCTTCCTCCCACCGTCCAAAAACATGCTTTATAGGTTAATTGGTCACTCTAAATTGTCCATAGGTGTGGATGTGAGTGTGTGTGTGACTATGGCCCCTGCGAAAGAGTGGCGACCAGTCCAGGGGTGTCCCCTGCCTTCGCCCATGAGAAGCCGGGTTAGGCTCTGGCAGCCCTGTGACCCCAAAAGGGATAAAGCGGTTCAGAAAATGAATGACTGAATTGGACCATTCAGAGATCCTCACTGAACATCTGGAGAGAGTTTGCTGCACTGAAAGTAAAGGGGCTGAATCATTTTGCACGCCCTTTTCTTCAGTTTTATATTTGTGAAAAAAGTTAGAAATATTTAATACATTTTTTTCCTGATTGCGTCCCACTTGTTGTTGATGTTGTAGAAATTAAAGTTTTATATCTTCATTTTTGAATCCTGAAATGTTGAAAAGTTCAATCTTCAAGGGTCAATCTTCAAGAGAGGGCTTCTTCTAGCAGATATTAATGTAATATTGGACGTTTGAATCAGAAAGTTAAACTGCTCCCTCCTGAACCTGCCTCCAGTGGACTTTTGAGGAACTGCAAACATTTGGTTGGATTGGTTTCAGATGTAGGAAAGTAGGTTATTTTTCAACACACAGAACATGCATCCTTTGGGTCTCTCTCTGTTAAAAGTTGAGCTGTTTTCATCTAAAGTGAATCACACAGGTGTTCCGGTGAGCTTTCACACCTATCAATAGAAGAGGAGTACAGCAAGCCACCCTGGTAAAGATTAAACCAGGACCAAACGTGTGAGCGGGACTGCGTTCTTGTAGTCATCACAAAACTGAGGACAGAGCATTTCTCACAGAAATGAAAGTAAACTCACTCCTAAAACGCTAGTTAGACATACAGAGATAAATGTCTGTTTCTGCTCAGTTTGAATCTGGATTGTCTATTTTTTCAGTAAAGGTGAGATACTGTTTGATGTGAAAAGTTGTTTATTTGAGCTTCTTGAACTTGGCTTTAGGTTCTGCTCTGAGGTCAGCAGGCCGTGTTCATGCAGCCTCATTCGTCTCCTCTACAGCTTTTCCTAGCTGGAGTTTTTCTCTTCTCTTCTCCTTCACCCCAGTGAGCGACAAACATGCAGATTCCTGTGTGCAACAGTCAGGCAAATGGGGGGTGGGGGTGTGCAGATTCCTGTGTGTTTGTGTGCTGAGGCACACACAGACAGAGAAAAAGAGAGGGAGAGCTCCAAGTTGCCTTAAAAGTTAGGAATGCTGAGGCTTTTAGTTGTTCTGACAAAGGAAGAGGAGGAGGAGGAGGAGGAGGGACAGAGGAGAGCAGAAGCACAACAAAGATGAGTGGAGAGGGAGGGCAGGAAAAATGGAGGAAAGTCGTCGTCTCAAAAGCAACAGCAGAAGTGGAAAAGCCACATTGGTTCTGTGATTGTCTGATTCCAACCAGAGTCCAGGTTTAAAAAAGAGCATGCTAATCTGGATCAAAGCTCTAAATGTTTTCCATTATTTCACTTTGTCTGATTGTCCACCACACACTTCTATATGAAAGGATGGACAGATTTTTATCTGGAAATGCAATTTTTCTGACTCAGAATATTTATGGTATTAAAAATAGTCTAAAACTCTCAACCAGAAGCAAATCTCACTGGTTTTTATTTTAACATTTTTAGTGAACTTTACTTGACAGCACATGATCACTCGTGATTTTTCCTGCATATAGTATATTTTATACCACTATTTACCAGTAATCGTCCATGGTCACACATTCACACCTAATGCACAATTTAGAGTCATAATTCCACCAGTGAAGCGTGTTTTTGGACATGAATGAGGAGAACATGCTAACTCCACACAGAAAGATCCCAGTCTGGGTTTGAACCAGGGCCTGTAAGGCAACTGTGCTGACCATCGTGCAGCCCGGCTAATAGTTCAAGACAAATTAGAAACTTCAGAAAATAATCAAAGATCAAAACACAGCTGAGTGTTTCATGAGCTCAGTGGATCTGCGGGTCAGAAGGTTAAAGACTCGCTTTGAAAGCGTCCAGAGGAGCTTTTTCTTTGTTGCTAGAAACTTTTGCTGTTGTAGCTTTATGAAGCTTTTCAATCAACACCATTTCTGCGCTGCTCAGTAGAAACTGTTTCTGTTTGATCAACTTCTTTTTGCTGCAAACTCTCTTTGAACACATGAGGGCAAACTGAAGGCGAGAGACGGGAAGCTTTTGGATTTCAGAAAGATTCGGGTTTAAGTTGCAGTCATGCTTTGCCTTTGTTGCTCATGTTCTCTCAGCTCTGGGGTCACATGCCTCTGCTGTCTGATGAGCGACAGGGCAGGGATCCGAACCGCAGCCAGCTCGTTACGTAAAGCTGCTGCAGCCGGAGCTGGACGCCCTCACTTCCTGCAGGATTTCATCAGAAAAGGAGACAGATTTTTTCCAGAAGTTTGTCTTCTGCTGCGGGTGTGAGGAACAGTCTCAGGGTTTCATCATGTTTAGAGCCTTGGTTCTTCTTCAAAGCTGCACGCTGAACCTCAGGTTTTAGGTCAGGTTTCTGGGCTCAGAGGCCCTTTCGTCACTTTTGGTGTTGGCAGGAAGCCTTGTTTCATAAACAGCAGATCTGTCTTTGTGTTGTTTGGTCCTGGTGGGACGTGTCAGGAAGTTGTGCATCATATCATGTTAGCATCATTTGACAGATTGACTTGTTTCACAAGCCACAAAAATTCTAATTAGGTTGTTTCTGGAAGAACAAATTTGAACGCAAGCGCCAGGAGAAAGACTCCTCCATGTCTAAACAAGGTGGAAGCACAACACAGGTTTGCCAAACTACATCAGAACAAACATCTACGACAAAGTTCTTTAAACACACAAGACCAAAGAGGAGCAAGAAGGGAACTAGCACGGTGGTGGAGGGATGACAATGTTGGCTAGAGTTTGAACCTGCATTTTCTTTGCAGATATAAAGTGGAACTTGGACCTCTTCTTGTGAAGTGTCTGTGGACGTCAACACATCAATGAGCCGAGTTAAAATAGGAACTTTTTTAGGGATTTGACCAAAGAGCTGCTGTGCTGCACAACTGTCCACTGCAGACTATAGAGGCAGATGTACAGAAAACTCCAGCTGTGGTAGAGCGGTCTGCCAGCACCGCTCATCATGATGTCCTTGGTATTGACTGTATAAGAAAACTGGACTGAGTGACCATACCCCCCCACCCCAATCAGACACCAATCAGATGTCTCAGTAAAAGTAGGTGGTGTTATGTCGAACTTTTGAAGTGTTTGATTGACAGATTCTCCCGAGCCCACCTTCAGTAGAAGGGGTGTGGTCTTCTATGATGCTCACTCCTGATTGGATTGGAGTAGTTGCCATAGAAATGTCGACTCAGACCAATCACTGATTTTATTTTTTATTTTCTTTTACTTTGTCCTGTCCATCAGCTGAGCAAACAGATCAGAGCTGAAGGCCTCTTGTGTTGGACAGATTTTACTATTACAATAGGGGTTATGAATCTTCAGACTCACAAGGTGTATCCCGGAAAAATGGTGGCGGAATTGACTTCATTAGGTTGAACAGTATGTAAGCCATTTTCCATTATAAAAGACCAGATGTCAATTACCTAACTGATCAGTAGTGAAGTGGGGTTCTCTGATGTTCTAATGCCCTGTGTTGCCATTGGTTCACATAGGCTGGGGTAGTGGGGTGATAACATTTACCCTCATGTGTCTCACCTTAAATGCTGAGACTGAAGTTGGTTTAAGTTCTAGTCTTGTTAAGTGTCTTGTAAGATCATCATGGAGTTTGTTTGATCCTCCAGTTGTTGTAAACAAGTGTTTACAAGATGTAATCTGTATGTTTGCTGTCATCCAGATTCTCCAAAAACTTTAATCAGACATGTTGTTCTTTAGTTTCCTGCAGAGTGAGTGCATTTTTCCAAACATTACTTAAGGCCTAGATAAACAGAAACCATAACGTCCATTCGCCTCTCCTCTTCCGTTCTTTGTCCCCCCCATCCTCCAAGCTTGCTCTACCCCCTTTTTTTTTATCCCTTTTCTTATCTGCATTCCTTATTCCTATCTTCATCTTTCTTTCCTTCTGTTTTTGTGTGTCTCCGTTGTCCAGCTGTTGTCTCAAGAGAGTCTTCCTCATCCAAACAGAACCTCAGTTGGAGATGACAGTAAAGCAGAGGGATCCAGTTTCATGTGTATGACGTTTGTGTTGGATCGTTCAGGGAGGTGTGCTCCTGCGTTACGTAAGCCTGAGAGTGGGCAGATGTTTGCGTGTGCTTTTGTGTAAACTGCTGGGATAAATCAGCACAACGTTAGCAAAGCAGCATGAGGTGTGGGTCTCCGCCTGCAGAGTGGGCGGTTTTAGTGGGGCTTCATGAGCTCCTGTTCAAAAGACAAACACATTTGTTTTTTTTCCTGGTAGGAAAATGATCACAACAAATCAGTTATACATTTATTTTCATTAATCAGGAAAGAAGCTTCCAATAAGTCGGACATTCTGGAAGCTTCATCCAACCTTTTGTCACTGCATCTTTGAACCAAACCAGACTCTGACATTTTTCCTCTGGTTAATAAATACTATTGCAGTATAACTGATCTGATCTGACATTAAACAAAAAAAATACTTTCCACAACTTTTGTGAATAATAATGAGTCTTTTTTTCCCTTTTTTAAAAAACTAAATAATTAACATTACTATTAATATTACTGATAACATGCGGTGGTTTGGTTACTAGTTACAATGATTGTTGTGTTTGGTAAAAGTGATAATGGATGAATGGATGGATTGAATGGACAATGGGTGGTTTATGATTGCATCGTTTCATATTCTGTCTTCATTCCATCATTTCTCTCTTCTTAGAGATGTAGCGTACACGTCAGTCACACCTGTGGACCATCATGCTCCTCTTCCTGCTGCTGATCCTTCAAACTTCAGCAGCTGTCGGACAGATTAACCCAGGTGGCCTCATCTGAACCCTTCAGGCAATATGTCAGTGCAGTTAGTGGTCCTATGTGCAGAGTAAGTTAAAAGGGAGTTCTACTTCTGTCTCAGGACACTGCCGCTTCCCTTTGGGCTTGGAGGACAGACGGGTCAAAGATGAAGACATCACAGCATCCAGTAAATGGTACGAGACCACAGGCCCGCAATTTGCCAGGTGGGTATTACTTTAAATCTGTACCATGTCACTAAGTAGTGAGTCCAGATCCAGTGTTTTTTTGTTTTTAAATATTGTGAATGACAGTTTTCTGACTTGAAGGATCAGCTTCTCAATCTCCTATGGGACCAATGGTTCCTCACACGGAAGCTGCTATTTAGATTAATGGAAAACCCAAATGGCAAAGAGGAATAGGAGGATAAAGTTCCATCTATCATGGTATTCCCAAGAGATCATTGACTCATGAGCTTGATCAGCTACTTCTGCATCAAGTGCTGCAGGATAGAACAGCAGCAGGCTTTGTGTTTGTTTGAGTCTAAAAAAGTGACAAATGTCTCAACACACTGATCCTTTAATGCTGATTCTGAAGTCTGTGTCTTTAAGATGTGCAAATGTCGGACTCAACCGGTAAGTTTCTGCTTCTGGTGTGCCGATCAACCTCTGAAGATGTTCTGTTTTCTTTTCACAGGCTAAATCGCGAAGACGGAGACGGAGCCTGGTGCCCTGAAGGACAGCTGGAGCATTCAGACAGTCAGTACCTGCAGGTCTGTTTCTCTTTAAAGATAAACATTGCAGATGCAGCATATCCTTCACTATTTTAGCAGATATCTGAATACAATAGTTGGTGAGAATGATTCTGTGTTTTAAAATATAAAAGAAATCTGATGTCAATGTTCCCTTATAACAACTGCGCACAGGTTGACCTGCATCAGGAGTTCACCTCAGAGCTCATTTTTCTTTAAGATAAATGTGAGGATGATGGAGCAAGAGGAAGAGCAGAGCATGAACTTCTGTCCGTTTTTTTTTTTTTTTTACCTCAGGTGGACCTGAGCGGGCTCACTTTCCTGACCCTGGTTGGGACTCAGGGCCGATATGCCAGAGGCTTGGGGAAGGAGTTTGCCCGAGCGTACCGCCTTAATTACAGCAGAGACGGGCTGACGTGGAAGTCATGGAAAAACCGTCAGGGAAACATGGTGAGTGACCCAAACATAAGAGAATAAGTGTGCAAGCAGGAAGAAGGTCCAGGAAGGGCAGCATGAGCCATGAAGCCAAGAAGGAGAATAGTTTCCTCTCATTTTTCCATCAGAGTTTATCATTATTTAGAATTCTATTACAGGAAATGACACAAACCCAAAAGCTTCCTGTTGGCCTTAAAGACCCACACAAATGAAAATGGTGTTTTTAACATGTTTTTGCAGCATTTTTCTCATGGTGGAGGGCATATAAAAATAATTTTAGATTAAACTGCTTTTCAGGAGCAGGTGAAAAGCTGTGGTTTGAAAAAACACAGGTTTGTGACTGCCACGGGCGGTCCAAAGTCTCCCTTCTCTGCTCCAGTTCTGAACCATCCACTTGCAGACAAATAGATCCATTAATGTTTTTCTTATCTGAGCTGCTATCTGGCTCAAAAGTGTACAGCTGCATACCGTATAACGTTCAATAGTAGCCGGAGCCTTTATTTAAAAAAAAAGTCAGCCGACCCGACGTTTATTAGAGACCGGCGTTTATTCCATCACAGACAGAATGGTTAAGGGGTTCATTTTGCGTAAAATTCAGTCACAAAATACAGAAAACAACAGATGAACATTTCAGGATTTATAGAAATGATGAGAACATTTTATTCTGTTCTGATTAGCACTGGCTGTGAACATCAATCTCTGTATCAAAAATCAGTTTCACTTTCATGCCAATCATTTTTCTGGAGACACGAGCACCTTTTCCTTTGCTCAGTAATCCATGTTCAAACCAGTTCTTCTAATTTGTTGCTGCTTTCTCTGCTCACCAGAAAACTAGGCTTTCTCCTTTTTTTTCTGCAGCCTCTCTGCTGTTTAAGATTCAACCCAGATTTGCTTCATGGAGCTAGCAGCTAATGTTTTTAGCCATTAGCTACGCAGAGATAGCTGCTAATGTTTTTAGCCGTTAGCTACGCGGAGCTAGCTGCTAATGTTTTTAGCCGTTAGCTACGCGGAGCTAGCAGCTAATGTTTTTAGCCGTTAGCTACGCAGAGCTAGCAGCTAATGTTTTTAGCCGTTAGCTACACGGAGCTAGCAGCTAATGTTTTAGCCATTAGCTACATGGAGTTAGCAGCTAATGTTTTTAGCATGTTAGCTACATGGAGCTAGCAGCCAATGTTTTTAGCCATTAGCTACGCGGAGCTAGCAGCTAATGTTTTTAGCCGTTAGCTACACAGAGCTAGCAGCTAATGTTTTAGCCGTTAGCTACATGGAGCTAGCAGCTAATGTTTTTAGCATGTTAGCTACATGGAGCTAGCAGCAAATGTTTTCAGCCTTTACCTACATGGAGCTAGCAGCTAATGTTTTAGCCGTTAGCTACATGGAGCTAGCAGCTAATGTTTTTAGCATGTTAGCTACATGGAGCTAGCAGCTAATGTTTTCAGCCTTTACCTACATGGAGCTAGCAGCTAATGTTTTCAGCCTTTACCTACATGGAGCTAGCAGCTAATGTTTTTAGCATGTTAGCTACATGAAGCTAGCAGCTAATGTTTTTAGCCTTTTAGCTACACTGAGTAATGTCTGTGTTTATGTCATTTACTGTGCATGTAAGACATGGAGGATGTCAAGAGATCAGGTTGATTTATTTTGTAAAGCTCTACAAAAACATCAGTGATCAAGCCTTAATGTTTGTGTTCATGAAAACATTTAGAATCTCCTAGAAGCTACAGAGAGCTTCTCTCCACTGTGTCTGAACGGCTGCTTCCCGGTGTTTCCCCTTTTTCTTTTACGGAGTTTGATAGCTTCTGTCCTGCATTAACCCCGAAGAATAAAATGAGGGTACCTTTTTTGAGGCGTGGATGAAACTAAAGTTCAGGAGGCCCGAGCAGACTGCCTTACCATCCCGCTCTGGCTCTCTGTCTGGCTGCCAGCTTCTCCCCGGTAGCCGCATAGCGAGCTCCAGCTCTAAGTGTACCTCCTTAGTCCAACAGCAGCAGACTGGACGGCTCCAGAAATCTCGCTGCCATGAAAGGGATCCAGTGGGATAAGAAAATGAATGAAGTTCAGGAGAATCCAGAGATCGATCCACTATAAACACCAGGAAATGGGTTTGCTCATTTTCTTTCTACAGCCGTCTTTGCTCCTTCATCCATCTGCTTGCAACGTTCTCTGATATGTTTAGGATTCATCACAAAATGTGGTTTAGATTCCTCACCAAAATGGCCTTCGGAATATTCCAAAAGTTTAAACAAAATGGAATGATCCAAAATGTTATGATCCATGCTGCACTGGCTGAATGCTACAGACACCCAGCCCCCACCCTCAGTACGCAGCACAGAAGGTGGGGGTGGGCAGGGTGAATAGGGAGGGGGTGGGGGCTCTTAAAGGAACCCGGCCACTATTAGGGACTGGCGCCTAATACAACTAAAATCTATTAGACCCGACCAGCGTCTATTATAGACTGGCCATTATTGGAAGATATATAGTATATTTTTTCTTTGTCATTGCACACGCACACACACACACATCCCTAGGTCGCAGTAAAATCCTCATGGGCTGACCGGTCCGCAGCCACAAAAAGGTTGGGGAACACTGCTATAAGCTAGTGAGAGAGAGTGTAAACAAAGCTAACTTCCTCCAACAGTCCTACCCACAATCCAGATGGGCATTTCTGATGAACTCCTGCTACCCTGCAGAAAATATGTCTTAAAAACAACACAGGCTTTTTGATTTGGACTAAAAACGGAATAATCATAATCCGAGGACCACTGGGAATGATTTTACAATAGCTGGAGTAGGACTCAAAAGAGCTAAAGTTAATGTTTTTTTTCATTTATAGATTTATGTTGTGACTGTCATTCATGCCATTTTAAAATATAAAACTAGCTGTGATATTTTGATATTTTTCTTTTTTGTGGATGGTGTGGGCCATCTCTCCTCTCATACTCTCATGAGTATCTCTCATATGTGGCATCATGTTTTCATGCAGGTGATAGAGGGAAACAAAAACACCTACGCCATCGTCTACAAAGAGCTTCACCCCTCCATCATCGCTCGCTATGTGCGCCTCATGCCAGTCACAGAGCTGTCCTCCACCGTCTGCATGAGGGTTGAGCTGTATGGCTGCCCCTGGCACGGTAATACTCACAGCACACTGCTGACACCAGCACCGCACCTTCTCTTCATCACTTCAACAAACCTCCCATAGTGAAATAGTGAAATGTAATGCTTTTGCAGATGGACTGATTTCGTACAGTGCCCCTGAAGGTCAGCTTATGGTGCCCCCCGGTTATCCCCCCGCCAGCCTGAATGACTCTATTTATGATGGAATACATGAAAGAAGGCCAGTCCCTGTCCTGGTTCATTTGTAACTACAGCTTCCATGCTCTCGTGCATGAGACTCATGCACGTTTCATCCAACAGGAAGCTGTTTGGGGGGCTTGGTCAGCTGACAGACGGCGTGGTTGGCCAGGACGACTTCCTGTTGACTCACGAGAAGCAGGTTTGGTCTGGGTACGACTACCTGGGCTGGAGGAACGGCTCACTGGGAACTCAGGGATACGTGGAGATGGAGTTTGTGTTTGACAGGAAGAGGAACTTCACCTCCATGAAGGTTTTTTTTCCTGCTTCATTTCATTTAAGGCTATTTTGAAAATGCTGCACAGCTCAGTGCAAAGTGTTAAATCAACTCTAGAAAAAAAGACAAAGAAAAATAATTTCATGAAAAAAATAAAACCAATAAGTGCCTTTCACAGCACCACTATGCTACTATATGATAAAGTATTTTTAAAGGAAGGTTTTTGCTTTAATAGAAATAATGTCAAACGTGTTTGGTATTCATGTCAAATTTGAAATACAGTGTTTCATCGCTATGTAGTTCACTTTTTGGGGTCTCTATTTTACACATATTTTAGTGCAATTGTGCTTGCTTTTGTTTTTATAGTGCAGAATGTTCTGTGTCCTGATTGGTTTGTTGACCTGTCAATCAATCTCCTCTGTGCCAGCAAAATCAGCAAATACTGCTTTTTGCTATTCTTCCACAAAAACTGTGTTTTTAGTGAGTCATGTTATTTAAATTATCGACCACTTGCAATTTGCTGGAAGACAGGAACATTTTCTTCTACTTATTTAATGCTGACAATAGTCAGATATATTTATTAATTAAGAAAGGCTACTCCATTGTTTCTTTTTACGTGTTAATGACAGGGAAACAAAGTGTGATGGTGTTTGGTCCGATTAGCCCCTGTGACCCCTCCTCAGTGAGGTGGGTCCCTTGGCTCTATGCTTTTGTTACATCTCAGCTGGATTACTGTAATTTTCTTTTGTTTTTTGCGTTTGCTAGTCGTTCCTCTCACATCTCCAGTTGGTCCAGAATGCTGCTGCTCAGGTTCTGGTGATCACGTAACTTCTATTCTGGCTACCCTTCACTGGCCTGTAAATTTTAGGGTTCCTTTAAAGATTATATTCTTTGTTTTTAAATCTTCAAACAATTGTGCATCGCCGTACTTCTACGGCTGTAGAACGCTTTGTCGTTGAGCATTCAGCAGGCATCTTCACTGTCCATTTGGAAAAAAAAAACATACTGAAACCTTTACTTATGGCCAAGCGTTTGACACAGCATGAGACTCTGCTCTGCTGGCGTGTGATTTTGTGTCACTGTTTGGCTTTTGCTTTTATCTTATGTTTTTATGACACTAATACTTGTGATTGTTTTAACTTCTAAGTTGTTGTTTTTAAAGTTTTTGAGCTTTAACTATAAGGCACCTTGTTTAACTAAGGTCATTATAAGGCGCCATATAAATGAATAAACCTGAACTATTTTAACTGTTTTAAGGAAACATCAATGCTGAAAGAAGTTTCCAGATTTCACAACAGGACTGCCAAACGCTGATCTTCCCTGATATGAACCCTGATTTTCCAGATACCTCTGTGCTGCTGATTTCAGAGAACTTGTTCCCAGTCAGTCATAATCTGGACCCAACTGCTCATCAGTACTGAGGAGGTCCATCTAAAAAAACATAGGGTTGGTAAAACCATAGAGATCAGCGTAGACAGCTCAGTTTTGGGGCAACTTTGCTAATGCTTTGGTCATAAATAAACTGCCACTTTGTGATGGGGAGGGATCATCAGAATCTTCAAGATTTCATGCTCCTTCCTGATTTTTTGAAAATCGTTTTGCATGATCATGAATGTAGACGGCAGCAGTCAGGTGGCTGTCAGTCAGGCAGGAAGATTGCCTTTACAAAATCGTGCGACAGCTGGGCGGCTAGAGGGCGGTCGGATCACCGGCCGGCAACAGCTCTGGTTGGACGATGTGTAAATGTCTTCGGACGGCAACCGTCCATATCAAGTGCCACCAGCTGCCTGGTATCCTGGGGGGTTATATAAAAAGCCATTCTGCACCACTGGTCATTGTCATCTCAGATTTTGAGCACACATTATAATCTGGTCAATTTATAAATGTACATTTTTAGACAACATGCCTCCAAAGAAAACACAATGTTCTGTCTTCTTTGTATTCTTCTCATCATCAACAGCAATTCGTCAATAGCAGGTCTGAGTCGCTGTGGTGCTATCAACACCCTGACGAGCTTTGGGCATCATCAGTGCCGTCTCCTCATTTAGACCCATGCTGGCTGGGATCACCAGATTGACATCTGGTCATGTCAACAGCCCTCACCAAGTGTCTGCGCTGCTACTGTATGATTTCTAACTGGACAGGGGGGTGGCTGGAAGGTCGCAGTCTGACATCAGTCGATCATCAGATGAATTTTGGGTCCTTGGAGACCGTCCAATCAGTCAATTATCCTGCTACTGCCTTCCTGCCCCCTGCCTGTCACCGGACGGTCACCGCACAAATTACAAATGCGCCTGAGCAGTCACTGATCGATGTCAAAAAATCATCTGGTTGCTGAAAATGTGTATCTTTTTCTCAAAACCTCCGTGGTCACAGCCGCCTCTCAATTACAAATGTCGCCACATGGCCACCTGCCGAATTTTCTGAAGAACTTGCATCTAGGTCGCCGCGCTGTGGCCTTTTGGGATATTTGACAGTAGTCTAAGTGAGACGGTGTTGATTGATTTGATTGATTGATTTGTTTATTTCAAGCATAAGTTGGACAATACACGAAAATAATCACACAAAATTATCAAACTCATTATTAAGACAATGAAATGCACTGATTGAGAGGAAAGAAAGAAAAAGGAAAAAACAAAAAAGAAACCAATGAAAAATGAACAAACAAAAACAATGTACTTAAGTCACATTTGTAACATATGTTAAGTGTAGTGATTAATAACTGAAGTCTAGTAGAGCTTGATTAATTGCTTGAAAAGGAGTGGGAAGAAGCGAACTGATATAATCCCACCCCTACAGATTGATTTCCATACAGGAGGATCACTTCATTGAACAAGAATTCGGTCACTGACTTGACCTCTCTGCACCAACTCAGTCCCCAAAACAAGACATAGAATACGTATTGTTGTCATTAGCTTTTAAAATATTGAACTGTTAACATTTAAAATTATTGTGCATCCAAGGCACGTTAACGTTGGGAGTGGGGTGACCTTAAACCTACAAGACAGCGTGCTGGACCAAAAGAAACATTTTCACTGGTGTCCCTGGCAGACATCAAAGCCTGTTGACCTTTGTCATAGTAGGGATAACACATCAGCGTAAGGCTGGGGTCATCTGGACTCCACAAGGGTTCCAATTCTCTGACTCCAGCTAACAAAAACACACCACTTCTTTAAGATTAATAAACTTTGTTTTTGTTTTTGTACCCTGTCTGTCCAGGTTCACAGTAACAACTTGTTCACGCGTGGCGTGAAAATCTTCTCCTCTGTTTCCTGTTGGTTTAAGCCCCGCCTCATTGCAAACTGGGAGCTGGAGACAGTGACATTTAGGACAGTGCTGGATGACAGGAACCCAAGCGCCCGCTATGTCACCGTGCCCCTACACCAGCGCACAGCTAAAGCCCTTCGCTGCCGCTTCTTCTTCGCCGACGTGTGGATGATGTTCAGCGAGATCTCCTTCCAGTCTGGTGAAAACACACATCCTGACTGAAATTCTTTCACTCACAGAGAGAACAAAGTTAAAGGTTTTTATTTTTCTTATCAGCAAAGGATATCGTTCTTGCAACGCAGACAACGATGGTCGGAACATCGTCTACGAAAGGGGATCAGCCCAACAAAACTTCTGATCACAACAGCAGCACAGCTGAACCTCACACAGGTGAGATGAAGACACCAGTGTGAGAAAGCTGAAGAACACGTTTCCATCCTCCATCCTTAAGCTTCCACGTAAAAAGCTGCTCATTTCTCCAACCAACCCTTTGTTATTTCTGTACTTTCCAGCAGCTGCTCCATCAGCCAATGACACAACAGAGGAGACAAAGACTCCCATTCTGATTGGGTGCCTAGTGACCATCATCCTTCTGTTGGTCGTCATCATTTTCCTCATCCTGTGGTGCCAGTGTGTTTGCAAAGTGTTGGAGAAGGTGAGAAGATGGAGAGGAGCTTCAACAGAGTCCTTGATTTTCCATAAAGCTTTCTAGCTGTGTTCTAATGCTGGATGCAAATCCATCCATTCATCCATCCATCCATCCCATCCATCCATCTTATCTGTTGTTTAATTTGTTCAAAAACAACCCAACCAATCAACAAACCCCCATCCAACCATCGATATTTCCACCCATCCATTTCTTGGTGCATCTATTAATTAATCTATTCATTTATTCATCAGTCCTCTCAAAGATTTGGTTTCCAAAACAAAGTAATAAAGTTTGAATCTTCAAGAGATTCATAATCTAATCCACCCTTGGGCTTCATTTGTCCATCGGTTCTCAGACACAGCATCTCTACATCCTTTTTTCATGTCAGTTTTTACAGCAGCAGGTTTAGGGTCAGGGGTTAGCCTGATCAGAAACAGAAGGAGGCAGGTATTGAGAACGTTTTTCTGTGTTTGTGAATTTATGTGAAGTTGTAACACAAAGACACAGATCAGGATTTAGTATCAGTCATGCACTGATTGCTTTGGATCTACATAGTTCAGTGACTTCACAGACCAAAAGCAGCGTCTGCTACAAACCTGCAGAATGATAGATTCTTGGTTGTAAACAGACAGATGGCAAACATACTGGAACTCATTCTGACTCATACACAGTAACTGTGGTTTGTCAGTAAAGCATTTCTTTGAAAAGACAAATAATTCCTCAAGTTTTCTATTTAGACTGTAGAATCACATGGTTCCTATCAATGCTCTGCAGGCCCCACGCCAGATCTTGGATGAAGAGGTGACGATTCGGCTGTCGTCCTGCAGTGACACTATCATCATGCAGACCCCACCTGTGCCCCCTCGCGCTGGACATGCCCACACAGGTAGCGAGCCACACAGAGACAAGCATATTTCAGTTCCTCTATGGTGTCATGGTCTGACTGGTCAGAAGAAGATGAGTAACCTCTCTAGCAGCTGACATGGACTGTCCATCAGTGTCTTAAGGGATTTCTCTTTGTTAGAGTTCAAGTCTGTGAACCACTCTCAGTCCTTTATGTGGATTACAGCCATTTGGCCATACTCTTTCTTTCAACCTAACATTTTGTAGCCTTAAAAGTGCAAAAATGAACTTGGTTTGGTCCGAATCAGGTTGGATCATCTAGTTTGTTTTGATGGCTCTTTGTCTTTTGGGTGGCACTTTACAACAGCTTTGATCAAGAATTTCTGCTTTCATTCAATAAACTAAAAGATGTGCATGTTTTCTTCACCTGGTTCTTGTCTGGTTTTGTTTTCAGGTCCGGCCAACACCGACCCACACTATGAGAGGGTGTTTCTGTTGGACCCACAGTACCAGAACCCGGCAGTGCTGAGAAACAAGCTTCCAGAGCTGCCACAGAGCGCCGAGGCGTCAGGTAAGAATGCTGGAGTTTCTGCCCCTGAAGCATAAACATGTGGAACCTGCAGCTGCAGAGGCTCACTTACATGTTTCATGTCTGGTTCTCCTGCTTCATGAAGCTTCTAAAGCTGTAGCAAGCCAACAGGGTCAGTAATCATCACCTTAAGCACTGCTGTTCACCAAAGCTGGTTGCATTTCAAAGCCGGGAAGCTTTGGAAAGAATCCAACAATTTGTGTTTAGGTGATATCCTGCATCTGGAAGGAAATGCTACTGTAGTTGATTTTGTGAAACAATCTCCATTTCAGTGTTTGGTCACAAAGTGCAGGAAGACTGATCATTTTCATGATGCCTGCAAGCAAATGAATGGAATTTGAAGTCAAAGTTTGATCAGTTCATTAAAACTCGCTACAGAACTATACCTAGATGCAACTGGGTTTCAGGTAGCGAATAAGTAACAACGGGTTTTATTCTATTCTTAACCTTACATATCCTGTAATGTGCTCTCACTTCTGTTTATTACGATTAGAATTTACCCCAGAGTCATTTTATAGCATTTTTATCTGGTTGCACTTTTTGTTGCACTAAATGATCATATTAGCTCATCATAACTTTGCTTTTGTCTGGGTTTATTATGACTACTTCAAGCTAACAACTAACCTCATAGCATTTCTATGACGGTCTCTCTGCACTGTTTTAATGATTATCAATGACGTTTTCAGTTTGCCATAGAGCATCTCTGTCCTGATGTCTCAACCACTCTGGAAATGGACCTGAGCGACTCCTCAGAAAAGTTCCAGATCTTTGTTCTTCTTCTCCCTGCATGGTCATCTCTCAACACTTGTTCTTTGTGAACACTTTGCATGCCTCCTCTCTCCAGCTGCTCACTCTGCACGCTTCGTTTTCTTTTTCCTTCCAGATCTCTCTGCTCTTGTCTTCATTTCCTCTTCCTCCGCTATCCTCCTCGGTAACCCTCTCTATGACGTCCTCCTGCTGACTTCCTGTCACATGACCCCTGGCTGGCTGCGTGGTAAGACCTGACAGGTGTGACAAACAGAAACGTGAAACAGAAAAGTGTCCTTCCCCCTGACTAACAGTCATTAAAAGTGTTTCTTCATTTTCTGCAGTTAAAGGCTGACCTGCCACTGACCCAAAGCTTTCATTCACGGAGAATATTCAGACCGAGTTACAGACAATAAGGAAAAGAACGATTATTTTCTAAAAGTTACATTTTTTTGAACAACAAAAATAAAAATCCAAACATCCAGTAGGAGCAGATCTGATGCCGTAGAGAAGTAGAAAAAGTGTTTCATGTTGAAAGTTAAACAAAAAGTGGGTTCTGACCCATGGTTCTGGTAGTGGGTCTTTTCCCAAGTGTTTCTCTACATTTGCATTATGGAGTAGATTGAAAGTTTACTTTAGGATTTCAGGAGTTGTCTGCAAACAACTGAAAGCAGAGATGAGCTTGGTTCTCCTGGTTCTGACTGGATTGTTCTGCAGGAGCTGAAACAGTAAAGGCAGAAGATTCTGCAGGTGCTGCTTACGGGTTTCATCGAGAAGCAGACTGAGCTGAATACAACATCCTTTCATTGCATGTGAAAACACATAAAGCACTACTTTGATTCTGATTTGTCACTTGAGAACTGAGAAATCAAAACCGAGAACTCACAATCAATACGTCACAACAGAGAATTCATGACCAAGAACCCCGAGCCAAAAATGGTGCAACAAAAATACGAGAAATACGAAACTATCCAGCCATACAGATCTGATCCAGATTCCAGCTCAGACCAGGAAAACAAAGACGTACATGGATCTATTTGTCTGTAAGTGGATGCATCAGAATGGAGCAGAGCAGCATATTTTCTGCATCACAAATATGCTCTTTTTTCAAATGGCATTTTTTCTTCTGCTCCTGATTCACAATGGTTTGTAAAAGAAAAAGTCAATTTTAAGCTCAATTTTCTTCATGCATGTCCTTAATGATTAGAAAAATGAAAAGAAAAAAAAGCACATGTTAAAAACACCAAAAACCCAGTTTTTGATATGAGTGGGACTTTAAAATCTTGATTGCCATTAACAGAAACAAACCATTTTCCCTCTGATTTTGTTGAAAGTTTAAATGGACGTTCCGTGGTTTCTGGATAACTTAACATTGTTTTTTGTTGGTCACAGTCCACATAATGCTGATGTTTGTACATACTGCTGTGTGCGGAAAACAGATATCATTTCGAAAAATGAAGCCTCTGATCTGTGTTTTCCTCCTGGTGCTGCTCCTAAAGCAGAGCAGTGTTTGTTGGTGATCAGTGAAGGAACATGACTTCCAAGTTTCTGAGGATCTGCTTTCCTCTGGATGTAAATCAGAGAGTCGTCTGCATATCTGCACAAAATCTCAGGCATTCATAAATAGCAATCACACGTATTAATGGATCCTTTCTCATTTCGCCCAGCTTGTGGGGGGGGCTACGCAGAGCCGGACATCACCCAGTGCACTCCACACCAGAGTTTCCATAGCAACGCGCCACACTATGCAGAGACGGATATCATCCGGCTGCAGGGCGTCACGGGCAGCAACATGTACGCCGTCCCCGCCCTCACTGTGGACTCCCTCACCAGGAAGGACATCTCTGCTGCAGAGTTTCCACGGCAACAGCTGATCTTCAGGGAGAAGCTTGGGGAGGGGCAGTTTGGAGAGGTGGGTGTGGATGTTAGCAGGAAGTTCTGGTTCTGTGTGGGTCTGGATTAAAAAGCGCTAATTTGGTCCTCTCTAGGTACATTTGTGTGAGGCTGAGGGGCTTCCAGAATTCCTCGGGGAGGGGTCACCCCTCCCTGACAGAGACGGCCGGGCGGTGCTCGTGGCAGTTAAACAGCTGAGGGCCGACGCCACCCTTCAGGCCCGGTACACCGACACCTCTGTCCACGTGATGCTTTTGATGAGTCCACCCCTGCCTCTGTTGTAAAATGATGATGGCCTCATGCAGAAGACGCAATGAAACTGCAGATTAGGGGTGGGGGTGGAGGTCAAATTCTGCCCCCCTATCTGCGCTGTCAATCAAACCATTTTTTATGGATCAAATTTGACACAATAAAACAGACAAAGTGCTTCCAGCTCCATGAAGTCCCCATGATTCTACTACACTCCAACAAAAACAGGACAGTGACGTGTTGGCTTGGAGAAGGACAAAGACCTTTTTACATCAGAGACGAAGAAAAACAGTAACAACTGTGATGCAGAAGAAGGACAGGATAAACATTGTACAATAAAAAGTAAACAACAAACAAACAAACAAATTTGTAAGAAAGAAAAAGAAAAAAAACAGGCAGAAAGGGAATTTTTTTTCCGATAGGAAAGATGTTTTGGATTTGGAAGAACAGAAAACTCATCATCATGTTAACCAATAGAATTCACAGCATCTCTGTGTTTTCCTGGATTCATACATTTTGGTAATAGTTTGTTTCAAGCAAAAATCATAATAAAAAAATCATCCAAAACAAGAAAACAACAGAAATATATATATTTACAAAGATATTTAAAACCCAGGAAAGTCACTGATGAAATTGATTTAATATATGAAAATGTTCAAATACACTTGTAATTCATTCAATTATACTCATTATCATAACATATTAGCAGTAAATCACACAATTAAACTATAAAAATATGAAGTTTGTCAGAAGGAATTCAACTAGAGAATGAAATGTAAAAATGTGATCATTCCGGTGAAATTAAATGGTTTTGCTGATGAAATGTGGAGCTATAGTGGAACAAGTGGTGAGTGTGACGTCACTGATCGAAAAAGGTTCACTTCTGGCTCCAACCAAATGAAGATCCAAGTCAGTCTGAGTCATCGTTTCTATGGTGACCACTCTCGCCAATCAAGAGTGAACTCGTTAATCAAAAGGTTCAAACGTTGGATGTGAGACCACATACTTTTATTGAGGCATCTGATTGGTCAGTTTATAACTTGAATAATCAACAAGTAGTCTTGTTATTAACAGCAAACACTGGACCTAGTTGGTTTGGTTCAGTAACCAGAGATGCTCATCTCTGGGTTGTGTAAAGAACATCTGTCAGCAGCGTGAGGACCTCTGGTACTCACAAGCAACTCTGTGTCCTCTTCCATCAGGAACGACTTCTTGAAGGAAATAAAGATCATGTCTCGGCTGGACGACCCCAACATCATCCGGCTGCTGTGCGTGTGCGTGTCGTCCGACCCACTGTGCATGGTGACGGAGTACATGGAGAACGGAGACCTCAACATGTTCCTGTCACAGCGTGAAATCGAGAGCACGCTGACGCACGCCAACAGCATCCCTTCAGTCAGGTGGGTGGAGTCCTCATCTGCGGGCTCCATCTGTGCAGCTTCTCCTCATCTCTCCCTCCTGTCCTCAGCCTGTCCGACCTCCTCCACATGGCGGTTCAGATCTCATCGGGGATGAAATACTTGGCGTCTCTGAACTTTGTGCACCGTGACCTGGCCACCAGGAACTGCCTGGTGGACCGTCGCCTCACCATCAAGATTGCTGACTTTGGGATGAGCAGGAACCTGTACAGCAGCGACTACTACCGCATCCAGGGCCGAGCGGTGCTGCCCATCAGATGGATGGCCTGGGAGAGCATCCTGCTGGTGAGGATATGGCCCACAGCCCCTCCCTGGACTGTGATGGCTTCACTTTACTTGATGTTTATCTATTTTTGTTTTTTGATATTCTGTAGATATATTTTTAAATAGAATAACATCTTGTAGGTAGGTATGAAGCAGTGAGGAATCAGATGCACACACACACACTGGTTTGTGAGCGTCAGAGCAGCTGATCCCTTCATTACAAGACACGAAGCCCAGGAGACACATGCATCTATGAGTGAATATAGACATTCACAATTATTATCTGTTCAGAGAAACAGACAGAATTCCTGACGGACTAGAAATGCTGTGACGCTGACATCTTCAGGTCATCCTTGGTGTTGCACCCTGTTTTGGTCTGGTGACACCTGTGCTTTTTTCCAGGGCAAGTTCACCACTGCAAGTGATGTGTGGGCGTTTGGAGTCACCCTGTGGGAGATCTTCACTCTGTGTAAGGAGCAGCCCTACAGCCTGCTGTCCGATGAACAGGTCATAGAGAACACTGGCGAGTTCTTCAGGAACCAGGGCAGACAGGTGAGATGGAGCAGGCCTTCCTCATCAGAGGCTAGAGAAGAGAATGTGCTATGCCAAGCACATGACAATCAATGAACTTCTATGTTTATGCCTATGGCGGAATCTGTTGCAGCTCTAAGGACTTATTTTGGGAGCTTCAGGGCTGCTGCGTCCTTTCAGAAGCCCCCATATGAATGTTTTTGTTATGTTGTATAAATGTGTATGCGTGTACATGTCCATCTATTAGATCAGGATAGATTCAAGTTTTTGCTTAAAAAAGATCACATCTCTAAACTGAACAAGTGATGGGAAAACAGCGATAGAAATATAAACGGAATGATTTCACTTCGTTCATGTGATGTCTACATGAATGGTTTTTACAGTTTACATTTTACAACCATCAGAGGACTGTCTGACTCCTGCACAAACCACCTTTCATTTATCAGGCGACTTTCAAACCAAGTTGCTTCCAAAAGAGGAAATCTGTGGCATAAATATTTTAGAAAGAAACCACCCCTCAAAAATGCCCCCTCCCGACCTGACGCACAGGGGACAAGAGAAAATGTTTCTCCATAAAAAAAAAGTGTTCTTCCATCCTCTGCATTAGGATGTACATTGTAAAAAACCATACATGTGGAATGCTCTTAAAGTACACAGCAGCCTTAAGGATGGGCTCCAAAAAGAACTCATAACAACAGATTCCATCGTTTCATAGACAATTTTAAAATTAATTTAAAGCAAACAATGCATTAAATTGTATAGTAAATTATAAAAAGCATTTTCAAAATGCACGGCTGAATTACATTTTGAATTGTAAATTGCAAAATTGTCATTTGAATGATGGCATCAAAAACCCACGACAATTGAAAATGCAATCAATGTTGTTTTTATTGAATATTTTGTTTAATGAGCTGTAATTTTTTTGTATTGAATTTTAAAGTGCAAAATGTATTTTCAAATTGAATGATCACATTGCAAATTGAATTTTAACTGAGAATTGACAAGTACTTTGAATTATAGGTGAAAAAAACATTCACACAAGTAGTTTCATATTAGCTGAAGAGGTTTTTCTGGGCCTTTCCTAACATCTGTGATTGCATTCATTGTCTAACCCTCCTACTCTCAACCCCCCATCCAGATCTTCCTCTACAGCCCCCCCCTCTGCCCTCCCTCTCTCTTCGATCTGATGATGCGTTGTTGGAGTCGCAACATCACGGAGCGGCCAGCCTTCGATGGAATCTACCAAACCCTGAGGCGCCATGTCAGAGAGTGAGCAGGGTTGGCCAAAGATCCTGTCAGACTCTGTGAAAGGGTGGAGTCACGCGTGGAACGGAGGTTCTGCGCCGCCTTCATCTGTGCTGTGGCCTTTGAGACTCCCTACAGAGACAAGAAGGAGAAGCCCTGGCAGACCTCTAAGTCTGCTGTAGTTGTGGATTTGCTGATTGTTTGAACGCATGGAGGTCCTTCTTTGACCTTTGAACAATTCTTCTTTTTTTTTTTTTGTCTCCTTTAGATTTGTCTTTTGGCTGGACGTAGGCGTCGGTCTTATCTCGTCTATCCTGTGGTTCCTGTTTTCATTGTAAAGCACTGTGTCCATGTCTCACTTCCTCGAGTTAGTTTGTTACCCCACACTGGAGCTAGGGTCAAAATGTAGTTAGGCTTTGAGTTTTAAATGAGTATTTTTTTCTTGTTTATTGAGTTGTTGCTATGGAGATGAATGTTGATCAGGTGAGGCTCACACCTGAGGCGGCATGGACATTTGTGTTTCAGCCTAGCAGAAACAAAAGGTGAATTTTCTTCTGATTTTGTTCCTAATTTGAAGCCGTTTCTGATCGTTTTCATGATGAGGAGCCCAAGTGTCATGACTGAATGAACAGGCACATCTGTGGGCGGCAATGGAAACAGACTTGAAAACAAAATCACTGCCTTTTCAATCAAACCAACCAAACATAAATAACATGGTTTTATCACAGCTGGAGAAAAAACCCCACTTTTTGTATCAGTTCTCAGCTGTTCTTCCCAAAATTCACGCAGATTTTAAAACATGAGAAGCTGCATCTCAGTGAACATGCCGTTCTGCCGTGTTGGGTTTATGTTTCAGTCCTCTGTGCTTCAATCCTCGCTGGAACATCAAGAATCAGACGTAAAGTGGCACCAGCGGACCGAGCTGACTAAGTGAACGTTTTTCAGTGTTTTAGCTGTCTCAGAAGTGTTTTGTCGTCTGTACTGTATCTGTCAGTGTGAGTGCACGTGTGCGTGCACCTGAGGTTGCCAACATTCCTCTGAGCACTGGGAGCCTGTTGGACTTGTGGTTGATCGGACTTTCTCTGTTTTGATGGATTTTTTTTTAAAGAAACTGAAAGGGGAAGTGAGGAGGGAACCACTAAACTCAAACTCCCAGAGTTCTTTGCTGCAGTGAGCCTGTGGATTTTGTGCTGTTCGAAAATTCTGCAGCATTTGCTACAGTGTACAGAAAAGTCACCTGTATTTTTGAGGTGTGAATGCAGATTGAATGTGGTTTTGTGGTGAATAATTATCAGTCAGAACAGATGGTAGAATTTGTTTTGACTTGTTTCTGTTCCTGGGGGGCTTCAGGGGCTGTTTCTGTCTCATTTTCTCTCCAGTTGTTCCTCTTCATCATTCATCTTCACCTTTTTTATAAGACTTCTTCTGCACAGAAGCTTGTAGCTGTGATCATGGAGAACGAGCTCTGTTAAAATCTGTTTGCTTGTCTTTAAATAAACATTTTTTGTCAAGAACAGAATTCAACATGGTCTTTATAAAGTCAGTCAATGTAACATTGTAGTGCAACACTCACAACCATTTGAAGAATACACGTTCTTCGTGAGAAAGCCTTAAGTTAAGATAATATTTATGGCTTGACCACACAGGTAGCGGACAGAGGACCATATTGTAATGGAAGGAATCCTGTTCCTGCCTTCTAAGCTGTTCTATTGGAGGAAGAGGAGGGTCCAGATCTTCTTCCTTCACATACTGAATGATGAGTTGGCAGATAAAAAAGAAATAAGTTTATAACCTAACTTACACATACATTAATTTTTCTGAAATAATGTATAAGCGTCACGTGCAACTTAAATGTATAATTTGAAAAATGCCTGAAACTATTTTACTTCTAACCCTTTAAGATCTGATTTGAGATCTGACTTTTTGTGCCAAATTTGGTCTCACCATATAATGGTCATCTGGAACAGTATTTTAATTGTTATGTCAGAAACATCATAGTAGAGGAAAGATGAAGAAGATGAAGTGAAATGAAATAATCAGTTGGTCTGTTTTTGTTGTGCAGGTGGGGACTCTTTCTTTTTTGGAAACTGTTGTAGTTTGGGAACCAATCATCTCTTTAGACATTAACCTCCGGGTGGGGGGGTGGGGGTGATTTGGGCAGATGACATCAGAACTAACTGGCTGTCCCAAAAAGTCAGGTTTTAATTAAAAATACTTGAGAAAGAATGTGCTACATGCTTTGAAATGATCAAAACCTGATGCATGTGCAAGTTTTCTTGATATAAGAGGAATATCAGTTTAATATTTATTAATGTTGCCAAATGGCAACCATTAATAACAGCTTTAACATTCAATGAGATTCACATTTAGCTATTAATTAGATACAATTATACAGCATCAACACTCTCTCTGCTGTGGATCATTTAGAAAAACATCCTTAACTATTCTTTCATTTTTTTTCCTTCCTCTCTCCCCTACCCTAACCAGGGTCTGTATCCTTCTTCCACCTGCAATCTTCATTACATCAATTGTCATCTGCCAATACTTTTATTTATTTTGTTTATCATTCCTCTGTTTGGTGCAGTGCAATTCACCTGTTGTCCCTCTTTCCCACTCCCCTACAGGGGAGCTGGAGAGATTTCTGATTTCAGGTGGATCGTCTGTGCTCCTGTCTTTGACCATCACTTTGCCTTTGGCTCTTCCTGCTCCTGTCTTTGACCGTGACTTTGCTTTTGGCTGTTCCCGTTCCTCTCTTTGAGTCTGACCTTGCCTTTGGCTCTTCCCGCTCCTGTCTTTGACCGTGACTTTGCCTTTGGCTCTTCCCGCTCCTGTCTTTGACTGTGACCTCGCCTGTGGCTTTTCCCGCTCCTATCTTTGACTGTGACCTCGCCTGTGGCTTTTTCCCGCTCCTGTCTTTGGTCGTGACTTTACTTTTGGCTCTTCCTGCTCCTGTCTTTGGTCGTGACTTTACTTTTGGCTCTTCCTGCTCCTGTCTTTGACCGTGACTTTGCCTTTGGCTCTTCCTGCTCCTGTCTTTGACCGTGACTTTGCTTTTGGCTGTTCCCGTTCCTCTCTTTGAGTCTGACCTTGCCTTTGGCTCTTCCCGCTCCTGTCTTTGACCGTGACTTTGCCTTTGGCTCTTCCCGCTCCTGTCTTTGACTGTGACCTCGCCTGTGGCTTTTCCCGCTCCTGTCTTTGACTGTGACCTCGCCTGTGGCTTTTCCCGCTCCTGTCTTTGGTCGTGACTTTACTTTTGGCTCTTCCTGCTCCTGTCTTTGGTCGTGACTTTACTTTTGGCTCTTCCTGCTCCTGTCTTTGACCGTGACTTTGCCTTTGGCTCTTCCTGCTCCTGTTTTTGGCCGTGACCTCACCTTTGGCTCTTCCTGCTCCTGTCTTTGACCGTGACTTTGCCTTTGGCTCTTCCCGTTCCTGTCTTTGGCTGTGACCTCGCCTTTGGCTCTTCCCGCTCCTGTCTTTGGCCGTGACCTCGCCTTTGGCTCTTCCCGCTCCTGTCTTTGGTCGTGACCTCGCCTTTGGCTCTTCCTGCTCCTGTCTTTGATCGCATCCTCACCTTTGGCTCTTCCTGCTCCTGTCTTTGGCCGTGACCTTGCCTTTGGCTCTTCCTGCTCCTGTCTTTAGCAGTGACCTTGCCTTTCCCTCTTCCTGCTCCTGTCTTTTGTCGTGACCTCGCCTTTGGCTCTTCGAGCAACCCCAGCTGTCCTTACACCCCAGGAGGGTGTAAGGACAGAGATGGCTGTAATACTGGGCTATCTATATAAATAAAATTGAATTGAAGGAGCTGGTGAGGAGTCGCGACCAGGAGCTGAAGGGAACACACTTCAGCGTCAACGACCAGTTCCCGGCGGAGATCAACCGGCACAAGAAGATCCTTTTCCCGCTGAGGAAGAAGCACCTCACCGCCGGGTCTCAAGCTGTAGTTTCAGTTGACAAACTCTACGTGGATGGACGGCTCTTTCTGGACCCCGACATCAACCCGTGGCTGAAGACCCCTAGATGCTGCGATCAGGACCTCCATAATCCGCTGATGAAACCTGACTAAACTGATTTAAACTAATAGAAAATCAGCTCATCAATCATCCACACCTCCATCTCGTCAAATCAGTTTATTTCTCTCTCATGTTTACCTTGTTTTGTTGTGTTTGTTTTTTCTTGTATTTCTTTTTTCCTCTTTTTATTCCCCACCTCTTCCCCCCTCCTCCTCATATTTAAATCAACTAAAGGCAACACATCCCCGGTAAGTATCCATTTACTCATGCATGAGACACGCGCGCACGTAAACGTGATCCTGCACACACTCGCCGACATACCGCAAACACCTCACATATGCTCATTTAGGACACATACAACAAGTATGTGAATAAATCAAAAATGATAAATGATAAATGATAGCTATACGGCTGCAAAAATGATAACGAAAACAATTAATAGCAATTAAAGAAAAAAGTAAAGAATAAACTAAGACAAAACAAAACAAAAAGATCAAAATCAGTAAATATCAAGTAGATGCTGACTATCTTCATAAGACAAGTCATTTCTTCAGATCAAGTAAGAGGCAACAATAAATCATGTGTCTGAAAGATCATTTACTTTAATCAGATATAGAAAATCAATAAGTGCAGGTTGTTTCATTAGTAGATCCTTTGACATTAATCACATTTCAGGGAACTATGTCAAGTGATATGATTCATGCCATCAGCCAAGACTGTATTCCAGCGTTCTGCTCCTGATTAACAGCCGTCCTTCAGGTTAGAACAGAGTTTATATAGTTCTCCTCGTTGTTATGACTGCAGACTTTGTGTTGTCTGCAGGGCAGAAATCACTGCTGAAAATCAGGTCAAAGTTGATCTAAGAGTTAGTGGTAAATCCCGGGCGCCATATTTTCCTGAAATCATATTTGATTCTTTTTTTGTCGCTTCAAATAAAGGCTCAGACGTCCGTGACCACACACCTCTCAAAGTCTTTCATGCTGGTGATGACCACAGCTTGACCAGGTCCGGTGGACCGTTTGGTTTTACGTAGATCCTGGAATTCAGCACCTATGTGATCTGGATCTGTTTTTTCTGCTTCAGGCGTGTTTAGCCAACAATGCGTTATGTTTCGATAAGTGATCATTAATGAAAATCTCCTAACCTTTTAGCAGTTTTCTTTGCTTCATCAGAGCAATTTTGTGCTTTTGATTCACAAACATGATGAGGATCGCTGGTTTATCTGACTCCTTTCTCCTGGGAAGCGGGTGGCAGATCTCGATTTCATTCAAATCCAAGGAAATCCCTTTGGAAGTGAGGAATGATCCGACTTGAGCTTCAACGGTTTCGGCTGTTGCCATAGGGGCTCCGCTAGCATCCGTGCTAACGTTAGCTGCTCCAGACTTAGCTCTTGGTTTGAGTTGATTCATTCTTAGATCCACGTCATTCTGTCTTCTGCCCATGAGGACAAGCCGATTATCCTGTTGATCATTTCGTACCTTTTCTTGTCGGAATTCCTGCACAAGTTCCAGCAGAGGTGTTAGCTTAGCCTCCAATGCCAACAGTGGAGATAGCTTAGCTTCGATAGCCAGCAATGGAGATAGCTTGGCTTGGATGTCTGCCAATGCAGCTTTAAGTTCTGCCAGTTCTGCCAGTTCAGCCTTTGGTGCCATGTTCAGCTCTCTCTCTAGCAGAATCTCTGCAGTTTAATATATAAAACGCTATAAAAAACGCTCAAAAAGACGTCAGGAATCGAGAGCCGTAGAAAGACACGTGTGGTGTCGTGAACCGGAAACGGTTCACTGTTAATACATCCGC
This sequence comes from Oryzias woworae, assembly GCA_016861445.1. Taxonomy (NCBI): domain Eukaryota; kingdom Metazoa; phylum Chordata; class Actinopteri; order Beloniformes; family Adrianichthyidae; genus Oryzias; species Oryzias woworae. The sequence goes on from BOLG01001191.1 coordinate 780,912, forward strand.
TGTATATAACTAAGTATTATCAAAATGATCAAAATTCATTTTTTTTTTAATTTTTCAAATACTTTTAAATAGAAAAAACTAACAAATAAATAAATGGTCACACTAGAGCCGGAAGTTGTTATCACATCACAGGTCAATCCATCAGAGGAAAGTATTCATTCATTTCTTAATAATGTTAACATACTCAGATTAAATGTGTAAGGACTCAGTCTGTCTTGTCCTCCTCTGACCACCTGAGGGAGCCTTCGCCTGAGTGCTAACTGCCTCTGTCATCCTGCCATACTCCAACTCGCATCATGCATCTGGTCACAACTTTCTGTCTTCACCAGCTGTTCCCCATCATGTCATCACCTCACATGCATTTAAGCCTGTCTCATTCAATGCTCAGTGTGTAGTCTTGAACTGTGGTTGCCCTTACGGTCATGCTAAGCTGTTCCTTGCCTGGCTGCCTGTGTTTTTGGACCTCTGCCTGTTCCTGTGTCCTGATCCTGGCTTCTTTATCTGACCATGTTTCTGTTTCGCCCTGTCTGTACTTCTGCTGCGTTAAGTCCAGTTGCACGTGGATCTACACACCTCAGTGTCGTCGTTACAAAATGAGGATCAAAGCTCAAACTCAGACTCTCCGCTCTCATTGGCTGAACTTCATGAAGCTCTGTTGCTGATGCCCAACAACAAAGCTTCAGAGCCTGATGGCTTACCTGCTGAGTTTAATAAGGAATTCTGGGTACAGCTGGCACAAACTTTTTATAAAATGGTTACATTTATCAAGGAAAGCCAATCACTGCCACCTCACATGAATTCAGCTAACATAATTCTCCTTCTCAAACCAGAAAAAGATCCCACAATTCCTTCAAGCTATCGCCCCATTTCTCTAATCAATGCAGACGTAAAAATTATTTGCAAAGCATTCGCACAGAGAACAGAAAAAATTCACTACTCATATAATTCACCATGATCAAACTGGATTAATTAAAGTTAGACACTCAAGTGATAATGTCCGCAGACTTGTAAACATAATAGATTTTGCCACTATTAAAAACTAGGAAACAACCATACTCTCATTGGATGCTGAGAAAGCATTTGACAGAATAAACTGGAAGTTCCTCATTGCTGCCCTCCATAAGTTTGGGGAATCCTTCATTGATTGGATTAAAATATTGTATCACAACCACAAATGCATAAGTCAGAACCAACAAACAGACTTCTGACAGGTACCGTCCTCCGTACAGTAACGATTTGGTTTTATACAAAAAAAGCTGCGGCTTAGAGCGAGACAATCTTCTAAGCATGTTTTTATTATTGTTATGATTATTAAACAAGTGTTTGCTCACAATTTTCTAAATCTGTGCGGCCAATGCTTTTTTCTTGGGTCCACGGACTCAGAGGAAGGATTCAAGTTATGTTAATATGAACCAACAACAACATTTAGCCTTGGATGCTCTGAATCTGTGCAGGCAGTGCAGCTAAGTGTATATTGGCCACAAGTAAAATAACATCAGTGTTTATGTGGACAAGATTGGCAACACAAATTCACATGATTGTTTACAGGGTTTCTCAGGACTCCTCAGAACAGCATTTCCGCATTCCTCCGGCAGCTAACACACTGTACTGAAGCCGCTCCTCTACTTGGAAACACAGTTCTCCCGGGAGAGCAGCGTCTGGACTGCAGTCCAAAGCCTCCCCTGCAGCGTACACCTTAACAAAGCGCCCTCCCCTGCTCACAGACACCAAGCTAAGAAATCTGGCTGCCATGCTCTGAGACACGGTTCAGCCGGCCGGTTCTGTTCTGTTCTCCTGATGTAGCTCACACCGTCTATGTAGAACAGGGTAGTAATGACACTCAATCAGAAGAAATCGATCAGGCGTTTATTCTGATTCCTCATGTCCATGTAAATACAGCTATTGTTAGCAAAAGCCTGCTATTAATAATAAAAACAGTGATTCCCCCCAAAATAAGTGTCCATCATGTTACTTCTGCCGCTCGCACAGCACGTAGCGGTTCCTTTGAATTGCGAAGTAAAACTTAGTTGGGTATTGTGTTCTGGGTTGAGGAATTTCTACTTAAAAAAAATCTAACATGAAAGACAGTTTCACAGATGTCTGTGGTACATTAAACCGTGACACAAAGGCAGTAATCTCCAGGCTCCTGACGGCATCCTTAGCAACCGCCAAAGCAACAGAACAAAAGAGACCTGAAAAAACAAAGTTGAAACAAAAAACTAGGACTGGAATACATAAACAAAGTGCATTAAGTTGAAAATAAGTGTCTATTTCTCACTAGAAAAGTAATCAAAACAGAGATTAAGTGTCTCCAAATCCTAAAATATAGTTATTTCCCACTAAAAACCAAAAGGAGATCTGCCATTTTTTTCTCTTTTGGCCGCTAGGAAACTTGTTGGTCACGTGACCTAAAGAAAATAAGACGTAGCCAGGGTACAATTCTAGAGCCCAGCGTGCCAGGAAACAACGAGTTGGTGGACACCCAAAGCGTCAAAAAGTGACACGGAGAGGCCCTTATCCATGCATTAATTTATGAGGAGTCTGGAGTGAGTTTATTTCAATGATCTACTTTTAAAGTATGAACCCTCACAGACCCTGAGGTCCTCCACTGCTGGCCTTTTTAGATGTCCGTAAAGTGAGGACTAAAATCTTTAGTGAGGCTTCTTCTGCCACTATCTCGCCTCTAGAAAAGCTGGGGAGCCTCAGGGCTTCTTAGACCGTAGAGGATTTTAGGAAGAGGCTCAAGACCCACCTTTTTAATTGTGCTTTTAGTTGATCTTATCTGATTATTTTATTATTATTTTATTTATTTTATTAATGTTAAGATATATTATTTTTATGTATTTCATTTGATTTTCTGTATTTCTGTATTTTATTAGATGCTTTTACTCTACTACTTACTTATTTTAAAGCACCCTTGACCCTCTCCCTCTCTTTCTTAAAGGCTGGTCTGATGTGAAAAATTGATGTAAAAAACACTCTTTTATGCTTTGGTCGCCTGGTGATACAGAACAGATTGACATAAGTTTTAGAAGAATTATCAAAGGTAAACTTTGGAATTTCTTCAGCAACCAAGGTTTGTTAGCCATGCCCACATTCCTAATATGTTTGTATCCGGTCCTATGACGTTATGTCCAGCTCTAATCAGGGATCAACATCATAAATGTTCACAAATTTCTGTCAGCAAATGTGAGTAATGGGAACAGCTTGGTACTAACAGTGGATTTTGTTTAAATTCAAGATGGCGGCCTCTTCTCAAGGTCAAAGGTCAATTAAACTTCTGTGGTCATTGTAGACTCCGGCTGGAGGCATGTTTGTGAAGTTTCATGAAAATCGGAAGAACCAAAGTGTCATTTTCCCATATTGTGGAAAAGTGTGAAAAGCGTCAAATCTCAAACTTTGCTACAAAATGGCTTCCAAGCCGTATTTTGTGTGGGCATCCCATAATAATTTCAAACGTTCCCCTTGATATTCCCAACACGTGTGTTTTGGTTTCGTTTGTGTATTTCAAAATATATTTTTTAGCTTCATAAGCAATTTTTGGCCCATTCATTTTTTAACGGTTTGGCTCACTGTCACTTTTGTGACTTTTCACGCATGTGGCGAGGGGTCAAATTTTGAATCAAAGATGCAGAAATGTTCCCAACTGCAAAAACAGGTCCTTGCAGTCAGAGACTGCTGCTGTGGGCCATATTTCGAGAACACTGACCTCAGTTTCCAGTATGACATTGAGCTTCATCCGCCATTTAGGGACTCTTGTTCCCAGCAACTCTACCCCCCATGACCTCCAAGGGAAGAGTACCAGCCAGCAGGAGCTTGGTTATTAGCTCCGACCCGAGGCCTGACTCATGAGTGGGCCGCAATGACACTGACCTGGATGAAAAAACCAAAGTGAATCTCGCTGTTGCTGACATTGTGAACCGCTCTTAGTCTAGCCCGTCAGTCAGGAGCTGCTGTGTGTCATTGATGACCCCACCGGGGCCGGTAATGGCACACAGCTAAACTCCTAGGATCACTCGGGCACGCAAACCCCTTCACCACGTTAAGGTGGCAGTTCACGGAGGGGAATTTTTTTTTGTCTTGTTTTTTTTTATGTTTTTTCTTTTTTTTGTTTATGTTTTTTATTTGATTTTTTAAAAATGTTTTTTATTTGATTTTTTTAAAAGGTTTTCTTTTTTTTGCCTGGCTCCTGTTTTTGTGGAGTTGGGACCGTTCCTTTCAGTCCTTGTGTGTCACTGTTGTTTTTTTTTCTTCTTCTTCTTAAGGACAGAACCTTCAGCTCTCTGTTGCTGCTGTTCCAAGTTAGGAACTTCAGTTTCCTGCTCTTTTTGCTGGTCTTGCAAGACATTTTTCTATTCTGATGTTGTCATGAACTTTTCTTTGGTCTTTTCTTGTTCATGACGTTGTTCTTGCAAGTCCTTGAGCTCTTTCTGGAAAGCTGCAGCGACGTGTTCCAGAGTCTGAACCTGACAGTTGAGGGTTTTGATTGTTTTCAGAAGAATGTCTTTCCCCTTCGTCAAGGTCAGATTATCCTCTTTCACAGCGTCAAGTTCCTCCTGCACATTTTCTGGTTGTTTGAACTCTTTCTGCAGTTTCTCATTTTCCACATACAGATCCCTCTTAATTTGCTTCAATTTATCTGTGTCCGATTTACGCTGCATGTACTGAGCTTCCGCCCTTTCTTTTTGTTGGAGAAGCTCAGTCAGCTGTTTGTTTTCCTGTTCGAGGGTCTCTGCTTGCTCTTTCAGGGAATCAAGCCTATCCAGCTTGAAGTTATGCTTGATAACAAGCTCTTGAACGTCATCTTCATACTGTCTCAAGATTGCAACCTCATCTTCCTGCTTCCTCACATGATCTTCCAGACGGGAATTTTCTTCCATTGTCTCCGTCTTTTCGTCCAGAAGATCTTTGTATTCCTGAGGACACGCCTGCAGGTCATCTATCTCTTCTTGGAGACGTGCAGCATTGGTCTGAAGAGATGAGTTCTGCTTTTGCAGGAATTCAATGAGTTTTTCCACAATCAGATTCTCATCTTTTACAGCATTGAGTTTGTGCCGCAGATCTCTCAAATCTTGGACCTTCTTCTTCAGTTCCTCATTTTCCACGGAAAGATCCCTCCTAGTTTGCTCCAGTTTATCATAGTCAGTCTTGTGTTGCTTGTACTGATCTTCTACCATTTCTTTTTGTAGTAGAAGATCAGTCAGCTGCTGCTTTTCCTTTTGGAGGGCCTCTGTTCGATTTTTGAGGAACTGAAGTTCATCCAGCTGGTAGTTGTGTTTGATGACCAGCTCTTGCATCTCATCCTTCTGTTGTCTCAATCCTTCAGCTTCATCTTCCTGCTTCTTCACAAGATCTTCCAGACGGGCCATTTCTTCCATTGTCCTCGTGTATTTGTCCAGAAGATCTTTGAATTCTTGAGGATACGCCTGCAGGTCATCAAGCTCTTCCTGGAGACATGCAGCGTGTTTCATTTTCCTTTCTCACAGCATCAAGTTTGTCCTGCACATCTTTCAAATGTTGGACCTTGTGCTGGAGTTTCTCGGTTTGCTCAGACAGATCTTGGTTCATTTTCTTGATCAAATCCGTTTCTTCCTTTATCCCCTGATATTCTCTTTCCAGTGTTTGTTTGTGTTGGTGGCGATCTACCAGCCTGCCTCTTTCAAATTTCAGGTTTTTGTTTACTTTTTGAAGTGACTCCAATTGGTTCTTCTGAGAGTTGTAATTAATGGCAAGGTCTTTGGTAGTCTCCCACTGCTGTTTCAGGTAAGAAATCTCTTTTTTCAGGTCCTTGTTCTGACCTTCCAGCTGAAATTTCTTTATTTCCAGCATGGGAAACTTGTCATTCATGTCCTCTAATTTTTTATTTTGAAGTTGCAGCTATTCAACATTTTGCCTTAACTCTTCAGCCCGTTTCTCTAAAACTGCAGCCAGTTTGGCTTCTTTTTCATAGAGTAATTCAAATGGTTGTTGGAGAGCGAACTTTTTCTGAAGTTTGGTCAGCTGGGATTGGAGAGTTGAGGTTTCCTGCTCCAATCTTTTCATTTCAGATCTTTTCAAATTCAGATCTTTAATTAACTCCTTCTTGGGTCGAAGTCCAGACTGAATTGCAGTAGCTTCTGCTGTGATGATTGTGATGCTTCCTGTCAATTCATTGACTTGTTGCTGCTCTTCGTCACACAGTTGTTCCACTTGGACTTGATCTTTGAGGTATTTAGTCTTCAGTTGCTTGTCAAGAGTCTCGTTGTGTTTCAGAGCAGCTTTAAGAGTCTTCTTCATTTCCTTTTGAGTAGCTTTCAAATCTTCCATCTTCGGCAGACTCACAGAGATGTCTTCAACGCGTGACCTTGAAATGGTGATTTGCTGTAGATCTAAGACGTATCTTCAGTTAAGCCTTTGATGTCGCACACTTCTGGGTCACTGAGTTGATGAGTGTTCATTGGTAAAGTCCGGCGCAGATGAGGGTCGGGCTCCAGAATGAAGTACCAGATGCAACACCTTGGTCTGTTTGATATAAAACAACCTTGGAGGCAAGATTTGTTTTTACAGTTTCTCTAAGCCTTTCTCCAATTTCTTCACAGCATTGCTTAGTCCAAATGACATGCACTTAAATTGGAAGAGCTCAAGAAATGTGATGAAAGCGGTTTGTGGTTTACTTTACTCTGCCATGGCCACCTGCCAGTGACCTCACTGCAAATCTAAGGAGCTAAACCAGGAGGCACCATTCATGGACTCCAAGATGTCATGGATTTTAGGCATAGGATACACGTCAGGTAAAGTCTCGGCTCCTAACATTTTGTCCACATGCTCTTCAATGATTTTCCTTTTCACAGGAGACACTTGATAGGCTCTTGATCTCCCCGGATGATCATTCACAAGTTTTTAGAGGAGTTCAGGTGAATCTGTGTCATTGCAGGAAACTGCGTCACAAGTTGCAACAGCCCCAACAGAAAGAAGCACACCAGGACACAGGGCATAGTAAATGTGAGCAGGAAAAAGAAAGGACGGTACCGTTGCTGTGTTCAACTTTTTTGGAACTTTTGCTGGAGGAAGAAATAAAAAGTCAACACGTTCTCACTCCAGACTCCTCATAAATTGACGCAAGGGTAAGGGCCACTCCGCGTCACTTTTTGACGCTTTGGGTGTCCCCAACTCGTCATTTCTTGACGTGCTGGGCTCTAGAGTTGTACTATGGCTACGTCTTATTTTCTTTACGTCATGTGACCGACAAGTTTCCCAGCGGCCAGAAAAAAAAAAAAGGACAGATCTCTATGAGGTAAGGAAACTGTCAAAAAGAAATGTATTGATAAATACAAAGTTATATTCATAAATACAAAATTGTGCACAAATTTATATTTTGTACACAAATTTATATTTTGTGTGCAACTTTGCAGTAAAAATATGAATTTAACCTTTAGCTTTACCTTTCACATGTCTGTTTTGAATACAACTCTTGCTTGTCTTGAAAACGAATTTCTCATGTTAAAGCACTGTCAAAAATACGTCATGGGGTCACAGGCAGCGTGTGGGGGATCCTCGTTTAGCCAGGCATCAACCCGGGACAGGAGGGGCGGGGCGCACCCGCCACAGGCTCTGGCAGCACTGTGGAGATAGCGGGTTAAGAAAATGGATGTTTTTAACTGTTATAACTGGTGTAACAGCTTTATGACGCCCTGTGTTCCAAGAAAGCCACAGACCTTGTGGAATTGACGTCAGACCGCGCCTGCTTTTGATGGAGCAAAGTCAGCCTTAGCCAAGGCTGCTCTCCTCGTGCATCCGGACCCAGATGCTGAGATTGCGCTGACCACTGATGCTTCAGACTAGTGATTGGAGCTGTTGTGGAGCTGCAAGCGGCGGACACTTGGCAGCCGCTTGTATTTTTTAGCCACAAGCTGCAGAATCCAGAACAGAAGTACAGTGTTTTTGATCACCAATTGCTTTCCCTTTATTTGGCAACCCGGCATTTCCTTTTTTGCTGGAAGGGCGCTCTTTTGCTGACTATGTGGACCATAAACCACTCATGTTTGCCATGGCTAAGGTGAGTGAACATTAGCCACTCTGTTTGTCAGCAGCGCCACCTAGCAGCCATCTCTTACGACTGACATCCGTCAGGTAGCCAGAAAGTCAAACACTGTTGCGGACTGCCTCTGGCATGTGCTTTACAGCTGCAGGGGGCGTGGTATGCTTGTTCCTATATAAGGTTGACTTTACCGCCTTTTCATTGATAGCATATGAGTGAATAAAGCTTCATGTTCTGAAGATAAAAAAGTGTCTTTTCTTCATTGCCACAGCTTGATAATTACCACGTGCATTAGTTTATGTTTAAGAGTCCACGTTTTTTTAGTTTTGACATACATTTTTACCTGTTCTGTCAGCAAAATTAGACAAGCATTTGCTGTTGTTCCACCAACCCAGGTTTTTTTTTTTAAGGACGGCTGAACCTCCCACTGTTGTGCCCTGGAGGCGTTCCTTCCCCCTCGTTAAGCGACGGCACCTGTTCCTGATCATCTCCACCTGATCTTCATCACCATGCCTTTTTTAAGCAGTGTCAAACCTCCAGCCATTGTCAGATCGTTATGCTGCTTGTGTGTCAGCCAGCCCGCTCTGTCAGCTCACCTGTCTGCCACCCAGCCAGCCCGCTCTGTCAGCTCACCTGTCTGCCAGCCAGCCAGCCCGCTCCTTCAGCTAAGCTTGCCTGCCTACCTGCCTGCTCAGTCATCCGTCTCCACTATTTGCCTAATCAATAAACATAACCTTTTCATCTTTTAAAACGTGTCTGCTCTTGGGTTCCACCCACCTCCTTCATCACAACACCCACGCACTATTGAAAATCTATTGATAATGAGCATTTTACAAGACTATTTATGAATCTATTGTGTTGTGATGATGGAAAAGTGGATGGTTAATTAAAAATTTTTTATTAGTATAAATATAAATTTTCATTGCATTGTGTTGTATTTTCGCCAATCTAGTGAGCATCCATACAAACTTTTGACTTTAAATGAGAACTGGACTGAGTGTTCCAAATTTTCCTCTGGGTTAGAAGCCAAAATCCCATAAACTTCTTTAGAGAAATAAACCGTTATTACTGTCATTCTATTTGTTCAGAATAATCCTTGTTGCTCTGATATCTTTTTCTTGACATCTTCTTGAGCATTTGATTGACAGATTCTCTCGAGCCGCTTTCAGTGGAAGGGGGTCGGATGAAGAAGCTTGCTCGTTATTGGTGACAGTAGTTGCTATAAAAACATTGACACAGACCGACTTGGACCAGTCACAGTCGACTGGCTCCAAATGTTGGCATTTATGTAATAGAAATACGGCGACTGAATTGGCTTCCTTCTAGTAAATGATACACACTGACTTCTGGGAAATATCTAGGGCACTTGATTTTGGAATTGTAGATTTGGACAGCTCTACAAAATGGCAAACTCACCGTAAAGTGCACTTGGTAGTAAAGGATTTCTGACACAACGATTCTTGCTTTGATACAATTTTTAACATGTTCTTGCTAATCCTAATAATTTTATATAGATATAAAAGGATGTCCAAGACCTTGGGGGCACTGCTGAATACCAAACTCCATTCAATGGGATATCTAATAAAGCTTCCTCCTTGGAAAAGTGGGCAGTGTTGAAACCCTTTGTGGTTAATTAGATGGTATATTGGAGGTAAAAGTGAGAGGAATTGCCATCAGGTTGCAGCTATAGTGTGTCACGGCTGTTTTCCGGGACCACTACATTGTGCATCGTGTGATCTTCGTGTACATGGTGCTTCATAGCCGATCAGCAATGGTGGAGGAATTTCACAGGACACTCCCACCAACCACTTTCAAAAAAGAAGAGGGAGAGAAATTCACCTACCATGAAAGAGGTACTTCTTGTAATCAAGGTAATATAGGCCATTTTAAATTAGGTCAATCATTCAAATTTAACAAGAATGCTTGGTTATAAATCTGTCCTTAAAGGTTCTCCTTCTTTGGGAAAAAAGAACACATTTGCTTTAAATATTTGGAAATGTTCTACCTAATCAAAATTGCCTACTTTACAATCGTGCTTTTTTTTTTTTTAAACTTGTCCTGCCCAACAGCTGAGCAAACAGATATGAGCTGAGAGCCTCTTGTGTTTGACAGATTTTACTCTTACAATCGGGGGTTATAAATCATAGCGAACACAAAATGTATGTTGGTATAAGCCCCTTTTGTAATCTAAACGATACTTTTTAAATATTGATTAATAAAGTAATAATAATAAATAAAGGTGGGGGGGGATCATAGATAATGGATTATAGAAGTCAGAGGAGGACTACTGGGAAGGGAAGGTAGAGTTGTTAATCTACTGGCAACAAAATGCTGGATCGTATACCCATTGCAATAGTGAGTGTTGGTCTACAATGGGCAGGGCCTGTCCACACACTCAGCTGTTACATACCTGCCGGCTCCGAGAGTGTTAACAAATATGTCCACATCCAGTTCGCACGCACACTTGTGCATACCAACCAACACATGTAAAGCATTACATTCTATCACGCACACTATTTGAGGGTGCAAAGGTGAGCCGATGCCTGTGATCAGGTGAATGTTATGTTAAGATGAAGTGGATGATGGAATGCACAAAAAAGGAGGGAGAACCTCCAGCCATCCCCACACCAAGACCCCCGCCGAGGCGGCAGCGCCGACCAGGGCCCACACCCGCACCCATACGGTGGGGTCAACGGAAGAGATCCACCCGCCCGGCAGCCCAGCCAAGCACCCAGACCAGGGCCCGCAGGACAGCCACACGGGCCCCCAACACCCGAGCGCAGTGAGATACGGAAGCGCAGAGCGCAAGGCCCAGCCCAGCCAGGAGAGCAGCCCTCCCACCGCACCAGGTGGCCCAGCGCAGGGCCCCACCACCGAGAGCCCCCCCACCCCAGACAAGCCGCCCACCACCACCCAGGAGCCCCGAGCACCCCCCCCACCCCAGCCCTGGGTACGAGCCGGGGCCCCCCATGGGAGACCCGCTCAAAGCCCCAGGCAGCTGCGGAGATCCAGAAGAGAGCACGATGGGGGTCAGCTACCCCCATCTAGAGTAGGGATGACCAACAGAAGTGGGGGTCCCCGAAGGTGTACATTGCCTGACCAGGCTCTCCTTATATTGTGACCCAGAAGGGGTCCCGAGGGTAAGGACCAGAACCCGCACCACAAGGACACAGACACCCTCCAGGCTCAGATGGAATATGATCCCCCGCACATGGACTTGCCAGAGGACTAAGGGATCCCTCTCCCTGCGCGGGGAGGGGGCCGCCGGGCCCAGGAGACCGACACCCAAGAGACAAGGCCGCTGCAGCTGAAGACCCTGTTCCCTCCACCAGGGATGGGGTGGGGTACAGAGATCAGTAGTCCCACCTTCCTTGTGTAATGTATTTGTGTGTGCGTTGAGGTGTGTTTCTTGTGGTTGAAGGGTGTGTGTAATAAAGGGTGCAGTTAAAATTGGCGAGCAGGGCACTGAGGACATCTCCTGATTGCTTACAGGGATGTCCAATCGCCCTCTCACCAAGGAGCCCTAAATGTCTACAGTGCAGTTAAAATTGGAGGGTAGAGCAGTGAGAGGACATCTCCTGCTTGCTGGCAGTGATGTCCTAGCACCCCCCCACCAAGGATCCTACGTGTCTAAGGTGCGTTTAAAACCAAGAGAAGGGGGCGAAACTGTGCGTAGACCATGGGAGGCTTGACCACTGCCAAGACGTATTCCGCAGGCACCCCCCCCCCCCCCTTCTAACCTAAAAAGTGGTCGTATGAGGAAAGAGGGAAAGTCGGGGACAGCTACCAAACTGACCCCCAAATGATGAAACAACCGTCCCCCCCGCCCCCCCCAGCATTGGGCCCAAGTCTCCCCAGGGCAGAGGCCCCACCCCCCGAAAGCCAACCCCCCAGGCCCCACACCCCCCACCCCACACAAAGACAGAGGGAGCCCAGAGGGGGGTCAGCCCCCCCCAAGCACCGCCCCTGTAGCCACCTGGTCAGGTAGCAGTAGGCCCGAGGAAACCCCTAGGGTCCCGTACTGGTAGTAGACCCCACCACTCCTGCCCACAGATGTCCCCTCCCCTGGCCGGCTCCCCCCAGACCCCGCCATGGTAAGCTTTTCCTGGAGCAAACGCAGACCCCAAGAGGGTTGCCCCACCCCGCCCCAGGGCCGGAGAAGGAGCGACCCCAGTCCTCAGGTGCAGCCGGGCCGCCCATCCAGCGCAGGCAGACCCACCAGGGCCAGGGCCCCGCGCAAGCCCCCCCCAGCACACTTAAAAAGACCCCCCCCCCCCAGCCAAGCCAGACCCCCACCCAATGCACCATCCACACCCCCCCCACAAATTTCTTATTTCCAATGCATGAGAGACACAGAGGATGTTTAGAGATCAAGTTTATTTTTTCCAAAGAGCTCTACAAAAACATTAGTGATCACGTTTCCATGTTTGGGTTCATAAGAACATTTAGTTTCCCTTAAGCTCCAGTGAGTTTCTCTTCTGCTGTGTCTGACTGACAGTAGTTTCTGCGGTGATTCGATCACTCTCTGACCAAGTTCAAATGTTTACTGTCACGCTTTAACATGAGAGGACAAAAAAAAAAAAAAAATTCAAGAATAATATCAGGGGACCTTTTTTATTATTGCTGTCTCAATAAAAATAAGAAAAACATAAAGTTAAGGAGGCCTGAGCAGACTGCTTTCCCATTGAAGAAATTAAGTCTAAATAAATAAAGACTCTAGTGTGTGTCATAATAATTCTGTATTAGCCAGTATGAAAATTTTGTGTTAAAAGTGATAAGCTTGGTAGACATTGTATACTTAAACAAATGGGTTTTTCATGGTTTAAACTTTGCAGACATTTTTATGATTGTGTGAATGAATGATAGGATAGTTTCTCACAGCATGCAAGATTAAGGAGTATGCTGCTTTGAAACAAATGTGTGCAGGCGGGAGTGAACGGAAAGCAGAGTCCGGAGTCAACGAGAAGCTGAGGCACCTGTGAAAGAGTGGGAAAAAGCCAACGGTGGGAAAATACATCCCCAGGGAGAAGATCCAACCTCTTATTTTGATCCACCTTCTTTTAGCATATTGTGTGTAAAACTCTGGGTCAGAGGGCAAGAGGATATCTCCATTCTTCGTGCACAGAGAAGAGCATCCGCTAGATGCTTTCCTAGGGACAGCTGCAGATCCTAAACGCATGTATTAGATATTTAGGTGTCAGTAATAAATCTTTTGGTGGAAAACCTCAAAATCGTTCCAGACCTCGATTTTTTAACATGCACTTTTCATAAGCGGCGAATTATAACCTACACCATCCAGCAGCGGCCCCTCTGTCTAGCTGTGAGCTCCTCTCCCGGTAGCCGGCATAGTGAGCGTGTTCACTACAGCTCCATTGGTCCTGTGACAGTAACCGGGACAGGATCTGGAAACCCCGCTGCCCAGAAAGGGAAACAGCTGGTTAAGAAAAGGAATGGAAGTTCAGGAGAACTATGAATCGATCCACCATATTGGATGTTTTCTCCCCGCTGTCACTGAAAACATCACATGCCTAAAGTTAAGTCCCTGATAAGTTGAGGAGACGCAGCTCCTCCCCAGAGTTAATTTTTTTTAAAAATCTCTGGCCAACTACGTCAACCGCTCATTTCGAGCCACGCCGCTCAATTTGCGCTGTTTCCAGACTTTTGCACCGCGCCGGCTGCTCAATTTACGCCACAGAACCTCAATTCGTGTTAAAACCTTTGACTTTACATTGCAACTGGCCACATCTGCTGCACAAATCGCGTTCGGTGTGAATGCAGCTTTAGAAAAATAAAATAGTTCACATTAACAAGAATGGTTCCGGCAGAGGAAAACTGAAGGCCCAGCTCTGCAATGCAATCCACTACGTTTTATTCATGCCTAAAACACAATAGACTTTTTCATAATAGTACCAGCAACATAAATACAAAGCAGTACAATACTTTTCTAAAGGGGGATAAAAAGGCCTTTTGGTTCCCACTGGGTAAAGGTCAGTGATCTAAATGGCTCTTAAAGTGCTGAAGGTTGCAGGATCCCTCGTCTAGACCCTATTTTTGATGCATTTTCATCAAAATTACACAATCCGTTTGTTTGGGGATTACATTGACTGGAAAAAGTACATCTAAGTCTTTGTTAATTATTGCCAGAAAAATATAACTTTAAGACTAGAAATCATGGAGGTTCTACACTTTGCAATCCTTGTCAGAATAGTTCACTTATTCAAGCTTTTTTAGTTCTCTGATCAATTTTGAACTTCTGTTGTTGTGTAAAATGTACTAGCTTCATGTCATAGAGAAATTGAGCTCTTCTTTTTACCACTAATGGCACTAGTCATCAATGAGAATATATCACGCCATCATATTCAGCACATATAGAAATATAAATTTCCTTTTCCCTCCAGTTTTTAATTCTGTTCACTGTTGTCTGTACTTCAGTAGGAAGTGTTTAATCAAATGAATGTGCCAGTGCGGCAAAAGAGCTGCTTTTCCTCTGAGTTCAACGCCAGGGTGGCTGCACAGCTCAACATCTATATCAACGTCAAGTACAACACTTTATACTGCTACATTGGTATGGCCGAGGCATGCTGCCATGCGGTTACTGAGGAAGTTATAGCTATGAAGGTACGCTGACATGTGTTCACAACATATCATTCAACCAATTCATCAGGTTCAATTTAAGCAAACCAAAGTCTGAAAACACCCTGAGACACTGAGTTTAAGGGTGTATTCAACTGAACAAATTTTGTTTGCTTGAATTGAACCAGAGTTTGTTTCTCCCAATAATCCGTAACAAATGTTCAGTCTAAATATGCCCAAACGAACCCTGGTCCGGGACCAGGAAGTGCTCTCAACGCCATCTCGATAATCAAAAATAAGCTTAATAAAATCCACTCTGGGAGTGGAATAACGTGACCAAAACAGCCACGGTAGCTGAAATTCACATGGTGTAAACACAAGGAATGAAGCGACAAATGTAAAGCATTGATTGTTGTGTCATCAAAGAGGAAATAACTGGTTAAACTGTTTACTTGTTAAAACGTTTATTTGAACACCGCTGAAAACACTTCTGACATGCTTTTCTGTGTCTCGTTATGCTGCACACGCTGCTGTAACCGATAATCTATATGTCATAAATATTTTATCGTCCTACCTTCATAGCTGACTTCTTCTCAGTTCTACAGCTGCTAACATCCTCTGAGTTAAAGCACACACAGCACGTCTTCATGCAAGTAACCGTCTTGCAGCACACCTCCACAGTACCAAAGTAACAGGTAAAATGTGTTGTTCCTGATGGTCAAAACTGGAAATCATTTTATAAAGTTTTGATAAGTTAACCATCCTGGCGAAGACTTTAAAGCGCTCCACTGCTGACTTTCCCTTGTTGTTTTGACCTGCCTTGTAGTTCTGAGCCAATGAATGAAGAGATCTTTAGTCACATGGTTTTGGTTACAAGCTTTGGTCAAAAACAGAAATGTCCCATAGACACCTGTCTGAATACAGACCAACTGCAATCTTTAGGACTCTATCTGGAACAATGAAGTAGACTCTGTAATGTGGACTCTGAAATAAGTGTGTAAAAACACCCTAAAAGTGTAAAGCCAAAGGTTCAAATGGTTATCAGAGGGCCTGGAAACTGTTGTTTTTTAAAGCACATTTAAAAAAAGTGTAAAACTACTGCTTCAACTAAACTGCACTCAGAAAGATGAGGGCAGACAGGAGCAGCTCACAGGCACAGGAAGATGCCACCAGAGGGCAGCAAGGAGCCTCATGACAGAAAAACCCAGGCATTTATTAAAGGAAATCCTTCAGTGTGAACAGTAGCAGTTTAAAGCTGAAGCTCTTATTTGTGTTGAGTTGCCTTCTCTGTTGCTGTTCCTGCAGATAGGTCTCCACCTGCCGCTGCGCTGGTCTTCAGGCAGAGCGGGGTCAGCTGGGGGGGTGATCTGGATCATTTTCAGTTAAAAGGACTAAAACTGATATTTTGGTTTGTGCATGTACTTTTTCAATATGTTACAATGACAAGATTTTTCTCTAATTTAGTTTTAACACAAAGGATTTTCAGGTATTTTTTTTTAATTTTCTTAAATTTCCTGATAAAGTCAACCCCCCTCCATTATGAAACTGTTTGTGAACAGGAGCTTCATGAGGTTTGTGTGGGAACACACAGAAATGTGAATTACTTCCGTCCAAACCTTCTGATAAAGAAGAGAACTGATCAAAGAAGACATTTCTTTGATCAAATTGATGTCTGACAGAAATACACACAAAAAAAATCGAAATAATAACCATTAATATTAATAATAATAATACTCTAAAGAAGTAAAGTTTAACCAGGTGTGTAACATGATGCAGGACTGCTTGTGGTTCCTAGAATTTCTAAAAGCACAACTGGAGGTAAAGCCTTTCCAAGTTCGTGTCTTATGGAATAAGATCCCAGCTCATGGAAGAGAGGCTGACACAGTTTCTACATTCAAAGTTAGGCTTAAAACATTCCTCTTATAAGGTCTTATAAAGTTTTTGTCTGTTTTGTCTGAAGCTTGTAAGTTAACTATAAGACAGTCAAAGCAGTAATAAGATCCTTAGTAAAATTGTACAATATGTATCCATGTTTTGGTAAAATATAAGAGACATGATAGTAATTCCACATGGATTTTCCTTAGTGGATGTGTATCATATCAAACTTATATGAGATGAACAACTGTCAGTGAAACTGCAGCTTACAATAATCATAGAAAACATTGACAATCTCATTTAAAAAAATAGTGTTTTGACACAAAACGTTGGACTGTTAAACTTTAGCAGTTGTTAGGTTTTCTACAAACCGCAGCTCCATATCATCTCTCTACTAATGGATGTTGCTAACAGTATTCCAGGAGTAACGCTTGTTATTTAGGATTTTAGGACCAACTATTCATTTATGTGTCATTTATCTTTGCCCTGAGAGAAGAGTATTCAGACCGAGAAAAGCTCACATTGCATGCAGACTCCGGTGCGGCTGCGGAGTAGAGTCTAGTTACAGCAGGTAACTCACACTGGCTGCGGTTTGCTTCTGGTCCTGCTGCAGACAGGCTCTGCTGCAAACCTCGCGGACCTCTGAACTCATGTAGGTTATTGCAAGAACCCGCCGTCTAAATATGACGTCATAGTAAACGAACCCTCTTTCCACCGTGATTTTGGAGTTTAATAACAACACTTCTTTGTGTCCTTTTTGTCTTTATCCTGATAAAAAGGATGTGTTGTATCGAAAAGGATGAGGTAGTTCTGCATCTCTGTGAGCAGCCTCTCGTCCTCCATGATGTTATATGGCCAAAATGACCACACACTTTGTGACCACGTATCAGCGGAAATGACGTAATCTTTACAACACAACAACACTGGGTACAGTGAAAAATAAGTTTCATTTTGTATTAATGTACCAGATGCACTTTATATTTGCTTGCATGATTCCGGTTTAGGTTGTGAATTGCCCTAACTTCACAATAAAGTGGTATGGCTCAGCTCCAGCGTCTGGCAAAAATTTGAAGCCAACGAAACGAATACGGAGAACCGCAGAGGCCGGACCGGACTGGATGCAGTGTGAGTGCCTCTCGCACTTTTCATGTTACGTAAAGACACAGCAGCTGCACCGGAGCAGGACCGCATGCGGTGTGAGCCCGGGGTCAGAGGGAACCGGAGCTCAGTCTGATTGGAATCAAACCGAGAGCACTTCAAAAAAGTTCTTTCAGAGTGATGTCTTTGTGGAAGCAAAGCAAGCTTTTACCAATCTCACCTATGTGTTTTTTTTTTTTTTTTTGAAAACACTATTCAATTTTGATGATGACTTAAGCAAAGTTTGGATTTATGAGTATGAATGTTTTGGCCTGTGAATTCTTCAGAGAGATGAACAGCCTGGGGAGCTCTGCAGCAGGCTGGAGTGATTTACAGGAGTCTGCTTCTCGTTTGCACTGGGCTGGCAACAACAAAGGAGCCAAGCAGCCTAACAAATACACTGAATGCAGTCAGGGGCTTTTTGGGCCACCTGTATCCCCAGGGCATTTTATGTGGGGCATCCCAGACCTCCAGGAATTTCATTATTTTGCACTTTGGAAAATATTGATGCTCCTGGAGCTCTTGGCCTCGCACCATTGATCCGAGCTGAAGCAGCCCCCCACCTCCCCGGATCAGAACTGCTGCATCGTATTGGCATGATTAATTTAAAAGAAAATGGTTTTTAGTATGGCTGACTGAACACAGAGTCAGTGGCAGCTTCAAGGGGAGGGGGCACATTGATCCTTTCACACACACACACACCCAGTTGGCACACTGAAGGCACTGTACGACAAGCGTTAACCCACAATGCACTGCAGAGTTTTGACAGATTCCTGCTCCGGGGCTGCTGAATTTATGAGCCATTAGTCTGCCGGCCACAATCTAGTTGGTGCATTATGTTCCATGTCACCTACAATTACATGCGCAGCCACTGATATGGAGCTGAGGTGCATGTCTGCAGTTATCAGGGGCAGAAAGAAAAGCCCTCAAACACCCCCACCACAGATGACCGGTCCCCAGCTTCAGGACACAATGAACTCAGCTTTTCAGTGGGAATGAAGAGCTTTAGTCTGCAGGTCAGATTAAGATGATAACATGCCATTTGTTCAGTCCACTGTGTGATATAATCAAGTCTGGGGGTCCAGGGGTATGAGAAAACACACACATACACACACTCATACATAAATATATAGATTTATGTTTAGATTTGTTCAAGTGTTGCATCTGTTTTGTCAGGTGATCGTTATGCAAAACATGGTTTACTGTTGATCTTTTTATGTTGATCTCTTCCACGTAGAAAGAAAAACAAAGATGGGAGCCGGTTAAGGAGAGAAACACCAATAAAACCTCTCTGTGATGTGTTGATGAAGTAAGTGGAAAATTCAACGGATGATTTGTTGAACCATGCAAGCTTGCTCTGGGACGCACACAAGAGTTTGCTGTCAAAAGCAGGATTAGAAGCAAAGATGAGACACAGCAGCTCACTAAAATGTGGTTGTAGAGAGGAGCCATCACATCTAAAGGGGGGCAGAGGTGTCTCACTGTGTCCTTGAGGCTCATGTGCTCACGTCAAGGATGAGAGAATGCACCATTGTTGTGAGTGCATCAAAAAGTATTTGTAAGGATTACGGTTGCACTCTCTTATGACGTACAGGTGATGCCGTTGTACAGTGTCCTTACCCCATCACTAGTCGTTAGTAAAGTGTGAGAACTGGCTCCTTACTGACCTCACAAATGCAGCATGCATGGGACGTGCACATGATCCGTACGTGCCTGTAGGATGCCCACAGAAAGTACGCTTTGATTCTCTGATTTTCTTAATTGGAACAATGATCCTGGTGCAGCACTAACAGCACTAACGGGCTCATGCGCAGCGCGCAGGTTCGGGGTGGTTGAGAACATGAAAAACCCGTATGACACATCTGGGTCTCACCTACTTCACTCTTCTTTACCACTGTGTGTTGTGTAAGTGCTCACAACAACCTTGTCACTCTCAGGGTGTATCTGTAGAACTAAAGGGATCATGAACATATTTACTCTTCTAAAGTGATCCACAACCTTGACATTTCGTTTGATCCAATGATGTGTCCCGTACAGGTTTGCCCATATTTTGCCTGCAGATAGCCTGTATCTGCACTTAACGACAGTTCAGACTAAGGCATAAGGTCTGTCCTGTTTGTGACTGATGAAGGAATGGGGATTTTTGACTGTTTACATTTGGGCAACTTTTCTAATTCTCAGAATATGCTTACAAAATAATTTTACAGTACATTTTCTAAATGAAATATTTGAATATCCCCACAGAATTCAAACTAAATAAAGGATGACATCACTGGCTCGGTTTGTTTTCGTTGGCTGACAGGCTTGATTCAGCTTATGACAGGATGCTCTGTTTATCTTTGAAAGGTCATTTTATTGATCCATCTGCTGCCGGGTGAGTCTGACTAAACTCTGATCAGCGTGCATTGATGCTCCATTAAGCGATTGATCGAGCTGGCGTGAGGCCTGGGGGGTCAGGAGGGGCTCATGGACTGTAAAAGGAAGAGACTGTTAGTTAATTGGTGAAGTGATTAATCAGTCAATAAAAGCAGGACAGGGGTCATGTCTCCCTTCTGAGCGGGTCCAGCCAGAATGAGGGTCATCTACCCAACATCCAAACTTCAGGTGTTACCATGACAACCTCCTCCATCACAGCTGTGTAAAACATGACAGAACTAAAGAGTGAAGACTCTAAACAGCTCAAACCAATGACTTAACAGAGGGAAAACAAAGCTCACGTGAAGACGAATCATGAAGGGCAGAGACAGGAAGCCACACCACTAAATCTAACCTGAAGGACAACAGATTATGTCTGAATGTTCAAATGTCCTGGCTACATTTTTCCCAAACTTGGCAGCACAAAGACAGGATTAATGAAGCCCAGTCTGGTCACCATGGCAATGTATTTGCTGTTGTTTGTGTTGTGATTATTTACCCACCTTAGATACATTTATTCTTACTGTTGCACAAAATAGATTAAATTGGTCTGCATGTAGTTACCATCATTTTCTGTTGCATGGGGTTAGGGTTCAGCCATTGTGGTCTATATTTGGTCAAGATGTCTGCAAAATAGTAGTTGTATGAAAAGTATGCAGTCTTCTTCCTTCTTTCATTGTGAACAGAAATGCCACTGCTGCTGTAATTAGAAAATAAAAAGTAATTTTAATAGAAATGTAAAGGTTTTCAAAAAGAAAGCGTGACCTAAAAACAAATGAGTAGAGGTTGCTTGCAGGATTTTCTTTCTGCAGTTTCTCTTTTCCCCTGGAAATGCAGACGACCCTCCATCATTAGCAGGAAGAGACAATCCCGTAATTTCACATTGCACACAACTGTGGAAAGTATTCTGAACTGTGAACAAGTCAAGCAGAATTTTTTATAATCTAGATACTTCAGGCTAAAGCAAAAGCAGAAACTAAAAACACATTTGCTTGCAGCTGAATTGCACACATAACACTGTCTTTGATTTAGGAATCCTTTAGACAGATGAACGTTACAGCTTTAGCACCTTTCACTCAGAAACAAGTTAGAGAAGTTACTGCCATGGCAACAGAAGGGATTGACAAGGTTCACAAACATGCAGGCAGCAAATTTAGTGACAGTAAAAAATACAGAACTAATTGAACCACAGTCTGGTTGGCTTGTTCATCATCTGCAGAAACTCCTTCACTTCCACTTACAACCATGAGGGGGCAGGAGAGCCTCATGCAGGACACACTGGTCAGAGCTGATGGTTTCAGGACATTTATTGTTTGAAACGACTTAAAAAATGAAAATTATTGAAAAGAAAAACATCTCCTGTAAACATGTTTCTATTTGCCTTCGTGTTTGAAGAAGACGAGACAAATTGATCACCGTCTTCTCAGAAGACAGAATCCATCACTGAATCAGAATCAGAAGAGGTTTTATTGTCATTGTGACATTAACATGCACCACAAAAATTCCAGACTGTGTCTCTACAGTTGCGTGTTTGCAAAAACAAATTAAAGCATAAATAACACAAAGGACTATTAAGGAGTTCACTTATTGCACAGAAAAGTTCACTTATTCCACATTAGTTCACATGCTACACATCAAGTCCGGTTAGCAGCCATTTCTTATGTGTATTATGTTTTGTTGAGTGTGGTGACTGCACTGCAGTCACATCAGGGTCACCCAAAGGTGTCTAGAATCTAGAGATTAAATAATAAAACTTCCATTTTTTCCCATGATCCTATATTGTTAGGAGTATTTGTAAATGCTTATTTTACCTAGATAACCTTGGAACCCTCAAAAGACGTTAGAAATTAAAGCCGAGCTGTGAGTTCAATGTTTTAGAGCAGCCGTGAAACCTCCACAGCAGGTGATTCTGACTGTAAAACCCTCAGAAAACTAAACCGGTGGATTCGTTTTTGCTCAGACTGTGGCGCAGTCCCTGATGATAAAGAGCAAAGCTGTTTTTTCCTCTTAATTCGGATGTGACTCTGGAAGCAAATGACATAAAGGAACACCGGTGGCTGGGAGGTTTAAGGCCCGTCACAAATCAAAGGGCTCCCTGGTGAACAGAGTCGAGCAAAATTCATGGAAATGGATTAAAAAAAAGTACTGGTCAAATAATTAAACTTTAAAAAGGGCAATTAGAGTAAGAAACAAAACAGCTTAATCAACAAATGCACTATTCAAAAAATTCTAATATAAAATTTGTTGATATTGTGCATATCAAAGTATGGGCAATTTTATTTGGTGCCTTAAAAATAGTTTACACTTGAGATTGTTTAAAGGAGGAACATTCAAATCTGAGAGGTATTTTTATGTTTAAGTCATGCAGAGTAAGAACAAATGTAAAATAGAGATGGCCTTCTGATTTTGGAGCAAAACATTGAAATGGTTCAAATAAAGATCTGAGATTATTGAATATTGTAAAAAAAAAAACAAGTTGGATGACTGTCAAAGGGTCTAATAATTGGTCAGTACAGGAAAAATGTAATTATGTTATAGAATGTGTGCATGTGAATATGTATGTGCATATATATATATATATATATATGTGTGTGTGTGTGTGTGTGTGTGTGTATAGCATATGTGTATATAAATGAGTATGTATTTACTTTAGGTAAGTAAATTGAGTTTTTGGCGTATTTTTGTTTTTTATTCTATTTTATTTATTTGTTTATTTTTTAGTTTTTTTATGTTATGCTTTGTTTCTGTATAAATTGTGTCCTTGGTTTTTTGATCGGGCTGCCATACGCATGATGCTTTAGACCAGTCTTGTTGGTTAGAGTTGATCATTGTTTAAAAGTAGTAAAGATATCACGTTTGAGGAACCAAATAAACTTCAACACTTTTGTGGTCATTTAACTTGTTGAGTTGTTAAGTCAAGACTGGGCATGCAACTTTGATGGAAAACTTCCAGAACGCGTAAAAAGGCGTTTAAATGTCACAGAACAGCAAACGTCAGCAGAGTTTATGCTAGAGAAGAAAAAATGTCCATCAGCTGATACAAACACCTGAGAGATGGACCTGTCCAAACACAAAGCCAGTCTGAAGTCAATTGTCCTACAGCTGGGGAAGAAGTGAGCGTTTACAACTGTGGGGGAGGACATTAGTAGCAGATTAGAGGACAGTGGTAGTAGTAGTAAACAGTAGTCTAGAAGATCACCAGAGAAGTACATGTCAGGGGTCAACTCATGGTCAGCTCAAAGGGAACAAAAAAACAGATCAAAAAGCTGAAAAAATGGAAAATTTGAAAACAGTTTTAAACTCTAAAGTACACTCTGTAGACAGTTTGAAAATCAAAGTCTGACTTTGAAACAATAGATATTTGAAACTTTTTGAAATGCTGGAAACTTGAAAAAGACGTGTAAATGTGAAACTGTGATAAAACAAACCTATAAACCTGAACCTGTTACCAAATGAAAAATCTTTGTTTGGAACTGCTGCTGGTTTGTATTTTTGTTTCTCTCCTTTAATTCCAGTCTTCAATTGGAAGTTTCCGGTCAGATTTTCTGTTATTGGAGTTGATCCTAACTTGACATGAGGGTGGGGCTTTTGGCTACAGACATGCTTGACATCAGGTGATAGAGGTTGAGAGGGTGTCATTTCTGCTCCAGAACGTTGGCGCCGGCGGTGTCACCAAACTTTGGGTATAGTGTTATCACTACTGCGAGCCAATCTAGTTTTCTATTCACTTTAAGATGATCCTGATTTGACCACAGTTTGACTTTAGCAAAGCATCTTTTCTGGCTTTGTGCCTTTTTGCTGCAGAATGCTGCATGAAGAGAGAACACGAGTTCCTTTTGTTCTTGCAATCAGAAGACTGAACTGCTGCTTTGTGTGGAGATAACGGCTAAAGCATGGAAGCACAACTAAGGTTCACAAACTGCATCCAAACCAACGTCAACTAAACTGATGAACTTGTGAAACCAAACCGGAAGATGATCAAGCAGAGCATTAGCTACTGTGAAGCACGGAGAAGGAGGAGTGATGGTTTGGGACTGTTGTGGACCTGGCTTGAACTCCCATCTCTACTGTGCTCAAAGTATTGTGATGTGAGTCCAGAACCATAATCTAAGTCTGACCCAGACCCTGTGACAGGTGTTGGAGGGAAGCTCTCAGAATAAGATGAGTTTCAAAGTTAAGATGGATCCAGACGGTTCTGCATTGATCCTCAAACGGACTCTGAAGTGAGGATTTCCCTGATCTGAGGATCACAAACAGACACTTTCCCTGCTCACTGCACTAATCCTGCTGCAGATCAACCATTTAGACCTTTCAACCTGAAAAGCAGCATGTGGGGGGATGGGTGTGCATGTATGGAGGGGGTTAATAGTTGAACAGCTGCTTATGGAACAAAACTCGCCGCACACTCGAGCACACGCCCATATGGCAGAGCGCCAGATAGGAAGACGTCAGGCGAGGTCACGGTGGGAGCCCGCTGATCCCCTTTCAGAGGTGCACTCAGCGAGGATTAACTCCATGCTGTTTGTTTTTTCGCTGAAAGGCTGCAGTTTGTGTCTTTTTGCCACAAGTCACACATTAACACAAAACTGTGTAAAACGCATGAACCGCACAAGCCTAGATTTGTTTTTATACCTGCTGTTGGCAAAGGTGCAGCTCAAACAGTCTAGGCCAGAAAAACCCTCATGACTGAGAAAACTCACAGAGTACTTTGAAGGGTCTATTAATACCAGAAAAAAACAGACTATATTCTTCTTTATAGTCATCTGGATTTACTGGACATGTTTCATTTTTTAAAAACCTTTAACATATCTGTTATAGAAAGATTTTCCCAAAAATCCTTTTTTTTATAAAAAAGATGTCTTTCTCCTATAGTTTTACAATCCTTTCAAAATAATTCTGCCATAAATGAAAGTTTAGACAGTGCACATACTGTCTGATCCTTTTTTACGTCAATATTCTCCATCCCGTCTGCTAAAACTGGGCATTCCTTTCTCTGGATGAATAGAAACTGATGTATAAAGGGGGTTATCCAATTGGAAGTAAGGTTTCTGATTGAAACTTTTGAGTTAAACGTTACATTTCACTTTTCTGCTTTTCAATTTGTGGGATTAGGATGACCAGTCCTTACTGACCAAAGCCTCCTCCCAGCTGAGGGCTTTCCGGCCATTCCCGATTGGACTAAGAACTCACAGTGGACTCTCTTTGCTGGAATTTCCATTTTGACCAGATAGCTCGTGATGTGGGGGAGTTGTGACCCCCTCTCTCCCAGGGGACCCCGTCACCCTGAGAAGCAAAGTCTTTTCCGCTGGTGCTCCATCTGAACTCTCAATCTGTGACAGGAAAAATGGCTTGAATTGGCTTGAATTTAGATTTCTGTTCAGAAATTACTTTACAAGCATTTTTAAAATATTTATGTATGAATCATTATAATGATTCTATTCCTAGAAATACAATTTTTCTCTCATACTCTAGGTCCTGTAAAGGTTCCAGTCCTCCAGACCTGCGTGATGTGAGAAACAGAGGTGTTTACGCCAAACCTCCACATTCACGCATGGATGCATTTACACAAATACTTTTACTTCAAATGAACAAAAGACATTCCCTTCTTGACTAAGGTTTGAGCAACGATTGCTCATTAGACTTGTCATCGTTGTCTCATTAAACTCTGAAGTCCTGTATGTGTCCACCTCTCTCTCTCTCTCTCTCTCCCTGGCTGTAATAGCAGAAGGCGTGTGGGGGGGGGCTGGGGGGGGGGGGGGTTGACGGCACATCAGTAATTCCTCGCAGCAGATGCGGGCCAGATTGAATGGATAAAAATGTTCGAGGGGAGCTTCTGCACAACAAACGCCTGTCTGGTGGGTGATGTACATGTGAGGGATTGAGGGGTGGAGAGAGATTGGTATTTTGCTCTGTGAACAGGCAGCTTTAGGAGCAGGACTTTCACCGGCCTCCTAACAGCTGCTGAAGTTCTGCCAGCAGAATGGAGGCAGCACAGAATCGACTCTACATGACCGAGAGCGACCTCAGGCACAAACACAACACAGCAACACCCAAAGCATCATGGGACAATGGTTCTCAGCTCCTCTGCCACCCTCTCTGCCTGTCTGTCTCTTTTACTTTCTGGAATTTGTTTGCTTTCTGGTTATCTGGTTGCTCCTCCCTCATCTCCATGGCAGGCCAGTAGCTCATCATCTTGATCACATCCTGATCCCTTCATTCAAAGGTTGCCGGTCTCTGTGGCACCGAGCACAAATCTGTCCAAGCATCTTTCTTCTCATGACAGCTTTTATTAACTAATCTCTCAAGTAGTGATGGAGTTTCAACTTCACGCTCTAACTTTTTCTCTGCTCTGTCTCTTTCATGTTTTGTACTGACCTGCATCGGTACTCGAGAAATGTAAAGGTTTCTGGTGGAGATTGAGTCCTTCATCTGAAATCCTGGCAGAAAGATCTTGATCACCTCACTGGACTCCTCTAATCGTGGAAAAAGCAGACAGTTTACTCACCTCAACTTCCTCAAACTTTATCTCAGTAGTACAACAAGTTTGCTTGTTCTCCATATGAAAGTGAGCAGGCTCTCAGTCCAAAAACTCCACCTTCATCCATCTGTAGCTGGTGGGCTCCAGCATCCCTGTGACCCTTCAGCAGGTTCAGAAGATGGATGGATGAATGAATGGATGGATGAACGGCTAGATGATGGAATGATGGATGGATGGATGGATGGATGGATGAATGAAACGGATGAAGGATGGATGGATGGATGGAATGAATGGATAGATGATAGATGATGGATGGACGGCCTTATGGCGGCATGAAGGGCATGATGGATGGATGGAATGAATGGATAGGATGGATATGACTGGATAGATGGCTGAATGCATTAAGATGGATTGAACGGATGAAGGGATGGATAGATGGATGGACGGATGGATGCATGGATAGATGAATGAATAGATGGATGAACGGATGAAGGGATGGATTGGATGGATAGCATGGAATGGCTGAACGGATGGATGCATGGATAGATGGATGGACGGATGAATGGATGGATGGACGGATGGATGGATGGATGGATGAATGAATAGATGGATGAACGGATGAAGGGATGGATGGATGGATAGATGAATGGATGGACGGATGGATAGATGGATGAATGGATGGATGGATGGATGGATGGATGGACGGACGGATGGATGGATGGATCGGATGGACTGGCATGAATGGATGAATGGATGGATGCATGGACTGGATGGATGGATGGATGGATGGAGGAATGGGACGGATGAATGGATGGATGGATGGATGGATGGGATGATGATGGATGGATGGATGGATGGATGGATGGAGGATGATGGACGGATGGATGCATGGACGGATGAATGGATGGATTGATGGATGGATGGATGAATGAATAGATGGATGAACGGATGAAGGGATGGATGGATGGATAGATGAATGGATGGACGGATGGATGCATGGATAGATGGATGAATGGATGGATGGATGGATGGATGAATGGATGGATGCATGGATGGATGGATGGATGGATGGATGGATGGATGGACGGATGGATGGATGAATGGATGGATGGATGGATGGATGCAAAATAACTAATCAAAAAAAGCTGGGAGAAGATCTTTTTGAATTGCATCTAGATGCTCCCACCTCCATGGAAACTTCAACTCCTTAATGAAGTCCTAAGCCCCCCCAGGGGTGATCCTGACTCACTTCATTGGCTCAGAAACTGTAGAACCTTAAAGGCCAAGAATCCAAGCCTGATGAAAGGCTCTCAGCACCTTAAGAGCAGCTCGGCCTTTTGCTGTAAGGAAACAAGTGTCAGTAACTTTTGTGGGATTGCTAAACCTGTTTTCCAGGGATGAGGACAAAGGAACAAAGAACCCCCGCAGCAGGTCTCAGCCAAACAGCCAGGAAACATTAACAACAAACTGCTGTAAGGATTAGATCAAACATTCATCCTCAAAGCTTTCTCTGTGTAATGATAACAATTCCCATAACAAGAGGAGCTGAAACGCTTGTAATAAAGAGGTCCAAATCCAAGAGCAGCATTGGAAATAAGACAACATCCACACAAAACATATCTGGCATCTGTCAGGAAACTCCAAGCTCACCGAGAGTGAAAGGAGATTATGCTTAAGCCTAAACAAGGCTTTTACATTTTTCTAAACCCTGCAGGCATAATCTAATCTTATCTGTCTCAATCCAATTTTTAATGCTGGCTACACACAGGATTAAAGGAGTGCAGTTTGCTTTATAGGCCATTTGACAGGGAGGAGGCATCTGCTGCTCATGGCTGGAAGATGTGTGGCTTTAAGTGGAGGATCAACCATGTCAAAGCGGAGATCTTCATGGAGACGTCTTCTTCCACCATCGAGACAAGCAATAAAAGACGTTTTTATCTGAGGTCCCTTTCCTACAACAATTATCATTCGTTCATCTTCTATAAACACTTAGCTTAGTGTCACTGTGATGCTGGAGTTTACCCAGCTACTGATGAGTGAAAGTGAGGTCCACCCGGCACAGTTCAGAGGTCTATCCATGCAGAAACGCACAGCCGCACACATTCACACCTGAGGGACATTTTAAAGACAAAACTAAGCCTACATTTGGACTGTGGGAGGGAACTGGAGGGTCTGGAGAAAAAGCCAAACGCATGAGGAGAACGAGCAAACTCCACACAGAAAAGTTCCAGTTGTACGGTGGCCCTGAAGTGCAAATCACTCAACACAAAAACATTTTAGAGATCACAGCGACAATTTAAAAAGCAAACCAAAAATAAAAAAACAGCATTGCAGTTTTGAAAACAAAACAAAATTCCAGAAACCAAAACCTGAAAATGAAAAAAAAAAAATTTCAGAAAACAAAAGTAATTTTCAGAATAAAGAGACAGAAAAATGAAACACAAGCAGGAGCCGGAAAATCTGGGTACTGTGGGACATCGCTGACTGGATGATGACATGCAGTTCACCTTTCAGCTGAAATTATGGATGAAGGTCATCATCCAGTCACTGATGTCCCATAGTCCCTACAGTTTCCATTTTCTCGTTGTGTTTTCTAACATTTGTTTTCTGAAATGTAATTTTTTTTTTATTTTATATTGTTTTGCTTGTTTAATTGTTGCTGTGATCTTCAAAATCTTTGTGTGTCGAGTGAATTGTTGTTGTGATTTGACCTTCAGGGCCACCGTACAAATTAGTTTTCTCAATGTAAGGCAAGAGTTCTAACTACTACATCACCATGCAACTCTACAAATATGAAATAAACCATTGATTCATCTCTTCTTGACACTCTGTGAAGCTCTGGCCCTCATCTCTATCCACATGCAGCTCCAAATTTACAAGGAACAGCCAAGAGTTTTCTGATTATTTGTTCATTGAATCCTCTTTGTGACAGAAATCTATCCTTTCCTTGATCTGCAGCATCCAGGAAGAACATGGATTGGCAGACTGAGTGAGCAGTGATTCCTCTTTTTGAATGTTTTCTTTTTATTTGAACACTTTTTTTGTAAAGACAGTTTGCACTCCGTCTCAGTCACACAGATGTGACTAATATTTCATTCACAGAAAAGACAACAAAGCAGCACCTTTAGGAGCTAAACTCTAAAGCTCTCCTCACTGCGTGGATTTGTTACATCACACGAGACACCAGAGCCCAATCTGATTGGAACTGAAGTGCTGCTTAAGGATCCCAAAGCTCTAATCTCATGCTCATGTTCTTGTTCTTAAGCCTGTCAGCTGCTCTCGCTCTCCTGCTGGCAGAATCAGAAGCCAATCAGCAGCTCTAATCTCCTGGTCCTCCTGCTCCTCAAACTCATGGATGGTCACTCATCTTTTTCCAACTTTCCCTGCTGACGAGGCCAGCGTTCCCGTCATTTAAATTAATACACGAAAAGAAGAAGCTTCCTTTTCACTAATAAACATAAATGATACAATCCTCTCAAATAGAAACAAATATTTCGATGCACAATAACTTTGAAGTTTCTGCCATTTAAGAAAACATTTAATAATTGTAATCATCAAGATGAAGCTAAAAAAAAATCACTTGTTTAGGCTTCCAATGAATGTGTGAGCGCAGACTGTGGCGTGATGGTCTCTCTGTTCTACGGTAAGTGGCGTCTTTTCAGTAAAAATGCGCGATCCCATCAGACATCAAACCCTGAAGAAGCTGTCTGGAAGAGTTCAGTCAGCCTGCAGCGATGCTTCAGCTGTTTACAGAGGCTGTTTGTATAATGATACGGTGGAGTTGTGTGTGTGTGTGGGGGGGGTTGGTGGCAAACAGTGAGAGTGAACAAATATTTGACAGAGGACAAACAGCTGTTTGTCAGGATGCCATTAAGCCTGCAGGTTGCATAGCACCTTCAGCTAAAAGCATCAGCGTGCCTGCTCTGATAGCAGTCCTCAGATCCAACCATTACCTGTTCAAACACAGCAGAAATGTGTAAACTATGTCAGGAAATGTGCGCTGAATATGCAAACACTAAGTGTTAGAAAGGCTGCTGAGTTTCAACTGTTTCCTTCAAGCCCAAACTAAGAGAAAGCGTCTCCCTGGCAGATCGCTGCTGTTCCTCAGCTTCCTCAGGTGACGCTGCAACCGTGTTCTGACAATTACTCACCTGTTTGATGAGGCCATACCAGGCGACCACAATGAAAACTGGCCCCACATCAGTCCAAAACAACCCAACAGGTCACATGACCGCAGGGTTTGTCCATCTGTCATGCATAGAACTTTGCAGCTCCCAGTGTGAGTCTCTGAAGCTGGCAGGCTCTCTCATTTTGAGATTATATTTTACTTTTCTTTTTTCTGACTGTTTCACATCCAACACTGGACCATGCTTTTTCAAGCATTTTGCATGAAAATGCATTCTTTCATGTATTTTGCTTGTTTTTTACACTTTATGTTCATGCTATTTTGTCATTGTTTACTTGCTCTTTAATTTTCTCCATATTTTCATTTTGATTCCTTTTTGTTATTTTTGTAGTTAAAAAACGCCTTAAAGATCATTCTGTTATAAACATGGAGGCTTTTAGAGCACAAAATGCAACAGATCTGACACAGGAACTCCAAACTGTCACCAGTCAGCTGCCAACATTGACAATGTGTATAAACAGTGTAAAAACATCACCTAAAAAAACCCACAAACAGATCAAATCAATGCAGTTAAAAGACAGATTTCAGGAAAAGAACAAGTTTTTAAGTTGGGGGGGGGGTCATTTGACAGCCTGCAAAAAAACTTTAAGCCAATTCCTCTTGGTTTAAGGTTTTGACGAGGAGACAAGTCAGAATAAGTTTGGATAATATTCAGTCAAAGAAAGAAGTTCCATAGGAAGGGAAGCAGTTCATTTCTCTGTGAAGGCTTTCTCAGCGACTACAGGCAACTCAACCTTAACACTACCGTAACAAAGACAAGACTTGTTTCAATTGTAATGATGTCATGCAGATAACGTTTTTATTGTTGTGATGCACTAAACCAGATAAACTGCATCCAAATGTTAATGTCTGAGTCTGTTTTTTGTGTTTGTTTTCCTGTAAAACTTGAATGGTAATAAAGATAAAAGATGAAAAAGTCAGATATTTGGAACTTTTTTTGGTGAATAATGACTTGAAGATAAAGGAATAATCATGGAAGTCATTTAAAGTTTGGAATCTGTTTGCAGATTTGGTTTTAACTAATCAAACGCTGCAGCAGACAGGGCTGCTTCTGGTATTCTTAATTTGGCTATTTATTATTACTTGAATTTGCTTAAATGTAATATGACAAAGATAAACAGATGATGACATATCTGTCAATAAAAAAAACAAATAATTTCAATATTTGATCTGTTAATTTACCACAAATATAATCTATCAAGGGGATCCAGGGGTTCAGTAAAAACAGCTTTTTGTAGTATTCTTTTTTGGATGTTCATTTTTTGAATAGTGACACTACAAGTGATCAGTAGTCAGAGGTGTAATGTATCTTTTCTAAAAGCCCCCGATGGCCTGGTGTTGAAAATTAGCCCATTTGCTAAACACACTTAATCAATACGTCTGGGTGACCAATGTATATGAGATGTCCATACTAAACAAAGAAATCAAATAAATAAAAATGTTTCTGAACTACTTTGTATGTCATTATGATCCCCTTTTAACAGAAAAGGCAACCCCCCCCCCGATCTGTTATAATAACTCATAAATGTCTGTTCCACCATCCAGACCACCATGACTCAACCTTTATGAATCCTGACAGACTGGAGCGGGGAGCACTTGAAAATGATGCTGTTTTCCCACTAAAACTACAAAAGTTTGACCTTCAGAAATGGATGTGTTTAAGCCACAGCTCTTTAGCCCTCCATAAATGTCACATAATGTTCCTGGTCTTTAGCAGCACAGGATCATTAATTCTTCCCGCACTAGGTGAGGCAGGGAAACAGCAGCTGGATCACTAAGTACCTCCATCGGAGCAGCAGAGTAAACATCATTTAGACTCCACAGTTTTTCCACTCAGAAGGATTTCATGTTGATGAAGAGAGACCTTTCCTTAAAGGGCAGTGAGGCAGAGTGTTTGATTGATGCTTCATGGGCCGTTAGGACTCAATCCACCAATGGAACGGGTGGAAGAGTGAAAGCCCTCGTTTCAGTTATCTCCAGCGTAGAACTGCAGTCATGCAGACACTCAGGGCGCAGCTTTTCTTCACTTCCTCATTTGCTGACATGAAATTCAGTGCTTTTGTCAACGTTTGCTGTAAATGCGGCTCAACTCCAAGCAGGAGGAAGACACTTTTCAGGCCCTTCAGCCATTCTCAGCCACTGGGATTTTCCTGGTAAAGTAAGCCAACCAGCCCAAGAGCTGCTGTTCTCCATCCGATCCCTGTTTGTTCCTGCGTGTTCTCACAGCACTTCCTGTGGCACCAGAGATTTGTTGTGATTACTTTCTGTTCCATTTCCTGATGCTTTTCTGCTTCCAACAGCAGTTGGGATTTCTGGTGCCGAACCCTCCTTGTACAATTCTTCTTTCATTTCAAAAGTTGAATGGAAGGTAGTGCTGTCAATCAAACAGATTAATCACACCTTTGGGTAGTGATCAATTATGATTAATCACAATGTTTTACGAGTTAAATGTTACACGACAATATGAGGCTTTTGAACAAAAAAAAGCCACAAAGAAATGTTTTCCTTCATTTTTGTCTGTTTAAAGTTATAAAGTTTTAACTCAGAAGTGTAATGTTGTGCATAAAACACATCAACAGTAGATAAGCAGAACTGTAAAGACTTAAACGTCTGCAGTTTTACTCCAAGAAAAACAAAGATGCTGATATACAGCCATAGGAAACAATCATTGTGTTTCTGCACGTTTAGTGGTGAATACTCAAATCTGATTGGCTGCTGGGTGTGGATGCATGCCTAAAAAAAGTTCTGGTCACAATGTTCTACATGTGCAGGCTTCTTTCAAACAAACTTTTCCTTCATGATGTGGACAAAAACAAACGGTAAGAGGTGAACTTTCTCTCTGAACTGATGCTTTTTTGAACCTTTCATCACAATCAAAACATGTCTCTTTCCTTTCCTGCAATTCAAGGTCGCTGCCAGCTCAACGACGTGTTGTCATGAAAATAGGCTGCATTACATATCAAATAGTTTCCCTTCTGTGAAAAAGCGATCTAAACCTAAAAAATAACAACCATAAAGTACTAAAAATCAATTGAATATTTATTTCTTTTGTAAGTGACCATGGTATAAGTGGAATAGTGCCTGACGAAGTGTGCATTTTTAAAAATTAATGCACGCCGCAGAAGCCTGAACCGGCAGAAGCCTGAACCGGCAGAAGCCTGAACCGGCAGAGGCCTGAACCGGCAGTTTGGCAATCCCTTACGCGTCTCACAATGTGTGTGTGTTGAAGCGGCGACAGGGTGAAGGAGAGCCACTGAATGTGGCTAAGATGCTTTATTTCAATAAGGAAAAATCTTGAGTGGGATTAAAGGGTTTTTAATAGAGAAACCCCCAGAGCCCAGACGCTGATGGTGGTAAGATGAACAATGCCAACCGAAGACCCAGGAGAACGGGCAGAAGCGAAGAGGAACCAAACAAAGGCCAGGAGGAGAACGGGTGGAGGTGGGTCTGCGCGAAGTCTGGAATGCTGTGAAACAAACATCCTTAAATTTAAATGCAGGGATTCTATTGGCTGAGAAGAAGGTAAACAGTTCAGCTATTGGCTCAGACTGAAGACCAATTTATGACCTAAAGAGTGAAGAATAAAGCACCCAGCTGTGTGTGATGAGGTAGAGCTTCCTTATTAAAATGACGCCAAAGCTTCACTTACATGACAGACATCTGCAGCTCTGTTTTCTCACATGCGGAAGTAAGCAGAGATTTCACCGCCTTTCTTCAGAGTGAACTTTGACCCCCTTTGCCAACAGCATTATGATGGAGGCTCTGTGCATGATCAGCTGTACAGGTGCACTGCTTCACTCGTTCTTGTCTGAGCCGATACGAAGCACCAAAATCTGCGTTTTTATGTGATACTGGCAGCAACGTGGCACAGTTTCAGGACCCATCCCAAGTAAAAACTAAGTAGTACATGTCTCATAACAGCAAAACTGCAAGGCTAACTGAACATTTAGAACAAGCTGGTACTCGCAAGATCTTGTTGTGTTGATGCAGTGTAGAGTTGCTCAAAGAGGCTCAGTGTGCAGTGCTGCCACATAACAAACATAAACTCAAACGCATAAACTCAAAGCAGGCGAGATCATGAAGGGGCAGACTAGAAAAAACACAACTTAAACGTAAAGAAACCTTAACAAAAGAAAACTGAAATTAAAAGCTTGGACTCTTACAAGGGGCTGCACGGTGGTGTAGTGGTTAGCACTCTTGCCTCACAGGAAACTGGCTCTTGTTTAGTGGCTGGAGCCTTTTAGTTTTTCCTTTTGCATGTGTGCGTTTTTTCTAGATACATGTAAGTGTGTGACTGTTTGAACTGTGCAGGATGCAGTTCATCTTTGTCTTTCAGTAGCTATGGTAGGCTCCAGCAACCCTGGAACCCCAAAATGGATGAAGGGGGTCTAGTAGATGGATGGATGTTCACTTGCTGTCCTGTGAATCTTACCAAACTCCAGACATAGATCAGGGCTGCTCTTTCCTGGTCTTCGCAATCTACCCCCTGCACTGCTTGCTGCTGATTACCTGGACCAGGTGTGTTCATTAAATCAGAATGTGGAGACTTCTGATGGAGCGAAGTAGCAGCTGGCAGGGCTTGGAGATCTGGATAACAGTCAGGGTGGTGGATCTCCAGGATCAGGAATGAGCAGCCCTGAATAGATGAATCTTATAAAGTTTTTGTCTGTTTTGTCTGAAGCTTGTAAGTTAACTATAAGACAGTCAAAGCAGTAATAAGATCCTTAGTAAAATTGTACAATATGTATCCATGTTTTGGTAAAATATAAGAGACATGATAGTAATTCCACATGGATTTTCCTTAGTGGATGTGTATCATATCAAACTTATATGAGATGAACAACTGTCAGTGAAACTGCAGCTTACAATAATCATAGAAAACATTAACAATCTCATTTAAAAAATAGTGTTTTGACACAAAACGTTGGACTGTTAAACTTTAGCAGTTGTTAGGTTTTCTACAAACCGCAGCTCCATATCATCTCTCTACTAATGGATGTTGCTAACAGTATTCCAGGAGTAACGCTTGTTATTTAGGATTTTAGGACCAACTATTCCTGATGAAAATGACAACATGATATTGTAACCACAGAGCAGAGATTCCAAACACACATAGGAAGTAATCATTATGAAGCAAAGAGATGAAGACTCAAACATTCTTTCCAGTGTTGCTGGAGAAAGACTTCTTTATTTTTGTACAAGACTGTAATAACATGAAGAAAAAAAAGCCTTCCTTAAGAATACATGTGTCATTTATCTTTGCCCTGATAGGTGATATTTCATTTGAGTTACATTGGTACTTGAGACAGAAATGTCTCCTTTTGGAAACTCAAACACTAACCTCTAACCCTCACAGATAAAACAAGTATAAACAGCATATAAAGAAAACCCAATTTCCCTGTAAACAACATATATTTTACTTGCAGAAACCCTACATGTAATGTTATATTTTCATACATGAAAATACATGTCTGGCAAAGGGACATGGAAGAAAAAAGTAAAAGAAATGATATGACCCATGCATGGAAAACATAGTTGATTCCACATACAGAACATTTTTAAAAGATAAAAATATAATTCTTTTTAAAGTCATGTATGAAAAGAATGAGAAAGTGGCCTCTTTCAAGCGTTTTTCATAGGATGGGACTTATAATAAGCTTCACAATCCATGTGAAACAAAGAGTTAGTGCTGCAGGTGACGAACATTTAGGTTTTTTTGTACTTCTTCTTCATCTGTGGCAGGACATGGAAAACAGCTCAGTTCTCCTCACAGCCTGTGTTCTGCACAGTTTGTTTGAGGCTGTCATGATTGTTGCAGCTCCTTTTACTGGACGGTGACAAATTTCCTTTTTCTGCTTCACAACACCCACATGCAGCACACGCACGCACAAACATACACCTTTGTACCACCTCCCATGCTCTCCAGTGTGTCCTGATGTCATCACAGCCCTGTGGAGTCACTTATTAGAAAATGTAAAAATTTGTTCATTTTTATCCAATCACATTCACTGCTGCTTCTGGGTCATTAACCACACAGACCCTCTGAGGGGGGGCGCGTCTGCCTTGCTCTATTATTTGGAGGAAACAGAGCAGACATGCTGGACTGGATTCATGTGCTGTTGTTGATGTGACGAGCTTTGTGCACACAGCCTTGTGTGGTTTCACCTGCAGGCCGTTTCAGTTCTGCTCCTGCAAACACTCTGAGTTTCATCACATTTTTTTTGCCTTCATTCAGTTTTTTTCCATCAACATAAATTTAGGTTTGCAAAAGTTTGCACTTTTGTTCATTTTTACCAATATTGTGGTTTCAATGTTTTTATGTGTGTGTTTTTTATGTTTTTTTTTTTACTTTTTTAGTATTTTTTACTTGTTCGTTTAACCATTTGAACCTGTTGTGCTGTTTTCACCCTTAGCTTATCTTTCTTTTCTTTGTTTTTACATTTTTCATGTTTTAATTCTTCTGTTTTGTTTTCCAGTGTTTCATGATTTCAGGCTTTTATGTCTTCTTGATTTCGATCCTCATTGAAGGTTTACATGTTTACACAGAGATGTTATTTAAGACCACAGAGTTGAAAACAGCAAGCGAGCTCTGATCATGTGATTGTTTTATTCTACAGTCACTGTCAGGAAAACCAGATCTTCTCAATTCAGGGCTTAAATTCTGGATATTGCAGATGCACCAATCAAATGTCTACATTTTTTACAGAAAATACCTCCAATTTGTTTTACCAGATTTAAGTCAATTTATTGCAAAAAACTATCATAAACTATCATGTGTAGACAAAACAGCAAATCTACTGTTAAAGATTTCCTTCTAACTTTGTCTTTAAAACAAACACATAACTATCACAGTTTCATGCTTGTACCTTCCTTTGTCAGTCTATGAAATAGATGTTGCACATGACTTATTTCTGAGGAGCCTGTTTTTGCAGTGTGACTCCTGGCTCTCTCTGCTTCATTCTGCATTCATTGTGTAAAAAGATGTTTTAGATCACTAAAACCCAACGTCATTTCAAAGATGCTGGGCTTTTCACTCATGTTTGTTGACATTCATGGCATCAGAAACTGATCTGATAAAGAGAATAAATCCCTTTTCGAACCCATCTATTTGTATTTAAATGTCTGTTTTTCAGTTTGACAGCTAGGTACCAGCGCTCATTCCAGGGTTGTGTTTCAGTGCAGACTTCTGGACCTTCACCCATGTCCGAGGAGCTAGAGCTGCACCAGTGCACCCTGCAGACCCTCCCCAGCTGTTTATGTTCAGGTGAAAAAATCAAGGCATAGAATGAAAGTGACCAGCTGGATTGATGAAAACAGCCAGGATTTGTATCCCAGTTACCCACCGGTCAACTTAAAAACATGCGGAAGGACACAAAAGCTGAACACATCAGAGGCGGCAGACAAGGTCAGAGCCAGTGAGCATGCTCTAAACTGCAGGAAGTGTGCTGCAGTCATTATCTTTTCCTTTCTGCTAGCTGAGCAGAGCACTGACCTGACATCGTAACAAATGGAGGGGAAAACTCTGCTCTGCTAAGAATGGAGTGTCAGGCGCTGAACCGTGGCATTCACTGAGATCCAACAGGACAGGAGTGGAGGGATGACAAAAAGAGGGGGTTGGCTGGAGGAAGGAGGGGGGGCTTGTAAAATTATGATGAAAGAGAGTAAATGAAAAGATGTTTCTGCTCTAAAAGAACTGAAGAAATCGTCTTCTCACTTTATTAGTGAACTTTGCAGGTTATTTGCTGTCTATGAAAATCCTAGCAAAAAAATCTCCCTTTTTTTAAACAAGTTCTTGATAATCCTTTATAGTTTTTTTCACAATATGTATTTCTTAGCGCAAGTTATTTAAGTTATAAACTGACCAATCAGATGCCTCAAAAAAGTAGGTATTGAACTGACTTCTTTTGGTTGGAGCCAGAAGCATAATTTTCTATTGATGATGTCACACTCACTCAGTCCAGTTCTCATGTACAGTCAATAGGTTCAACATGCAGTAATAACAATGCATACGAATGCAAATGGAATGAAGTTACAGGAACAAAAGCTCAAACCTTAAACTTTTAGTTTAGTTTAGTAAATGTAAACCTGGGTGATCCAGAGTCAATGGTTAGGATGCACTGGGCGTTTTTCCCTATGCCTTAGTCACATGCAGCTATACGGGGGTTGACCTGTATGGGTGCTGCAGGTTTTTGGGTTGTCCAGGTGAAAAGAAAAGGCTGCATCTTAAAGGGAGTGCAAAGGTGTCTTGCTGTTTCTCTTAAGGCTCGTACAACCATCTTAACTAATGTCATTAAAATGGAATGTACCATTGTTGTGCATGTGATAAGTGTATAGTGAAGTATTTTTAAGGATAATGGAAATTACACGCTTATGATGTAGAGGGGATTCTGTTGTATGATGCCCTTTAGTGCGGTCCAGTCGCAAGTAAGGTGCACACACTGGCCCCTCTTAACGGGGTGTGCAAGTGATATGTGAGTACCCATAGGATGTTAACACAAACTTCACTCTAATTGGCTCATTTTTTCATGTGTAACAGTCAGGCTGCATGCACAGAGTGCACACTTATCACGTGAACAGTGCTGACTAGAGGTGTAAGAAAATATTGATTCATCGAAATATTGAGAAACATCATTCGGCGATACTTGTACGGATTTAAAATGCTGCCAAGGCAATATTTAATTAATTCTTTATAAGCATACATGGAGTTCAGCATCTAATTTTTATTTTCCACTTAAACCCCAGACCGCTAGTTGGCAGCTAACTAATGACACTGTCTCTCTTTGAGCAGCTCTATACCGCAGCAAAACAACAAGATCTTGCGAGAACCGGTTTGTGATGGATGAGAACCCAATGTGAACTCACAAGCCTCGCCCTTGCTGTTATTACATAGCAAAATGAGACATGTACAACTGAGTTTTAACTAAGGGTAAGTACTGACCTGAAAAGCTGTGCCAAGTTGGTACTGGTACTGTATAAAAGCATGGATTTCAGTGAGAACACCCCACAGAGCTTCAGTCAACATGCTGAAGACAAAAAGGGCCAAAGCTTTGCTGAACTTCACAGTAAAAGATTCGGATTCAGCGGCCTCGTGTTTCATAGTGACGGGTACAAAACCCGGACCGTCATTGTGGCGATGAGCTGGAAAATACTACTATTCTTCCTCTTGTGAGAAAATGGAGAAGCAGCGCTGCAGTGCAGACTGCCAGGAAAAATGAAATAAATCATCTTTGCTGCATTCAGGCGCTGACCTTCACCCTGTCACACTGCTTCATCACACTTTAATATTTCTGGAAAGCATTATTAAGGAACGTAAAACACATTTAAACAACAGGTTTAGCGACATAGCAGTGTTGGAAATGAATGGCACTTTTTTCCTCAGTCTATGGAGCACATTTCATCTTTGTGGGGTTTTTTTAACCTATGCTGATAAAATTTTTTGTGAAAATCAGACAATGTTGAGTGTTGAAAAAATATGACTTAAACTACTTAAAGGAAGGCATGAATTTGCATTGTTAAAAGCAACTTCTTCATGAGATTCAGTTGCAGTGCCATTAAATAACATTTATTTTACTATTTTATTTTGTGAAAGGTCCATTAATATTCAGATAAAGCTTTTCTAAGTCAAAATTAAAAAAACTGAAATATTGTCTCTAAAACAGACTTGGGACATATTGGGATATGAATCATATCATGACATGTGTGTCTCCATACTTGTTGTATTGCAAGGTTCTTGCCAATGCACACCCCTATTGACAGGAGGATTTGAGGGGTTTCAAGAAATGCCAATGTCATACCAAGTGCCTGCAGTGGTGGACTTAGCAGTTTAGGGGCCCAAGGCAACCAATAACATACAGATGCCGCGTTTGTGTTTATTAGCGTCTTCATACACTTTTAGACAATGTCAAGATCAAGAATCCAAATATTATATTAAAGAAGTTTATTTTTTAATATATACATTATTTTTACTTTGAAAAACATCAGGTTTATTAAATGCACTAATTTTTACTACTACTACTACTACTAGTAGTAGAAACAAATGAGGGTTTTCTGTCTTTTCTTTAATTTTTCAGGTTTTTAAAAAAGGCAAAAGAAACAAAAATTGTTGAATGATGACACAAAACAGTAGCCTAACCTTATGGAGTGGCATCAATAAAAAAAAAATTAAATTTATTTTTTTCAAAGTTCTCTCTCTTTTTCTTACCTTTTTTCCTCATTGTTGGCTTTTTTTCCCCTCTGTTCTTGTTTTTCCTATTTTGTCTTCCAGTTTTTTTGAAGCACAGAAACGCATTTCTTGCTTCTTTTTGCCTTTTCCTCCTTTTACAGCTGCTTGGATAGCTTTAATTGACATGACCACATTTTTAAAATTAAATTTTTTTTTTTTTCCAGGTTCCAGTTCACGACAGAGCGGACATGTCTTTTTCAGTTCTCAATTCCTGACATTTTTTGGAGCGATTTTTATGCTAAACAGCAGAGATTCTGCAATAGAGAGAGCTGAACATAGCACTGAAGGCTGAAGTGGCAGAACTTAAAGTTGCATTAGCTGACATCCAAGCCAAACTAACTCCATTCTTGGCATTGGAGGCTAAGCTAACACCTGTACTGGAACTTGTGCAGGAATTCCGAGAAGAAAAATTATGAAATGAACAACGGGATAATCGGCTTGACCTCCTGGACAGAAGACAGAACGACGTGGATCAACAAGTAAGAATGAATAATAAGCTAAGCCTGGAGCAGCACTTCTAGAGGGATTCCCTTGGATTTGAATAATATTGAGATCTGCCATCCGCTTCCCAGGAGAAAGGAGTTAGATAAACCAGCGATTCTCATCAGGTTTGTGAATCAAAAGCACAAAATCGCTCTGATGAAGCAAAGAAGACTGCTAAACGGGACTGCTGTTAATTTTAACGATCATTTCACAAAGTTTAACGCTGCACTGGCTAAACATATCAGGCTCCTGAAGTGGAAAAAGCAGATCCAGAGCACATGGGTGCTGAATTCAAGGATCTATGTAAAACCACTTGGTCCACGGGTCTTGACCAAGGCAATGGTAATCACCAACATGAAAGACTTTGAGAAGTGTGTGGTCACGGACGTCTGAGCCTTTATTTGATGCAAAATAAGAATCAAAAATGATTAATAGAAAACATGGCCCCTGGGATCTACTGTCTCTTAGATCAACATTGACCCTGATTTTCAGCAGCGATTTCTGCCCTGCAGACAACTCAAGCTCAACTTACTTGCTGTGAAATCAGCTGAAGGACATTGAACCTGACAAACAAAGTCTGCAGTCGTGACAACGAGGAGAACTTTATAAACTCTGTTCAAACCTGAAGGACGGCTGCACTTATTGATTCTTTATATCTGATTTAAGTAAATGGTCTTTCGGATATAAATGATTTATTGTTACCTCTTTTTATACTTGATCTGAAGAAACGACTTTTCTGATGAAAATAATCAGCATTTATTTTATTTTTAAAAATATATATTTTTTATGTTTATTTTACTATATATATATATATATATATATATATATATA
Organism: Oryzias woworae; assembly: GCA_016861445.1. Lineage (NCBI taxonomy): Eukaryota > Metazoa > Chordata > Actinopteri > Beloniformes > Adrianichthyidae > Oryzias > Oryzias woworae. Next base: position 823,129 of record BOLG01001191.1, read on the forward strand.
TATATTTTACTTTGCAAATGATCCACCATTGTGACGCTTCACTTGATCACATTCTTTGGTTTGCAGAGGAGTAAGTTTGTTGGAGAGGAGTATGTTTGGGTTTGAATGAGTTTCTGGTCCTTAACAGTAGCTGAAAAACCTTTGAAACAGAAGACACAAACCAAATGGTTTCTTAATCTTCACAAAATCAACAAGAAGCAATCCAAATAATTCATTTCCAGAAGTTGATTTTGGTTTGGAGTACCAGCTCTTACCGGCTGCCCTTTGTGTTAGTAGATATCTCTTCCTTTTTAGTTCTACTGCAAGGTTATCAGTTGAAATCAGCTGCTCTGGATGTTTGTTGCTCTGTCCTTTATGAGAATGTGCGTCCATTTTATTTGTCCTCCCAGCACACAGGCCTTTGGTCTATATATATATATATATATATATATAGACCATATATATATATATATATATATATATATATATATATATATATATATATATATATATATATATATATATTAGATTCATTCACATCACTGATTCTTTTGATGAAACTATTCTGCAAATTAAAAGAAAAATGTATCTCTATACTGACTTATTCACATCACTAGTTATTATTATTATTATTTTTTCTTACATATGCTCTGAAAGTCTGAAATAGTGTTGTACTTACATGCTTAGCAGTATGACTTATTGTTACTCAAGGATGGTTAATGACCTGAATTACTCTCAGTACAGTATAAATACCTGATTATTAGTTATGAACCGGTTGATATCTAATGTAAAGTAAATGGTATGATCGAGTCGGAGTGGGATTATGTAAATTCGCTTCATCCCACTCCCTTTCAAGCAGTCAATCTTGTGATGCCTAGTTCTTCTATGATTTGCATGATTACTGATGCAAATCTTTGTTGTTGATTGATTGTGTTACACATGTCTTATATATTTTTCTTTTATGCTTGAAATATACCCTTTCCAATCAAATCCAATCCAAAAATAGCTTTAAATCATTATTTACCTCTGCAGTGTTTCTAGATAGTCATAGTTTTCCATCCCAAAAGTAATCTAAAGACCACCAGACCCAACAAAAAACCACAGTAATATTGATCAGCAATTTATCATCAATTATAAAAACAATATTACTTCCTGATTAGAAAGTCCAACTTTGACACAGTTTACTGATATGAAATCCACAATTTTTGCAATCAGTCACAAAAAACATGAAATAATGGACTTCTATCAATTAAACTTTACTAACAAACACAACAATAAAAAAAGAAGGAGAAATAAATGACCACAAATAATAATTAAGTGCTATAGGACTTCTAGTTTAACTTATTGACCTATCGTAACCAAAAATGGAAATTCTTCTTTTATTTGCACTTTTTGTGACTTTAGATTAAATAAAATATAATCAAATGTATATATCAAAATATAATAATGTCCTTGTGAAACGTAATAAAGACATATTTAATTTTTAATAGGCTGTTCTTGTGAATATAACATTTTCAAGTATTAATGAAACATTAAGAACCAAATCAAATATCATCTGAGATTACTGAAAAAAGTATTTGTTGTTTTTCTAATTGTGTGTTAAAAGGAAATTTTGTGCAACAGTACAAACAGCAAAAATCCCCCCAAAAACGTATTTACCGTATATCTTCCATGAGTAGCCGGGGCGTTTATTTAAATAAAATGTCGGCCAACCATTGGGAGGGGTTCAGGCCGCCTGAGGCGCTGCTGTGGGTGAGCATCACCCCAGTAAGGGGCCAATCTGACCCTGTGCAGGGCCACGCGCCTTCCCCCAGGTGGGAGCTCAACCCTGTAGACAACGTCTCCCAACTTTTCAAGCACCTCACAGGCCCCAACCCAGTGACAGTGCCTCATGCCAGCTTTCTGCAGCTGATCACGAGCAAAGGCATGATCTGCTTCCATTCTGTTCTGCAGCTTCCTGGCGTGTTCCGGTCCCAGTGGAGCCCCAAGCACATCCGGGGGTTTTCCAAAGGACATTTCTGCTGGCGTTCGCAGCTCACGTCCCAACATGAGCAGGGCAGGTGTGCATAAAGTGGAATCTTGCACCGCAGATCTGCATGACATCAGAACGAGGGGGAGATGTTCATCCCAGTCACCCTGATGATCTGAGGTGAGGATGGCCGGATGTCCGGTTACAACGCTCAACCAAGCCATCACTTTGGGGGTGTAAGGGAGTGCTCCGTGTCTTCTGCATGCCAAAGCACTCACACATGGCAGAAAACACAGCCGACTCAAAGTTTCTCCCTTGGTCACTGTGGATGACCTCAGCCGCCCCAAACCTGGAGGACATGCCTTCAACCAGGGCATCTGCAACGGTCTCTGCCTCTTGGTCTGTGATGGCGTACGCTTCCGGCCAGTTTGTAAAACAGTCCATGGCAACAAGGACATAACGGTTGCCTCTGTCTGTGTGGGGAAACGGGCCCATGATGTCCACTGCTACCCTTCCCAATGGGGCCCCAGCTACCAGCTGTTGGAGTTCGGCACAAGACTGATCAGGGGGACCTTTGTGTGCTGTGCAGATTTCACAGCGGTGGCAGCAGTCTTCCACGTCTCTCCTAAACTGGCCCCAGAAGAATCCCTGTCTGAGGCGTCGGAGAGTCTTTGACACTCCGAAGTGCCCCGCCCCAGCAGCTACATGGCAAGCCCGGAGAACTGAGTCTCTCAGCGTTCGAGGAACCACCACCTGCCATCGCTCCTCTCCAGTGGCTGGCTCTTTCCAAGCCCTTTGAAACACTCCATCCTTCAGTCTAAGGGCATCACTTTTTTCAAAGAGCCCTTTGGAGGCAGGAGAGCACCCTGCCACCTCCCCCCACTGAGGCTTTCAGCCTTCCTCTACCCACTGCAGGACTAATTGCAGATCAACATCTTGTTCTTGCTGTGCTCTCCATTCAGTGGGGTCGACATCCTGTGCCAGTCTGCAAACTGGTCTGCTGCCTTCACAGGTGTGGCTCTGCTCTTCTCTGCTGATCTCAGCTTCTCTGGCTTCCCTCTTTTCGCAGTACCAGCAGCCGCCCATGGCACAGGGGCGTTGAGACAAGGCATCTGCATTATCATGGCGAGCGCCTGGTCCATGCTCCACTGTAAAGGAGAATGATGCCAGCTCCTCTAGCCAGTGAGCAATCTGACCTTCAGGCTCTTTGAAGGTCATTAGCCAGTGCAGAGCAGAGTGGTCTGTCTGAACAGTGAAGGGGAGGCCACACAGGTAGTACCTGAAGTGACCTATGGCTCTGACAACAGCCAGAAGCTCTCTGCGAGTCACACAGTAACGCCACTCTGCTTTGTTGAATTAGTTTGTTGAATTTGTTGAACTTGCTGAATTAGGCCACAACCCTTTCTCCTGCTGACCCCGCCTGGCTTAGCACAGCCCCCAGTCCAACCTCGTTGGCATCGGTATCCAGAATGAAGGGCAAGTTGGGGTCTGGGGGTGGGGGGTGAGGATGGGAGAGTTTATTTGAGCCCTCTTCATTAAACTGAAGGCCGCCTCACACTCTGGCATCCAAACAAAGTCACAGTCCTTTTTCTGTAGGTGAAACAGAGGGGCGGCGATACAGGAAAACCTGTGAACAAACTGCCTGTAATAGGAGGCTAACCCAAGGAAGCTCTTCAACTCTTTTAAAGTGGTGGGTGTTGGCCAGTGCCTCACAACCTGCACTTTGTCTTCTAAAGTGCTGATGCCTTCACCCCCAATCTTGTGCCCCAGAAACTCAAATTCTCTCCTCATGAAGCAGCATTTGTCAGGATAAAGTTTTAGGCCTGCTGCAGCAATTCTCTGCAAGACTTTTCTTAGCGAGCCCAGTGCTGATTCAAAAGAGTCCCCATGCACCAGAATGTCATCCAGAATGTCATCCAAGTAGGCCAAGCCTACCAATTCCTGGGGATGGTGGCCAGCACTTTCTCCATCAAGCGCTCAAACTTGGCCGGGGCATTGCATAGACCAAAGCTGAGTACGCGGAACTGCCACAATCCTCGCCCGGTGCAGAAAGCAGTCTTGGGTCTGGCTACAGGGCTGAGTGGCACCTGCCAGTATTGTTAGGAACAGATCTGCACTTTCTTTGGAAAAACATCTGGGTTGATATCCTGAAAGGAATCGACAAAAAGTCTGCCAAGAATCTCTCTTGGTTCTGTTAGGAATAAAATCTTCCCAACATAGAGCAGGCAGGGACATCTAATCATACAATGTCAAAGCCTGCAGTAATTAATAACTATAATCGACTACACATCCCGTAAAAAACAGAGGATCAGACAAAGTTGAAGAATAACTATTTGGGAAAAGAAACGGATGGGCTGATAGCCTCCCCTTTGGGAATTGTCAGACAGAGAGAAACGGTTTATGGGATGTGTGACAGGTCATGTATATACACGAACCTATAAGAACTGAGCCTAACAGAGGTTCAGGGGCTTCTTTCATCTAACTAGGTTAACTGCATTTGGGCTCCGATTGATGATCGGTTTCTGAAAAGGAAGATCTTCTGAATTTATACTTGAATAAACAGACCCTTTCAGCAGACAGCAGATTCCAGTTTTTTTCTTGATTCAGAGTTCACTTTTTTCCTCAACAGTATCCACTGCGCAGGTCCAATGAGAGATCCAAGAAGAGGCAGACACCACATCCAGAGACTCATCGGGGGCAGTGGGTAAGAGTCCTTCTGGGTCACACCATTCAGGGGTCTGTAGTCCACACAGAACTGCATTTCCTGACTCCTCTTCTTCTTGACCAGCACAACACCTGAAGCCCAGGGGCTGTCGGAAGGCTCAATGATGCCAGCCCGCAGCATGTCCTCAATTGCACTGTCACCATCTACCTGGTGAGCTAGAGGAAGGTGGCGGGGCGTGTTTTGATAGGACGTGCGTCTCCAGTGTCAATCTCACACAGACCCCGGTTCGTTTCCCTGACGGTCAGCCCGCTTGAGGCACCGAACACTGATGTGCCCAATTTGGCCAGACACCCAGCAGACAGGAGTACTGCGATGAAGGCGGCTGCCTCTTTGCGGGGGCTGCACAGCCACAGCTCGAATTGTTTCCGTGAGCTCCTGGACCCACCTTGACTTCTCCAGCCCTGGATCTTCCTTCGCCATAGCCCTCACCGCAGGGATGTAGTAGACGTGACTGTTCTCCACAGCAGCTCCAACCAATTCTTTCTCCAACGCCGTCTCCAAAGCTAATGAAGGGTACTAGGATGAGCCAGTTGCGTCTGCGCTCGCAGTTCTCTTGTGGACAGGGCTCAAATGAACTGTTCCCTCGCCAGTTCGCTTTGTACTGCTGCGGGCATGTGAGGGTAAGCTCTTTTTCTAAGTGCTTCAATGTCAGAGGCCAGAACCCGGAGCAGCTCATCTGTCAGTCTCTGTCTGTTTGCCAGCTCTGAGCGCAAAATAGCAGGCTGACTAAATTGTCCAAACCGTTGCTGCAGAGCTCCAACTAAAGCCCTGAAGTCTCCCCGTTCCTCTGGACTCAGCAGCAACAGACACCGAGAGGCCTCATCCGTGAGGCACAGAGCCAGCTGGAGCGCTTTAATGTCCTCTGACCATCCCGCAGCCTGAGCTAACAGTTCAAATTGGGCATAGAAGACTTCCCAGTCTGCCTTACCAGAGTATTTAGGCGTTTTCAATTGCAGCTGATTGCACAACGTGCCTTTGTTTACATCCGGTCCCATATCACTTCCAGCGGCCATTTTTCATGGGCTGCACACGACAGAGTCAAGCGTCCAAAGCCAGCCTCCTGGCCGCTTGTTTCAGTTGAAGTACGTGTTCCGTGTTGTGGAAAAGAGCTGCATCACATCCGGAAGAGGTCGCATGATCATCGTACTCCCTTTCCTCTTTAATTTTCAGGCTAGTGCCGGTCCTGTCTCGCCACGCGGCCATGATGCATGCAGAATTAGTTTAACTCTGCTAGCCGAAAAATACAGTGATTGACTTCTGAAACCAATGGACGGACGTAATGAAAAGATGGAGAAGGCTGGCTTCAGCTGGAAAGCTTCAATGCACCTTATCTGGTTACTGTCGGCCTCAACCACGCCAAAAAATACAGGACCACCAGCAAAACTTGCCCGAGGCTCCTTCTCTCGTGCACCTCCACCACATCGTTTCTCTCAACACATCCTTATATGTTCTCGCTTTAGCCCCCACCCACACTCATCCAATCACATTGATCTACTGAGGAGCAACTAAGATAACACTGAACAGATCAACACACTAAACGTCGGTCGCTACAATAGTAAATGATATTAGTTCCAACCTGGACTCTCAGAAACTCTCGGTTCTGGTGCTGCTGGATCTGAGTGCTGCATTTGATACAGTAGATTACAATATTCTGCAGGCTGAGAAGTCTGGGCCTCTCCAGCACTGTTCTGAAATGGTTTGACTCCTATCTCACTGACCGAAGATTTTTACGTAAGTATGGATACATGCTCCTCGAAGCCCTATAAAATTCTCAGGTTCATGTGAACAAAAATAGAGAGTTTCTGCAAAAGGAGGAAGACAGAGGGAATAACTATCTATTATGATTTTAGCTCTCGCAGACCCTGATGTCCATTGGTACAGGCCTTTGGTTATTCCAAAATTTAGAACTGAAACATATGGCGAGGCCTCTATTAGTTACTATGGACCTCACCTGTGGAACAGAGAGCCACAGGGCCGCAGAGACTGTCCATGTTTTTAAAGCAAGACCTTCCTTTTAAATCTGGATTTGAGTCAAAATTTAGGAACTTATTAAAATTTAAATCATTTTACGTTACTTACAACTTTACTTATATGTAACTTATAATTACATTACTTTTTACTTTTTTGAATTTCTTTTTTTTTTTGTCACTCTTAAGTCATGTCTCTTTGTTATTATATATCAATTTATTTATTGATATACTTACCCACTTACCCATTGATTTTGCTATGAATCTCTATTTTAAATGTGTTTTTACTTCTATGTCAAGTATCTTTGTAGAGCTTCATGACTTATGGATTGCTTCTTTTTAAATATTTTCTTGACAAACTTTTTGAAAGACAACAACAGACTCCTAAACATCAACTTCAAAATCCCTATCCGATTTTTGGGGGATTTTGGGAAAAACCGAAGTGCTCGGACAAAACCCAAGTAACAAAGATAAAAATAGACCAAAAATACATTTTACTTTACATTTTACATTACAGACAGACTGACCGACCAACCAACCGACAGACCAGCCCAGGCATGGTCAAGATCATATCTGGCGTGCCTGGGCATGGCTAAGATGATGATGTGTAAGACATCAATCAAATTTGTTTTCTTTTTGTGTTTCTTGTTTTGGAGTTGTGAACTGCTCTTAATCTGGCTCATCACCTCCTAGGAGCCTAGGAGTCATCTGCCATGGAAGACCCTAACCGGTATTGGCTCCAGACAGCTCAGCTCCTAGGATCACACGAGCACTCAAGCCTCTCCACCAAGGCCACAAGGTGGCGGTTCAAAGAAGAGGGTTTTTTTTTTTTTTTTGTTTAAATACTTATTTGTTTGATTACTGTACATCAAAAGTCTCAACATAGTAATAGTCTATTACAACTAACACCTGTTAGACTGGCTCTTATTGGAGACCGGCCATTATTAATAGATATATGGTATGCAGTCATAAAAAAGGAACTATTATTTTTAGATTAATATCACAAAAAGCCTTCTTCATTCTGTCTTTTCAGCGCAAATTCACGTCAGATCTGAACATTAAATCAACGCCAGACAAACGCAAAACACATTACCTGTCAAATAGAAAGGGAGGAAGTGGGATAAAAATGTCTCAAATGTAAACATAAATAAAGCATTAAATTATTAGAATATGCTGAGTAAACTAAAGGGACAATCAACCCACTTCACATGCGATTGCGTATTCTAAGGTGCAGCAGAGCTGGCATCCTTGAACTGAAATTAAACAGGAAGTATGCAAAATACTGCGATTTTGAGAACAAAAATGATTAGAATCAAACCTATAAAATGCCTTTATTAAACATGTTAGTGTAGACATGTTTATTTATTTATTTAATTTATGATCAGTAGACTTCACCTTTCATGACAACAGGTGAGGAGGATGACAGGTGAAGGCCTGCTTCTCTGGTCTCCTCCGACTGCACATTCCTGCTTGAAGCGTATTTCAGCCAGAAACTAAAAGCTCCCGAACCGATCCCAAACCCTCCCAACTTATGTCTACCTACCAAAAGCAACTTTTAGAGTTAGAATACAAGCTGCCCTAATGAGCTGGAAACCGCACAATCTGTGCAAAGATAGCCCCAGGAGTGTTGGGGGCCCCAGGCGATCGCCTTCCTTTGCCTAATGGTACGTCTGCCTCTGCTTGCCTGTGTCTCACCTACTTTACTCTTATGCGTTGCCTGAGTGTTCAGTACATCCTGACGCCCACAGCATGCCTGTGAAAAAACAATCCCCATGAACATTTTTGCCTTACGGACTCACAGAGTGGCATGGGACCTTTAAATTTCATGCGGGCCACCTGCTCGCCCTGTACAGGTTTGCCCATTGTTCACCCACAGACGCCCCAAATCTACCCGTAAGAGCAGTTGTGACTGAGGCATTAAGGATGCGTCCTTCATCTGTCTGCTGTTCTTCATAGCTATGAGTCTGTAGCAGATGTTCCAGTGTTTTCTGTTTGCTTGTGTTTTGCCCCACTAGTTTGGCCCCACAACATTATCTTGACTGTCTTGTGCTGTGCCCTCCTTCCTGCTCCTTCATCTCTGCAAATCTACCTCTTTTTGTGCTTCTACTTCTTTTAAATGGCAACAAATGCTGCCATTTCCAGTTGGCACTGAAGGTTTGGTGCTGAGCCCAGAAGTCTGTCAAAGGCATGTAATAAGTGGTCTTTGTGTAACATGTAATTACAGTAAAATGATCATTTTCACCTGGTTTTCTCTGGATTATCTAACATTCTAAAAGAGTTTTTGTTTTCTCTGTCTTAAGAGCTCTGCTGTACTGCAAAACTTTCTTCTGTTTGTGGGTTTTCCATGTATAAACATAAAAAATTGCAGCAGCAAAAAGCCAAAATGAGCGCAACAGTGAGGATTCTTGTCCAGGTCCAGTCCAAACCTCTTTTCAGAGTGTAAGGCAAGTTCAACAAGACAATGAAGCTTCATTAAGTTCACCTAACGCCAATCTGGGGGTCAGGCTGAACAGCTAACCTCATGTTTCTGAGAGGTTTCTGAATTTATGTTTCTCTTTAAAGTAAAGCTATTATTTGATGTTGATTTCTGGGAAGAACTTTCTTGCCTGTTGGTTTCTTTCTTCCCTAAAGTCTTTGTTCACTAACCTGATATCAATAAAATAAACTGCTTGTTCTGCTGAGGTCAAATGTGTTGCTTTAAGGCTTTAATTCATCAACATAAACATGATTTTTGCAAACACTGATCCGTCTTCATAGTGAAACATTCAAAAACATGACATGAATGTAAGAACAGAAACCTTTTTGCATGAAACCAGCCTGGATTCAGATCTCCATGGTGTTTGGTTTGTGTGCTGACGCTTCCGTGCCTTCTTTCAGTTCAGGGATTACATTTTGTCAGATTTTTCTTTCATTTACTAAAAGCTTTCATCACATTTAAAAAATATGTGAGGACTTGGAGGATATGGCTCTTAGCGTAAGCATCTACGGCTATTAAAAAAAGACAAATTAAATTCTGCAGGATTGGCTGGCAACTTCCTGCTGTTTAATACAAAGATGGATTGGTTTTACCCTGCCGGGCAGGTTGCTCCCTCAATGCTTTTAAATCCACCTGCAGGAGGGCTTTCTTGGAATAGAGTAGGATGAAAACGCGAACAAGGAACTTTCTTCTTTCAAATTAAATTGTACCCAAATGAGAACAATGGTCCTTTTTCAGACCAATAAAAAACAAAAGATAATGTCGATGTCAAGACCATGTCAGATGCTACGTCAAACCATTCTTACCAAGTGACACTTAAAGGTCCAGAAGAGGCGGGTGATTTGTTTGGATTTTCATGCTTGTGTTGTCATATTGTAATTATTCTGTTTAGATAACTGCAGCTGTTTAGAAAATCACACCCACTTTTCCTGCTGCCTCTGGCTTCAGAAACTCAAACGTGTGTGGTAGTCTCTGGAAGACGTTCTTCTTCTTATTATTTAAAAAAGTGTTTTATGCAGGATATCATTATTTGATATTTGATATTTATTTGATTATTTAGAATCTGTTCATATTGCATTGAAAACATCATACAGAAGTTCTAAACATTTATTCTTTTTGGTTTTTGTGCACAGGTTATTTTTTATTAGAAAATAAAATCATATTTTTTGCACTTTTTGAAACTAGAGGGACTAATTGTACAACTGTTGGGTAAAAAAATGAGATTTGATGACATTTTTTAAACTTTGTACAATATAATCAGAACAGATGTCAGGTGATGTTAAACACCATGGTGACAGCCCCTCTAACTAAATACAATTGAACTTGTTTTTATTGTGAACTTTGGTTTGGTTTTTGCCAGTTGTGTTGTGATTTTTGATCGTGGTTTGTATTGTCCCTCAGTCACACCAGTTGTAGGTTCATGATCCACAGATTCTGCTTTGCCACCTTTTTGTTCCGCCGTGGTTTTGTCATGTTTCAGTTTAGTATTTATGTTTTAAGTTTCTGTCACAGGCTTGGTCTCCTGGGTCCTCCACCACCACTCCCTGACAGAAACGACATTGTCTTTCCTGCAATGTTCTTTCATTCTTTGGTGAGACCTGTTTTCAATGTCATAACTGATGTCATCTTTATTGTATTGTTGACATTGATAGTTTTTACATTTATTGAAAAAATCTTAAACTTCAAAACAAAAAGATTCAAATTGACATTTTGTGTCTCTTAGGCAACAACAAGCTTGTCAATGATTCATTCATTCATTTTCTGGACCGCTTAATCCCTTTCGGAGTCACGGGGCTGCCGGAGCCTAACCCGGCTACTAATGGGCGAAGGCAGGGGACACCCCTGGACTGGTCGCCAGTCTGTCGCAGGGGCTTGTCAATGATGTTTGAAAAAATGTTTAAAAGGTTATAAAACTAATGCAGTAAAATGCGAGTAAGAAGGACATCGGTGAAATCGAGTTCATTTGTCAAACTTTGAAAACGATTAGCTCTACACACCCTGGCCAGAAAGGGAGCAGCTCGATGAGCTTTTAAAAGCATGAGGCCAGCGGCCTGATGACCTCAGATAACAGCAGTCAGAATGGAAGCAGCCCAATGAACTGTAATAAAAAACAAACAGTCAGAAGGGAAGCGACCTGAATCATCACTTATTGACATTATTTTAGGAGGAAAATAGTGTTTAAATTATACATTTTAGTACCTAGTTTCCTGATTGAATGCCTCAGTTTTTAGCTCCTGTATTTTCCCCGATGGGGACCTTCCGCGCTGGAAATCTTTCTGGTCTACCAGCACGGTTGCTGTCCTATTGAGAGCTCCTGTTTGGGTGACTGGAGAGCTCTGCACCTCTGTGTGCCCGGGTCAGGGTGATCACCGTGCCAACACTTGCTGTGGTTTTGGGTGTTGACCCTCTTGGTCTGGATGGCCCCCTTTCATTGTCTCTGGGTCAGCCTCTGTAAACCATGTTGTGTAACTAAACATAAAAAGTGTTATGAGTACTGTTTGATTTGATTACACTAAATTGAGCTTACCTCTTTCATTTTATTTTAGCACTTTTCCTCTCTTGCTCTTTTTACTTGGAATCTTTTCTTAGTTATTTCTAATAGCAGCTTATTTATTTTCTGGATTATTTTCAGGATGTGGGCCAAGGAGCAGTGAAAGAGGACTGCAGGAATCAGCTGATGAAGATTGCTGTCGTCCATCCCAATGTGGCACAGGACAACCAAGATCCTGTGTATATGTCTGCCATCATTAAGGGGACAGGAGGACTGCAGAAGTGTGACAAACGCTTGCCTTCTGCTCATGGCTGTCATCTGTGCTCTGCTTGGACCAGGCCTGGCTAACCATGGTCCTCAAGATCCACAACCCTGTCTGTTTCCAGTCCTTGACCAGCTTGCTGCTGATTAGCTGACTCAAGTAATTCCACATCCTGACTGACTGAACAGACCTGATTTAGGTAGTCAGAATCAAGCAGTGCAGGGAGAGCTGGAAAACAGGCAAGGCTGAGGCTCTGGAGGACCAGGGTTGGCCAGTACTGGTCGAGAATAATGAGGAAGTGAAAGCTTCAATCTTATGAAGATTCCTATAGAGCCCAGTTGATGGAATTACACGACTTGGAAGGGAAAAGTCCCATTGTAACCTTGTTGTTGATGATATCAGTCCTGGTCCAGGCAGTTAATGTTTTGTCATTCCATATTTATTTTTTTCAAATTCTTCACTGTTTTACTTTTCAGGTTTATATTAATCTCTGTACTCCCTTCATGCATGTATTTATATTTACAAGTTGTTAAATTAGCGAACAAAAACTTCTATGGCCATGTGTATGTGCAATGTAATGACGACATTTTAAATATTTCTTTCAAAATTTTAATGTTAAAAACAAATGTCTTTCAAATATTCCTTAATCTGCAAGTATTTGTTTTGGGAAAATAAAGAGGTATTGTTAAATAGAACAATAAAAATATTTAGCCGGGAGCGGCGAGGGCCGGCCGCGACGAGGAGGAGGGCCGCCGCGGCGCACAGAAGCCTGGGGCGCGAGCCCGGCTGCAGATCTTGGTGGTTGTAGCAAAAATTCAAACGAGAACTTTGAAGGCCGCAGTGGAGATGAGCACCAAGCTGGAGTGGAGACTGGTTGCTGCCAGATTCCCCTCTCACCTGCTGGAGGTCCACACGGTGCTTTTAGGGCGACCTCCATCAGTTTGGGTCCAATGGAGGCCACACCCCCCAGCACCACACCTGAAACTAATTATAGAGACACACACAGAAACCCACAAAGATCTATAAAACCGAGAGATCCCACTCTGACAGAAATAAAATACACAATATAAAGAAAAAAAACGAATCCAAATACGGCTGGGTCCGTGACAGCAATAAAGAAAAATGTGTAAGATTCAAAAATGTCAGCAACATTTACTTGGGTTTTGTAATTAGATGCAATGGTAATAATGTGAGTGAAAGTTACAATCTCTTGGTGAGTATTGCCAGTGACATTTGCTTGTGTGAGTGGCTCTAGTAAGTAAGCATGACTTAAAATAGCCTGAGTAAACATAATAAGCACTTTCTGTGTGGAAAAACCGTCATTAAATACCAATCCAAAGTTTCTTCAGTGTGTCAGACAATAAAAATGAAGGAAACATTTTCTCTCTGGTCGTTTTTTTGTTCAAAGGAGCCTTTTGTTAATTAAAATTTACCAAGTAAAACATTGTGATTAATCTGATTATTTTTTTAATTGATTGCCAGCAGTGAGTAATGACTCTGTTTTAGCATGATGTTTGAAAGTTTTAAAGTCTTTCTGAGTCTACTGGCAGCTAAAGTAGATGACCGCGATTATTGATGACATCATGGAGTGGTGGAAACGCCTGAATTAGAAGACACTAACTCACCGTTTGGAGGTGTAAATGTAAGTGTAGGGAGAAGCAGGAGGGGAAGAATGGGCATTCGGCCTCAGTGTAATCTGTGGATGCACCAGGTTTCCTCTTGATTGACAGTAAAGCATTGGCTTTAGATCATGAAGTCGGGTGGGTGGAGTCTTCTATACTCTTAGCAGACATCTACATCATGGATCCACTAACGGGCCCACAGTGTTGCAACTGAAACCGCTGTACATTCTTTAAATGCTTTTCAGGAAAGAGCTGAGCTGAATACATGATGTGCCGAAATTAATATTACAGGATGTTTTTCCAAGAGGTTCTGACCATTTTCATCCGTTTCCATTTTTAAGAGAGCCGGCCTTGCGTTGAGTCTTTTGATCTGACTGTAATCATCCTGTTTGCTTTCATCACTCACCGTTGAGTGTTTTCATTTTGTTTCTGATAATCCTCTGCAGATGAATTTCCGTCTTTGAAAGGATCTCCTCAGACTGATCTTTCTTCTTTCTCCTCTTATGTTGCAGCTATCCTTAGCAGCCCCGGTCAAGCGCACACGCAGACGCATTTGTCAAGTGTAGCTCTCAAACAGACAAGTCGTTGAGGTCGGGGATGTGATATTTCATCAGAAAGTCATTCATTCTCCAGCGGATGATGGTTACTATGTTTTTAAGAATGAGGACGAGTGTTGAAGCCCTTCACGGTGAGTGTTTGACACTAATCTGCAGAGCGTGAGAGGAATTCCAGACCATGATACATATGGCAGGGAGGTTTTCTTAGGATTTCATTTCAGAAACTTTGCTGTTAAACTGAATCCTTTTTGAAAGGAAGAAGGTCAAGGTCAGCTGAACGTCTCAGAGGGTGGAGCGCATTGAAGGGGGCTGCATTTAAAAAAAACAAAACAGACTCAGCTTTCTGCTATTAGGCCTCTATGTAGCTTCAGAAACAATCTTTTATTCGGCTTTCTTTGAACATTAAAAGAAGTAATTGTATTAGTGAAAGCATGTCATGCAGTGTTCAAAAATTCATGATTCGTAACTTTGACAGAGGCCTGATCAGAACGAGGAAGAATTACTGTATGACCTCAAGGATTCTATGTCAAAACAATGTGAACATCCTGAACAGTAAAACATCAAATCAAGCTAACATTTTAAAAAAGTGTTTTTCAAATAGCTGATGGTGGAAAACAAGAGTGTGCTTTCGCTGAAACTACAGATCTGAGCATGCTCCAGGCAACAGTGAAGACGAAGGATTTCTGTTTTACAGGAAAAACTTCTAGCAGACTCAAGACTAAAGACTAAAAACTCAAGACAAAAACTAAAGCTGTGTGGATTGGGATATTTTAATTTATCTGCTGCTTTTTTTTTCGATAGAATTTGAATTGTGCCCCCCCCAGTCACAGTCATAACAGGTTTTTGCCAAACTGTTGAGTTCACTTCCCTGTCCTTGGATGCGGTTGTTTGATCTTTAGTTTTGTCTTAATTTCTACTTTGGGTTTCTGTCTATTTCCTTCGTTAGGTCATGTTCCAATGAATTCATTTATTTGTTGTGGTCAAAGCAGTGACAGTGTACATTGATAGATAAAACGAGCACAAACAGAGGAGAAGCTTCATCTGTTTAGCCTACAGCAGCATAAGTGACCTTAATCCTAACTATGAGTTTTATCAAAAAGTTTCAGTTCAGTTCATCTGAACATGTCAGAAAAACATGTAAAAGTAAAATAAAGTAAATGTATGCTGTGCTGCTTAACCCTTTATAGATAGCTCACTACTTCAACGGATTGCAAGAAAATTCTATTTTTTTTGGAATTATGATGTTTTTAATGATCCACAAAAAAATGTTGTGATATCAATTTTGATGACGTATAGATAGTCTCAGTTTTGATATGTTTGGGAATAAGTGTGCTCACAATAATGTTAGCTTAAGATGCAAAAGTATTGACATGATTGTTAAGAGAAAAAAAATCACCTTCTTTGGTCGTTGTCTTATATTTGATCCACACATTTTAACATGATATGAGGCCAAATCCAAATACTTCCCCTACAGCTTCTCCTTACCCCTACATTTACCCCGGGCTCACAACAGTGCGAGAGCCGCTCACACTATACCATAAAACCTCTGTGGTTCAATTAAGGTAAATAAATAAAAATAAAATTTCAAAAACTATATTTTCAAAGCAACAACCTTGTGCAAGGTATGAACATGGTTAAAGACATAACCTAACTTCATTTCAATGCAAACAAGATATTGAATTCATTTAGAAAAAAACAGCTTCGAGTCCCAGGAAGGATCTGGCTCTTGTCGGTCACACCAAAGAGCGGCTTTAGAGTCGCTTCATTCGTAATTGACCACACGGGGTGGCTCTCTGCTCTGCCGCTCACCTGCTGCTCCGCGGGGATGACAGGACTCCTTGTAGCGTCTGTTCGTCTCATCTTTGAGGCAGTTTGGAAAGCACCGTGACTGCAGCAATGAGGGCATGTCTGTACTCGGACCCATCCCAAACTGTGCGCACATTCGTGCACGTATACTCCAGTTACTCCATTTTGCTTTAAAGTAATCCGAGAAAATCAGAGTCACAAAACCTAAGTAATGAAGTTATGAGGTTTTCTGTAGTCCAGTAACTGTAATTAAATACCAAAATTTGAACTGTAATTTGTTATGTTACTTCATTACTGACAAAAGTAATTAAATTACAGTAATTTGTTACTTTGTAATCCATTACCCCAACACTGTCACTTACATTTAAATGTAATCTTCTGTACCTCAGAGCACATCCACATAAAGAAATGCATTTTTCCTCTACGGTCACAGCGCGACGCGGTTCACCCTTCTGGTGGATAGACACAGAGCCTCGAGTCTCTACACCTCCCCCTAAAGAACTATTTCGGACATCACTACAGCTTCAAAAGCAGCTACAAATAAACGGGTAGCAGAAGCTGTAGGGGTAAGGGAAGAAATCGGATACGGCCTGACTGTAAGATAAAGTATTCATTTTCAACACATTTTGTAGTTTTTCTATACAACAACTAGACATTTAAAAAAAGACAAGTTACTCTAACCATAAAGTTTTGAAAATGAGCTAAACTTTTTCCCGCCAAAAGTGTTTTGGAGATTTCATGTAAGCAATCATTTTGAAATGAGCAAGAAAAGCCCTTCTACTGCCCCTAGTGGAAGGATGCTGACCTACAGGACAGAAAACAAGTTATATACAATGGGTTTTTAGGGAAGTTTGGAACATACTAATGAGAGACAGAGGAAGCAGACTCATCACTACAAGGAAAATTATGATTTAATATGTTAATCAACTCCAGGCAGGCTTTTGCAGAAAAAACAAAAGAATGAACCAAACAGAAAAAAAGAAATGCCACTGAAGTCTCTTTGCATAAGTTTTAGTTTCCAGGTTCCTCTCAAAAAAGAAAATAAAAAGATGCATTTAGCCTTCTACTAATCATAGTGAAGTGGTGCTGACAGTCCCACTTCTCCGCTGTCCCCTAAGCATACCATAACCCAAACCTGGGTTACTGCAGACCAGACGTAAAGGGAAAAAATCTGAGTTTTTGTGCACATTTTTCTGTACAATGGGAGTAATTCAGCCTCCTTCAAAGGTCCTTCCTGTTCTGTTCATGCAGCGATGCGTCTCCATTCCTTTCTGCTCTGATGTTCAGTTTGAGCATCAGCACATCACCTTCATCCCATCTGATGGAACAGAGTTAACTGAGCCGCAGCCAGATATGTTTTTCAAACTTCTCTGAAAGAAGAGACTTCTGAACTAGAATCTGTCAGAACATGACGACAAATCTGTATAAAAGAAAACATTTCAAAGAATGTGCTGGCCCTGTTTAACAAGATTACATTATCCAATAATTTAAGATCCCCATATCATAGTCTAGAATATTTGATCCTGATTAAATAAATCAAATCTTGTTCTTTTTTATGCAGAATTTACAGACAATTTGTTGGAAGACTGCAGCACATAAATGCAAATATATTACATTTGAATTTAAAATTACATTTCAATTAAATTTAATTAAAGGTGTAAAAAGTACAGTAAAGTAAAGTACAGTTTAGGAATCTAAAAGAAACGGTAGAATGATTTAGACCATCATAATCCGGTTCAGCCACACAGCTGAAGCCATTTACTGAAAGAGAGATGAGGATAAAGAGAAAGGTGTGAGTGAAGGGATTTGTTCATGTGTTTGTTTGTTTATTTGTTTGTTTAAAGATAAGACAAAGAGGAGTTCCTCTGCAAAGATGACACTGATGTTTTCTGTCCAGTAGGGGGCAGTCTTGGTGTTTTATCGTGACTCATTGTTCTGTTAAAGACGGGAAAGAATTAAAAACTGTTTTCTAATTTACTAACAGAATGAAATGCTGTAACAGGATATTTTCCTGCAGATCTGTGATTTTTCCATGTTTTTAACTCGATGCAGTTTCAGGATCTCGAATCTTTCCAGGTTGAATTTGAGAGAAGCCTCTCCTCTTCAGCGGGTGATGGATCGACTGGAACCCGCTTCGTTTAAACAAAACCCTACAGGCAGTTTACTGTTGTAACAAATCATCAATATTTATCGATGATCCACTAATAAATGTACATTGCATTCATCATTGCATTTTTTTTTATAGATTCTATGGATATTTGAAATTAGAATTTGTGATCCTCTATTTTGAACACGAAGAAATCAAAAGATTTTACCCTAAAAATTCAGTTATAAATAAGATAAAACATTTTTTAAATGTGTATTCTAGCCTTAAAATTTGTATCCTGATAATGACACATTTCTCAAAACTGTCTGACATTAAGATAAACTAGATTCAGAAAATGTGTTTATTTACAACAAATGCGTCAAAAATGTTTATTAGAAATTATTATATTTTCATGTTTCATTATTTATTATTTACTCATTTTGCAGTTGGCAATATAGAGATAAAAAAACACACCTTGATTTGAATTTAAATGATACACATAGAAGATAATAAATAAACACCAAATACCTGAATGACAGCAGTTTGACTCCAGGTGGTTTAAAAACATACAATTCCTGTACACATACAGTAAAAGATTATACTAAATACTTAGACATGTATCTTCTTTATGTTATTTAGGATAAAATGTTGAAAAATGTATCTCCAAAAAAAAAAAAAAATGTATAAAAAGTCTGTAATTGAGAGTCAGAGTCAAAACATGACTAAGCTGCCTTGCAGGTTTCTCTACAGTTCTTATTTTTGCATTCCCAAAAATTTCAATTGAACCTGAACAGTGTTCAATAAAATATTCATCCTCATAAAAGTATCGGCTCGTCCTGAGCCTGGCCTGCAGAGCTTCAACATTTGTCTCATAAAACAAACGTTTGATGAAGGCAGAGCGCTCACACAGAAACAGATTTCTCTCACATTCGTTCCTAAACAGGCAGACGTGTCAAACTGAAATATTTTTACATAAAAAATACCTTGAAATGAAGCAAAACAACAATTTTGATAACTAAAATCTGTATGGATGAAACAAATTCACGAGTAAAAGGTTTTTTTTTTCTTAGGAAACATTTGACATGATGTTCAATGAAATACGTGTTAAATAGAGAAAGGCACATTGAAATGAAAGCAAACTGAGCTTAAACCATGAAATATTAATGATAACAATCAAATGTTACTGCCACCTTCATCAAATGTATCTTGATTTCAAATATAACTTAAAACAATCTTCAGCACAATGTGATTCTCACTTTAGTCACACCTTGGTCTAACAACAGTAACTAGTGGTCAACATTAGGAGCGCTGAAGGGGGCGGAGCAGTTTCAGCTGCCGGTCTTCATCTCTGATGAACGACCACAGCGCTGTGGCGAGCAGACCTTTGTGAAAGCCGAAGTTTGTTCAGTTTGCTGCCCTGCTCTACTTAGCTGTGAGAGTGGGAGGAAAGACACTAAAGGTCAGAGCAAAGCAGCTGTGCATGAACATCACGCTGTGAAGGTTATGAAGCCATTTCTACCATCTGAGACCACCATTCTACAAGGACAAAGAGGATATTAGAACAGCTGATCATCCTTCTAGGACTTCATCTCAGCCTCTGCAAGCTTCAGGTTGTTCAGTTGGAAGAAAATTGAAGAAGAACATGTAATCCATCTGAAGCTCAAGCCGGGCCATCAGAACCATGGTTCAAGGACGGCAGCAGATCTACCACAGCATGGAGATAAAGAGCAGAGTCAAAGAGCTGCTAAGATTTTTCCGTTTTTCACTGCTGTTAGCTTGAGGTTGTGAGGCGTAAGCTAGCAGGATAGAGTGTAAACAAAGTGATGATGTGAAATGAGGGCAGGCTTACCATGCACCAGCTGCCACACTCACAACTCAGAGGTGACTTTTCTATAATGAACTCCTGCCGCTCTGCAGAAACGATGTCCTGAAAAACAACCGTTGTTTTTTTTGTTTTTATTTTGACGGCAGAATCATATTCAAAAACCCACAGGGAATTCTTTTACAGCCGATCAATGATCTGAGTGGGACTTTAACAGGAGACATTTGTATAACAAATCTCCAACATTGTGAAAGAAAATCTTTGCAGTTTTGCAATTTCATCAAATATTTAGAAACAAGCTGTTAACCGTCTGTGAAACAGAGTTCAGAAAACAATGGCCAACCACCTTTTCCTTGATCAAATACTTCTCTTTTCTGGGTTGTTCAAAGAAGTCTTCTCAGACTTCATAAAAATATGCTGCAGGTTTTTAATTTTCTGTTAAGACTGAATTTCCATTTTAACCATGTCAAGGAAAATGCAGATAAATCTGCACTTGCTGCTCCGGACTGCAGCACTGCATCACGCGGAGCTTCAGCATTTTGTTTCATGAAAACAGCAGCATGTGCAAAAATACATCCATCCTTTGAAACCTTCGTCAGCCTGTTGGTCCGGAGTGTGATTCTGTGGACGGAGCAGTGGCGTAGCTCATCTCATCTCAGCTTTTCCATTGTTTCATGGGGGGACTGGATGAGTGCATGAGCTGAGCTGAAGCAGGGATGCTGTCTGTGTTTGCTGATGCTCTCCAGCCTGCACTCATTTCATCTAAACACATTTATATATGTTGATAAATGACATGAAACAGGCTTTGATTGGAAACTTTTTTGATCTTTTCAAGAGGTTCATTCACAGCCAATCAGTCAGCCTCATTGTGTCGCACAGGACAGAAGCAACAACCCTTGATCTAATTTGACTCAAAATAGCCGGACAAAATGACAGAAAACTATCGCAATTTTTTTTCATTTTCCTGCGTCTGAAGCTCCTCTCCTTCAAAGAGAAACAGATGCCGTTGGATCTGACTGCTGTGACAGACAAATCACTGCGTTTCCATAGCAAGGACGCTTTTTCCGACTCAGCCATGAAAGCAGTTTTTGTTCAGATGGAGAGTTCGGTGTTTTTTGTGGTTCAGCTTCTGTCTGGTTGCGTGAAAAATGACAGAAATCTTTTGAAATTAGCTTAGATTTCTAGGACATATCTGTGTAGTTTTAATGGTGTTGATGTTCAGGTCTGCTGTGGCTCTTTATCGTCTTTTCTTCATCTTGGGGGTTTCACCTGCACACCTCTGTTTCTCTCCCTTCATTACCTTCTTTGTTCTCATGTTTCAGGATGGAGAACTCAGTAAAGGGTTATTTCGTACTGAAGGAACAACTGGTGGATAAAGCATGGATGGAAACTTTTAACTGTGTTTGCTTTTACAAACACCAAATCTGACACACACGATCTACAGGGCCATGAGGGGAAACCATCGCAGAAATCTTTTCACTTTTGGAACTTTTGAAAGTGTGAAGTCACATGAAGAAAGTCTTCATGAGAGCTCACACACAAGCTGCCAGGTCTATAACCACAAACGTTTTGCTGATCTTAGACCTCCTGGGAAGGCTGCCATCTTGAAATAAAAAAAAAAAAAATCAACAACAGCAACAACTTTAAACTCCTCTGAGGGATTTCGATCAGCTGTCTCCTAATTCCTTGAGCATCATTGGGAAGCTGCGTGACAATGTAATACATGAACTGTTGGCTCAAGCTGAATGAAGTTATATATGTTATGATGTGACTACGATCGGAATGTGGCCGTGGTCAACACAAAGAAAAACACGCAGATTCTTCTGAAGCGTACATAGACCTGTTCATCTTACCAAGGCGAGCAAACGTAAAATGGTTGCTAAGGAGATAAAACCAAAAGAAATGCCGCCATTCTGAAAAGGGGCTGGGGAAGTGCAGGATAATAAAGTTGAGTGTAGCAGCTGCTTAGCAAGTGAGTCCAGGTCACAGGGGGGTTGCAGGGGCAGTGGCAGGTATCTCCAGCGGGGCATGTCATTTAAAGTTGTTCTGGTGGATTGGTGAGCAGTTCCTGCTATAATCAAACTTCCTCTAAGCCCAAATGACATATCTGAACAACGTGAGGCTGAGCGCCCTGACAACTCTGCCATGTCTGAAGGCGACAACAGTGATACTAGAAAAGCTTTTTGATTTGTGGGTTTCCAGAGGTGTTATGTCTGTTTCAGACCTGCAGCCTTCACAGTGGAGTGCGATTTGCTTCACACTCATATTCATTAACATCTGAAACTGTGAAGCAGTTCAGAGGTTTGCATGTGGCTGTGCCGCTCGCACTCCTGCTAGGCATCTCTGTGCCACTGTGTGTAGCTTGAACCTTAAATTATTCTCTGACCGAATTTGAGCCTCCTTGAGATTCATGTCAGGAAACCGGTTTTGCTGCAGTTCTGTCAGAGGAACACGACTGGAAACGTCATTTAGAAGACATGTCACCAGCACGATCTGTGCATAAACCGTTAGGAGGCTCAGTTTTGTGCGTCCGCCTTTCATACAGACACACACTGCAGCGCCTTCATGCAGTCTCCCATTAATGTCTAATTACAGTTTTGTCTTGATGGCGGGGGTCCAAAATGGCTGCAGAGCTTTTGTGCGCTTTTGTCTGGATGCGGTGGACACAGGACCCTCATGAAAGCCGCCCGTGGATCCCTGCTTTGTTATTTAAAGCTGCATTTTTAATTCTCTTTATAAATAAATCTGATGTGATAAACTCCAAGAATGAAAAGAGGAAAACAGTCCAGTTACTTGCTGGATTGTTTTTGTCTTTATTTTCAAATGAGCCAGTGGTTCTCATGTTTAATAAGAAACCAACAAAATGTGTGAAAACAAACCTTTATTTGTCTTTGTTCTTTAGCCTTGACTAAAATCAGGTGGAGTGCACGTGACACAGAGAACAATTTGCCAATCTGACAAGAATGGAGGAATCTGACTTTCAGAACTCCTTTTAGAATTGTATTCGTCGTGAAAGCAGAATTTTACACGTTTTCAGTAAATAATTCAGCTTAAAAAAGTCTAACAAACAATAAAGACAAACAAATCAGAATAAAAACAGACCATTTCTAATCAAAGCATTTGACTGAAATTCAACGTACAAACGAGCTGATCATGGATGTGTTTGTCAGCTGGACCTTCTCATCTCAGGTGAGTGTCTTCCCCGTGCGGCCGTGTGACCCATGCAGATCAATACAGCATCAACAGCAGGTGTGGCAGAAGACCCTCAAAGACCAACTCAGAATCCTGTCAGAGTTCAGAGGACAGGTCACCGTAAATCCTTCCACTGACGCTGCCGTGGAATTCCCTCCAAAGCTGTTCAGAAGAAATATTCGTAATGTTCAGCTGCTGGGTAATTATTACGTGCTCTCTGGCCCTTTAAGTAGTCATTTATCTCAGCATGCTTTTGAAAAAATGATGAGAGAGCAGTGGCTTTTTCTGTTCCTGACGAGGCTGCAGACTCTAACGGACTGAAGCTCAGCAGGTTCTGTTTGTATGGTTTCACAGAAACCCAGCAGATGCCGACCCTTCCTGTTCGGACAGGCTTGTCATCATTGGACTGATTTTGACCTGCTGGATCCTCAGAGGGACCCTCCAACAGGTGAGACGGATAGCTGCAGTGGATCTGTGACAAAAGCTGGGGGCAGGAGGGGTGGGGGCAGGAAGCAGGGTGGCGTCCAACACATTTTTTCTCAGCCGTGCCAGACACAGTGGAGCTGCTGTGCCGCATCTCCAGGGAAGCTGCTGGCGTGTTTGTGAACGTGAAGGTAACCAGATCGCTGCACAGCCGGCGCTAAAAAGCTCAGTCTGGACTCAGAAAGCTTCTGTGGTCAAGACTTTCTTTCACTTCCTTATCTCCGTTTCCTCCAGGAATAGAGCATTAGGCTCACCCCCCCCATGAGGCAGGGAGGGAGGAGCAGGGATTGATTCAGAGATCACTAAATTCATGCTTTATCTTAGATAAACCCCCCCATCAAAATAGTTAGTATGTGTATAACTACAGGCTGTTTATGAGGCATTTATGTGTTTCTGATGAGCGGCAGAACAAACAAGTCCAACAGGCAGGAACCATGAAGGCTCTGAACTCTTCATGGCAGTGAAACGTGGAAAAGTGGAGTGGAATCTTCTGTGGAGCGTCTTTGATGTTTATGGATTCCGAAGAAACCAAAGATTAAAGATTTTCAAAAAATAAAACAAAGTGTGAGAAAAAAATTAACCAGTAAATGTATGCATTAAAAAAACTAAACAAAGCCTTACAATCCTTCACATAAATGTTTTCACACTCCATAAGAACGTGGGAACATACGGTAGAAATAATGGCAAACCACAAAACTAAGTAAAGAATCTCTTTTCACTGTCATATTTTTGATTGAAGACATTTTTGCTGTTTCTTAAAATAAACTGTAGTGCAAATGTCCCATGCACTCAGAGCAGGCAGCCTGTGCTGTCCTGCAAAAGAGAAAAGGAGCTTGTGACGATGTGGAGAGAAGTTTTAAGAGCTACAAGTATATTTTCTTATTTCCACAACGACCTGTCCTCTAATGAGGATGCTCAGTCTAGTTTGTACTTTACTTTTACACAATAAACGCTGTTTGGTTTTTGAACACTGACAATGATAAGCCTGCTTTGGGTTTCACTTTTATCCCCATCAAACACCCAACATTTTCTAAACACACGACTGTTTGCTTCTGGAGATGGAAAAGTTTCTCTAACACAAAAAAACAGAAACGTACACCTTTCAGCCACATACACACACACACACACACACACACACACACACACACACACATCATTATAATGACCCAAATTTTGAATCCAATTATTTTGAAGCGATAATTCCTCTTATTTTCATCAAAAAGCAACAAAAGAAGAACTGATGGGAGCGTCAGATCATGATGACAAAATATACCATATTAAAAAAGGAATTTTACACCACAAGGTGAAGAAATGCAGATACAAAGATGAAGATCTGCTGCAGGAGGAAAGCTTTTTTATACCAGAATGTATCGGGACATTCTCGGTGATCAGGTTCCCTTAATCTGGGACTCATAGAAATGATTGAAATCACACAGCAGAAGCTCAGAAATGTATATCATTTAAAAACATGTTTTTGAGAAGCATCAACAGATGAGCAGGTGCTTTCAAAGCAGTTTTATTTAATTTTTTGCATGCTATGTAATCTATTTTACCCATCCTTTCAGAATAAAACTCAGTATTTGTGTCCGGCAGCTTCATGCGATCTCAAAACCAGGAACAGTCATAGCGTGATCTGCTGTTTCATTGGCCGAGGCCTATATTTACTCCACACTCCTGGATAATACATCCCTGTGGAGTATAAAACATTAATCCTACTATGTGTATCCCAAAGCATAAGATCACACTAATGGCTCTGGCAGATCAAGGTTACCCCCCGTTCCCCACCCCCATCTGCACTTAAGAGGATAAATCATCCATCACGTCTCTTTTAAAATGGACACAGAATGTATGGTTCTGTACGCCGCGCCTCACAGCCCCAACAAATAAGGGAGACGGGATCAGTCTTGAGCCACACTCACAACACTGTATTGATATTCTGACCCCCCCCTCCCTCCAAGTGAGTATAAGGTATCCACAACCTCCAAGGTTGGCGCCAGCCTCTGTCTTTTATGCACCGCACAACAGAATTAATTGCAAATCAATCGAACAAAGTACAACTGATCAGTAAACTAATTAGTAATTTTAGCTCTTCGTCAGGCTCCAACTGCCTCGGCTAATATCTGCCCCCTCACACTGAAATGAAGCCCATTTATTTAACCCTCAAGGTCTTCATTAGGAATGTTTATAGCGCATTCTTCTCTTTTTATTTGCTCCTCTTAGACACGCTGAAGCTTCACAGTTGTAGATGTCCAGTCTAACAAGTCCTTCACCATTAACCACTACCAGTTCAGGCATGAACCAAATACGAATCTAAAATCAATTCACGCCTGAAGTAGAAGCGCTGGAATGACAAATGACATTCCTCTCCGATAGGATCGGCTTTGGTGATCTCTGGTCATGACAGAGTCACTGAAAAGGTCCTGAAGAGGTCAGAAACCTTTGCTCTTCCACTGAGCTCAGCTGATGGGGCTGAAGATCTTCATCACACAGTTCATCCTCGATCCTGAAGTGTCCACCATAACAAAACTCCTCTGAGGTTCTCCAAGACTTTTGGTTACATCAACTGAAAATGTCCACAGATGATGATGGTGATGATGATCAGCTGTGCAGGAAGTGGCTGGTGGTGGTGGCTGATGGGAGTTATAGCGAGGAATTGGGGAATCAGTACTCCAGCGAGAGTTCCTTCTGGCGGTCAGAGGCTGGAGTTGTGGGCAGAACTGTGAGTTCGGTACTTTGCTAATCGATCCCGACGCTTCCCTCAGAATGGTTTTAAAATTCACATAAGACATACATTTCAAAACAGGAGAACTTTGTGGTTGAACTTCAGGTAGCCTAAATTTAGGCTTTTAATTTGAAAAGCTGACCTAGGCCAAGTGCAAAAACTATTCAAATTTGTGTTTGGTTGAATATTTCCTTGTAAAACCGACCTTGGTAACACCTGTCATAAAGAAGAGGATTAAGGCTTGGCTGCAGACAAAAAACCATTCATAAAGTCAGAGAATTTACTGAGCAAAATGAAAAATGTCAAGGAAAACTAAAGGTAAACAAACAAACAAGACAGCCATCTTACGTCTCATAAAAATCAAACACGAACACAAGGGGGGAAAAGTGACAACACGGAGAATTCTGCAATGATTACCTGAAAACCATGGACTAACAAACACTTTGCTTCATTCTTATCTATTTATGATTTAGTTATTTTTTAGCTCTTTAAATGTACTTCCAGGTATTTAAAACATCCCTTTTGTTCTTGCGCTCATGTAGATGCTCAACAAAGGTCATTTTGGAGACAAAGTGGTTTGATGCATATCTGCATCAATAGGTTAAGATCTTCTCTTAATCAATCATTTTGGTTTTCAGTTTCTAGTTTGCAGTTTCAGATCCTACTGGCCCCGCCCTTTTTAAGTGATGTGATAATACATATATTGTCTTTTTAGTTTAGTTATATTGTCTTTTTTAAGTTTCCTCGAGTCATGAATTTGATGACTTCAAACTCAACTTGGACTTTCACAGCAGAAACTCTTGACCAGACTTGTACTGTATGTTGACAAAGACTGTTCCACGATGTGTGCATGTGAGTGTGTGTGTCTGTGTGTGCATGAGAGTGGGTGAGTGTGTGTGTGTGTGGGTGGGTGTGTGTGTGTGTGTGCGTGTGTGGGTGTGCCCGTATGTGTGCACTCTCAACACAAAATCCAGTTATATTAAGACCACATGGGTTACAACCAACCAATCAAATTGCAGAATAATTTATGAGACAATCTGTCAATCAAAGCACCAGTTTTTGTTCGCCAGTATTATTATGTTCAAGGATTAAAGTTATATGGTTATCAACAAAAAATGGTTTGCACCTTGCAGAACATTCAGATTACTGACAGACTCAACAATGGCCGACATCGTCTGCCTCTTCAAGCTTCAAAGACTGGTAAGTTTTGAACAAAATCTGACGCCAGCTTTTTTGGCTAACCGCTAGCTGCAGTTGAATTAGCCAACTATTATCCAAACTCCTTCTATCCTTTACGCGGTAAAAGGGCTACTGGAGCCTAACCCAGCAACTGTTGGGTGAATGTGAGGTATACTCTGGACAGGTCACCAGTCTGCCCATACACACTCTCATTCACTGCTAAGGACGATGTAGAGTCACTTATTTACCTCTGAACCATGTTTTTGGACTGTGGTGGAAGCTGAAATCCCTGGAGAAAACCCACACAAATGAAGAGAACCAGGTCTGATCAATTTTATGAAGATTGTTTATTTTAGAAATGTGCAGGTGAACAAATTGGTGTTTTTCCAGGATCACGTCAAACTAAATCTTTAAATTTCACAGATTTTTCCACTTTAGATATTAAATACATCAAATTAACCCATTTTTTGGAGTGAAAATAGCTTTGAGTTTACTGCCCCCTTAATTTTTATTGAAACATTTTACTTGCAAATTGTTTCCCTGGCCAATCTCCTTCCACTTTAAGGAATGACAGTTTTTTGAGCCTATCAGAGGTCAGGAGAGATGGGAGGAACAGCAGAGGCTTCAGAGTTGCTCCACATCCAGACTCATGTCTTCTGTTTTTTGCTGAACAGAGTTCTGGACATTTGCTGCTGTAGTCAGCACATTAGCTGCAGCTTGAAGACACAGAATAGCCATTAGTGGATCTCAGTGGACTTTCCTGCTGTTTTTTGAACTGAGATTTAGACATATTAACAAGAAACATCAAAAAGTCAGAAAGATTGTTATATCAGCAGCTATCTTGGCTCATTGTTGGAATGACAAAAGCTTGTATGGAGAGCCTGAAGTGTCAGTGACATAATGAACTTGTGCTTCTTTGCTGCATTAAAGGCTGTGTCACTGCAACTACATACATTTTGCATATATTGCGTTGGGTAAAAATTGGTAATGAGTGAACATACGTGGAAAAAGTGAGAAAAGTTGTGTTTTTTTACATGAAATTTTCACAGGTATATCATGAATTAATCACATTAAAACCACGGAAAAAGCATGATGCAAACCATAAACGTGCAAGGAACATGTAAACCTGCGCTTCATCGAATTCCTTCAATTTGACATCCAGAGCACTGGGCAGAAATCACATGGCGTCAGCACCATGGTCAGCACCTGCCGCTGGTCCTTGCAGTGGTTTGTTTTGGTCTACCCGAGGCATGCTATCATTGAGAATGGGGTCATCTGAAACTCACAAAACAAAACTTAGAAACTTCACTGGTGTCACCATTTTCACGAGAGAGATATCACATCGACATAAGGGTGGGGTCCCCTCTACATCTCAACAGTCCTGGGTTGAGATGTAGAGATGTGGTTTTGAGTTAGCTGCTAGGCCCTGGGGTCGTCCGCCCCGGGCGGGAGCCATAGTTGAGGAGATCTGCGAGAGGGCGGAGGCAGATGGCGCTGGTGATCCCAGAGAATGTGACACCAAGGCTAAAGAATAGAAGAACTAGTGATAGCAAGTCAAGGGCAGCCGTCTAGTTATTCTTTAATAACATCATAATTAGCATATTTTTCTAAATGGAGGATTTCACAAATTAACTTCTTCCAAAATTGAAGATTTTTTTAAATGATTTTAAAACAATCCTGCAATGTGATTTCCAGATTATTTTTAGATTGTGTTTCTCACAGTGGATATGCACCTAAGATGGACATTTTAGACTCCTCCATGATGTCTAAGTGGGAGAACTAGCCAAATCACAGGGTCTTCAAATACTTGTTTGCCTCACTGTAGTTCAAATAGGTTTAACGGGGAATCACATTTCCTACAATAAATGATGAAGGAGATGGTTAAACATGAACCAAGCTTTTTAAACTAACAAATATGGATTAATCCTAAGATTATTTGTAGATGTTAAGAGCATGATGTTTCTGCTCCAAGTGTTAACGGTAAACATAGCTGACATGCATGAATGTCTGTTCCTGAAACAGGAACCAGATCTGAGAGCAGAGCAGCAGGAAGCATCTTTACCTAGAGCAGGAAACATCTGCAAAGGTGAAACAGCTGTTGGTCTTCTTCATAACAGAGTCTCAGAATTGGTGTGCATGCAGAGGTTGCACGCTGGTGTCTGCACAGACTAGATGAGGCTGATGTTCGCTTGTTTAATATTTATTAAATCTTAAAGCGAGAAAGCTGCAGTTAAATCCCAGATAACAGAGGTAACGATGACAGGAGAATTACAGCTCAGCTGCTTCTTCATGTCACATGTTTGTGCTTCTAAGCATCACTTTCAATAAACTGTAAACAAAGATGTACATCCATTTATCGAAGGTCTATTTGTATGGGTGCAGTGTTGTGGATTTTGAGGGTTCTACTTCCTGGCAGGATTTAATATCAGCATAGTGGGGACAGAAGAATAAAAGACCTGACATATAATTTTCCCCCGACAGCTGACGGGTAATTTTAAAGTCAGTTCAGAGATGCAGCAAAGCGACAATTAGGCCAGCATATGATATGTCTTTGGTAATACCTGCTTTCCCGTCGTCATTCCATAAATCCCTCGGACTGTCCATGACAGGATCAGACAGGAGGAACGCCTGTCTCAACAAATGTCATGAGATCAACCAGATTTCCTTTGTACTTCTGATCCCTTCATCTGAATCTCCAGAATGTGTTTTTAATAACAGCGACTTGCACATTTTCTATGCAGGGCTGCCTGTGTGGTCAACATAACACTTTACTGGCAAACATGCAGATCTGTTTAGACGCTTCCAACAAAAGTGATTATGAAAACTGGAATGAACTCATCCATTCATCTACTTTCTATACCCACATATTTCTGTTCAAAGACACAGTGATGCTGAAGTAAGTAAATAAGTAAAGTTTGAGCCAGTGAAGAGATTTTAAAAGAGGAGTGATGTGTCTGAAGCCTGTTGGGGAGAGAGGCAGGGGACACAAAAAGTATGAAGGAAACAAAAAAACCTCTGAAAAATTAAAAATACATCTAGCATTTTTCGGGGGTTTTCACTCATAATATATTGATAATAAAAAAATAAAACAGTGTAAGTTAGTTTTATAACATAAAAACCTACACGTAACATACCTTTAGGAGCTGGACTCTAGAAACTTAGTCTGCAGCAGATAAGAGTTGTGTGGATTCTTCAAAGCTGCAATTCAGTACAGAATCTTTTTTTTTCTATTAAAAATAAGGATTTACTTTTTAGTATTTCAGTCTCTGACAAGTATTGCATTACAGGACCTTTCATGAGGTCACTTTAGGGTTTATTGATCATAAAACCCATAGAAAAAAGAGCAATCTGAAAAACTAAAACATGTGCATCAAATAGACCCCAAAAAGCAGTTTTTTTGGTAATAGTTAAAGTTTAAAATGACTTTACTTAGCCCACAAAAACAAAACGTGACAGACAGCTATGTATCTGCATAT
Organism: Oryzias woworae; assembly: GCA_016861445.1. Taxonomy (NCBI): domain Eukaryota; kingdom Metazoa; phylum Chordata; class Actinopteri; order Beloniformes; family Adrianichthyidae; genus Oryzias; species Oryzias woworae. The sequence continues at coordinate 853,943 of BOLG01001191.1, forward strand.
GTCTGCCAACACATCGTCCAATTCTACTGAATTTGCTTTTTTATGCTTACATCATTTTGTCAAGTCAGAGTTAGAGAAAAAAGTCTTCAGTCTGACTTTCTAGTTCTCTAAAGCAGGCAAACACAGAAATGTTTGAAGGAAATATGCACAGATGTTCCATTACTGCAACCACGAGACTGATGCATAAGAAGACATCCAAATCTGAATTTGAAAGGAGAGGCTTATTACACCATATAGATTCTTTACGTTTTCATAGTTGAGGCGCTCCTTCAAGCATCTTTTGATGCTGAACAAAACATTATTTGTGCATTTATGGACTACTTACAGCCATATTTATTGCCTTTTACATTGATGCATTAGACCTTTTAGTGATATCTTAATGCATAATTCACAAAAGAAGCCTCTGGTGTTTGTTAGGAAAGAATGATGACAATGGAAGCCCTTATTCTGATGGTCCAGTCACAGCAGGATTTCAGTCACCATCAACTTACATAAGGCTGTTAGACACCTGACAGCTTGTGGCACAGTAGGAATCAGGGCAAGGATGATGATAATTCTTGTCATCATCGTTTGTTTGTTTGTTAAAAAACATATTTTAAATTCCTGAAAGGATTTTGGTGTTTTGGTGAAAGCAGAATGTTGTCAGTATTTAGGCTGCAGACTCACTGAGGCGGCACACTTTACCATCTGATTAATTAGAGAACAGCATCATTGGGCAAAAATTTATATTGTCAAGACGAGGAACAAAAAGTGCGGGTGCTGTATTCGTGGAGCAGGATTAATTATTTCAATTGGAAAGAGGAAAGGGAAAGTCTGCGAGGGAGAGAGTGACGGAGGCTGATGCTGTGATGTAGCATCTTAAGCCTCTAAGATCTTTTTAATGTATTCTCCTCTGTCGTCTGGGCCTGAAAGGGAAAGAGCTGAATGGATTCCATTAATTTAATTGAAGCAAGCCCTGACAAGAGATAAAACATCTTGGGCCCACATCTCTTCAGGGTTGGTGCCGGGCTTCATAGTAAACAAGCCGTGTTCCGTAAACAAAGCCGAGAGAGCACAGCCACGCTCGGCACAGACTTCAAGGCCATGGAATATGTCAGAGATGGGTTTGAATGGACACTGAAGTGCACCCCCCCTTACACCACCACCACCAACCCCACCCCCGGCGCTCAAGCGCACACACAGACACACAAGCACTTAAGAATTGGAGCTGCATTGTGACCATTGTGCCTCAGCTTGTGGATGTTTTGATGCTGGCTGCTACAGCAGGGATTTCAGTGACAGAACCTGCTGCAGATCAAGACCAGCTCAAACCTGCTGAAACACCAGCACGGATCTCAAACCCTGAACATAAGAGCCCCTCTGCTTTGATGCGACTTCACAGCTGCACCATCAGGGCTCTCTAAGTTCATCTCAGTGCCTCTTCCACCATCAACCAGCTGATCCTGTCAGGATCTCCGTCTTCTGGTTTTGGTTTTACTGCCTTGCTTTTTTGCTATTTTCAAATCCTGCTGGTTTGTTGCATTTTGTGTTCAGGTTGGTGGTTCAGACTGTTGTATTTTTCCCCTTCTTTTCTGCATCTCATGTTTTAGGTTCAGGTCATATTACAGTCCTGGTTCTGTTTTTGGATTATACCTGTCAGCTTGGAGTTCCACAAGGTTCCGCTCTGGGGCTGAAACTTTTCTTGTTATGTAGAAATGACTTGAGATGTGCTAAAAGTTTAAATATTTACACTGTTAATAAATAAACAATAAACAATATAATAATAAAAAAAACTGCATAAAATGACCAATACATGCTATACTAAACATATCAGAGTCAACTCTAACCAGGGCTGTAAATTAACACCGGCCATGCAGGTAACACTTCAGTTTGCCTGGTAGAGATACTATTCCACTGTCCACTTTGGCAGGTGAGACATTGTTCATCATCTCTGACACGGGACTCAAACTCCCAACCATGACTTGTAGGCATCTGTCCCCCCCCCACCCCCCACACCCCACCCCACCCACCCCCCGAGCTTCATCCATTCAGGTGCGCTGGGAATTTCTAGCATTTAGTCAGACTGATCTCAGCCAACACAAACACACACACACACTTGTTACTTTTTGAAATGACTAAGACTCACAACTACATCTCACTGATCTGTAAGAACACACAATAAGGCAAAACGTTGCACATTTTTCAGTACATGCATGTTTTTCAATGTATGACATTTTTGACATTAAAAAAAAAATCTTTAAGCAGCCTAAAAATGTTATTGTTTATCACTAGTTTTAATCTTTATGTAAGCATGTTGCATTCAATGAAAACAGAGTGGTCTTTTTTCAATTTAATGCAAAATGCTTCGATAAAAAATATCTTTAAAAGTTATGTATTATATTCATTCATTCATTTATTTTCTATACCCATTTTGTCTCTTTCGGGGTCACCGGGCAGCCGGAGCCTTACCTTGCTAGTTTATGTAATATAATAAGAATTATATATATTATATAAATAATATATATACATAATGTATATACATACATCAGCCATTGACTTCTTTTCTTTGTGCCCAATATTGTCATCGGGATTGACTCACAGAAAAAAATAAACGGTTCATATTGGTTGATATTTAACACTTCCCCAACATTTTGCTGTGTAATGTTTGTAGATACAGTAGGTCGATGCTTTAAAGAAAGGTTAATGTTCTTAAAACAAATCAAAGATCAGAAGTGTGTTTTGCTCAAATAAAACTACATTTCTGGAATGTTCTAAAAAAACCTGACACAAGACTACACTCTACATTATTATTAGTGCTTTATTTTTGCAAGAGAATAATCATCAACTGAATCTTTATATTTAAGGGGAACAGCTGTTTATTTTGAAATACACAATGTATTTTTCCTGAGAAACGTTTGCCTGGCAGAGTCCAGATTTGGCTGCTAGACTTTGGATGTTACCGGCCACACCGGCTGGTAACCAAAAAAAGTTATTTAGAGCCCTGACTACAACCATGTCCATGAGAATATAGTATTTTTGGTTCACTAAAGATTTTTTATGATATATGAGTTTTTTTTTGTGAGCCCATTTTCCTACCTGGCAGCGCCTGGCAGCGCCTGGCAGCTCACGTTCAAACGTGTACATCTGAGGACCAGTCATTTTAGTGGTTTGGGAGGGGCTGGTGCTTCGTGAGGTTGTAGAGGAATGCTCAGATGCGTGAATGGATCAAAATACTGCTCGTTGACATCATAATTCACTTAAAAGCTCAAAAAAGTGGATTGAGCATGATAGACTCTTTAAGGCAAAAGAAACTGAGAAAAGCTTTCTTGTTTTTGATTGAGTAACTATTAAACACAAATCAGAAAACTAATATTTGGGGTGAAAAAGTACAGACAGGTAAAGTGGAATTCACATTTTATTTTTTAAAAATAGTACACATGGGTCAATGTTGCTTAAAATATTTAATTTTGGTTTTTTTGTGCAACCATTTTTCCTTTTTTTTATGATCCGTACCAAAAAAATGCAGGAAATACAAGCGAGCTGTTTGTATACAATTGAGCTGTTTTTTTGTTTTATGTTTTTATGTACTCAAATTTACTCAAAGACTTGGCTTAATGAAAGATGATTATGGTATGGAGCCAAAAACAGACATTTTACAAAAGTCAAATTTTCTTTGGACCAGATAAAAATCCCAGAAGGTAGTTACATTTTAAAGCATTGTTTGCTTCATCATTAATAACACAAATGCTTATTTGTTTACACAATTATGTTTATGTATTGGAAATAATATTTAGAAACTTTTAAGTAATTTTTCAAATAAAAAAGGTAAAAGATAAAATCAATGAAAAGAGACGAAGCGAAGCTTCATTTTTATTTGAAATTCTTGTTTCCGTTTGTTAGGCTTTCATCTTTGTGTAGAAATAAAAAGGAAGTGAAGGGCATGGGGTACTGCTATTATAGCGAACTTTTTTTGTTTCTTTTTTACAAGCACAAGCTTCAGATGTGATTAATTCTACTGTGGTGTTTTTACTAAATCTTTTCAGTTCTGAAACAATGTTTTTTTTTAGAAAAAAAACCTATACAATAGAATCATTGTAAAAAGGATGTTTGATCTGTTTCATCATGACTCAAAACCTGTAGATCCAGAGAAACCTTTCAGATCAACGAGGATGAGAAAACACAGTCCAAAGAATACCTGATCGACAAAAGAACAGGACTGATGACTGACGGGGAACTGCAGTGTTTTATTCATCAAACTGTCTTTCATATTCAAACATTCATTGAAAAATTCACAGAAACATGTACAATGTTCTCAAGTGGTTTGTCAAAGAACATCGGAGCCACATCTGGAGCTCAACTAACAGACACAACTTTATCCAGTCTGTTCTCTGTTCTTTAAGCTTCCATCTAAAGTCTGCTGGAAAAAAGGGACTATGACAAGTTCCATGACATGTAACATGGCTAAAAACATTTGCTTAATATTCATTCATAATTATATCGGTTAATGGAAAATAAAATGACACCATAACATTTTAATTTTCCAGGCGGAACACAGTGATAATCAAGGAAATCAAAGAGCTGCAATTTTCTGTTACCCAATAACACAATGTTGTTCTCTGAAACTGAATTTGTAAACTTGAAGCTGCATGTCAACATATGATCCTGAATATTATTTAGATTAGGATCTTTATGTTTCTCCCTTTGGTTAAAGTGTGAGCATAACTTTCTTTGTCCAGTCAAAGAAAGTCGGTTTAAATGGAAATTACAATGTAATTTCAGAGTTACGCAGTTTTTATATCATTGATAAGAAAATGCAACAACACTGTGAGGCATGTGTGTGTTTCTGGCTGTGTGTGTGTGTGCGCTCATCCACATGAATGTAATCCTGAGAGTGGTCAGCAGTCACTTATGTGAGTTCAAGAGCCGTATCGATCCGTGCACGGCCTGGATCCGAGCGACCGCCACTCTGATGATTAAATAAGCTGCAGTGAGCTTGCAGTCTGCCTCTTTGCTCTGCTTTTGTTCCCCGCAGCAAAGCCTGCCGTGGCACCGGCACACGCGAGAGAGCACACAAAAACTCTTCTAAATGCAGCCCCCCCTAATGTGTTCAAGACCTGCCGCCTCCCCCACAATAATCTAATCAAAGTCAGCTTTTAATAAATGAATCCTGAAGACAAAGGCTGCACTTTGCTTCTTAACATGTGGAGGTCTGACATGGACAAAAGCACCAACTGTATGGAGAACACAGAAAGCAGTGCTGGTGCCTTTCAGCTCAGACACTTCTGTACTGGAGGGGTCTTGTGCCGTGTCCTCAGAGCTACAATCTAAACTCCTAAACTTCCACATTTCACCAGATCTCCAACGCAGCCAAAGCCCCCCAGTCCCTCTGGGAGAGGGGTGTGATCCAAAAGCAGTAAAACCCAAGAAGCTGATTTGATCTGAACTGAACCAGAACACATGGCACTAACGCCTCCCCCCTGGCATTCCAAACAGGAAGTACCAACTGCTTTCAAGAAGCCAAAACCCCATAGACTTCTATAGAGAAATGAACAGCTGTTACACAGTCATCTTGAACATGTTCTTGCAAATCCTGCTGTTTTTTTTTTTTGTCGTGGCACCTTTTTCTTTAGCGCTGAGGGACTTGGTGTGATGACTGACAGGAACGAAGGCTTCCCTTGAGGAAGTAAGACGACCGCAACTCTGCCATCCGGCCAAAGCAGTCGTCACACACACACACCCCCCACCACCACCACCCACCACCACCATCACCACACACGCACACATACACACACACACACACACACGCACGCACACACACACACACACACACGCACGCACACCACCACCTTATCTGTTAAGACTAAAAACAGCAAGAAAACTAAGAAACTGAGTGATGTTTGTGGTCAAACTGAGAGATGAGCTCAGATCACCCAAAAACAGAAATGATGAGAGCTCTGACATGATTGACAGCTCCCATCAGCATTTATGTCAGGCCCTTTGTTCTCTCACTCATGACTCAGCATGCTTTTCATCTCAGGTTACATTTAAAGAGTCTGATTGAGTCCTTTCCTTTCAAATCCTTCTTTTTGGTTCAGTGTGAAACAAGTCTTGTCTTTATAAATAAAGCTTAACATTATGAAGAACTAACAAAACTGCAGAACTACAAAACATGGTAGTTTCAAAAAAAGAATGATACAAAATCATAAAAGCACAAGTTTTTAAAACTTAAATGTTTAGTAATAAGAATTCACTGACTTGTACAGGCCGGTGATTTTCAGTCAGGAAACTGATGTCAGATACAGAACTATCTTTGATAATATATTATACACAAAACTATTAAACGCAAACATTTTGTGCCAGAGTCCTTTGGTTGCTTTGCATGTCATGTGACTATTCTGTTTTCCACTTTTTCTTTCTCACCTGCTCTCAGGTAAAAACATTCCGCTCAGGGCTCCTCACTCTGTTCTTTTCTTAAAGTGAGTGGAAAGTTTTCCTCATCTGTCATGTTTGCCTTTAGTTACCTCACAGTGTCAGTGTTGGATGTCCACTTGTTCCTGCTGCTGTGTTTGTTTCTCAGTCTGACAGAAGCATGGGGCTACTAATGAGACCAGATAATCAAATATTGGTTCGTGGTCCGCTTCAGTGGTCAGGGACCCTCAGAAAGAGGTGTGGGTCGATCTGTAACTGGTGTGTAACTGCTCTGCCATTAAAATTGTGACACACCAGCCGCCACCACCCACCCTACCACAATGAGCATCAAAAGAGCAGCAGTGACCCCCCAGTATCATCCCCTTTAACAGAAAGTCTTTCCATAAAAACATGTTAAATCCCTCTGAAAAATCCTAATCCCGGTCAAAGAAAGACAAATCCTTGAATAAAGATACGTCTGTCAGAGGGATGGGGGTGTAGCTATTTACATAAAGCTGCCATGGAGCTGGACAAGGACCCCCCAGCTGAACAATGAAGTGAACAAGTCCCTGGTGGCCCATATTCAGTCTGAAGGCCATGTGGGGGGACAAAGCCACCCGTCCCCCTGATGACCTCCAGTCACTGTCCCAGCAGCACATTATTAGCACTCGACAGACCCCCTCCCTCCGACTCTGTGACTTCACTTCCTGTTGCTCAGGAGCGGATCAGCGCTCCGATCAGACGACGGCTGTTGGATACATCTGCAGATGTTTGATAAAATCCCCAAACAAATTCGGTTCAGAGCACGTAAAAAAACAACAAGAAAACCTCCTTTAATAACTGAGCATATGAAATAAGATAATATGATGTGACCATGTTTTAGTTAGATCCAGATTTTTATTTCTTTGACCGACTGAAAATGCCACAATGTTTTTATGACTTAAGTACAGTGGCCCTAAAGGGCAAATCACATCAACAAATCCCTTGACGCAAAACGTGTTAAAGATCACAACAACAATTAAAAAAGCTAAACAAATCTAAAAAAACAACATTACATTTTAGAAAACAAAATGAAATTCCACTCTGTTCCTCTTGATTTTCTGTTGTGTTTTCCCAGTGGTCTTTTACGATGATCATGTGTTTTTAGACAAAATCTGAAAACCTGTGTCGTTTTCAGGGACATAGTTTCTGCAGAGCGGCAGGATGTCTCTAGAAATTTGCTTCTGAGTTGTTGTCATTGGTGCTGAGCAACCCCACCCCCTTCATGTCACCCGTACAGTAGCTCAGAGGTCTTTGAATGCACTGTTACCAACTAACCTAACATTACTGATGCTATCAGAGCTATCCAGTTCTGACCCAGATTCCAGCTCAGACGAGGAAAACAAAGACGTTCATGGAGCTGTTTGTCTGTGAGTGGATGTATAAGAATGGGGCTGAGAGAGGAGGATGTGACTATGTAACAAATACGATCTTTTCCCAGTGTCATTCTGTTCATCTGCTCACTATGATTTGAACAAAGAAATATTCAGAAATGTAATTTGAGTGTAATTTTCTTTCTTTCTTTCTCCATCATCATACAAATGCCACAAGAACATGTCAAAACACCAAAACCACAGTCTTCATCGAACTGGATCTTTAAGCTGTTATATTTAAACACTAAGTTGCAATAATAAGCAATGTGTTAAATATTTAAAGGTATTTGTTATTTCTGAATAAAAAGGTTTGATGTTTTTCATCCCATCGTTTCCCTTCAAAAGGAGAGATTGTTACTGAATGTGACTGTCCTGCAGCTATGCTTCCTCCTCTGATCCTAATCTGCTGTGGATCATGCTCTCCAACAGGCCTCTAATAAGATCCTCCGGAGAACGCCAGTTGACCTGCGAGGTGAAGCATTAATCCATCAAAGTGTCAGAGCCGCGCTCAGTGATTGTTTCCCTGCATGTATTTAAGGCATGACGTCCGGCTCACGCCTTCATTCAATCAGAGGGATGTTTGTGAGAGGCTCTGCAGCTCGGTGGGTGACTTTGACGCTTTAAACATGCGGCTCTGTGAAGGAGCAGCTGGAAACATGAACAGCAGGGTGGGCAGACCAACACAAAGAATAATAGTGGAATGGAGCATGCAGATTGAAGAGTGCTGCTGAGATGATGTCAGTCGCTTTGTTAGGAACGTCCTGCTCCTTATGAGGAGCTGTGATGAAGGTTGTACCTCCTATTCTAGAAACTTACACTTCAAATATTTTTTTGAATTTTTCCTTGACGGGTTTTAAATTGATGTGAGCATCAGGGAGACGGAGTCGCTCAACCAACGTTTTTTGAGCATGAAAGATGCTGATTTGTGAATAACTGATTGGTCCAAATTAACAAGTCAATAATGTAAACAGCTGCTGCATCAATAGTTAGTTACCCTTGTCATTTAATGTCAGCTGGAGATCCATGCTAATCATTTTAATCACTCTGATGACCCTCTTTCTCTAGAAAATAACCCCTCCCACCACCCGACGTCCATGAAACTCAAAAATTGGGACAAACCTCTGACCTGGAGACGGTAATGATGATAAAATCCATAACTCCATCAAGCTGTCACCATAGCAACCAGGGCAGCATGCAATGGGTCGTCTCATCCACAAAACTTCAAAATTGTATTATGATGTTGGACATCTGTAAAGGAAGAATAACATCATTAACCAAAATGAGAATTTATGCGTTACAACTAAGAAACAGTCCAACATTATCACTGGTCTGGACCACCGTCACTTTCAAAGTTACCTTTAGCATGGAATTCGTCCCAGAACCTGGAGCGTACTGCGGATGCAGCTCAGCGCTGACGCACAGATGGCGCCCTCAGACTCTGACATGACTCGGTGGGCTTGTTGTCCTGAGTGTCGGCTCTGATAAACGAGCGTGTCTTTGATTGAGATTGGTGAGGTGGGGCCGGGTCTGTTTGATGAACCAGAAAATGAAATGATGACTATCAGCCTTCTATTGACTGCACTGCCACTGACACTCTGGCTTCTTCCCAAAGGTTAATTGGACTTGAACCCGGAAAATCAAGAGGTTAAGCAGGGTCAGAGTGACAGCAGGTTCTTCTGGGAACAGTCTTCTCAAATGGCTGCTAATCACATTTGTCAGGGGCTTTCTTTATGAAAATAAATTTCGGGAATCTCCTGAAGCTTTGTTGTTGGAGTTGAACACAATGCTATTGATTTTGATGTAATAACATTATCTGCAGCGACTGCAGGGGGGCAATTATGCTCACTTATTTGTAGTCAAGACAAATGCAGCCTGGCTGCTGCATGGAGTTTTTATTGCTTGTTTTTCTGCAGATCTACTGATGTTTGGGTGGAGTCTTTACAAAAAACACCAGATTTTGTATCTTGTGTTAGTCCAGACCAAGTGTGCAGGTGTGAATGCTCCGCAGTCCGGATCAAACAAGATGATTGAGACCCGTCTGATGATGAGGTGGTTTCATTTCCAAATAAAATTGGTTCACTTGCAGTGTGAGTGTGAGCTGGGCCCAATTCAGTCAAACTTTGACCCTTATGAGCCTTTTTGGAACTAATAAGCCATCATAGCTGAGCATTAGGGAAGAGACATCTGTTGTACTAAAAATCATGAACTGTGGACAAAGCCGGAGCAACAAGTAAGCCCAACACCTCCCTGATATTTTACCAGACACACATGTAAAGCCTTAATTACTACTGCGCTTATGGGTGGATACGGGCTGTGCGTGGTCAAAAACCTGTACACAGCACGCTGGTGGTCTGAATGAAATATTATAATATAATATGAAGATTATACAACATTTTGTCAACTTGCAGGGTGCAAATGTTAATGCACATTCTTTTCAACAGGCATGCTTTGAGTGACAGCTCAAGGCAAACACATGTACGATGCTTCAAGTAAGTAAGGGGGAATTAGGTGAGATGCATTTGTGCCTGCCGTGTGGGTTTTAATTTTTTCTACCCTCCCAAATCTGTGCACCATCACTGCTGTGCAAGCGAAGGTTCGGCGTCCAGTGTACATCCCAACCTGGCTGTTAGAAATGAGAAAATAAGACAATCAGAGCATAGTTTTGTGAGAACATCCTCTAGATACTTAAATGTGTACCATATATCTTCCAATAATGGCCAGTCTCTAATAGACGCTGGTCTCTAATAAAAGCCGGGTCTAACTGGTGTTAGTTGTATCAGACGCCAGTCCATAATAGTGACCGGGCTCCTTTTTTTTAATAAACGCCCAGGCTACTGTTGGAAGATTTACAATATACAGCATTTGCGTGTGGCCAGTAAGAAGCCAGCGCACCCACCTTACTAATGACTGGACTGTGGCGTAAAGGACACCATACGACAGCATCATTTATACATCGTAAGTGCCAGAAAATTACATAATTTTTTACAAATACTTCACGATTCACTTACCACACTTGCAACAGTGGTATGTTCCATTTTCTTGACATCTTTTGAAGTGTCCTCAAAAGCAGCCGCTCCTCTTCAGATGCAGCCGCTCCACTTCAGATGCAGCCGCTCCTCTTCAGATGCAGCCGCTCCTCTTCAGATGCAGCCGCTCCACTTCAGATGCAGCCGCTCCTCTTCAGATGCAGCCGCTCCTCTTCAGATGCAGCCGCTCCACTTCAGATGCAGCCGCTCCACTTCAGATGCAGCCGCTCCACTTCAGATGCAGCCGCTCCTCTTCAGATGCAGCCGCTCCACTTCAGATGCAGCCGCTCCTCTTCAGATGCAGCCGCTCCTCTTCAGATGCAGCCGCTCCTCTTCAGATGCAGCCGCTCCACTTCAGATGCAGCCGCTCCTCTTCAGATGCAGCCGCTCCTCTTCAGATGCAGCCGCTCCTCTTCAGATGCAGCCGCTCCACTTCAGATGCAGCCGCTCCTCTTCAGATGCAGCTGCTCCTCTCTGCAACCCTCTACAGGCCCAGACAACCCAAAAACCTGCAGCACGCGTACAGGTCAATTTTGTGTACGGGTGCATGGGACTAATATCTTAACGCACAAAAATGTGGAGGTATTTACCATGTTAGGTGAAAAGATGAGGGGTCGTAGTTTGTGGCTCCTCAACAGAACTGCCTTAAAGGAAAAAAAGAGTTGAATTTGAAGCAAAAGTTTGATGGTTCCTCAAGCATGACTGACAGGCGAGGCTTTTTTATGGGATGTTGTTACATGCAAAACTGAAAGCGCTATGTGTTGAAGCAGACTTTAAAACAGCTTCTCTGAAATCTGAAAGGATTTTCAAGAATTTGCACCTTCAACAATAGCATTACATGGTGGCAATAAGTACAGCACAAAGGTGTGTGTGATTGCTTTGCTAAAACTGCGCCTGTGATTTCAGGCAAGCTAGGTCAGCAATCACCACGCCATCTCACAAACAGCATCAGAAGTAAGAACTGAACCAAACAAGAAAATAAAAGCTAAATCCTTACCCAACTGGGTCCAAAGCAGCAGCTGAAGACTTTTCCAGAACAAATACAGCCTAAATTACCAGTTCTAAACATGTTCGTGATTGAAACCAGGAAACTTTCACAGCTGCAGGCCAACAATCTCCTACAAAAGCTAAGTGACAGCCGCTTCTGGGTCTCCAGGATTATCCTTGTATTTGCACATCTTGCAGGGGGGGGGGGGGTCCTTTTCCTGGTGTTGAAAGCTTTATGGGTGTTTGTTCCACCCTGTTTCCACCTTTTTCTCCTTGTCTTCCTGGGGATTCTGCTGACTGAGGCCTTCACTCAGGTTTCTTCTCTGGAGACGTCTTCCAGATAAACATCAGGTTGTGAATTTGGAGTGTTCTCATCTCAGATCCCTACACCTGTTCCTTCACACCGTGCCACAGCACAATTATTCTGACTTCTATTCTTCTGACTTAAAAGGATTTTGCTGTTGTAACAAGATGCCAGCATGCAATCAAACTTTGCATCTGTAAAAAAAACTTGCAATCATTTTGTGCTTTTGCAGAACCACTTTGCACTGCTGTTAGAAAGATATGTGGCAATAAAACATTTGTTCACATGTCAAAAAGCTTTATGGTGGTAACAATGTGTAGTACTCTTGCAGAAACATTTTCTGTCTTCAGAAGTATATCTGAGGTCTTCAGAACACTCACTCACACAAGTGCACACACACAGATCTACAAACTCACGTTACAACCTCAAACTTTTCACAGGAATATTCTGTGGATTGTCTCATGGCAGCCAATCAGAATACCTTCACTGGCCAATAGGATTGCAAATGTTCACACAGGTTATTCCAATGGAGCTTTTCTTGTTATTGTTCATTTTTGTTCCTAAAACATGGCATTTTTTCCGCTATTGTCATGAGGAACATTATGTCATGAGAGCTTGGAACTGAACCATAAACAGAGATCCATTCAGCCAAAGGCAATTCCAGATGACTTGTGGTAGATCGTATGGAGATCAGGACCTGTCTTTCTGTAAAACATGAAGAAAGGGAAGCGGTGCGTGATGAACACCACAGGGAGGCAGAAACAGCACCAACCCACAGATCAGGCCTCCACACTCGTGACCCTAACTGACCTGTCCTGCTCTCCTGTAAACATCCGAACATCAGCCTCTGCTGTCACTCAAAAATCAAGAGGAAAAATAGTTCTTTGTCCCTCCTCCAAATTGTTTCCCTCGTCCTCATCCTGATGAAAACATATTTGCTTCAAGTAGGTTTTAGTTTATTGAACTTAAATCAGTTTAAGCAGAAACACAAACTTTCCTGAATGTTGGAACCACTGACTGTAAAAGAGAACATAACAGAACTGAGTGACAACCCCCCACCCCCGGTGTTCCAAACAGGAAGCCAAAATCCCATAGCCTTCCAGAGAGAAATAAACAGTTGTTTCTTGTTATCAGAATAACTTTATTCTAATATTCTAAATTATTCTAGAATAACTTTTTTTCTTGCTCTGATACATTTTTAGAACGTTCTTGATGATACTCATTTGTTTCATGATATTTTTTCTGCTGTGCAGATTTTTCAAGTTATAAACTGACCAATCAGATGCCTCAGTAAAAGTTTGTGGCATCGGACACTCAAACCATTTCACTGACAGATTTTCCAGAGCCCGTTTTCTCTGGTAGGGGTGTGGCCTTCTAACAAGCCCACTATAGATTGATGAGAGTGGTTGTCATAGAAACGATGACTCAAAGCGACTTGGACCTGTCATTGCTTACTGATGTAGTTTGGCTCCAACATGGCGACGGCCGTATCACAAAAAAATAGAAACTGAATTGACTTTATTTGGTTTGAGCCAGAAACAAGTCATTTATAAAGGAGACTGATAAAGAGACTGAATGTCTTCGTTTTTGGATCTGATTGATTTTGTTCATCTTTTTCAGGAGGAAAGCCAGGAGAAAAATGATCTCTCTGTTTTAGTCAACATTTTAGACTCAATGCTTTCTGCTCTCTGTATGATATAGATCTAATGTTGGGTTGATACATTACTAATGTAATCTGTGGATTAAGAAGAGGTTCTAATTTGTTAAATACTGTTTAAGAAAATCATGATCTTTTAATTTTAATGTAGAGGTTTTGAATTCATTGATTGAAAGAGACATAAAGTTTCATTTGAATTCCTGTCTGAATGTTCATTTTTATACATGCAAACAAACAGGATGTTGATGCAGGTAACATTCAGACATTTACTGTGATGGCTGTGGAGGCTCTGTGTTGTTTTTTCCCCTCACTTCCTTGTTTTCAGAGCATGTGAGTGGCAGGGGGTGTGTCCAACCACTCCAGAGACACCTGCACTCAATCCTCTCATCAGCTGCACCTCACTTAAACCAGTCTACCCACCACCACTGTTTGCCAGATGATTCCGTCAGGTTGTCCATGTGGATTCTACTCTTGCCAAGCGCCATTCCTGCCCAGTTGGATTACTCCCTGCCTCCATTTTTGATTTTTGGCTGCTGCACAATAAATCTGTTACACCTTCTTTGACACTCTGCGTCGGGGTTCTCCTTCGCACCCTTAACAGAATCATCTGGCCACAATGAACCCCGCAGAGGCTGAACAACTGAACCGGACTCTAGCTGAAACCGAGAGGATTAAGCAGGCGATTGCGTCTCAGGGAGCTGTTGTGGGACAGCAGGGCCAAGCCATTCAGTCTGTGATGAACACCATCCAAGATCTCTCAGAAGGCGTAAACCAGCTGGGGGAAACGACTGACGGAGGTTACGACCCAACTCGCCTCTCTGACTTCACCTCGACCAGTTCCGGCCCCAGACTCCGCTGATGCTCCTCTTCCGGCTCCTTCAGCATCTGCTCCTGCACCCTTCCAGGCTGCACAGCCCCATGAACCTTTTATTCCGACTCCCAACCGGTATTCAGGTGAAATAGGGTCATGTAACCAGTTTCTACATCAGTGTACTTTAGTTTTTGATCAGCAGCCACTCACCTACTCCACGCATCAGTCCAGAGTAGCTTTTATCATGAGCCTTCTTTCTGGAAAAGCATCAGCCTGGGCTGTAGCGCTAGCCAACAGTCACTCACCAGTTTGTAACACCCTTAACTCATTTACAGCTGAGATGTTGAAGGTCTTTGACCATCCACTACAGGGAAAAGAAGCGGGTAATAGGTTACTGTCCTTGCACCAGGGTTCTGGTTCAGTTTCCTCCTACTCTATTGATTTCCGTATACTGGCCGCTGAGTGCCAGTGGGATGACAAAGCCCTCCAGACCATTTTTTTTCCGGGGCCTTAGTGAAGAGGTTAAAGACCAACTGGCTGCCAGAGATGAGGTGGGTTCATTAGAGGACTTAATTTCCCTCTCGATAAGGCTCGATAACCGCCTTCGCGAGAGACTCAGGGAGAGAGCAGACAGGGTCATTTCCCCCGTTACTGGTTCCTGGCCCAGGATTCCCAGCCGACCCGGGCTTCCTGCTCCTCCTCTGCCTGAGTTGGTCTCCACCGCTTCACCACCTGAGGAGCCCATGCAGCTTGGTGGTATGCGGCTTCCTCCGGAGGAACGTCAACGTCGTCATCGCCAAGGTCTCTGTTTTTATTGTGGCCAGGCAGGCCACATGCTGCCCAGTTGCCCTGTTCGGCCAAAAGGTCAGGCTTGCCAGCCTCGGGAGGGGCGCTGGTGAGCCAGACCCCCATCAAGCCCTCCAAGCGCTTCCAATTAAGAGGGACTATTTCTCTCAATGCAACCTGTATTCCTGTCTTTGCCCTGGTGGACTCTGGTGCAGATGACAATTTTATCGACTCGGAGTTTGTGTCTAGGGCCAACATCCCATCAGAATTGCTTCCTGAGCCTAAAGAGGTCCTGGCCTTAGATGGTAGAGTGCTGTCCCGAATAACTCACCGTACAGTACCTCTGTCCTTGCTGATTTCTGGGAATCACCATGAGCTTATTTCACTCTACATCATTCCCTCACCTTCTGCTCCCCTCGTTCTGGGACTTCCCTGGCTCATCCTCCACAACCCTCACATGGACTGGTCAAGTCAATCCATTCTTAATTGGAGTTTATTTTGCCACTCTCACTGTTTGCGTGCAGCTGTTCCCACTCCCAGGATGGACATGCCATCTCCTCCCAAGCCAGTGGACTTGTCGTCAGTCCCTCCAGCGTACCATGACCTCCAGGAGGTTTTTTCCAAGGACCGTGCCTCTTCCTTGCCCCCACATAGGCCTTATGACTGTTCCATAGACCTAATCCCCGGTGCTCCACTGCCATCTAGCAAGCTGTACAAACTGTCAATACCGGAAAGAGAGGCTATGGAGACGTACATTACAGAGAGTTTGGCTGCCGGACTCATTCGGCCCTCCTCTTCTCCTGTGGGGGCCGGTTTCTTTTTCGTGGACAAGAAGGACAAGTCTCTGCGCCCTTGTATTGACTTTAGGGGCTTAAATGATATTACTGTCAAAAACAAATATCCCCTGCCTCTCCTTGACTCGGCATTCAGCTCTTTAAACCAGGCAACTGTGTTCACCAAGTTGGACCTCCGTAATGCTTATCACTTGGTGAGGATTAAAGAGGGGGATGAGTGGAAAACGGCATTTAACACGCCGTTGGGGACATTTCGAATACCTCGTTATGCCATTTGGACTTACTAATGCTCCCGCTGTTTTTCAGTCACTCATTAATGACGTGTTACGTGACATGCTGAATAGATTTGTGTTTGTGTATTTGGACGATATTTTGATTTTCTCCCGCACTGAGAGTGAGCACGTTCAGCATGTCAGACTTGTTTTGCAGCGGTTGTTAGAAAATAGACTTTATGTTAAGGCTGAGAAATGTGCTTTTCACGTGTCCTCTGTTAGTTTTTTGGGTTTTGTGTTGGGGGAGGGACAGCTAGAGCCTGATCCGTCCAAGGTCAAAGCCGTGGCGGAGTGGCCGACACCTGCTACCAGGAAGCAACTTCAGAGGTTTTAGGATTTGCTAACTTTTACCGGAGATTCATTCGGAACTACAGCAGAGTAGCCTCTCCCCTTACCAGACTTACCTCAGTACAGGTCCCGTTTTCCTGGTCACCTGAAGCAAACAAGGCTTTTGTCCAGTTGAAGCACCTGTTCTGTTCTGCTCCTGTGTTGTGCCACCCTGTTCCTACAGCTCAATACGTGGTGGAGGTGGATGCCTCGGAGACTGGAGTTGGAGCCGTCCTGTCCCAGCGATCTGCCTCTGACCAGAAGCTGCACCCCTGCGCCTTCTTCTCTCGGCGTCTCACTCCTGCCGAGAGGAACTACGATGTGGGGAACCGGGAACTGTTGGCGGTGGTCTTGGCGCTCAAGGAGTGGAGACACTGGCTGGAGGGTGCTTCTCAACCATTTCTGGTATGGTCGGATCACAAGAACTTGTCCTACATCCGTTCTGCTCGCAGGCTCAACTCTCGTCAAGCTCGGTGGGCCCTGTTCCTGGGCCGCTTCAATTTCACACTCACCTACCGCCCTGGATCCAAGAATGGGAAGCCGACTCCCTCTCTCGTCAGTTTGACCAATCAACTGGTGCTGAGCCTGGGGAGGACACCATTGTGCCCTTTTCATGTGTGGTAGGAGCTGCCAGCTGGGCGGTAGAGAAGGTTGTGCAGGAGGCTCAGAAGAACCTCCCCATCCCACCTACGTGTCCTGCCGGTCTCCTATTCGTGCCCCCGTCTGCCAGGTCTGCTGTGCTGCAGGTGGGGTCACAACTCTACACTTGCATGTCACCCTGGGGTCCACCGCACGCTGTTCCTGCTGCAACAGCGCTTCTGGTGGCCGTCCATGATACCTGACACCCGGGAATTTGTCTCTGCCTGCCTCCATTTGTGCCCGCAACAAGCCGTCTCATCGTCCCCCTGCCGGACTGCTTCATCCACTTCCGACGCCTCATCGCCCTTGGTCGCACATTGCTGTGGACTTCGTTACTGGACTTCCCCCGTCAGAGGGTAACACCGCCATTCTGACAGTTGTTGACCGTTTTTCTAAGTCTGCCCATTTTATTGCCCTTGCTAAGCTGCCTACGGCGTTCGAGACCGCTAATCTCCTGGTTCAGCATGTTTTTAGGCTTCATGGACTTCCTCAGGACATTGTTTCCGACAGGGGTCCCCAGTTCACTTCCCGGGTCTGGGGGGCTTTCTGTAGGGCCATCGGGGCTACACTCAGTTTGTCATCTGGTTATCACCCGCAATCAAATGGTCAGACGGAACGGGGCGAACCAGGACTTGGAGGCTGCCATCCGTTGTGTGGCGGCCGATCACCCTGCTTCCTGGTCTACTCACCTGGCTTGGATTGAATATGCCCACAACACCTTGGTCTCTTCGGCCACAGGCATGTCTCCATTCATGGCATCTAACGGCTACCAGCCTCCCCTTTTCCCAACACAGGAGACGGCAGTGGCGGTGCCTTCTATTCAGGTGCACCTGAGAAGAGCTCGTCGGGTCTGGCGTGGGGTCAGGGCTGTGCTGGGTCATACGGCGGAGCGCAACCGGAGGCTGGCAGACCGTCATCGTGTTCCAGCCCCTGACTACAAGCCTGGACAATGGGTCTGGCTCTCCACACGTGACCTTCCTCTGCAGTGTGAGTCTCGGAAGTTGTCTCCCAGGAATATAGGTCCCTTTGAGATTGACCGTGTCCTGAACCCTGCTGCTGTCCGATTGAAGCTGCCTGCTTCTTTGAAAGTGCACCCATCCTTCCACGTCTCCCTCCTGAAGCCCGTCTCGGACAGTGCTCTCGGCCCTCCGGCCGTGCCCCCTCCGCCCACCCTGCTCATTGATGATCACCCAGCCTATGCCGTTCGCCGCCTGTTGGATGTTCGGCGGCGGGGGCGCGGGTGGCAGTACTTGGTGGATTGGGAGGGGTTTGGTCCGGAGGAGCGCTCCTGGATTTCTCGTTCCCTGATCTTGTCCCCGGCTCTTCTGCACGACTTTTATGTCCGGTACCCGCACAAGCCTGGAAGGCCGCCGGGTGGCGTCCATTGAGGGGGAGGTACTGTGATGGCTGTGGAGGCTCTGTGTTGTTTTTTTCCCCTCACTTCCTTGTTTTCAGAGCATGTGAGTGGCAGGGGGTGTGTCCAACCACTCCAGAGACACCTGCACTCAATCCTCTCATCAGCTGCACCTCACTTAAACCAGTCTACCCACCACCACTGTTTGCCAGATGATTCCGTCAGGTTGTCCATGTGGATTCTACTCTTGCCAAGCGCCATTCCTGCCCAGTTGGATTACTCCCTGCCTCCATTTTTGATTTTTGGCTGCTGCACAATAAATCTGTTACACCTTCTTTGACACTCTGCGTCGGGGTTCTCCTTCGCACCCTTAACATTTACACACTCCTGTCTGTAAAATTCTCTTCAAACCAAAATGCACAGACATAGTAAACTTGAATGAACCGGCTATTGAAGACGCCAGTTTTCTAAAGATACTCCGCTCTGGGCCCACAGTTCTGTTATGAGCTTCCTCGTTTGGGTTGTCAAATATGCAGATTCCAACAAAAAAAGAGGGATTTAAAAGATGGAAGATGATGTTCTCCAGTCCAAGTGAAGGTTGGATTTAGTCGTTAGAGAAACAAAAAGAAAAACCTCTTCATCCTCAGCTGTGAAACAAAGGTGTGAGGAAGAGGAGGAGACTGTAACAGACCTGGTTGCTCGCAAACGGGACCGCTCGGCCCGTTTTCATTGTTCTGAAACAGAAGGATGGTTGTGTCTGACAAACAGCTGAGTTGTGGAAATTAATGCAGCGTATTTATGCAGGAATTTGTGCATGCAGGGTCCTTCAGGCGCTTAAGCTCCCCCAATCCCTTTTCCATTCTCTGAATGTGTTGCATATAAAGCAATCCATTAGTCTTAACTCTGCAGAGATTTTAAGTGGACACCTGTCCATTAAGACCGCCGTTTCAGCTGCAGCTCATCTCAAATTATTTGCCCTGAATTAAATTCTTCCAAATGTAATGGGATGCATATTTATAGTGTTTTTTGCTCATTTCTGCCTGTCTGGTTTCATTACTTTTAAAAGAGGAGTCTGTGTCAGCCGGCTGTTTTGTTAGGAGCAGCCTGAGAAAAGGTCGGTGACACTCGCCGGCTGGCTGTGCATGAGCCGCAGCATCAGCAGCGGTCACACCGTGTGCACACTCTCAGCCCGCAGAGATGCTTTATGCGTCTGAAAAGAGAAATCAGAGAGCAGAGAGGGAGACAAAAAGAAGAAAAACCTGCCCTCATCTGATTCCACGTTTGAATTCTTTACTTTCATCATCTTCAAAAGGGCTCGCTTCCGTCCTGAATAGACATGGAAGAGGTTCTGCAGTTTAGGAGCAATTGGGTTCTTCTGGTTCTGCTGGAAGCTGCAGACATGTTCTCCTTGAATTTTATCTGCATCAGTGAAATGACACCACTGCTGCATGAAGCTTTTTCTTCAACAACATGACAATATTTTTAGTTTACTGTCAATTTTGAATAAATGAATGTAAGAAATGCTTCAATAAACCCAGGAGGCAGTGACAAATCAAACTCATCTGATCGAATTAAAAAAACATTTTAAGGAAAACAGAAGGAAACGAAGGTGAGTGAAAGGTTCATTTTATGAAGAAATGTCGGTGACTTCCTTCCACAAATTCAAGAACAGCTTTTAAAAATGTAAAATATTGTTTATCTGGCTAGTTTCACCATTCACCATAAGATGTTCTAAACTAATTCCATTGAGACATCTATGAAAATAACTGAATTGAATTAAATATACTTGTCTGTCAAAATAAATAAAATAAAGGTTTTAATGTGAAACTGAAACAATTGAAAATAAAAACAGATTTGATTTTTTTTTTAATTCACAATAACAATATGTATAACTGCCAAACATAAACGTCACGTTAAGAAGGAAAACATATCTGATACCTGAGACAAAAAGCAAATGTACACCTGAAAGTAAACTTACACGTTCTCAATGCAGCGCCACCTAGTGAAGACCAAGTAATTACATCTGTGTGAGGTCACAGCGAGGCCTTCCATTCAATTTTTCCATTTTTTTGGATAACAGTTTTGTTATGATGGAAAAAGGAGCCTTCATGATATTATTATTGTGTAACAGAAAACAACTGAAGCCAACAAAATCTCACAAATATGAACCACAAGACAAAATAAAACAAAATTAAGTTGGAAAAAAGATTTTGCAAAACTTGCAGCGTTTCAAATGAAATATTCGTTGTGAACTCAATTACAAATAGTAAATGTTATGAATAGTATTAAAAGTCTGTTTCTATTTAGAAATATCTAGTTTACCTTTGTAATATTTAAAAAACGGGGCGGGTCAGAAATCAGCTCAGTTTTCGTTAGTTTAGTGCAACAGTTCATCAGTTAAGGCAAAAGAGTGTGTTTTCAGTGAGGATCAATTAACACTGCACATGAAATAATCCACCTCTCCACAGACACGGCCCTAAATCAGGGAGGAGTGGCTGCAGCAGCGATAAGATCGAAGACCTGCTGCTTCATCCTCTTTCTTCCAGGCACATTATGGCGATGAGTTTGAGGATTAGAGGCCGGTGAGTCCGGCCGGTGCCTGCCGCATAAGCCCTGCTCATTCCATCAAGCCTGGAATTAATTAAACAAAGCCCAGCCTCAATCAGGAGAGTGCCAGCAACCGTGCACTGACTTACAGTTTGTCTCTTCTTTCTTTTTTGGTGAGCAGGATTTGTCATTTTGAAGATAAAGCTGCACTGCAGCTTTATATCTAAAACGTTGAGTTTTACTGAATTTGATTTAAAAAATATGAACCCGTTTTGGCCATCTCTGAGTGATTTCATATTTTCGTCTTTTTCTGCTCTAGAAACATGACGCTCATTCAGAGCTGCTCCTGAACGCCTCACCAGCTGTAATTAATAGTAGCTCTTTAATGGAGGAGCGGCTTTTGATGGAGAGTTGGTGGGGGGGTGGCTCAGATGGGGGGTTGGCAGCTTTGTCGTCCCTGCAGGACTCGCTGCAGCCTTTGTCTGCTGAGCCGAGCGGCCTGCCTCACAGCTCAGGAGGAGATCCATCCCAACTCTGATCCGTCGCTCTGGTGGCACTTTCACCATAAAACTGCACCAGAGGAGAGGTTTTCAAACACTCCTTTGAGACAGAATGAATGTTTTGTTTTGCTGCTGCCGTCAGAGAGCCAGCAGTGACTGCCGGTTAAGGCGGCTTGGTCTCAAAGGGAGCAGCCTCGTCCTCTTCATCACCCTCTTCATCAGCAGTTCAGCTGATTTCAGGCGACCGAAGAGTGAAGGTTTTCTGTGCGTCACACTGCGAATACTTCACTGCCTACAATGGGTTCACGTAGTGCACATATCAATTATAATCAGATTATGAAATCATAAGAAACCTTATATTTAAAAATGAAACACATAAATTAGAGGCTTCGGCGAGGTGCTCCTAAGCTGCTCGTGATTCATATGGATACGTTTTATAGACGAAAACTGTTTTTCTTTAAGGACTACATTCTTTCATTTCTACAGACCTCTCAGGCTCAGACTGAGCGGAGGCGTGTCCTTTGTGGGCGTGTTCATTAGATGTTGTGGTAGGCGTGTCCTTGACGCTGCCTGACTGGACTCAGATTTGTATTTGTTACCTTGAAAAAGCTCACATCCAAACTGATGTCAAAGACACAACTTTTGCAGACTCAGAAGTTACTTCCTGGAGAACAGAGACAGTCCAACTCTGTGAATCAGTTGCAGGTCATGTTTTCTTCAAATAATTACTAAAGAAAACTAAACTGTTGAAATATATTCGGATGATGAATCAGATGTCAGTTGAAGTGAATTTTCAGCTTTTTTATATTTTTGTATTGAAAAACTCACTTGGGATTTCCAATAATTGTACATCCTAATGTGTAGTTCTGGCAACAGACTCAGAAGTGTCAGAACTTCACCTGTTGTAGCTGTAGCTGTTGTGGCCTGAAGACATACATGCTCATCTGAAGCTGAAAGCCTGTTTTCTACAGCCAATCAGGAGGAAGAACATAGTGCACTGTAATAAAAAAAAAGAACGTGCAAAATTGTGTTGAAAAAAATCTGCAAAACAGCGAGACCACAACAGGTGAACCGCAATACAATGAGAGAACACTGTACTAACTTCAGTCTCTGTTTTTTTACCTACTGCATCCAATGAGTCAACCTGGATGAATGGGTGTCTACACAGACTTCACTGCAAGAATAAAACATATCAGTCTGGGTTCTTAAATGAAACATCAGCTTTGGATTTCTCAGAATGTTATCGGATTATTGTCCTGGAACAATCAAATTCTCTGTTACTTTTATTATTTCTTTCCAATGAGAAAGCACCTGAATCTGGGTCCTGGGGAGAAACCTCCTCATGAGGTCAAATCACATTTTATCTCATGAGTTTCATAAACATGTTATGGAAATTGATAATGAACACAACTAAATTCAATCATGCAAAATGATTTTTGTCTTTCTGACTCTTTTTTCTCTAAATGTTCATTCTGCTTGAAGCACTGCAACAGTCTTTGGACTCGCTTTGATAGGATGAAACGCTGTGAATCAGGAACCAGAGTTCTTCCTCTTCTAGTTTGTCAGATGGTTGTTCAGTGTTCTAGCAGCCTGCAGTAGGTGCTGCTGCAGTGTTTGCTTTGTAACTTGCGCTGTAGTGTGAGGATGACCTCTCTCAGCCACCATAGCTTTCATTCACATTTGTCTTTTCATTTCTGACGACATGCGTCCAGGTGGGGCTGATTTCAGAACTACAGACCACTTACAGTGTCAGCATCAAGGACACGTGGGCAGAAGAACTCTTAGAACACCTGGACTTTCTTTTCCTCTGCAAAAGTCTCCTGTTTTTATCTGCTGGCTGTTCCTAAATTCAGGATTGCACTCGGTGCGGAAAACAGTCCATGATTTGTCAGGAAAGAGCTACTTTCAGGTCCCGTTTAGATCCATGATTATCTCACCTGCACAAAGTCGTTAGAATGAAAATGCAACAAATCACTATAGAGTCGCACTCCATTGTGTGGCTCACCAGCACCCCACCCTTCCCTCCCCGGTAAAAGAATGGCTCTGACATTTCAGCCTGAGAGCCAGAATAGAGGCAGTTTGTAATGTGTGCAGCCTTGCCTTTTCTTCCTCTGCTTGTAGTAGTACTTAAGTGTCATGTTAAACTGAAGGCAGGGAAGACTCTCAATGACCCACAATGGCTCACACTTTGTGTTTACTGTATTCTGTGGCGGCTGAAGCACCAGCAGAGCCGCGCTTCTTATCAGCAAATAAGGTCAAACAGATCGGAGACTCCGGTTTCCCCTTTCAGCCCGCGCTGCCTCTCATTGTGTGAGCCCGACAATAGCTTCACATACCCAAAGCTTGAGTTTCTCTGCTCATTATTTTGCTGCATATTAGCCTCTGTGTCAGGCTCGAAAAGAGCGGCCCACCACCAGGGCGGGGGCGCGTCCTGCTGTCTGCCGACACGTTTCATTAATCTGCTTTCATCCTGGACATTCACCTGTGAGAGTTCACTCTGCATTTTTGCCACTTCGTTTTTGTGTTTGAATCTTCTGAAAGTACCAGGACAAAACGGGAAACCCAGAACCCAAACCAAGAAAACAGCAGCCGAGGACCGGGGAGAACGAAGCCTTTTACCTTGAATGTTTGCAGATTAAGCCGAGCCTTTAGTGATTAAAGGTGTTTTATCCTTGTTTGTCCTCGTCTGTCCAAATGTTCAGGCTGATGCTGTTGTGCTGCTGCAGCAGCAGTGGGGGGAGCTGTGATATTCTGCAACCGCAGTGCTGGGAACTACACAACCTCTTTTCTGCAGAACTATGCGCAAAATGCTAAATTACATGAGGAATATCATCACAAATATAATCGTTTTTACCAGAAGAAAGTAGTTGGAGAGCTCCACGAGAAGAAGATGATCTGAAAAAAGCTCAGAGATCTTCTTCTGATTCCTGTCTCCTTCATACTTTCAGGAGTTTCGACCATTGTGGAATTTAAAGCGTTCAGCTTCAATAAATCCTGCTTGTAGGTACGGATTCCTTTGTGTTGTGGTTTTTGAAACATACATGTTCATTGAAAATAAAAGAAAAAAGCTTCAAAATCTTTGAACTTCCCCAGAAGAAGTGAGGCTGGTAAGATCATAGGTTTGAATTCAATTCCACATGTTTCCACATGTGTTAAGTAATTACTGATTTGCACAACTTGGCAACTTCGTTCTAAGTGTGTGGGTGTCACTTTAAGGACTTTTCTTTTGTTTCTTTTTCCTTTTGTTAAACCTTTGTTAAGTTCAGATCAACACAAAAGTGTTCTCAGGACAGTGTTCACAGTGTTCACCGCCATGTCTAAGCTTGGAATGCTTTGCACTTGTTTTCAGGTTGTTGCATGAGTCATCTCTTGAGACGTCTTTAGCATCTTCAGCTCCAGCTGTCAGCAGCGGCAGGTTGTTCAGGAGATGCAATTTTTCTCATTGTCTTTGAATCTAAAACTAAATGTGCAAAAACCCTGCAGCTCTGAAGAACCCTGCAGAACAACAAAGATTCCTCCAGGTTACTTTCCTTTCCTACCTTTGTCACACAAACAAGATACTTTTATCAGACATATGTTGTACTATATTTTTGACAACTTACTTTAAATATCTGTAGAATAGAAATCTTTGATGAGTTGAATTTGATCATATTATGTTTGTGAAAGCATTAAAACATGAAATGGAGTGGCTTCTAAATGACTGCTATAAAAATACAAGTAAGTGTACTGTGTTTGCAGAATATTGTGTAAAAGAACATGTGTTTAACTTAGGCCCAAACATTTTTAATAAATTATAGATAATATAAGTTTCCAACTTTTTTTTAACTCCTGTTTTGACTATTACTAGAAATGATTGCTTCATCTGCATTTTAATCATATATTTTGTTTTTTTCCTGTCTGTGTTCCACAAACATCTCTGAAAACAAACAAAACAGCCTGATGGTATAAAAGGTGGAAACGTTTCTGCAGTACAAACCTGTCTGAAAACATTTGTGCACGATTCTGTGATTCCATAGAATTTGTGTCTCCACAAGCAGAGCAGCCATCTGAGGGTTTCTCCATGTTCGTCACTTGTATTACCCCGTTTTCTAGGATTCCAACTCCAAGAGGGAAGAATCACTTTGTCACAGTTTCACTAGTTATGCCGATTAAACGTACATCTTGTTTGTCAGAAGAACCTTCTGCAGCTATAAGCATGGTCACAGTGAGGACGGGGATCTTCTGATGATAAAGTGCACAAATGCCTACTTTCATGAAAACAACCTGGTTTGTGATCAACCCTCTTTCATAGGGTTAGGGGTCACAGATGCCGGTTTTTAGTTGGAGCAGCAGTCGCCGTTTACACACACCATCCTGAAAACAGAAAAACAACGCCCCCAATGCACTCACTGTTCAGACAAGGATATAAAAGTTTAACATCTTTGTTGTTTTTCTTAGTTATCAAAAGTAGTTAAATAAAAGCTGATGTTGCCATGGTAACGTCATCGTTTTCTGATCAAACATGACAGCAACCTTTTCAAGGTATTATAATTAGAGTTGTTGTTTGTATCTGAGTCACGCCGAACAAACCCAGTGGTTTAGTGAAAGGTGAACAGGTCAGGTAGGAAAGATGACTCATTTTCCTCCCAGATGGGGTCGGAGCTGAGAATTTTTGTTTTCAAAACAACAAAGGTATAAATCAAATCCCATCTTTAATCTCACTTTTTGTGAAGGAAAATGTTCTGTTGGAAAATCATTTAACCATGGACCTTTAAACACTTTACTGCCTCAAACCACATTTTTATTGTGTTGTATTCAAATCATACATGTATTTTTCAATTTCATGTTAGCTTTTTCAGTTTTATTTTCCCTTTGTGTGCCATTTGTGCATGGTAATTGGTGGCTAAGATGTAAAAAATTTAGTAAATTCTCAAATGATTCTGCTGATTACGGTAAAAATGGAGAAAATCTCATTTGTGGTAAAGTTGCGAAAATAAAACTTTAATTTTACTTTTTAATTTTTGTTTTTTGAACATTTGAGTTGTAAACGAATAAAAAGAGAGTCCATATGTGACAGTGGAAGCCCAGTTTAGATCCACACAGATGATTAAAAAAAGAAAATCTGAGTTTAATAAGAAACCTTTTGGTTGCTGCGGTAACTCGGCTGACAGGAAGCTGTTTTGCACAGTCTGCCAGAGTTTCTGCCGTCTGTCGTTGGCTCTTAACTTTCTTCAGTTTGGTTTTGTCCTGGAGAATGAAAGGAGGAAATGAGGAACAACAATCCCGGGGGAACCTGGAAGGTCTGCATGGATCCCATAGAGCAGCACAATGCAAACCCAACTTGTAATCACCCAACTGCATAAACAAGTAATTAGCTGTCTGCTGTCCCATAATGATGTGCTGACAAACACTGGATGGAGCTGCCACGCATTCAAACTCTTATCTCAGAGCCAAGACAAAGGCCTGATTAGAAACTATTTTCAAGAGGAAAGTCAACATTTCTTAAAATACCAGCCTCTGGAAGGAGAGGCTGCTGTGCTTCTCTGGCCTCCAGTGTTGGTTTCAGTCATGTGAAGAACGGAAGCGTGTGGATCTGATTGAGCTGCAGCACAAAGACCTGCATAAACCACAGAAACACCACATGCAAATCCATGCAGCTTCAGATGAACTCTGGTGTGGTTCGTCTTAGTGAGGATGCTTTGGACTTGACATTTACCAATGGGAGGAAGAGAACAAAGAGGAATAAATGACATAAGCTCTATTTATTGCAGGTTAAACAAATACAGTCCATGGCATACAAATAAAGAAGCACAGATTCCAAACAGTTTGTGTAAGGATTAGGTGCTTGCTTTTTCATTTAGGGTTTTTTTTCATGTTTTTTTTTGGTCATATCCTGGAACAGACTGGCGACCTGTCCAGGGTGTACCCCACCTTCGCCCAACAGTAGGCAGCACAGGCTCTGGTGACCCTGAAAGAGGTAAAGCAGATAAAAAAATTACATGGTTGGATTGATGGGGTTTGGTCAGCACTTCTCTATCTTGGGGTCTTGTTCACGAGTGAGGATAGATCGGAGCGTGAGATTGACAGGCAGATTGGTGCTGCATCCACCATTATGCGGTCACTGTACCGGTCTGTTGTGGTGAAGAGAGCTAAGTCAAAAAGCAAAGCTCTGAATTTACCGGTTGGTCTACGCTCCAAAACTCACCTATGGTCATGAGCTCTGGGTCATGACCCAAAGAACGAGGTCCTGGATACAAGCGGCTGAAATGAGCTTCCTCCGTAGGGTGACTGGGCGCTCACTCAGAGATAGGGTGAGAAGCTCGGTCACCCGGGAGGAGCTTGGAGTAGAGCCGCTGCTCCTCCACATCGAGAGGAGCCAGTTGAGGTGGCTCGGGCATTTGCTCTGGATGCCTCCTGGACACCTCCCTGGAGAGGTGTTCCGGACATGTTCCACTGGGCAGAGGCCCTGGGGAAGACCCAGGACACGCTGGAGAGACTATGTCTCTCGGCTGGCCTTGGAACGACTCGGGGTCCCCCCAGAGGAGCAGGAGGAAGTGTCTGGAGAGAGGGAAGCCTGGGCATCTTTGCTTAGACTGCTGCCCCCAGATGAGCGGAAGAAAATGGATGGATGGCTTTCATTTCTTTGTCAAGTGATCTGCATTTTCATCTTTTGGTTTCTTCTTATTTCATGTTTAAGTTTATTAAATGTTAAGCATCTGCCACCAAGCCCAGGTTGTCCCCCACTACCAGTTCCTGACAGTTTGTGTATATCTTGTGCATAAAGGTAATGTAGTAAGGAGGCAAAGGCTCCTGATAACGTAAAATAAGAGTGCTTGTTGGTCTGTGTTGTGTTCTTCTTGGTTTTTGTTTTTCTGCTCTGGTCAGAGCTGATGTTAGGTGACAGACAATGATCTGCAAAGATGAACCAAAGTAGTCTGAGACTTTTGGAGACATAGAGGCAAAAGCTAAAATGAAAATGATTTAAAAAGCTTACATTCAATAATGAGGAAACCGAACAGCTTAAAAAGTGAATGAAAATATGGCTGAAAAAAAACCTCCTTTAAATGAAATGTTTAAGAGACAAGGCTACAACTGTTCACAATCAGCGACTTGCATTTCTACAAGAAAGAAGAAACATAGAGTTGGCGTTTTTTTTCATGGAAGGCCGTTTATAAAATGTCAGAGTGTGACACGACAGAGAAGTTCAACTGCTGAGATGATTTCAGAGACGCTAGAAAGAAGTGGCACTTGTAAAAGTTTATGTAACAAAAAAAATGAAAGAACATAACGCTCTTTAGGAGATGAAGATCAAGTCCACTTCCTGCTGTTCTCTTGGTTCATCTAAATCGGAGGTGTCCAACCTTTTAGAGGCCACAAACTGGTTTAATGTCAGACAAACTTAATGAGATTCATCATTGAGAAAAATAAAAGTTAGTCAAACTTTCACTCATAAAGAATTGTTCTATGCATAATGTTGCGTAATGCACTTTCCATTTCACATTTTCTTCCTTTACTGATTCATTTATTGCATCTATAACAAGTTAAAATTTCCAGTTTTAGTTTGTTGTTCCAAAAACAAGTCATTGTTTGTAACTGCAACTAGTTCATCCATCCTCTGAAGCCACCTAATCCCTTTTTGGGTGACAGGGTTGCCAAAGCCTATGCTGGCTGTAGGGTGACGGGGGGGAACACTTTCAGCATGTTTTTGAACTTCAGAAGTGGAAGTACTTCTAAAGGCTGAGAAATTAATTTTACTCTTAACTTTTATTCAGCAAATCGCAGACATAAATTCAATAAACACGAACATGTGAACTCATAAGAAGAAAGTTGTTATATTTTTAAATGTGTTTTTATTTATCATACCTGTGAAGCCCACTACTTAAATAACGACAGAAAATTAAAAAATTTGGAATTAAGTATTTTTTAAACACTTTAATGAAATCCACAAAAATGTTTGTAATATGTTTTTTCATGAGATAGAAAATATAAATTATGATAGTTTGGGTGATTTGGTAAGTTTTTGTTCATTACTCTTTTAGTTTAGGTTTTTAAAACATTTATATGAGTTTTCAGGATTAAAAAAAAATCACCAAACTGTGTCAGATATGGAGGTAAAACAAGTGTCAGATAGACTGATGAGTCTGAAGATAGAAATAGAAGGAGTGATATTTAATGTTAGTGGGTATGTCCCACAGGTAGGATGTGAGCTGGAGGAGAAAGAGAGATTCTGGTTGGACCTTGATGAAAGGATAATGAGCATCCCTAGAAATGAGAGAGTTGACATTGGAGCAGATTTCAATGGACGTGTTGGTGCAGGAAACAAAGTGTGATGAGGAGGTGATGTGCAGGTTTGGTATCCAGGAGAGAAACGTAGAATGACAGATGGTGGTTGTTTTAGCAAAAAAGATGGAAATGGCTGTAGTACATAGGAACATAGAGTGACCTATAAGAGAGGAGGTAGAAGCACACAGATAGACTACATCCTGTGTAGATGGTGTAATCTGAAAGAGATCAGGAACTGCAAAGTAATTGTTGATGAGTGTGTTTCCAGACAGCAGACTCTGGTGGTGAAGAAGATGAAGAAAAAAAGGACGGAGGCAAAGAAGAGAAAAAAACTGGTGGAAGCTGAAAAAGGAAGAATATTAAATGACTTTTAAGAAACAGTTGAAATAGGCTCTGGGTGGTCAGGGGGTACTCCCAGATGACTGGATAACTACAGCGAATTCAATTTTACGTAATGTGATCAGGTAAACAGGTAGGAGAGCACTTTGTATGTCACCAGGAAAGAAAGTTGAAATGGAGACTTGGTGGTTAAATGAGGAGGTGCAGGAGAGTAGACAGGAGTACAAGGAGATGCAATAAAAGGTGAAAGTAGAGGAGTCAAAGGCCAAACCAGGGGCTTATGATGACTTGTATGTTAGGTTGGGTAGTAGATAAGGAGAGACTGAACAGCTCCGGGGTAAAAAACGCCCAACATCGGACCACCTGTGGCACCTCCACTGCCCATGCCATCTGGAGTGCCGGGAGGGGTGACCCATGAGCGACAAGGGAGCCAAAGAGCAGTCCTGAGTTCGGTCACCACGGGAGGGGCAGCAGAAGCTGCACTTGGACAGCGAGGCTCCATAAAAAGAGATGCCACCGAACCAGACTGCGACCAACGGAAGCTGCCACAGGAGAGTCCTGCGAAACAGAAAGTTGATGGAGACCCACTAACTGGCTCCACGTCTGTTAAGCTAGTGCGGTGTGCTCAACTGCCTTCAGGGCCACTGTTCCAAGCAACTCACTGGAGACCACCGGAACACTGCGAAGAACCCGCCGGTATGTCTCAGTCAACGGCGACTGTGCCAGCCACACCTGTCGGCGAGCAAATGTCAATTTAACAGAGCTCCCGGGACATCAGGGCAAAGACTTGCAGGGACGTGTCCAGTAAACCCTGTGTGGGGATCTCAAAGGGCACTGCGTCCAAAGAGGTTGTCAGGCCCATAAGTAGTCCCAAACCAACCCATCCGAGCTCCAGCATCATACGCCCGGCTGAGCAGATCATCAGTCACTTGTCACTGAGGGCGCAGGGACTGCACATCAGGCTTCAAGGCTTCGTCTGGGGCCACCGACGCGACCGCAGGCTTTATGGAGGGCATCCGCCCCAGACTATGGCGCGGGCCTCGTGCATTGCTGCCAGAGCACGCCCATCTGACGCCAAACAAGAGAACGCCCTTGTGTCGGTCCAGCAAGCATGCAGCTCCTTAATGTACTCCACCGACTGAGGCACAGCAAAGGAGGCAGAACCACCCTGCCAAAAGCACAGCAACAGGGAGCACACAACGAAGGGCCCGCAACCGGCCTAGCTGAAGAGTCAGCAGGAAAGAACTTCGGTCAGCCGTCGGGCAGAGAACCACCCGGCAGAACCACAGAAGACCAAAGCCGTGACTGCGGAACCGGTGCTCCAGCAAGAGCCCAAGGGAATGGCAGTCCGGCCAGCACCAGGGCAGAGAATGCCACAGAGTGGCTGCCGCTAGCAGGGGAGCGTCCGCAACCATGGCAGCCAAGGCAACCAGGAACTAATTGAAAGCCATTTTCACTTCTTCTCTTAGTTTATTGCAACCACTCTTCCAGCTATTATTAACCAAGGCCACATTTACCCTTTGTAATATTTCACAAATGTGCATTGTGTTTTGGGGGGAAACTGGATGTAGAGGAGCTACCGTCCTGCTTCCCTCCCTGGGTGTTGAAGGAGATCGCGCAACCTGCTCCACTGTATAAGGGTAGGGGGGTTGTGACGTCGCGAGGGATGCGATGGGTTGATAAACTCTACTTCCGGCTCTCTGGGGCAAGTAGGCAGATAGATCATTGACACCCAGTTTCCCCCAAAAACACACACTGCACATTGCAGCCAGGAGGACATGGTGAGTCCCACTTTAGGGCTGGACAAGCCGCGAACCTCCATGAGGGAGTAGGCAGTGGAGGAGCCGCGGAGTTCCCGCAGACGTGGACAAAGAAGGAAATTTGACTAAGCAACCCTCTCAAAAGATCTACGTTTCCCCAAAACAATGTCTACGGCATGTATGTATGTGCGTTGCCAGACAAAACCATAAAAACTATGTTCCTTTTATAAAAAAATTCTTGAGTTTCATTCATCATTCACTTTTATTGAATGATTTAATATGGTTTATATATTTATTTAATATTGTCTCTTCTGGACATCCATACACAGGTGATTTTGGTTGTTTTAATTCGTTTTTTCTTTTTACCACTAAGAGTTTGCAAACAATGTGTCTTGTTAACTATTTTATGTTCAACAACTTTAGATGTATTTGTAATTTCTAAAAAGCAGAACTGTTTGGACTAAGTGGACAAAGTGACCGGGTTAGACTCCGGCACCCTTGTGACCCCTAAAAGGACATAAGCGGGCTTAGAAAATGGATGAACAAACAGCAGAACCAGAAAAAATACTTATAAACAAATTGAAAATAATCAACCTAGAAACAAAAAAGGCACCAGTTCAAATAAGTTGAGGTCAGTGGATTAGGAATAGCGTAGATGTTCAGGACGAATGGGAAACAGTTTCATGGAGAGTTTTAGCTAATAAACAGCAGTTGGTCCTGACATTCAGTAGGAAAATGGATGTCCACAAATAAATAAGTTGTAATTTTAATACAATTATTCATTAGGCCACAGTTGTAAATAATAATATTGTTCATAATCTGTCCTGCCTACCATAAAGTCTTTGTACAGTATTTTACTGCTGACAGTGCAGTAAAATACTGCCCAGTTTACAGAAATCTATTACAATGTAGATCTAGAGAAAGCTTAGGACAGAGAGCCCAGAGAGGAACAGTGGGTTTATTTGAGGAAGTCTGGAGTGACAGAGAAGTATGTTAGAGCAGGACATGTATGAGGGCTGGAAGACAGTGGAGAGCTGTGCTGTAGGGGTGACAGAGGAGTTCAGGTGGATGTGGGATCACATCAGGGATCGCCTCTGAGCCCCTTCCTGTTTGTAATGGCAATGGACAGACTGACAGATTAGGTTCTGGTTTTCTGTTTTGTTTGTTAACATTTCAATTATTTTCTGGAAATTACTTTTGTTTTCCAATTTTTTTTTTTTCATTTTTGTTTTTTACAGTTTGGTTTCTGGAGTTTTGTCTGTTTTCTAAAATGTAATGCTGTTTTATTATGTTTGTTTGCCCTTTTTTAATTGTTGATGTGATCTTGAAATGTTTTTACCTCAAGTGATTTGTTGGTCTGATTTGCACTTTTGATTAAGTCCATCTGCCATAAATATTAAGTAATTTAACAATTCCTGTTCTGTCTTAGCGTTGGCTCTTGAGCTCGCGTTTCATAAAGCACAAGTCATAAATCCACCCACATCAGTTTTCATGTGTCCGAGAGAACGATCCTGTAATTCTGAGTTTGTCTCTGTGCTGGTCGATGGCAGCAGCTCTGAGCTCAGCTGCGTACTCCTGCAGATAATTGACTGAGAGCCAGTTAGCTGGTGGTGGTGTGTGTGTGGGGGGGGTCACAGAGGCTTCCCAAGGCTGACAGCAGCTGCAGCCTGTGTTTGTCCAGCACAGCACAGGTGTTGATTCATACTCTTAATAATTCACATGGAAGCTGGCCGGATTCTTGGCTACATTGCAGCGGGAAAGTGTCACACTCGCAGAAATGAAACATAAATATTTCAGAAAATATGCAACGGGTGGAACACTGTGCACGTCTGAAAGGATGCCATGTTCTCTCCCCTAAAAAGATGGAGGAGACGCGCATAGAAGTGCAGGAAAGCCACATCCATCTCTGTTCCTGTGATTGCTGCTCTCTAATGAGCGTGGCGGACGGTGAATCTTTTCAGAGCAAATTGTTGGAGACATCTGGCCAAGCTTTCTCTCTGATGCAACTGAAATGTCCCTCTAGATGGCGTTGGCATGGCAACCTCTAACTGCTATTCAGCAGCATTGTGGGTTGAAAGGTTTAGGGTCCATAGTTGAAAATCCATTTGGGCCTCTAGCAGAGTGCTCTGTGCTCCACTCCCCTGGCTGGAGGTGCAATAAATACTTCATCACCCAAGGAAAAATAGATTCTGCTCATGAATGGACTACACTCACGGCTTGTTGTTGGCTTTGTTAAAGGACTCTTATTGCTGGTGACACACTCTGGTGTCTTCAGAATCTGCGAGCATCAAAGTCTTTTCTTCCATGAAGCAGCGCGCGTTTCTGAAAGTCCTCTCTGCATCCGAACGCAGAAAAAAGGGTTTAATTGCGAACGGCTTGAGAGTCACAGGCGCTGCCGTGTAAAATGCAGGAACACCGGGACACGTTGAGAGGGTGGGGGGCGTAGGTCCATCCCCACAGTTAGCTCCCCACAACAACACTTAATGACCCCTGTACTTCAGCTGAGATGAGACACTCCATCCACAGAATTATCTCAAGGGCACTATGTTTGAGAAAATTATCC
The DNA here is from genome assembly GCA_016861445.1 of Oryzias woworae. NCBI lineage: Eukaryota > Metazoa > Chordata > Actinopteri > Beloniformes > Adrianichthyidae > Oryzias > Oryzias woworae. The sequence continues at coordinate 888,670 of BOLG01001191.1, forward strand.
CATCCTCCCAGACCAGATTGCAGGGAATTCATCAGGACAATTAGCATACTTTGGTGCTCTGGTGAATCCTGTGCAAGCAGACACATGACGAGCACACTGATTCAGCTGCCTTTGCCCTTGTAAGGCATCAAGCAAACTCAGCTCTTTGTCCCATGTCCAGCAGAGTCCAGGAGTGCCATGACTCTTTACAAAAGCGTGTAACTCTGTGGACCAGAGCCGCAGGGAGAAGAATCCACTTTCTAAGAAACTGGACCATACGGTTGTTATAGCATGAAAGGTTGCAGACCCCTGTTGTCAGGTGTTGGTTAAAGTCCCTGTCTGTCTCCTGTCCAAAAACACCAGACAAATGAACTAAAGCATATTTTACAGCCATAAGGGCATTGAGTATAATTTGGGTCTAAGACTGAGGTAAAACCTGCATTTCACTGCAACAGTCTTTAGATAAAAGTAAAATATTTACCCTTTGTTGATTGATCTTCTTTTTGTTTTCCAGGTACTACAAGGTTGATTTCTATTGATATTTGACTAAACTTATCACATTTTTGGGGTTTTTGGTTTTATTATATATTGTTTCAAGGGCGGTGGTTCTGTCAGGAACTGGAGGTGTTGGACCCAAAATGCAGGAGACCAGGCTTGGTGCCACAAATTCAAACATATAATAAATAAACACAATAAAAACAATGGAGGACCTAAAAAGTGATGAAGCAGATTCCAGATGCCTCATCAGTCAATAACACTTGCCCCTCCAGGGCCTGGAGGAGCAGCAAAAACAGAAACCAGTCCAGGTTGCTGCAGCCCAGCGGCAGTAAGGGGTTCCATGGAGAACCCCTCTTCAAGAACAGGCAAGAAGAGGAGCAGTCCCGACAACCCTCCACAGGAACAGGAAACAAGCATTCCCGGTGACCCTCCTCTGGAACAGGAGACCCGGCCAAGAATGAATGAAGAATGAATGAATGGCAACCCTCCACAGGAACAAACACACGGAGAGGATTGGCCCGCCGACCTTCCGCAGGAAGATCCAGTATGGTCCAGTGAATCCCCCTTCAGAGCAGAAGCATGGATGTGGCATTGAGTGACTCAAAAAATGACTGTTGGACACCACATCTGATGAGGCGTGGCACTGCTGCAATGACCCTCCTGCTGGGTCCAGGGTGGTCACTGGAGGTGTCCCACCAAACTACACTGCACAAGGTTCCAAGGTTATGGTAGTCTGTGGTTCTTCCTGTTGTTGGATGACATGATACTTTGCACAACTTTAACTTTTTCTTTTTTTGTAACCTGTACTAATCCAGGTTTATTTCATCCCCAGGTGTACATGGTCAGACAGACAAGTTATGATATGACCTGTGGCTGACAGGTCATATCAGCGCCACCCACTGAATTATGTCTGTATTCACTGTCAAAGTGGAGCAGGGGATGGCGAGCAATCAACCTCCCACGGCGTTCCCAGCGTGGTAGAATACTATGATTGTGCTGTTTAACTCTCCGTAAAACGTTTTTTGTTTAACTAATATCCTTGGAAATTAATTACGTTTAAATACAACTTAAAGTATCTTGGCCTGTGAAGAGGAACCACAAACTTCTTCATTAGTTTTTTACACTTCAGGAACCCAGCATCAGAGGTGAGGCTGGAAATCTCCTCTCAGCTGATGAGGCTTCAGACCCCAGTGAATCAGAGGGACAATGAACTGGTTAACAATTAAAATGGGCTTTAGAGAAGATCAGAACTGTGGTTTTTAAAGGGCGCCCTCACTGCTGCCTGCTTCAGGTCTGAATGAGTGTCTGCTCACTTCAGGGCAGACTCCAGATCAGCGAGAATAACACATTCTTGTCTGCTTTCTTGTTCTCGGTGTGTAAAAGAGGCCCTCACGGACCCTCATTCACCTCTTGATTCATGATGATTAATCACCGTGAAGTAGTCAGCCTTGACATGTATTATTCACGGCTTCACAGTTTCCAACGTGCTGGAGGCTCATGCAAGAACCGATTGTGTGACCATCAGATTATTTTTCTGCCCCAACCGCCACATATGAAACATACACACATGCACGTGCACACCCACACAATTGTATGCAGATGATAGCTTCTTTACTTGTGTTTTAACAATATTTTTCTCTATGGAGTTGAATCTGTATTATTCTTGATGTTGTTAATTTGTTTCATCATTTCAGGCTTTTATTGTGAAATTCTTGCATGTTCTTTGCACACAGAATTATCCAAAAACAGTTTGTTCCTCACCAAGACAAAGGTCAGAAAACCCACTGATGTACAGGATCAGTTTGACACCAGAGCAGCTGTGAGTTTGAAAATGTCTATAATTTACTGACAATAGCTTCAATATGACTTCAGAGCTGCTGGGAATGGACTCCCCGAGGGAGGGGCTGCTGACTCTCCCCTGCATCAGCAACACACAACAACTGCCTCACAAACATTTACTGTAATTCACGCCATGAAATGTGAAGTTCATAATCTGAATATATATTTAGTCCATGATCTGTACCTCATTCTAACAATTAATTGCAACTAATTTAGTTGCTATGGCTTTTCTGTGTGACCTCTTAACCCCTCCATGCCAGACTTTATTTACAATTACAGAAAAAATATTCTTCTGTGTTTTTCAGTTCAAAGTGGTGCCATATTAAGTGGAGTCCTGGAATAAATGGTGCGTTTTGACTGATCAACATATGCCATGAAGGGGTTAACTCAACTGCAGTCATGAATGAATGCTGTATTTAAAAAAAACGTTTTCAAAATAAATCATGTTTTAGATAAGCATCATGTCCTGAAAAAGTTTACAATATAAAAAGATCCCTGCCAGAATGAAGGGGATAAATCAGAATGAAAAAAGATATTTCCTAATGGGATCATAATGTGAAAAATAGGAGCCAGTCCTGAATAAATTCACAATTTCAATTTTATTCTTGATTTTCAATGTATTAATATTTTCAAGTTTAAATTATAAATATAAATGAATGAAAAGAAATGAGCAGACGTTCGAAACAAATTATAAATTCTCAAGAGATAAATATTACGTTTCTGTTTGTTTGACCAGAATAATCGTAATAAATACCAAACATTTTTTAGAGATCATATTCTTCATAATTAATTTCACTTTCTAATGAATGCCATAACTCAAACAGAGTTTCTGATCTGTTAGAAGATCCATAAATTGTTATTTGGATTAAAATCATTCCTGACAAAGATCTTAACCAAACTACAAAATTCAATCTGATTAGATGTGACATTTTAGGAAAAGAAAAAAGAAAAATGTCATCAGGAATAAAGATGATTAAAATAAAAGTAACAATCCTAATAATAAGAATATTCAGGATATTTTTCTGAGTGGTCAGCGTTTGAGACAGCTCCCTTCTGTCGCTCCCTGTAGTCTGATTACTGACTGCCAAAATACTGATGGTTATAAATATAATGCCGAAGCATTACATTTACATTTCCTTTTTTCCGTGAGATAGTTCTTTGTTTGTGACATTCCACCTATGAAAGTGTCAGGAATTCTGCTTCCTCCTGCCTTTTTTGCAAGTTTTTTAAACTGGAACACATTCAAACTTTAATGCAGAAATGTAGCAGATAACTGCTGAGGTTCATCCATCAGGTCTCTGATGTTCACGCATGAAGCACAGCGGCTTCTGTTATAAATGCAGAATCCCAAAAGACTGAACAAAGCTTGGAAAAGTGCCAGAGATGTCTGATGGAACCAGGTTCAGTCAGACGCCTTCACTGCTTTGCATTTATGAATATCAGATTAAAGTATAACAGCTACAAGTGGGTCTTGCTGAGACTCAATTTTCCATTTGAGTCACAGCAAAAGTGAAATGTAGCAGTCTGAACTGTTTGTTCTGGTGCTGAAGACAGACCTTTACAGGCATTAAACATGAGACATTTCAATGTTCGCTCCCTGCATTTCCATTAGTTTTTCAGTGGTGTGCAGGTCAGTTGCCATAGCAACCCAACCAGAGGAGGACCAGTGTTTAATTGATCCACTAATGCATTTAGCTGCACACTTACCACAAGTTGCCTTTGTTTCCAGGTCACATTTTAGGGACATGCGTTTACATAAAAGCATTTATTTTTGCAAGAACCAGTCATTATCAGCAGTTTTTGCACTCGTCTATTGGCAGCAAATGTGGTGTAAACACAGAGTATTAACAGCTACAATATACCCTCATCAGGGAATTATTATTATACTAATTCTGGTGGGAAACAGGTTTGGCAGGGCTGCTTTTTCCTGAACACTCAGTCATATGAGAAATGCTAATTAATAGTTGCATTACAAACAAAAAGCAATCCCCGGGACTCAGTCACTGTCATCATTTCTGAATATGAAGGGGTCTCTTTCCTGCTCCCGCACTGTTTCTGGGAAAACATGCTCAGCATAGACAAACACACACTGTTAATTATACCAGATTAAATCTAAAAAAGCCATCGGTGCTGCAGATACAGTTCTTTTAGGAAGCATTTGGAGGTTCAGGCGTTTTCTGAATCCTCTATTAGTTCCTGTCTGAACACCATCTCCAAAAGGTTAAAGAGATGACTGACTCCAAACCTTTTTTTCTCCATGTCAGCCATTTTCTCATGCTTGTTTACTGTTCAGATCAACCACAAGTGCAGCTGAGATGAGAAGAGTGTGTAGGTGAAGATCAACATGTTTCTATTACCTAAAGGAGACAGGTGTACAGAGAGAAGAACACACACAAACCCTCAAAATGCTGTTAAGATCAGAAGTTAGTTTCAGGTTTGGTACAAAGTGTCTGAGTTCTTTATTCCAAATGGCAGTGTTGTGGTGTTGTTGACACAGTATGGTCTGGCCTGTTATGGTATGGGATTAGTTTGTTGTTTTTGGGTTTGCTTTGTCCTACGCATTAGATACTAAGGCTCTGCATATGTTGTAGGTTGGTGTGATTTATGAGAATTGGCTTTCAATGGTTTCTAGAGTGTTTTCTGGTCAGGTTTCTTCAGAGATTTTATTTCATGCATTCCAGTTGAAAATGTACTTTGTGTGACATTGAGAAAGGTCATGTTCATCATTTCATCTTTTACATTTCCTACTGGCCGATGTGATTATTGTCATGTTTGCGTTGAGCCGCAATGAGGAGCAGGTTTGGACGATAGGATGACATGTGACGAAATCTCCTCCTGTTTAGTGACTGCGGTAACTGTTCTGCTACATTCACACTGGGTATGTGTGGTGTGTTCAAGAATGCTCTGAATGAGGGTTTTGGAATGAGCCTTCAGCAGACATGTTCACACTGAACTGTCACTAGCTGATCCCAGCCCATGTTCTCACAGTTAGAAGAGGCTTGGTGTGAAATGCTGAAGCCGTACAAATCTCATAAATCTTGCGCCAAGCTTTTCTGTCACAGCTCTACTCCAATATCTGAAAGACTTAGTATCAAACTATATCATTCCAGCTGGACGTAATGATGACTTTCTCCTTCATGATCGATTTTTAAACTTTTGACCCTTCCATGAATTAAGAAGAATGCCATCCATTTGTAACTACTACATTTGAGTCCCTGATTGGTCAAAGTTCAACTGGTTTAAGTTGTCAAGTGTGCTCAATCGTCGTGCATTGTGTACATAGACAAAATGCACACCAATGTCTTGGCTGTGTAACTTTTTGCCTCTTGACCATCAATTCCTTGAAAAAGAGATCAGTGGATCTCAATGGGATTTTTTCTTGGTTAAATAAAATAAAAACATTGAAAGTAGTTGCTCCACCATTTCCAAGCTCAGTGTGGACATAGCATAAGGATGTTTTTTTCTGTCATTTCCTGAAGAAAGATGGCAACCTTTTCATTTTTGATAAATATGCTAAGTGGCTAAAGAAGATTTTTTTTATGATCTTTTCTTTTTTAATTTTAGCTTTGAGCTGATGAACCTGTGAAGCTCAACAAGGTTTCCAGTGGAACATCGCATGGTGTAGTATAGCAGGGAATGGTAAGACTTGGAGCAAGAAGGTATGGTTTATCTTACATGTGGTAAGGTTTGACATGCCGTAGGGTGTGGTTTTGTATGGCTCTATTAATATATTTTTCACAATGTTGTGTTCCTAAAAATGTTTTGTTTCTACAGTATTTCGACTGTTAGAAGGTGGGAAATGCCTGGGAATCTTATCAGATAAGTTCTGAGGACTCCTCTTTTCCTTCATTAAAATGGTTTTTCTTTCACTCAGAGGTTTTTACAGTTGCGTCAGTCTTAAGTGGACCAAAAGCAAAACTAATGATGCGAAAGAAGCAGTTTTAATAACCTGTATTAGTGACAGCCACGTGCAGCTGGTTGATTTTTGGATTTGCGTTCAGTTGGGGCTGTGTGATAAAACGAGGGTTCAGGTGGAGCATGGAGGAGCACGCTGTGGATGCATTTGCTCCTCATCCCGTGCATCCAGAGGAGGCTACATGAAGGATGTGACCACGTTACCAACCATTACTCCAATTTGCAGAAAATTGTGGGCGGTGTGCAGGCGGCTTGCTGCCGAGCAGAAAAGAGTGAAAGACTCAGTAATTCCGCTCAAAACTGGGTTGGTGTGAGCCAAGCTTTTACACCATCTCTGCACTTTTCAGCCAGAAAGAAAGGCTAATTATTAATTACATTAGACAGACATCATGGAAAAGATAATTATGGGGCAAATATGGCATCAATAATCCCAATGAAAAGAGGGAGACAGTAATTATCTCATTCCAGTCATTTCCGTTCAGCATCAAAATAACTACAAGAACTGTCAGGACAGTTTCCCACAATGCATTGTTTTGTAGTCCTCAAGGAGGCTTGCTGTCAGTGCTGCAGCTGGCTTAAGTGGGCGCCTTGCTCCCCCCCTTGCTCCCCCCCTTTCTCACGATACTTAGTTAAAAAAACTAACCAGCATGCACCGCAATCCAGGCGATCTGCGCAGCGCTGTGTCCGCCTGGGTGATCTCAAACACGCCTAATAGTTTAGCTGACTGCTCATTCACATTCATGTGATTTAGCTCATAAACAGCATGCAGTACCTTCAGTACCCCGCAGTACTTAAAAAGTACTTGAATAAAGTAACGAAGGCCATTTACTCGAGTACTTCAAATCACTGCTCCATAGATGTTCAGTTGGATTCAGGTCTGGTTCTGGCTGGGCCACTCAAGTACATTGACAGAGCTGTTCTGAAGCCACTCCTTCCACATCTTGGTGATGTGCTTTGGATCATTGTCCTGCTGAAAGATGAACCGTCGCTCCAGTCTGACGTCAGGAACGCTCTGGAGCAGATTTTCATCAGGATGTCTCTGTACATTGCTGCAGTCAGCTTTCCCTCTATTCTGACCAGTCTTCCAGTTCCTGCTGCCCAAAAAACATCCCCACAGCATGATGCTGCCACCACCATGCTTTACTGTAGGGATGGTATTGGCCTGGTGATGAGCGATGCCTGGTTTCCAGATGGATTCAATGTATTTATTGACGTCACATTTCAAATGTAACTTAAAACAGACGGCCTTTCAGGAACGACTGAAATATTCTACTACACAGACACATTTACTGGTCTGCTTTCTTCATAGAAACAAGCTATGTCTGCTGCACAACTGCGATGTTTGGTAGCTTTAATTTAGGGGTGTGGAGCTTTCTATCATAATAGGGTTCTGTGGTTTCTGTCTGCATGGATCCATATTTTAATAGCTTTTTACCTGTGTTGTCTCCTGCCCCAATTTAGAAATCCTCTTTTGCTTCTGCCTCAGTGTCTTGCTGTTTGTTTGAATTGCAGAATTTTGTGTTCCAGAAATCCAGCTACCAACCCAGACTTGGGTTTCTTGTTGTGACTTTTCTCATCCTCTGAGCCTTTGGTATCTTTCATTAGATGAGCTTTGTGTCATAGAACCATTTTTGATTTTGGACTTGTTCTATCTACTCTGGTGTCCGTGGTCTCCTGATTTCTTGCGAGCTGCTTTGTGTGGAACAATTTTAAGGAGCTCCAAACAGAATATATGAACTTTTTTTCTGATTTCCTTTTATCACAGCCAACTAGAATCTACCAACCTGTTGCCCACCGATTGGTCCCCATCCTCTGTCTCCTTTTGGATATCTCCTGAGATTCCTTGTTTCCTTTTTGCTCTGCGTCCCATTCTCCTGCCTCCAGTCCTTTATAATGACAATCACTCTAGCTATTGTACAAATTTCTTGTTAATGATATAAACCAGTGGTGTTGGCTCAAAAGGAAGGAGACCAGACGTGATAACAGGAACTTAAATTCTTTGATAAATTAACATGAAAAACTGAGCAACAATAGTTATGGGTGAGAAACAGCCACCCTGACCATGCTGAACTGAAAACCAGACACTTCAGACCACAATTAACTTAAATGAAGACAGCTGTGGATAATTAGCAAAGGAAATTGGGTGAGATGGTGACGGAGAAAGCCTGACAGCAAAACATTACAGAAACAATGAAAACACAACTGACAAACCTAAACAAGACACAACCTTAGATGAAATGTGTTTATTTTTCAGATTGTTGCATGATAGCTCCATCACATGCAACAACGCTACCCTATTGTCTATTCACCCACTTTGGAAACTGTTCATATCGCAGAGTTTGTGGTGAAGCACAAGCCTCATGTCCAAACATGAGGCTAAAGCTTTGGTCACAGACACCTGTGCAGAGAGGCTTAACCCTGCGAGTTGTTCTGGGTTCCAGAAAGAGGAGCCAAAGGAGTGCAGGTGAGTCTTGCAGTTCCCTTGAGACTCATGCATCCACCTTATGGGATGCCATGAAAAATAGAATATAACGTTGTCGTGTGTGTGGTAACAATATCATCAAGTGTTTGTAAGGTTAATGTAAGGCACACACACTTATGATTTATGAATGCAGCTGTGGTTTGGTGTTCTAATGCTACACTCAAGTCATTAGTAAAGTGCGCATACTGGTCCCTTACTGAATGCTACTCAGACGAGGTGTGCACATCATACGTAAGTAACAGGTCAGACTGCAGGAAAGAAGTGCACACTTATCGCGTGACCCACACTACCAGGCTGCTTGCAACATCAGCAGGATTTAGGGGGGGTTGAAAATCTGAAAATTCTCTACTACATGCCTGCAGCTCAACTATTTCACACTTATCTACTCTTACGCGTTGAATGTGTTCTCTATGACCTGTCGCCCACAGCATGCCTGTAGAAAAAAAAAGTGCGTGAACATTTTCACTGTATGGACTCACAGAGTGGTCAATGACCTTGATGTTTCTTGCGTCTGACACATTTGACTTTTTTTCTACAGTAAAATCAGAAGATGGTCAGATCTGTCTGTTTCTTCCATCCAGTCACAACAACCATTTCAGCAGCCTGTGAAAGCTGCATGAACGGCTTCTGGATGAATGTGAGAAAGGCTGATGTGACTGCAAATTCCCGTCATGGTTTCTTCCTTCCTGTCGCGTTGCATGGCGAGGCTCCTGAAGCTGAGAGGAGTCCCTGAACTCACCGTCCTCTCGTTCTGGAGCTGTAAGGACTTGATGCTCCAGCTGATTGCTGAGCTCTCATTGATTCTGATTCTTTCACCACAATGGGAACAAATTCAGGGAATGACCTGTAAAAGGGAGGGATTGACTTTATTGTCCAGAGGATAGGAACCAGAGAGACTGATGTGGGGGGGAGGGGGGTCATTTAAGGCTGGCAGATAACTTGATTGCAGTGACCTGTGGTCCCTTCGCCCTGACAGAACAGACTTCCTTTATTTGGCTGAACCTGGTCCTTTGTTTGCAACCACAGAATGACTGACGGGAAGTTTTTCGACCCAAAACTTGACGTAAATTCAGATATTCAGATTTTGAGTTGGTTTCAGTCTTTTTCAGCAAACCTTTAGGATGGGGGATGAGAAGGCTGCAGGTGTGGGACTGAGGCTTTTCCTTTTCATCTGCTCAGTCTTCAGGCGGCTGAACGCTGCAGCTTGTGTGTGTGTGTGGGGGGGGGGGGGGGGTGATTTGCATGTGACATTGAAGGTTCAGAGCTCAACATTTCATCTCTCCCAAATTAGCATGCAGACGAGCTGGAGCTCCGAGATGTTCCTGTCGCTGCTTTGTCTCCGGCCAAGAGGTTATGTAGAGTCTTGAGCCGCTCTCTGCTCATCTCCACATTACCTGCCTCTTTTGTTCTTCCCAATTGATGCACTCTAACATACCGGTTTTATTTTAATCCCGCCGGATCCATGCAACTGCTTTTTGTCCGCCTTAGCTTAGGCTTCAGAATAGATGCTCTCAAGTGTGGGGGCTCGTTTGATATCAATGACTGTCAGCCAGACAAAGGTGCCTCAGAAAGTGGCTGCTGTCTGAGGACCATGCACTGATGGAAAACCAACATTTTCCACAACATCTTAAAGTGGAGCTTTAACAGTTTTGTTTCACATGTCTTCAATTAGGTTTTATGCTCTTACGGCTATAATTTGTTTAACTTATTCTCCAAAGTTTATGCTGAATGTCTGACATTGACCCAAAAATGAGATTTTCATTTCTTTCATGGGTCCATCCAGCACCTTTCAGCATCATAACTGTTGTTAGGATGCTGGTCTCACTGTTTGCCTGATGCAGATTCACCCGTCCATCCATCTATCTGGCTTATCTGGAGCAGGGTTGCAGTGGGAGCATCCTTCATCTCATACTCCATCATTTCCTCGCTGGTAAATCCAAACTCCTCCAGTCGGAGCAACTTCACCTGCCCAACATCATGCAGATGTTTCATCTAAGTTCATCTGCTTACCTGGAGTAATGGCAGTTGAGGAAAAGGAGCAGCTTTCACCTGAACAAAACCAAAATGGGCAAACGTGGATGAAGTACATTTATCAGAAAAAGGAGGGTGTGAATCTCAGACTACCAAGTTTCCATCAAACTTGAGGGTGGCTGACAGGTATCAGGAGCGGGTTTGTCCTTCTGCATTTCTTCTAAAAAGTTCACACAACCTTGAAAAGTTTCATACAGACACCCACAGTGTTTGTTTAACTGGCGACCTGTCAAAACACTAGTTTGTCTGAGTACTGAGAGAATTCAAGAAAAGTCTTATTTGTTTGCAAACATGTCATGATAGTTGACCTGCCACAACCTCATAATGAACAGAAACACAATGCTGCGTCTTCAAGGTTTCTGCAGAGCCTTGGGTGAAAAATAAAGATCTCCATGAATCAGCTCCTCATAAAAGGAAGAAACCAGGAGAAAAACATCAATTACCTGAGAAAAAACAAAGTCCAAGACCTTTGAAAACATGCTTTATTTAAATTACAAATTAATCTTTTAGGAAGAAAAACAAATTGGTGTTTCCAAAAATGAAAAAAGAATTAGTGAAGCTTCATCTGAGATATTTTAAGTTTAGCTACAAGACTTATGACTTTGGTGGAGTAGGGAGGGGGCCCTTAGGGACTGATCATGTGACACAAGCACAGTGAGGTTTTGAAGAAGCATTTTAGAGGCCGTTTTGGGTGATTCTGCAGGCATTTCACAGAGAGATAAACATCCTGAAGAGGAGCAGGGTGAAGATGCTCGTGGTGAAACGTAATAACACATGCATGTGTAGTTAGTTTATTCTGTCATCTTTTTTATACTTTTATCACATCCATTTTCAGGATCTGCTAAACCCCTTTCTGGATCAACGGGCTGCTGGACGTCATGCCAGCATTCAGTTCAGTTTCCTGTTCTTAGCTGTCAGGAGTGGTACCGGTGTGTTCTTCTGCTGCTGTAGCCCGTCTGCATCAAGGTTGGACGTGTTGTGTGTTCAGAGATGTTCTTCTGCAGACGTCGGTTGTAACCAGCGGTTATTTAAGTTACTGTTGTCTTTCTATCAGCTGGAACCAGTCTGGTCATTCTCCTCTGACCTCTGACATCAACAAGACATTTCCTCCCACAGAACTGCTGCTCTCTGGAGATTTTCTCTTTTTCTGACCATTCTCTGTAAACCCTGGAGATGGTTGTGCGTGAAAATCCCAGTAGATCAGCTGTTTTTGGAAAACTCAGACCAAACTGAAGCTGAAACCAACAACCAAACCACATTCAAAGTCTCTTCAATCCCCTTTCTTCCCCAGTCTGACGCTCGGTTTGAACTGCAGCAGATCATAAATGCATCCCAAATGCATTGAGTTGCTGCCATGTAATTGGCTGGTTTTAGTTTTGCATAAACAAACAGTTGGACAGGTGTGCCTGATAAAGTGGCCGTAGCTGTGTTTCCATTGACTGTGTAAATTGCACAACTTGGATGTGCGATAATACATTTGTCTAATACAAACACGACAAGTTTGAAAAAACTATTTTTTATCAAAAGAAAGTTTTTGTGATCAAAGGAGGCATCGGTTTTTAGGCGTATTAAAATTGACAGATTTTGCAAGAGTGCAATGGAAGCACATTTTTTTTTAAATGAATGAGACACGTGACCTTCTTGCTGGGACGAACTGGCTGCCTTGGGCACTGCACGGCGGGCACCACAATAGGTCCCACACCATGTTGAGGGTGTCATGTGGAACTGTTGGACCCAAAGCTCCTCTGTAAAATCACCAACCACCGTTTCCCCAAATCACTTCATCCGTAACCACTCCCACGTGTGAGGAGCTTGTCTCCTTTGATAGATGATGAGCGCTCAAAGTATTGTTCACATCTGACACCATGTTTTTGAATGATTTATCATGTGAGCTGGTTTGTCAGGATTCACATTGACAAATTGTGTGTTTTCGTCATTTCTATGATTTCATTAAAGTTTTATGCATATCCGTAATAGTAATGCAGCTGGTGAGTGTATGTAGCAACACGCCATGAGGAGTGCCTCAGGGTTTGGTTCTTGCACTTTTGCTGTTTACCCCGTACATAATCCCTCTGGATTAGATTGGGTCCCTCAGTTAAACAATGATTGAAATGACTGTTTTTGAAAACAAGAATGAAAGAATGACGGTTAAGGAAAAGGATTTCTCCATCCATTCATTTTCTTTCGCTCATCCGTGATCGGGTCACGAGAGCAGCAGTCTATGCAAAGATGACCAGACTTCCCTCTCTCTGGCCACTTTCTCCAGCTCCTCTGGGGGGACCCCAACACGTTCTGAGGCCACTCTCTCCAGCTTGTCCTGGGTCTCCGCCCAGTGGGACATGCCTGGAACACCTCCCCAGGTAGGCGTCCAGATGCTCGAGCCACCTCAACTGGCTCCTCTAGATGTGGAGAAGCAGCGGCTCTACTCTGATCTCCTCCCGGGTGACTGAGTTTCTATCTCTATGGGAGCGCCCAGGCAACCTACAGAGGAAACTCATTTCGGTCACTTGTATCTCATTCTGTCAATCATGACATAGAGCTCATGACCATGGATGAGTATTGGAATGTAGACCGACCGGTAAATTCAGATCTTTGCTTTTTGGCATGCATGCAGGTCCTGACTCAATGAAACCAACAGGACAACATCATCTGCAAAGAGCAGAGAGGAAATCCTGTGGTTTCCAAAGCAGACCCCTTGAAAGACCCCTGAAAAAGGCTCTCTGGACCCAGTACTCCCAGAGCACCCTCCACAGGACACCACAGGCCACACGGTCGAACGCCTTCTGCAAGTCCACAGAACACATATGGACAGGACGAGCAAACTCCCAAAAACCTCCAGCTCTCTAAAGAGGGTGTAGAGCTGGTCCACAGTTCCACGACCAGGACGGAAACCGCACTGTTGTTCCTGGATCTGAGGTCTGACTATCGGCCGGACTCTCCTCTCCAGTACCCTGGCATAGACTGTCCCAAGAAGGCTGAGGAGTGTGATTCCCCAGTAGGTGGAACACAAGGATTTCTATAGAGGAATAAAGAAGTCTGAACCAAACAGGATGGAGCTGCTTTCATCTACTGCTGCACACAGATTGAAGCAGCTGCTTTCAAGCTTTTGGATACAGTTAGAATTTGTGTTTGTTGGTTCAGTGCCTCATTCTTCATGGCGGTCATAGGGCTGAATCCTAGATCTCAGATGAACTCTGAGCTTGAATGTTAGTGTGAAGTCCATTGTTTCTCCTGACCCTGGAATTTGTCATCCAAGGTGATGAGCCCAGTGGCAGTGCAAGGCAGGCTGAGAAAAACTCGAATTTATGACAGTAACAAGAACGCTGCAGTATCTTATCTAGACAAAGACTGAGGAAGGTGCAGGTGTGAGCTGGACGTTAACAGGACACTCCCTGGATTTATAGACATGAAGGTCCAAAGACAGGGGTGAAGAGCAGCATAAACCTGTACCCAGCATAAAATCTGCTCAAAGATCCATGTCCACAACAACACATCACAACTTCTCTCTTCTCAAACATTCATTCTTCTGCATGTTTTTCTTTCGTGATTCTGACATTTGAAGAGAAAATATTGTGATGAGTCTTGCAGTTCCATGCTCATTTAAGGAAAAAAACATGGGAAACTCTTTCAGAGCCAATTTAAGTGAATCTGATGGTCCCTTACACTGATTAGTATTAAAAACTAGCTTGAACAATTTGTTCCACTAAGAATGATCTGGAGTTAGTTAGTTCTTCTGCTCCACAAAATGTGCATTAAAGTGCCCCTGAAAAGTGTCTTGTCTCACCAATCCTGGGAAAATGATGTGAAATGTATGCACCTTCTCACTACACCTCAATTATCAGTCAGACATCTGCAATTTTATTTTTGATTGACATTAGTTAAGGTTTATGCTTCAGGGAGTTTCCTTTGTTGCATATAACACATGCTTCTGGCTTGTGGAGGGTCTGCCTGCATCCACACTGAAGGGAACCTGAAGGGAGTCTGTTTACATGAACAGAGACCCTAATTCTCAGGTGGATTAATCAGTCTGCTGATGCTGCAGAGGTGGAAGCTGAATCAACATGAAAAAGATCAAATTTTATCCTCCCATGTTTTCTGCTTCACGCGTGACGATCCATCAAACATCAGAGCTCTCGCCAAAGTCAGATCAAGGAGGAATGACGTCCTGGGGTCGTCCTCTCATCACTTTGAGTTTTACAGCACAATTAAGCAACTTGGACAAAACAATTCAAGAAAGAAGATTTTAAGTTCAGATGCCAACTTCTAGACGGCATTCCCCAGATGGATGAGGACCTTCACTGACCTCGCTGGGGACATTTATACCAGTTCGGGTAGAGAGCAAAACCTCAGATTCATCTCAAACCAAAAAGGTTTCCTTCACTGACCAAAGGAATAATAATTGAATTAAAAGGAAAATGTGAAGAGAATATATCTGATTGAGTCTGAAATCACGGGCTACAGAATCAATAAGTGTGTTTTAGAGCCCTCACCTTATCTGCAGACTTTAACATTAACCTTCCATTACCCATTACACAATCACTTAATTGCATCTCAATCAATATTGTTAATTCAAAGAGGCTTTTGGTTCAGTGTCAGATATATGTGTTCATCACTGATATGTGTGGAATGGGCTATTAGAAGGTAAAAAGGCTAATACAGCGAGAAGTATTTCGTGCTGTGATGAGTTATGATGCTAAATGTGTTTCTTTTTATTAATCAGAGTGAGAGGTCGCTGCTTTCAGGGCAGGGATACTGAAGTGACCAGGAAACCATCTGTCTCTCTAATTTGGCTGGCTGGAGTACAGCGAGCAGCGCGTAAGTGAACATTAGCTTCCTGATGATTTCTTGCTGGCATGGCGGGGATTCTCGCAGGTCAACACTTACGTTGCTGTAAGGGGGAAAAATTGGACTAATTTTGCTCTTTGATCTCACTCAAATGATAATAGAGGCCAAGCATCGATATAAGTCACAGAGAAAAGTATTTCAGTTCCACTTTAATCAAAAGTGGAACGTCGGGAGAGCATGGAGGGACGCTGCAGCAGAGTCAAGGCATGGTCACAGTTGGAAACCATGTTTCCCTGAAGCCAGTGATTTTGTTCACTGCAAAACCTCCCTCTGTGAAGAAGTTAATTGTTTTTCATAGACAGGAAAACTTTTCTTTATGTGGACATCCTTACGTGGACATCCTTGTGGTTTCCTTTTTTTTCTTTTTTTCCAAAACAAGGCAGGAAAAAGAGAAATACCGATGTGAAGTCCAATGAGACGACTGGATGTGATATTGGACTATACAAATAAAATGTAATTGAATTAAATAACTAAATAGGTAAATAAGTAAAAACCTTTTACAACAAAATATTCAGACTAGTTTACAAAGAAACTACAAAACATTTGTGATTTTCTCACATTCAGCTTACCTGTTCAAATCCAAGACAGTTTGACCAAATTGAGTAGTACAAGCAGTCTGTCTGCTGCGGCGTTATGGCGTTCACCTGCTGGACTGTAGGGTCACTTCCACTTGAATCCCGTAATATTCCTTTTTTTTTTGCAGTCTTTGTAAACTTACTAGATTTTTTTCCTAAATTTAGGACATGATTTTTATAATGTTCCTTTTTTTTGGTGACTCTAATACTCCATCGTAACCTTAAACATTATTTCTAAGCTAAACTTTTGCTTTTGCAAAACTTGCTTGTGAGGATAGTTTTAATGCAAAAACAGTTCCTGTAATGGTGAGGAGCTGTAAGATTCAAAAACATGGTGTAAAGAAAACAGAAAAAGCCACTCTTCAGACCAGAGTCTGACCTCACACTGTCCAGTTGTTTTTCACCCCCCCTCTCACAATAACATATAGGCATTGATGGAAAGAACTGGCAGAACATTTTAATCCTGGACTGTGTGTCCTGAAGCCGAGCGTTCTGACTATCCTTAGGCTCACAGATGTCATTTTTGTTTTTATTCCTAAATGGCTGCAGCTCGGAATCGTGCAGAGAAGGACAGGAGCAGAGCTTTTGTCCTCTAGGCCTGTGGGTCACAGAGCTGTTGTGAGTTCTCCGCTCTGCTGCTGAAAGATGCCTCAGTCCATGTCACCGGCAGGTTATTGTGTTTCTAATGAAGCCAGCTCCATCCCTCCAGCCATGCGCCCTTCGTAAAGTGATACGGGTGATCTGCTGTGATAAAAGGTGCTGTTCTGGACCCTTCTGACTATTAAATGTTTATTGCAGCACTTCCAAACAGTAGTGCTGTGGAGGTACAGGACAGCTCTGTTATCAAGACCTGTGGGCCAGGTGGGGACATCAGGTTTAGTAACCATAAAGAGTTCTGGCTCACACAGACCAGTTAGACTCTCAATCTTTATTTGTATAGCACCTTTCATATAAAACATAACACAAAGTGCTTTACACAAAATAACAATAAATAAAACAAAATAATGATACTAAATAAGCAAATAAAAACAAATAATAATATAAAAATAAGCATAATTAACATAAAGTCCCCTCCCTCAGATCTGTACACAACCCCCTCCCCTTTCAGTCCTCCTACCCCCTAACTGATGGAGATTGGCAATGAGAAACAGGCTGAGCAGGACAGTTTGTTTTTAGAAACGCAAATAGTTGGGACTTCTCTCTCCGTGAGTAGCGGCACAGCCAACCAAATGCAGCGACACAAGCAGGGACCCGCCTCACCACAGCTAGGGAGCGATGCAGTTCCCCATCCAGAGCCGCCGCAGCTGAACGGCAGCCGACCCATAGAGAGAGAGAGAACCCAACTGAGGAGGCACCGGAAACAAAATAAACAACTAAACATTGCTAAAAGCTAAAAAACCAACAATAAAACATTATAATGAGGAATTTAAAAATAAATTAATAGTTTATTGTAAATTGATAAAACATTATAAAATAGATAATAGATAAATAGGTAAAAAGATATAAAGTAAAAATTATATGAAAGCCAGACAAGAACACGACCATCAACCCACCTACAGGTCTGAGGCTCCAAACCAGATCTGACCTGGTGGGGTTTCCATGATCATGAGAACAGTGAAAAATCAGCCTAAAACAACACGGCAGGAGTTAGTTGATGATCTCAGAGCAGCTGGAACCACAGACACCAAGAAAACCATTGAAAATACTTTACACTGTAACGGTTTAACATCTTTGAGCACTGACAAAGTCCCTCTGATTAAGAAGACACACGAGAAGATCCACCTGGAGATTACCCATGAACACCTTCATGATGCAGAGAGGGATTGTGAGAAGCTGCTGTGGTCAGATCAGACCAACATGGAGCTCTTTAGCATCAACTCAACCTGTTCTGTTTGGAGGAAGAGAAATGCTGCCGATGACCCCAAGAACACCATCCCCACTGTCAAGCATGGAGGTGGAAACATTATGGTTTGGAGTGTTTTTCTGTAAAGGGCTTCTTCAACGTGTGGATGGGAGGATGGGCGGAGCCATGTACCGTCCAATCCTGAGTCAGAACCTCCTTCCCTCCACCAGGAGGATTTAAATTAGTGATGGATGGATCTTCCAACAGGATCATGACCCAAAACATACAACCAAGACAACCAAGAAATGACTGAAGAAGATCAAGGTCATGGAGCGACCAGCCATTCTCTGGACCTCAATCCTATAGAAAACCTATGGAGAGAACTGAAGCTCAGAGTTACCAAACAACAACCACCAAATCTTAAGGATGTAGAAATCCTTTGTAAAGAAGAGTGCCACTACGCTGCAATCTAGTCATTAGTACACTGCCCGTTTGGGCTTCTTATTGCTCACGTGCAAATGCTGAACACAGGAAGTGCAGGTAATACGGAGGGATACAAAGGATGCCTATGGGACGGCAACACAATCTATACTCTAATTGTCTAATTTCCTCATTGAAGAAATAAAACACCTCAGCACTGCATCTCACCTACTTCATCCTTACTTACCCTTAGCGTGTTATTCAAGTGTTTTCCTTCAGCATGCCTGTAAAAATAAAATCTGCATGAACATTTTCTCTACATCCCCACAGGGTTGGCTACGATCTTAAACATTTCCTACAGGCCAGCTCTGTGCCCCCTTTAGGTCTGCCCAATTTTTGGCTGCTGACAGCCTGTTTGCATCCGTAGGGACAGTTGTGACTAAGACTTCATTTGCTCTCGTCTTGTTACTTCACAGCTTCCCCCGTGGATCTTTCCCTCTCCATTTCTGTCCGATCCAGCTGGTGGTGTCACAGACAGGTATCGATGTGGGGGTCCCGTGGCCGTGGAAACAACACTCCAACAAATGGTTTCCACATTCTGGCAACTCTTGGACATCAAAAGTTGTCTTTTGCAGATATTCAGGAAGCTGTGTCCAACATCCGCCTGTGAAGACAACCTGGGCCAAGAGCAGGAGGCAGAACATCACCTACAGGCTGTTTGAAGAGGCATCAGAAAAGTTTAGCAGTTATCAGAAAATTCTAAAAGGATCTGTCTAGTGAGCTTGGATATGGGTTTTGAATCATGACCAATTCAGCTACAATTTAAAAATGTTTATGTGGAAGCAGACGGTTCAAGCTGCACTGCCCCTCACCACCACCACTTACTACTGACAGCACCTTAACGAAACAATCCTCCATGTGTGATCCAAACTGGAGTTCTGTCAAACTCAAGGAAAGGTTAAGGAAAAGGTGACCCGGGAAATGAAGCAAACGTGAATGTAGAGGTTTCTGGAACGATGAAGCCGAGGATTGTTTCTCCTCCATCAACCATTCCATTTTCCATGTTTGAAATAAGCGGGAGGAGTGGAGGCGAACGTTCTCCGGCTGTTGAGCGGCTCGGATTTAAGTGGAAGTTTTGAGGAAGGAGACTCATCCCCCCACCTGCTGATGCAAGGTGCAGTCAGGCCAATTCAAAACTCCTGAAACAAACCAGATGGCACCCAACCAGGATTCAGAAGAAACAGACAGGTGATGACAATTCACTTACCCCCCGTGTATGAATCACTTCTCCCACAATGCACCTGTCAGGAAGCCTTCAGTGAGCTGAAGCACTTTCTTCCTGCTGTCTGACACGGTAATTGCTTGTTAATTCCTTTTCTAGTTTTGCACACGGCTTTTGGAGGAGCTGTGCGTGTGTGGAAACCTGTCCCCCCTTTATTACATCATTAGGTCTTTTTCTGACAGGTTTTCTTTTTGTCTTGAAATGTAAAGTTCCCTGAGAGATGAAGCTTTTCACTTTGTTCTTTCACTGGATGTGTCCTCTCCACACAGCATTTACCTCCTGACTGAAGGCACGGGTCAACGCCGTCCACTCCGCCGCACACATGGAGCCACTTTACAGAAACAAACACAGGCTTCTTTGTTTCCACCCATTTTCAGGAGTTTAGGAGTGTTCACACAAAAGGACACACCCACCCCAACAGAAACGCGATGACATCCCTCAGGAAGGGTCACTTCAGAAAATGAAGGTGTATCTGAGCAGAAAGAAGAAACCAAATCTTTTTATTTTTACATTTACTGAGCATGTCAGTATAAATATGCTCAAAGAAAAACTTTGAGAATCTTTTTTCTTGTCTTGGCCAGGATTTCCATTTTGACCTGCAGCTGTCTGTCTGTTTTATTGATATATCTACTCTCTGCTTCATGGTAAACATGGACACTTTTATACATTTGCATGCTTCCTCTGGGGACTGTCATCAGGAGGCACAACATCAGCTTTCATAGTTATGCTGATGATACCCAGCTGTACATTGCTATGTCTCCTGACGACACAAGGCCAATAGAAGAACTTTTTAACTTTATTTTTGATGTAAAATCATGGATGGCAAATCATTTTTTGCAGCTTAACCAGGAAAAAAATTGAAATTTTTGGTATCGGTCCTGAAGCAAAGAGAAAGAAACTGTTGTTGACACTAAAAGAACTTTCAATACATTCTTCAGAAACCTGGGTGTTATTTTTGACTCTAAGCTAACTTTTATCCCTCATATTAAACAGGTGTTTCAAACTCATTTTCACCATCTTAGAAAAGTAGCTGGGGACCACCGAATTCTCTCTTGCTAATATGGAAACGCTGATGCATGCTGTTATCATGATTTTAAATTGTGTTTGTTTTATGTTATTTGTTTTATTTTGTGTGTGTATTATATGATGTAAGAAAAATTCTATATTAATAAAGATTGATTGATTTTAACAATTCAATTTAGTACACGTCTGAAGGCTGTATAGATTTTATGGATGTACAGAGTTCTGACGTTAAAGCTTTCCATTTCAAAAACGTTTCTGAACCTTAAATTCTTAGAGTTTTTGCTCTTTTTATTTTGTCCGTCAGTCTCTTCTTTCTTGATGTTCCTGCTGGGTAAACCTACTTTAAGTGTTTTGTGTTTTCAAGCTTCTCCCTCCTGAGCTTCTGCAGGTCCTGCTGTTTCTCCTGACAGTGAAACACTTTGCTACAAGCTATTTTCTAGAGTTTGATTAGGTTTTATTTTTTACACGTTAAGTTACTTTAAGTTAATTTAAGTTTGTCTTCACTTTTCTTCAGGTTTAAATGCTTAATCATCAGAGCTTCTTTTTGTTACTGCTGCTTTCCCTGGTTCTTTTCTTTATCTTAGTTGTTAATTTTTTTGGACTGTTTTATTTTGTTTATGGTGTTGTTCTCCTTAGGGTTCAGTTTTGCCATACTTATTTGTATTCATTAAGTAAATAAAGTATAGTTGATTCCTTTCAACCAAAGTCTGACATTATTATATAAAAAGTTGCATTTTTCTCATTTTTCTAAGGGGTTGTGAGTATTTTCCATTTACAAAACCCACACATAAACATTGTATTGAGCAAAATCAGAAACTGGCTGATAATGTTTAGGAAGGAAATATTGGTTTTCTTACAATTGTAATTCTTGTTTCAGAAAAAGCCAAACTTAAGCCGATCTTCAGGTCTTCTGGCCGACGATCGGCTTAAACGTTGAAGTACTGGAGTACACACACAATGTAGAACAGGACACACAGAGCTATGGCTGATGCCGTAATTCTGTTTGTTTTTTTTTTTTTGTATCTTTGTGAATCTTCTCTTCCAAATTTCCTTTATTTTTTCTGTTGGTGAAATATTTCGTGGGGTTATGGACCCAGGACATTGGTTGTTGTTGTGTTTGGGTTTCACTTCCTGTTTTATTTTGTTGTTGGTTGTACTTCCTGTGTTTCACCTCTGCTCTTTCAGGTCTCTTGACACTTCCCTCCTAGTGTGTGTTCCCTTCCTCCTTACTTGGCACACCTGTTCGCACTTACCTCATCCTCTCCTCCTGGTTATAAGTCCTCGTCTCCCTTGCACTGGTTGTCGGGTGGTTTTTGTTCCTTCAAGGATTGTTCTACTGGTTTTCGAGTTCTATTGTGAATAAATGAAAGACTTTTTATTTAAGATTGCCGTCTGCATTTGTGTCTGCACGCCAACCCTGACATATTTTCAGTAGCAGCTCATCTGTCTTTCCTTTTTCTTATCATCTTTGCAGATTTGTGCAGAGCACCTGATTGGATGAGGACCTCCAGGGCAGCATTTAAACACCGAGCATCTTCTGTTGGAGTCCACTCAAGCTGGCAGAAACTGAGCTAAACCTTCTTCTGTGTTCACACAGACTTTAGTCCTTGTGATCTGGTTCATTTTGTGTAAAGTACTTTTTTCTCAAAATAAGTCCCAGGTTATTTTGATTCCTGGGGTCTTCGTCAGTGTTTTTGAGTCGTGAGAGCATTATTTGTGTTACCCCTATAGGGGTAACAGGAGGTGGTTACTGCACTCAAACTTTCCAAATCAAACTACTGTCAATACTTACTCCTACTTTCTCGCTCTTGGCTTTCATCAAACCATCTTTCACTGTTTACATGTACATTCTGGCCTAAGTAAAGCTGCTTTTTTTGCACAATGTCAAATGTTCTGTTTTACGCGTCTGTACAGTTATGGGAATCTTGTTGGCTCTTTTCATAAGGTGTGTTACAAGGTGTGTGCAAATTTTGGTGACTTTTCGCGCATGTGACGGGGTTAAAATTTTGACTCAAAGGTGCAAAAATGTTTACAATTGCCAAAACCAGTATGGTGCTGGCAGTCAGGAACTGTTGCTGTGGTCCATAACTAATCAGAAGGGGCAGGCGCTGAAAACAGCATCAACCAACTTCCGGTGGCACACCTGACTAGGTTGCGACCAAATCTCGCTGGTCGTGACCTTCGAGATTTGAAGCAACCGACAGCTGTGATCTGTGTCCAACAAACCGGATCACTGAAACTTAAATGTCATTTTATGCAGTGAGATTGAGAGTCGGAGCACCTTTTGACATGGTGGATTCTTTTTGTCCCACAATACGATCCTGTAACTCAGAGAGTTTTGTTGATAAAATGAGCAGATTTGTGGCTGAACGCTGACTTCTGCTGGAAGCTGGACTTTGGTCGCAGCTGACCAGCTGTCACTGCGGTGTTCCGCTTCCATGAGCGCGGCGAGCCCGGAAAGTTTCAACTTAGACATAAGATTTTATTTTTATTTCCTCATCAAGTCTCCCGTACACAACCACCAGAAAACCGTTTTTTCTTTCTTTAAACTTGTAGCCACAGGACTGTCCCGTTCTCGTACGAAGGTTTCTGCCACGCACAGAGGGTTTTAGTTTAAAGTGTCCAGCACTAGAGGACCGTGACAAGTCAAAATTTGACCCAAAGGCGCAGACATGTTTATAACAGCGAAAACAATATGGTCCTTGCAGTCAGGGACCTGCTGGTGCGCACAATAATAAAGAAAGCAAACCAAATCTTCTCGGTAAGCCTAGTTTTTTATATCTATTCAGGAAGTTTGAAATAATGGAAACTTCTTCTCCTCATAAGTCTTCTTTACAGGAAGTGCTTGATTTTGTCAGCAGAGCAGCAGATACTCCAGCTTGCAGTCCAGGAACAATGTGGCGTTTTCCCGTCAGGACAGCATCAGTGATGGGATGTCAAATGGAGGTTTGTGCGTCTCTTTGAGCTTCGACTGTGTTGAGCTGCTGTGGTTTCGGTACACGTTGTGTCCAGCTCCCTTCAGGATGTCCCGTCGAGGCTGACCCCCCCCAGTCTGACAGACAGACAATGCTCATTTAAAACACAAAAGCAAACAGTCTCATTCACAGTACAGCTGCCCTCTTTAGGACCTGCGCTCTGAAGCCACTTTCTGTTGTGGCCTGCTCAGGTTTTTCCCCACGGAGGAAAGTAAAGCTGGGCCCCGCTGCAGCGCATTTGGTGTGAGGGGGGAGAAGGGCCGGTCAGGAATAAAGAACAGCTCTCCACCGAGAGTACACCTTAGAGCTGCACCTTCTGCTTTGTCCCGGTCAGTTAGAGGGAGAAAAGAGGGCAACAGAGGAGGGGAAAACATCAAGCAGGTGGCGGATCTGTCCTGGTGGTGTTTATGAAGGATCTTAAATGAGGGGGGAGGTGGGGGCCTCTGACTGACAACCTCCACCCCATAAATTCTGATTCAACAGCTCAGAGTTCCCCTGTGTGCGTCCCCCTCTGCTCAGATGAGAAGCTTTTGACCAACATGACTGACTTCAGCCAGGAGGATTCTGGACATCTAAGGATGGTTCTGGACACATCTAAGGATGGTTCTGGACATCTAAGGATGGTTCTAAACCTCTAAGGATGGTTCTGGACCTCTAAGGATGGTTCTGGACACATCTAAGGATGGTTCTGGACATCTAAGGATGGTTCTGGACCTTTTTAGAACCTCTGAAAGGAGAAACATTCTTTCCTCCTCAGTGGAAAACTGTGCCCTTTGGTCTCCGTCATCATGTCGGACTCCTCTGATGATCTGAGGTTTTCATCCACACGGATTCTTTTAAAAATATGCTGAAAACATTCATTGCTGCAGTCCTGATTTGAAATGTTTTCATTCATTTTTACATTGATTTTTTGACCTTTAATCATTATTTCAACAGTGATTTTTTTTAAAACTGACTGGTGTGTTTTGAAGTTGTATTTGTTGTTCTTTTTAATTATCATCTTGTTTTATTTTTGATCACTAACTGTTTTTGTTTGATCTGTGTCCATGCTTCCATCTTTTCCAGAACAGATCTTTTCTGTTTTTGGATTTGGTAAAGCTCTTTGTGTTTGGATGCTGTCCAAAAAGTGCTGATTGAATGAAGTCTGATTTCATTTTGTAGCTTTGATTGTAAGTGTTTGCTTATCGTTAGCAGCTCCTTCATTGTCCTGTCAGAGGTCAGAGGTCATGGGAATCTGGTGCGTGTGTGCTCTGTTGTGACACAAAGCTTTCTACTGAATGTTCCTGAGGGAAGCCTCTACCTGTGAGCTCAGCTTCCTGTGAACAGGTGGGTCCTCCGGCTCCAGCTTCCCTGTCCACTGGTTCCTCACCATCAAACTCAATCGCACTGGGGGCCAAAACCCAAAACACACCTGAGGTCGCGGACCTAAAGGATCCATATTTTTAAACACACTAAACTTTTAAAACTTTTAAGATGTAGCTGTTGAAACATAAAAATGAATGAGAATCAAGAATATTATTTCACAATTATTCAACTTAAACCTTTCATGCCTTGAAGAAATATGTTGCTCTCCATAAAATATATTCTGTCAAAATTATACAAGTTAGAAATAAAGTAAATGTTTAAAGATTAAAAACACATTTCTTTAAAAAATAAATTATAAATATTTCAAAAGATTTTTTTCTCCATAAAATATATCCTGTCACAATCATATAAATATAAACATGCTGCAGAACAACACAAACAAAGCCTGGAAATATAAATAAAATGTGTGTTTTCCAGCAAAAACTAATCAGATGATTCTGTTTTCTTTGCTTCTGTGTGGTTTTATCAGAGCTGGACTCCTGGCATCGTTTTTAACATCAAGTTCATTTCTGTTTGTGTGTGAGATCCTGTGTCTTTGTGACTTTTGTGGTTTTTAAAAACTTGATATTGTCAATACAATGTTTTAGTTGTGAATAAAACATTCAAAACTAAACCAAATAACTTCAGAAATATTTGGTGTTTTCCTAATTTTGCACAACACCAACAGTAAAAATCCTCTCCAAAACTTCTATGTCTTCATATTCAAATGATCTACAGTTGATCTATGAATATCTGAAAAAGTGCAGCTGTGTTACTGCCTGCTGCACCGACTGTCCTTTTATTGCAGCTTTATGTCAGATACAAACACCAAAGAAACAACTAACATAAAATACATAAAAGGTTAAATAGACGTAATAAACATGTAGAAATAGTTCCTAAAGAATGACACCATTAGCATACCGCTGGTAAACTAAAGACACGTGACGTGATGAACCAGTTGTGTTCTGCAAGGCAGCTGATGCACTGCATGATGGGATTTGTAGTTACTTTGATAGTGAAGGTCACAAACACATTCATTGTGATTGGTCTTCTGTCAGATCTGACAGCAGAATTGTGGGATACCATTCATTTCATCTTTCTGGGTGGACTGGGGTCTAAGTGTGGGTTTTTGTGTGTGTGTTCTGTTGTCTGGCTGTTTTACTTTGTTTTGCTCTTAGTTATTGTATCCTGTTATATTTATTTCTTTCTGCACCCTGAGTGAGAGGGTGATGACGCCCTTGTGATGTTGCATCATATAGAGTTCCTCATAACTATTTAAATGAGTTTCAGAGTCTGTCCTCTACAGCGGTGGGCCGGTAGTGGTCCGTGGCACAGCAGAGAAAAAAACAATACACAGCCTATATTTTTTACTGTTTCTTTGGAAAACTACCCGATTCTCTCCACCACATCTGACTCATTCTTGAAGCATGTATAGTCACTCGCTCTCATGTTGAAATCCATACTAAAATACTATAATAAAACACTTTTTAAAGCAGCTGCTGAGTTGAAATCCCCAAGATAATAAAATGAATAAAAACAAACGTATTTGGAAAGTTTCTTTTGGAAGAAAAGAGCCAGTAAAGAAACATAGAAGAACATAGAACTTTAAAATGAAAGAAGTCTGTTTTAAACAAGCAAGAACAAGGGCTCACTCCAAATTTGGATTTACTGTGACAGTTGTTATCATTGTAATGATTACATGTATTACTCCCAATGAGAATAAGCAGCAAAAAAAAAGCAACTTTTTTATTTTTATGAATTTTGTCTTGGTTGAGCAGCTGAAGGGTTAAGGATCTGAGTAGAAAAACAGATCCAGATTGTATCTGGATCCGACCGAGGCTGAGCCTCTGTTCAAATGAATGCTAATAAAATGTTTTAACAGAGGAAAAAATACAGACTGGATTTTCAGAAATAAACAGCAGCAAAGGTCATTCTTGTGAGAAAAAGATTGAAAACAAAAAAGGAAGCCTCTGAAGCAGAAAGAAACGCTGACACAACTGTCTGAAGATGGACTAAAAACAGAAAAACGATCATTCTCTTTACAGCCTAATTTGTCCAAAGCGATGTGCAGGATTGAAAACTGACTCACACTCAGGGTTCCCCTGCAAACGTTTCAGGAAGTGAAGGGGCTGTGTTCTGATACAGATGATCAAATATGTTTATGTGAAGAACATTTTTCTTCCTTTTGATTTCTGGATTTTTATTTGGATTTCTTTCACCAAAAATAGTGATTGGTTTGAGCATTTCCTGACCTCAAAGTTAAAACAGATTTTTTGTCATCCTTTCCTTATTTTCAAGCTTTAAAAAGTTTGGAGGATGAAAGAAACTCTTTTTTTTTTCTCTAAATCCAAAGGGCATTACAGAGCAACCGCTTCATTGTCAGGATGAAAATTATAGTTACTTCAGTAATTGTGGGCACATGGCTCAAGTAAACAGCATTAAAACAAATTTTGCTTGGCTAAAACTAAGACTCTGCGCTGTAGTTGTTCTGTTCCAGATGAGGCTTTGCCTGAATAACTTGACAGTCATGTTACAAACAAAAAAAACCTCTTTAGGTGTAAAAGTTCAAATCGATCCAGGTAACCATACAAATACGGTAATGAAATGAAATGTAGGAAAAATGTATATGAAGACAAAATAAACAAAACACATTTTAAAAAGTATGTCAGTTTAAAGTATCATTAGAGTTAATCATTTTTAAATAGTGTCGATTAACTTCAGTTTTCATTGTGCTGTTTGTCATTTTTTAACACACTTAGATGTTTTATGTCGATTTTTCTGCCTTCGTACTCACATGCATTAAAAACTGCATGATCACAGCTTGGTATGAAGCAGAGTCTCTGCAGATCCACTGGGGCTGCTCTCCTGGTTTTGCTGGAACCCAGCAGGATCCATCATGAGCACAGGCGCGTCGTCAGCTTCTCTGCAGAGTCACCAACACCATCAGAGCGATAGTGCCAGTGAGTGACAGATGATCAGGTGCAGCAGACACTGCCCAGACTCAGGAGTCAGTTCATGAGCCCGTGGAGAATAAGAACGCTTCACTAGCTCTAAAAAGGAAGAGGACGCTGTGCAGTGAAGGGGAGGAGTCCATTTTTATTCTTGCATGAGGCACAATCTCTTTTTACAGTGTATCAGAATACAGGATGCACTGTCTAATTTCTGTTCCCTTGCAACTATCTTGTCCTAATTCAAACCTCCTGTGGTTTATGTGGCTGAGATCCTGTTTCCAGTAGAGCCACCTGACCATGAAAAGAGTGTGTGTCACGTTGCCCGGGGGCCAGCATCTCTGACAAGCAGCTGCTCCTTGCGCCCAAGGAAACACAGCCGGCCGAAGTTTCCAAAGCCTCTTACCTAAAGGGAGCATGAGTGCTTCACAGAGGGGAGCCAATGAACGGAAAGGTCTGCTGCTGAAATGATGGAAAGTCCTTCACATGGAAAGAGAACCTCAGGTTGCTCCTTTGGAGAGACAAAGCCGAAAAGAGACACCTCTCTAAATTCATAGATTTCTTTTAAATTTTAACTTGTCGGTTTAACATATTGTGTTTTGTCGAGCCGCTTAAAAAATAACCCTCAACACACACAGCATGAGTGTGTGTGTGTGTGGGGGGGCAGTTATCAGGACAAACAAAGTTGAAGTGGATCCGGATCGGGCTGTCCCTGTTGCTCGAGGTCCCCTCCCTCCATGTGTCGTGCCCCCGCCAAACTGTCGTCATCTCTGCAGCTGTAAAGGCCTGTAGATCAGGCAGGAGAACCAGGTGGAGGAGACACTGATCCACAGACGTTCAAGCAGCAACTCAGTAGAGGTGCAGGAAAAACAACAACACAACATCCTGGCATTTCCTCATTGTTCTTCCCAAGCAGCCTTGTTCTTGCATCTTCTCATTTTCACAGTTTGTGTCCTCGGGTGGCAGCAGCTGTGTTTTCTTCCAGGGAAAGAGCGATCTATTAGAAGAAAGTGCTTTTTCAGAGACTGCTGGTGTCTTCTGCTGGAGGTCAGAGCGGGCTCATGTGCAGCTTTTGGCTGAAAAGGCCTCTCGTTTGTAATTCAGCCCTTGCTCTTTCACCCTGAACACAGTCTTTCAGGGGTTAAAACCTCTCTCACTTTCATCCATTAAACTCCTCAGGATTCAGAGCTGAACCTGTGAAAACAGCAGCCTTCGTTTTGTCTCCCTCTGACATCCGAAAAAATCTTTTTTTGTTGCTCTTCCATTTAGGGAATTTTCCCATTTATTCAGATTTTTAAAAGCAAACATCCTTCTAAATGAAAATAGAATAAAATATGAAAATGTAGTGTTCAGAGTAAACAGAGCTGCTGCGGGTCGGATGAGAGGTTCGGTTGGCATAAAAGCAGGAGTCACATCTTTGCTATCTGCTGGTTTGACGCTGATGATCTACAGTATGACCATCAGAACTCCGTTAAATTAAAACCATTTTGCTTCTCTTGGGAGGTAAAGTTGTTTGGAAGCACCTCTCAATGCTGCGACCGCATCTGTTCATCAGTAAAAGAGGAACAACTAAAGCAGCGCAGGTTTCTTTGCAAGGCTGCAGCTGCTGAAGCCACAAACTTCACCAAACTGGAATTTGGTATTTTATACATGACATCAACTGAATCAAAAAGAACTGGAACTGTCGACCGTATGTGAGAACTGGACCGAGTGAGTGTGATGTCAACCACAGAAAATGTCGGAGTTCTGCTTCCAACCACAAAAAGCCAATTCAGCCGTTATTTTTTCCCAATATGGATTCCACCATATTGGAACCAGATGGAATTATTAAGCAGTGATTTTTCCATGTTGATATGAGTCGACATTCTCACCACTCTCACCAATCAGGAGCGAGTCTGTAAGAATTCCACACCCCCATCACTTGAAAGCGGGCTCAGGATACCGTATATCTTCCAATAATGGACAGTCTCTAATAAACGCCAGGTCGGCTGACATCTATTTTTAATAAACGCCCCGGCTACTATTGGAAGATATACGGTACTTTGTCAATCAAACACTTCAATTGTTGGACATGGGGGCCAACAGGCACCACCTGCTGCATTTGGTCTGATTGAGGCATCTGATTGGTCAGTTTATAACTTGAATAACTTGCACTACAGTTAATCAAGCACAAGTTAACAAAAGGTTTCAGATCAAGAATGGTTTTTCTGACCAATACAGTGACGGAGCGTAACAACGACGCAGAGGCGTGTGGATCCATCTGCACCAGCTTTATTAAGTAGGAGCACAAAGGGAGCAGGCAAAGGTGAAGAGAGTAAACAGGCTAAGGTCAAAACACATGAGTGAGGCGAGAGTCGAGAACAAACAGGCGAAGGTGGGCAAACAGGTAATCCAGGAAGAGAATAACGCTTAGACTGAACAACACTGAGGATGAACAAGACTACACGAAGAACAGAAGGCAGAGGAGAACTTAAATCCAGTGCCAGTGATGACCAGATGACGAACAGCTGAGTAAACAGGAAGCGGATGCAGTGCAGGCTGGGTGCTGGCGATCAGAACTCGAGAGAGGGCTCCCTCTGATGGTCGGAGTGGGAGGAGTATAATCTCATCAGTTTTATTCTCATACATATTTCAGAGAATTTTTTATCTTTACCATTTTACTACTTGATGGGAAGTTGAAGGAATTTTGACGTTTGCTGCACACTGGACATGTGATGGGCGTTCAAGAACGCACTGACCCCGGGTTCACGGTGCTCACACTGGACTGTCGCTTCCCGAAGAAGTTTGGTGTGAAATGTCAAAGCGGTGCAAATCTTGCTCCAGGCTTTTTCTTTCACAGCTCTGTTCTGATGAAAGATTTGTTGTCATAGAATTCCAGCCGGGCACAAACCGCAATTATTAATTTCTCCTTTGTGATTGATTTTCAATCAGTTGGTACTTCCGTGTTTTGAAAAGGATGCTACCCAAACACCAGTACCATGTCAGAGTCCCTGATTGGTCAAAGTTCAGCTGGTTTAACTTTCAATGTGCATACAATGTATGTTTGTTTTTTTCGTAGGGCCTGAAAACAGACTTAAAGTGCAGTAAAACGTGACCGTGAGTCTTGAACGCAGAAACATGGAATGCGTGAGTTTACATAGACATTTCATTGGAAGTGGTCACCAGAATGCGCGTTTTGGTGTGAATGTAGCTTAACGCATTGATTGCAGTGAGAATTTTATTCACAAAGTGTTGCCTGATCATGTAATCCTGTAATCAAGAACATGCGAGGAGCACGTCTGTGCTTTTTCTGATGTTCATTGATTTTGTCAAAAGCTGTTCAAACACCAGAATCTTCTCAGTAATAACAGTGTATCCCACCAGCTGCCTTTTGTTTAAAGCCCATGAGGCTCAGCCTGTTCCGCTCCGCGCAGAGATGCTTCCAGATTCTGTGGGTGATGTTCTCAGCTGTTCGTAGTACCTGTATCACTGTGAGACAGAAGTCTGTCGTCACAGTTCTTCTTTGACTGTGTTTTCCTCTCCTCTTGTGTTGCTGATTTCTGTCGGACCTGAAAATTGTTAAAAAATTGATGTTTTCTTGAGAATAAAATGTGATTTTTCACTTGAACCGATCACAACTTATAGCTTTTTAGAAGATCTACAAAGATGATTACAGAAACTGTCATTATGTTGTTCTTGATCATTTCTCCTCAGCTTCTTTTCCTGAAATCTTCTGACATCTACAGTTATTTCAGGCTTGGTGTTTAGTCTTCATCATCAGTCGAGTTCAGAAATGCCAACAGCTGCACAAACTGTATTCAAATCACAGCGATTCAGGTGGATGAGCTCATCTGCATACATATAGTGTCAGACACTTGAAATCTTTGCAAACGTTTGCCTCAAATCTGTCTCACGTAGAGGAAATAAATCGATGGTGGGTTTTTTATGTGACTTTCCAGAATTGACTTGTCCTTTTTTTTAACCTGTAATCGTTGTGTCATCAGTTTTTCGCTGTCTAAAGTCTAAGTGATGCATATGCTGCAGAAACGTGCACAGCAGGAGGCGTGACAGTTATTAACCTGGAAGCTGAACATGTGCTGCTGCCAATAAAGCTAATTTGAACATGGTGATGGCGGTCACTTGGATTTAGCCTGCGTCCTGCATAAATCAGAGTGATACATGGAAAGTGTTGGAACATGAAGGCAGAAAAAATGAAGAGTGGATGTGAAAGCTGAGAGCTGTCTGCAACTCCCAGAATGCAGCAGCTTCTGCAGCGATTATATCTAACTTTATCCCAACAATGTTTTGTTTGTGAGCATGGTATCCATTTCAAAGGTTTCATCATTTCTCCTTTTTTGCAGACCCACTGGGTTTGCAGATATGATGGGCTGATTGCTTTGAAGTTTGAACACAGAACCAAACTAAATTCAGACCATTGTCTCCTCCAGAACAAAGAGGAGAAGCCTGGGAGCTTGGTGAGGTGGGAAGTGTGCGTGACATGCTTGACAAACACTCCAAAGCACTGGTCCTTAAGGGCCAATGTCCCACACATTCTGCTTCCTGCCTCATCACTCCTGAACTGCAGAGCGGATGAGCTGAACTCACTAAACCAGAGTCTTTTGGATCAAAAGAGGGAGAAATAGATAAAGCATGCAGGGCATGTGTCCATAACGACCAGGATTAGAAATCAAACATCGTCAGGTCGTGCAGCTACTTCAGTCACATGCGCCTGCATGGGCGTTGACTCGTACAGGTGCTGCAGGTTTTTGAGTTGTCCCAGTCAGTGGAGGGCCGGTGTGTCTTCCAGTTCCCCTGAGGCTCATGCTGCCACCTTAAGAGACGTCGTGAAAATGGAACGTACCATTGTTGTGTGAGTGGTAAGTATTGTAAAGTATTTGTAAGAAGAATGTGAGTTAGACACACTTATGATGTACGAGTGATGCAGTTGTACAGTGTCCTGACTCCACAGTCATTAAATAAGGTGTGATTAATGGCTCCTTCCTGACAGCCCACAAATGCTGGACGTACAGGGTGCACGTGATGTGTGAGTGCCCGGATGTCTGCACAAACTGCACTCTGATTAATTTCATTATTTCTAATGTCAAGCTTATAGAGCACCAGTAGGCAGAGTGGTGTGATCCAAATGTGGACCATTAATATTTCTTGGCTTGGCTTTCCCCTCCTGATCTACAACAATACAGAACTGTGTCCTGCCTGAGCGGAGCACATTGACCATGTTCATTGAGTTGATACACACAAATACTGAACACAGCTGAAGCTTTAATCAAAATCTGACAGCGACAAATCATAGCCTGGAATGACTGATTTGTTCATTGGCATCATTCAGTCCATCAAGAAGACTTGCAGTCAGGCACTTTTCTCACCCAGTCTTCCCTCTCCAGTCCTCTCATCAGCCACTCAAGTTGGAGGGCTCCTCTTTAGCTCAAAGACTTCAACACTTGAACCTTCTCAACACAAACTTCTGTATCCTTATTTGTTGTTTTAGAATCATTTGAGACCAGTAACATTTCAGCTAAAGAAGAAAAGTTTCACCTTTTTCATGTCTTCTTATATAAAGATCCAGAATATTGTGCTCTTCCAAAGCAAACCTGATAAATTATGGGGTTGTTTTTTACTTTGTTAGACATTTGTTGCCTTTAGTCATTTTCAGTGCAATCGTTGTACCTGACCAACTTCACAAGACTGTAGATTTCTCGCTTCATTTCTTCTTACAAAGCTGTTGATATGAAGTTTCCTGACTGCTGCTTGGTAACAGTGCAGCAGACATTGAAGCAGCGGACAGGCCCTATGTCTGCCTAAACAGGATGGAGATGCAGCAGTAAGTACAACCAGGTAGCATCAAACCATGTCATAGGCTTAAGAAGCACCTGCAAGAGACGAGCGAAGTTAAAAAAAGGCTTTGTGCTCAACGTGTAAAACATGTTGAAGTTGTAATTGGTAAAGTTTCCAGAACCCAACAGAAAATAATCACAGAGCATTTCCACTGTGACCCATCACCAGAGATGATGCAGTTTTTCTTCTAGAAAAGTACTGAAGCAATGTTGAAGTTCCCCGCAATAGAATAGAATAGAATAGAATAGAATAGAAAAGAACTTTATTGATCCCACAAAGTGAGGATTACCTTGTTACTATAGTTCAGTTAAAACATGTAGCAGATAAATAATAAATGACACTAAAATGCATTTAAAGAATATACAACAAAAATAATTATTGAGTGTTTATGAGGCATTGTAGAACGTAATAATTCCTGCAGCAAGGAGTTAACGCCTCAGACTGAAGGAGCTTCTCAGAGCATCCATGGCCTCATACAGATGACGATGATGAAGAGGATGGTCCATGATGGATCCCAGTTTCTGTAACATCCTCCTCTGACCCACAGCAGTCATAGACTCTGGGGGACCGCTCCATTCTCTGAATTTAACAGCTTTCATCCTCCGACAGAGAGGATGAAATAAAAATGAAGCTTTGAAATCTCCTTTTGCAGCAGCTCTATCATAAAAGTGAGGCATCCTCCTGTTAGAAACTGGTGTTTTATTACATTTTGAATTCTGCTCTACAATGCCATTTTCTTTTCTTTCACATGAAGGCAATGGCACCACCCTCCAACAGCTCGGACTTGGCTCCAGTCTCACCAGACTCTTTAAAATGGTCACCAACAAGCAGACAGCGATGAAAGACGCTGCCATTGTGCTTATTCTCAGGTGACTTTTGCGTCCCATAGAAAGGTGGGTATGCTGAGGCAGAAACTGAGAAGTGGGTGTCATTTTAGATGTCATCAGGGCATTCAGTGTTTACTGCTAAAATTCAGAAAAAGGCCTGCAATCTGTTAGCTTTTACCGGGCCTCCGCACAATTAATGCAATGTTCTCCATCTGCAAATAGTGGAGAGCTGTCAACTCCTGCATAGATGTCTGAGCCTTGTGTAGCTGCTGAATGGGAGATAGGCTCTCAATGATTACTATGAAAGCTGAGCTCTGCCTCCCTCTTGAAAAGACAAATGCAGAGTAAAAGAGAGGATTTGCCCCCGCAGGACAAAAGAAACCACAAAATCACTTCTGTTTTTCACGGGCTTCTTTTGACGAGAACACCCCAGCCAGATCCTTAAAATAGAAAGTTAACAGCTCATGTCATTCAGCTGCTGACAAGCAGATGATAACAGGCCTTGCTGTAATCTCTGTGTGTTGTATCTGAATCCCTAAACAGGCTGCTGAACAGGGACAGCATTTATGGAAGAAGGGGGTCCTAGAAGCTACTAAGTGGTTCCTATCTGCTTTGGAGAGCAGGCTCTCAGTGCACTCTGACACATGCTGATACCTGCTCTTCAGTGACAAAGCCCAGAAATGTGGTTTCGCTCGTGAAATCAGAAAGTTGCTGAAAGTCAGAGTCCATTACAACTCTCACAGTTTTTCTGTTCTGCCTCTCAGAATGAAATAAATCCCTAAAAAGTTTCAACATTTTTCACAAAATATGTAAAATGGAATCACACCAACAATCAGAGCTCTCCCATCCCTCTTATAAACTGGTTCTGAGCCACAAAAACTGTTGAATTTCCTCCTCATAAAAATATTTGAGTCACCCCAACCTAAATGCAAGTATGTCACTGTTCTGCTGCCAATGCTTCCCCACAGTCCCACAGCCGTCCCCGCTATGCTGCCGCATCCAAAAACCGGTTTCTGGATGGGAACCGTTGACTGGATCTGAGAGCTGGACCCAGTCAGTGTGACATCATCCATAGAGAATGGTTCCAATCAAATAAAGTCGATTCAGTTGCCGTTTTTAAAATACAGACTATGCCGTGTTGGAGCCAGACAACCTCAGTAAGCAGTGATTGGTCCGAGTTGGTCTTAGTCAAAGTTTCTATGGCAACCACTCACCAATCAGGAATGACTTTGTTGGAAGTCTACACTTCAACCACTTGGAAGCAGACAACACAAAATCTGTCAATGAGTTTGAGGTAACGACTTGTGTGACTGAGTCACCTCATCCATCTACATCATCTGCAAAAATCTCAAAGCATCAGCAGTAATTCAGAAACACAGTCCCCAGTCCAGTCCGGGTCTGGGTCCTGGCTCTAGTCCAGTCCCAGTGTATCAATTTAGGAAGTAAAAAATAGTTAACATCTGCACGTGAAAGAACAAAATTCAGCAAATCCAAGACTTACATACATGTGAATGACTGTAATTCTTAATCCAAATCTCTGAGTTTATGTTCATGAGAGAAGTTCATAAATAGTTTTGTTCATTTCTTCTTTCTGATTTGCTTCGTGCTGAGTTTTTATACTACAGCAGGTTTATGTTAAAAGTGAGGCAGTTTATTGGAAGTTTCCTTTTTATCTACTATATGTTGTAAACTTAAAATATTCTTTTTTACTCTGAAGAAGCATTCAGTTAGTAAACGTGCACTGCTCCCAGTCACACCTCTTTGGATTTCAAAGCATTGCTCATTGGACCTGCAGAGTGTCTGGCCTTCTCCTCTGAGATCCCCTTCAGTTTGCAGCTGTAGTCCATTTAGTTCCTCCCAGCGTTGGATGCAGGGAGTAAATGGAGACAGCAAACCCCCTAACTCCTGTTTAACCCATTCAGTTTGATTTAGACTTCACCTCAGCAGTCCTCCATACTGCTTCTCTTTCTCTGCTCATTACATGGAAGAAGCCTCCTCAGTCAATCTCAGCTTGTTGTCCGTCTCAAAGCTGTTATGCAGTTTTTAAGAGCGTTAGAGAAGGAGCTTTTGGAGGAGCAGACACAGGAGTGGAGGGTGGGGGGTGTTCCACTTCATCTGAGGAGCTTCATGCTACCGAGCTTTGGATCTACTGTAAGAGACACAAACACCTGCTTTGTTTGGTAAATAATTCTGGGTTTTACGAATACGTTTTGTTCATGTGAGCACATCTGTCATAATGTTGTGTGAGGCCAAGCAAACCCAGATGCCAGCAACCAATGAACAACGGAAAGCCGGTAGAGGAGAGAAAAGCTTTTATTGTCCATGGAGTGGTTGGTGGATCGCAGCTGGAGTGGAGTTCAGTGGCAGAGGATGTTGGGAGCCTGAACTTGACATGGCGTGATGTGAGAGCAGAACCCCGGAGCGGCGGAATGAGGCAAGTTGAATGGACAATGACTTGGTGTGGAAGCGTGGTGTAACAGTCAATAGAGCGCTCGGCGAGGAACCAGGCACTGGTAGTGGAGGAGGACCCAGGTCGGCACATGGAGAGATAATCCTGGAGACAGAGATATGTCGTGAGCATGAATGAGCGTGGCCACGGAAAGTACAAAAGTATGCGGCCAAGGCAGTGCACCAGAGAGGGTAACAAACTGGCCATGAACACTGGAGGAGGTCCATCTTATACAGTGATCAGGAGTAGATGACAGGAGTGCTGACAGCTCAGTCCAATTAAGAGGAGCCCCAGCAGCACCATGACAGCATCAACACCAAGAGTGTCTGCACAAAAACATCAGATTGGGATCAATTATTCAGTCCATATTTTCTGAACAACATTTAAATAACAGCTAAAAGTTCCACTCGATCATCTTTTTGATTATGCTGTTTTTAGCCAAAATTAAAAGAAAAAACGAACGCAGGTCGTTTTCTAGACATAGTTTCTGCAGAGCGACAGGAGTTCATTAGAAATTCACCTCAAAGATAATATATGTTCATATATAAGGCTTTACTCTGAAAGCCTTAAGAATAATATGATATAGACCCTTTAAAGCACAGGTGTCAAACTCCAGTCCTCGAGGACCGCTGTCTTACATGTTTTCCAACCAACCTGCAATTGAAGCTCCTCATTGGATAAACGCACCTGATCCAGGTAATCAGCAGCAGGTACGGCAAGGTTTCTGGAAAAGCAGCAGGAGGCCGGGCCTCGAGGCCTGGAGTTTAAAACCCCTGCTTTAAAGAGATAAAGGATTTCAGGCGTAGGATTGCAGAGTGGTACAGTGGTTAGCACTCTTGCCCCACAGTGAAAAGGCCCTGATTCAAATCCCTCCTGGGTTCCTTTTGTGTGGGTTTTCTCCCACAGTCTAAAAACATGTTTCATAGGTTAATTGGTGTCTCTAAATGATTCCTCTGTGTACGTGTGAGTGTGTGGTCCTGACACAGACTGGTGACCTTAGTAGCCCTATTACCCCGAAAGGAATTCACGGGTTCTGAAAATGAAGGAGTGGATGGATGGACGGATGGATGGATGGATACGTGGATGGATGGATGGATAGTTTCGGGTGTCGTCTCTGTACTGATAAAAGCAAAGGGCGACAGTGGAGAGGAAAACGTCCTCTAATCAAAAGAACAGGAGGAAAGCTCCAGCAAAAGCAGGTTTTTAAATGTTTTCCGTGTCCTTCAGGGATCCCTCTTACCTCTTTACTGACTGTCTTAAGCGGTCCAGTAAAGAATGGGTGGGGGCTTTGATTGTTTGTTCTGACCTTTTCCTGGCAGTGCAAACAGACACGGACAGGTCGGAGTGTTTGTTCACAGTGAAGCTCAGAGTCAGAAGACTCTCCAGTATGATCTGTGCGCCTGAGAGCAGACAGAGATAAATTACAAAGCCGCTGAAGCAAACACAGAACATCATTGACCCGCCTGTTTACAGGGCAGCAGCGCAGACACTGCTGTGACCAGCAGCATTCAAGTGCACCAGCAGCTGATATCAGCCCAGTGGGAGTCGTAATACTCTGCAAATAATCACACTTTTATAATAACCACCAGCGTTTCTGTAAACTGTCTGAAAGTGTTTATTCACAAACACGCAACAGTTTGTGATGAAAAGCTTCAGCGCGTACTTATGAAAGCAGATGTTGACAGAGTTCAGGAGAGTCTGCATGCTTGGCAACATGCAGCTCTCGATTACTTCTTTGCTTTTTTAAAAGTGACAGTGAATGTTGTCACCATTTTATAAGACACTAAGGTCAACATGCCGAAGCTGAGTCCTGCTCAGATAGATACCTCAGTTGCAC
The DNA here is from genome assembly GCA_016861445.1 of Oryzias woworae. Taxonomy (NCBI): domain Eukaryota; kingdom Metazoa; phylum Chordata; class Actinopteri; order Beloniformes; family Adrianichthyidae; genus Oryzias; species Oryzias woworae. Next base: position 927,614 of record BOLG01001191.1, read on the forward strand.
CATTTTCACTTCCTTTTCTAAACAAATACTTCAAAAAGATGAAGCTGAAGATATTATTTTAAAAGTTACTGAGAGTTGGTTGCATTTGAAACAGAACACTAAGCAAACGCAGGCTACAGCTGAGACTGCAAGGAGAAATAACTCACATTTTGTCATTTACAAAGAAGAAAACATTATTGCATTAGAACACTTCCCTACGAACAGGCTGGGTTCATATTTTAAAAGTGCATTGCACATTTCAACTCAGATCATCGTTTGTTAATATGAATATAATAGTAAACACTGAAGACTTCAAATTCCTGTTTCATTTTTCCTGATGTTTCTGTTTTAGTAGGTTTGAGGCTATGACTCTCAACGACGGCAGAACTCCTCCACATTAGAAAAGAGTCACATTCTCAGACGTAACCGGGAAATCCTGCAACAGAAGACAACGATTGACAGCTGCTTATCATTCTGTCATGAAATGAAGAGAAAAACTTCATGATACCAACAAGAGTGTAATTCAATGTCCTCCCTGCTGCTCCAGACTCCCTCATCCAAACACAGCTCCTCTCTCTGGATCCTGTCATGGACTTCCTCTAGATCAGAGCTGCTCAGTCCTGGCCTGTTCTTCAGCTTCCCTGCACTCCCTGCTGCAGATTACCTGAATCAGGCGTCTTCAGTCAGTCAAAAGAAGGAGACACTTGAGTCGTCACAATTTCAGAAAGCAGTAAAGAGGAAAAAAACAGGCAAGGTGGTAGATCTCCAGGACCAGGGTCGGGCCGCCCTGCTCTAGATCTACAGAGATGATGCAGCTCCTCCTGACCTTCTCTGTTCTTCTCCAGAAACATCCTCAAAGATAATTCTTCCTTTCCATGAAATCAAACTGATGCTTACAAATACCCCCCCCCGACCTCAGTCTATTCTTTCCAATACCTTCAGTGTACCTTCCATCTTTCCATCACACTTGTGGAACCTGTCAACACATGTCCGTCTCTGTCTTTGATCCCCCACCACTCATCTATCGATGCTCTCTGCCTCTTCTGTGCAGTAACACCTCTGTTCCTCTTTCCATTCACACCTTGATTAAACCGTTTGAACCAGCTTCCGATTGATGTTTGGCCCTCTTTCCAACACACAGGAGGTCCATCCTTCTTCTGCGCATCATGTCCACCAACTCTCTTCTTTTCTCCATCAAAGTTCCAACATTCAGAGTTCCTATTCTAAGTCCCACTCTCCTCTCTTTCCTCTCCCTGCCATTGAACTTGGGACCAGCACCCATCAACACTGGCTTGCTCCCCCCTGTGGTTGCCTCATTCACTGTATCATATTTAACTACAGCTCAAAGGGATTTTTGTTTCAGAAAGAAAACCAGAAGTTTCTTATTTGCAGGCAGATGTTTCTTCACATGTGCATGTTCACTGATGGGGGGGGCTGAATCTCCAGATAAAGACAGAAGCAGCAAATGTCAGATGTAATGGGTCTCAGTGTGGCTCTGCTGTCATTTTTAGATCTGTCTCCAGGCAACCCTCCATAATTTCAGTCTGCAGGATGCTGCAGTTTGTGACTGAAAGCTTCTGGATTTCACTCTCAGCTGGTTTGAGAGTGCACGGCAGCTGTCCTGGGCGTGCACGCCGGCCGTCCTGAGGTTAGCACTCCGCATTCATTTTCTTAAAGTAGATTGGCTGGTGGTTAGGGCGCTCCAGTCCCATGAGGTTTCGTTTGCTCAGTTATTGGATTTGCTGCTGCCCGGCTCGGTCCTCCTGGGTGCGGGGGCACATGGGGGCCTGTGAGCCTAATTACAGGCATTATCTCATTTCCCATTGTAAGGCACTGTTGTGCCATCTTCCACTTATTTAATTAGTCTTTTCACAGACTGGAAAAGGTGCTTTTGGATGAAAATGTAACATCTGCTTTGAAAAGCGACTCTGGTCATACAGCGGTTTATTCCACATCCAAGCAGCCTTCTGTGTGCAGCGATTTGTCAAACAATTAGGAATCGTATTTACATGCTGGAGCACTAATCAAACAAATATGCTAAAACATTCTTTACATTTCCAGCCTCCTGTCTTTTCCATTTAACTTGATGGCTTCAAAGAGCCGGCTGCTGCTGCTTCCACTCCACTTGATCACATCATTTGCATTTTATATTGGTAAATCAAATTAAGCACCCGCAGCTTTTAACATGATTGACTGCAGCCGGGCTGCTCAGATGGGACTTATTCTGCTCAGAAAATTAGAGCATTTAATGCGAGAGCGGAGCGCAGAGGCCGGCTCGCCGTGTTCACAAAATCACATTCACTCAGCTAATTAAAATGATTTTTCCCCTTTTTGTCTGTTTGTCAAAGGCCTTTGAAAGATTTGCCCACCTGCCATTTTACTGTACATGTGGCCCAGCTGCCCCCCCCCCCCGTTGTTCCTCTCTCTCCAGGCTGCCATGTATGATTACTGTTGTACTACACACCATCAGCTCAGCCAATAAGCAATCAATAAGCCTCATTTGGGCTGTTTAGCTCTTGATGGTACATTTCCCCCCATTTTAATGACCAACCTTCATGGCGGGGGTGTCCTTGGAAAACCTGAACATTAATTACATTTGTTTGTTTCAGGCACATTCAGTGGAGCTTGAATGTGACGAATTTAACACGTCTGATGCAGGAAGCTTCTTTGTGTGATGCATCAATCCGAGTCTGAGGTCTTCCTGCAGCGCTCACCGCTGGGGGGGGCTTCTCCTGCTGCAAACCAAAAATGAGGGGGGCCTACGTATTATTATTTCACACTGATCATAATTCAGCTGCAGGTCTGTGACCCTCATTTGTGACGAGTGAATTTTTCCGTTTCCTTTAAACACACAGCCGTCCGCCGTGGCAGGAGGAAGTTCCAGGAGCTGCACAGAGGAGCAGAGATGGGGGAGAGACGTACGGCGGGGAGCGCTCCCTCTGGAAATAATAGGTGCAGCTCAGCGCCGGCACCAGCCACTTCCCTGGAACGCAACAGTCAGCTTAATTGCAGCTTTTAGGATCATTACTGCTCCCATGTGACTGTCAAAATGGACGTGGCTGGGGGGCCTTTGACAAACAGACGACCACCTCCAACTGCTCTGCAGTCACAGGAGGCACAGCCATCACTGGGAGAAAAACACAGGCCTTGTTTGTTGTCCTTTAAAGCGCACAAAAGCCACAGAACATTCTGGAAAATATCACACATTTCCAGAGAAGCATTTTCATTCATCCGCATGACAAAGAGATGTGAACACCCAACCGCAGCAGTCTTCATCTATAATGCAGACATCTGGGTGTGCACAAAGCTCATTTGCTTGTTTACAGATGCTGTACTTGTCATGGTAAATAAATCGAATTCGTTTTTAATAGTGGAGTTTGGAGCAAAACAAAAATAAACACAACAAAAGGAATTATACAACAAAAATGATCAAATGTTCCATTCATCAAGCCTGAAGACGTGCACGTCCATCAGTGCATGAGAGCCACATGCACTCACTCCTGCACTGACCTGCACGCTCAACTCGACCCTTACCTGATTTCCAGTTGAACACGCCCTTGTGTGTAAATGTAACAACAGGAAGTGTCTCCATCATGAATGATGTCATTTCCTCCAATCATGGATAACAATTATTTGCTAGAAAAAGCGCTGAGTCAAGCACCAAGCACACACACATTCAAACTCACAGTCACGTGCGCAGAACAAACATCGTCGGTTCTGACGAGACGTCTCATGATCCTGAAAGACTAAAACTTCAGAGGCTTAAACAGTGTAGAGTTCAAGCATCTGACAGGTTTAATGAACATGTGTGTTCACAACACTGAACTGCCCTGTGATGATGTATTTCTCCACTTCACACAGTCGTGCACGTGCGTTCATGAGAGTGCATGTGTGTGTCAGAGGGTTCCCTGTGCTTCCTTTCCTGACCTTTGCAGATTTTAGTTGTCATGGCAGTGAAAGGCTTGTGCATATCCTCTAATAGAGGAGGCACTTATTGGTAAAGTAAGAGGTAGGGGGGGGGCTCTTTGAGAGCCTCTGTGATCATCCAATGAGCTGCTGCCGTTCCTCAACCTGACTTCCCTTCATCACTGACGCCTCGCTGCTGGTTTGTCCTGACGTCTGCTCTAAGTCTCAGTAAAAAACTGCAGATTTTTCATCATTTTGTTTGGATCTGAGCTTTGGGTTTTACTCGTTTTCAGCTCTTAGAACACATGATGCTTGCTATTTTGGGTGAAAAATGCAAAAAGAAACCTGTGATAGCTGTTGAAAACATAGAAGAATTTGGTTAGACTGTAAAAATCAGCTCTTATGAGAAACCACTCTGATTTTCAGCAGCGATTTCTGCCCTGCAGAAAAAGCAGCAACAAATTAGAAGAACTGGTTTGAACATGGATTACTGAGCAAAGGGAAAGGTGAGCGTGTCTCCAGGAAAATGATTGTCATAAAAGTGAAAGTGATTTTTGAAACAGAGATTGATGTTCACAGTCAGTGTGAATCAGAACAGAATAAAATGTTCTCATCTCATTTCAATAAATCACCATTCTGACTGTGATGGAATAAATGCCGGTATCTAATAGACGCTGGTCTCTAATAAAGGCCGGGTTGGCCGACATTTTTTTTAAATAAACACCCCGGCTACTATTGGAAAATATACGGTAGAAAGAAGGAAAGATCAGAAAAAGAAAGAAAGTTGGGCATTCTGATCCTACTGTCTTTTTCAATGTTTTTCTTCTGTTTTGACTGGCGACCTGTCCGGGGGTGTCCCCTGCCTTTGCCCATGAGTAGCCGCGTTAGGCTGTGGCAGCCCTGTGACCCCGAAAGGGACAAAACGACATAGATGAATGAATGTTTTGTTTTTCGTTTTACTGCCGCAACAGTCGGCTGCCAGTTAGCTTACGTTAGCTGAGTTAGCTTAGCTGTTTTTGTTTCATTACAAAATCAACCAATTTTGACAGGATTGTTTTACATGTTTTTTTTTTATCTAGTGAGTGGAGCAGCATGTCTGCTTCTTATTTTTTTAGCTGTTTTCATCACTTCTGGGTGTAAAACAATCGGCTGCAGCACTGTTTACACCATCAGCTGTTGTAGCCTGACAACCACAAAATGCAGTTGAACATCGCTGTATTCTGATCTGTTCTATTCCATTTCAAACAGAGCTATGGATATCAAGATCATTTCCTGTTATGAGATCAAAAACATTCTAAAAAGTTTTTTTTCTATTAGTTAAAAAGAACTTAATAGAAAATGGAAAACTTAAAAGAACAACACGCCTGCGCAGTTGAAACCATACGATGCTCCAGGTCTCCATGTATTTGCCTGTGACTCCATGTCTGTTAAAAGGAGAAATTCGTATTCAAGACAGAGAAGATCATATTCAAAAGAGACATGCTAAACAAAAAACTAAAGTTATATTCATATTTTTCTGAAAAAGTTGTGAACAAAATATAAATTAGTGGACAAGTGTGTCTTTATGAATACAACTTCTTCTTTATGAATACGTTTCTTATTGCCGGCTACCTGACCTCATACTGACCCCCCACTGATGTCTTGAATGCAGAATCTTCCAGAAAGACTGGAGTGACACTTGCATTGATCTGGTTTTGGAGGCATTTTCTGTGTTTTCCTTTCACATAATTTCACTGGTTCTGGATAAAAATTCAGGACTGCAGCTGTAAAATGCAGCATCTATTCTTCATTTCAGCTTTTGTTCAGGCTGAGTCACATTTTCACATCTGTGTAAAGCTCCTCAGATGAAGAGCTGTCCCATGTCTGTCACAACAGAGGGGGTGGGGCAGAATCAATTTCCTAAAGTCAAATTCACACGAGCTGAGAGACTCTTGAGTTGAGCTTGTTTTTGTGGCTTTTTTCTACTTAGCCTGAGCGTGCAAACAAAACCAGCTGAAGGTCAAAACTCATCGTTCTCCTCTGAGAGCTGTGGAGGAGCGAGCGTGGCCATCACCATTCTCCCTGTTGCTGAAGCTGCCGCTCACTCAGGTTTTTATTTGATTTGATGTGAGCAGCCTCTCTGATACCGGGTCACAGGTGAGAGCTGGGGCTGTTCTGTCAGCTGTGGAGGGACATCCAAAGCATCTGTTTTCAAGCAGAACTTGGACTCCACCCGCCTGATGGTGAATCATGGTTTCAAACCAGCGACTAACTAACAGTAACTCAGTCCAGTTCTCTTATACAGTCAATAGTTTTTACCGATACTGTATCCTTTTTTCTCTCCTGTTTCTTGGAATTTCTGAAGGAAACAGCAGAAGAACCTGCAGCTCCTCTGTCAGTGTTTATCATGAAATGATGCGCTGAAGAAAAATGGAAGCTGATGAATATTTTCAGTGAGTTTTTACTTTGACTTTTAGCAGCAGTTCTTGATCTCAGCTCTGATGACCCACAGCAGAAGAGTCCAGCTCTGGTTCAGGTTCCTCAAAGCCTCCTTTAGCTCTGATTCAGAATGTTCCTGAACGTTTCTGATCAGGTTGTGTCCCACCGCTCAGGAAGCAGCAGCAGAGAGAACAAACCTGAGAACACGAGCACAGCAGAACTGCCCTTTCTACATGGATTAGTGGAATAATTGAAATGTCTGCTGATCCAAAAATCATTCACGCATGTAGTTCTGGCCCGCCGCCTCACTGAGGAAATAATTACACCCCCACCCCCCGTTTAAATTTTAATCTGACTTATCAGTTCTGGACAGCAGCCAACATGAACACAGAAGAATTAGGCTTTTGGAACCAACAGCACTAACATGATGGATCAGTTTACAGTGAGGACACATGAATGTACAAACGTCTCCAGGGTTTACTCTGCCAGAAACAGGGACCGGGTCTTCCCTTCACCCTCTTTGATACACCAGATAAAGATCTGACACCTCCCTCCGTGAGAGAGTTTTCCTCCCAAACGTTCCAAAAGTTCTAAACGTTTGGTTGACGGACGACTCCTGAGCCTGTTTTAGGTGGTAGGAGTGTGGACTTTCAGTAAGCCACTCCTGATTGGCAAGAATGGTTGCCATAGAAACGATCGCTCAGACCGATTTGGACTTACTCACAATTACTGGTTCCAACGCGGTGGTGTCCATTTCGCAAAAAACATTAGCGACTGATTTAACCATATTTGATTGGAACAGGAAGTAAACCATTTTCTTTGGGTGATGTCACCCTCACTCAGTCCAGTTCTTATATACAGTCAATGGCACAACCGGGCTTGTTATTGAAGTCTCAGTTGGGGATTCTGGAGCAGTGAAACAATGCTTAGCAATGATTTTAAATTAAATGTGATGTGACTTGTTTTCTGTTAACAACATTCAGCTCTTTTGTTTCAGTTCATTCAATAGATTTCTTTGAATACATCTACCAGTCTGCAATGCTTCAAAACAAACCTCTGACCTATGCCATCAGCAGAGCTGCTGCTTTTGTGAGGGCAATGCTAACAGTAACCTTTGTTTCTCCTTGACAATAAAGTTGTTTTACATGATCGCTTAGACTGCAGTGAAACCTCTTTGGTAGGTTTCCCACTGAACTGCTTGGACATCTTCTGATCTGAAGTCAAGTTTGTTTCCCCAACCCTTTAACACCAGAGATGTCACCGACGACACCTACTTAACACACGCCCTTTGACCGACTGTAACGCTTTGACTGTTTAAGCGATCAGCTGATTTACGATGATGGCGTAAACATTTCACTATACTGTAAAATGTTGAAAATCAGGACAAAGCCACTTTTCTCTGCTGCAGAATCCGCTGGAATTACATTAATTACGTAAACGGTTGAAGAATGATGGCGTAGTTGAAAGAATGTAAGCTAGCTCTGCTTACGAAACGTGAATCTGCAGAAACTAGACAGTTCAAAATGCTTGCTGGGTAAACAGAGTGCAGGTAATAATGCTTTTATTCATGTCTGATAGACAGAGTGCTAGTAGTAGTAGTTGGTCTCTTCCATTTTAGATTCCCTGCTGGGGGTGTAGTGATTGAAAACAGTCCAAACTCGATGAAGAAGTGACAGTCATCAGCATTCTTCACACATCCTAACCAAGACCATCCCAGTGAGAAAGACATCACTGTCTAACTTCTCATCAGAACCTGAGAGTGATGGACTCCCAGGCCGAGCTGTCAGCCAGAAGCTGCTGATCTTCGTCGGGGATCAGCCGGCAGAGCCCCATGTTCTGCAGCGATGAACCTTCTCTGACTGTGGAAATCACACACTGGATGAGACAGGACAGCAGGACTCGGGAAGAAGAGCTTTCGCTCTGCAGGTCCTGTAAGTGTAAAATCTTCTACGTACTTCCAATAGTTCAGCCAATTATCAAAACATTCTGCACTTCTAGGCGATGTGCTCTTGGTTTGGTGTGCTCTGTGAAAATGACTTGTGAAAAGCTTCAGACCGTTCTGAACAACACTCTTTAACAGGAAATAACTTTACCATCTTTGTTTCAGATGGACTGTTTACCCTTTACCGGTTCAGCAGACACTGACCTCTGACCTGCATGAAGCATGCTTTAGTTAATAAAGAACCTGTTCAGGTTAAAGACACACATGCATTCATTAAAGACACACTCGGATGAAAATGGTGTCTTTGGTGTTTTTAACATGTTCTTGTGGCATTTCTCTGATGATGGAGGACATTTATAAAAACATAAAGATCAACATTACACTTCCTTATATTTTGTTACTCTGTGAGTCAGGAGCAGATAAAAAAAATGCTGTTTTAAAAAAGCTTGTATTTGTGATGTATAAAATACACTGGGCGGCCGCAAGCTTCCTGCTCCACTCAGCAATGGGAAGGGGAAAGGGGGTGGGGTTGCTCTGCACCTACATTCCCGCCCACGACTCAGAGATGAATTTGAAGTGAACTCCTGCCACTCTGCAGAAACCATGTCCTAGAAAACGGCACGTTTTTTGATTTTGGTCCAGAATTAGTCATAAACCACAGGAAACATTTTTGCAAAAGATGATCGGAGGGAAGAATTCTTATTTATGTCAACTTCAACTAAATTACACTGCTGATCCCTCACCCATCATGAATATGTTATATTTTGTTTGTTTTGCAAGATGAGCTTATAGCTTCTTTCTATTTTGATTTTGAAAAACCTTTACTATTCCACCAGGTTCGGGTTAGGGTGTTTATGCAATTTGTTTTTTTTTTGCAATTTGCAGCCAGAAGTGTCTTTTATTTTGAACTGTCAGCAAGTTGAATTGTATCTGAAAGTTTGATCATCTGGATTGATTTTAAAGAAATGTTAGTGAATTGCTTGCTGTGCAGACTCTGTTTCCTCGTGTGAATCTGTGTGAGATGCTGTAAAAGCTGCTGTAAAAGCTGCTCTAAAAGCTGCTGTAAAAGCTGCTATTCAGTGATTGTTGGTGGAAGACCCACTGCAGGTACAAACTGACCTGCACACACAGCCTCCCATCAGAAGACTTCCACTGCAGTTATCCTCAAACAGGATGAAAGAGGGACTCCTCCTGTCACCGAACGTTTCACGCCGGCAGCCTGGCAGCCTGCTGGATGTGTTCTGGAGAGTTTCATCTTCCCTTCCTGACTCCTCACAGCCTCCCTGCAAGGCTGCATCCTCAGCTCTGTCCCACACAGCTCCTTTTGTTGGCCCCTCCAGGTCCCAGCAGAGCTGCCAGCTCTGTTATCAGAACTCTTTGTCCTGGCTGCTGGCTTGCCATTCCCACCTCCCTGACTGGACAGGGGGTGTCTCCATTGAGGAGTCTGTTTCTGTGCTTTGCAGTGTAGGATCCAGACTCTGGATTTAAACTGACAGGAGGAGGATTCTGCAGCACTGGGATGAGCAGAGTCTGTTTGTTTTACAGCACCACCTTCCCTCCACACTTCCTGTGTAGACTCAGACTCGGACTCGGACTCGGACTCGGACTCGGGCTCAGGCTCAGGCTCGGGCTCGGGCTCAGATTCAGACTCAGGCTCAGATTCAGGCTCAGGTCATCTTAAATGGTTTGTAAACTCGGTTTGAGTCGGAACCTTCTTTCTCTGCTCTTCCTCATTATAATCTCCGTTGCACATCAGTCAGATTAATAAAGGAGACGTGTTATATTATATTATATTACTGAATGTTTCATGTTAGGCCTGCCTAAGAGACGTCATGCTGTCAGCCTGAATCTGCTTCTGTTCTCAGACTGGCTTCAAGCCTGTTTCTCGTGTTTTCTTTCTGCGTTCAGCTTCTGCTTTTTCCATTTAGTCGCTCAGCAGAAACTCATATCTACAGTGGCGTACATTTCTGCTTTTGCCCCATGAACCCATCTGTCAAGTGATGTCTGAATGAGTGAAAACTCAAACCTTTAAGGTTTTCTGTTCACTTTTTTGTCTTTGTGTCACATATTTGTGTATGAAAATGTAAGCATCTCTTGTTTTCATTTTTTCAGGATCATTTTTTTAATGATTGTCCAAAATATAGTTGCCTTTTCAACGTAATGGATCCAAACCATGACAGAATGAAAATGTTTAACAGACAGAAACTGCTCCATTTCGAGCTGGTAAAGATCATTTCTTCCTGCAAGGATGAACACTGAGGACCAAAACGTCACCGAGCAGAAAAAAAGATCCAGTTTGACAACAATTTACTTTCAAGTTTTTCTTGAAAACTTCTTTTCCAAACTAGAACTGCATGGATGAGAGCATGCAAACACCAAAACTCCCTGAAGATTTTCCAACACAAAACTCAGGTTCGTGTCAATGTTAAGAAGTAAGGACTTGTTAAGGTGAAAATAACGGTGTCTGAGGGTTGTAGTCCATCTTCACTTCGGACTTCCTCTCATGTCACTTGTTTGATCAGTCAAATCTGCCTCGATCTGGTTCCTTAATGCCAGTTTGAAGGACAACAGACGTTTCTTCTTAATCAAAGCTTCTGGACAATTGGCTCCTCCTGAGAAAACAGGCTTTCTCAAGAGTCCTGAGTCTTCAGGCCAGAGGGGCTGTTAGACAGTGAAAGTCTCCTGATCTGATCCTCGGCGGCGGCGAGCAATGTTCTGATGCTGGAGGCTGCTTTTCTTCAACGCCTCACAAACCTGAGCAGTCTCATCAGTGGCTCTGAACACACTTTGGACTGCAGGTCAATTTAAGGTGGGATGAGGCTTCATGAAGGAGACTGAGTTGCTTCAGACCAAAGCTCACAGCAGTGACAGCCTCCTGTGTGGAGCCAAGACGAGCCGCAGAACAAGGGCAAACAAGAGTGTAGAAACTGAACCCTTCAGTCGCATAGTGGAGCTCCCAAACAGCTTTTGTCCACTGTCACGCCAGAGGAAAACGACAAAGACAGCTGCAAAGATTCCAGGTTTTTGGTCAGAAACTAAAACCCAACTCAAAATGCCAGCATGCTGTGAGAACAAAGAGAAAACACGCGTCTGTGCCATCACTAACCTGCTTTTCAACACAGCAGAACATCAGAAAACCAAAGAGCTTAAACAGGAACATTGTTCCGCCGTTCTGGGTTTGTTGGCACTAAAACTTAGAAAGGAGCTTCAGGGAAGACTCGGATCTTCAATAACTAGCAGAAAAATCAGCGGGTGGTTTAGCTGAAAAAATGGGCAAAATGTGACGACTTTAAATGTTTACTCGTCTACAGTCCAGATTATTTCCCAGAGATCCCTCTGTGAGCAGGGGACAGCATCAGCATGCCTTAAAACCTGCTAGGAGACTTGGATTCAGTCACTCCATGGACTCAGGGACACACATGACCAGATCCAGATCCAAAAAATCCAGCGTCAACACGCAGAACCAATCCAGAACTGAAAAGCTTTTAAGGTGGACTGAGGTCAACTGGAAAACTGCTGTGAGGTCAGACAAATCCAAACTGGAAACTTTTACAGAAAAAATAGGAAAGAAATCAAGAAAAAACCCCAGAATTGAGGAGATCCGGTTCTTCATCAGAGCAGGAAGATGATGCTGTCTGAGTGACAGCAGCTGCTGCGGGAGTCAGGAGATGCTGCTGCATCCGCGCACAGCCGCGTGACAGCAGCTGCTGCCGCAGACTGACAGCAGTGAGATTCATCAACATGCTGAAAGAAATGTCTTTTCGTTGTCATTTGTTTCTGCTTCAAACCATTTTTTGTGTTCAAGTGTTTGCTTTTGACGGGGAATAAAGGCAATCCTATGAAACAGATTTTCTTCCGTCACAAACTCACACTTCTCAGACTTCAAGAGTCATTTAAACCAAACAAACTTGTGGTCGTTTGTTGTCGTTGTGTTGCTGCGAAGCCTTAGCAACAGTTTGTGATTTGTGCAGAGCCGCAGAGGGACAGAGCGACTGCGGCCTGAACACCCTCCTGCTGGAGTCTCCGCTCCCCGCCATGATTTTCTAATCTGATTACAGATGCAGACCCAGAAAGAAACCCACAGGACCACGCCCCCACTTTTCTTCCTTTTTACTTCAGTTACGAAAGTTACACAAAAGGTGGCAATTTTATCGGCAATAAATAATAAATAATTCTGTTGCACAGGAACAAACAATATGTTTTCTCCAGAACTAACTCATCAATAATTTACACGTCTTTGGGGAAAGAAAAAAAAATCACCTGTCAGTCGACGGACACAAAGTCACAAACGTCCCACCAGCCTGTGTCAGAACAGAGGTAAGCTTGTTGCAAATGCCGTTTAGTCTGGGGTCATGAAGAAAACCGAGGAAATGAAGAGATCTGAAGTTCTCCTGCAGGCGTTCTCCTGCAGACGTTCTCCTGCAGACGTTCTCCTGCAGATTCCCTCCTCCAGGTATTGTCCCGCAGACGTTCTTCTGCAGAAATGCTTGTGCAGACTTCTTTCTTCCAGACGCTCTCCTGCAGAAGTTCAAACTCTGGGAGCATGTTGTGGTCTGGATTTGTCTGCAGCTCTGAGATCCACTTTTCAGATTCAAAGTTCTTCGCTTTTTGGCAACTGCAACCAGGCGCGAGCACGCGCAGAGTTCTCAGGGTGGCGCGTGAGCCTGCACACGTTCTGGAGAGCGCGAGCGTGGGCGGCTGCGGCGGAGTCCCGTGATTGTCTTCACAGTGTCAGATACAACCAGCAGGTTGTTTGGTGCTGTCGGAAGGGGGTGGGCGCAGGCGCGCCGCAGGCAGCCCGCGCCTGCGCCTCAGGCCTCGATGGGGCTGGACACCATGCTGTTCGGCGTGTCTGGAAGCTGAGAAGACATGGAGGCCACTTCGCTGCCGGTGGAGTTGGAGCCTGGTCCCCCCTCCGAGAAGCTCACCTGCATGGAGAGAGCAGCGGTTAGACGCATGAAGAAGACATGCTGCTCACGTTTTGCTGCAGCTTCTGCTGCTTTTCTTTAGATTTATTTAGAGCAACAACAAACATCCAATTCCCTGCATAGAAATACAGAAAAGACATGAGGGGCCCCGGGCAGAGGCCACTCTGGGCCCGCATTAACAACCACATTTCTAACAAATGAACGGCCGAGTATTTATACTGAGGTTTTTACAGCAGAATGTTCAGCCCTCACACACACACACCCACCCCACCCCACCCCACCCCCCCCAAAAAAGAGCCACAAAGCATCAGCGCAGCCCCCGTCCTGATGGGGCCGTTAACACCCCGTGCAGATGATCCGCTTCCATGTGGGGTCCTTCTGCTAAGAATTTAACTCAAGTTTTCATTTTTTTAAAGGCCAAATCAATCAATCAAAAAGACCTCATGTTACAGTAAGATTTTTACAAACTTCATTCAGTCACGATTTGTTTCTTTAATTTCACTGCAGAACATGTTTATCAAAAATAAAAGCTATGAAGTCTATGTGTTTAGGGAAATGAAATCATACATTTATGTAATTTTCACATTTCTATTCAAAATATTTTAGGTTTTTATCAGAATCGCTTTAAATATTTTTGGTTAATTCACAACAAAAAAAACGTCAATAAATTCAACAATTTAAAAATCCAAAGTGTTCGATTAGCCATGTGATGTGAGCGCGCGGACCCCTCCAGTCACTGTCCGCGCGCTCTTTCTGTGTCTCTTTTGTAGGAGATCTGATAAAAATGCAAAAGAGAAGAACCCAAAAAATGCACTAAAAGTTAGAAATGGAAAAAAAAATCATGTTTTCTCTGGAAATGTTGTTTTGTATGAAATTCTTTACGGGCGTCTCGTTCTGCAGCAAACGGAGGATTTATCATTTTACTTCCACTGATTAAAAAAAAACTTGCGGCCTTCTGGTGACATTGAAGATTTTTGGATTCGAGGTGGATTTGAAACTTTGAAATATTAAACATCCTGACTTGAGCTTTTGTGTTATTAAAGGTGGAGCTGCGATTGTCGCACAGACGTCAAAGGAGCGCGAAACATTTTGCGCAAACTTGACAGCTGCAGCGTTTAAAAGAAAAACCTGGCACAGAGTGGGGGGGCACGGACCAGTTGCTGGAATGCCGGCTGATCGATGTCGCTCTGCAGGGCGAAGTCGCTGAGGACCTTCCAGGGGGGCTGGTAGCTCTGCACCTCCACCGGGTTGGCCTGGATGCCGCCGTCGTGCCGCTCCGGACTGGCCGCCACCATCGGGGTTCCCGTCATGCCCTGGATGTTCTGCGGGAGGTGGGGGGAGACTTTAGGCTCCGAGGCGGCCCCGCGCGCTCCGGTCCCGGCTGGGTGCGCCTTACCGTCTTGTCGTTGGGCTGCTGCTGCTGCAGCTGCTTCATCAGCAGGCTCCTCTTCTTGTCCTTGCAGCGCTTGTTCTGGAACCAGACCCGGATGACGCGCGGGCTCAGCCCGGTCATCTCCACCAGCTGCTCCTTCATGAGCGCGTCGGGCCGCGGGTTGGCGTTGTAGCAGGTCCGCAGCGTGTGCAGCTGCTTCTCGTTCAGCACCGTCCGGACCCGCGTGGTCTTCTCCGGCTGCTTGTGCACGTGAGGCCGCAGCGCGGGCTGGCGCGCGGAGATGGGCTCTGCTGCGGACACAAGACACGCGCGCGCCAGTCATTTCTCTGCTTCTTTCAGAAACGGGAGGGCACGCGCGTGCCCGCCCGTGTTTGGAAGATGAAGGAGACATTCTGTGCCGTCTGTCAGTCTGCGTAAAGTCAGAGGAAACCCGGTCTGCACGGTTCTGGTCACCTGTTCGGTCGCACACCTCCCCTACAGACCCCCCACGGTCCCATGACCCATGTTTGTATTAATAAAGTATTTCTGTGCTGTCCCAGACTCAAAAAAGTAAAATAAAACCCGATGGTTCTGTTGAAGATATTTAAGCAAATAAATGATCAATAGATTGAAAGCGCGTCTGTACGTTATGATGGATGGATGGATGGATGGATGGATGGATGGATGGATAATGATGAGGTGACTTAATCTGTCCGGCCCAGCGTCATCCTACCTGCCATCTGCAGCGGCCTGGCGGGGTGCAGCGGGCTGAGCGGGTCTCCGGTACCGAGGCTGGCCCGCTCCACCACGTCGTGGTCGGCCCGGCAGAAGAGCCCGTCCTCCCGCAGAGCGAACTCGTCCCCCGGGATGAGCTGGCGGCTGCAGGCCACGCAGCGGAAACACTCGATGTGGTAGACTTTGGAGCGCGCTCTCATCACGAAGTCGTTCTTGCTGAAGCCGATGTTGCATTTGGCGCATTTAATGCCGTATAACCTGCTCGGAAACAACAGGATTCAATTCTATTCATGTCAGAGTGAGACTTTGGAGAAAAAAAAGTCATGAAGTTTGAAATAATCCGCAGTGTCTGGAATTGGGAGGATTTCCTCTCATCAAGCATATTGATAACAATGATTACAGAAACCAGGAGATGAGAAAATGATTGGAAAGGTTAGGAGGAAACATGGAAGCGTTTTTACTCTTCTCCAAAAATGCCTTTGAAATGACAGTAAAGTTTTTATTTGTTTGCTATTTTTTCCGTTAACATTTTTAAGTAAAACAGACAAGAACAAAGATGGTTCAGACTGCTGTTAATAAACAGACTCAGCAAATAACCAATTTGTTCGTGTTTCTCATTTTGCGTTTCGGGCCTTGTTGGCGCATTTTGGGATGTTTCTCTCAGAACCGAACTGAGAGTGTTTGGGACCAGAACTTTTCGGAAATCAAAGACGTGAGGCTTCCCAACAGTCAGAGTGGATTTTTCCAAACTTCGTGAAGATGACAGTAATCCTGACGCACGGGAGGAGTCCCAGCCCGCGCGCGCGCCTCCAGCCGTCCTACCTGATGTAGTCCCGTTTACAGTAAGTTTTTCCGTCCCGCACGAAGCACGTGCACGACTCGTCCAGGTACTGACTGCACTCCGCGCATTTGAGGCACGCGGCGTGCCACTCCAGGTCCGGGGAGACCCGCAGGATGTACTGATCGTGAATCTGGTTCCCGCAGCCCACGCACAGAGACACCAGGCGCTTCTCTGAAAGAGAACCGAACCCAGGAGCTGTCACATCAACCCAGACCGCAAAAGGTACAACAATGACAAGAATAACAACAACGATAATGATAACAACTATTATAACAATAATAATAATAACAATAATTTTATAACAACAATAATTATACCAATAAAAATAATAATAACAACAACAATAATAATTTTGTTTTACATTATATTATTTAAAGTTTATTTTGGAATATTTACTTCCAAAATAAAGACTTTATATCTATATTCTAGAGTCTAATTCATTAAGGCCGCGCGCTCTTTGCGCTCTCCGGCCTCTTGCTGAGAACGCGCCGCTGGAGCTGCGCAGACTCTCCGCGCGCGCCGCGGCTCTTACTCTTCGGCGGATCCCCCATGTCTCCCATGTCGCTCAGGTCCAGCGGCGGAAGCTCCACCGTCACCGCGGGCTGTGGCGCCTGGAGGCCGGGGTTCGCGCTGGCGGGCTGCCGGGGCCGCGAGCTGCTGTCCGGCTCTCTGAGGGAGTGTGCGCGCGTGTGTGTGTGTTTCTGCGGAGCGCGTGCAGCTCTGAGCCCAACGAGAGGCTGGGCTGACGTAGGTCTGAGCTCGTCATCTGCGCGAAGCGCGGATTGGTCCTGCGGAGTCTGACCGGCGCACATACGCACGCACGCGCAGGCACGGTCGGGCCTGCGATGCGTCGTCTCTGCTCTTTTCTGACCTTTTTTGCGTTTTATTCTCTTTTTTGTCTAAGCGTTCAGTCTGAACGCGCACCTGTACTTTTGAACATTTAATCAAGGCGCGAGAGTTGAAACCAGCGCGCGTGCGCGTCTTATCCTCTGAAGTGAGAATAAAGAGGGTAATGAGGAAACTTTCTGCCGGATTAGAAATACTTCCAGGTGTTTGTTTATCAGCAGCAGCATTCTTCACACAAGCAGAACCAGAAAGAATCCACAAATAAAGGAAAAAATGAAGGTGAAGGCAAGAAATCATTTGTTCCCATCCTCTCAGAGGCCGGTGCACGCGCCTGTGCACGCGCGACCCCTGTGTGAGTCAGTCCCTCAGATCTCGCAGCAGGTGAATCTGGTCACGCGCACTTAACAGCGCGAGGAGGGAACTTCTGTAAAGAAGAAAGGGAAAGCATCCTTACGTTTTTTCATTGCTATTCTTAATCATCAAATCATTTTAGAGCGAAACTACAATTATTGTCTAGAGTCAAAAACATGTTTATAATTGAGGCCTAGAAAAATGTGAATACAATTTCCTGACATTTGTTGTCCTTCCAGCATCTGACAACGACACAGCGGAAACGGGGCCATCCTCATCCTCATCTTCATCACATCTTCACCTTTATCAGGAATCATGTGATATTTTGGCCTCACAAACAACAATCTGTGGGATTTGAACCAAATTCAATCAAATCTTTAATCATTTTATTTTGCATCACCAGGACTCCTGTTTTTTTTTTTTTCTTTTTTGTTTTTTTTGGGCTGGGTGGGGGGTGGAACTCGGTTCTTCAGTCGTTCAGCCGCCGAGGATGCTGGGGTGTGAGCTGTGGTGGGCTGTGGGGTCTGATAACTCAGGAACCTTGTCGCTCTGTTAGCAGCTGATGAGAGTGAACTGTGGCGCATCCTTCCTCCCCGTGCTGCGTTTGAGCTCTCTTCTCTGCGCGGGTCATCTGGACCTCACAATGGAGACACATTTACTCTGCTCTCCTGTTATGTTATCTGAAGTGAGAACCAACAACACAGCTTCTTCCACTTTGCACTTCAAAGTCCAGCTGCTGGTTGGGTTTTATGAATGACTGAAAGCTGGACATCTGGCCGTCACGTTGTTCTCCAGCATAAACCTGAAGGAGACAGAGGCTCAGACAGAATGAAACTGAGGGGATGAAGGGAGCTGAAGCTTTCAAGAGTCATGTGCAGACGCAGGTAAACACAAACTAAGAAGACCTCTTTACTCATGGTGAAGGGAATCAATAGAGAATTTTTTAAAAAATTGAGAAAATTCTAACAGTTAATCAACAACATCAACCTTGAGTTTAAAGCTGAAATACAAAAAATGTCTTCAAGATCCCATTTTACAGCAAATATGGAATTTGAATAATAAGACGCTGGTTCTGATGAGAAACAATAAAAAAAGAAATGAAAGAGTTTGATTCCCTCAGTCATGTTCTTAAAAAACACGGCTCCAGCCAGGTCTCTTCATGGAGCGACACAAAAGAAAGGAACAAGCTTTAACGCAAACAAACTAACAAGAGTCCAGACAGCTCTCATCCCTGCTCATCTTTGGAGTAGATCGACTGCTGTGATTGGATCATATCTCTGTGTATGACACACACATAACTATGTAGTTATAGGGATGCCAGTTTGAAACCAAACCTGTGTTACACTGTTAAACTCAATCGTTGCATCCTTTACTGCTTATGTTTTCATGCTTATGTTGAAACTGTCAAACGCTGTTTTAAAGTTGATTTATTCCGTGACACCAGGCTTAAATGAGCCAACTTAATGGGTTTTGTCCTTTTTTTTAATTTTAGCTTTTTGTTCTTGTTTTTGTAATAAACAAGTCCCATTTGGAACCGAAACCGAACCCAAAATTACTGTTTAAAATGAAGCGTGAGGAAAGAGAATTGTTGCATCCCTTTTGTTGACCATTTTATGGTATTGTCTTAATTTGGAGTGTGTTTATTTAAATTTGTTATCAAGAATTTTCCTGTTTTTTGTTCTGTTTTTAGATCATTTTCTTTTAGCTCCATCCACAGTGATGATAATCTACAGATTAATATGTTCAGATTACAGCCTTTCTTCAGTCATTTCTGCTGTTACATTTCTAGTTTGTAATGTGAGAAAGTGTTGATCATGAATGAAGATAGAATATTGGGTTTTTAAAGCGTTTTTTATGGAATAAAAATGGCTTAAAAACAGTTTTTCAATGAAATGGTGTAAACAGCATGCAAACCTCCACACGTGCACATCACACTTCCTGCAGCGCTCAAATGTACGGCTATGAGCAGGAACTTTTCTCATCAGTCAGACCTGAGCTCTGCATGATGTTCAGAGCTTCCCTTTGACATGTATTTGACAGACACATTCACATGCATTTTCCTGTCATTTTCCGTTTCTCAAACACGCTTGCTTCAACCTCTAACTGACTGATGCACAAAGAGGCGGACTCTGACCACGGTGACCCCTCCCTGTCAGAAGCATCAGCCTCACCTCAGCTGAAGCTGCAACATTTCTGCAGACTGTCCTGGGACGGGCTCACGCTTCTGTGTGTCCTGTCCTGTGGCAGGGGAGGGGCGCTGACTCCCCAGGGTGTCCCCTTGTGCACCACAGACCATATGGCTCAGCCTGGCCCCACAAGATGGGTGAGCTGGTCCCGGGACCACCTGAGGCAGCAGGAACTCCCATAATCACTGGAGACGAGGGCCACTTGACACCAGGCTGACAGATGGTGCTCCAGCTCCGCGGCAGCACTGTTGCTGCTTGTGCATCTGTGTGTGTGTGTGAGTGTGTGCGCCTGCACATACGGGCTCAGTATGGGCAATAATGTGTCAGGGGTGGTTAAACATGATGGTGGCGGTCCGTCTTCTGGTGTCTCTGGGGCCGCCGTCGCCCCGGGCCACGACTGCAGGCGGATTTCATCACATGTAAGCAGCAGAGGGCAACAACACGGAGAGTCAGCACCCCAGACTGGAGGAGGCTGCACTCACAGACTACCAATCTTCTCCAGCTCACCTTCAAGTGTTGACACAAAAACTGCTGACAGTCCTCAGGGGGAAAACATCCTGAGGATGTTTGATTTTCTTCACTGATGAACAGATCTTTCTGCAGACATGCATGAAACACACAGATGAACTGAAACATTGCTGCTTCTGCACATCAGACTTACAATGTTGTCAAACTACTGATTGGTTCATTTTATGACAAGAAGTCTGCATGAAACTGCAGCAGATCAGAAAAGGATCATGCAAAGAAAGAACACCAGAGAGACATGAACTGGAGTGTGTTCAGACTGGATTTCTCAGGAATTCTCACGTACAGTTGAATCTTTGAAATTCTTTGCTCTCATACGGCTTTAGCTCTCATTACATGTACTATGCATCATCTGAGCACTTTACTGGAAATAACATACATGCAGCTAAAACTGCTATTTATGTTTCTTACATTTATCATTTCTTGATGTATTCAAGCAGTTCTTCAACAACTTTTACCCTTTCTAAAAATATAAAAGCCTTTTCATGCTGTTATTCTATAAATGTACATTCAAAAATGCAAAAAACAGTTTTTGTTCAAAAAGGTTAAGCAGAGACTGTAATATGTCAAAGATTGCAAATAAAACAAACAGCTAATGTTGCCAATAATTTCATTAAAATACATTTTTACAAAAACTGTAAAAGCTTTTCAAATTTTAACAACACATAAAAATAATTAATAACAAAATGCTAAAAAAAACTTCTCATTAACTCTATTTGTCAATTTTCTGGTCAAAATAAGTAACCAAGCATTGATTTAAAATTACATCAAACTTAAGAAATCTTCTGAGATTGAAAACCCTTTCTAAATATGTCCTTTTTTACTGCTCTAAATCGTGATCGCAAAACGCCATAAAGAGACAACAATTTGGCGGAGGAAAGGAAACGTCATGAAGGAGCAAAAATGGCTTGGAATGTATCATATTATTTACTAAAGGGCTTTTTATCTGGACACACGCCCACAGAACCCACAGCTGACAGGGCAGTAACAGTAGCCGTCAGGGCACCACAGATTGCCCCCATACAGAAAGGTGGACTGAAGAATCCATTACTGGAGAACCAAATACCAGCACCAACAAAACAGCCGGGTCTTCCACAGAGCAGGAGGGCACAGGAGCACAGAGTCCAGTAAAAAGCAGCATCCAGCTGAAAGGCAGTTTAGTTCTTGACAAAGGCTCTATACTGCCTGGAAGTCCATAGCACTCCATCCCAGCAACGCTGAACACAAACCAATACCAAGCTGAGGTTGCCGCACGGTACCCCAGACAAGTCACTAGCTAGTCCAGTCCAAGATGACAAGAAGGACCTCTCCCAAACCTGGAAGGAGGACCCAACAAGAAAAATGAATGCTAAACCAGTACCAACCAGGCTCTAGTTGCCAAGGCGACAAGAGGAAATGTAGAGTGGAAGACAAGGACCAAAACCAGCCCTATGGGAGCATGAACACCCCTAACTCCAATTATGTGACCCCTGCTTCAGGACATGGCCAGAGATCCCAGGGATGTAGAAGAGGCAAGCATGTCCAGAAGCTAATGAGCAAGGGACACACTACCGGCATTGTACCACCCGCTGGCTCTCCCCACAAAGGATGGAATCAGGAACAGAAAATGAATGGACATCACTCTGCTTGTGCAGTGAGAGTGTTTGAGAGCTATCAAACTGTGGGGTTTAGAGCCCCATTTACCCATGTAGTGGGGCATTAGGTAACAGGCCCCCCAAGTGAATGTAAGTGTCAAACTTTCTCACAGAAACAAAGTAATTAAATGAAGGATTCTCATATTAGATGTGTATTCTACCCGCTGAAAACGTCACGTGTCCACAGTTGAGTCCCTGATTGGTTGATGCGCTGCGGCGACCTCACCAAAGCTCAGATATTTAGACTCTGGTCACACCTTCCTAATTGCACAGCGCTGCTGCCACACTGTATGCCACGCCTGTCACGCAAATTGCGCCACAGGATCTCAGATTGTGTCTGTACCCTTGACTTAAGATTGGAACTGGCAGCTCCTGACTTGGGAATCGCGTTCGGTCCAAAGGCTGCTTGAGAAATAGGGTGAGAAGCTCGGTCACCTGAAGAGAGCTCAGAGTAGAGCCGCTGCTCCTCCACAGCGAGAACTGCCAGTTGAGGTGGTATCTGGTCTGTCCTCCCTGGGGGGGTGTTTACGGGCATTTCCAGCAGAGTGGAGGCCCTGGAGAAGACCCAGGACACGCTGGAGAGACTACATCACTGGCCGAGGAACATTTCCGGGTCCCCCCCAGAGAAGCTGGAGGAAGTGGCTGGAGAGAAGAAGAGTCTGGGCACCTTTGCTTAGACTGCTGCCCCCGGGCCCTGGTCCCAGATGAGTGGAAGAAAATGGATGGATGTGCAGATCTTTGAGTTCTTTGTCTTCCTTGTTTTGGAGATCTGCTGCTGTGCTTGGGTTGCTGTTTGCCCATCAACAGTTTGAGCTTCATGTTTCACACAAACGAACACATAAAGCTCTGAAAACAGAGTCCAGGACAAGCCTCCATCACCAGAGAGCAGAATCCCAACCTCCAAATGTTTGCGGATTCACGCCTTCATCTAGTTCAGTACAAAGAAAGACTTGTGCAGCCTCAGCCTGAGGTCACAAACAGATTGACGGTGAGCTGAAGGTCATTTCTGAACAACATGAGCATCAGGCAAGCCCGCTGACAGCTCCTGTATGACACTATCCGAGCTCTGATCAAAAACAGCTTTTTCTGACCAGCAATGTTCAGTCTTTTCCTTCTCGCCACAGTTTATGACACACTAAAGTATGACTTCCACACAGTTTCAGGTTTTATTTCTGTGCTGAAAGCATGAAACTGTGTTACACCACATAAAGAAGCTGTTGTGAGTGGTGCTTAACTGAGGACACAACAGAAAGTGAAACTTAAGGTGAGCTTTTCAGACCAGTTGGGGGTCTAGTCTTACCTGCCTCTTTGTTGGGGGTTTTTAATGGAAGAATGAAGTTTGTTCAGAGGAGAAAAGGCAGTTTACCAAGTCACACACAACCATGCAGCCCCAGAACCCGAGAGGGTTATCTGAGGAACACAAAGAGACGGCAGCGAGCTCGGGTCATCATGTCACCACTGTCTCTGTCCGCAGTGCAAGGCTGTGTACTTCTGCAATGGATGTTTTAATTCTTTAGAAAAGCTGTTCTAGGTTCAACTTTTTCTTCAGATTCTGCAAAGAAATTCATTTGTTTTTGGGGTGTCCATGGTTAAAACCTGGCCACTAAAACTTTATTTGATTTTTAAATGGCTGAATAGTTTGTTAAAAAATGATTTTTAGATATATTTGAATGCATTGTTTAATAATTCAGTTTAATTCTTTTATAGTTTAATGCAGTTGGATCGCCTGGCCTGGGCATTCCAGCCTTTGGCCACGAACAATTATCTTCAAGCTCTGAAGGCTTTTTTTGACTGGCCTATAATGTTCATGATAATGGCAGTTTTGTATTTTCCTAGCTTTAGTGAATGCAACACACGCACAGCGGTCTGACCAATCAGAGAGGAAAAAAAATCCTCCATGTTCCTCCCCTCCCAAGTGTTTAATCCGACTTCTGAACTTTCCTGGTGGTCCCAATGTCTATGGCCCCAACTTTCAACAAAAAAAATGAACACCCAAGGAATTTTTGAGAAAAAAAGGTGGGACCGTTCTTCTGTATCAGTGCTGCAGCGGGCGGGAACACTGCAAACACATAAAACACATAAAACAGGTCAACGCGCTGGAAATGTCAAAGTTATGTGAACACCTGTGACGTGCAGTCAGGGAAGGCAAGTCAGGCTGTACCTCACCAGCAAAATATAGCTTAAAAATGCATAAATGACATTAAATAAAAATGAAATGTGATTTTTTAGACATGTCTAAAATGATTCCATGATTACCTTTTTCTTTGAGAGTTTTCAATTTTTCTTCGGTGAATTTACAAGTTTTCTGTTCAAATATGCGAGACAGTAGCGGGTGAGGCAGCAGCAGCCAGTGCCTCCCCAGCGCTGTACACACTGACTGGAGCTGCAGCTGACGTATATGCTTTACTAATTTGGTCTTTTTATTATCATAAAAGACGCTTTATTTTAAAATGACCTAATTTGTTTATTTCTCGCTCTCTATCTGATTACATTGGTGCCAGCTTGTGACTCATTTTGTCTTTTTATCCGCTAAAAATGCGCTTTAGAAATACACAAGATGAGGCAGGCAGTACACCTGCCTCAAGGCAGAGGGCGCTGGTGAGCCCGGAGAATGTGACACCACAGCTGAAGAATAGTAGAATAGAGGTAGAAAATCAAGTGCTTCAGAGCAAAGTATGAATTCATTTCTTAATAGCTGTTTCAAACAGATATGAGCTGAGAGCCACTTGTGTTAGACAGATTTTACTATTACAATTGGGGGTTATAAATCATCTGACACATAAGGTGTATATTTGTATAAACCCCTTTTGTAATTTAAACTAAACTTTATTTATATTAATTATGTTTATGTTCTTTTTGTTGGACCGGACAGAAAAGAAGGAGGAGGAAGAAGAGAGAGAGATCTCGGAAGGGCAAAAAAGACAGGGAAAAAGGGTGGGTTACAGAAGTTGAAGGATGACTAGAGGGGAGGGAGGGTAGAATCGTTAAACAACCAGCAACATGATGCTGGAAGCTTATAATTATTTCAGTCAAGTGTGAATGTTAGTCTGAAATGGGTGGAGCCTGTCCACAATCTCAGATTTTACAAACAAACCTGCAGGCTTTAAGAGTCTTCACAAACTTGTCAACATATAGTTCACACGCACACTTATGCATACAAAACCACACATGCAAAGTGTTTCATTCTGTCATGTACTCTAATTGTGCAAAGGTGAGCCGACATCTGTGCTCAGATCTGTCTGATCTGATGACAGTTTTGTTAGCTAAAGCGTTAGCCTAGCATTTTACCAGGAAATTCAGTGTGGTGACTACATGACATGAAGTCATACTCAATAGAAAAGGTCCAGAATTTCTGTATTGCCACGAAGAAGAAGGAGATGTGTTTTTATAACATTTGGTAGACAAAACCCTTCATTAAATAATGTTTTTATTTGATTATTAACTTTTCCTAGAATGTTTTTAAGATCTGCCAGAGGCGTTTTCTGGAGCTGTTGCTCATTTGTCATGCATAGATTGCAGTTTGTATTTTTTCATGCAGAGATTTGTTAATATCTTTGTTTAAGATCGGGTAATTTAATGAATATTGCAATATTTGATTTGATCATTTGGTTTCCTTTAGATGCTCACTTCAACATCATTGAAGGACTTATGTCTCTTCGCATTTTAATAGATTTACTCAGGAGAGTAGAACTTTTGTTATTTTTTTTAAATATATTTTTTTTCATATTTAGCATTTACAATAGTGTTTGCATGAAGGCATAAAGTCTGAACATCCAGAAAGAATACAGTTATTGTGTCAGGTTTTTGAATTATCCCTCAGTCACCAGTATCAGGTTCATGATCAACAGCTGTTTTCATTTCTGTTAATCACCCTAAGTCTATTTAAGTGTCTGGTTTTCAGTTAATTTCAGTCATCTGGTTTGTTATGCTCTGCCACCTTATTGGTTCCCCCATGGGGGGTTTTGTCATGTTTAAGTTTGTTTAGTTTTAGTTTCCACCACCTAGGCTGGTCTCCTGCATTCTGGGTCCTTCACCACCACTTTTGTGACATATTGCTTTTAACAAATGAGGATCATCTATTCGGTTTCATCATTAAAACTGTTATATTTAGAAATGTTCTCACTAATTGGCACTTGAATGCTAATCAATCTGGAAAGACCACTTTTCTGTGATGGTAACCTTTAGTTCACGTTTATTGTGATCAAATAAATCTGATTTTATACTTTATATTAATACGACCTAAATAGGACGGAGAATGAGGAGAAGAGAGCAGCAGACAGCGAGCAGAAGGAGACCGATGGAGGAGGTGAACATGAGTCCAATGAGGAACACAACAACAGGAGTGTCCCGATTGAAGTCCGTTTGATTTGAGGACTGCAGATACAGGAGCACTGCAGGTCAAACATCACTGCTTTCCATCAAGCATGTGAAGCAGAAAAGAGCAAATATCAACTGGATTTACAACATTTGAGTGGCTTTAACCACTAAAGCAGGATTCTGCTTTGAACTAACACTTTCCTTTCCTTTCCACTTTTAAAGAACTAAACAGACGATTAGAAGATGATGAAGAAAGAGAAAAAAGAAAGTTGCAACTGGAAGCGGCAGAGAGAGATGAGGATTATCAGATGGTGACATGATAATAGCAGAAGGCAGAGGGAAAAGTGGAGGGAATGCAAGAGAGAGAAGAAAAGAGGTAAAGATGAGAAGGAAAATGTGATTGAAAGAAAGGTGTAGTCTAGAAAAAAAGAAGTAACAGAAAACGGAAAACTGGATGAAAATCCCCCAGTCTGTTGTGAGGGAGTGGGCTCAGCCCCCTGTGTTTTCCAGGTCCAGGAAACGCCCCTGATTTAATATAATTTAATATATTATATGTATTTAATATTTACTTTAATAACTGAGTTTTTTACTTACTGGTTTGTTCATTTTCTTGTATTAATTTTTGACCTGTTGACCTAATCACATGTGTCAGCTTATCTAATAAAACATTGGATCACTAACTTGTTTAATTATGGAATTATATATGGATATTATATATATAATATATGGATCTTTATATCCTGCTAGTTTTTTCAGTTGTGTATTTTTAACTTGGGACAGTGAAGATGAATTAGCAATCATGCGTTTGTGAACAAATCCTAAACCAACCAGACAAGAACATAACTGCTAACTGTCCTCTGAGGTTCTGAAGCGGGTGACACAAAACAACCGTGGCGCAGCAAAGAAGCAAACAAACAATCGCAAATATGATGAACTTAATGTGAAAGATGACAGATTAAGTATATAATGCTGCCAAAGGTTCTTTCTAAACCCTGACATGAATCCAATGAAGTCAGGTCAGTAGCTATTCCCTTCATTTAACAGTCTGTTTTCTTCATAAAGCTCTCTGTTCTGGTGGCATTTAGCTTTTGCTTCGGCCTCAGGTTGGGATGGGGGGGGTACCAGGCTGCCAGCAGGAGAAGGACAGGCTTCACCCAGGGGAGTCAGTGGACCGTATCCATTTTCTTTGTGGTTCCAGGTGAAAGGTCAGCTTTTTCCCCATCCATCATCATCCAGATGCAGGACTCAGTGAAAGTGTGGCTGACGTGTAGCTGTCTCCATGACTCGTGTCCCCCCAACAGCAGTATTGCAATGACAACACAAAGTGATACAGTGAAAACTGTAATTAGAACATGTAATTGCATATTTTAATAGCAGGCAGCGAATTACCAGAGCCTGATGAAAACCGTGAAAACAAATGGAGCAGCTTTCAGCCCATAATTGCTGCGTGTCTCAGTTTGACAGCAAACAGAATTCGTCTGGAAGCTTCACTTCCTGTCGTCTCCGTCAGCTCCTTTATCTGCCATAGAGGGACAGGTCCTCCAAGCATCACCATGTCCTCTGCTGACGCTTTCATGAATCCTGTTTGTGTTTTTTCCACATCAAATGTAGATTCTTCATTTGAAAAAGATGGGAGGAAGGTCTGAGGTATGTCATTTGTACTAGAAATTATGTGACCTTTGACCCCCTGATCAGATGAGGAGGATCATCTGATCAGATGAAGGATCCGGTCCTTCAGGTTCACAAAGATCTGCATGTTCTTCATCTTACCACTTGTCTTTCAGAGATGCTAGATTGCCTGCCATGAGTGCAGCAGCAGCAGCACCCCCCCCCCACACACACACACGCACACACACACACACACGTCCTCTATGCTTTGGGGTCAGAGTGGGGACATGAGGTCAGAGCTGCTGGTGTTCATGTAAAGGAACCCACTCACTGTCACAAGCAGGCCTAGGACCTTGTTCTAACTCATTTATAGAGATCAGCTGAGTGTGCACCTTTCAGTTTGTTCTAGAGAACTCCACCGCTCCAATAAATAAAGAACAGCTCAGAAGAACATTGACTGACCGTTCTGTATCTGAATTTAAACTTACAGTCCAACCAATATTTGGTAACATGCTGAGCATACAAGCATACACTCTGACTATTTAGACAAAACCGAGTATCACCGTGGTACAACGCTGAAACACGTTCCCTTAAACAAGTAACCCGTAAGTTAGAAAGAGAATGGCGCAGATGCGGCTCAGAGCAGTCCCTGAATAGCTGGAAATAAAGCCTTTTAAATGATAAAAAATCTCTGCGTAAAGCCAGAACCCAATACTATTCAGCTTTAATAGCACAGAATGGAAATAATCAGATATTTCTTTTTAGTACTATAGCCAGACTGACCAGCAGTCACAGCTCAGTGGAACCACATATTCCTGCTACTCTCAGCTCTGAGGAATTTCTTTCATTTTCAATAGTAAAATTTTAAATATTGTACAAAAGCTGAACAAAGTTATCCCTACTATCAGCCCAGAGCAGGCTAAAACAGTAGAAACAAAGGAGTCTATAGAAACCTCTGTAACATTAGACTGATTCACTGCTGTAGATCAAGCAGAATTAACATCACTTATTACATCCTCCAAAACCTCAACTTGTCTTTTAGACCCAATCCCCACTAAGTTTTTAAAAGAAACCTTCCCCTTAATTAATGAATCAATTTTAACTATTATAAATACTTCCATAGAAACAGGTTATGTGCCACAGTCTTTTAAATATGTAAATGTTAAACCTCTTCTGAAAAAGCCCAGTTTAGATCCTGGTATTCTGGCCAACTATAGACCAATATCACATCTCCCCTTTATCTCAAAGATATTAGAAAGATTTGTAGTTAAACAGCTATACTGCCACCTACAGGACAATAGCCTCTTTGAAGATTTCCAGTCAGGGTTCAGACCTCACCACAGCACTGAAACTGCACTAGTTAGAGTCACTAATGACTTGTTACTGGCCACAGAAAAGGGATTAATCTCTATTCTGGTCCTGTTAGATCTGAGTGCAGCCTTTGACACTATAGACCACAGCATCTTACTCCAGAGATTAGAGCATGACATAGGGATCAGAGGATCTGCCCTTCAATGGTTTAAATCCTATTTATCTGATAGGTACCAGTTTGTTCATGTAAATGGACATTCCTCCCATTATAGTCGAGTTAGCCTTGGAGTCCCACAGGGCTCAGTTCTAGGACCCCTGCTGTTTATGCTTTACATGCTGCCTCTAGGAAACATAATCAGGAAACACGGGATTAATTTTCACTGTTATGCGCATGATACACAGTTGTATCTATCCATTAAACCCAACCAGAATGACCGCTTAGAGAAACTTAGTGCCTGCATTAGTGACATCAAGATTTGGATGGCAGTTAATGACCTCCTCCTAAACCCAGAAAAAACTGAGGTCATTATACTAGGTCCAAAATACCTCAGAGATGCCCTACCTGTTCAGATGGTCCCCCTGGATGGTGTAAATATAGCCTTTAATCCCACAGTTAGAAACCTGGAGGTTTTATTTGACCAGGATTTATCATTTAAGGCTCACAAATCACAGGCTTGTAAAACTGCATTTTTTCACCTACGCAATATTTCTAGGATCAGAAACATATTATCTAGAAGTGATGCTGAAAAACTCATCCATGCATTTGTTACGTCTAGGCTGGATTACTGTAACTCTTGCATAAATATCGGTGTGAAGCCCATCGAGACGGCTATGGTTGTGATTTTGGGCTTTAGAAATAACATTGAATTGAATTAATGCTGAAAAGTGCATGATTGTTTGTTAATCAAATAAGGCAAACCCCCACTGACTGATAAACTTCATAACTTCCATCCCAAGGAACCTCCACCACCAGTATAAATTGAATTCAGAAAAGAACCCAGACACAGAGAAAAGAATGTTTTTCAGGTTACCAAATACTCCTCCGGGTTACTAGGTGAACTATTTTAAACTTGCTTCAAACAGGAAGTGGCAGTGTGGCCTTTTTCTCATAACAGGTGAGTTAATTAGCTAAATAGGGGGCACCTGCAAGAAGATTCTTTGACAGTTTCCTTTTTCACTCATCCTCCGTTCAGTTTGATGTTGAAAAGGTGGATCTGACGGCAGAGAGGGCGCTGCAGCTTTAACGGGGCGTTCTTGTTTCTGCCTGACGGATGTAAGCAGGGAGGATTTAGGAGCGGGTTATGGTCTGGATCTAATTGACTGTTGTAAAACAGTCTGCTTTGTCTGCGACAAGTGCTGCAGGCAGCAGCAGCCTGCTATAACTTACTGACTGCTGATGCTTAATATATAATGCAATATGCTACACTGTGCCATTTGTCATTTGAAGCAGGACACACATTATGGCTTGGGGGGGTGCATCTGTCCTGAAGGCTGCTGGGAGACGCACTAAAAGCTCCCCCAGCTGAGCAAAGCCAATCACATGTTGAACCGTGGATCAAACCTCCCACCCTCCCGCAGCACTTATACACACAAACACGATGCTTTTACTGTTTTTCAACCCAGTCCTCCTTGTCTTATACATGCACGTACGTGCACGGCGCAGGCTGTTCCCTGCTGCTTCTTCTCTGCAGACAAGAGTTAGCCATTTCCCTTCCTGCAGCTCAGCAGAGAGCGGCCTGGATCAGCCCTCAGCTCCTCTCTACAGGCGGCTCCGGCCTGGTGGGAGTCTAAATGAAGCATATTGACATGAGACTGGGGGGCAGTCTAGTTGCTTTGACAAATCCTCCCTGGCGTTTATCAATCATCTTGTCCTGAGAGGAGTAAAGGACCTCTAACGAAGCCTCTCCTCCCAGAGAGACCGAGCATTTAGAGGAGCTAAAGACACGATTCAATTTGTGCCAGACATCTCTGCCACTACCCGGCAACAATTTATGCACACGTGCCACAAATTAAAATGAGGGGGAGGTAGGGAATTGTCAGCCTTCAAATGGCTGACATAAGTTACAAGCAAAATTTTAATTAGCCAGGAGGAGTGGGGTGATAATTCAGAGGGGCCCTGTTCTGTCAGGGGGCTTGTCCACATTATGTTCTTCTTTTCAGCAGGCATCTGGAGACTCAGGCGGGGCCCCTAAGAGGCTCCGCAGAGGGAAAAAAAAAACTACTTGAGGTGCACAATGCAAAGTAAGAACCTCCTCCACATTAACACCCTCTGCTAAAGTGATATTCCTACTGAGGAGGATTGTATGGGACTGCCGACCTCGCTGCAGGCTGCTGCCTTCACCAGCTCCGATCGTGGCGCTTTACTGTTTGGGTCATTCTCTCAAACAAGCGACAATTTTTCTGGAGGTGTTTTATTGATTTCATGATTTTACAACTGGAAATAAGACGCTCAGATATGAAGGATGGGTTGCACATCTGTGTTTGAGCGGCAGAAGCTGGTCTTAGGAATGGAATTGCAAATGGATTGAAAAACCGAACCTCTACAGTTTTCACAACATGCTGTATTTGTTCATCTACTTGTTAAAAACTATTGCAAATTTCTGAAAATGTACTGTATGTAAATTCAAATAATTAGATTGTATTTGTCTCTGAAATAATGAGAGGCAAAAAACATTGGTACATAAAAAGTTGTTGATAAAGACGTGAAAGACAGCAAACACAGAGGTACACTTAACCACTTATGTTTGGAAAATAAACTGGATTGAAATGAATCAGAAGAAAAATCCAATCACCCCACTGGTCAAAGGAGGAGGGTTGGATACTGCAGTAAAGGTCTAGTTGCATCAGCATTCACCCGGTGAGATTCATAAATGTTCCTATTGTGCTGTTTGGAAGAAGGAACACCATGACTTTTGGCTTTATCATGATCCTGAAGATGTTTGTTTTTGTCTGCTAAGTGCAGCAGATTTTTCTAAACATTTACCCCAGTCAGCAGTGGATGCAATTTGTTTTTTCTACATATGAAGTGAATCTGCAGAAGCTTTGTTTGTGTCACTTCAGGGAAAGCAGCTTCATGAACAAAAATCAGCATGAAGATAGATTGCTGCTGCCTAAATCATGGCCTTGTTTGGCCAGAGTCTGCTGAAGACAAACAGTAAGTCTGTGTGCGTCAGCAAACAGTGTGAACATAAATGAGTGTGTAGCAGCAGGATGTGTTAGGAAAAATGTATGGACATAGTGTAGTTCATTCTGATACTCTTCTAAATTTGCTTTAACTATGAATGACTTAATGTGATAGAAAACAGGATTTATAAAGGAACAGTTTATTCCAAATTAGCCCACCAAAACACCAAACATGAATCAGCAGAAGTACCGACGCAGCTTTCATGTTAGAGAGGAGAAACTCTTCCTCGTCTTGTCTTCTCCGTGGCATGTCCTCAGATGCAGCAGCCTCTCTGTCATGAAGCATCTCTGGAAGTCTTCATCAGTGGGGCAGAAAGTCATCAGCATCATTAATATTTCAGAGTGTGTTACGCCCCCCGCCTGTTACCCAATCTCAGTTCCTGCTCCAAATGCACGCCACTTTACGCTGCCATCATTTATTTACTGATGAACTGCTGTGTGTTTGGGGGGTAACATGCTGCTGGGGGGCACT
The DNA here is from genome assembly GCA_016861445.1 of Oryzias woworae. NCBI lineage: Eukaryota > Metazoa > Chordata > Actinopteri > Beloniformes > Adrianichthyidae > Oryzias > Oryzias woworae. Next base: position 960,168 of record BOLG01001191.1, read on the forward strand.
GGTTGTGGGGGGGTCGAAGAGCAGGAAAAGAGGGCTCAGTTTGATTCCTCTTGGGTTGATTCAGAATGAAGGACTCTAAGTTGAGCCTGAGAGCACAGATGTCTGTGATCTTCATCGTTCTCATCTGTCTTCATCACCTCTGACAGACAAATGCAGCATCTCCATGGTTCTCTCTGTCTCCATGGTGGGGCTTGAAGGATGAGCTCACCAGCATTTTCCCTGCCTGCAAAGATACATTTGAATGTTGGAACACAAAAACACTGTCTGTAAAACTCTGACTCTGAACCACAAATGTGATCAAATCTCACTCAGTTCTTTTCTTAAGCTTTTCTAACAATTCTACAACTGCTGGTAAAAACAAAGGTTTGCTGTTCCGTGCTTTAATATGACTCCCCTCTCAGAAAATGAGAGCAGGTGCACAACTCCTTCACTTATTGTGCATTTTGTTGTTCAAATTATTTTGGATGTGTTTGTGTGTTTAGGTTTTCTTGTTCCATTTTTAGTTTGCTTTCAGAATAAAGTCTGTTGAAGAACAAACATGTTCAATAAGCAATAATTGAATTTTACATTTTCTTTCACTCAATCTTGTTTTTATCTGCAGTAACATTTTAAACTGTAAGTACCTATAAGCTGCAAATCTGGCTGTTTGTTATTCCTCCTTCATGTGGGCATCCCAGAAGGTTTTCTTTTTTTTGCAGGTTAAAAAAAGAACTTTAAATTTTGTTCTCTTGATATTTGTGTGGTTTATGTCATCTTTAGCATTTTTTAAAAGTAGTTTTTTTTGTGTGTTTTTGTTTCTGCTGGTGATAGTCTCTGAGGCAACCTCAGTTACCTGAAACAAAAACTTTCAACAAAGTTTCCTAAAACTTTTTAGTTTTGTAAAATAATATATTAAATGAAATTAACAATTTCAATAATTAATTAATCAAGTATACATTTATAATTATTTATTAAAAGTTTATTAATAATTTTCTAATATAAATAAATTAATATTAATAAATAATTCATTTAAATTAATAGATACATCAAAATTGTTTTTTAAATTAACTTCTACAAAAATGAAACTGCGTTTTATAGAGCTTTAGTTTGTAATTTTGTTTTCTGCTTTTTTGCTCCTCAGACTATTCTAGAATAAAGTTTTCTGTGTGTCAGACAGAGCTGGATCCTTTAGTTTGATCCTTTTGTTCTGTCATGTCCAGGTGATGCTTTTTTGCTCCGACTTTGTTCATTAAGATGTTTCAGCCACAGTCATAACGTGTTTGCCTCGCTTTCATTAAGGTCTTCCACCACACCTTCATTTGAGTCAGTCTTTCCTTTGGACATCTGAGGACATCAAACTCTCTTAAAAGCATTAAAACCACATTTGTTTCTCATCATTTTGGAGCCACACAAATGGAAATACAAGCACTGGAACTTGCATTTATTCTAATACTAAACACCAGTTTACTTCAGAAGTGATCTCATATCCCTGTTCTACACAGGAACCTGAAGAACCAATTAAATCAAGCTTTTTTTTATCTTTATGAGAACTTTTAATAGATATTCAGTAGATTTTTTTATCTTTATGAAGGCCTCTCAGGTGAAAGGATAGAATTTGAAAGTTCTGCATTCATTTTGAGTGAAGAGCTGAGACCAACAGTTAATAGTTTCATCCTCGTGCGGGAGCTCTTCCTCATCTTCATCCTCCACAACTGAACATAGAGTAGAGCGCTCAGCACATCAGAGTGACCCCTGTTACCTGACAACAAGGCTAAAAGGTGAGCTCTGTGTAAACACAAATGACCCATCCAGATGCATAACTGCCCCGCTTCATATCAATTCCAAATAAATCATCCACTTTTGTCCAGCATTCAAAATGATATTGCTCCATAAATGAAAGTTCAACAAAGTAAAATCAGCTGCATTTCCATAAATTTCCCTAATGGACTAATCTATTGTTGCTTTCATCCTCAGGTCCCTGATTTTCATATAAAAGTCTTTTTGGATGCACTCAGCGAGCTGGCAGACGCCGCAGAGCAATGCCGGCTAGGTATTCACTTCTGCCTTGATTTTTAATCAGCAAAAACAATTAAAAAACATAACATATTCATCAAGGCAGACTTGGAGGCGCATCGAGGTGAAGCTGCTGTCCAGTTCTGCTTACAAACTGAACTGGGTTCCTTTTGTAAAGACATCACTTGAATCAAAGCCCCTCTTTGTCCAGAACTCCTCAGCAGGAGAAGGCCGGCGTTCCCACAGAGACTCCGGTCAGTCTGCTGGTCAACCCAGTCGGGATTTCATCAACCAATTCCCTTCATGTATCGTGGTTCACCGGTTCAGTTTCTGTTGATCCAAACAAGATCTTTTGGACTTTATTTCTATGAGGCTGAAAGATATCAGGTGTTTTCCATCAATCCTGTGTGGAACTGTCATCACCATAAACTGATGCTTATGAATGTGTGTGGGACGAAAATGCCCCATCATGTGCAGACGGAACCCCTTTAACAACTGGCCCAGGAAGGTCAGATCTGATTGTTTGTTCCATTTGTCATTTTCAAGTTTGTCTGACATTAAATGTTATTTCTACAGTTTACACCATAGAAGGTGTAAAGTGAGAATTGAAGTGTTATTTTTGTGATTTCATCAAACATCAAAGCTGAAGAGTTTCCATCCATCCAACATCAGATACAGAGAAACCTCCTGCACAGCACTTCTGTGGAGCGGGAGTCTGCACTCCAGCAGCATCAGTGGAACACAGCCCAGGCTGTTCTGAGTCTCATGATGTGGATGTGACTCTGTCTCCAGCCAAGGCTCAAAGTTTCAACCACAGCAACAACCTGTGAAGTCATGAACCGGATACTGATAACATATGTAAAGTAAATGGTTAGGCGAATACGTGGTGGAATTATAGAAGTTTGCTTCCTTCCACTCCTTTCCAAGCAATCCACAATTATCTAATGTTTGATATGACTTTGTATGGTTTTAAACATTTGTCAGTTGTACTGCTTATGTACTATTTCTTGCTTTGATTGCTTGAAATAACCCATTTCAAATGAAACCAAACCAAACAGGGTTCTTTGTTCTGAAGAATTGGGGCACGCCCAGGACACGCTGGAGAGACTACATCTCTCGGTTGGCCTGGGAACGCCACGGGGTCCCCCTGGAGGAGCAGGAGGAAGTGGCTGGGGAGAGGGAAGTCTGGACATCTTTGCATAGACTGCTGCCCCCACGACCGATGAGCGGAAGAAAATGGATGGTTAGTTGGAAGTCATCTGTATTCTATGGGTGACATCACACATACTTCAGTAGAATCAGTAGAATAAATTGAAAGACCTGGATGGATATGGATTTTGGGTTGGTTAGTTAGCCAAACTCTTTGTGAAAGTCAGGCTTTTGTAAATTATAAAAGTAATCTCATTAAGCTGTTGATTTTTTTCCTTTTGATTTAACTTATTTGAAACTTTCACATGTAAAGCAGTTGCGTTACCGTTACCATACATTTTACAGAGGATCACTTACACAGACACTCTTTTAGATCAGTATTTAGAGTATTAATAGAAACGTCTACAACGTTGATGACAATGTTAATACAAACGTCTTCAAATGAAGACAAAACAAAACAGACACTGGTAAACGTGGACTTCAGTGTTCAGAGTTCATAGCAGTGGGATCTGTATCTTTGTCTGAGTTGGAGTGCATCCTGGCAGAGCAACAGGTGATCGCAGTTCTTCTCAGTGAGGTGAGTGGGAGAGGGGAGCACTTCTTTTGGTCACAGGCTTTGTTTGGCCGGGTGACAACACTCAACTTCACCATTCCTCTTTGAACACAACAATGGATGATTTTTCTGACTCCTCTAAAGCTCTAAGACCCACCTGGACTTTAGTGTCCTTCACGTCTATCAGAAATATGAATGCATGCGCCTCACAGTGAACGCAGAATCCTTGGACACTTTTCAGGGCGTGAGGACGCTACTCTTTTCTCTGAAGTCTTTAGTCTGCAGCACACAAATCACTTTGCTCTCATAAATGCAATTTTGGGAATGTTTTTAGTCGCACCCTGATCATCTTTTCATCTCATTTCAAAGTGTTTCCAGTGGACTTTTAATTATGATTTTACCATATTAAGGCAAAATTTAAAAAGCTTTTTTTTTTCCAGGACATATTATTTCCAGAGCGGCAGGAGTTCTTTAGAAATTTGCATCTGAGTTGTGGGCTGGATTGTTGACACGGAGTAAGCTTCCTCTCATTTCCCATTATCCCATCCATCCATCCATTTTCTTCCGCTCGTCTGGGACCGGTGTTGCGGGGGCAGCAGTCTAAGCAAAGATGCCCAGACGTCCCTCTCCCCGGCCACTTCCTCCAGCTCCTCTGGGGGCATCCCGAGGCGTTCCCAGTGTGGATTTGGAAAAGGCGTTCGACTGTGTCCTGTGGAGGGTGCTCTGGGAGTTCACATAGCTGGTACTAAGTCAGACCTGTTCCCAGTGCATGTTGGACTCCGGCAGGGCTGCCCTTTGTCACCGGTTCTGTTCATAGTCTTTATGGACAGAATTTCTAGGTGCAGCCAGGGTCCGGAGGGGGTCTGGTTTGGGAACCACAGGATTTCCTCTCTGCTCTTTGCAGATGATGTTGTCCCGTTGTCTTCATCGAGCCAGGACCTCCAGCATGCATTGGAACGGTTTGCAGCCAAGTGTGAAGCGGCTGGGATGAGGGTCAGCACCATTAAGTCTGAGGCCATGGTTCTCAACCAGAGAAAGGTGGTTTGCCCTCTCTGGGTGGGTGGAGTTCTCCTTCCCCAAGTGGAGGGGTTTAAGTATCTTGGGGTCTTGTTCACGAGTGAGGGAAGATTGGAGCGTGAGATCGACAGGCGGATTGGTGCTGCGTCCACCGTTATGCGGTCGCTGTAACGGTACGTCGTGGTGAAGAGAGAGCTGAGCCAGAAAGCAAGGCTCTCAATTTACCGGTCGATCTACGCCCCAATACTCACCTATGGTCATGAGCTCTGGGTCATGACCGAAAGAACGAGGTCCTGGATACAAGCGGCTGAAATGAGTTTTCTCCGTAGGGTGGCTGAGCGCCCCCTTAGAGATCGGATGAGAAGCTCGGTCACCCGGGAGGAGCTTGGAGTAGAGCTGTTGCTCCTCCTCATTGAGAGTTGGGGTGGCTTGGGCATCTGGTCCGAATGCCTCCTGGACGTCTCCCTAGGGAAATTTTCCCGTCATGTTCCTCTGGACGGAGTCCCCGGGGAAGACCCAGGATACACTGGAGAGACTACGTCTCTCGACTGACAGCTTCTCGGTGGCAAGGCACCTGGAGTGGACGAGGTCCTTTCTGAGTACCTCAAGTCTCTGGATGCTGTGGGAGTGTCTTGGCTGACACGTCTCTGCAGCATCGCGTGGCAGTCGGGAACAGTACAGCTGGACTGGCAGACAAAGATGGTGGTTCCCCTTTTCAAGAAGGGGGACCAGAGGGTGTGTTCCAACTACCGGGGAATCACACTCCTCAGCCTCCCTGGAAAAGTCTATGCCAGGGTACTGGAGAGGAGAGTCCGGCCGATAGTCAAATCTCAGATTTAACAACAACAATGTCAGGGTTGCCGTGTGGACACAAACGCAGACGGTACTCGAAAATGGAAAAAAAGTAATTCATTTAATAGCTCGAAAAGAGGTAATCAGTCCAAGTAGTAACCAAAACCACCCGACAACCCGTGCAAGGGAGACGAGGGTATATAACGGGGAGAGAGGATTAATTAATGACACACAGGTGTGTCAGGAGGGAGGGAACACATAAGGAAGGACGTGACAAGTGACCTGCGAAGAACGGTGAGCACAGGAAGTACAACAAAATAAAACAGGAAATGACTACAACCGAAAACAACAAATCGACCTGGTTCCAAAACCCTACAAACAATGCGGTTTCCGTCCTGGTTGTGGAACTGTGGATCAGCTCTACACACTCCTCTTATCCCTTAGTTTACCTTCTCGTGCTAGCTCACAACGCATCACAACCCCAACCTAACATTATTGGCGAGCAATATTGGAGCTTTCCAGCGGTCCAGTCTCCAGATTCCATCTCAGACGAGGAAAGGTAAGATGAACACGGATCTATATGTTTGCAAGTGAATGCATCAGAATGGAGCAGAGCAGGGAGACTTTGGCCTGCTGACTGTAGCAGCTGTATCACCGCTACGAGCTTTTTTTTTTTTTGTTGCTGATTAAAGATTTAGTAAAGAAATACTCAGAAGTTCAAGTTTAATCTTAATCTTCTTTATTCATGTCATCTATCAACAGCAAAAGCCAAAAGAACATGTTAAAAACACAATTTTTATTGGAGTGTGGGTTTTATAAATCTGTTTAATTGATTTCCAGCTTTGGATAAAACAAACTATTTCTTTTGATCTTATTTTTAGGAACATTTAAAAACAGTATTTTCATTGGAGTGTGTCTTTAAGGAGGGGTGATGATAACAGTTATCTTGTGACTTTATTGTTAACCCCCACCCCCGATAACCATGGTTTGGAATGAACATTTTGATTTGGTTCAAAAAACAAACCTTTCCATCATCTTTCCTGAAACTGCAGGCTGGATGGGGTCTGCAGAGGAGGGGCTTCTGGTTAACTTGATGGGGGGTGGGGGGTTTCAGTCCAGCTGGAAGCGAAACAGATACAAGCCCACAAAATAACAGGTGCCCCTCCCAACCTCAGCTGGTGCCACCCTGAACCTTGAACCCTGACTTGACCTTGTCTCTTAAGACCTCTCTCTCGCTGCCTCTTGTTGGTCTCTCACCCTTCCCCCTCCATTTGCGAGTCGGCCCCCACCCTCGGTGAGCGCCTTCAAAGAGCTGAGCAGCTCTTCAGGGCCGAGCACAGGAGGACGGAGGCTGACTGTACTCTCTGCAGGAAACAGTTTGAGAATAAATCATGCTTTCTAAGATCCTTCAGCCGCTCACTCCCCCCTCGCTGTTTGTGAGGGGGGGGGCGCTGCTCAATTAGCATAAAGGAACAAGTGCAACAACAGCCCACTCTGAAAGAGCTAACCAGTGGGTGGATGAAGTATGTAATTGAATGGGATTCTGTGGTAAATAATAGGGTGGGGTGGGACCTCATCCCCATCTGCTCTTTTAAAGAATAACTTGTAGTAATTACCCCCCAGACAGCATTGTGGAGCGCCCGAGCCGTCCGGCCAGGTGCCTGCTGCCCCACTGCGCACGGCCTTTCACTGGCACCGCACGCTGCCCCCCAGAAAATGGAGCTGGGGTCAGCACCTGATTGTGTAAATTCTCCCGAAAGGTTTGAAATAAGTGCAGGAGCAGAGTGGCACGGGGAGAGCGAGCGCCAGAGCGGCGCCACGAGGAGCTGAGGCGCCGGCTACTGCAGGTTCTGCTTATTTCTATTCCTTTTCATGAGCAGGCGCCTCATGGAGGACCGAAGCTGCGGACTGAACTGACAACACTAAAGCAGCAGAAGCTTCACTGCAGTTTCATACGGATGGGGGAGGGGGGGGGGCACCTTCAGCAAAAACAAAGCATCTGCTCAAGTGCTGTCTGACTTCAAAGAATCCCACTGACACAAAATGGTGTTTCACTGTTTACGGCAGGAAATGTACTCACGAGACAGAATAATCCACCAAACTCCTGAGTTAATATCATCAACCCACAGCAGGAGCTCTGAGACCAGATCTTTCAATTCACCTCACGATGTTCCTGTGTAGAAAGATCGAAAACAAGACCAACTTTTTCAAACTGATGTCTTTGGAGTTTTTGCAGTGTTCTCTGGAACATGGTTTCTGGTTCTTGTTACTGGGCAGAAAAGAAACGCCGGTGATTTTTGATTCCATACCAGGAGCATTAGCACAGAGGTGAAGGCGCCTTGGTGTACACTGAAAGAAAAGAGCGGCCAAGAGCGCTGAACCATCCAACCAACCTGGGGATTAACTGGGGAATTCACTGCTGAAGTTGACATCATCTCAGCGTCTGGAGTCTGATGAAATGATGGGGTGTCTGTGTTTCCTGTAGGATCATCAGCGGCAGTTGTTCCACTTTTTTATCTTCCAGTAAAAGAGGGTCCTGGTCCCGTCTGAATCCTGCTGTGAGTCTGTGTCAGAGTTTATGGACTACATTCAGAGCTGCAGAGGCCGCTGTGCTCCATCACTCCCCTCGTCCAAGACAGGAGGAAGAATCCAGGCGTTCATGTTGGTTAAACTGTCACCGAGCTTCAGTCCATAGGTCCTGGAGCGGGTCTTCATGACTAAGTCAGGGTGAGACGACAGAACAACCTGTTGTGATCCGTCAGGCAGAAGCAGCAGCTCGTTTCCTCAGGAGCTGCAGGCAGCCGGCTATGAAAGTAGCACAATTATTGATTTTTTATCAGCTCAGACGAGTTCACAAAGGCCAGCAGCTCCAAGGGAAGGTGTCACTTATCTGCTGTGACTAAACACAAAACCAAAGAGTCCTGCTGCTCCTCTTCACAAACAGCTGACCTCAGAGTTTTCACGGTCAGGAGGCACGTCTGCTGATCGAGCTGCCATCTTCTCCTCCTGCAGTTCATTCTAACACAAGCAATGCTTTACTGAAAGAGTGACCACATGGCAGCAGCGCCTGTCTGAGAAACAAGGACAAGATGAGCGACTGAAGTCAAAGTGAGCATCAAACGTAAGAAGTCTGATGAGCTTGTTCAGTGTCTCCGTGGTGAGGTCCAACCTGGTGACACATGAAATCGTGGATCCAGAACGGCTGCACCAGAGCGTGTTTGAGGCAACCGTCCACATTAGTGATCCTCAGAATGAAGAGATCAGCCTGTCAGAGGGAATCCGGGATCCTGTGATGGCTGGGATAGGCTCCAGCAGCCCCGTGACCCCAGAAGGAACAGAACGGTATAGAAGATGAATGAATGAAATCTCTGATAAAACTAGTTTTTTTATTGAAACAATATTTGAAGCAGAGCTTTTATTTGTGAACATATAGAATTCTTGTTTTAAGAAATATAATTGCCTGATTAAAACAGGAACGTTTTATTTGACTCATAATCATAATCCGCATCTAAATTTCAGAGATATATACTATAGATTTATATTGCAAAAACTTTAAAGATTTAACACTTTGTTGAGCAACACACGCCCATTTTAACAGATAATATTTCCAATCACCAGAGCAAATAACCCATTTATGAATGTTTTATTGCTAATTTTCAGATATCATTCTGGACATCACAACTTATGTTAGTAAACCTTACAAAGACAAATTCTGCTTGTTCCATTGGCAGAATGTTTTACTTCTAACAAGATAAAATATATTTGGTTTTTACATTTCTATCCTTTCAGCAACAAGCTTCATAAAGAACAAATAACAAGATTGGAGTTTAGCGTTAGCCAGATCATTAGCCATTCCTCACATGATGTTTTGCCTCACAGGAGTCCCACGGAACATCCCCAAAGCTTTATCTGCTGCAGAGCATTGATACCCCACCCACACCCCCACCCCAAAAAAACCCTCTGAGAGAACCTGCTGAGTTTCAGATCTATCATCAGTTTAACAGGCTCTGAGGGGCATTTCCCTCACAGAGGCAGACCACAGGAATGGACAGGAGGTGTGGGGGGGGTCTTCGAGGAGTAAATGTTTGAGTCACGAGTGACAGCTCCTGAAGGAAACATCCGCCTCGCTGTGGTATTTCTAATGAGAACTCCAGACTGAAGCATGTTGACTGTCATGTTCTTCATTCTGAGTGCGGAGGACCGATGCCAGAGTGGACTTCAGGTTCTTCTGGGTGGAAAAGAGCAAAAACCTCCCAACCAAAGATCAAAGCTTCTTACTGGTTCCTCAGAGACTTTTTAATCCAGACTGTTAAGCCGCTGCTGATGGCTTCAAATGATTATAATTACACAAACTCTGAAGAGTTTGAAGTATGTTCTTCCTTTAAAAACACAGATCTCCTGTTTTTAAAGGGAGAAGATCTAAAAGAAAAGAAAAAGAAAATAAAAGATTTTTGGGATTCAAAAACAGAACAATGTATCTTTTCTTCTGCAGCTTGGTGGCAATTGATCCATGGACTGGTGAGGGTCTGCAGCCCGGTGGTTGGAGACCACTGGTGTCAGGGCACCATACAACAAGATCACCCATACATCATGAGTGCTAAACTTACAGAATCTTTCCAAATACTTAAAAATACATTTAGCACACCACAACAATGGTACATTCCATTTTCATGGAGGTGGCCACACGAGCCTCATGGGAACTGAAAGACTCCTGCAACCCTCCATGCGCCTGGACAACTCAAACACAAGCAGCATCCGTACAGGTGCATGCGACTAAGGCTTGAGTTGGTTTTGATCTTGATGCTCCATGAAACCAACACTCTGGTCTTTGAACATCTTCAGGAACAACAGCTCTGATGCTGTGGCATCAGGGGAGAGCTGACTGCAGGGGGATGCTTGAGGTTGCACTGGTGCCTTGAGAGGACATCAGTTGGTAAATGGTGCATCACAAATGAATCCGAATGAGCACGTCTCTGCAGACCCCCCCCTCCCATGAGTGAAACATGTTTGCAGTGATCTTCCCTCTCAGTCCTAAAACACCCGGGTGAGTGAAATTATCCATGCTGTCCGTGTTAAAATCTGCAATTACAGCTGCCGCTCATGCGGGGGGTGGGGGGGCTGTGTTGCTGCGTTCACTCGTCATAATTAATGTTACTTAAAACACGGGAGGGAAAAGCCACTGCCGCGGGGAAGACAATCAACGTGAGGGCACAGAACATTTCTGTAGCTAACATTTGTCTGTCACAAGTTAGGTCACCATGGACCGTCCCATTGCCGGGACGAAGGGGGGGATGGACCTGGAACCTGAGCGTTTACTAACATTTTTCCTGTCATTTTGTATTTCAAAGTTTCCAGGTTGCTGATAAATCCCAATTTATGGATGATTACTCCATGTCATACGTTTCCATCATGATAGCCATTAAGTCTGAAAACAAAAAAGTAATCTTCCTGAAATAAACGCCCCCCAGCCATTCATGACCGGGTGTTAGTGGACCAAAGTAGACAGAAAGAAATCTGATTATTAATATGAATTTGTTATTACTTTCTTTTCATCTTTTTGTCATCTCATTGTATGCTTTGTTATGTTGTGTATAAGTATGTGTGTGTGTGTGGGGGGGGGGCATTGTTTGAGTCTCTTATTTTACCAGATTCTTTCTTTATTACTATTATAATGTTTTTCTTGCTTTTTGGTTTTTAAAATTGAAAATGTTTTAATGTGAAGCACTTTGAGCTACACTTGTTGGAAAAGTTCCCTATAAATAAAGTTTGACTTTATCCTCTGAAGTTCTGTTGTTCCTGTTGTGATTGATGAAACTGCAGCCGCTCATCAGAGGTGTCATTGAGTCTGAACAATTACTGCAGACTGCTGGTCCAGAACACATGTAGAGCGGGTCAGACGTGCACCTGTGACCAATAAAACACAACTGTTCAAAGTAAAGTTCTGTCCTCCATTCATCGAAAAGAAGGAAACAGACTGTCCACCGTCTTTGGCTCCGCTTCTCCAGAGTTCAAACATCAGTCCAGACATCACAGACCGTCACAAGCAGTTTTCTTCAACACTTTAAACAAAGGAACGGCTCATTTTCCCTGTGGAAGGTCTGAAACTTTCATCAAACCGTGATATATTAAAACAGATTTTCTTAATATCCACCATGGCACGTATGGTACTGTACCTGTTTGAGCTGAGTGAATGCACAAGCAGTCATCCAAAAGCGTTTGAGTGACTTCTGGCACACAGGAAGCTCTTCCATGAACAGCTTTAACGCTTTAACAGCGGAGATGTCACCGGTCACCCGTAAATAACACGTGACCTTTGACATTATGTGACTTTTCAACCCTTTATGCAATCAAGGTGAATCAGCTGATACGGATGCAGAGAAAAGTGTCTTTGCACTGACACACAACACATTACTGACGTGCAATGTTGCATGCTGGCACAAAGCCGCTTCAGAATCAGCTCATTTACGTTGATTGAGTAAACTCTTCATGGCTGTAAAGTGTTGCGTTATCAGTTGCAAGGCTGCTTTTCTCCATTTCAGAACCAGCTGGAATTATGTCAATCGCTTCTGACTCCGTCAGATGGTCTTCTTTGATTGACAGGTGTGAAAGCTCACCTGAGCTCTGGTACGCGCCAAACTTTGGTGCTTTTGAGAACATGCACACTTGCAGGAGAATTCTGGTGCGGCTCACTTCAGTGGGATTGCAGACAGACAGACAGAGCAGAACTAAAAGAATTGTGGTCAGTTTTTGGCTCTTTTCTGCAAACATTTTTTCTTAGATGCTCATGTTTAGATTCATTTTTATGGTTCCTATTCACAGTCTGTCCCCTGAAGTTAGAACATGCAAACAGAAGTGTTGTTGTTTTCTGTAAACAAATGAAATGTGCAGAAAAACTTCAAACTACAAACCAGCAAAGAAAGCTGAGCAGAAAGGGCCGTTCATACTCCTCCATCCAGGAGGAACTAGAAAGCTGGAGCATGTCTGGGGGGTTAGATTATGTCACAACTCCTTCCTGCTGTCACTCTACCCAAGAAGATTTCCAGGAATAGGTGGTAGCAAAACTCTCCAAAAAAACTCTGTCATCAAGTCAAACAAACTATTGTAAACTGTTGTTTGTTTCTTGGCAGGGGATGGGGTCACATTTCAGGACTTCTCTCCTTGTGCATGTGTGGGTTTCCTCCCACATACCAAAAACATGCTTCATGGGTGAATTGGTGTCTATAAACGTCCATCACGTCTTCATTCACTGCTGATCCTGTTCATCAAACAAACAAACTGGGACAAATGTTACATTTCCTTCTGACTTGTTCTTTCTGGTTTAACCATCACACACTGAGGCTCCGTTTCAGTTTTCATCTAACGTGGAGCTTTACCCTTGTTGTTTTGTTTGTTTGTTGGGTCAGTTTTGATATTTCTAAAAAAACAATGCTGTGTCTGTTTAGTGAATAGTTATTCCCTTAGAACTGATGCACATTTACATGGGGTGGGGGGGTGAAATCATAATTCCATGCTGACCAGAGGCCACTTTAACCTTTCATCCCACAACCAGAAGGGTGGGGGGCAGACAGTGGGCAGCCCAGCCTGGAACCTGAACCGTGGATGGAGGTTAGACTCAGAAACAGCATTCAGTGACCTGTATTGATTGTGCTGGCGGGGGCTCAGCCTACCCCCCTCCAAAGGATCCTAATTTCTGACGAGTATCGGCTGTGAGGGGCCTGAGCCGCCTTTGTGCTTGCTTCAGTGTTCGGAGGGGGGGCTGGAAAACAGGATTACTAGAGGTCAGGCAGACCCTGAAAGGAGTTACAAGGGGGCGGAGCCTGGGAGACATGATTAAGTTGTAGTGGAAGTGGGGGGGCAGCTTGCCCCAGCACCAATGCAGCTCTGAAGCAGCTTCAGCTGCATGTGTGACTGCTGCTCTGTGATCTTTACAACCGTAACAGATTTTCCACACTATAGGGCGCACCTGTAACTCCCAACCTCGCTAGTAACACGTGAACACACAGTCTGACACCGCTACACGTTAGCACAATGCAAACATTCTGACAGAGCGCTGTCTGCCTCTCGCTTTGACATAAGCACAACCAGCATTGCTCCATATAGAAAGCATGAGGCCCACTGTTTGTTTGTTTGTTTCTTTTCTTTTGGAGGTTGGATCACATAAAATTGTAAATCAGCCTTTTAAAATCACATATTAAGGAATTACTTTTTATATCTATTTATTTTTTCTTTGCTGGCGTCAGTTTTTTCCTCCAACATTTTTTGTTTATTATGAAAAATGAAAATTGTCCCAAAAATTCGCAGAAGTTAAAGAAGCGGTCAGATTTGCTATGATTTTTGTTGCTAGGAAACAGTCGGTTAGCCTGTGGCTGCCTCTCAGAGACAACCTGACAGACCACAGGTGGAACAGGTGGAGCAAAGTCATTTAACAAATGCTACTTCATCAGCTTAACAGAACAGAAGATGGTGGTCAGATTCTCTGTGTATTTTTTTCTCTACATTTTGGTTTGTTGGATTGTAAAGGCTTGAGTTGTGAGATCGTCTTCGTTGGGCTGCGGCCTGTGGCTGGCTGGTTCTAAAAGGCTCCTCTATTGTACATGTGAATAAGTAGACAAAAGCTTTTGACTCTGTTGTCATGATCCTCAGCTTCATCTTTTTACTTCTGGGGTCCAAATCAGATCAAATAGTTATCAAATTTGAGAAGATTAAGATTCCTGGAAGCCATTATTTTCAGTGTCATAAACTCATTCTATTATCAGAGAGACCAAATGTGAGTGTTTCATAGATATCTGTAAAAGCTTGGTTCTGCTGTTCATTCAGATCTGCAGAGAAAACACTAGACGAGCTGTTTCAAACGATTTCCATTAGCAAAATGTCAAACGAGTGATGAAAAAGGGTCTGTTATTGCAAGTTTGAAAGAGATGTTTCAAAAAACTCTAACAGGCTCTTAAAATCATCAGTTTTAAATACATAGTATGAGTTAAATGACAGAGGAGCACGAGAAAGTTTTAAAGGCTTATTCAGATTCAAGAGAGCAGGTCTGGTTCTGGAAGATTCTCCTCCCACCAGCTCTTCTGTCCACAAAGACACACGTAGTCAAGCTATGGAGAAACCCAAACGTCAAAACAAACCAAAGTCATTTTCAAAAATCAAAATGAAATGCTAAAGAAGGAAACATGAAAAGCTAAGAATTATGGGACATCACTGATTGGATGATGACGTTTAGAAGAAAAGAAGCAGAAGGGTGGTTTACCTGAGCTGGGGTGATTGGTTGGTTGGTTGGTTGGTTGGTTGGTTGGTTGGTTGGTTGGTTGGTCGGTCGGTCGGTTGCTTGGTTGGTTGCTTGGTTGGTTGCTTGGTTGGTTGGTTGGTTGGTCGGTCGGTTGCTTGGTTGGTCGGTCGGTTGCTTGGTTGCTTGATTGGTTGGTTGGTTGCTTGGTTGGTTGGTTTGTTGGTTGGTTGGTTGCTTGGTTGGTTGCTTGGTTGGTTGGTTGGTTGGTTGGTTGGTTGGTCGGTTGGTCGGTCGGTCTGTTGCTTGGTTGGTTGGTTGGTCGGTCCGTTGCTTGGTTGCTTGGTTGGTTGGTTGGTCGGTTGCTTGGTTGCTTGGTTGGTTGATTGGTTGCTTGGTTGCTTGGTTGCTTGGTTGGTTGGTTGGTTGCTTGCTTGGTTGCTTGGTTGCTTGGTTGGTTGGTTGGTTGGTTGGTTGGTTGGTTGGTTGGTTGGTTGGTCGGTTGCTTGGTTGCTTGGTTGGTTGGTTGGTTGGTTGGTTGCTTGGTTGGTTGGTTGGTTGGTTGGTCGGTTGCTTGGTTGGTCGGTTGCTTGGTTGCTTGATCTTATGCAGTGGGTGTGGTTAGAAGACATCTCCATGCCTATGAACTTCCAGTTGAAAAGATAAGCAAACATCATCACGTGCAAGTGATGTCCCATAGTACCTACCCTTTCTAGTGATTCTTATGTTGTTTCACTTTTGAATATATTATTTGGATTTCTGGAAATGACTTTTGTTTTCTGAAATGTTTCAGTTCTTTTTCATTTTTTATATTATGTTTTGTTTCTGGAATTTTGTTTTGATTTCTAAATTATTGATCTTTTGCATTTCTGTTGTGGTCTTTAAAATGCTGAGTGATTTGTTGATGTGATCTGAACTTCAGGGCCACCGTATCAACGAGTCCCAACAGTGTTGAGCTGCTACATGCAGAAGTGATGTCAGCTGGAATCAGAGACTGGAAAGAAAGTTTCAAAAGAGTTCTCTAACTTGTTTCTGATTGTTTAGGATGTTATCACTTCTCTGTGGATAAACTCAAAACACTCATTTCAAAAGTTGTGGATGTGTTTCCAAGCATTTTCAGTCTGTTCATCCTAAAACAGACAATTCAACTCATTTTCATGAATCTGCTCTGAAGAGTGAGTGAGCTGAAGAGTTCCTCCGTTTGGAGAAAGGATGAAGAACAGAGGTAAAAACATTGAAAGGCTGTCATTTTCACATGTTCTTTGTTGTTGTCGCAGATGTTTCACCTGTGGGGTCACCTTCAATAACACTACAAACCCTCCCTCTGCACAAAATCACAAGTGAAACTATCTAAAAAGGCAAAAAATAAAGCTTATCTTTTTTCGTATTTTCCAACAAAACAATTATTTTATTTTGGAAAAAATCCTACTGTCAGTGAAACCAGCTTTTCTCAGGAATGTTAAAAAATAAACAATCTAAGATTGAACCGATTAAATGTCTGTTTTATTTAGAAAGAACAGAAAACTGTTTCTGTTGAAGGTCATCTCATGTCAAGATGAGTTTTCCTGCAGCTGTAAATGTATTTAAATAAAAAACAATGTATTCATCTATGAATAAACATCAACATAATTTGTGTTTTTTCATTTTGTTTTTGTGAACCAACAGATAATCAGGATTGGCAAAGATTAGGTTTAATCAGAATTAAAGCAAATTATTTTGCAGTCACATCAATAAAGGCTACAGAACAAAACAGAAATCAGTATCAAAATAAAAGAAAATGTAATGTTTAGGAAGCGTAAAACATCAGCTATTTAAAATGTCCGTTTTGCCGTGGGGTGGGGGTCCATTACTGCGTCTATCATAATATGATGGTAGAGCCGTGATGAAACATTAACGCACTTTTTTCAGAGTTGTGCTGTCCTGGTTCTGAGTGAGCTGGTGTCCCTGGAACCAGCAGATCCACCTGCCCGGCCTCACATTTCTGCTGCTGTTGATGTTTTGGTCCTTTTGTCCTTCTGTCATAAAGACAGGCTGGAATAATAACCCTGAAGTTAGCCTTCAGGCCCTGCCACCCCACCCACCCCACCCCCGCGCGCAAGCAGCGGCCTGGGTTAGGGGTTAGCGTGTTCCTGTCCTGCAACAGTTCCTCTGGTCCATTGTGATCCGGCTCGTAGCCCAGATTAGCTCAAACCACATGAAACCAAAGCCTGGGAGCAGACCGCAGGTTTGTTTCTTTGTAGAAACAAGCCTTTCTCTCCATTGAGCAAAGAGCCAATTAGCTATTATGGAGACTGACTGTGAGCACGTGTGTGTGGCTGCTTTTTGTGCACGAGGCTGCAGCCTCTTACCTCTATAGGTGGGACATCTGCTGAGGGTTTGTGTCCCCGGATAAGTGCGGGCCGAGCACCAGCCCAGGCCCTTTCAGCCTGATCACATAGGTATTTAGCAGCGAGTGTGTTTGTTTTCCGCACAGAGCAGGTGTTTTATAATCATTAGCCCGTCCATTACAGCCGCTCTGAGGAGTAGACAAACAGCAGCTCTGCTTCTATTTTCAATGCAACCATCTGGTGGCAAGGAGGAAAAATGGCTGTGTTTGGCACCAGTGTTTGTCCATGCTCACATAATTGTGTATCGGAGGAGAGGAGGCAGATATCAGACAGAGGCGCTCAAGTGCTCGAAAATGTATACCATCTTTCCAGAGGCTTTATCTGTGCCTCAAAACAAACCCTCTTTGTGTTTCCAAGACAGTCCATGCATGTCCATTCACAGGCTGGACCAGGCAAACCGGCCCCTTCTCACTGCCAGCCGTCATCCTCACCCTGCTGGAGATGAGGAGGAAGATGAGGAGCACGGAGAAGAGGAAGCTGCAGAGCTCCTTAGCACTGCGCAGGAACAAACTGATGTTTTTTAATAACAGTCACAGAATGCACTGGAAAAATCCAGTAATGAATCATTTTACAGGAAGGGGGGCTTGAAAGCAGGCTGCACCCAGCCCACCCCCACCCGGTCACCCATGTTGTTGTTTATCAGCTGAAGTGAGCTGTTTGTGCGTCCCGCAGCAGTTTGTACACTCCAGCTCTGCTTGTTTGTGGAAAATCTGCAAATGGTGATAATTATTGCAAACAAAATGCTGCAGCCACTACACATAATTATGCCACTGATGCTAATTACCATGTTACTTATTAACAACTCATTAAGCAATTACGGTCAGCAGCAATGATATGCTAATGAATTTCACATGGAGCATGTGGAAATAAGCGAGGTGATGGAGCAGCGTGCTTCATCTCTGCTCCTCCTCCTCTTCTCATGAAGGTGAAGGAGCTGACGGAGAAGCTTCACCGATAAACCACCTTTGACATTTAAGTCTCACTTTGGACCATCTGAAGCTCTATCCATCTAGTTTTTCTGTTTTTGTCTTGCATTTCCACATACCAAAGCCACATGACTGTTCAGTGCTGACGCAGCGATGAAGACAGCGTGAAACAAAAGCTCCATGTCTGGAAGAAGACGTGCTCTAGGGTGAAGCTGTGAAGACACAGCTGAACACCTCCTGTTTGAGTCTGTGCTCATACGGCTGCTGAGACTGGGACGTCACCATGGTAACCAAGTACAACCCAGTTTTGATGAGTCAGAGATGTTTCGTCTCTAACCTTTCAACAAGCAGTGGTGCTGTACTGTAGCTCAAGTTTGCTGTTGTCCACCACCTAGCTTCAGACTAGAGGACGACATGGGAGTGGATTTTCACTCCTGTCTCGTCCCGCTCCCTGACCAAAGTTAAAAAATAGTCCTGCTTCTGTCCCGCACCCTTATATTTTTGCCTTTTTTGTCATTTTGTAAAACATTATATGTAATTGCATTTTGAATGTGACATTTTGGGGTTTTCATTCATAAGGCAAATTACGTTGTCATTTTCAATTAAAAGCTGCACATGACGTTGCATTACAATCACAACTCTCATACATTTTATTATTCTGACTGACTTCCCTACCAGCTTTCTGAACTTAACAGAAGAGTCTTTACTTTTCTCTGGATGTATTTTTTCCGTCATCGAACTTGCCATGGTTGCAATTCTCTGTTTTTCATGCTAGGAGAACAAAAACAAAGCATTTCTGAAAACGACCTTTTGTTTGAGATGCTGTTTTGAAAGTTGCTTCCTTTATTTGATTGAATCTTCATTCTCTGTAAAATGTTTGCGGCTGGTTTAAATGTTGATTTATGATGAAGATTTTCCCTTTAATAAATATAAATAATAAATAAATAAAGCAAAAATAAAACGACACTAATTGAGATGTGTGTATCTGCAGGCCCAGAGAACAACGTTCTCAAGACAACACTCTCAGGGGTGAGGATTTCTGAGACAGCAACAAGTTGGCTTTATTTACCCATCCTACCTTAAAACTTGGACTTGGATAAAGTTAGCGTCCAGTTGTTAGCATCCACTCTGACTTTAAAGGGAAATCTTTATCATAAATCTATGTTTAAACCAGCTGCAAACGTTGGGAATGAAGATTCAATCAAATAAAGTTGCTAATTTGGGAAAAAAGGACATTTTAAGAGTTTCCTACAGCTAGCAAGGGTGTTTATGACATCTGTGAAGAAACGTTAGCACAGAAAATGTTCCTGTTAAAAGGAAATACATAATACATAAATATAATATACATTACTACATAATCAGGAATTGTTTTTAACAAAACATCAAGGCATACAAGCTTGCATGCAAACAGCATCTGAAACAAACAAAAGGTTATGTTCAGAACTGTTTTGTTTTTGTTCTCCTAGCATGAATACCATGCATCTGATCGGCACATCCAAGCAAGCGCACCGATTGGCTGACAGTAAAGGGCTGCTGATTGGTTGATGTGTTGATGTTAGATTTGTTCCAGAAGTTTTGTCTGTCTTTAAAAAGTTTTGTATTTGTAGTGAGAGATTTTTGAGTGTGAAAATGTTTGTGTGTAACATGACAGCTTACACACAGACAAATAATTTTTACAGACTGTTTTTCCTACAAGTGCAAATCAGTTTACACACACAAATCTCTTACAACAAGTACAAAACTTTTTACAGAAGCACAAACCTTTAGCTTCAAATCTAACTTCATATGATCATACTCTGTTCAAACCTCAATCACGTGCGGCTTGAAGCGAAAAAAGCAAGATGGTGAATTTTAAAAAATCTCATACGAAGGAGCTGCGCTTATCATTTACTCTGAAGGGGAACGAGACGCCCTGAAAACTGTTTCATTCGCAACTGAATTGGTTGGGGTCCACTTCAGTAAGAACTCGATCCTGTTCCAGTCCCATGATCAAGGCCTGGAGAGGACTCCCATCCCATGGGATTCCCACGAATCCCGTGGGAATCCCGAAAACTTCAGACCTCCTCAATGCGAGAAAATCAACAAACATTTTTTGTAACTTTGAGGGGCATTTTTGTGTCAAACAAACAAGCAGAATGCGTTCACAGAACCTGCTGCTGCACACTGCATGATCGCCATCAAATCCAAAGGGCCACGCTTCCATTTTTGCACAATTTCAGCTTAACATCAAAGGTTAAAGAAAAAGTTTGAACAGTGCCATGTCTTTCATGTTAAATCTGTCAAAAATGAAATATAACAAGACTTGGTTGGTTGGTTGGTAACAAGACGCTGTTGAAAATGTTGTTTTTTTGTGTTTTTTAACATGTTCTTTCTGATGGTGGAGAACAGATATGAAGAAAATTAAGATTAAAATTGCATCTCTGAGTACAACTTCATTCAAACTGTTATGAAATTGGAACACAAAAAGATTGTAAATGATGTTGAAATGACTAAAAGCTAAACATTGCAGAAATGTCATTAAAAGACGTTGGGAATGATTTGAAATCAGATCAAAGCATGATTGGAGTGAGACAACTGAGCTGAAAAGAAGCATGCTCATTTCATTAATGTGTGAGAGTCCAATCGTGCTCTAACAAACAACTGGAGGGTTTGTACTGCTGAGTTTGAAGAGAGAGAAGGGGTTTTAAGGCACCATCTGGTTGGAAAACTGCCTACAAATGTGTCCAAAAGAAGCCAGTGAGTTTGTCCGTTCCTTTTGAATGGCCCTTACCTGTAAAGCCCATCTCTACCTTCATTAAAACTAGGGATGCAACAACTCCCTTTCCCCACCATTCAGTTTAATGGTGGATCCGACGATTTTAAACTGAGAGTTGGGGCATTCCTGTTTCAGAACCAAGCTGCTTTACAGTCCCAGTCACATGACTGATGGGGCGGAGCCGCCACCATGTGGCCCGCATGCACAGCCTGGTCTCGCCCCGCCGTTGCTTTTCCGGCACAGTCCACAGCTGCTGTCTGTGGTCAGGTGTTGGTGAGAGTGGTGCCGCTCACTCTGGGATGTTGCTGATGTAGCTGATGTGTGCAATGACTCGTTCTGATCGATTGAGGGCGGAGTCTCAGCCCTTTGTGAGACTTGTCATGAGTGAAAGTTCACAAGGTCACACTTTGATCATTTTTGGTAGCAGGCTAACCCATCTACTCTCCTGAAACTTGTTGGAAGGATTTTCTAATTAAAAGAGCAGCCTTTGTGAGGTTGTCTTTGATGATTTGAAAACGCTTTATTTTGAAAGGCTGCATTTTGTTTCCATCCTTGTCTTTGACTGAGCGTTTTCAGCTGCTGTGTCAGTGCATTCTCATTCAGTGCTGTCAGACTCTTTGTACCTGAAGTCTGTGTGATCTTACAGTCTTTTGTCCTCTTGAGCCAGTTTTTCCTGTCTGGTACCTGCTCACCAGGATTCATTTTTTTTCTTCCTTTGGGGGACGCTTCCTGTTTGGGTTTTCATTTGTTTGGATTTTGTGGTCTTCTTGGCTTTTTTCAGACAGAAGTTTAGATGAAGTTGGTCTTTATGCACCTACCTGCCCATCATCACCTGTGTGTCCTCTTCATTTCAAAAACCCCTGAAAGGAGCCTGAGAGTCTGTTTTAATTGTGAGTATTTTCAGCTTCTTCCAAGGAATGAATGAAGAACAAACTCTGTCCAAAGAAATACCGTCTCATTTGTTCTTGTCCAGTTCAAGCTTCATTTGTTGGGAAAATAATTGCTGATTCAGCTCTTTAAGTTTTGCATGTCTTTGGGTCCACTCAGCCCTCCTGTTCCAACAGTGCAGGAGAGCTTGGTATCTTTCTGCTCTTGATACCGCTTAGAAACTTACTGTACTGTCAGTGTCTAGAGCACCACTCTCCTGTTCTTGGGTGGTTCTCAGGTGCTGTGGCCCACCTGCGCTAAGTGGGCCAGCAGCTCGGGGATGTAGCCATCACAGCCGCTCAAAGAGCGTACTTCTGAATGTGCCAGCCCTGCAGCTGTGCTGACTCAGCTCTTACCCTGATTTCTCTGTTTCTTGTTCTCCTCAGTGACGCATCTGGAAACTTCTGGTCAATGAAGGTGGAACATTGTTCTCCAAGAAGATGATCCTGGCAGATAACAATAAAAATCTGAAAATGTAGTCATCAGTTTACTTTCATGTTCTTTCTGTTGAAGCTGAGGACTGCTCTCTGTTTAGTTGTGCCTGTAAATGTGACCGAATTTCACATTTTATCAACGTCAATCACTATTTAGGAAGAAAAAAGATTCAGTATCTAAATGAAAAACATCAAATGAACGGAAAGCAGAGAAGAAACATAAGTCTTTGGGTTTTTTTTGACTCTTTGGAACAAAAGTTTGTCTGTTTCTAGTTGTCTTAATAGCTTTATTTTCTGCTCTGCACATTGCTAATGCTGTTCCTGGACACTGACGCGTTTTCCTGTTTTAGCTCTGCATACGATTAAGAGCATGATCTGGTGTCTTTGTTCAAACTGTTCCATAAATTTGGCTTTTATGCATTTGTTAGTTTGGTTAAATTTGTTTTTTAACTCATGTTCCTAAAGTGCTGGTGTAACTTCATCTTTATTCACTCTTTCTAAATGTTTTTGGGACAAAATAAAGGTTTTGTCTGAATATAAACTGTAAAATAATTAGGTTTCATGAATCATGACATTTGAGCAGTCTAAAGGGAATAAATGGATGGATGGATGGATGGATGGATGGATGGATGGATGGATGGATGGATGGATGGATGGATGAATCAATGACATGCAATCCTCACACTCGTTGAATTTCTCCACGTTCCCTTGTTCAATTTTCTCACATTATGACCACAAACATAAATATTTTTTATTGGAATTTGATGTGAAAGACACAAAGGGATACACACTTGATACAAGAGTTCAATTTTTTTTAAAAAAAACTGAAAAGTGTTCAAAAGTATTCAGCCCCCCTGAGTCAATACTTTGTGGAACCTCCTTTTGCTGTATTTCCAGCTGCAAGTCTTTTGGGGTTTGTCTCTACCAGCTTTACACATCTACAGACTGAAATCTTTGTCCATTCTTCTTTGTAAAACACTTCAATCTGACTCAGATTAGATGGATCAGTGTTTGTGAACAGCAGTTTTCAGATCTCTCCACAGATTCTGGATTGGATTTAGGTCTGGACTTTGACTGGATCATTCCAACACATGAATCCGTTTCATTTTTATCATTCCATTGTAGCTTTGGCTTCATGTTTAGGATGGTCGTCCTGTTGGAAGGTGAATCTCTGCCTCAGTTTTGTTCAGACTTCAACATGTTTTCCTCCAACATTGCTCTGTTTTTGGCTCCATCCATCTTCCCATCAACTCTAACCAGATTCCCTGTTCCTGCTGAAGAGAAGCAGCCCCAGAGCATGATGCTGCCACCACCATGTTTGACAGTGGGTGTGGTGCGTTCAGAGTGATGTTCAGTGTTAGATTTCCTCCACACATCTTTTTCTAGCCTAATCCTGCTTTCACTTTCTCCACAACTTTCTCCCTGACCCGTCTGGTGTGTTCCTTACACTTCATGATGCTGTTTTCTGCCCAATATTCTCTTGACAAACCACAGAGACTGTCACAAAACAGCTGGATTTGTTTACTGAGATTAAATGACGCACAGGTGAACTCTATGAAGTCATGAAGTCAACATCAGTCACCAAACATCAAGAAACTTCTGAAGACAATTGGATGAACTCAGAGAAAAGGGGATGAATATTTTTACACAAAAACAAAAGAACTCGTGAATAATTTTCTTTCCACTTCACAAGTGTGTGTCTCTTTGTGTTGGTCTTTCACATTAAATTCCAGTAAAATATATTTATGTTTGTGGTCATAATGTGGGAAAATGTGGAGAAAATCAAGGGGTGTGAATACTTTTGCAAGACACTGTCTCAGCTGCACAGTGATCAGTTGGAACGTTTGTTTTCACCTCAGACATCTGAGAATTTAGATTTGTAGCTTTTGTCAAAATTGTCATCAATAATTTCCTTTAAAATGTTTTTCTTTTCAGCCTTTAGATTTCTTTCTTATTTACTTTAACTTTCTCTTCTCATGTGTGAGTTCAAAGTCATGTCCTCATCAAAAGAATGAATGTCATCCAGTGCTATTATGCTGTTCTCCAAGCTACGTTCTGCGTTCTGTCTGATTGTTTTTGTTCAAGAGCGTTTTCTGTGCATCTGCAGGGCTTGAAACGGTAAAAGAAGACTCCTCTGTTGTAGGTTTTTGTGGTGAAGACCTTCGGTAAATTGATGGATGTCTCTTTGCCCTCCCTCCTTTTTTTCCAGCAGCATTATGGGATGGTTTTAAAATATTAATATGAGAGTGCATTTAGCAGAGAGCGGCTCATGTGGGAATTCTCCTGAGACTCCACATTCAGGCCACAGGGGAGCATCTGCCCGCTCCTCTCCCTGCC
This sequence comes from Oryzias woworae, assembly GCA_016861445.1. Lineage (NCBI taxonomy): Eukaryota > Metazoa > Chordata > Actinopteri > Beloniformes > Adrianichthyidae > Oryzias > Oryzias woworae. The sequence continues at coordinate 984,663 of BOLG01001191.1, forward strand.
TGATTTACTCTAAATGCAACATTAATGATTGTGTTGCCGTCTGCAGGGTGTTATATTTTCCAGTGCTCACATGGAGGGCTTGCTTTGGAGAAAACACACACACACACACATTCGGACATGAAGCTGCTCAGCAGAAAGATTGTGTTGTTCTGCAGCAGCTGCCAACACTGATTCAAACAGACTGGGTGTCATATCCAGTTAAAGCTCGGAACAGACGACCCCTCCCTGTGAGACAAACACACACATGATTACACAAACAAGAACGCGCACACACAGAACCACAGTAAACAGCTCCTGTCAGCATCACTGCGGTCATGACTCCAACTCTCATTTAAAGAAAGGGACCAAATTGATCCCGAGAACCTCGTCTTCATCATGATGAAGTTAATGAGGTTTGATGCAGCAGATACACATCAGAGTGAGACGTTCTGACGAAGCTGGTTTAAACATCTCTGCACCATGTCAGAGCTCCACACTGACACACCTGTCCCACCAGGTGAGGACACCCAACAACACCCCCTCCCCCTCTATAACCCTGTCAATCATTCTCTTTTGATTTCCTTATCAATTCCCAACCAAGATGTGAGGATCTGCGCTTCAGTTTTCTCCTCAATGTATTTTTTACAGGTTTGGTTTGGCAGGTTTTTTTCTTTGCTTCTGAGTGGAGATCACAGCAGGCATGAGCTCCCCTCTTGGTTTTGCCTCAATTTTCTTCATTTCTGTTCTAGGGCATCTGAGTTTCTATCAAGCTCACTTCTTCCTGCTGCACCTTAAAACAGAGTGATCTGACCGCTCTGCATTTAGCAGCTGGAGTTTTTCTGCAGTCTTCACAACTCAGAAACTGAACTTTGACATTTGAGTCAGGCATGAACCAAACTGGAGTTGATCTGTTTGTCTCCAACTGTCTGTATCTTGTTCAACATGTTAAGATTCAAGACAAAAACTAGAGATAAAAACAACTTCAATGTTGACCTGTGACCCTGGGAATCATGAAATGAAGATTGTTGACACAGAAAATGTCTGCATTTAATGAATCAATGGAAAAACAGTTCATCAATTGTAAAAGGTCAAGCCTTTTCCAAGGAAGTCTGCAGGAAACCCTTTGTATCACTGCAAAAAGAGGCAGCCTAAAAGAGAAAAAGTGCACTCATCATAAGAAGAAAATCACAAAAGTAATCTTTCCATGCAGCAAGGTGCTTTACTTAACAGGAATCAAATAACAAATCCAAATCTAGAAACAAGGAGTTCCACATAAGCATTTCAAGAAGGAAAAATAAAAACACAAACTGATAGAATTACTTCGTATTGAATGTTGCACAGGCAGTAATTCTGTTTTGCTTGTTCTAAGCAAATTGTTTGTATTTTCTGAGTTTGTATGGATGTAATTATAGTGTATTTTGATTCCAGTCACAAAAAGCTGGAGTAAACGTGAAAATGACTCATATTAGAACAAAATAAGAATACAATCCTAATACAAGTTGACACATCTTAATAAATCCTCATGAAAAATAAAACTAGCACTCATTCTCAGAACATTCATTTAAATGTTTGTTTCCAAAATAATGACAATGAATGTCACTCTAGCTTGTTAACAGTTGTAGAATTTTAAAATAAGATCCTTAAAGCTGAACCCAAACTTACAGGAATATTTCATTTCTTGTCTTAGATCAAGTTTTCTTTTGTTTGGAGCAAAAGTATTTTTGGCTCATTTTAATCATAATGTCCTTATTTCTAGATCCTAGCTCTTATTGAGACAAAAACAATTCAAGCAAGTTCAAACTTGACCAAATTAAAACGAGGTTGTGAATCTTTGCAAGAATTAAATCTTAGAGAGACGATTAATCCTTTGTGTGGAAACTTTTGATCAGTTTTACTTGTTTTGTCTTTGTTCTCTTTTGCTGTTGTTATCGTTCCAATTTGTAGATGTTTCAATGATCACCCGTCGTGTTTATGACCACCATAACCATCCATCAGAATGATCGATGAACAGTAACGTCTGCAAGACACAAAAAACAAACCTTTTATTAAAAGTAAGAGTCCATGGTTGCTGTTGAAGGTAAAAGCAGTTGAATGAATTCTGCATGTTCAGTTGTTCATCAACGCCATGAATTTTTCATTGGGTGTCATGATAATTATGAAGTCTTTGAGGAGCATCAGCTCTCCCATGTCTGCTCACATCTGCTGAAGTCACCATGAGATCCAGAGTCCTTCTGGTTCCTCTGGTCAGCGCAGCTCGTGGAGAGGCAGCCTGACATATAAGCTGGTGTAAACGGCGTCCTTCCCATCTCGCCGACAGCTCTCTGAAGCAGCACACACCAGTAGGCAGACAGCAGCAGGCCGGGAGCCGCGCTGCTCTTCAGGTGCTCAATAATTAAGAGCACGCCGCTGAAGAGTCGCAGGAAGTCATGCAGAAACTCTCACCGAGTGTTTGTGTGTCTGCTTTGGGTGTGTTTGTGTGATGGGGAACCCCCCCCCCATCACATGGTGTACTTGTTGCGACATCAGAAAATGAGTCCCTTGTGTTCACCACCGAGTCTGTGATGAAGGTGGAATCCTCCTCCTAATGTGCCATCGGGGCGCAAAGGCCTGGATGCTGATGAAGAGTCCCACTGCACATCCGGATGGGAGGGGGGTCCTGGTTGTTCTGGTGTGAGCATTAAAGTTTAAGTTAGCGTGGGCCTGCTGAACACGGCTGAAGCTGGAAAGCAGCCATGGGCGACAGCATGTCAGACATCGGGCCACCGGCCCCCAGGCGCCGCGGCGCCACAAACAAGTGTTGCAGCAGACCCACGGGGAGCTGAAGCTACATACGCTAACATCACCCTGCGCTGTTAAAATGGCTGTCGTACACCAGGACTCAGAGGTGCGCCAGCGTGAGAGCTGCGCATCCACGTTCATTAAACTGCAGCTCAAGCATCAGACAGACTGACTTACAGAAGGAGAATATTAGCCAGAAAGAACCAGCACTACAGTCACCCGCCTGAAGCTGCTGGGAAGCGAGCAGTGTAGACACACAGCGAGTTTCACTTGGTTCTGATATGTTCAGATCAGGATGGAACCGTCTGGGCTAGAATGGCTCAGAACGGTCTGGTCTGTCTCAAATCTAAACGATACAGTCTGAGTTCAAGTTACTTTACAATCGGGTTCAGAACAGTTCAAGTTAATTCAGACCAACACAGAATGGTTCAGAATGGTCTGGTTCAGTTCACATCACAATCGCATGGTCTGAAGTAAATGGAGTTAGTTTAGAACTGTCCGGTCCGGCTCAGAACAGTTCTGTTTGGTTCCACATGAAGCATAAATGTCTGGCTAAACCTGTTCATCCGCTCTAGTTCTAATGCTGGACAGACGCTCACATTGTTTCTCTGTTGATCATATTTACTGACCCCCCCCCCCCCCCCCCCACACACACACACACACACACACACACACACAGAGTGTGTGCATTAACAGATGGGTTTCTGTCTCTTCATCAAAGTTTTCTGAATGGATGAGCCTGCTCATCATGAATAGATCTCCTTATGACCAGAACCAAATCAATGCAACAAAAGGGGCAAAAAAATGAAACCAGCAAATTGCTTCTCGAGCCTCTGAGAGCTTTGAAGTGCTGTTTCCATTCCATTTTGACCAAAATAAATGTGTATTTTTATTCCAGCAAGTGTCGGGAGGTTGCAAATGGGTTCGGAATAAAAGACAACATTTTGATTCAGAGGCCACCGGTGGCACACAAACCCCATTTTTGATTTTCTGTGTGGGCTCATTGTAAGGCCACACCACTCGTGCCCCCCTATCACTGGTTGATCAAGTCAAAGATGATGACCCGCCCAGCATTAATGCCTCTCTGCAGGCAGAGCTGTTCCCTGTGAACCAAATCAAAGCCGTCTGCGGCTGAATAGAGTCTGTTCCTGCTGTTGGAAGACTGCAAGCAGAATGACTGACCTGCAGGTCCAGCTTCCCAACAAAGCCTGCAGAAAGCAGAGTTCCCCAGCTCAGAGACCCTCTGTTCTGCCCGGACTCGCTGCAGAACGTAGCTCCATCTCTGGAGGAGGCGCAGCTGAACCACAGCAGGATCTCCAGCGTAGTCTCTGCAGGCAGCCTCTGTGATATTATTCAGTCAGTCTTCAGCTGCTCTGAGAGGCAACCTGACATTTCTCACTCAATTAAAAAGATAATGCCTCTCTCCGAGGTTCCATCCGCTGAGCTGCAAACTGCTGAATCCAAGAGAGGGAGCTTTTAAGAAAAAACATTTTGTTTGCAGTAATCCACGTAAAAATCAGCTCTTTATTCTGATAAAGGCATCACGCCAGCGCAGCTCAGCAGGTGTTAGAGTTTCATACAGAAGTATGACCTGCATGCATGTTGATGCTTGTGTACAAACATCACTTCTTAAAACAAGTCAAATTTTCCTAAATACAGAAAAATCTCTTTGGCTTAGCTCAAAAAAAAATCTTTGTTTACCTGTGATTCCTATTTTTGAAAACTCTTTGGTTTTCAAACAAAATGCCTTTTTTTTTACATTTTTGTGAGCACATTTTTTTGACATTTTGTTTTTCTTTATAAGTTTCCAAAATGTTGATGTTGGGTAATGCTTCATACCCTCGTGCGCACTGGGGATGTGTACATGCGCTTTTAGCATACAGTGTACAATACCATATGTATGTACAGTTGGAAGAAGTTTGGCGTTAAATGTTGAAAATGATGCAAATACAAAATAATGCATATCTCGCTCCAGGCTTGTTCTTCCTCAGCCCTATTCCGAAAAGTGAAAGACATGGTGTCATAGAATTCCATAAAACCGCACAAACCGCAATTATGAATTTCTCTTTTCTTATCAATTTTCAAACAACTGGCACTTCTGTGAATGAGAAGGGATGTTTTCCATACGTCACTACCAAATCCGAGTCCCTGATTGATCAAAGTTCAACCTGTTTAACTTTGAACACGTTTTCAATTGTTCAACAGTTGTACCTATAGTCCAAAAAGAAACTTGAAAAACGGTGCAAGGACACATGAACATGAGAGGTTTGAACCTGAAACATGCAAACATGCAGGTTTCCAGAGTCTTTTTCTTGGAAGCGGCCACTTGAGTGCACGTTTCCAGGCATGGGGTGAAAGTAGCCCAAGACTCTTCACACTTTAAAATGAAGACGTCTTTTCTTTGGAGTTACTAACGAGCTAAAGTTATCACAAGCTAAAGATCAGTTTTGGCAAAAATACAAAAAGAAAATTGAAGCCAAATCTCTTGTTTTAGTACTGGCTTACTGTCCATCAAAAATGAAAAATAAGAGGAGCATCGGGGTGCGCTAAAAAGAAGTCAAACAGAAAGGCAGATTTTTTTTGTACTCTTTCATTGTTCTTTTGACTGATAAAATGGGGAGTTTCATAACTCATGTAACACATGTCATGGCATTGAAGAACAGTGCCTCAGCACCGTTAGTGTTCAAACAGAGTCTGTGAACAGCTTCCTTCCTCTGTGCAGAGCAGTGAGTCATCTGCAAACAGTCTGAACATTTTGCATTAGAGACCTGGAGCTGGCTGAGCCCTCATACCAATGGGACAGGCTTCAGCATAACAGCTGAAGCTCAGACTCAATAAACACAATTTCTTTGTCTGTGTGTGTAAATAGCTGACATTTATGACCCTTTTAGATGTACGTTTGTGACTGAAACCTGCATCTTCCTCGTCCCTTTAGCCTGACAGGTTTACTGAGCCGTTAAAAACTTTTCTGTCCTCATTCCTTCTCCATGTACTTTCAGGGGTGAGAGGGGTCATCTGTTAGCCACACTGTGGTCAACACATACACGGTCAAATGTGTGCATCCTGGAGAGCAAACATTTTTCTCAAACAGAGCCGGTCACGGTTTCATCTTCAGAGTCCATCAGGGCCCTGAAGCTCTCGGGAATGAAAAATGGCTTGGAGAGTGTGTGGCGTCTTTAATGTCCCCCTCTTCAAGGTCTCCACGGCTCTTTCCTCACTTCATCTTCTTGGCATCTTTGTACACCGGCCAGGTCCAAAATGTCAAACGTTGCTTTCAAAGTTGCTTCCTCTGTTAGACCCTCATAAATTGTTGCAGCTTTTATGAGGGAAACTGGTAGAGCATAAAGGACACGGGCCCCCTCCTGCTCGTTTAAGGGCTTTAATTTATTCCTGTTTCCATGGTAACTATCTCCTTGGTCTTTGCTAAAGCAGTCACCTGACAGAGGTCCATTAGTGAGTGAATGTGCTGCCTGCATGAACTGCATGTGTATTAGTGCAGGGAGACTTGCAGTCTAAATCTGTCAGGCTGTCATTTGGTCACCTTTAAGTGATGCCTTCAGTCTCCGCCTTCAGAGGCTCCGGTTCATTAAGAGTGACTTTTCTTACGGCCTGCTGACAGACGGCTGCAGGTTTGTAGCAGTAACTGTTGCAGAGCCACATCTTTGGTGATCCCAGTCCTGAGTGTGTCTTTGTTTAAACTCACCGCAAGAGTTAAACTTTTAGAAATGCTGCATCAAGCTAAAAACCTCCACAAACACCAAGGGTTGACATGAGGGTGTACAGGCGCCCTCTTAAAGTGAAAGAGCAGAAAGGATCAACTGAAAAGCAATAATCAAGGAGGAAACAAAGACAAAATACTGAAAGAAACACATATTCTGACATAAAATATTCACATCATTGTGTGTGGAGGCAGTGGGTAAAATGATGCTTTAAATTCATGCTCAGAACTTTAACAACCTGCTGCTGTCTAATCCAATCACAAACGTGGTTCAGGTCAGTTAAAAAAATATGTTGAAGTTTTAGGAAAATGCTTGTGTGACGTTTTTTTGCTTTGTTTCAAAACTTCTGGTGTCACAATGTTTTCTTCTTTTTAATGTTAATGTTTTGAATGAAAAGTTGATATGTAACTTTGCAAAATGGGAAATTCAGAGGTGAGTAGCAATAAGTTGCATTTTCTTGATTACATTTAATTACTTTACTTTTTTAAAAGGCCTTTCTGCACAGTACTTTCACTTAAAGTGAAAAGAATGACATGTTTCCTGAATCACTTGAAGCCACGTTTGTCTCCTAACAGTTTTAGATTTTCCCAACTGTCCTTTGTGTCAGAGAATGCCTCAAAAGAGGGATTGTATTTGATGTTAGATTTTCTTCAGCTTCATTTGTTATAATCGGAAAATAAACAGCACACACATATACAGTGTTATTAACTCCTGATGTTCAAGGAACAGGAATGTCGGTGATCCCTGTGCTTTTTACCAAAAAGATTCAAAATATCCGCCTGACACATAACTCATAAGTCTTACATGAGGCACGTTACATCGGTTCCAGCTACAACAAGATGTTCCAGACTGCCTTCTAGTTAGAGATGTCTGGTCTGACAAAGAAACATTTATTTAAAATCAACCAAATCTCCTGGAAATGTGTTTGCAGGATCTAAAACTGAGATGACGCTTCAGCTGAAGTTCCGTTGGAGCTCAGGAAGCGTGGGGGTGGGGGTGGGGGGGTGGGGGTGTTGATCCTCGGGACTTTGACAGAAACATTCATCTCTGTTGAGATGCATGGAAAAAAAACATGTTCCTGATGTTGTCTGAGTAAAGCAAGATCTGATCAAATCCAGAAGAAGATCAAACCCTGATCAAGAATTCACCCCATTGTGGGAATAAGAATGCGGGCAGAAGTCTTAAGGTTCCGTTGTGTTGTGTTTCCGTAAATTCCATCTTTAACTTGAGAGATTCAAACTTTTCTGCTGTTTTCCTCCGTGTGAAGAGGCTTCCAAAGATCTCTGCAGAGTCAGCAGATCTTGATACCGGACACCCTCAGGCGGGTCATTGGATCTAAAGGCAGATGGGGGGGTTGTCGGACCACACGAGCAGCCTGGCCTCAGGAGAGTCTTCAAGACAATCTGTGTCAGTCTGTGGTGTTTGTTTGTACGATGATGATGCTGAACTGTGTTTGTCTGAAACAGATCTGCTGCTTCTCCTGATGAAGAACGTGACATGATGAAGATGCCATGAAGAACATGATGAAGTTTGAGATTACAGATCTGAATAGTAACTTGATGAGGATCAAAGGAGAAGCTGAAAAAACAATTTGAAGAAGAAGAATGTGATCAGAATGATGACCAAGCATACGGTAAGGATTGAAGAACACAGTGAACATTTGAAGTGGACTCTTTCGGTGGTCTTTATTTACTATTTTTGTTCATCTGAGGAAGTTTCATCCATCATTCTTGAGGTTCTGCTCGGTGTCGGGCTCAGAACCACGTCTGTTTTATTAGACACAAAGGCTGGTATTTTGCACTTGTGCTTTGGTAGATGGAAGGTCACAGGGTTTCTACTGTTTTGTTCTGTTTCCTGCATTTCTATCCTACAAGTTTATCATTCTGGTCCCCATGAATTCATAAATTCACACTATTATTTTCCATCCTGGTCTTTGCATAAATATAAAGACATTTAGCAGCTTTGTCAGTTTGGTTAAGTGTGTCATTCCCTCCACTCCCACCCAAAAGGTGGCAAATGTATGCTATAATTACCAGAATTAATTAAATATAACAAACATCAATCCTGTCAATGATTAGCCAATGAGGCTGCAGGTCCTGCCCCCCCCCCTGCACTGACTGACAGACAACGAAGACCTGTAGAATAAATCTGCTGTTCTGGAAAAAGATATAAAATATTAAGTTTGATTTAAAAAATGTTCTGATCAACTTTTCAAATTAACAGTGAATTTCCTTTCTGTTATATGAATTCAATGACGCATGTTTAGGTAAAGGCAGTTCAGTCAACAGAATGATTCTTTAGTATTATTGTTACACATAATATTAAGAGACATTTTTGACACATATTTACAATTTAAAAATGTGCTATTTAATTTATAGAAATGTTTTATTTGTTATTATTTTACAGGCACTTGTGAGCATTCTGGAGCGGAGGAGGAAGACTGTGCATTCATCTTCATCTCTAGTTGAGCAGCAGTCAGACTCAGTGTGATGAAAGGAAAACACTGACATCTGCAGCTCAAAGGAACTGTAGAAAACAGAATAATCAAGAGAGGAAACAGTCCGTGTTTGGCTCCAAAGGATTTCTGCTTCATATCTCACTTTTATATTCTAAAAAACAAGTCTGAGTGAAACAAAAAAAAATGAAGCACTGAGTCTAAAAAGAAAATTTGACGCAAATTTTATGACGAAAAATGATATGAATTTGAACGCATTTGTTGACAAATTCATATATTCAACATTAAACAGGGGTAAAAAAAGAGAGCAAATGTTCTTTGTTCACACACGGGTTATTTTTAATAACGAATGTTTCACTTTCAAAATAAAAAAAGTGTTTTATTTTATGAAAATAAATGATAAAGATGAGTCCTAAACCATCTGTATTCAATATAAAATCAAAGTATTTACTGCTGACAGAAACAGCGGTGGTGATTTATTCCTGCGGGTCGTGTTTGTTTGTGTTGTTTTGGTTTTTCTTTGGACCGGACCAGCGCGCGCGTGCGGCCTCGTGCTGGCTCCGGCCTCGCTCCACACCGCGGGTGGGAGTGGGAGAATCGGCTGGAGTCTGACCCAGTTGTCACGCGCCGGCGTGTTGAAGTGAGGAGGCGCAGAAACTGGACAGGTCACCGTGCACGCGGAAGCAGCGCCCTGAGATTTGAGGACGTGTTTTGCGCATGTGGGGCTCGTGAGCTCAGATTAGGATTTAATCCTGCGGCGGCCTTTAATATTCCTAATGTGGCTTCATCTATTGGCTGGAAATGAGACAGATGTCAAAACCTGCTCAATCCGAGCCCCCCCGACAGGCCCGAACAGCGGAGACCCGTCAAAGTGGGTCACGGACCGGGATGCCTCCCGGTGTGCGCGCACTCTGAGAAAGAGAAGAATTAAACAAGAAGCAGGGACGCGCGTGCACAGACTGCAGTCCTTTGCTAGGAGTAGCACGACCGAACACGCGCGTGACCAGGCCTGCAGAGCGCGTGTTTAGACCAGTCAGAGAGGGGGGGGGGGCGCACGGAGAAGTCGGCTGATTCAACCATTTGAGAGGAGATTGAGGACCCGACCATCACACTCACGCAGCAGCTGAACCCGCTCGTGTTTCGGTGTTTTAATTAACCTGATTAATATTGTTGTTATTATCCATTTATGCCTAATTTCATTCCAAATGTCCCCACCTATCGTCATACAACTACATGTAGACATATATAGACGTTATGAGCCATCATTTTAGAATTTTGTCATTTTAGTTCAATTCTAAAAAAAAATGCGTTTTCGTGGTTTTTGCTCCAATTGCTGCGACCACCGCAGCTGCTTACGTCACTGACCGTGCAGAAACGTCACAGCGTGGAGCTCCAGCGGCCTCTGCTGGGAAAACCCTAACACTGCAAATGGAAATGAATAAAAACACAACTTGGATCCCAAAATAACTCAAACTTCAGCTGGACAGAGTGATCATAAACGGAGTATTTTGAGTTTTAGATGTCGCAGTTATGTTTTCATGATGTGTGAGGTCATGGGTTACCGGGGGCGGGGGGTTATTGTTTATGTTTTAAATGTAAATCACTATGGTTAGAGCAAGGAATGAAAAGCGCTTTTTATAAATAAAGTTTGATTTGACTTGATATGACTGTTTTATGGGCACAACACTTACTCATTTTATGGACTTAAGACATGTTTCTATCTTCAGCCAAATCAAATAAAACTGAATTTTTCAAAATCTATGAGCTTCTAGCTCACTCACAAAAGCTTGGTTCATCACAACATTATTTCTTACTTAATTAAAATAGAAAAAGGGAGCATTCACATTGTTGTTTGCATATATTCTCATATTCTGATTTTGCATCTTACTTCCTTCCCTCTGCACCAAAAACTGGTGCTGCGTCACAAACCAATAAGCTGTTAAAACTGGGATTCTTATAGTTGCAGAAGACTTTTAATTGGTGAGAGCTGCTTGAGACACACAACAGATATCCAAAATGTGTTTTGGTATTTTCTTAGACAGAGGACCTAATATACAGAGTTATTGATATTGAACGTAATTAAATTTCCATCCATCCATCCATCTTCTGAACCTGCTAAATATCTTTTCGGGGTCACAGGGCTGCTAGAGCCTATCCCACCTTCTGTTGTGTGAAGGTCAGGTACACTCTGGTCTGCAGGGCCACACAAACACACACACCAAGAGGCAACTTAGAATCACATGTTAACCTATGACATGACTGTGGGAGGAAACCCACACATGCACAAGTAGAGCATAAAAACTCCACACAGGAAGGTTTGAACCAGGGCCTTTGCACTGTGAGGTGAGCGCTCACCACTATTCCACCATACAACAAATGTCATGTTATTTGTATGAGGAACAAAAACACAATATGTGATGTCCTGCAAGCAATGGCACTTAAAATGGATTCTATAACGATAGTTAGATGATTACTTACTGTATTTCTTTTACCTTAAGACACACTTAGAATCCTTTTAGTTTTCTCAAAAATTAAGCGTGCGCTTAACATTCCACCAAATTTTAGTTTTGTTTTTTCAACCAGGGAGGGCAAAAAGGGTGGTGGTACTGCATCTATAGTATCCAAGTGCTTTGCAATAAAGCAGATTTAATTAGATCAGTGCTCCAGCTTTGAACACCACACCTTTGTTCTTAACAGCCCTCCAGTTTTATGAGTGACAGTATACAGACCACCAGAACCAAACACTGCTTTCATTGAGGAGTTTCCGGAGTTCTTTGCCTCTGTCCACATTTCTTTTAACATGATTTTAATAACTGGTGATTTTGACCTGAATGTAGACATGGAGTTGGACCAGTGTCTTACTCGGGGTATTACCTGTAGAATTGATTATTGTAACGTCCTGCTTGCTGGTCTTCAAAAACTAACATGGATCTAGAGGAGGGGGCTCGATGTTCATTTTTGTCCATCTTTTTACATTTACATTTCTTTCTATTCTTATTTGATTTTGTGTAAAGCACTTTGTGTTATGCTTTATATGAAAAGTGCTTTATAAATAAAGATTGATTGATTGATGTGCACCTTGTTTCCGGTAGTGCTTACTGACCTCAAACATTTTCTGTGGCACACAGAACTCAAAAATCTATCAAACTGTTCTAGTATGACTTCGTTAAGCTATGAAGGGCTGTATGAGACACACTTCATTCATTCATTCATATATATATATATATATATATATATATATATATATATATATATAATTACCACCTATATATTTATATACTGACCTACACAAACAAATATACACTCACAAACTGAACATACATATCTTCTCTCACATACATATATTCTTACTCTCATACATACACTATGAAGCCACACCGCTTGATGGACTGTTGGAAGAGGTAAATGGCGTTTACTCGTATGGCACTTTTCTACCTACCAAAGCACTTTACAGTCACAGTCCTACTCACCCACTGATGGCAGCTCCACTGCCAAACACTGTTGCCATGTGGAGGAGAATTTATACGAAGTGTTGCCGTTTACTAGAACGCACGACAATCTCAATTATCACTATCTCTTTAAATGTGTTCCAATCTGCGCGTCGTCTTGGACCTTCTTTGGACCGTCATAAACAAGCTCAAAACATCATATTGTTCTTACCACAGCAGCTTGGTTTACTTCCTGGTAACACTCTTACATTGTATTTTATGTCAAATAAGGCTGACAATACTCTGAAATAAACAATTACTTTTCTAGTCCAACACAACCGGTAGCAATCTGCTGTCCCTGAATGACGTGTACTAGTGTAACGAACAGGCTGAGGCAGATGGATCCATACGCAGTGATTTATTTGATTGGCAAAACAGAGGAGCAGGGTGCTGAGCAGGCGAGGGCTGATGCAGCAAATGGAGGCTTCAGGGAAGCTCAGAGGTCTCGCTGAGAGGAAGCATAGAGGAAATCATGGGGATTAGTGTATACAAGACTTCACATGGAGCCTGGCTGAGAGTCATGCATATATAGAGACTGGTTAATGGCAGAGGAGAGGCAGGTGTGTGATGACTGAGTGCAACCAGCTGGGAACCATCTGGGCATCGAGGGCAAGGCCTGATGGGAACTGTAGTAAAGGAACCAGGAAGTGATAGGTACTCAGGTGACAGTTCCTGCTGATGGCCAGAGGGGGAGACAGAGGACCCCTTCCTGACAACTACGTCATTGGCAACTTCAACTACTGTCCAAAGAGGGGCTGAATGTCTCAATTGACAAAATTGCAGGAAAATTGCAGCTTCCATGACTGTTGTGGGAAATTCAGGTCTATAATAAATGCCAGGCTGGCCGACATTTTATTCAAATAAATGCCCCGGCTACTATTGGAAGATATATGGTAACAATAATGAATTGGTCCTATCTACGCTTTTCCAGACGCTCAGAGTGCTTACAATGTGTATCCATTATGCATTCTCACCTCATTCTTACTTGGTGATGATAAGCTACTGAAGCATACAGCTGCCCTGGGCAGACAGCAGAGGCATTGCTACCCAAACAGCCCCTCTGACCATCACCGGTACATTCATACGCATTCACACACCAGTGGAGACACACACTGGACGTTCCACTGGTGTGTGAATGCCACACACTGGAGGCAAGGAGGGTTAAATGCCTTGCCCGAGGACACAAGATCAGTTGGCTGGAGGGAGTGGGGGTCGAATTACTGGCCGCCCTGCTCAACCACTAGAGCTGCTGATATGTAAAAACGTCTGTCAGGGACATTCCAAGTTTAAAACAACTCAAAGTGCTGTTAATGTAACATTTGCTATTTTGGAACATTTATGACCCTAACGGCTTGCCATACCGACGAATGGCAAGTTAATGAAAGTGAAAGCAAACTTAAATCCGGTCAGGGTTCCTTAAAGAACGCCGTCGACGGTCTGCTAAACCAGGAGAACCAGAAGAGCCGAGCAGGATGGAGGTAAGCTTCACCAACGCAGCGCGAAACCTTCCCGCGTCGTTTGAGGTCACTCAAACTGTGAGAAATCTGCGGTTGCGCTGCGTTTCCCATCAACCCACCGCGTGTTCCTGTTCAGAGTGATCGATCCACAGCCTGGACGGGTCTGCCGGGCACCGCAGAGCCACGCAGGAATAAACAACCACGCACACATTCACACCCAGTGTTGCCAGATAGAGTCGTAGTTTTCCAGCCAAAAAGTCATCCAGAAACCGCCTCAAACCACAAAATGCTGCCTAAAAGGTTAATCAGTGATACATTCGCTGTAGTGAGTCATCCATTATGAATTACTGTCCGTTTTGATTGAAGTCTAACTTTGAGACATATTTTAATGATGTGATCCACCATGTAGTCCATCAGAGCACAGCATCAAATAAACAATTCCTAATTCACTTTATCAACCACCAAAGAAGAAACCTGAGATGATGTGCTTCCCCGTTTCCCCCTCTAACATCAAGAACAATAAAAAAAAAAGAAGGAAAGGGAACAAAAAACACAACATTTTAAATACTAGACGATTTGCTTTAGATTATTACCATGATTAAACGTGGAAATTGCTCTAAAATGTTATTCTTTGTGAATCTAAGAGAGGTAAAATAACAGCAAATCTCCTTATGAAGCGTATCCAAACGTAATTTGATTTTTAAAAAACATGTTCCTAAAATCAAACATTTCCAAGTGTTTTTAAAACATTAACAACTAAATCAAATAACATATTACCTGAGATTGCTCCAAAAAGCATTTGGTGTTTTTCTAATTGTGTATAAACAGGAAATTTTGTGCAACTCCAACAGAAAAAAAACCTTCCAAAAGCTTACTGTTTATGCATTCATATGTTACGACCCCAACATGGCTCAGGTCTAGGGGTAGACAGGATGGGGTTGCAACATAAAGAAATGAATTGGACACCAGAGAATTAAAACTAACACAGTTTATTAAATAAACGAAACTCTGTATCCTGGAAAGATAAAACAAAATAATTCAAGTGCTGGTTTAAAACAAAATGACGAACCAAAGAGAACTGGAATCTTGGCCAAACATAACAAAAGATCAGGGAGACAGCTGACCCAGCCATGCTGGCCGTCGGAGTCAGCAGCTCCCTGCTAAGGGCTGCCTAATCAAAACTACCTATAAAGAAACAGAAACAAAGCCCACAAACTAAGACTAGCAAGGTCCCAAACCCAAATTAAAATAACAAAACCCAACAGTATAAGACTGTTGAGGAACCAAAAGAGACACAAACCAGCACAAACCAAACCCACTGCTCTCGCTCTCGCTCTCGCTCTCGCTCTCAGCCTCCGCCTCAGCCTCAGCCTCAGCCTCAGCCTCAGCCTCAGCCTCCGCCTCCGCCTCAGCCTCCGCCTCCGCCTCCGCCTCCGCCTCCGCCTCCGCCCCCGCCCCCGCCCCCTTTGGTGTGGCCTTCTTGGTCTTAAATACCCGGCAGGTGCTGATTAGGACAATTGGCTTCACCTGCCGGGTGAGGCAGCATGACAGGATGTGGTGGCAGCAGCAGGGGGACGTAACACCTCCTTCCATAAAATTTGTGAACATGGGGGCAAATTCCTGCAAAAAAAAAAAAAAAAAGAACAAAACAAACATGTTCACAAATAAAACCAACAGGAGGTGAACTCTGAACAACAGCAAAAAAGAAAAAAAAAAAAACAACAGGCAGAGGCTTACAGAGCAAAGAAAACAAACAAGTGAGGCAGGAGCAAAAAATGACAAAAAACCCAAAAACCAAATTACACAGGGGCGCTCTGGCAACATCACAGGACCAGGACACGCTGGCTGCGCCACACACAGGACGAGGCAAGCCACCACACCACAGGACGCGCTAGCCACCACACCACAGGACGCGCTAGCCACCACACCACAGGACGCGCTAGCCACCACACCACAGGACGCGCTAGCCACCACACCACAGGACGCGCTAGCCACCCACACCACAGGACGCGCTAGCCACCACACCACAGGACGCGCTAGCCACCACACCACAGGACGCGCTAGCCACCACACCACAGGGGCGCGCTAGCCACCACACCACAGGGCGCGCTAGCCACCACACACAGAGCGAGGGCGCGCTAGCCACCACACACAGAGCGAGGGCGCGCTAGCCACCACACACAGAGCGAGGGCGCGCTAGCCACCACACACAGAGCGAGGGCGCGCTAGCCACCACACACAGAGCGAGGGCGCGCTAGCCACCACACCACAGGGCGCGCTAGCCACCACACCACAGGGCGCGTTAGCCACCACACCACAGGGCGCGTTAGCCACCACACCACAGGGCGCGTTAGCCACCACACCACAGGGCGCGTTAGCCACCACACACAGAGCGAGGGCGCGCTAGCCACCACACACAGAGCGAGGGCGCGCTAGCCACCACACACAGAGCGAGGGCGCGCTAGCCACCACACACAGAGCGAGGGCGCGCTAGCCACCACACACAGAGCGAGGGCGCGCTAGCCACCACACACAGAGCGAGGGCGCGCTAGCCACCACACACAGAGCGAGGGCGCGCTAGCCACCACACACAGAGCGAGGGCGCGCTAGCCACCACACACAGAACGAGAGCGCGCTAGCCACCGTGCTAGCCGCCCTCAAAACGAAAGTGCGCTAGCCGCCCTCAAAACGAAAGTGCGCTAGCTGCCCACCAACAAAAGTGCTAGCTGCCCACCAACAAAAGTGCTAGCTGTCCTCAACACTAGTGGGTCACAATCCCGGACGAGCCCCCATATGTTACAACCCCAACATGGCTCAGGTCTAGGGGTAGACAAGATGGGGTCGCAGCATAAAGATATGAATGGATACGAGAATTAAAAAGAACACAGTTTATTAAATAAACAAAACTCTGTGTCCTGGAAAGATAAAACAAAATAATTCAAGTGCTGGTTTAAAACAAAATGACGAACCAAAGGGAACTGGAACCTTGGCTAAACATAACAAAAGGTCAGGGAGACAGCTGACCCAGCCATGCTGGCCGTCGGAGTCAGCAGCTCCCTGCTAAGGGCTGCCTAATCAAAACTACCTATAAAGAAACAGAAACAAAGCCCACAAACTAAGACTACCAAGGTCCAAAACCCAAATTAAAATAACAAAACCCAACAGTATAAGACTGTTGAGGAACCAAAAGAGACCCAAACCAGCACAGCACAGCACAGCACAGCACAAACCAAACCAAACCAAACCAAACCAAACCAAACCAAACCAAACCAAACCAAACCAAACCAAACCAAACCAAACCAAACCAAACCAAACCAAACCCACTGCTCTGCCCCCGCCCCCTTTGGTGTGGCCTTCTTGGTCTTAAATACCCGGCAGGTGCTGATTAGGACGATTGGCTTCATCTGCCGGGTGAGGCAGCATGACAGGATATGGTGGCAGCAGCAGAGGGACGTAACACATAAAACAAACTGTCCCATCTATCTTTGTTAATGTCACAAAAAACACAGTTGTTTTCCTGCTTCCTTCAATTTGTGCCTTTTGTCAGACCTGAACAAACAATAGACAACCGCCCCCTGCTAAAACCAATTTCTTGCCTGCAAAGTCAGAATCATAACCGCCCAATTGAATCATTATGAAGCATTGTTCATGCATGTACATGGAGAACATGCAAACTTCACAAAGAATGGCCCGTTCTACTGCACAGAACCTACGAACCTCATGATGTGGGGATTCTTTGAAACGGTCAATAAAGTTTGACCCTGTCACTCAAATGTGAGGCCTCAACCAATGACAGGAGAGGAGTTAGGTCTCTGGAAAAAACTCTTTATCTATTTTATCTTTAGTCTTCGTGACTGTGTTAGTAAATGTCTAAATACAGGAGAGAACCAAAATACAAATCATGTTTGCATAAATGTCCCATTTGTGTCCAAGCAACAAAAAACTGTACAACACAGAGACAGCTTTGGTTTGTTAACACAGCTCCAGGACAAGACAAGTTTTCAGAAAAAAAGGAGAAATATGGGCTTGATGTCTAGTTTTCAAAAAGCCCAAACAAGTTTTATTCAGTTTGCCAATATTCCCTGTTTAACCCTGTAAAGCCCACTAAATCAAAGAAACAGAAAATGTATTTTTTGGGTGTGAGGGATCGAGCTGCCCAAAGAGGACAACAGAAGAGAAAAAAAGACGTCAACAGAACAGAATTAACTGAGTTTATAAACTTAACCAACTGAACAGACCAAATAACAGAAATAAACTGAGCAAACCAAAGACACAACAGGAGAACAGATATATATATATATAGTGGGTGATCAGACCACTAGACAAACATGGGGGGGGGGGGGGGACTAACAACATCTAACAAAGACTACAGACAAACTAAACACAAAACCTAATTTTTCTCAGTGGAAAAAAAAGAACAAAACAGAAGTACAAAATTAGAACAAATAAATAGCAATTTACTGAAACAAAGCAAATCAACATTAAAGGAGTCCATGAGTTCTCCCCTTGGAGGCTTCAGAGATGGCGCCTGCCCAATTCCCTGGTTCAAGCATTTAAGAGCTGTGGTGGCTTCATTTCCCCCTTTGGCCAGATCCCACAGCACAGCTCCAGGAGTAGAACCTCAACCACACCCACAGCGACCAGCATACCCTAACGTTTACACCAAAAAGAAGAGAAAAAGCTCGCAGTAAACACAACCAGAATTTATCGTTATATTAAGTGCTCTGGATTATAAGGCGCACTGCGTTTTTTTGAAAAAAATGGTGGCTTTTATGTGTTCCTTATAGTGCAGAAAATACAGTAGTCTTTTAAAAAATAAATAATAATGGATGAGTTATTCTCACCATACAGTTTTAAAAAAAAAAAGCAAAATGTGTCCCACCAAGGGTAAGGGAGAATCCCTTCTACTGCCCCTAGTGGAATGATGGTGAACTACAGAACAGCCAGCAAAGACAAAGCTATAAACGATGGGTTTTAAGGAAAGTTTGGATCATTTCAATGAGAAACTGATCTCAGAAACGTTTTTGCCAAATATCATACCAATTGTTTTCCAGGGTTGAAATATGAAAACCTGATAAATTTAGCAAAAGTCTTTGGGCTCATTTTCATCTTCTTTTAAAATGTTTTATTTATTTATTTATTTATTTTTAGTTTGATGTGGGAGTATGTCAGTGACCTCAACATCCAAGGGTGTATTTAGGAATAAATTCTCTGATTGCACCCAAGCGAACCCTGGTCCGGGACCAGGAACCCCTCTAGGTTCCATCTTTTGAGGTGGTCTCGGTTAGTTTCCAATGGGATTGAGCTTCGGTTCAGTCTGAAGTTCCTCAGTCTGTATAAAAAGCGCTCCGGCAGCAAAATGACTGGACCATAACGGGTAAACAACCAATAAGATGTAAACAAAGTAGGACTGAAACAACAGGATAAATGTAAAGCAACAATTGTCATGTAATCAAAAAGGAAAAAGGGTCAAACTGCTGACTTCTTAAAACGTTTATTTTTACACAGCTGAAAACACGTATTACTCACTTTTCTGTCTCTCGTTACGCGGCATGCGCCAGTCACTGCTGTGACGTCATCTTGAAAGCTTTTTACCAGAATTCTCTTAAAAACAATTCAATAACATTACAACAATGAGACAGAAACTCATTGAAATGTGCTCTGATGAATGCAGGCTCATAAAAACAACTTTTAACGTGATGCAAATTGCTTCTCGCTCTCTTACCAACACTCCACAAGCATACATTTTTAGCCGTCGTCTCCACAGTAACCGCCTTACAGCATGCCTTAGCTGTACCAAAGCAGCAGTAACAAGTGTTGTACCTCATGTGTACATCTATACTTGTACATATATGTACATCATACAGGTGTGTTCAGCGAAATACAAAGTTTTAATAAGTGGTTTTGTTTACAAGCTTTGTTCCAGAACAAGAAACTCCGCTTGACGGCAGTCTGAATACAGACCAAACACAAGGTTCAGGATTCGATCCGAGACAAATTAAACGGAGCTGGTCCGGAACAAACGATTTTTACAGCCTGAATACTCTCTAAGATAAAAATTTATAAAAACATCCTGCTAATAATTTACAAAGGGAAAACCGCAAGGACCAGTTCACACACAAATGTTAACAAGAGAAAAATAAATGGCTCTAAAATGGGAATATGTTGAACAGCGTTCAACCCTGATCCCTGATGGACTTGATCCTCAAGATTTGGAGAACTGATTTCCTCTGTTAATCTGATTCACTGATGATGAAGATGAGGATTGTGGTCTTGAGTTCTAATCCTTCACAAAGACATGTCAGTCAGTGGCTGAAGATGAATCAACTGGTCAGCTTGTGCTGTCTTTTTGTTGCAGATGTTCACAGACATTCACCTCACTGTCCCGCTGTCTTACCTGAATGACCGGCCAGAGACAATTCGTGTTTTGAGGAAACAACATTCCTTTTGTGTGGTGACAGGAACCTTCGAAGACTTAAAGAAACTTGTAAAGAAACGTGATTTTCCAGAAAGTCAGCCTGTGGTTGTGCTTTCGGTTGTGCTGGAGTACATGAATGAGAAATGCAAAGAAAAACTAGAGAGAATCATTGGTGAGGATTTCGTCTTGGAAACCAGGATGGAGGGTAATAGCACCACACAGGTGATGTTGAAGTGTAACCAACACTCAGCTGTAAGCAACTTGCAAATGAACTTTGTGAGACGGAGATTTATCACCTTTTACCAGAGAACAGCTTCTGATCTGAAAGTGACAAATCTGGATCTGGGCTCATGGGATTTATCTGAGCTGAAGCGACGCTTCTCTCCCCTGCTGTTTAAGACCAAGCCAGTGACTGTGATTGGACCTTACATGCATGTTGCCAAACTGAAAGAGTTTCTGCACCAAAGTCCACCCAGAAAGAGGGGCTCAGCTGGCCCAGCGAGTGGCAGATTGTCTAATTCTTCACTCAGACAGCGTGCAGTGGAGATGTGTCCCATCTGCATGGAGCCGATGGCAGCCAAAGACGTAGAAAGGCTGCCATGCAGGCATTCCTTCTGCAAAAACTGTCTCAAACAAGCCTTCAACTATAAGCCAGTTTGTCCCGTCTGTGGGGAGCTCTATGGTGTCCTGAAGGGGACACAACCTGACGGAGGCTGTATGAAAACCAGTAAAGATCCAACACATTTACCAGGATACGAGAAATATGGAACTATAGTCATCAAGTACTACATCCCAGATGGCATTCAGAAGGTAAGATCCCAGACCTCCACTGCTATTCCCCACTGGTAAATGGGGAATTTATAACAAGTGTTTATAACACATCAGACATTTTAATACGTAGAGAGAAAGGGATCCCTATGAGTTTCAGGTTCTGCCGTAACCCCTGTAATACGGGTGCACGACATTTTCAAAGCGCGGCTGGCTTGACCCTGGCTGAGCGAACAGCAGCTCATTTGACCGCAGTTTGGTAGAGCGCTGCATCTTTACTGTCAATGACAGAATGACAAGAATCCAAGACTTTATCATGCTTTTAGGCTGTTTTTCGTTATGATTTCATATAAAAATGAATCAACTGGAGGCTGAATTGGGGAAATCTGCTCTCCTGTACTGAATCTGTTCATGTTTTCTCAGCATGTTTTAATTTGAGTTTACAGTTAGATGACATTAAAGATGTGTTCATACTCTTTATATGGTACTTTTATGCTATTTCATTATCTTAAAACTCTTAATGAAAACAATTTTTGTTCTCTCTACATATGTCAATGGTTCAGACTAAAGGTGACTGACAGCTCTCCTCATAGAGGTACAGGGACACTTGTTATCTGTGCTAAAGAGAAGAAACGACACATTTGTGATAGAAAATAAAACACTTCAAGTGTGTAAAAATGCCAAAAGCAGAGAGCAAAGACTAAGACACTTAAAACCGTTATCTTATGTTTTCATTATGCTGTGACATCCTCTTTGCATTCAACATAGTATCATTTTTTTTTAAATAACCTCTATAGTTTTTCTATGTAAAATAATGTCAACATTTGTCCAGTAAAAAACGTGCCTGGCTGGCAGATTCTTTCATCTACCAGCTAACTTGGCTGGTGAGTTAAAATGAAATGTTGACCGGTGGGGTTGTGACTTCAAACTTGAAGCATCAAACCACACGCAGCAAAACCTGCTTGAAGGTTTTAGCTGCTAAAAGTGGGAGTACGACAAATTTGTTTGAACACCTGGAACAGGAACTCTGTCAAGAGTTTGTCTTTAGGAGATGCTTAAGCTAGCTGTAGCTCACCGAACATCTGCCGTATTGATCTACTAACATGCTTACAGCTTGGATTTAGTTGAACTTTGTGTTGGAGCAGATTTCCAAAGGAGATGTTAAAATAAAATAATTTTTGTTAAATATATTATGTCATTTTTTAAATGAAAGTAAAAGGAGGGAGAAAAAAATCGATTCAAATCAAAAATTGAATTTTGTGTTAAAAAAAACGGTGATTTAATTTCTTTTGGCCATATCGCCCGACTCTAGCTTCAAATCATATTAACAACAGAAAGTGTCCAACAGTCAAACTGTGGAGTTGCTAAAACTGGCTGCAAAAGGCCCATATTGATTTTATAAGAAAATATTTTTTTGAAAAGCAAGGGTTTGATGTCATATTCCATTAACATGGCAGCAACCACACTGCCGAAAAAACCAACACTAAATGAACCTGATGTTCACCTGGTGCTTTTGCAGGAAGAACATCCAAACCCAGGCCAGCCGTATCAAGGAGTGTCCCGGACAGCATACCTGCCAGATTCCCCCGAGGGCCAGGTCATCCTGAAGCTGTTAAAGCAGGCTTTCGATCAGAGGCTCATCTTCACCATTGGGCGCTCCACCACCAGCGGCAGGAGCAATGTAGTCACATGGAATGACATCCATCATAAGACGTCCATGCATGGAGGACCTTCTCAGTGAGCTTCGCAACATTTAATCGCATTTCTACTGATTGACGTGGACACACTTTCATCTGATCAGTTCAGACTCTGGATATCATGTCTGCACCTTTTCCACAGGGGTGTTCTTGTCTTTTGAAAAGCTGATGATCTGTTCTTCAAGATCTTTCTGGACCTTCACCTACCTCAAATGAAGCTCTCTGATTTCTGTTTTACAGCTATGGATACCCTGATCCTGCATATCTGAGCAGAGTAAGAGAAGAGCTGAAAGTCAAAGGAATTAAATGAGAACGTCTGAGGTTTGTGGAAACGTCTGTGTCAGTTTAACACAGAAATCTGATCAGATGACAACCGGTTAGAAAGCAGTGTACTATGTTAGGAGTTCACTTCTTTTTCTCTCTGAACTGATCCAGGATTGCGTTGTTTAGAGACAGCAGAAATCTGGGGGGGGGTGCACCTCTCCTTTGTTAAGCAGACATTACTTTAATAAAAATAGAGTTAAGTGATTTTATTTTGACTGAATTCTGGTTTATTCAACAAACATTTATGGAGCATTTTGATATTCCGTCAAAACATAGATTTCATTGTGAATTACAAAAATAATGCAGGTAGAACGTGAAAGACTCCCTTCATTCCGGCTGCAGGAGCGTGGCTCCGGTCTCACTTCCTAGTACTGACTCCTGCTCTGACGGCGCCTCTGTCGGTCAGTTCAGACCAACAAGGAGTCGTCCATGTCTTAAGGAACCACTTCTGTGCCCATCATAAGAAAATAGGCTTCATGGAGTGAAATGTGAGGAAGTCTTGACTGGGCTGGCAGCGACCTTTTAGTTGGCATCTCCAAAACCCCCATGGCCCTACCAGAGACTCCACCGTCCAACTCAGGCAGAGCCGGTTTGCCCAGATACTCACTGCTGTGTCAGGGAAGTTCTGCCCCCTTCACCCGCAGGTTACAGGGGCTCACTTCTACTTTTGGAAACAACATTTTGGTTTCATTCGTGCTACATTAGAGCCCAACAGAAGCATTGGTGCTTTAGAGCCTGATAGAAAATGTTGCAGCTTAATGGGCTCTCATGAAACCGTGCAAACATGCCATGTCAAATTTAAAGCACGAGTTAAGAAAGAAAAACGTTTTAGAATCAAGCAACACTGGTTTAAGGAATGGACATTTGAATAAGGAATTAATATCAAATCAAATAAAATGTAACTGTGAATCGATCTAACCCAAGTGCAACTTGACAACAGAAGAGCCCTGCTCTGCAACCACCAGTCTGCTGCAGACTGTCATGACTAGCAAACATCTCTTGAAGATTTTGGGGTGATTCTCAAAGTCCGTCCTGTCAACAAGTGTGTCCTTTGGGTCGCTCAGCAAACCTCACGCCTCAGCTGGTCCTGCCTGATTTGTGGGACAGATGCAGTTGCATGTGCTCAGTGAAGACTGTTCTTTTGAAACTAAAAGGCACTGGTACGGGGGGGCAGCCTGGACACTCATCTGTGGCACCCCCTCTGTGAGTTGAAGTTCTGGCAGAGCAGCTAGTTAGGCCCAGAAACAGAAAAGGAATGATTGAGAAAGAGAGCAGAGCAGTCCACTCAAAACATCCAGGTGGGTTTGACTGTTGGTCAGGTCCTAATATAAGAGGCTCGGCCCAAAGTCGCTGCAGACCATCAGAACCGCGGTGGAGCTGAGGCTCACTTGGTGAAGGCGGCGATCACGGCCCAGAGCAGCTCGTTGGCGCTGGGCTTGGTGCTCTCGCCCTCGGGGTGCAGCTCCAGCAGCTGCCTCACCCTTTTCATGGCCAGCTCATACTGGTCGTCCAGCAGCGGCGCAAAGGCGTTTTCCAGAACATCTGATGAATGGGCCAAGAAAATAAGCGCAAGCAAGCGCTTGTCCATGCGATGAGGGTCATTGACCCACTTGTCTAGAACTGCCTCCTGGACCTTCTTGATGAGGCGCTGCTTGATGCTGCTGTTGGTGAGCGGGTGTGTGGTCATGTCGAAGAGCAGGAAGTTCTGCTTCTCCGTGGTCAGGACACCTTTCTCCACCAGGTTCTTGGCCAGGCGCTCACGGACGTTTCTCAGCTGATAGTGCAGCTTCAACGGGTTCCAGGTTTCTCCTGAACAAAAGAGAAGATTTTAGGTTACTTGGACTGAAGTACGGCTCAGTCACTGCTGTGGTTCTGATCCATGCAGTCTAACCCAGTTAACATGCAGCTTTCTTTTGCTCTGTGCACTGTAGATAAAATGTATTTGATCTACTTTTAAAGTCCTACTCTGATGAAAGTTGTATTTTTAACGTGGTCTTTTTCGGATGATAAAGGACGCATAAAAAGACAGTTGGGCTCAAAATAGCATTTTTTGTATTTCTTTATTCAAATTGGTGTGAATTAGAAGCAGATAAAAAATGCTATTTGATAAAGATTGTATTTGTGATATAAAAACACTCTGGGTGGACCACAAGCCCCCTGCTTTGCTCCATTGTGATGCTTCCACTTGGAGATAAATAGATCCAGGAACGTCTCTGTTTTCCTGGTCTGAGCTGGATTCCAGATCACAGCTGCAAAGCTCCCATATTGCTTGAGATTTTTGCTGCACCGCTGATGTTAGGCTGGAAGTAAGAGGAGCTGTAAGCTAACGGGAGAGGGTGTAAACAAAAAGAAGACAGCCATTGGGGTTGGGCTTGTTCTGCGCCAACGATCCTGCCCAAGGATTTCCAATTATTCCTGCCGTTCTGCAGAAACTATGTCCTGATTTGGGCTAAAACCAGTATAATCATAATTAAAAGACCACTGGGAACACTTTGAAAATAGATCAAAGGATGATGGGACTTTAAGCCTCATAAATGGGGGTGCTTTCAGATTTACAGTGCCTTGTGAAAGTATTGCCCCCCTGAACTTCTCAACCTTTTGCCACATTTCAGGCTTCAAACATAAACATATCAAACTGTAACTTTTTTGTGAAGAATCAACGAGTGGGACACAATCATGAAGTGGAACGAAATGTATTGGATATTTCTAACTTTTTTCACAAATAAAAAACTGAAAAATTCTTTAAGAAGTTTGAGGGTTTTTCCATCTGCATGACGATCATTTGTTTTCATGCCAGAATGAAACTGAAGGTCTGGTTTAAGATGGCAGAGTTATACTTGTTGCCTGAACATGCACCACCATGTTAAAGTACTAGATCTAAAATTTAAAAAAGAAAGAAAATGGCACGTTCAGTCTGAAACGGTCAGCACTAGGGGTGTGGGGACAGATTTTCTAAAAGGTCTATTAGCTGAATCACTGAGAACTGTATGCACCAGGGGGCAGTTATGATTACTGTGGCTGAATATCTATAGTGAACATTTATTTAAAGGTTTTACAAATGCCAAGAAGCTGTGCTGTTGTGCAGACGGCTGTACGATCAGCTTTACATTCTGTCCTTTAACTTTCATGATCACAGGTTTTTCTGGTCCATTAGTTGCTATCCTGACTGTGGTCTTGTGTTCACAGGACGCTGATACAAAAGCACACAGCTGGAACAGCAGGAATGTGGATCCTGTGGAGTGAATAACTGCTGCTGAAGGATCTCTATAGAGGATAATTGTGCTGCTGCTTCATCACCAACTGTAATCATTTAACTGAAGTAGAAAATAGACAAATATTTGGTAGGAGCGCTTGTGGCATAAACAGAATTTATCATTTCGTCATTATATATATATATATATATATATGTCCATGACTGCTACTCTGACAATAGAATCCTTGCTTATCTCATGAACACTACATTAGTTTCTTTGACGTATGTCAATTAGAGCGCAGTTTTCTTCATATCATGCTGTACTTATTAGTTTCTTTTATTTCAATAAAAATGACTGAAATGACCGTCTGCATCACTTTCAAATCTCTAACCGTTGGAGTAAATATGAAATGTTATTCAACAAACCTCTTCAATAACAGATAACAGTGTTTTTTTCAAAAATAAACCCTTGAACTGCTCTGTTCCACATTATTACACAACAGAGTTCCACAACATTTGATGGATTCTAAAGAACTGAAAATGGTCTGTTGTTGAATGTGCTGCATCAGGAGGTCATATTTACTGAAATCAAAGCTGTTCCAGTCAGAAACATCTTCATCGGTCCAGTTCCATTTCAACATAGAACCCCTATGTTGCAGCAGCTTCACAATTCTTACATCCATTGAACTTGAGAGTTTTTGGAGAGTTTCTGCTTGAATTTCTTTGCAGGATGTCAGAATATCTTCCAGAGCTGCTGTTAGGATGTGAACCGCCTCCACCCTCACAGATGTTTGGCTTGAGGATGCTCCAAAGGTTCTCAATAGAGTTCAGGTTGATTGTAATTTTGTTCCAGAAAACACGGTTCTTCTTTTTGGACCACAGAAGAAAGTAATCAGTCAGAAACTCCACCTGCTTTCCAGAGGTCATTTTCACACCCTCAGATACCCTATAGTGTGGTGGGGGTGGAGGGCAGTAGAAGGTTTCTGTAGAACTGCAGCCTCTGGAGGATCCTACACCTTGATGTTGGTGAGACTCCAGAGACAGCAGCAGCTTCAAACATGTGCTGCTCCTTTGTGATGGTATTTTAGCAGCTGCTCTGCTCATCCGCTGTATTTGGAGAGACAGCAGGCGCTGCAAACAGCTCAGACCAACTTCTGGTGGCTTACCTCACTCAAGTCTCGTGGGTCGTGTGTGACACACGAGATTTGAGGCGACCCACAGCCATGAGCTGTGACCAACGAGCCGGCTCACCGAAGCTTCAATGCCTGATGGCGTCACTGCATAAAATGGCAGTGAAAATGGCGTTACACCTCAAACACCTCACTCATTCTCTGCGTTGTATGAAGGATGAGGCGACTTCAGTTTTATTCTGGCATGAATGTAAAATAACAAACCCGTGACTGCAGTTCTCCAGAACCTTAATACCTTCCTCAACAGAAACAGCATGGCTGTGGGTCGCAATGCAAATCTCTAACTCCAGTCATGACTCGTGAGATTTGGTTGTGACACTTGAGATTTGAGCCGTGAATCACGAGATGTGGGTCAGGTTAGCCACCGGAAGAAGGTCGCAGCTGTTTGAAGCACCAGCCTCTGCTGAGTATTTGTCTGGCAGAAACCTTCCTCATTCTGCCTTTATCTGCACCAACCCGTCTGTGCTCTGAATCCGACACTGATCTCATGATAGAACGATGATCACACTTACGTTTTTGGGAAATATTTAAAGTTGTCATACCTCGCCTAAGGCATTTGACTGTTTCACGCTTTCAGATGCAGAGATCCTTTTCTTTCTCAAGTTGCTTGAAAATGTTGGTCTGTTTAATAATGTGGAACGTCCTTCTTTAGTAGTTTCTCCTTTAATTGAGCTCAGCTGGTAAAGTAACAATCACAGGTTTCTGAGATTGATGTCAGTGATCCAAAGAGCCCTGAGACACAATATCCTCCATGAGTTTCATTGAAGAACAAAGAATTTGATCTTTTAAATACAATCGCATAATAATTTGAACACACAGGAAAGTGCATTTGTCACTGTAGTGCTGTCCGAATCTTTGACAAAACTAATGTGCATCAATGCTCACTAGATTGGTGAGTACAGACCACAATGCATTGCATTTGTACAATTTCTGTGAAAACAATTGTAATGTTTTTATATATAAAACCTTGATAGTACAGCGTTATAAACTGATGTTTAGTAGTGAGAAAGTCGGTAAGGAATTCGTCATCGCCGTGGACTCAAATGCAACAGGTCCAGACTTCCAGACATGGGAAAGCATCAAGAGTGCTTGAAAAGCAGCAGATGTGAATCGTGTTCTGTGTGTGTTTCTTTGGAGGGTGGGGGGCACTCACCGCTCAGCAGTTCGATCCAGCTCTGCACCGTCTCTGGAGGCTGAGTGTCCTTGATGTGTTTCAAGGCCTCGTCCAGGAGGACGTCACCTGTTGGAGCGTCGGACTTACAGATCACCTGAGAACATGAACAGATCAGTGAACCTTCCAATCTGATCGCATCTCTTCCTGGGTACATCCAGGTTTTCCAGTCACGGTTCGGAATGATTTTGGATCCAAAAAAAGAGCATTCTCACTTTTAACATGCATGAATGAAAGAACGGAAACATGGGCTGGGTACCCATGACCATGAGATTGAAACAGGAGGTGATGGTTGGTAAAACCAGCTCAGACTGGAGCTCTGCTGCAGAGCACAGATAAGAGAACTCATCGCACAGTCAGGCAGTTTCCACATTACAGTTAACCCTTTAACACTGGAGATGTTGCCAGTGACACCATATTAACACACACACTCTGACATATCCTAACTCTGATCATTCACACGATCAGCGTCAATCAGCTGATTCTGACGTGGAGAAAAGGGGCTTTTCATAGTGGCTTTGCAATAATATGCAACGCATTACTAATGTAAAGGATTACATAATGAAGCAAAGAAGCTTTCCTCTGCGACAATATTAGCTGATTTACAATCCGCAAATTAGGATTATAGATGTGTTAAGGTTGTAAAACTTCTACACTTTTCTCAGACACATTCAGAGAACAAAGATTCTGAAAAGAAATCAATAAAGAACACCCATTAAAAAGGTTTCTTTAAAAATTGTTTTTTATTTTATGTTTTAAATGAGTTGTGACTTCCTCTGTGTTTGCATTTAACGCAATATAATTTGATCAAATCAAACACCTGAGGTTTTTCTATGTAAAATAGTGTGTTTGGCTGGTAAGTCAGTTAGTTGTTGTTGACGTGGTGACTGCAGATATCTTAAGGTTCTCTGCAGCTTTAAGTGTGTTCAGTTTGATCAAATATCTTTAAATCTCTTCTAACAAATTAAACAAGTGTTGTTACTTAATCAAGATGCTTTATTTTAGTAAAGCGTGTGATGTCAAAGGAACAGACATTCGGTCCACAATGAAAGCAACTTGGTAAACTTAGAAAGAGGTTTTTTCCCATTTTGTAAAGTTTACAATTCTATGTGGAAAAAGAGTAGATGTTTTTTTTTTAAGTACTAAGTAAACTTACTTGAATGTTACATGTAAGTTTACTTTTCAAACAATTCTCCATCAGGGACTCCTCCTCAAAAGTTTTGGAAGTTGTGTTGTAGATAAGTAGTCACAGGAAAACCAACCCGTTCTCACTCCCAAGTTGTCACTGATGCATAGGTGAGTCGCCCTCTGCATCCAAAATTGACCCTTTAGATGTCCCCAACTCGTCTTTTTGACGCAATGGCTCATCCCAGAAACTCCAAGAGCAACTGTTGAAACGAACCACCGCGAGCCAGGAAACCTTATGGACCTCCATGACCTTCATTACGACACCCCAGCCCCAACTAAAACCCCAGGAGACGTTCACAGACAGACATGATGGGGAGTTGCAGCCCTACCTTCCTGGCCAGAAGGCCTTTCCTTCTCATGCCACAAGATTCCAACTGCAGGCGTCCTCTCAGAGCCAGCTCGATCAACATGCAGCCCCGCAAGCCTGAAGAGATGCAGTCATTCCAGAAGGAGGTGTAGCCCTGCAACAAGAAGACAAGCTGACTTCAGACAACAGAGGGGTCAACCTGAAACCATCACATTTGTGGTCATTTACACGGGCCGGAGCCGGAAAAACCTCATGAAGTCAGCGCACTACGATAGAAACATCTGAAGCTCAAACGATTTAGAAGAATGAATCCCAGCAGGGGAAGGAAGTCAGTTCTCACCGGAGTTCCACAGAGTTCAGTTCTCACCGGAGTTCCACAGAGTTCAGTTCTCAATCCTCTGCTTTTCTTAGCCTTTCCCACATCCCTCCATGGTTTATTCAGAACAGAGGACATGCAGCTCTTCATGTTTTGATGATATTCTGTTCAAACCTGAAGGACGGCTGTTTTTCAGCTGAAGATGGAATACTGTCTTGGTCAAAAGCTTTAATCAAATCACCTGACTTGGTTCCCTAAGGAATGATTCATGACTAATTGATCTCAAATGAAAATAATCTGCACTTTTCTTAATATCCTTGATTTAAGTAATTGACTTTTATACTCGATTTAACTAAATGACTTATCTGATGGAAATAATCTGCATGTTAGATTTTTATTTTCTGCATATGCTACACTCAAGTTTTAAACACTATCTAAATACAAAGCATTGTGACTTACTGTTACTTAAGGATGTTCAATCACCTGATTCATAGTCGGTAAACTCTGATCATAAGTTACGAACCGGTTGATAACTAATGTAAAGTAAATGGTGTGGTTGACTCAGGGAGGGGAAATATAAGTTCACTTCTTCTACTCCCTTTCAAGCAGTCAATCTTTTGATGCCTAGTTGTCTTATGTTCGACACATTGTTATGGTTTTTTTTCTTTTTGATGCAAATCTATGATTGATCGTGTTACATATGTGTCATTCTTACTCTTATCTGCTTGAAATAAACCATTTCTAATTCTAATCTAATATTACAGTAGCATCATAGACTTACATAGTCTTACTCCGATCATCTTTTGATCATCAAGAGCGCTCTCTGTGGCCTTTTAATTAGGATTATGACGTTTTTAGCCAAAATCAAAAAAGCCTGTGTCATTTCCTAGGACAAAGTTTCTGCAAAGTGGCTTGGAGTTCATCAGCGATTTGCCTGAGTTGTGGGCGGGACCGTTGGCGTGGGGTACAGGGTTACAGTCCCTCATTCCCACAACCCAACATTGCCGGTGCAACAAAAAAGTTGAGACGCATTGGAGCTGTCCAGTCTTGAAGTTTTGAGCCAGATGCCAGTTCAGGCGTAAAAAACAAAGACGTACATGGATCTATTTGTCTGTTTGCACAAGAACGTGTTAAAAACAAACAAAAAAAAACTATTTTCATCAGAGTGAGTATTTAACACCAAGCCATCCAAGTCTACCACTCTATATGGTTTCCTATGATCTACCAAAGGTGACGGTGGTTCCTGCACTTCACAAAAGCTCCACTACTCTGCAGCTCCTCATCCTCACTTCCAATATTCACAAAAAACTTCTGTTCACAAAAAGAACTCATCTATTCATGGCATTTCTTTTAGTTAGGACCTTTGTGCACAGAACTCTGAATATGTTGGTGTTCCTCATTTAGAGGTTGCTTTAAAAGCCTTAGATTTAAAGAAAAGGACGCGTAAATGTTAGAATGAAGGAAATAAATCTTGAAGAATTAGATGGTCATTGTGGCAGGAACAGACTTGCACATCTCTTAAGCTGTTCACACTGAACATTACACATCAGAGGCGTCCAGCGCGTGCATGTTTACACAGACTTTCATTGAGAATGGTCGCTTGAACACGCGTTGCTGAGCGTAGCTTAAGAGACACTGAGAAGACCCAGAAAAGATAAACTTCCTAAAAATAGAATTAGAAGCAACAGTTTAACAGCCAAAAAACTAATCTGCTCCATAGAATCATGCAGGGCTCTAAACTAACACCCTCCAATTGCAGGTAAAACCTTTATTTGGTGGGTAGAAAAACTATTTGACTGTCCTTTTTGGCAGGCGAGGCATTGTTCATCATCTCTAACACGGGACTCAAACTCACACTCGTGACTTTTAAGTGTCTGCCTTCCCTCCCCACTTGGCCACCACAATCATCCGTCCCAGAGTTTTCTTCCAACATTTCATTCTGACTTTAATGCACAGATTTAAGCTTCACATTCACCACAGCAGGAGGAGCATTCAGGACATTTCCGAGCTTTCATTAAGAGCTCGCTATTGCTGCATTCAGGTGCGCTGGGAGTTTCTAGTATTTGCTCATACTGATCTCAGCCAACACAAACACACACAAACACTCACTCGTTGCTCCATGTCATTTATCATGTTATGTTACTTTTTAAAATGACTCACAACTACAACACACTGAGCTGTAAAAACACACACAATAAGGCAAAATGTTGCACAATTTTCAATATATGCAGGTTTGTCTATGCATGACATTAAAAAAACTTTACAGAAATTATTTGAATGTTTATCACTTGTTGTAATCGTATGAAAGCATGTTGCATTCAATATCAATTTCTAATTGAACACAATTCGCTTCCATAAGAAATGAAATCAAAAATCAGTTTAAAAGTATCTTAAAAAACAGACTGGAGGCGACAAAGTTGACCACGCCCACGGCGTGAGCGCCCAGCAGGTCAGCCACTGACTTTACTGCTTTGTGCCCAATATTGTTGTCGGGATTGACTCACAAACAAAATAATAAACATTTCATACTGATCAACATTTAATACTTCCCCATCGTTTTGCTGTGTAATGTTTGTAAATTAAGTTGATTCTTTAAAGAAAGGTTTGTGTTCATTAAAATAGCATTACATTTCCGTAATGTTATAAATTTATAATGTTATAAAACTCGACACAAGACTACACTTTCAATTTCCTATTGTGTTTTGTTTTGGTCAGAGAAAATCATTAACTGAAACGTTACAAAAAAAGAAAATAACAGTTTCACTTTGAAAAACGCAAATTATTTGTCCTGAGAAATGTTTGGCCGGTAGAGTCCAGATACTGGCCACTCTGGCTGGAACCCAACAAAGTCCATTCAGAGCCGTTACGGAGCCTGGATCATGTCACTTTGCCAACAGTCTAGGCAGTGATGGTTTTCCTGGACGATTCCTTATGTTCACTGGAAACTTTCCCGCAGTGACATTCCTCTAATGTCGACACTGGCTAATGGGCGTGTCTTAAAAACAGCATGCCTGTTTGTCCGTGCTCAAACAGGAAAGAGTTTGGTGTCGTCATATCCGGTCAAAATTGATAATAACCACAGAACTTGAGAAAACAAGCAACCTCAAGCTGAAAACAAACGTGTCACGTGACCACACGACTTTTCCCATCCCGTTTGTAACGTAAACGTGTTCTCGTCTCCCGGCGTCGGCGGCCGGTCGCCATTAAAAGTAGCAGCCGGATGCGTCTGCGGTTCAAAGCCTGTTTACCTCTCGGTCCTTAAGGCCCAACAACAGCACTTCCTCCATCAAGGTCAGCCGGGTTTCTTTGGAGTCACCAGCGTCGTCCTGAGTGTCCGCGCACCGGGTCGCGGGCTCATCCTCCTCGCACAACGAGCGCTCTTTGTCTGCGGCACTGCGCGAAGCTTCGGTCCGCCTCTGCACGAGGCCCGAACCTCTCTGAGTCAACGAAGTCATGGCTCCAATACAGCCGGAACCGCCCACCGCGGTCCGCTCTGCCCTGGGAGGTCCTCCGGTAACTGCTCAACCATGTGGGGCCGGCTGTGGCGCTCTCGGGTCCCGGTTACAGGCTCCGGCCCATCCGGTGAACCGCTGCACTGCTGCTTAAGCTCGGGCCAACATGGCGCCCCGCGGATTCTGCTGCAGTACTAAATGACACCAGCAGGTGGAGACAAACCGGAGCGGAAGTCAGCATAGAATCAACTTTTTTGTTTTGTTTTTTTTTAATAAACACGAAGGTCAAGCGATACTGACAAGGATCAAAATCACTGTATTTTATTAACAAAGCAAATAAATTGATTGATTGATTGGTTTATTTCAAGCATTAATTGGACAGTACATGAAAAATGATCACAAAGAATTATCAAACTCATTACTGAGACCATTAAATGCATTGATTAAAGAAAGAAAAAACAAACACATTTGTAACATTCGTTAAGTATAGTGATTAATAACTGAAGTCTAA
Source organism: Oryzias woworae (assembly GCA_016861445.1). Lineage (NCBI taxonomy): Eukaryota > Metazoa > Chordata > Actinopteri > Beloniformes > Adrianichthyidae > Oryzias > Oryzias woworae. Next base: position 1,019,074 of record BOLG01001191.1, read on the forward strand.
TGGAGCTTCATTAATTGGTTGAAAAGGAGTGGGAAGAAGCAAACTCATATAATCCCATCCCTACCTAGCTAACTTTATTTCATAGTCTTGTATAGTTTTCATAATCCGGTTCTGATCAGATCTAGTGCAGATTTTTTAGTAACAAGTCATAAACTGAGTGCTATAAACATTGATTATCATTAGAACATTTAATTACACTAATGTAATCATTGGTACATATTTGAGATCAAGTAAAGAAAATCAATAGTTAATAAATAGATTGCAATTACATTTCATGTAACATTTCTGTACTCATTATTGCACATTAAACAATTCCATCCTCATTGGTAGTGATTTAATTATTTTTTAAAATTATTTCAGCACATTCAAGTCTAAACGTATATTTGGAATTATTCAAACTTCAGTTGCTCTTTAACTCTTCCTATCTTAATTTATACAGATGTTTGAACATTGTTTGAGCTCATTACTTAACCTCTTCCAAAGTTTAGAGCCACACACACAGAGACTTTTTCTTTGTGGTTCGTGGCAATTTGATCTTGAAGTTCCTACATCTGCTCAGCTTGTAGCCTCTTTCATTTTCTAAGAACAGTTTTTGGATCTTCAATGGTAGACATGTTTTTCCACTAGTATGACCTTACATCTCTGCCATTAATTGAAGGCACGTATTTGCTAACTGAGCGAGCATAACTTACAACTGAGTGAGCGTGTCCTACAACTGCACCATGCAGTCCTAACTCAACGTGCAGAGCTCTCACCACGCGAGCGGAGATCTGAGCGTGCTCACACATCTCTGAATGCGTGCTCGCTCAGTTTTCTTTGCACTCGTTCCTTGTAATAAGGGGGTACTTTGTCACTCGGGAGGTGGTGACCTTTTTGGTTGATCTGAAATTTCAGAAAGTGCAGCGGGTTAGCCTTGTTATAGGTAGCTCTGTCTCAGGCTAATTAGAAATTACATGGTACATGTATATTTACCTAAAAAAAAAAAGATTTACACAAGTCAAACTGCACAAAAAACCCAGCTGCACTTTCTTATCTTGTTCTTGACCGTTTTTTCATGTTTTAATCCAAGTTTCATCCGCTTCTATTAAAACAGATGAAAGAATGACAGTCCCGCCCCGCAGCCTTGCTGGATTTCACCAGAAATTTCGGCAAAATCAGATCAACCAGAAAGGTTACCGCCCCCTGAGTGACAAAGGACCCCCTCAACACAGTGGGCGAGCGCAAAGAAAACTGGGCGAGCGCCTGCAAAGAAAACTTAGCGCCTGCAAAGAAAACTTAGCGCCTGCAAAGAAAACTTAGCGCCTGCAAAGAAAACTTAGCTGTCAGGGTTGGCGTGTGGACACAAACGCAGACGGCACTCAAAATGGCATAGTTATTCATTTAATTTCTCGAATGAGTAGGAATACATCCAAGAAGGAACCAGAACCACCCAACAACCCGTGCAAGGGAGACGAGGGTATATATAACAGGGAGAGAGGATTAGGTAACAACACACAGGTGTGCCAGGAGGGAGGGAACACACAAGGAGGGAAGTGTCAAGTGACCTGAGAAGAAATGGCGAGCACAGGAAATACAACAAAATAAAACAGGAAGTGATGACAACGAACAACAACTAATCGACCTGGTTCCAAAACCCTACAGTACCCCCCCCTCAAGGTGCGCCGCCTGGCGCAGGAGGAGGCTTGTCCCGGTGCCGCCGATTGAAGTCCCTGATGAGGTCAGGGTCCAGAATGCGTGAAGCAGGCTCCCAGGATCTCTCCTCAGGTCCGTACCCCTGCCAGTCCACCAGGTACTGGAGACCACGACCCCGTCGCCGAACGTCCAACAGGCGACGGACGGTGTAGGCCAGTTGACCATCGATGATGCGGGGAGGGGGTGGCGGAGAGGACGGCTGTTGCAGAGCACTCGTGACGTGTGGCTTCAACTGAGAGACATGGAAGACCGGATGGATGCGCAAGGACCTGGGCAAGCGCAGCCTGACTGCCACAGGATTGATGACCTTGACGATCTCGAAAGGTCCGATGAACCTGGGGGACAGCTTTTGGATTCCGTCCGAAGCTTGATGTTGGAAGTGGAGAGCATGACGAACTGGCCCGGTCGATAAACTGGAGCTGGAGTGCGTCGGCGATCCGCCAGTCTCTTGTTGGTCGCTCCGGAACGCAACAAGGCTGCTCGAGCCTCCCGCCATATACGCCGACAGCGGTGATATAGATGTTGCACCGACGGAACTGCCACCTCCGTCTCCTGCTCGGGGAACAGAGGGGGTTGGTACCCCAGAGAGCACTCGAATGGGGACATACCAGAGGCAGACGAGGTGAGGGAGTTATGCGCATATTCCACCCACGGCAACAAAGTACTTCAGGAGGTCTGGTGTCGGGAACAGATGCACCGGAGCGCAGCCTCCAGGTCCTGGTTGGTTCGCTCCGCCTGACCGTTAGACTGTGGGTGGAAACCAGAGGACAGACTGGCAGTAGCCCCGAAAACCCCGCAGAACGCCTTCCAGACCTGAGAGATGAACTGAGGACCTCGATCCGACACCATGTCTGCGGGGATGCCATGTAGTCTGAAGATGTGCTCTATAACCAGTCTTGCCTTCTCTGCAGCGCAGGGAAGTTTAGTCAAGGCCACAAAGTGAGCGGCCTTAGAGAAACGATCCACAATAGTCAGGATAACAGTCTTTCCTGCTGAGGAAGGCAGGCCGGTCACAAAGTCCAAAGCAATGTGTGACCAAGGCCGACCCGGGATGGGCAGTGGATGTAATAATCCTGCAGGTGGGTGTGTACTAACCTTGTTTTGAGCACACACCAGACAACCTGAAACATAATCCCGGACGTCCTTGGTCACGCTGGGCCACCAGAACCGGCGACGCAAAAAGGATTCAGTCCTGCGGATTCCTGGGTGACAGGTGAGTCGCGTGGCATGAGCCCACTGGAGTACCTGGGACCTGAGAGAGCTGGGAACGAACAGTTTATTAGGAGGACCTCCTCCCGGGTCTGGTTCCTGAGCCTGGGCAGCCCTAATGTCTCTCTCCAGCTGCCAGGAGAGGGCACCCAGCACACATGAGGGAGGAAGAATACAGGCCGGTTGGCCGTCCTGAGAAGCCGGTTCCTGCTGACGGGAGAGGGCGTCCGGCTTCACATTCTTGGAACCAGGTCGATAAGTAACCACAAAATCGAAACGGTTGAAAAATAAAGACCATCGTGCCTGCCTGGAGTTTAGCCGTTTAGCGGTTCGTAGGTAGGACAAATTCTTATGATCCGTCCAAACCAAAAACGGCGTTGCTGACCCCTCTAACCAGTGCCTCCACTCCTCGAGAGCTAGCTTTATTGCTAGCAGCTCCTTATCCCCCACATCATAATTACGTTCGGCCGGAGAAAGCCAACAGGAGAAGTAAGCGCAAGGACGCAATTTACCATCGGATACCCCCCGTTGGGATAGAACCGCACCCACTCCCGTGTCAGAAGCATCCACCTCCACAATAAATTGTCTGGACAGATCGGGTTGGGCCAGAATGGGAGCAGAGGTGAACAGATGTTTGAGCTTATTAAAAGCTGCCTCTGCCTCCTTAGTCCAGATAAAAGGTGAGGAGGATGAGGTGAGCGCCGTGAGTGGCGCGGCCACCGAGCTGTAACCCCGGATGAAGCGACGGAGGAAGTTGGCAAACCCCAGAAACCGCTGTAATTGTTTCCTGTTAGAAGAGGTAGGCCACTCCACCACCGCTTTCACCTTCGCAGGATCGGGTTTCACCTCACCCTCAGCAATGACAAACCCCAGGAAAGAGACAGACGGAGAGTGAAACTCACACTTCTCCGCCTTTACAAACAGTTTGTTCTCGAGTAACCGCTGGAGTACCAGACGAACATGCCGCCTATGTTCACTGGCGTCCCTGGAAAAAATCAAAATGTCATCCAGATACAAACACAAAACGATGAATGAAGTCTCTTAGCACATCATTTATCATAGCCTGGAACACTGCAGGGGCATTACAGAGACCAAAAGGCATGACCAGGTACTCAAAATGTCCCAAAGGGGTGGTGAAGGCGGTCTTCCATTCGTCACCAGCTCTCATCCGCACGAGATGGTAAGCATTGCGAAGATCCAGCTTGGTATAAATCCTGGCCTCCTGCAAGGCCTCAAAAGCGGAGTTCATCAGTGGTAGAGGGTAACTGTTTCTGACCGTGATCTTGTTTAACCCTCGATAGTCAATGCACGGTCGGAGTGACCCGTCCTTCTTACCCACAAAAAAGAACCCGGACCCCACTGGTGAAGAAGATGGTCTGATGATACCAGAATTCAGAGACTCAGCGATATACTTCTCCATAACCTCTCTCTCGGGCTTAGACAGACTATACAACCTGCTCTTGGGTAAAGTAGCGCCAGGTTGCAAATCGATCGTGCAGTCATAAGGTCGGTGAGGGGGTAAGGAGAGAGCCCGTGACTTGGAGAACACTTCAGCTAGGTCATGGTATTCCGGCGGTATCCCGGATAGGTCAGGTGAGGGCGGCTGCCCTACTGGGACAGCGGGGTCTTCCCCAGGAGGCCGAGCTGAGCGTAAACAGGTGGTGTGACATCTCTCACTCCAGCCAGAGATACGACTGGAGGACCAGTCAATAACGGGGTTGTGTGCCAAAAGCCAAGGGTACACCAGAACCAGTGGGTTCTGAGCAGAGGAGAAAATGAAAAAACGGGTAAATTCATGATGGTTACCTGAGATAATCAGATGAACAGGTTCGGTTATTTGTGAGATGGTGGCTACCTCTTGACCATTAAGGGAGACCACCTGTAACGGCTGAGGTAATGACTCATACGTAAGTCCGACCTGTTTAGCTAGCTCGGCATCCATGAGGTTCTGCTCTGCTCCTGAATCTACCAAAGCTTCAACAGAAACCCCCTTTCCCTGGAACATAACCTGTATCTTTAATAAACAGGCAGCAGGTTTTTGACTAGTGAGCGCCAAATCACTGCTCGTCAGCGCGCCCACTCTTACTGACGAGCAGAGGAGTTTGGGGCACTCCCTGCAGAAATGACCCCGCTTACCACAGTAAAGGCACTCACCTGATTCCATCCGTCGCTCGTAAGCTGTCAGTCTGCCCCGGCCAAGATGCATAGGTTCCTCAGAAACTAGAGGCGGGGGTTCTGTGGGAAAAACAGCACAGTCAGATGAGTCCAAGCTCCTGCGCCCAACAGAACTGTGTTGGAAGCGGGGTGTCATTCTGCCATGTTCCTGTTTGTGGTCCTGTAAACGGTTATCAATCCTGATAACCAGGGCAATGAGGGGTTCCAAGGAGGAAGGTAACTCGAGAGCAATTAATCTGTCCTTTAATTCCTCGGACAGTCCCTCCACAAAAGCGTCCATGAGCGCAGTGGTGTCCCAACCACTAGTGGAGGCCAAGGTTCGGAACTCGATGGCGTAGTCAGCTGCCCGTCTTCCCCGTTGCCGTAGTTGCATAAGGACTCGAGCTGCTTCTCGGCCCGGCTTGGTGTGTTGGAACACCTGCTGAAAAGCCTCCAGAAAAGCCGAGAGAGATGCGCAGGTAGGTGCTCCACGCTGCCATTCAGCCGTTGCCCATGCACCTGCTCTGCCGGTGAGGTGGGAAATGATGAAAGCCACCTTGGCTTGGTCCGAAGGATAGTGAGGCGCTTGTAATTGGAAATGGAGCTCACACTGGGTAATAAAAGCCCGACAGTCCCCAGAATCTCCCGAAAATCTTTCTGGACGGGCCAGTTGTGCATTAGGAGCGACTGGAACACCCTCCCAGGTCCCCTGGATCGGCGTGGAAGGCGGTGGGGCGTGACGAAGGGAAAGACGGCGGATGTTGAAAACGCTCCGTCAGTTGCTCAAATCGTTCACCCAATGCGGCAAGTTGTCGCTCGTGACGGCTTGACATTTCCAGTAATCCTTGACGTAGACAGGACATCTGTTCCTCCGGCTGGCGAAGCAATGCCCGTACCGTCTCCGCGTCTGCTGCGTCCATGTTACTGGTCGGGTGGTAATGTCAGGGTTGGCGTGTGGACACAAACGCAGACGGCACTCAAAATGGCATAGTTATTCATTTAATTTCTCGAATAAGTAGGAATAAATCCAAGAAGGAACCAGAACCACCCGACAACCCATGCAAGGGAGACGAGGGTATATATAACAGGGAGAGAGGATTAGGTAACAACACACAGGTGTGCCAGGAGGGAGGACACAAGGAGGGAAGTGTCAAGTGACCTGAGAAGAAATGGTGAGCACAGGAAATACAACAAAATAAAACAGGAAGTGATGACAACGAACAACAACTAATTGACCTGGTTCCAAAACCCTACATTAGCGACTGCAAAGAAAGCTGAGCGACTGCAAAGAAAGCTGAGCGACTGCAAAGAAAACTGAGCGAGCGCAGAGAAACGTGAGCGAGCGCAGAGAAAACTGAGCGAGCGCAGAGAAAACTGAGCGAGCGCAGAGAAAACTGGGCGAGCGCAGAGAAACCAGAGCGACTGCAAAGAAAACAGAGCGACTGCAAAGAAAACTTAAAGAGTGCAAAGAAAACTGCGCCAGCGCAAAGAAAGCTGAGCGACTGCAGAGAAAACTGAGCGACTGCAAAGAAAGCTGAGCGACTGCAAAGAAAGCTGAGCGACTGCAGAGAAAACTGAGCGAGCGCAAAGAAAACTGAGCGAGCGCAAAGAAAACTGATCGACTGCAAAGAAAACTGAGTGACTGCAAAGAAAACTGAGCGAGAGCAAAGAAACCTGAGCGACTGCAAAGAAACCTGAGCAACTGCAAAGAAAACTGAGCGACTGCAAAGAAAACTGAGCGACTGCAAAGAAAACTGAGCGACTGCAAAGAAACCTGAGCGACTGCAAAGAAAACTGAGCGAGCGCAAATAAAACTGAGCGAAAGCAAATAAAACTGAGCGAGTGCGAGCAAAACTGAGCGAGAGCAAAGAAAACTGAGCGACTGCAAAGAAAACTGAGCGACTGCAAAGAAACCTGAGCGACTGCAAAGAAACCTGAGCAACTGCAAAGAAAACTGAGCGACTGCAAAGAAAACTGAGCGAGAGCAAAAATAAATGAGCGACTGCAAAGAAAACTGAGCAAGCGCAAAGAAAAATGCGCGAGAGCAAAGAAAGCTGAGCGAGTGCAAAGAAAACTGAGCGACTGCAAAGAAAACTTAAAGAGAGCAAAGAAAACTGAGCGAGCGCAAAGAAAACTGAGCGAGCGCAAAGAAAACTGAGCGACTGCAAAGAAAACTGAGTGACTGCAAAGAAAACTGAGCGAGAGCAAAGAAACCTGAGCGACTGCAAAGAAACCTGAGCGACTGCAAAGAAACCTGAGCGACTGCAAAGAAAACTGAGCGACTGCAAAGAAAACTGAGCGAGAGCAAAGATAACTGAGCGACTGCAAAGAAAACTGAGCGACTGCAAAGAAACCTGAGCGACTGCAAAGAAAACTGAGCGAGCGCAAAGAAAACTGAGCGAAAGCAAAGAAAACTGATTAAGCATGTGGTGAGAACTCTGCGCCCGCTCAGATAGGACTGCACGGCGCAGTTGTAGGATACGCTCATTCAGTTATCAAATACGCACTGTTCAATTAATGGCGCAGATGTAACGCCATAACTAGCCCTGTATAGAATTTCGGAGGTACAAAAATCAACAAGGTAAAGTTTAAAAAGTCTGAATTGATAAAATAAATTGTTTGTGTGATCATGAAAGCGGCCTTATGTATAATTCTGATGGCTCGTTTTTGAAGTAAAACGAGAGGATGTAGTGAACTTGTATAAATATTACCCCACATTTTTTATACAGTAGGTGAAATATGGTAATATTAAGGAGCAGTGAAATAAGTGTCTACAGTTGTAGTCTAGCAAATATTTAGATTTATTTATGATTGAAATACTTTTTTGTATGAGTCTGATGTGTAGCTTCCAACTTAACTTGTTATGGCTTACAATCCCTAAGAATTTGATTTCTGTGATGCTTTCAATTAAGACATTGTTTATTGTAACTGAGAGCGCTGGATTGGCCTTGTAATTACCAAAAAACATCAGTTTGTTTTTTTCAAGGTTCAAAGATAGTTTATTGTAATCCATCCATGATTTTATTGTTCACATTCTTCCCTTTAATTAATCTTCTTTCACCTATTAACTTTCACACCTTGGGAAAATCCTCTCTGCAGATATGGATGTATGTTGTAATTACTCCAAGATGTTTTTTACAGTCTTGTTCAGAAAAGGAAACCCCAAGTCATTAATTTTCCACCAAAGGGTCTCCATCCCATGAAACTGGCTTCTGTGTACCGTCACATGGCAATAGCAGCATCTGTGCCTTCTGTGCAAAGCTGCTGCAATTTGAAGATTTGAGTGTCCAACTCTGTCTATGTCCCAGCTCTGCTGCAGCTGATGGTGAGACTCCTGCAGGGTTTGAGAGTTAGTTGCAAGAGCCTTTGCTAAGGCAGAGCTTGTGTTTGGTTGAGGATCTGATTCTGAATAGACTGAGATAAACACACTGCACTCTCATCAACTCTGTGAGTAAATTTTAGTGGTCTTGTGTATACTTGTGTATACTTGTGTATACTTGTTTAGCATGTTCCTGCCTTACTTAAAGGCCCAAAGTGCTTTACAATCACAGTCCCATTCACCCACTGATGGCGGCTCAGCTGCCGAACACAGGGGCCAACCTTCCATCAGAGGCAATGTGGGGTTCAGTGTCTTGCCCAAGGACACTTTGACACATGGGCGGGCAAGGCGGGAATCGAACCTGCAATATTCTGATCAGACCGCCCTACCACTGCACCATGTGTGGTGGAAAATTGTAGATCCAATGAAATGAAGAAATGTCCGTCAAGCTGTTTTAAGAGTATTTATTCAACAAATAAAAAGCATTCTGAGGAAAGCATGGAGGGATGACGGGGCAGTGGCCCTTTATACAGTAACAAACAAACTAATCAGAAACTTAAGATAGGGATGTAAGGATTCATATCATATCATATGGACAAGACGTGCTGACAAAGTCAAAATGTTCCGAATACCATATTCAAAATGTGCTGACAAAGAAAATAAATCATGCAATAGTCAGTCAGAGCAAATGTCAGGGCATTAGAACTAAGTGGAAGGCCAGAGAAGAAAAACTGTGGTAACAGTATCATAAATATCAACTTCATCACACCAGTATCAATACTCATCTTTGCACAGATCGTATTAATTCTCAGATCATGTCCATATTGAACACGTTTCAGGACCAAATTCAACATATAGTAAAATGCATCTGGTGTAGTGAACATACATGTCAAGAGATTTTCCTCAAACGAACCAAAGAATGAAACAATGTATTTTATCTACAACCACAAAAAACAAAAAAAATATACAAGAATAAAGTAGTGAAGTTATGAGGAAAAAAAGTTATTTCTCAAGAATGAAGTACTAATATTATAAGAAAAAGTTGGAATTTTAAGAGAATAAAATCCTAATATTATGAGAAAACAGTTGGAATTCGCCAAAAATAAAGTCATAATATGCGAAAAAAAAGTCAAAATTTTACGACATAAATTTATGTAGAAAAAAGTAGTAATTTTACAAGAATAAGGTTGTACTATTATAAGAAAAAAAGTTTAAAAAATTGCAACAGTAAAGACTTAATGTTATGAAAAAAGAAATAGTAATTTTACGAGGATAAAATTTTAAAATGATAAGAAAAAAAGTCAACATTTTACATGAAAAAGCTTGTATAATATGAGTTCAAGTCAATATTTTCATGTGTCAGTATGTTAGAGGTAGAGCGCAGCTTTGTCTGCAGTAACCTCAGCACTGGTTTCATAAGGAAATGGGCCTTACTGAGGTTCTTAGTGGCTCATTATCGTTATAAGGACATTGAGAATAATTTGCAGGAAACTGGACTTTTTAAAAAGAAGATTCTTGACCCATAAGGAGTGGATTTCCAGGGGCCGTGCCATTTACACCGTCTGCAGTACGCAGTGAATTCAAATCTGTTGAACAGTCAATGGTCCAAATGCATTATGGCACATCAGTGTCTTACAAAAATAATCATAACGCTTGAACTTCTCAACGTTTTCTCACATTATGACCACAAATTAATATATTTTACTGGAATTAGATGTGAAAGACCAACACAAAGGGACACACACTTGTAAAGTGGAAAGAAAATTAGACAAGAGTTCTTTTTTTTTTTTTTTATAAAAACTGAAAAGTATTCAGCCCCCCTGAGTCAATACTTTGTGGAACCTCCTTTTGCTGTATTTCCAGCTGCAAGTCTTTTGGGGTTTGTCTCTATCAGCTTTACACATCTACAGACTGAAATCTTTGTCCATTCTTTTTTGTAAAACACTTCAATCTGACTCAGATTAGATGGATCAGTGTTTGTGAACAGCAGTTTACAGATCTCTCCACAGATTCTGGATTGGATTTAGGTCTGGACTTTGGATCATTCCAACACATGAATCTGTTTCACTTGAAGTCATTCCATTGTAGCTTTGGCTTTATGTTTAGGATGGTTGTCCTGTTGGAAGGTGAATCTCTGCTCCAGTCTCAAGTGTTGTTCAGACTTCAACATGTTTTCCTCCAATATTGCTCTGGATTTGGCTCCATTCATCTTTCCATCAACTCTAACCAGATTCCCTGTTCCTGCTGAAGAGAAGCAGCCCCAGAGCATGATGCTGCCACCACCATGTTTGACAGTGGGTGTGGTGTGTTCAGAGTGATGTTCAGTGTTAGATTTGCTCCACACAGAACTTTGCATTTAGACCAAAAAGTTCCATTTTGGTCTCATCTGACCAGAGCTTCTTCTTCCACACGTTTGCTGGTCACTCACATGGTTTATGGCAAACTGCAAACAGGACTTCTTGTGGTTTTCTTTTAACAATGGCTTTCTTCTTGTCACTCTTCCATAAAGTCCACATGTGTTAAGTACACGACTGATGGTTGTTCTATGGACAGATTCCTCCACCTGAGCTGGAAATTTTCTTTCCACTTCACAAGTGTGTGCCTTTGTGTTGGTCTTTCACATAAAATTCCAATCAAATATGTTTATGTTTGTGGTCATACTGTGAGAAAATGTGGAGAAGTTCCAGGGGTATGAATACTTCTGCAAACTACTGTATTAATTTGTGCTCAACTTTGTCTATGCAAATACATTTCATTTTTGGCAGTTATCATTCCTCTAAAGCAGTCTTTCTTAAAAAAAGTCACAATCGATTCCAATGACAAACTCAATATGGCATCATCATAAATGGCTCTATTGACATATATAACTGGGACGTAATGTAGATGTAGGCTCACACAACCAACTAGCCTATTTTTTCAAAAACATGGCCTTTCTCTTGTAAACTTATTACTTTTTTTCTCATAAATTTACACTTTATTTTTGTAAATGTATTTATTTACACATTTTTATGGTGGCCCTTACACATGACATAAAATATTAAAAGACAAAAAGATGAAAATACAGGCAGAGGTCTTCTAATTAGAAGTAAAAAAATTGTAAAATTTCTAATAGTCAGTTTTTTTTTGACAACTTCCGATTATATATATATTTAATTTTTTTAGAGTCCAAATGTGTTTTTAAGTCAAATTTTTGAAAATTGTTTGGTAAATTTCTAACCATATATTTTATCTATGTGTATTTCTAATCATTTACTCGTTTGTATAAAGTGTTTTGCCAAAATTATGATTATTATATATGTTTTTTTTTGTAATGGAAAATTGAGCATTAAAGATAAATAATGTCTTATTCCAAAATATAGAGACAAAAGGATAATCCACAAACAGATGTTTGGTACTTTTTCCACCTCTTCAAGAGACAGAAAAATTACTTTTTCTAAACATCAGGGGGGAAAATAGACAAAAAATAATATTTAACTGGATAATTATTCATAATTTAGAATGTAAAATGATTTTCTTGGCTAATTTTCTACTTAAGTATTGATAAAAAGATTGTCTTCCATTGACTGTAACAGGGATTACAGGGATTGAATTGTTATCTAACTGAGTTCTAATAAACCTGTTTATACATGTTCAACCAATCAGGTTCAGAAATGTTCACAAATCTAAACTATGTGGAATTGTATTTACTTTTTAACTATAATATGTTTACCATTCTCCTTTATCATCAAGTAATTGGTTCTCCCTGGGTTTTAAAGAGGTTTTTTTTCTCGCTTTATGTCGTTCTTAAATATAGTTTAGTAGTTTAGCTTTATAATTGTGTTTACAGCATGTTTTTTTAAATAAATATTGTATTTCTTCCTTTACTTTTTCTGTATGAGTGTTTTAGCAGTTCCGTTTTTGTTTTCTTCTGTGTAGTTTTGTGAACATTTATCTCATGTTCTTTTCTTTTTTTAATGTGTTGTAGTGCAGCATTTACTTTTCCAACACATTTTTAAAGTCTTAGATCTGACTTCGTCCTGCAGGTGGCGCTCATTTTCCAATGTCATCGAAGTATTCCAACTGTTCTTGAATTGCAAACATCTGTGTACTTATCATAATGTAAGTCATGGAAACGTTACTAGGAAGGTCGTGATTTTTAAAGTCCTCTAGTTTGATCTTTGAACCCTTCAGGGTCGTCACGGATTCTTTTCTGTCTCTGTCTGGATCTGCTCTGAGCGCAGACGGGGGAGGAGCCTGGCTGGCCGCGGTCAAAGCTCCACCCCCTCCCGCTGAGGAGAGCCGGGCCGCGCGGGTTCACGTCTTACCTGCAGAGGAAAACCGCGGCTCCGCTCATTGGAATCGGAAGAAACTTTGTCCTGCGCGTGAGAGCAGAGCGCGGAGGCGGGTTTTCCGAGCTGGACGTAAATGCAGCTTCGTGCTACTTTTAAAGGCTCGTTAAAGTGAGCAGAGGCGCGTGAGCTGGGAGTCACGGAGCGCACACAGACGGAGCCTGGTTCTGGACGGGGGCGTTCAGGTACTTCGTCTTTACACCTACATTTACTGGCTCTGTGGCTTTCACCGTGCTGCGTTCAGGGGCACGCGTGCACACTTCTGGAGAGTACTTCTGCAGACCCACGCGCACGGAGACACACACACTCAGAGCTGCTCGCGCGCGCGCGGAGCTGTTAGTGCACAATCTCCTCGAGTCAGCAAAAAGACGTGTTTGGATTCGGTTCGTTTCAGATTCGCAGATTGGTTTCTTATCTGTCAGACCCAGTAGAAGCTCCCTGAGTGCCAGACATCAAGAGAATCTAAGAACCGAACCGAGCCCGCATCTGACGGATCTGTGAAATTGAAGTGGTGTTCCGGTCCAAACAGCAGAGCCAGAATGAAGAACCAGAACCGTAGTGTGGAAGCCACAATGAAGACTCAAACGCAGCAGCCCAGGAACCTGAAAGAACCTTATACTGGAACATTCAGCTGCAAGAACCAAAGTTCTAAAGTGGGCCTTTAGTCTGAGCGGTTCTGACGCGTTCTGGTTTAGTCTGAAGGATGACAGTTTGCTTGTTGACAAACCATGTCTATATGTAGGAAGTCAAATGAAAACCCCAACAGACAAGAATGAACCAACATTTACCATTTAAGTGATAAACTTCAAGTCATATTCAAATATAAATCCGTTTCAGACTAAAGAAAAACTCTTGAGCGCAAACTAATGACACTGGGTTATAAACAGAAACATTTCAGTTCTGGACCATTGACTGCACATGAGAACTGGACTGAGTAACGATTCCCCCACCCCCACCCCATTCCAAACAGGAAGTACCTGCCGACTCCAAGAAGTGACTTCTATAGAGAGATAAACAGCTATTCCTGTCTTTCAGTTGGTCGGAATGACCATTCTTGATCTGATACCTTTTTTTTAACAGGATCTTGATAATCCTCCTTTTTTCAGTTGTTAGTTATTCAAGTTCTAAATTAAACCAATCAGATGTCTCACGTCAAGCATTCAAAACGTTGACTGACAGATTCTCCCGATCCCACTTTTAAAGGTAACATAACAGTAAATCAGCTTTTTGGGCTGTGTCCTTGTACAAATGGGGCTTTAAAAGTGCTGACTCTTGATCTTTCTCACATTTTTGACAATTGAAAATAAACTCGTTTAATTCCTGAAAATATAGTCTAAAACCAGCTGTGTGCTGCCCCCTAGAGGTTCCTCCAACTGTCCCGTTATGGTACCCTTTAAGCTCACTCCTGACTAATGAGAATGGTTGTCATAGAAACATTGACTCAGCCTGACTTAGACCAATAGCTACAACTGATGATTTCTGGTTTCAACATGGTGGCGTCCATATCAAGAAAAACACGGGGACCTAATTGACTGGAAGACGCACTCAGTCCAGTTGTCATATACAGTCAATGTAAAAGCGTGTTCAAAATCATGAGGAAGAATTTTCTGAACCAGGCGTCTACAACCTTTAACAATAAAAGAGCCTACTGGGCCCAGCCAGTCCCAAAGCCACACTTTACTGTTCAGAAAAATACACTTTCTTTTAGACATGAAGCCATCCATTTATAAAGCATAGCTTTTAAACATTTACAATAATTTAATTATTATAGTGTTATAATTCTAAATAAAAAAAATATTTATCCTACTTTTAAAACCAGCAAATGTAAGTTCCTTTCAATATAAAATACACACAGTGTCAAATACAGTAAGATCCTCCCACTGCAACAGATTTACTTGAATTAAAAATGTAGGAAAGCCAAGTAAACATGACATTTCTATCATGACTTTGTTGTACTTTCATCGTTTTTCCTTTTTTACTATCAAGTATATTCATGAAAACTTTGGTTGTTTCTTTCTTTTTTAATCTCTACATTTAAATGCAATGCTATAATTTAAGAGCTTTACCTCTTAACAGCAACTACGATGTTGTGCAGCTGAACATGTGCTTTTCATCTTTTCAAATAATAAACCACTCAGACAGACGGTAGATTCAACTCTCACCATCATTTTGCCCAGTTATGACATGTTACAAATCTAAACATAAATGGCAAACCTAATAATCTAACGGGCTCTATGCACAGAGCTGTGTGCCGTATTTCTGGATTAAAATAAGACCGCTCTTTTATTACTGGTTGTAGCTAACTGTATGCATCAACTTAGCAAATCTCTATGTACCATTCCTGGTATCGTCTCATTTAGTTTTTTTGCTAAATTGCAGACGTTATTCGCTTGTATTTATGTGCGTCTTTGCCCCATGGTGTGCAAAGACGCACGTTGCTGCTTTGCTGCACATATTTTAGGTGCTTCAATGCTGGATTTTGTTGTTTGTCGCACATATTTAAAATTAAACTTAAAGTTAAAGTCCCATTTGCTGTTACGCATGCAGGTGGTATGCAGGATGCTATGCAGAATTTAAGTTCCTTTGCCTTTTGTTTCAGGGTGTTTTGCTAGAAGGACGAACAACGCGCTTAACATCGTTTATAGTGACTTTGTGTAGCATCAAAAAGCATCTTATTAACTCTAAATACGCTGCTATTCCACGTAAACAACATAACCGGAAATGATTGAGCGGTCAGGGGCCGAACGCGGAAGTAGGTCATGCATAGAGCCCATTCAACTTAACCAACACTACAAACCCAGTATCTATTCAAATTGTGTGCATTTTTTCTTCAAATCCAAAGAGTCACAATGGAAGGCTAAAAGAGCCGCACGTGGCCTTGGAGCCTCAGGTTGCTGACCTCTGGTCTAGACGCTGCCTCACTGTCTTCCGTTCTGACTCCTGTACCTGTTCTCTGCATTCAGATGCAGAAGGAAAAAGTGAGGCGTGGATTCAAACCAGAGGTGGGAACATGTTGATGACGTGCCCTTAGTTCATGACATATTTTCAGGATGAATCCAGGTTTTCCTGCAGTAGTTGGGCTCAGCTGCTGATGATCAGGATTCCTCTGACCTGGTAAAGCTCCTCCGATGTTCCAGTTGTGAAGAACCTATAGAATCTGGAGCTGCACCACATCTGGAGGGAAGATGGGGCCGTCTGTGGTGCTGCTCTCCCTTCACTTTGACATCACCAGGCACGTTTGATAAATGCTTCACATTTCTACTAGTTTTAGAATGAAAATGGAGAACTGAGAATTCAAAGCTGCATGATTGACAGCATTCGATCTGTGGTGTCTGAGAGCCCCATGGTGTGCGCCAGAATGTTCTCTGTACTCCAACGTAATATGGTATCTTCCATATTCTGGCACACCTGATTCAGGTCATAAGGTCTTAAGTGGGCGGTGTGGGGTTTCTGGTGGGTTGTTGTCACTGCTGGTATGTTTAAATGCTCCCAAACAACAGTTTAACCAACTCCAGAACCTCACGTGTGAGAGAACCATCCTTTATCGCTATTGTGCTCAGCTTTGTCTTCAGATTAATGTGCGGGGGGTGGGGGGTGGATCTACTGAAGTGGGGCTTTATTAATCTCTGGCCATATGGCGTTCAGGACAGGGGTTGGGAGGGGGTGCATGTAGGTCAGTGTGGAACAAAGACTGAACTAATCCTTCACATTCCGCAGGAGGAGGAGCAAAAAAAAATGTGTAGTAAGCACAGGTCTTCCCCCTCCCCTCCTGACTGAAGTGGGGGCCCTGATGCATTCAGGCATCTGAACTGTTGCTCACATGCAACATGATGGACAGATGGAGGAATTCACTCTGTTAGACACAAGGGGGCGCTTGGCAGCATCGTGTGTTGGGTGGGGGTGGGGGTATCATGTCAGCAAAAACAGACAACTGGGCCTTCAAAGCTGTCTCCTCCAGATGGTTTCCATGGAAACCGGTTGGACACATGACCACAGTTGTGCCCCATTGTTTATATTGTTTGTATCTGAAAAGCAAAAAGTAGTGGAGTGAAGGTATGAAAGGGTTAAATGTGCTGATGGAGGGCCGTCTGTGAGGATGATGAGGATGATGATATGGTTGTAGCTCACTGCAGCTTTTGATCTGGTCATACATCTTTATCCCTGCACACAAGACACAAGCAGAGAGGCGATTAGATAAATAGAGGCGAGGAACAGAAATGTTTTTTAATGGATTCAGTTCACTGCTGCACAACATTTAACAAGCCTCATGCTGGATATGCAGCCTGCGCTGTCTCCTGTGTAATGCTACAGTCACACCTGCCTCCAACGCACGTCACAGCGGCCACTTCCAGTGAAAGTCTACGTAAACGCGTTTGAATGCACATTTCAGACTTCTGCGTTAAAAACTCTCGCGTTCATGTCTTGCTTTTAGGTGCGCTTTCAGACTCTTCATACAAAATGCACGTCCACGGAACGCGAGCTGAAAGTTAAACCAGTTGAACTTTGACCAATCAGGGACTCTGATTTGGTAATGGTGTTTGGGTTGTAACCTTTTTAATTTAGAAGTGCCAACCGTTTGAAAATTGATGAAGGAGGAGAAAGGAATAAGTGAGTTTGCTCCCGACTGGAATTCTGTAGAGTCTTTCATATATTGGAATAGAGCTGTGAAAGGAAAAGCCTGGAGGAAGATTCATGAGATTCAAAAAGCTTTGGCGGACATGTGCTAAACACTAAACAGGAGAAAAGTAAACATAAAAGCCCCGCTCTCTGCTTATCCGGTGTGAACACCATACGAAGAACGTGCGTTTACGGCAATGCCTGTTCTCTAAACGCAACACATGCCCGGCGTGCAGGTAGCATAAGAGCTTGTGTGTCTTCAGAAGACATAAATATGTCTGCCAGGCCCGAAGGTCATTCTGCAGTCACTTTTGACTGAAGGTTCTTAAATATGGACGATATGTTCTGTACATGCACAAACATGGTCATTCGTGGTCTGTTTGTTTCAAGCATGAATTTTGTTACCCCCATCTCCTTTCAGTGTTTAGGCCGATGACTGTATGTGAGGATTGGACTGAGTGACCTCTCCCACTGGCGTTCCAAACAGGAAGTACCGGCTAGTTTCAAGAAGCCAATTCTAGTAGTCAGAATTACCATTTTTGACATGTTCTTGATAATGATGAGTATCATCAGATGCCTCAATAAAAGTATGAGATTTTGTGTTGCCCACTCTCAAGTAATAAGGGAGTTCGAGCTGATGCAGGTTTCAGTCACCTGTATCTTCATGTTTGACCCTCACACCGCCGCTGCATGATTCAGGCACTGAAGTCTGCAGGGAAACGCTGATGCTTGTTAGAAAGCAACTTGATCAGATGAAGCTGGGATAGTGCCGGCTGCAGCAGCAGGTTAGCCTTTCCCTGCCAGATGCGCAGCATCCTGTGACGCCTCGAGGCCGTGGTGTTCCTGTTGTCCTCTGCAGCTGCAGAGCTGGAGGCATTCGGGTGCAGAGGCCCTTCCTGTCGTTCTGAGCAGCTCTCACTGAGGAGCTCCAGCCTCTGTTTCCTTAACTCACATCCAGGGATTACAGGGAGGATGGGGGTGCTCTGTAGGATTAAGGTCACTTTAGGAGATGTGATGTTAAAGCTGTTGTCACGGAGGGGAGTGGTCGGGTTAGGCTGTAACCAGGAGCTAATCTGCATTTTTTTCATCTGTTTGTCTTGAAAAACTGAACACCTGAGAGCAGGAGAGCGAGGCAACAGCTCTACTTACAATCATTCAGATGTTCTGACTCTCAGATGAACCTCATCGTCATGAAAAAGCCCCTCCCACCATGAGGGCCTCACATCTCCTGGACAGTCTCTAATCTGCCACAGGTGCTGTCAAGATGCCTCAACG
The DNA here is from genome assembly GCA_016861445.1 of Oryzias woworae. Classification (NCBI taxonomy): domain Eukaryota; kingdom Metazoa; phylum Chordata; class Actinopteri; order Beloniformes; family Adrianichthyidae; genus Oryzias; species Oryzias woworae. The sequence continues at coordinate 1,037,668 of BOLG01001191.1, forward strand.
TTCCATCTGAAGTCTGTGGAAAAGCTGGGAGCGGCTCCACAGAGGGTTTTATCAGGGGTCAGCTAGAGGTGCTGCTTTTATCACATCTCATTCTGAAACTACTGCCCCCCCCCAGACAGTATGTTGCAGGGTCAGCTGTTCATCATTGTTGTAGTCTGTGCTGACAGAGCCCCAACCCCCCCGCACTGTGCTCTCCTGTCAGCTCTGTGCGGACTTCCTTTGTGAGTGACAGTCATCAGTGTGTTCACCTGCAGCAGAAAAGAGACATCCATTCATCTGCACAACAGACCCCTGCATCCTGATAATCTGATGGGATTTTTTTTATCAGAAGACTGAAGCTGAATCGACCTATACCGTTATAAGATAGTTTCAACATGAAATAAATTGATTACACACGTGGACAAAATTATTGGTACCCCTCAGTTAAAGAAGGAAAAACCCACAATTCTCACTGAAATCACTTGAAACTTACAAAAGTAACAATAAATAAAAATGTATTGAAAATTAAATAATCAAAATCAGCCATCACTTTTGAATTGCTGATTAACATAATTATTTAAAAAAAACTAAAGATGCAGTGTGTATCAGTGGAGGAATACATGTTTGTCTGAGTGGATGAGCAACCTGTCCCCTTTGCACTGGGGTGGAAAAGGAAAAGCAGTGAGGAAAGAGAAAGAGTCTTTTTAAGCCACATCAAAACAAAGTAGTGCACGCACAAGTGCACTGTTGCCACACCACTACATCGGTACCATTAACACAACTGGTTAGGCTGAAGCACATCGGTCTTATAAAATTAAAGGCATGGTACTGATACCACATTTTCTAAAATACAGTTTATTGGGATTTTTATGATCTGGAACTCCAATTTATGTAATTACAAAAAAAAAAAGCTTGAAATCAATTTAACAATGGACTGTATCTTATTAATGTTTATTTTGTTTAACGGAATTAAGGAAATAAATACATGTTTCATGAAGTTTTTGGAAAGAGCCTGTACTTTATACAAACCCATCCAGGAGAATTTTTTAAATAAAAAGTGTGTGTGTGTGTGTGTGTGGGGGGGGGGGGGGGGGTGTATTCTATGTAAAATGAATCAAACCCACTGAAGGAAGAGGCAGCAGAAGCCATTCCTCTGTTTCCTGATGAGGAAGTGATTGCCTCTCCACAGAGCAGGATGTTGGGGGGCTCCAGTCTCCCTAAAATAGTTTGAAGGATGTTGATGATGAGGTCTTTGTTGAAACACAAACGGATTTTGTTTACAGCAGAGACAATCCTGTCAAAGACATACAGATCTCCATCTCATGTTCCCAGAACACCACAGCCTCAGTTCTGGGTTGTAATGACAGAGTGAAGATCAGGCTCCTTTGACATGTTTCCTGCCCTCCCCATCTGTGTTTGGAGGGGCAGATTATTGCATCCTCAAGTTTCTAAAAATGCCCTCAGCAGCTGCACTGAACTTGGACAGAGATGCATCTCTGAGGATCATCCATTGTCTTGTGGGAGAACTTGTGAGTCTTCTTACACCCATCAGTCCAGCTTCAGAGTTATTCGAAGGAGTCCAAGCTGCTTCAGAACCATGTTCTGTCTGGTTCTGACAGTCAGTATGGTGAGATCGAGTGTGAAGCTTTCTTAAAGGTTCCTCCCTACGGCTTCCATTGGGTTGGGGATTGATGCCGAAGCCCAGACCTTTCTCATTAAACTTTTCCAGAAAACCCAAGAATTTTCTTGTTAGGCTGCAGCTTTTCTACTCGTGGTTCAGTTCTGGTCAGAACTGGGCTGAGCCCACAGTTGAGGGTGGGCGAACAGCGAAAGCAACTCGGAACCACGAAGTTTATTTGAAGCAGGGCTGCACGCTTATTACAGTGCGGTCTCCCAGCAGCTCCCAGGTCCGGCAAAACCAGATTCTTCTGCAGGACGTTTCCTGGGAGTGGCTCTGAAGGCATCTGCTGCCTCAGCATGTTTCCAGGCTGTTTTTGGAGCGGAGCTTAGATCTGCACATTTACAGTGGCTACGATTAAGTCTGTTTCCCTGTTAAAAGTTGTGAGCACAAAGGTCGCTCTCACCTCATGAGCAGGTGGGTTTCATTTACCTGCTTTCATAGAGCAGATGCTTTTACTTAAAGTCCCTCAGAAGGAACCAGATCATGTCTGCAATAAAAGCTGAAAATGAACATTTTTGCTGAATAATTGTAAATACTCAAACCCTCTCTGGCAACCATAAACAGCAGTGTTTGCTGCTGATGCTGGATCTTGTTTTGACACACACACACCCCTCGACCCCCTTGAGGAGGAGCCTGCTGCTGTGCACAGATTTCTTTGCTCCAGCATCTAGGTGTGGGCAGTCTGGGTCAGATCCGTGGCAGATTTTATATTCCATTTAAAAGGGAGGATGGGGTGGTACATGGGGAGAGAAACACAAACTTACTTTGTTGGAGACAGTATAATGGTGTGGGCCAGCACTCCCTTCATTAAAAGATGAGGTGTGTCATCTGAGGTAGAGACATGTGGAGATGATTCTCCCATTGATGCAGATCCACTGGACAGATGACGGATGAATTCTTTTACTCCAGAAAGGAAACGAAATGTCTTGGTGTTAAACTGGTGACTTTATACCACCTACCCTGCTTTAACCCTATAGGTGGTGGAGGCCTTATTGATTACCTTATTCTCAACCCCCGTGAGCATACCTAATGCTTTAGTCACGTGCACCAGTAAGGGGATGACCCTTACAGGTGCTGCAGGTTTTTGGGTTGTCTGAACCAGTGGAGAGCAAAGCTCCCTTAATTATCTTAAGGGGAGCGAGGTCCAGCAGTTCTCTTGAGGCTCACATGGCCATTGCTGTGTGTGGTAAATGTATTGTGAAGTATTTGTAAGATGAATGTTAGTTACACGCACTTATGACGTACATGTGATGCTGTCGTATGACGCCGCCGTCTAGTCTTTAGTAAAGTGCGAATACTAGTTCCTTAATGACCCCCCTCGAATGGAGCAGGCACAGCACTTGCAGGTGATGCGTAGGTGTAAATGTGACGTTCGTGTGATATCCACACAAACTAATGTCTAAATTTCCGATTTCCCACATTCAGGCTGTGTGCACAGACTTATCATGTGAGCACCAATAACGGGCCCTGTTATTGAAAGATGACAAATCTGTACTACACACCTACGTCTCACCTACTTCGCCCTTAGTGTCGTATAAGTGTTCATTACATTTGTCACCTGCAGCATGCAAAAGGGATCTATCTCTTTTATTTGTTACATTCTTCAGGCAACCACTTTACATATATGTCTGATATCGCAATGATAAATAAATATGGGATTTATTGTGCAGGCCTAAGTCTACACCTGTTTTATCTCAATGATTTGTTTGAGCGTTTCTTCTTCTTCCCGCAGGTGGTGGCCCACACTTTCAAATGGACTGGTGGATGTCGGCCCAGTCCAGTTCTTCTGCCTGTTCCAGTGGCTCGAAGTGAGGGTTGTTGAAAGGATCAAAATGCCAGGATGCCTATCACTCAAGACAATGCCCACAGCATCCTCCTGCTGCTGGAGGACTGGCACCGGGCTCACATCACAAGATCACAGCAAACGGATAGCCTGAATGAGAACGGTTCAGGATCCAAAGTACGTCCCTTTGCTCCCCACCCTCCATCTGCCTCCTGAACCCCACAGCACAGGGGTCCTAACACTTCTGTTTTATCAGGAAGGATGCTAACCATTACTGCATCATCTTCCTTCTACCAGGGCACCGACTCTAATCCACTTAACTTAAACTCCACTGGTCCTCTGACAGCAATTTTTCTGTTATATCCACCATAAAGCATCTGTAGAGATTCACTGACTGGAATTATTGTCGTTCTCCTTCCTCCCAGAATGAAGAAGAGGATGGTGCAGGCTGCAGTCCCGACGAGGGCATGTCCCTGTGCCTGGCTGCCTGTCAGAAGCTGGTGGAGTACATTAACTTCAACTTTGTGGAGGGTGAAGCGACTCCACCCAGGAGCCTGTGGGGCCCAGAGGCCGTGGACATGGAGCTGCATGCTGTTTTCCTCAGAAAAGGCCAGACGGACGGCGAAGAGCTTGGCCTCAGCTTTGGGAACATCCCCATTTTTGGAGATCCTGAAGTGAGGAAGAAGGGGGTTCAACGGAAGAGGAGGGATCAGGGCCCGGTCATAGATGTGGGCTGCATTTGGGTGACGGAGGTGAGGAAGAAGAGCTCGGCATGCTGCTGTGGCCGCATCAAGCTGAGAGACGAAGTGCTGTCAGTGAACGGTCAGCTGATGGTGGGGGTGGACGTCAGTGGTGCCAGGTACGATGACGAGCCATTCCCATAGATTCACGCTGATTTCCAAATAAATACATCTAGATTACTGAGAGACCACAGTTTTCGTCTGTTGAAGTTCTGCTGAAGTGTCGCAGGACAAACCAAGTCCAGCAGCAGCTTTAAGCTGATGGTTAAATCTGTTTTCTAATCTTCAGCAGGAGGTTTCTAATGGATGAAGAAAACAAACACCATCAAACCTGAGATGTTCTGTCTTTGTTTAAACATTACATTCAAAATGAAGAAAGTGCAGATGACATGGAGTAGTAGTAGTAGTAGTAGTAGGAGTAGTAGTAGCAGGAGTAGTAGTAGTAGTAGGAGTAGTAGTAGTAGAAGTAGTAGGAGTAGTAGGAGTAGTAGTAGTAGGAGTAGTAGTAGGCGTAGTCGGCGTAGTCGTCGTCGGCGTCGTCGTCGTCGGCGTCGTCGTAGTAGTCCGTCGGAGTCGTAGTAGTAGTAGGCGTAGTCGTCGTAGTCGTAGTAGGAGTCGTCGTCGCAGGAGTCGTCGTAGTCGTAGCGTCGTAGGCGTCGCAGTCGTAGGCGTAGTAGGCGTCGTAGTAGCAGGAGTAGTCGTCGTCGTCGGAGTCGTCGTAGTCGCCGTCGTAGGCGTCGTAGTCGTAGTAGTCGTCGGAGTCGTAGTCGTCGTCGGAGTCGTAGTCGTCGTCGTAGTCGGCGTCGTCGTCGTCGCCGTCGTCGGCGTCGTAGTCGTCGGCGTAGTAGTAGTCGGCGTCGTCGGCGTCGCCGTCGTAGGCGTAGTCGTAGTAGGCGTAGTCGTCGTAGGAGTAGTAGGACTCCAGCAAAAAAAGAATTAAAAAAAAAATGACATGACATGATTTCTGTAAAAAAAAAAAAAGGATGTATCTATGGTCATGCTGTTGCTCAGACATAAAACAAACTGATTTGTCAAGTTTTGCCCCGTCTTTTTAGAATAATAAACAATGTTTTCCATCCCTATGGCTTAGTCACAACTGCCCTTAGGGGTGGATACGGACTGCCGGTGACATGCAGGTAGATCCCTCAGTGAAGCCATAGTGATCTTTTTCTACGGGCGTGCTGCAGGTGATAGATAGTAGTGAACACCAATGCATGATGGGTAAGTAAGGGTTAAGTAGATGAGATGCAGGCGTGTCGTACAGATTATCCTTTACTTTGACCCCACTCTGAAATGGGCAGGGGGGTAAGGGAGGGTAATGCCCAAAGGGCTCCTAAGTGCGGTTTACGTGATAAGGACACCGTGTGACGGCATCAACTGTATACATTCGGCTTTTGAACTATAACACGGTTAATTAATGTACATTAATTGCATGATACGCTTACCAAATGCACAACAATCGAACGTTCTATTTTCATGACGTACGCACAAGACACAATGGAACGGCAAGACATACCTGCAGTCCGCTTAGGGTGCAGCCGCTCCTCTGGACAACCCTCCACGAGCCCAGACAACCACAAAACCTGCAGCACCCATACGGGTCAACCCGCGTACTAAGTGACTAAGACACAAGTTTGATCAGTATAATGTTGGAAATGTCTTCTTTTCTGCCAGAAAATATAAACTAATGGAAGTGTGTTTCAAGTTAAAAAATGAACTTTACTGCAGTTATGTCAGCATGATACTTTTCTGCAGTTACCTTGCTGACCAGTGCTGGAACGGAGGCTGCATTTACCTGATCCTACTGCGCCGGGTCAAGAAGAAGGCTCCTCCCCCTCCCCGTGATGTCAGCATCCCTTCCAACAGCATCTCGTGTGAAGATCTGCATCAGGACCCACCTCAAAACCTGCATCAGGACCGCAGTGGGGACCCATATCCATACCAGCATCAGGTTTACCATCAGGACCACAGTCAGGACCAGAATCAACACTTGTCTCAAGACTCACATCATAACCTGTATCAGCACCCCAATCAGAGCCTCCTTCAGGACCTGCGTTGGGACTTGCAGGAGGAAAATCAGCAAGACTCAAATCAGGATCCTGATCAGCATGTTTATCACGGCCCCCAGCAGGACCTGCATCATGGCAGTGCTGCCTCGGAAGTTTCCATCAACTTAGCAAACGGCCAACGCACGCGAAAGTTTGGGGTTATTTCCCGCTCTTCATTTCACCGAGATAACCAAGATGGTTCTGACCCGGAACTCCACAGCACTCACAACAGCTGCTGCCCGTCTCTGCATCTTGGCAAAGATCTCAGCTCTTCGCTGGAGAACTCAGACTGTGTTGGATTCACAGAGAGATCCCACTGCTCAGCTCAGCTGCCAACAGCTCGTTCTCACAACGGTGTTGCTGCTACTCTGCCGTCAAAGTATGCCCGCCACCTGTCAGAATGCAGAATGAGTTCATTCGTCAGTGAGCCGCCGGGCCAGGTAAACCTTTTCTAAATGTAGCCAGATAAAGACAAAGCCTTTGATCTATACTAACCTCAATGTGATGCTGTCTTCCATGAAACAGTAGCTGCATGGTTGAAAATAACTACAGTATGGTGTATGTAAGGTGGAGGACATCAGCATTTCATCTTTTGCTGGTTTTGTAAGTTAACTCTCTTAAAAAGAAATCAGTCTGTCATCCTAATGGTAGATTCATTTCAACAGTGAGAGACAGAAAACCAGAAAAAAATCTACTTTCAATAATTTATAGACATTTATTTGAAGGTAATGAGTGCTCGATCTCTTGCTAGAAAGACTTAGTACTTTGTGGTAAAACTCTTAAGGCCGGTTTATACTTCCAAGTGATTCGTAATCGCTGGCGTCGCAGTGGTCACAGAATGGCCCTGTCTCTGCAGAACCTGACACCTGTTGGTGACGTCACCGGCGTCTGGAATTTTACGCTCGGAGTGCAATTACAGGCAAATTGTGTCATTTAGGTTGAATTTATTTCAGTGATTAGAGTTAGCGACTTCAGAGCAAACTGTCCAGAAAAATGTCTTTTTAACTCTGAAAATGATGAAAACTTACTGAAGAAGTTAAAGGAAACACTGAACTTCAAACACAGACACAGAGGAACAGAAAGAGCAGACAACTAGAGAGAAAATAGAGCAATGATGTCTTATATTGTATATCTTGCAGAACTTTGGAATGCAATTTACCCCTTTTATTTCTTTATTTTTTTCGCCTTTGTATTACCTGCTTCTGTTTAGTGGATGAACACGCCACTTCCTCCTCTGCCTTTCATGTTGCGCTTTCACAGACGCAGCCAGTGTACCACAAAGATGTTCTTCACGTTAAAAATAAACGCTGGAGACAATCGCGTCACTTGAAAAGTATAAACACCACTCAGAAGTTCATCGCTGTCATCGCAAGCAGCCAACATTAGTATTTACTGGAACACACGATTCTGGACACGACCGATCCCTGAAGAATAAACAGATTTACAAGCAGCACAGAGCTTTCTTGTAGTTGATGATCAGGTTTCTCCACATATCAGGAGGAGTTCTGGTCCACTCTTCTTTACAAATGATTTCTACATCCTTCAGATTTGGTGGTTGTTGTTTGGTAACTCTGAGCTTCAGTTCTCTCCATAGGTTTTCTATAGGATTGAGGTCCAGAGAACAGCTGGTCGCTCCATGACCTTGATCTTCTTCAGTCATTTCTTGGTTGTATGTTTTGGGTCATGATCCTGTTGGAAGATCCATCCACCATTAATTTATTTATTTATTTATTTATTTATTTTTTTAAACTTGTCCTGCCCAACAGCTGAGCAAACAGATATGAGCTGAGAGCCTCTTGTGTTTGACAGATTTTACTCTTACAATCGGGGGTTATAAATCATAGCGAACACAAAATGTATGTTGGTATAAGCCCCTTTTGTAATCTAAACTATACTTTATTAATATTGATATATTTTATGTATTTTTTTGTGTTCTTTTTGTTGGACCGGACGGAAAAGGAAAGGGGGAAAAGGAGAGAGTTGGGGGGAGGGGGGGTGATAGATAATGGATTATAGAAGTCAGAGAAGGACTACTGGGAAGGGAAGGTAGAGTTATTAATCTACTGGCAACAAAATGCTGGATCGTATACCCATTGCAATAGTGAGTATTGGTCTACAATGGGCCGGGCCTGTCCACACACTCAGCTGTTGCATACCTGCCGGCTCCAAGAGTGTTCACAAACTTGTCCACATCCAGTCCACATCATGTAAAGCATTACATTCTATCACGCACACTATTTGAAGGTGCAAAGGTGAGCCGACGCCTGTGCTCAGGTGAATGTTATGTTAAGATGAAGTGGATGATGGAATGCACAAAAAAGGAGGGAGAACCTCCAGCCATCCCCACACCAAGACCCCCCGCCGAGGCGGCAGCGCCGACCAGGGCCCACACCCGCACCCATATGGTGGGGTCAACGGAGGAGATCCACCCGCCCGGCAGCCCAGCCAAGCACCCAGACCAGGGCCCGCAGGACAGCCACACGGGCCCCCAACACCCGAGCGCAGTGAGATATGGAAGCGCAGAGCGCAAGGCCCAGCCCAGCCAGGAGAGCAGCCCTCCCACCGCACCAGGTGGCCCAGCGCGGGGCCCCACCCCCCAGATCCCCCCCACCCCAGACAAGCCGCCCACCACCACCCAGGAGCCCCGAGCACCCCCCCACCCCAGCCCTGGGTACGAGCCGGGGCCCCCCACGGGAGACCCGCTCAAAGCCCCAGGCAGCTGCGGAGATCCAGAAGAGAGCACGCTGGGGGTCAGTTACCCCCATCCAGAGGAGGGATGACCAAGAGAAGTAGGGGTCCCCAAAGGTGTACATTGCCTGACCAGGCTCTCCTAATATTGTGACCCAGAAGGGGTCCCGAGGGTAAGGACCAGAACCCGCACCACAAGGACACAGACGCCCTCCAGGCTCAGATGGAATATGATCCCCCCGCTCATGGACTTGCCAGAGGACTAAGGGATCCCTCTCCCTGCACGGGGAGGGGGCCGCCGGGCCCAGGAGACCGACACCCAAGAGACAAGGCCGCCGCCGCTGAAGACCCTGCTCCCCCCACCAGGGATGGGGTAGGGGACAGAAGATCAGTAGTCCCACCTTCCTTGTGTAATGTATTTGTGTGTGCGTTGAGGTGTGTTTCTTGTGGTTGAAGGGTGTGTGTAATAAAGGGTGCAGTTAAAATTGGCGAGCAGGGCACTGAGGACATCTCCTGATTGCTTACAGGGATGTCCAATCGCCCTCTCACCAAGGAGCCCTAAATGTCTACAGTGCAATTAAAATTGGAGGGTAAAGCACAGAGGACATCTCCTGCTTGCTGGCAGTGATGTCCTAGCACCCCCCCACCAAGTATCCTACGTGTCTAAGGTGCGTTTAAAACCAAGAGAAGGGGGCGAAACTGTGCGCAGACCATGGGAGGCCGGACCACTGCCAAGTGGCCCGGCCCCCCGACCTATTCCGCAGGCACGCCCCCCCCTTCCAACCTAAAAAGTGGTCGTATGAGGAAGGAGGGAGGGTCTGGGACAGCTACCAAACTGACCCCCGATGATGAAACAACCGTCCCCCCACCCCCCCCCCCAGCATTGGGCCCAAGTCTCCCCAGGGCAGAGGCCCCACCCCCCGAAAGCCAACCCCCCAGGCCCCCCACCCCCCACCCCACACAAAGACAGAGGAGCCCAGAGCCCATCCACCATTAATTTAAATCCTCCTGGTCTAACTGGTCTGTGTGAACCAGAACTTTTAATGGTTACTCAGGATCAAATACTTGTTTCCCTCAGTGAAAGAAATAACAAATAAAAGTAGATTTCTTTTCATGTTCTTTGTCATCCTAATGGAGGGGTTATTTGAACAGTGAGATAAAAAATTAACAGAGTGGCAATGTGTTTTAAGTCGACAAACCTACAAAATCAGCAAAGGATCAGATACTTGTGTCTGTCACTGTATCCAAAAGGTCCTTTTGAGTCCTCAGTCTCAGAAAAGGTTTTGGAATAAAATCAAAGCCAGAACTAAGAACACAAAGAACTATTAAATGCCTCCATGTTCATTCTGGCTAACTTAATACTTAATACTTTATGGATGCCATTACAACGAGTTGCACCAATCTTATTTCATGACAGATATAACAATGTTTCCAGGTTATTTTCAGTTTGACAGAGAGCCTGATTTCTGGCCTCCTGAGTGGGAGTCAGCCAGACAGCAGCATCTGAGTGAGGGTGAAGGTCAGGGGCATTGAGTTCCAACTGTTACTTTGCTTCAGAGGGTCAGGAAAAGAGACTGTATTTGTAGGATTGTCATGAGCGATTACACATGCATCTTTACGGCGTTTCATTGACGTGTCTCTGTGTTTGCTCTGTTACTTAGCACAGAGAAGGCAGCCACATCTGGAAGATGCACATGGTGAAGGGTCAGGAAGGACTGGGCATACATATCACAGGGGGGCGTGGCTCCAGGAGGTGTCCTCATGGCATCATCATAGCCCGCATAGAGGAGGGCGGCGCCATTCACAGGTACAGCGAGCTCGCATGAGCTGTTTGCTACTACTCTATATAGAAAAAGACTTTCGCCTGCTGCAGCATAAAGCAAAGCATGTCAGTGTGTGAGGAGAACTTCAACTGTTTGCTTGTTTCAGAGACGGGCGTCTTCATGCTGGTGATGAGCTGCTGATGGTCAATGGTCAGTCTCTGGTGGGTCTCACTCATCAGGAGGCTGTAGCAGTCCTCCGCTCCACCTCTGGCTTAGTCCAGTTGGTGGTGTCCAGCAGTGTAAGTAAACACAGATGTCAGTACAGTTTTCTTGATCAGGCATCTACTGGGGCAGCAGCATCAGGAACCGAAAGTTTTGATAATGACGGCTGTTTAGCCTGTTAACCAAACTAGCATCCATGAATGAACCTGATTGGTCCAGAGTGAGTAAAAGGAGCAGAGATGGTAAACAGTCATGAACGCTGGTGTTTAGTACCGTTCAGGTCAGGTTTCACCCAAAATCAAAAACTATGGTTTCAATTTCAGATCAATCTGGAATATTTAAGTGTCATCTTTTATGTTGTTCTTCAAATGACTGTATGCAAGCATATTGTTTGACGACCTCTTGATCTTTTAAAACAACCGTTTTTGTCGATCTAACAGAACTGGCAGACTTGAAATCCATCAAAATAAATGCTGGTTACATTTGACCCAGTACAATTTTAGTATGCAGCAACTTAAACCAGCAGGAAGTTTGTTAATGTCATAAACAGGTCAGAAAAAATGATGATGTTTTGTTGATCACAGATCATAGATGCTCTAAAAAGTAGGGATCCACTGAAAATGTAGCCACTGAAACATTTAGGCTGAAAATGTCTAAAGAGCAAACAGATTCTGTGTTTTGCACAAAATGCATTTTACACCAAAACACCTGAGCCAAAGCAGGAGAGGACACAATGTAGAGAGCAGACAACAGTAGAATTTGGTCTTTAGACCTCCTTCTAAAGGGGGTTGGGAATAATTCACAGCACCCTGGAACCACAAACATGAGCACCTTTTGTTCCTGCAGGACGAGTCAGATGTCGATTTCAAACCCTTTCCATCCACCAGCCTTCCAGACATCTCCAGCAGCTGCAGATCCTCCTCCTGCTTGTCTTCAGTTCCTTTCTCCCAGTCCCTCAACAGCAGCTCCGCTCTGGAGAACCAAAACACGGTACAACGGTTTAAGCTTTGGGTTGACATGTTGATGAGAATCTTTAGGGGGATGTTTAAGCTTTAGTTTAAGCAGTTGAGGCTGTTGCAGGGTCTATTTTTGCAGCTTTTTGTTGTTTTAACTATGTGAAAATGTGACTCAATAATCTGTCAGTTCAACATAGCAGCTGTCTCTGGATCTGCAGCCAAGATCAAAAAACTCTGCATGTCATTTCAGGGCGAGAGTTTGGAGAAACTGGACAAACCCAGCGAGGAGGAGGATTTGAGAAAATGGAAATGTAGCCCCCCACCTATGAAGCTGTGCAGCCAGTCGCAAGGTTGGTGTAGAAGAGCGTCCAAAGCATCCAAACACTCAGGTTCAGTCTGTGTTCTCCTGCTGCAAAAGCACAAACACAGGTTTCAAACAAACCCCCCCATCTTGATGCAGACACTCCTGATCCCTGAAGAGGAGCTGATACAGCAGATGTTTGTCTTCCATCCTTGCTCTTTAAACTGTGGAATGATGCTGCGGCAGCAGCAGAAAGGGCTCCGTCCTTTTGTGCTCTTGTCTTTACTTTTGGAAAACATTTACAGCTTCAAAAATATATGTTTTTTTAGGATAAACTTTATAACTGCTCCTGCAAGAGTTTTTTCTCTGGATGTTGATTTAAAAGGTGGTTCTGTTAATCATCACAGTTTATGTTATGAATAAAAAGTCGCGTGCACGTCTGTAGTTTCTGTGTTTTGTGGCTCAGGGGGCAGCACCCGCCTGGAGTCAGTGGGGGAGGATGACGAGCTGTTTATGGACGGTGGGGGGGTTGAGGTGGCAGTAAAGCCCCTGGCCGGTCGCCGTAAACACTCATTACCTCAGCAGCTGGACGCCGCTGGAGCCAGGCAGGTCAGTGAACATCTCGCCTCGTGACATCAGGAGGACGCACTTTGAAGACGGTTATGTTTTGGGTGTTTCTGTGGCATTTTTCTGATGATGGAGAACATATATAAAGAAAATTAGGCTTATTTAAAATCAAATTAGGCTTATTATAGCAATTCGACCCACATAAAACCTCTGATTGATCCTTCAGCTGTGTCCTCAACTACTTTACAGTCAGAGAAGAGCGACTCTGGCATTCATGATCTGGTTTGAATTCAGCTGAACTCCTGAGATGCTCTGTGAACAACAGAGGAGCACAGATGAAGGCCTGACATGAAGCTGAACTCAGTCTCAACACCAGGAACCATTAACATTTGTGTAGATATCTTCTTCTCCAACTACAGTTGAGAAAATGAAGGTGTCCTGATAAATCTGAACTCATTTTGTTGTGCGAAGGCTCTCATTGTGAAATGTTTCCGTTTTCCTTCAAGTTCCTTCATAAGAGATGAAAATCCTCAAATCTCATCAGCTCTCATCAGATCTTAGTTTTAGCTGGAATAGAGTTCAGGTTCTCGTGTCCAGAAGAGATGCTGATAGACGTCTTCATCTGCACTAAGCAACTGCAGTCAGAAGCAGCAGGATGGTTCTTCTCAGTCGTATCAGTGCTGGCAGAGCTCCATCCACAGCCAGGAGAAGACCGTCTGAACAGAAGACACTTCTGCCGAAATTCATTAAAAACCCTGAAGCTGTAAAATGTGTTTGATCAGCAGCAGAACATGAACCTGCAGCAGAAAGATGGACTCCATCTTTAGTGTTTCCTGATGATCTGAAGTCTAAACTCAGATCAGACAGTTTGTTTCTCTGCTGCTGATCTTCATCACCTGTCTGGAGGGTACGCAGACACTCGTCTGAGGACGAGGCAGATGAACGTGGGCTTAAGCCTCTCAGCGCTCCTTGAGTCTCCTCCCTCCAGCAGTAGAGCCCAGACGTGTTCCTGAGAGCAGAGGAGTCTCTTCAGAACAAAGAAAGCTCGGCCGCATGAATAAAGGGGTAAATATGAATCAGAAAGTTTGCACTGTCTTCTTCATGTCCTCTCAGGATTATCCGCTCATTAAGAAGGCAGCTCGCTCCCTGAGCACCGTTCAAGTGGAGTCTCCATGGCGACTGGCTCAGCCGTCCATTATTTCCACCATCGTGCTGATGAAAGGCCGAGGAAAGGTGGGCGCTCTCCTGACTCACGTGCACTAACAAAGCTGGGACAGGCAGGTTTGATGGAGACATGGATGGAGACACAAACCATCCTTCAGTCTGAGGATTCAGATCAGCTGTGGCTGTTATCCAGCATCCTGGAATGACCTGCAGATCAGATCAAAGAATAAAAAACGGATACGTCGGAAAAAACCTGACATTTCTGTTAATGATGCGCTTCTTAATGATCTCAAACGTGTCGTCAGGTCATCATTTCCTCTTTGTTACCTGACCTAAATAAAAACAGTCAGTTCAGGATTCTTTTAGTTAATACTTCTTGTTTGAAGTTAAAAAGTTCAAAATTATGACCTTCTTTCATGTTTTTTTAAGACATGAAATAAAAACATTATTGAATAATATAACTGTTCTCAAGTTAAAAAAGATCAACTCCAGAGAGGAGTTTACTCTTGTTTTTTTTATTGATGAAAGTCAGATGAGAAAAACGGAGTCACTTCCTAAAAAAGATTAGAAGTTAAAAAAAAGACTTACTGTTAATCAGAACATCAAAAAAGAAATCATGCTGCTGGTATTTTAATCTAACATTGAAATAGAGCGATCTCTTGTTTATCGTCGTAGCCTGAGATGGTTGAACTCTGCAGTTGGATCATAGATGTTTTAAAGCTGTAAAACTCCTCACTTTCCACACTGTTCTCAGACAGGCCAGAACCTTATTTAAACCTTAATAGAAGAATAAATTCATCAGCGTTGAGTGAAAACAAAGATCACATCATGATATATTTAAAACAAAAGTATAAAAACTGCACTGAAAAAAATCATTGAGAACATGCATGTAGATTTGCTTTGTCTCAGTTTCCAAGAAAAAAAGAGTCTTTAATCCTTTTTTTATTCTTAGAAATATGATTTACCAAAATGATTTTAAATTTCTGAAAGCAAACCTCAAACTCAAACGGTCTGGAGAGTAGATCTTACACACGTGGACAAAATTGTTGGTACCCCTCAGTTAAAGAAGGAAAAACCCACAATTCTCACTGAAATCACTTGAAACTTACAAAAGTAACAATAAATAAAAAATCATTGAAAATTAAATAATCAAAATCAGCCATCACTTTTGAATTGCTGATTAACATAATTATTTAAAAAAACAAACTAATGAAACAGGCCTGGACAAAAATGATGGTACCCATAACTTAATATTTTGTTGCACAACCTTTTGAGGCAATCACTGCAATGAAGCGATTTCTGTATTTGTCAATGAGCGTTCTGCAGCTGTCAACAGGTATTTTGGCCCACTCCTCATGAGCAAACTGCTCCAGTTGTCTCAGGTTTGATGGGTGTCTTCTCCAAATGGCATGTTTCAGCTCCTTCCACAGATGTTCAATGGGATTCAGATCTGGGCTCATGGAAGGCCACTTTAGAATAGTCCAACGCTTTTCTCTCAGCCATTCTTGGGTGTTTTTGGCTGTGTGTTTTGGATCGTTGTCCTGTTGGAAGACCCATGACCTGCGACTGAGACCAAGCTTTCTGACACAAGGCAGCACATTTCTCTCCAGAATGCCTTGATAGTCTACAGATTTCATTGTACCTTGCACACATTCAAGACACCCTGTGCCAGATGCAGCAAAGCAGCCCCAAAACATGACTGAGCCTCCTCCATGTTTCACTGTAGGGACAGTGTTCTTTTCTTCGTATGCTTGGTTTTTGAGTCTATGAACATAGAGTTGATGTGCCTTACCAAAAAGCTCCAGTTTGGTCTCATCTGTCCAAAGGACATTCTCCCAGAAGCTTTGGGGCTTGTCAACATGCATTTTTGCAAATTCCAGTCTGGCTTTTTTAGGATTGTTTTTCAGCAGTGGTGTCCTCCTTGGTCGTCTCCCATGAAGTCCACTTTGGCTCAAACAACGACGAATGGTGCGATCTGACACTGATGTACCTTGGCCTTGGAGTTCACCTTTAATTTCTTTGGAGGTTGTTCTGGGCTCTTTGGATACAATTCCAACGATCCGTCTCTTCAATTTGTCATCAATTTTCCTCTTGCGGCCACGTCCAGAGAGGTCGGCTACTGTCCCGTGGGTCTTGAACTTCTGAATAATATGAGCCACTGTTGTCACAGGAAGTTCAAGCTGTTTAGAGATGGTCTTATAGCCTTTACCTTTAAGATGTTTATCTATCATTTGTTTTCGGATGTCCTGGGACAATTCTCTCCTTCGCTTTCTGTTGTCCATGTTCAGTGTGGTACACACCTTTTCACCAAACAGCAGAGTGACTACTTGTCTCCCTTTAAATAGGCAGACTGACTGATTATGAGTTTGGTAACACCTGTGATGTCAATTAAAGGACACACCTGAGTTAATCATGTCAGTCTGGTCAAATAGTTTTCAATCTTTTATAGAGGTACCATCATTTTTGTCCAGTCCTGTTTCATTAGTTTGTTTTTTTTTAAATAATTATGTTAATCAGCAATTCAAAAGTGATGGCTGATTTTGATTATTTCATTTTCAATACATTTTTATTTATTGTTACTTTTGTAAGTTTCAAGTGATTTCAGTGAGAATTGTGGGTTTTTCCTTCTTTAACTGAGGGGTACCAACAATTTTGTCCACGTGTGTAGCTGGTAGATGACAGACCTGGGGGGACAAAGGACCTAAAGGCCTGGCGGGGTTCACTTTAGATTCATGCTCAGTGTGCCGTCTGCAGGGTCTCGGATTCAGCATTGTGGGGGGGCAGGACTCCGCTCGAGGACAAATGGGCATTTTTGTGAAAACCATCTTTTCCAACGGAGCAGCAGCAGCAGACGGACGGCTGCAGGAGGGTGAGTCCCCCCGCCCTTCCCTGAAACAGGTACCGCTCCCCCTCATCTGCTTCAGATCTGTCTCAGTGTTTCAGGGACTTGTGCTCTGTCAGCACCTTATTGAACATGGAGTCTGCAGCAGGTCTGCCCCTCCTGTTAAGGGGGGGGGGGCAGACTTCTCTCCTGGTTTCAGTTGGACGCTCGTACGTCCTCGCTGAAAATCAGGCTCCTCAGAAATAAAAGAAAGAAAGAAAACCAGTCAATGGGGTTAGAAAGATGGAATGCTCATTTTTTTAAACATTCTCGTCACTCAGACATGTTTTCTCAAATTAAGATCATTTTACTATTGAAAAAGATGTTTGTTTTTGCACAATAGAAAGTAAACACATCTTTGTACTTTCTTAGACTCTGTTTTTGCAGCCTCTACAGCTCTGTTCTGCAGATTGTAATGATACAGAAGATCTTTATCTGTTTTCTAGTTCAAATGTTTTATTAGAAACACAAAGGCCAAACTGGTAACAAAAAAACTTTTTAATGTAGTGCGAATGTCTCTTGTGAGGAGACAATAACATTGCCAGAAGAACAACGGGAAATTGTTTGTACTGTTCCCCGGTGTATTTTCTAAGAAGTCCTCTCAGGACATGGGCAGGTGTTTTAAAACAAGACCACCATACTCTGTCTATATGAAACAAATCCTCTGTTTTTGCAGAGAAGCATCGAGCATGAAGTCGAGCAAACTCTGAACTCCTTCACCTTAGCCAGGCGTTGGGCGTGTGACCCAGAGGGGGGGCTGGAGCTGGTAAATGTGGAAGCTTAATGGTTTTGTGTTGGTCCGTGCAGGAGATGAGATCCTGGAGGTGAATGGAGAGTCTCTGCTGGGCCTGACCCACCAGCAGGCCATCCACACCTTCAAGGTGGACCCCCTCCCTCAGTCACACATCCAAGATGTCAGAACTAGTAACTCTTCAGACAACGTGGGTCTCCATTCATCCTTTTCATTTCTTCTTATGACAGCAACTCAAAAAAGGGGTGGTGACCCTCACCATCCGAACTCGCTTGCGTAGTCCCAGCCTCACGCCGTGCCCCACCCCCACCCTCCCAAGCCGCTCTGGCTCCCCCAACTCCAATGCTAGTGCGGGGGCGCCCCTTCCCTCAAGCCCAGCAGATTCTGACATCCGCAGAAGTTGTGCTGTGGGTCCGGTCACTGGTCCCAGCCTGGGTCCAAAGGACTGCATCATCATGGAGGTGACCCTGGATAAAGGTGAGCGGGTTCGGGCAGCCGCATCTTCAGCAGAGGAAAACGTGCAGCGCTGACTGAAGGATCTGCCGTTTCAGAGCCCGGCGTCGGTCTGGGGGTCGGGGTCTGCTGTTTGAGTCCGGAGAACGCTCCCCCCGGGATCTACATCCACAGTTTGGCTCTAGGCTCAGTGGCTCGGATGGACGGCAGGCTCAGGTAAAGAACCGCTGGACTCGGGTCAGAGCTGATCCTTGATCTGACGCCCCCACCCCCTCTGTGCAGCCGTGGTGATCAGATCCTGGAGGTGGACTCAGTCAGCCTTCGTCACGCCGCCCTCAGTGAGGCCTACGCCATCCTCAGTGAGTGCGGCCCGGGACCCGTCAGTCTCATCGTCAGCAGACACCCTGACCCCAAGGTGAGTGCAGCCCCCCCTGCTGATGAGAAAGAGGAAGCTTTTATGATTCATTTGCAGGGGGGGTCTGTGCTGTAGAGCTCCACTCATGACTGTGTTGGGTTTTTAGATATCAGAACAAGAAATGGATCAGACCATCTCCAGATCCACATCCAAGGACAAACTTAACCGAGGCCGACTGGCCTCCCACTCCCCAGGTCTGATTGTCTTCTTTTCATGAACTCTTATTTCTCTGTAATCAAAGATACCACAGTGCAGGAGCAGTGCGTTATCTTACCAAAAGGTGACTGCCTTGTTATCTTAAGGTGCATCCTGGACAAGCCCCCACTTCACTGGAAAGGACCTGCAAGGAGAGACATCCCCCCTTCTAAGCTGGACCATGAAGAGGTTCCTGGAGCCTGCCAGCAGGGTGCGTACCTGTCTGCTGTGCACAGATACTCTCATAGTTGAGAATAGAAATACTCATGTCAGTGTCAGAGGTTTGGTTTTACCTGCAGTAACCTGCGACATGAACACACCGCGTTCCTGCTGTCTGTGCTCGTAGGGCTCTCTGAGCTCAGAGACAGAGCTGTCCCAGTTCCTGTCCCAGGACTCCTCCTTCCACTCTGAGTTCATCCTGAGGAGCTCCAACAGTGAGGAGGTGCTGCACCGGCGGAGCGGCTCCCCCTACGTTGATGAGGACTCCTCTCGTGGTAACGTTCAGACTTTGATGCAGAAACGCGTCTGATGCAGAGCAGCTGACGGTGTGTGTGTGTGGGTGTGTTTGCATGCAGCATTCAGCCGCACCCTGTCAGCAGCAGATGACCCCCCTCCCCGTCCTGACCAGCACCAGGAGCCTCTGATCCAAACCCTGTTGTCCTCCAGCCCCGCCACGGCGAGGAGCCCGCTCCTCCGCCAGCTCCGGGTTCTGTGCTTGGACGATGAGCTCAGTGAGGATGAGGAGAAGGCTGCTGGTGCTGACCTCCCAACGCCGTCCATCTCTGCGTGTGATCAGTCTGCTTCAGGCTCGCTCCAGGTCCCCCCCAGGTCCACACTGGGAGCGGGGAGGACCGGGAACCTGCAGGAGGAGCTGCCATCTGAATGTGTAACTCTGAGGAGGAGCGAGGAAGAGTCCTTTGGTCTGGACATGGAGATCACGTCCTCCCCCCTGACAGTCACTGTGGCAGGAATAAAGCCTGGCAGTGCGGCGGCATGGGTGCGCTTTAAGATGTTTCTCCACTTTGGGTGGGGGGTACCCCCACATGCTGACCCCTCCTGTGTTTTTCCAGGAGTCTGCAGGGAAGCTCCGTGTAGGAGATCAGGTCCTGAGGATCGGGGACACCTGGGTCCAGTCCTGCAGCTACCAGGAGGTCTGTGAGCTGATGCACACGCTTCCTCTGACTCTGGAGCTGCAGGTCAGGAGAGCCGCAGGTGAGAGCGCCCCCATGGTCATTTAAGGTCATTAAAATGCACTCCGGGGTTTGCGTTGACGTGAAATGAAACATAACTTTGTGTTTTGGCGGTTGTGTTGTTGTGACGTCACGCTGTGTTTGATTTCATGCCTCATTGTGACCATCAGCTGTTTTACCCCCCCCTTCCATGCTGGGCTCAGATGCAGGCTCAGCCCCCCCCCTGCTCGCCCCACCACAGTAACCTGCAGGCGGCTGGCTTCCTCTCCATGGTGATTATTCATCAGCATCGTTGAGTTCTCCTGGTAGTTCTCCTTCAGACTCCAGAGTTTAGTTTGAATCCCTCTGAGGGGTTGAACTTTGACCCTGACCCGTTCAGATTCCCAGATATGTTTGAATAATTCAGACAACCCTCTGACCCTGACGTCTTAAGATGACCCTTTCAGTCTGACACAAGCGAGGGTCCCTCAGCTCACCTGGATCTGTTCTGTGATTGGTTCTTTGGAAGAACAGTTTTCTCTGTGGTTTTAGTTTCCTAGAAAGTGATCTTGTTTTTAGATTGTAGAATATTTCCTTACATGTGTCCTCTGTTAAAGAACCTTCAGTTAAAGACCCACTCCGATGAAATCTGTTTTGGTCTTTTTAACATGCTCTTGTGTCATTTTTCTGATGATGGAGGCCATGCATAAAGAACCAAAAGCTTCAAACTGCATTTCAGAGTATTTCGTTATCGCTGTGAATCAGGAGCAGACAAAAACAAGTCGTTGCAAAAAGATCATATTTGTTTATTGCTCACCATTTTTTGTTTTATGTTGTTGTTATGCTAATGTTGGGGGGGGGGCTAGTGAGAGAGAGTGTAAACAGAGAGTTCTCAGTTGTGGGTGACAGGAAAAGGGGCAGGGGTTGCTCTGCGCCAGCAGTCCCGCCCAAACTCAGAGGCGGATTTGGAATGAATTCCTGCCGTTCTGCAGAAACTCTGCCCTGGAAAATGACAGCATAATCCTAATTAAAAGAGCGCTGGGAACACTTTGACAATACATCGATCCAAAGATGATCGCAGTGGGCCTTTAAAGCACAGACTGACCAGCATTATGGTCTTGAGGGCTGCGTCTGGCTTTTAGTAGCATTCGTCTCACTCTGTCATGGACCTCCTTGGCCTCTTCATTACGGTTCTTTCTTCTCTTGCAGCTGTAGAGGAACCGTCCGCTCCGAGGATGGACTCAGACGGACGATCTTCTCTGAAGAAGAGCCCACAAGACTGGTCATCTGTGAGGACAGACTCGGGCAGCAGGGATGAACCAAACCCAGAGGAGCCTGTGCTGAAGTCCATCCATGAAGTACAGAGTGCAAAGTCAGAGAATCTCCATGACAACCCACCATCAAACGGTGACGGTCAAACCGTCCTCCCAGAAGCAGAAAACATCGATGGTTGGAAAGTGGAGTCACCTTCACAGGCGTGCCCCCTCAGCCCTGTGTCCTGCTGTCTGGTCCCGTCAGCTGGAGCTTTGTCTGAGGCTAGAGTTCAGGTCCTGACTCAGTCCACGCCTGATCCACAGAGTTCTGGTGCTGGATCTGAACCTGTGCCACCTACAAAAGATGATGACCTGAGCGCAGACCACAGTCTGGTGATCGGTGAAATGAGCGGCCTTCAGGACTCCTGTCAGGAGGAAGAGGAGTTCAGTTCCTGTGCTCCTCATCAGTCTGTGAGGGGAGGGCCGTCTTCACTTCCCTCTGCTGTTTCCCAGAGGAGCTCAGACAACTCTGTGACGGACCTCTGTCAACACCCCCCTGTGGCCCTACCCCACGCAGCCTCCAGCATGACAGTCCCAGACCAGCACAGGAACGGAACCAGAACTGAGGAGAGTCCAGAGTCCAGCCACGGAAGCCTCTGCCAGCACCAGACGGACAGCTTGATTCACGTGCCAGCTGCTGTGCACAATGACTGTAGTGTTGGTGCACATAATGACGTGCACAATGGGGGCCACGCTGACCTGCAAGCCGTATGCAGAAATGAAGCTACAGCCACTTCAAACTCCAAAGCTCCGGTGAGGCGCTGGTTTCAGCCGGTGACGCTGGAGTCCAGTTTCCTGAACTCCTGTCAGGAATCTAAGATGAACGACAGCAGCGCGGCATCCATCCCTGAACGGGGGCCTTCAGAGGCCTCCCCAAGACCCTTGCCATTTGATAAGGAAAATGTCACTTTGTCTGCAACACCTCCTTCGTCTGCCTCCCAGAAAACTGACCTTGGACATTTGTCAGAAACCAGAACCAGAGCAGCTGCGTCTGAAGACACCAAAACATCCGTGCTGTGCTCTCCAAATTCAATCGCAGCTGAAGGTAAGGTGGGGGCCGTTTCCTCTGCAGCAGAGCAAACGGGAGCCAAGGGCGGCTCCATGTCGAGGGCCGCTGTGGACACAGGAGAGGGGTTGAAGTCCACGAGGAGCTGGGAGCGTCGCGGCCCCCCCACAAACGTCCTCTCAAACTGCAGCCCCTTTTCTGTTCGCCACAGAATCAAGTCGTTTGAAAGCCTGGCGAGTCAGGACAGACCTGTGAGCAGAAACTTCGCCCTGACGTTCCCCTCGCTTCAGCACAAAGACGCTGTCTGCAAGGCTCCAAACAGGACCAGCTCTCAAGAGGGGGGTGTCCCTGCTCCCCTGACCAGCTCCCCCCTCCCTAACCACACACATGTGACTAAGGACAGCTCTCCGAGTGGACCCACAGGACAGACCCAAGCGATCCTGCTGCGCAGACACGGCAGACGCCCTCCCGGCAGGTTGCGGCAGCTCCAAGCTCTGAGCATGCCTGAGCTGGATCAGCTGTGCACAGTGGCCTGCAGGGGGGGGGGTACTGCTTTGATTCCTGTTAAAGCCAGAGGGGCTGAGAGCCCCGCACCATCTGTGAGCCTGACCAAGGTGATCCGGATCATCCACGCAGACCCTGAATCCTCCGTGCAGGCCCCCCCGGAGACCACAAGCAACAAAGACCCCGGATGCTCCATCAGGTGGGGGCTGCTGCATCCTAATCTGCAGCTTTATGAGTGTAATCAGATTTGACTCCAGTTTAAAATAGAGAAGTTCTCCATCGTCTGGGTTCTGCATGTGACGCGTAGCCCCTGGCGGCCTGTAGGCGGCGCTGTGCTAAACTTCTCCACCAGCACAGTCGCAGCCAAAGCGGCCTTCAGACTAAGGTTTACCCAGAGCCGCTTCGCAGCATGGACCCAAAAGATTGGGTTTCTTACCAAAAGATGATGAGCACAGGTGAGACTCACCTGTGCAGGTCTGTCTGTCACCTGCAGGCTGGACGAGCTGGCTGCATCCTCCGTGAATCAGCAGAAGCTGCGGGCGCTACTGTCCTCGCCCTCCAGCAGATCCTCGGTGGCGAGCCTACTTCAACAGAGCTTTTCGCAGGTAAAGGTCTGAGGTTCTTCCCAGTTTGAGCTTTTGAGTGAACAGGAAGTTCAGAGAGAAAACCCCTCATTATAACACAGAGATCAGGTCAGAACCAGAACTGATTGTGTTTGTGTGTGGCGCCACCAGCAGGTAACATTTGGAAGTGACACTAGAAGCAGAGAAACATCTTTCCGTCTACGTTTTCCTTTTCTGCTAATAATCATGCAGCTTTTCCCTGTAAGAAACTGTAATAACCTTCATCTGAATTTGCCAGAACTACAAAATAGTGGAACATTTTCAGAAACATTGAAATGGTTGTTTTTGGCTACAAACAGAGAATTGGATGTTCCAAATGGACACATGCTTCCTGTCATGCTGCCTGCACTTTTCTTCACTCTGGCCTCTAAACTCTGCAGACTGACCACGGCTCGCTGCTCGTCGTCCTCAACAAAGGCGAAGGCTCTGGACTCGGGTTCAGCATTGCCGGCGGCGCTGACCTGGAGCAAAAGAAAGTCATTGTGAGTGAAAACTGAGAAAGTCCAAACACCACAACATTTCAGTTTGAACCCTGAGGTTTTACAAAAAGCTGGAAGTGGTTTT
Source organism: Oryzias woworae (assembly GCA_016861445.1). Classification (NCBI taxonomy): domain Eukaryota; kingdom Metazoa; phylum Chordata; class Actinopteri; order Beloniformes; family Adrianichthyidae; genus Oryzias; species Oryzias woworae. The sequence continues at coordinate 1,061,434 of BOLG01001191.1, forward strand.
TACTGAGGCTTCCACAGACCCTCAGAGGTACTCCGTGTCCAGGTCCACAGGGTCTTCTCCAAGGGTGCAGCCAGCCTGGAGGGCTCCATCCAACGAGGCGACAGCATCTTATCCATCAACGGAACAAGTCTGGAGGGTAAAACCCATGGGGAGGTGGTGTCGTGCCTTCATCAAGCCAAACCGTTCAGCCAAGCTGTGGTCGTTATTTGGAGGAACAGGAAGAGAGATGCAAACATGGTTGACAGACAGCAGCCGGCTCGCCACACTGGGAGCTGTCCTGACCGTAAGTGTCCTGCTGCTTCGGTCTGAACTGGGGTTGTGTGTCTTTTTCTCACACGATTCTAAACACATCTCAGTTTATGGTCTGCAAATCGACACATAAAAGACTCGGATAGCTTTGTAGTAAAACAATATGGAAACGTTTTCAGAATAGGAGGCTACTGTGGTGAAAGTATGAGGCTACCATTACCAGGCGCCACTGAGGGGGTCAGAGGTCCTCCCCCAGGAACATTTTGAAAGTTAGGGCCTTTTCAAAGCATTTTGCTGGCAAATGGAAAATGATTTCAGCTGGTTTGAAAACAGTAGAAAAGGGATTTAATACAGAACTTCTACTTTCTCACTGTGAACACCTAAGATTTCCCCCAACCTGTTGGTCACTGCGTATCTGCCACACAACTCCCAAAACCTCTGAGGAGGAGCCCCTGAAGGACCATAGTTTGGAAAGTAAACTTACTAAATGAAGTAAGTTTACTTAGTACTTTACAAACGTGCTGTTTCCACGTTGAGTTCAGCTTCCACAAAAATGCACAAATGAGCCGTCTGATTCATTCAACAAAAAGCTTTGAATGACATTCAATCAAGAATATTTGAAATCAATAATACTTTTACCTAAATGGATAAAATCTATATGTTTATCTAAAACTATAAATGAAAATGTCTTCTAACACAGAAACTCTGTTTTTTTTGGTTGCTGGCTGCTTTACTTTGATGAACACAAACAGAAAGTATTTGACTTAACAGCTTCAAACATAACAACCTTCACTTTGGGGCTTTTAGACTGTTTTGTTCTTTGTGAGTAAATAAAAGGTGTGTTATATGAATTCATTCAGATATTGTTTGAAGTGTTGTGGACTTCAAATACGTTCAGTAAACACATCCCTCACTGGTGTTCACCTTCAGCCAGGTAGAACTGACCTGACCTGGTAGAAGCGAGCTTGTGATTGGTCGGCTTTTTGTTTGCGTCACATGTACAGAAAAAGGCAAAGGCAGTAGAGACACAACAGGAAGAGAAGCTGACAGAGAAAGCAGTTGCATACTCCCTGGGTGACTTTATATATTTTATACAACATAAAATTGTTTGTATTTATGGTTTGAACCGATACTGCTGTTGGTCATAGTACTAGATCGATTTTTTAAAATGTATTTCTTATCCTTTCATCCCTAGTCTGAATGTTTGTACTTCTAAAGGTGATAATATGTCTCAACATCTATGGACCTGCTTACTGACAAACCCTGGTAAAGGGAGCAACATACAGTAGCAGCATATGCAGTCACTCTGCCTTTGTTTGTTTGTTTGTTTGTTTTGTGTATGATCAGCTGTGGTGCTGATGGCAGGCGCCGGTAAAGCAGCACACAGACCAGACGCAATTCGTGTGGCAGGAGCGCCGAGTTTCAATGTTAAGTCAATGTACAGACATGATTTGAGGTCTTCTGAGGTGATTTGAGCGCTTCTTACTGTGTCTCATGAGTCCAGTCCGGTCCTGCCTGTTGGCATCAACCCTCTGTGTGTTTTTGTCTGACAGGAGCCGACGGTGCGTTTGCTGTGGAGCTTCATAAGAGCAGTGCCGGCCTGGGCTTCAGTCTGGAGGGAGGGAAGTCTTCCTGCCAGGGGGACCGGCCTCTCACCATCAAACGCATCTTTTCAGGTGACCGACCGCTGGCCTATTGAGTCGGAGCTGACCTGGAACACACACATAGAGTCACACTTTTACAACCTCCACTCAAGTCACATGTCAGAACCTCACACAGTTTTCTGAGTATGGGTGAGTATATCAATCTGGAGTATAAGTCACAGCAGCTACATCATGAATAAATGAAGAAACAAATGATATATAAGTCACACTTTTAGGAGAAATGGATTTAACAAAATACAAGACCAGGAATAGATTGTTCACATTGAATGGCAAATAATAAAAATTGAATAAAAATGTAATTATAGATAGATTACATATATATCGATAACAATAGAAGACTGAATACACTGTGTTTCAAAATATTATGCGAATTGTATTTGCGTCTGTGTCAAAAAGATCAAATTCATGTTTGATGATGTTGTGACTCAGAGCTTTTCACTGAAATCCATTTCAAACACCTGGGATCATTAATTTGCCAGGTGAGCTTAAATAAAAGAAACTATTATTGAAGGACTTTGCACATTATTAATCAGACCAACATTTTAAAGCCATAGTTGAATGTTTACTGCAGCTTTCTTCTAGTTTACTGCAGTTTTCTTCTAGTTTACTGCAGTTTTCTTCTAGTTTACAGCAGTTTTCTTCTAGTTTACATGCAGTTTTCTTCTAGTTTACTGCAGTTTTCTTCTAGTTTACTGCAGTTTTCTTCTAGTTTACTGCAGTTTTCTTCTAGTTTACTGCAGTTTTCTTCTAGTTTACTGCAGCTTTCTTCTAGTTTACTGCAGTTTTCTTCTAGTTTACTGCAGTTTTCTTCTAGTTTACTGCAGTTTTCTTCTAGTTTACTGCAGCTTTCTTCTAGTTTACAGCAGTTTTCTTCTAGTTTACAGCAGTTTTCTTCTAGTTTACAGCAGTTTTCTTCTAGTTTACAGCAGTTTTCTTCTAGTTTACAGCAGTTTTCTTCTAGTTTACTGCAGTTTTCTTCTAGTTTACTGCAGTTTTCTTCTAGTTTACTGCAGTTTTCTTCTAGTTTACTGCAGTTTTCTTCTAGTTTACTGCAGTTTTCTTCTAGTTTACAGCAGTTTTCTTCTAGTTTACTGCAGCTTTCTTCTAGTTTACAGCAGTTTTCTTCTAGTTTACAGCAGTTTTCTTCTAGTTTACTGCAGTTTTCTTCTAGTTTACTGCAGTTTTCTTCTAGTTTACTGCAGTTTTCTTCTAGTTTACAGCAGTTTTAGTTTACTGCAGTTTTCTTCTAGTTTACAGCAGTTTTCTTCTAGTTTACTGCAGTTTTCTTCTAGTTTACAGCAGTTTTCTTTTAGTTTAATGCAGTTTTCTTTTAGTTTACAGCAGTTTTCTTCTAGTTTACTGCAGTTTTCTTTTAGTTTACAGCAGTTTTCTTCTAGTTTACTGCAGTTTTCCTTTAGTTTACTGCAGTTTTTTCCACCCGATTCAACAAGGTTCCAATAACATCATTTTGGATGAAACATTCTAATTTGATGCTCCGCCTATTCACACCTGTCACTCACATAATTTCACATTTGACCATTTTTGCTTTCACACTTTAATGCAAAAGTTCACATAAATATTGGAACGATCAAATACTTTAAATGAACTGGCTCACATACACACACTTTTAAAAACATACATGTTGACGCAGTTCAATTTTATTTATATAGCCCAATATCACAGCCACAGCCGTCTCATTGGACTGATATCAGAATATTGTAAGAAACAACCAAAAAATCAATCACGTAAAAGTAAACAATAGCTGGTTGTTAAACAGACTTAGCTGAACAAACATCTCTGTCCTTACACCCTCCTTCGCGGTGAGGAAAAACTCATAAAAAAAACACTCTTTTTTTTTTTTTTTGGAGCGGGAAAAAACTAAGAAACCTCAGGGTTGCCCACATGAAGGAGAGATCCTCAACCCCGGACGGACAGGTGATGTGCTAGAACTATTAAGGAAAAGTGAACTTAATTAATTCTATAACTGCATGGTTGAATAACAAGTATATGACTAATAAACAAACACGTCTAGATAAACGGCTACAAGTCAAGATAACAGCTACATATTTAAATAAACAACGACATGTTTGAGCAGTGTAGCAGATGGGCTTCATCCAGTAGGAGTTGTGGAAACAGCTGGGTTTGCTGAATGAGCCAGAGGCGAGGTCACGGCCAAAGACAGGAGCACAGGCGAGGCGAGGTCAAAGACAGGAGTACAGGCGAGGCGAGGTCACGGTCAGTTATTACAAAAAGCATCTTTCACACTCAAACATTTACAAACACCTTTCCACAATCTGATATTTATACAGTATGTTCGTTTGTTTGCACAATGACGCGTTCAAACACTCACTTTCCTCAAAATCCCACTCTCACATTTTCACATACAGGCTTTCACATACTGTGAACTGCTGAGTGTTCACACAAGCACACAAACACAGTCAGACATTTTCACGTTTGAGCTCAAACATTGACTCGTTCACACGCCTCAGTTTGTATCCAGTCTTCACTGCCTTTTCCATATGTTTTCGTGGGTAAACTGAGTCAGAAGGTTGAGCTTGATGTTTCTGTCCTCACACACCGACTGCATCACAAAGCTAAAGCTACAGAGTGCAGCTTCAACATGCTAAACATGACAGGTTGTTTTGGCTGTTTAGTGTGGAAAACTCCTACATTCAGCTGTCGAGTGTGTCGTTGTGTGTGCAGGGCCGGCCCTGGGCAAAGGCGACCTAGGCGTCTGCCTAGGTCGCCATCTGCTATGATCAGACAAAGGTTTTTTTTTGTTTTTTTAAGTTTATGACATTTTTTACAAGTTCATAACAGTTGGACACACCACTCATTTAGTTTAAAAATAAAAATGGTGGCTCAGTGGTTTGCGTTCCCACCTCCCAGCACAAAGCTCCCTTAGACAAGCCCGGCCTGGGGGCAATTATTTTAAACAATTGTGTTTATGAATAATAAACACATATATTATTATTATGTATTAACAATTTAGTGTTTAATATTTAGGTCATGAGAATTAAAATCAAACTTATTGCAACCTATTCAAGGCTGTTATGTTGTTTCTGCTCTGGACAGTGGTGGTGGTGTTGTAGCGGTGGGGGCTGGGGAGATGGATATGCAGGGGTGGGGCGCCAACATCTCTTTTCGCCGGGCCGGGTCGGGCTGGACGGGCCTGAGTGTGTAATGTAATGCTCTGTAAATCTGAACCATTGTTCTCCTCCGCCTCAGGAGGCGCTGCGGAGCAGTCTGGGCTCATTGCCGGAGGAGATGAGGTTCTGTCCATCAACGGCTGCTCTCTGGAGGGGCTCATGCACCACGACGCGTGGAAGATCATCAAAAACGCAGATGAAGGACCCACTCAGCTGCTGCTCCGCAGACCTGCAGCTGTGACAGACACTCGTGCAAAGACCCCCCACAACACGACCTGAGCCAGCAGCAGAGGGGGGGGGCTCTGCACTTTCTGATGAAGGACTTTTATTTTGACCTGTGCTGTGTGAACCCTCCCTGACAGGTTTGTGTGACAGACATGCACACACAAATGAAGTTTTTTAAAAAATAAACGAGTTCTGTGAAAACGTGCAGCTCTCGACTGTATCAATCCAGACTTCCACTGATTGGTCACGCTGATAAAAAAAAAACCAAACCTCAGGGCCTGAGGGGGTTGTGCTTGCTCAGGGACACAGCAACAGGTGTGGAGTTGAACCAGAACCCCCCAGTCATGATTGAAAGTTTGCTTCACGCAGAAGCTCAGAGTGACCAGCAGGAGGCAGCAAAGTCAAAGGCTTCTGCACTTCTGTCAGGGATCCTTCATTCTTACCAAACTAAAGAAGAAAGAAAATAATGTTTTCTGCAGTCGTTTGTTCTGATCTGTATTTGTTCATGGGGGGGCGGGGCACCCTCTCATCAAACTGTTCAAGGCATGTTGGCTGATTAAATACGAAGCGATCAGAGAATCTGCAAACTCCTGCTTTATTTAGGGTCTGCAGAAAGTTACAACCAGCAGCTTGATGCGTTTGAGGCTCCAGCTCTCTGGAAAACACCAGCAGAGATCAACAGACTCTGACCTCCCCTCAATGCAGCTGCAGGGGAGGCGGCCTGGCAGAGCTCGGGCGTGTCTGATGAAGCTAGCGCATGCAGAGCCATGGGTCGCTCTGAGTTTAATGCTCTCCTGAAACGATGCAACGATTACAGGAACAGGGGCTCCAGTGAGAGCAGCATCCACAGAACAAATGTCCTTTATAGGAGCATCATTAGAGACGCGCTAACCTGCCGTTAAAATGCTCCATCACTGAATGAGGACTCTTGTTTGTGCTTTATTTCTGGATGTGGACAGGAGTCTGCGTGTCTGTTTGACCTCACCTCTCTGCAGGATGAATGACGAGGAACAGCTGAGGGTCATCTTCATCACAGCAGGTCTGCCTTCAGGGCCCTGATCTCCCCGGTCAGCTGGTACATTCCAGAGTTTAGGAACCAAACTGCCGAGAACATGCCGACATTTCTGCATAAAAGCTTCATCCAAGCATCGTCAGGTTGAGAGAATGCTTCTGTGCAGCATCTGCTGGGGGAACTGTTCTGCTGGACGGAGGAGATCAGCTGAGGTTTGGGCCTGAATAACAGCAGAGAACCTCCCTGCAGGAACGGGATTCTGGCCAACGATAGAAGCTGAGGCTGCAGCTGCTGATGTCCTGTTGTCCTGGTGTGTCAAAGCTCATGCGTCCTGCCTGCTGGAGAGGCGGGGTCTGTAGTCAGCGCTACTGTCACAGGAGTTGAACACAGCAGTGATGAAGAGCTGCTCCCAGTCCGATTCAGGATCTGCTCTTCGTCTTTCAGGGGCTAAAAGAGAATCTGGTTGTCTTTGTTTTGTATGAGTCAGAACTCTCATTTCCCTCCTTAGAGGAACAGATATTTCTCCTAAAGCACGGCTTCTAAACTTCTAGTATAAAATAACTCGATTTTAATCCAATGCTCCAAATATAACCTGTTGATAATGTTTGAAGAAGAAGAAACTCAGGCCTGTCTTCAAACAGGAAGCAGATGGGACAAATATTTGGTGGCGCAAGAATCTGGGGGTCACTCAGAACAAACCGGACCTCTCACCAAGACCCCGTCTGATGATACGGACAGATTTGGATTTCTGTGAAATAAACATTATGAAATGAAGCCTTTATTACAGAATAACCATACGAAATCTCAAATATTGTCCAACAGATGTTTAGGTAAAAAGTGTCCAAATGAGGATTAAACACGGAGATGACCAGAGAGGAGGAAGGCATTAAAAAAAACAATTCTTTAATATTAGCTCTCTGTTTTAACCGAATTAAAGACCAACTCTGATCAAAACATCAAAAACCCAGTTTTGTTTTTTTTAACATGTTCTTGTGGCATTTTTCTGATGACAAAGGACATTTGAAGAAAATTAAGACTGCATTAAACTTTTCCTGAAGGGATGACTCCAGTTTTAATGAAGCTATTTGGATAAGTTAAAAATGTCATCTGACGACCAAAAATGAATGATTTATACTATAGCTGGATCTCCAAACAATAAGAGAGTAAAAAGTCAAAATGCCTGTTCTGAAGTCATCACCTAAACATAACTGTGATTTTGGTCACAGTCACTGTTTTGAAACACTTCTCTTCAATTTACTGTAATCTAAAAAGCACCACCTCACAAGAAAGGTCATGGGGATGTGCAAAAGTAAGAAAAATCAGCTGAGCCAGATCTATCACTGATGTTATGATCCAGTTCAGCCCAGAAGAACAATCCCAGACTGTTAGAGCGACCAACACATCACATCCAAGGGTTTGGGTAGTATTGTGTGCAGAACAAGAGGTGACCATGGAAGAAACCTCCAGCTGAAGCAAACTCTGAGCAGCTGTCTGCCATGACCGCTCAGAGTCTGAGAGGACAGGACACACACACAGATGCTGATGGATCTGGTATCCAAACCTGTGAGAGGAAACATGCAAGAACAGGAAGAGAAGGAGAGAACACGATGTAAAATAAAAGCATCAGACTCAAAGAAGATGCAGGTTAGTTACAGTGTTGTTCACTTAAAGAGAGCAGACAGAGGAAGGATTCACATGAAAGTTCTGTTCATCTTGTGATCTATTGTCAGATCGTTCCCAGTGGTCTTTTATTTATGATTATGCCGTTTTTAGCCAAAATCTAAAAAAAAAAAAAACACACTCAGCTGTTGTTTTCTAGGACATAGTTTCTGCAGGAGTTCATCTGAAATTCACCTTTGAGTTCTGAGCAGAACTGCTGGCGCAGAGTAAGCCCACCCCCACTTCCCATCACCCATCTGTTACACTCTCTCCCACGAGCGCACAGCCCCTCACACCCCCAACCTTAAAGTAGCAGTGCAACAAAATGGTGAGAAATATTGGAGCTATCCAGTTGTGATCCAGATTCCAGCTCAGACGAGGAAAACAAAGACGTTCATGGACATATTTGTCCGCAGGTGGAAGGATCAGAATGGAGACTGTGGACTGGCCAGTGGATTTTTAGGTCACAAATACAGGTTTTTTTTTCAAAAAGCATTTTTTCCGTCTGCTCCTGATTCATGATTTTAATCAAGAAGTCCTCAGAAATGTAATTTTAATCTTAATTTTCGTTAAGTATTTCCTCCATCATGAGAAAAACTGCTGGAGGTTTTCTTTTGTACTTAAAAATGTCAGATGGAGAAACCAGAGCAACATGTCTTCCTTAGACTTAGACTAAAATGTTGCTTCCTTCCATCTCGCTGAATCAACAGTTTGAATTGAACATTGTTGTGTTTTCTCTCTGACCCTTTTTGTCTTGTACGTTTATGTTATGAGACCAGTGTGGACCAACGCAGCTCCATATGTCGTTCCAGGGGCCCCAGCATGTCCCCGTCACTGCAGACAGGCATCCGTCCGTGCGTCTTCACGCGTGTTCGACACATTTGACATGAACTTGTGAACAGTTTCTGACTGAGAAGCCTCAACAGGAAAACCTCAAAGTCCAGCTCACCGTTTCTCGCTTCTCACCTTGCACCAGTGCACGTGCACGCGCGCCAAGCGCACGTTTGGAAGTTACCCAGGAAAGTTTGGTGAGCGGCTCGCGCCTGAGCCACGCGCCGCGCTGAAGTGGCTCATTGTGCGCTCGCGGCGGTGTAGCTTTAAGACTGGGGGTGTGTGGGTGGGGGTCTTCGATGACGCAGGAGCGAGCCTGAAAGATGCTTCAAACTCCAGGCTGAGCGCGCGTGCGGGCTGCGCACTCTGCCGCCTGGATCCGTTCGTGCTGCAGGTCTGTGCGCAGAATCAAAGTCGCGGACGCGGAGCCGTTCTCCACTTCCAGAGCTGCGCTCCAACTTGAGGAGCCGAGGAGACCCCCCCCTCGACACCATGCCGAGCTGCACGCGGCTGTGCGCGATCCTGCTGACCCTCTTGGACCCGGTTCTGTCCGGCAGAACGGAGGACATCGATGTGGTGGTGTTCCTGCCGCAGAACAACTCCTTCCTCTTCTCCTCCGCCAGAGTGGCTCCAGCCCTGCGTTACGCGCAGCGCAGGCTGCAGGCGGCGGAGGGCTTTCACTTCCACCTTCACTTCCAGAGCTCCGACTCCCCGAACGAAGCTCTGTTCGCGCTGGTGGACCGGTCCTGCGCGCGAAAGCCGGACCTCATCCTGGGTCCCGTGCGCGAGTACGAGGCGGCGGGGGTGGCGCGCCTGGCGTCCCACTGGAACATCCCGATGATCTCGGCAGGTGCCCTGGCCGCCGGCTTCGGGAACAAGAACTCAGAGTTCTCGCAGCTGACCCGCATCGCCCCGCACTACGTGAAGATGGCAGAGACTTTCGTGGCGCTGTTCGAGCGCTTCGCCTGGAGGAGCGCGCTGCTGCTGTACGAGGAGGACAAGCAGGAGCGCAACTGCTACTTCACTCTGGAGGGGGTCTACCATCTGATGTCCGACTACCCCATCAGTCAGTTCCCCATCCTGGAGGGGGACCCCCTTCACGTGGACGAGATCATCCACAGCATGAACGACTCTGAAGGTACGGTGCTCCACTCACCTCCATCCTCTCCTCCACCCATCTGGTCACAGGTGTTGGTGTTTTCCTCTAAAGTTTTAGAAAGTTCGCCACCAGCTGCTGAAAGGTGAACACTCGTAGCGCTTTACAGTCATAGTCCCGATCACACACTCACACACTGACGGCGGCGCCCACCTCCCACCAGGGATGATTTGGGTTTTCAGTGTCTCACTTAAGCCCGAGCGGGCAAGTTGGGAGTCGAACCCGCAATCTTCCGATGAGAGGTCGGCCGCCCCATACCGCCGCACCTCCCCAGGATGAACTGTCTCCTCAGATCTCAGCACTTTGTGGAGGAACCTCAGAGACATCCCACAATTGCTCATGCTGTGTCTGACGGGAACCCCTGGTGGAATCAAACCATCGTCCCCGGAGGAGACATTTGTGTTCTCGGTGGTTCAGCTTTCTTCTCTCCGTCAGACTCTCTTCTTCTGCAGAGCTCTGCATTGTCACTTCTCCAAATACCCAACGCTTCTCCCATCACTCACCGTCATTAAGATGATTCCCTTCAGCCTCCAGAACCCTCAGAACCAGAACCCTCTGAAGATGGAAAACCTCAAAGCAGAGAGTCAGATGTCAAAGATCTTCAGAGATCCAGGAGGACTGCTGATCCACATGAAAGGATGAAAAGAAGGGAAGGCTTGAAAACTGTTCGGGGGTGTCACTCTGAAAATAGTAAATTAGTAAAATCACCTAAATCACTGAGAACCACCGAGCCAGACCCTGAAGATCCAGATTATATAGCAAATAAAGGAGAAGGAAGAACCAGAGAAGTCACACTGTACTGATCAGAATCCTCATTTCAGACATGCAGACATGTGACGTCATTACTCTGTCTGGCCTGCAGTGGGCGCTGTGGGTCAGTGATTAGCGGGGACTGACATCACGGTTGGAGTTGGGGGTTGTCAAACTGGGCTAAATGAAGGTAAGGTTCGGATGTTTTTCTATTCAGAACCATCATGGAGAGTGATGGGAGCTGCTGGGAGGCAGCAGAGGATGGACTCGCTGCTGAACGTGCGCTCTTCAAGTTTCTGCCAACAGCAGAAGGTCAGAAGTTTTCTCTGTGAGAGCACGCTGACTCTCCAGGTTCTGCTCTCATACCAGAAACACTGGGGGAACCAGGCAAAGGCGGACTCGTGTCCTGAGATTTACGTCAGACAGTGAAGACTTTAAAACGATGAAGAACAAGCTGGCCTGAACATCTCCGACTGTCCGAAGGAGAAGAACGTGAGGCTGAGCGGGTCATCACCTCAAAGGTCAGACTAAGAGTTCTAGCGGTCCCTCCAGTCCCATTAGCAGTTCCTTCTGCCATAGCTTCTGCTTCGCCCTCAGAAGCTCAGATCCTCAGCTTGAGCCTTTCAGGGTCTTTCTTTCCCTGATTGCGTTCCAGAGTCTTCCCCAGAGCCTGGGATCTTAATTTGGAGTTTTTCCAGAAGATGGCGCGGTCTGTGGTCACATGTTGCTTTTGTTTCCTCTTCAGCTGCTCTGGCTTTGCTTGTCTTCTGCTGTGTCCTCAGCTGTCCGGCAGGAGTTGTGATGGGAGGATCTCTCTCATCTGTTCGGTCCAACCGTTCCAGAAGTCTCTCAGAGGCCCGGCAGCTCCAGTAGATCCGATCTGTGATGATCTAATGCTGAAGGCTCAGTCTTCTTCTGCTGAGAGTTTTATATGGACCAATGTGTCCACCTCCTGTCCTGACCTGAGCTGCCCTCCCAGATTGTTTCTAATGCTGTCAGCTCAAACAGAACAGATTAGTCCAAAGTCCTGCTATTGGTCACAGATCACAGATCAGACCAGACCAGATCTGGTTATGGTGTAGAAACCAGAGTCTGCAGCCTCCAAACACACCAAGAACAGCGTCAGAGCAGCCATGTTTGTCCAGACCACCTGTTTTTAAGCTTTTTTCAAGATTTTGTTAGTTTTATTTCATCCTTTGGGGGGTCTTTTGTTCATTTTTTGTACTCTTTTTAAACCTATCTTGTTCGTTTTTTATGATATATATATATATATATATATATATATATATATATATATATATATATATATATATATATATATATATATATCATATATGATTTTTAATGATTCGACATTATTTGTTGTTCTAACATATTTTTAAATGACTTTTAGGGATTTTTTCTCTTTATTCTATTATTTGTTCTTTTTATTCATTTCTATTATACTATTTCTAAAAGTTTCTAAAATGGCATTTTTGGTGTTTTTAACATGTTCTTGTAGCATTTTTCTCATGATGGAGGAAATGTATAAAGAAAATTAAGATCAAAATTGTTTTTTTTGGGTATTTTGTCTTGAAATGGTTGTGAATCAGGATCAGACTGATCAGGATCAGTTTGAAAAAAATATTTGTAAGATAGAAAATCTGCTGGGAGGGCCACATGCTCCCTGCTCCCTTCTACTCTGGTGTATCCACCTCCACCAAACAGATCCAAGAACGTCTTTGTTTTCCTCGTCTGAGCTGGAATCTGGATCAGAACTGTACGGCTGGATAGCTCTGATATCGCTCGCCATTTTTGTTCCATTGCTAATGTTAGGTTATGGGTGTGAGGGGCAGTGAGCTAGTGGGAGAGAGCGCTTGGTAACAGGGAAGAAGTGTGAGTGCAGGTTTACTCCAAATCAACGGTCCCGCCCACAACTCAGAGGTGAATTTCTGAATGAATCCTGTTTTTCTGCAGAAACTATGTCCTAAAAAACCAACACAGGCTTGTTGATTTTAGTTAGAAATGACAAAATAGTAATTTATTGATTATTTTATTTGAATATTTCAATCTTTTTTATCTATATATTTTTTTTCTTAATCAAAGTTGTTTTTTTCTTTATTTTACTCTGTGTTTTATTTTGAATTATCGCTCTAAACTCTTAAAGTCTTTTTTTTTCCTGCGCCGGGCCCCCTGGTGCGGTGGGAGGGCTGCTCTTCTGGCTGGGCTGGGGCTTGCTGTGCTTCCGTATCTCACTGCTCTCGGGTTTTGGGGGCCCGTGTGGTTGTCCTGCGGGCCCTGGTCTGGGTGCTTGGCCGGACTGCCAAGTCTTAAAGTCTTTTAAACCTTAGTTTCCTTTCTCCTCACACGCCCCTCCATCTGCCTCAAGTGGAACAACCAGCCTTTAATATAACTGCGTTGTGAGTTCAGTTTATCGTTGTTTTTTATGTATTTGTTGACCTTTATTTAACCAGAATATTCCCATTGAGATTACAAAGCTCTTTTGCAAGGGAATCCTGGCCAAGAGGCAGCCACAGGTTTACCAAAATATATTCAAACACGAAGACACTAAAACATTTAAACAATACAATTAAAACCTAAAATACTAAGTTCTGAAACAGTAAAGGATAAAAATAATAAAAGAGTGGTAAAGAGAAACAATTACAATATTTTGTGGAGCTGTGTTTTTCTTTGAGCTTGGCCTTGAATTCATGGAATGATGGCGGTTCAGTTAGTCTCCAACCTTTTTGTAAAATGTTCCAGGCTGAAGGAGCTGCAGGTACAAAAGCTTTCAACAACAACATCTGATCCTTTCATGAGAATGTTCTGCTGTTTCCAGAAAGATTCTTCAATTGTACTCAGCTGAGTATCAGCAGATCCGTTCTTGATGGAGCTGCAAGTAGGGATGGGTATCGTCGAGATTTTATCGATACTAATCATCTTATGGATGCTGTTTATCGATCTGCTATTCTTATTGATACTTTTCTGTGTGAAAACAGGGAAAGAGAGGAGAAATAAACTATTTTCTCTAAAACCTTTTTAGAACAATTAAAAACACATTTTAATATTTGAATGTCCTTTGTAATAGTAAAATAAAATGATCAATACATACTGTATGTGTGAGAGGGCGTCCACAAGCCCTTCTAGTTTAAGGATCAGGAATCACAAAAACATCAGAAATCTAACACGCCAACAGTTTTAATGTCAAGTTAAAACTCAAATAAAAATCCTCTCGACCCGGGGTGATTTCCTGGTTCTCCGGAGCGCCGCTAAAAAACACAAGCAAGCAGGAGACTCACTGTCGGGCCACAATTACGTCGGATCTTGTGCCCACACTGTGACGTTTGGTTTCGTTCCTTTACTTATCTCGTCCCAGCAGCTCCAGCTTAAATGAGCTATAGTTTTGGTCATTGCGTTCAGCTGGGTGGAGGCTTCTACTGGCATAGGCAATCACTCTCTCCTTGCCATCTTGCACCTGTGCTAGAATAGCCCCTAGGCCCTCAAAGCTGGCATCAGTATAAAGCCTAAATGGCTGTGAAAAGTCTGCATAGGCTAACACAGGAGCACTGATCAAGGCTTCCTTGAGGGAATCAAACGCTTGCTGGCATTCATCTGACCAGTGAACTGGAGTTGCTTTCTTTTCATGTGGAATGCCATGAGTCAAGGCATGTAAAGGTGCAGCTTCCTTTGAGAACCCCTGGATGAAACGGCGATAGTACCCAGCGAAGCCCAGGAAGGACCTCACTTGTTTCACTGTCTGGGGTACCGGCCAGTCTTTCACAGCAGCAGTCTTGGATGGGTCTGTTGATACTCCCCTCTCACTAATGATATGACCCAAATAGGTCACCTGGCGCTGAAACAGGCTGCATTTCTTTGGTTGCAGTTACAAGCCACACTGATGCAACCTCTGGAATACCTCTTCCAGGTGTCTGAGGTGGCTGTTAAAATCTGGAGAGAAAACTACAACATCATCCAAATAGATCAAGATGGAGTCGTTAACCAAGCCCCCCCCAAACTATGCTGCATTAGCCTCTGAAAGGTCACAGGGGCGTTACAAAGTCCGAATGGCATCCGCTCAAACTCATAGAGACCAAAAGGAGTTGTGAAAGCAGTCTTTTCCTTATCCTGGGGGTCCATCTCCACCTGCCAGTAACCACTGGCCAAATCCAGCGTGGAGTACCACTTGGCAGCTTTTAATCCTGTCAAGGACTCCTCAATCCGAGGTAGGGGATATACATCCTTGTGTGTGCATGCATTCAATTTTCTATAGTCCACACAAAAATCGCCAAGCCCCATCTTTCTTACTAGAACAATAGGGGCAGCCCAAGGACTACAGCTTTCACTCACAACCCCAGTTTCTAGCATGTTTTTCAACAGAGTTCGTAACTCTTGGTACAAACTTGGTGGAACAGGGCGATAGCGCTCACGGCTGGGGGGTGCAGAACCTGTTGGTATCCGATGTTTTACTAGTCCAGTACAGCCAAAGTCTTCATCGTGGCAGGAGAACACCCCCTTCCACTTGTTCAACAGCCTGTTCATCTCACTCTGCTGTTCTGGAGTAAGGTTGTCCCCCTGTAAGGACAGCACTGGGTGAGACCCGTCGTCCTCTTGCTCTGGTACCTCAACTAGCCCTACCTTTATTTCCACTACATCAGGTGCTACAGACTTTAGCACCAACTCTTGGCCTCCCCTTACATCCCCCAATGAGACTTCAACAACCCGGGCCAAGGTGCGTCGCTGTGGGTCCCCTGCTGCATCTGGTCAGGCTCGCTGCCCCACGTTTTACTCTGCTTCAAGGTCACCAGTCCCACCTCGGCCTGGGTTGTGGTGGCCGGTGGCCGAGCATCCGTCTCAGAGTCTGTTCCTCTTCTTGCTTGGCTAAGTCCCGAACTCTCCTTTATAGTAGACCAGGTGTGATTGAGCACAGCTGGGCGTCATCATGTCATCAGTCGGTTTAACCCAACTCATTTAAAACATCTTCAAACATTAAACATAGAAAACATGCAAATAAACAAAACAACCAAAAAAACAAAATGAGTTCCAGTCAACCAGTCACTTTCTGACATATGTCTTTGGAATGGTAACATGCACTATAAGGTAACAACTTAAATAAACACTGCAATTAAGAGCTAAAAAGATGAGTAGATCAAATAGCCTCATTACTTCAAAAAAAATAACAATGTTGTATTTTTATTAATTTTACATTGAATGTTGTGTAATTTATTATTATTTATTATTATTGAGGCACAATATGAAGGTTCAGCCTGTTAACACTATTTGATCGTTGTTTTTCACTGTGCTTGTAGCTGTATTCATTTTCTCTCATTTTTACTCAAATTTCATGCCCTTATCTTTGATAAACACTTTAGTCACATGCTGCACATTTGTACGGCTAGCACGCATACCTGCTGAAACAATAGCGGTGCTACACGTCTCACTTGGAGTGTGAAACGTTGCACACCCCTCTGCTAGAATACAGTGTATTTTAGCGCTGTGTTTGGACAGGTTACTGGTTTACTGCCCTTACAAACCACGTTTTTGTTACATTTCAGACAGCATGTGCTGTCTGCATCTACTTTGGAAGATACAGACACACTTTGGACCTGTATGCTTGTGGCTGCTCTGCCAGCCTCGTGCGTTTTTTTGTCACAGTCAGTGGAGAAACATAAGAAAGAGTGAGCAGCTCTTCCCCTTTGCACAGCAGCAGGAAAAGCAAAGAGAGTGGTGGTGTGCGCCATGTTCATGTTGTTGCCCATGCCACTACGCCAGTACTGTTAACAATACCGTTAAGGCCAAAAACTCATTGGTCCGGTAAAAAAAATGATGACATGGTACCGGTACGAAACAATAGCCCAGTTTCTGTCCCGCATCCCTGGATGCAAGTGTGTTTTAGTCATTCTGTCTGATTGGGACCTTTTATTACAGAACTTTAATGTTTCACATCAGTCTCTTTTTTTGCAGACCATCCAACCTTCTTCTTCTTCTTCTACTCAGAAAGTTTCAATTCTGAACCTTTTAGATTCCGTTTGAATAGATACTAAGTGACAGCTAAATGCACCTACACACACCCCAATGCACAAACGTAAATGCAGCACACACCTGCACCCTGCACAAACACAAATGCACAAACATGAACAGAAACGAATGCATGCACACACACACACACACACACAAATGCGCACTAACATGCATGCACACCAGCCTCTGTTTGAGGACACTGACAGTGGCCACTTGGAATTTTCAAGTCAAATTGAAAATCAGAAAAGCCAGCATCTCAGTGAAGCTAAAGGTCTTAATCCTTCATCAAAGCTGCTGTGGAGCTTCCATCTCAAGACTGAGGGTTTTGCAGTCTGAGTATCAGCCTGCTGCTCCTCTGGCAGCCCAACATCAGAGGTGGGGAAACCTCTGAAAATGTTTACTTATAGAAGAGCTTAGGAAGTTCCTGTCATGTTTCTCAATACGCTGATGATGCGGTTGAATTCATAGAGTTTCTGTTGTTGGAAACACTTCTCTAGTTTTGGAGTTTTTACACCTGTGTCGGTCCATCTGCTGCTTTCTACCCCCATCACGTCCAAAGTGGGAGATTCCAATCATCATCACAAAATGAGAAACAATAACCAATAGTCACACACCTCTGCCCTGTCCAGAGCTTTCAGGTTACCAGGCTTCACTCCTCGCGGGTTCTCAGCCTGCATCAGCGCCTCGGTGCAGAAAAGACATCCTGCTGGAGTCTCCTGCTCTGAAGGAAAGCTGTTTCCTGAGGAAGAGCAATCTCCTCCCTTTGCTTCCTTTCAGCTTCGTCCTGCCTTTCCCTGGCTTAATGCAGGTTGAAAGAGTTGGATGGTAGTCTGAGCTGCTTCTGCGATGGAACGCTTTAATGACACCTATGTTTGAAGCCCATTTCCTCCTCCTTCAAGATAGAAATGTGGTAACACTTCATAATAACGACCCGTTAAAGCTGGTTAACAAGTTATTATTAAACTGTTATTGAGTTATAAATGACAGTTTACAGTTTGTTAAGGATTTATAAATGTATCCTTTAGATAGACAGTAGATAACTAACAAGCTTTTAGTTAGTGTGTTATAAATGCACATGTAGGATTTCTAACTGCACCTTATTATTTTGTAACAGATCATGAAGAAGCTGCTACTAAATGACTTACTAATGACTTGTTAAGAATCAGTTAACATTTTATACATGTTACAGGGATGTTTTTTTTTAAGTTGTAGCTATTCCTGATTAATTAACTGTTAGAAAATGAGGAACATTTCCAGCTAATCCTAACTCTAACCTACATTTATAAATCCTTAACAAACTGTTAGCTGCTATTTAACAAGTCATTTATAACTCAATAACTAACAGTTATAAAATGAATTATTCGGGTAGTTATTAAGTGTTACCTGAAATGCCTCACAGCCGTTGCTGTACTTGTAGGTAGCAATGAAGGGATCAGGGTCCTGCCCAAAGACACTGAAACACAGGCAGAGTGGGAATCAAACCTTTGATTCTGCAATCAGAAACCACACAATAAAAAACATGTCTGTTTTCATGTGAGGTTCCTCTGGGTTCAATCTTTAGAACATGGTGTTTTAAACCCATTTCATGCCAGTGATATAGGAACATAATTGTCAATAAATAACACAATTAAAACCTATTTGGTCATTAAGGAAAAAAATCCAGTTTAATTTGAATCAAATCTAAAGTTGTTTTAACAGTTTGAGTAAAAAAGTCCAACCTTGATCCCATCCACAAAAACCTGTTGCACTTGATAAAATCAAAAGTACCGTTCATTTCTTTGCCAAACAAGCAAAACAGTCCATCCATTCAGCTTGTTTGTCTTTGATGTAACACACAATGAAATCAGGAGGAGTACAAGTAAAACGATCGATGTAGTTATCACAAATGAAGTTTGGAACTGTTAAAGGGGTTAACAAACTGTCACGATTTAACAAACAAAGGACTGCAGGCCTTGTTTCCACAACAAAGAGGGCTGGCCTTCATGTGAATGTGATTGGATCGCCAGAGGCAGAGATTATTTAGACCTTTACCCAGACCGGTGTACTTTTGGAAGACATATGGAAGCTATGGAACCAGTCACAGTACTTAAAGCTGAATTGAATTGACTTTACATTTTCTTAAATCTAATTTTCACCGGTGTGTGTGTGTGTGTGTGTGTGTGTGTGTGTGTGTGTGTGTGTGTGTGTGTGTGTGTGTAGGTTCTCATCTGTGTTACACAACAGTGCAGGTTAACTCATTTAAATATGCTGTTTGCTCCTGTTATCAACTGACATACACAATCAATCCTCTGTGCAACCAATAAGAAACATTCAAAGACTTTAAAGTAAGAACTTAAAGAACCTGCAGGAAGTTATAAATAACATGACAGAAGCTGGTCTTCAACCATGCAGATGGATTTAGGAAAAGAGATAATCCGAATCTTAAAACAGTGCAGGTCTTGCAGAGATTCACATAAAATCATGTTAGACGACTTAAGGCTTGAGATGAATACTTTTCTTGGGCTTCACTTGGAATGTGTTCTGGGTCAGAAACTTGCTCAGTAATGTGGGAAAGGCTTGATGTGTGGTTGAGAACAGCAGCTGAGTCGATAATAGGAGTTAAAGGATGCAGACAGATGATGAGATCAGACCAGGGATAGGCAACTCCACAATGTCTGCAGGATTTCCAGATATCCAAGCCTTACTCATGACTGATTACCTGCTTTAGGTGTGTCCAGCCAATTAGAACATGCCAGAGCGTGGAATGTTGGAAAACATGCAGGAATGCAGCCCTCGAGGCCTGAAGTTGTTCATCCCTGGGCTAGACTATAGAGAAACTTTCTTCCCAATAGCCAACTTTTCCAAAAAGCAACACATGATAATTTATTATTTCATTCTGATGGATTTGTACAAATGTCAACAAAACACAGACATTATGCAGAACTGTAAACTTAAAGTGAACCCGAGTTCATCTCCCCAGATAATCTGCAACAACAAGTCTGTCTGAATACTCCCAAGCGGGCCCTGATCCGGAACCAGGAACCGCTCTTTGACCCATCTTTGAAAGTGATTCCAATCAGACTAAGCTCTGGTTCACTCTGACTTCTCTCAGTCTGAATAGGCTCTGTGCTCGGAGTTGAACAACTGGACTAAACAGTCATCATAACCGCCGGGCATTATGGGATGTAAACAATGCAACAGCAACTCATTGAAATGTGGTTGGATGAATGCGGGCTCATTAAAGCAACTTTAACTGTGATACCATTGCTTCTCACACTGTTTTGGTGACAATCTATATTCATAAAGACTTATCAGTGAACCTTCTTAGCCGACACCTAAATTTTCTCGCCAAAATTGGTCAGAGAAATATAAAGTTAGAACAAGTGAATTATCTCTTTGTCTCAGTGCTTTGACCTGCCCTTGTAATTCCTGGACAATGACTGAAGAAATCTTTAGTTATGTGGTTTTGTTTACAGTTCAAAGCAAAAATGTCCGGTTGAAGAGTCTGATACAGACCAGACTCAAGGTTCAGGACTCGATTCGGACCAACAGACTTTTCCCATCAACAATGAGGATGACTTAAGTATGTGCTCAGATATCTCAGAAAAAATGCAAACAAGCAGTTTTTGGAGAAACAATACTAAGAAAGTTTCTGTAAGAAAGAACTAGTAAGAAAGTACGATTCAGTTACCTTGAATGATGCAGGCTGGAGAGGTGACACTACTGACTGTAAGACATTGGTACTATTTTGAATTCATCAGGTTGACATTGCTTTGCGTACGTTTTTTGATTAACTTGTTCTGTCCAACAGATGAGCAAACAGATATGAGCTGAAGGCATTACTGTTAAAGTAGGAGGTTATGAAATGTCTGACTCACAAGGTGTGTATTTGTATCAACCTTTTTTTCATTTGAGGCTGAACTTTATATACATTAATTGTGTGTATGCAACAATCAAAATGAGGGTTGGGGGCAGAATCACAAAGTAAAAAGTTGCTGGAGATTTTTCATCATTACTCTCAGGTGTAGGTGTTAGTCAAAAGGGGCAGGACCTGCCCACACTCAAATGTTACAAACATGTTGGCTCCAAAAATCTTCCCACACAGGCCATAAGGTGAACCAAGAAAAAGTGCTGAGAAGATTATTTTCGTCCCCACGTCTGGGAACTGCATTTTAAATGCGTTTCTGTTTAGACCATACCCTCCTGGACTTAGGGGTTAAAAGTTCTATGCAAGATGTCCTGCAGTGTTTTGTCACAAATGTACAAAATTACTTGTGCTTGTTTCATTTGTTTAATTGATCAAAATTCACTTTAGCAACAAACAATCTCTCACCACTTCACTCTTACAACATGATAACATTTTAGACAGATCCTAAAGAATGAGTACCATGCGGTTGGATGAAAAGCACTTTCTGTGTTACACATGGTCAATGCAACAAAATTGCTTCTCATATTCCAGTCTTTACAGTTGCAGGTTTTCATTTTCTTTATATGTAGAGGATGCTTCGTGGTTATTTCAGATGTTTAATCATCCGCATCACTGTCAGAAATAACATCTCTCAATACCTCTATCTTCTATTCCTTCTGAACATTCACAGTGTTGGCTCTTATATACATGTCAGTCTTGTTTTACAGACAGTTTTGCCGACATACAAGAACATTGGTCTGCATCACATTTGTTTTTCTTGTACCTGCAGTGAACCAGCTGCAGTGTCGCTTTCTGCTTGGCTTACCTCTATAACTGACTGTTGTTGTTTCTGTGCCTGATGGCCGAGGTAGTGTGTACATGAGCTTATCTGCGGCAAGAGTCTCCATAAAAAACAGCTCACTTATATTGCACTTGCTCGGGGAGTGAACCACAAGTCAAGGGAAATCAAAGGTCGGCCACCTCTTTTTACCAATACAATGTAATTGCTCTGGCAAGGAAAAAGTGTATTCTATTCTGTTCTGTCCTGTTCTGTTCTATTCATCTTTTTGATTAGGATGAATACATATGAATTCACATGTACCATAAAATTACTGTTATAGATTTTACCACTTGGACAATCCAACCTAAGCAGAAAGTATTTTCATAACAGAGAGGCAAATTCTATAAGTTTGAAATTGCTTCAAATGTAGTCATTTGTGTACTGGTAGCTTTTAGGATTGCTGGAGTGTGTTTCTCCAAAGCTAGCAAAGACTATGCTGGTATTTCTGCTACACTACCTGTAGTCTGAAGCATCAATGTTCTCATACTTTTCATCAAACTGATGAACTTTCCTCTTAGTTGATTCCTCTTCAGCACCTCTTGATCTACTAATATTCAATGCCTGATGACCTCCTCACAGAAGATCTTGTAGCTGAGATCAAAAGCTGTATATAATTGGATTGGAAATAGTTTATTTCAAGCAATCAAGAACCATGACATAAACAGTACTAAGTAATTTTATTATTATTATTATATGGTAATGCTCTGAAATAGGTCCATATTCTGTCCATTGTGCATGGTTGGTATTCCTTCTTCTTCTGTCTGAACATTTTCAAAATTACTGTATGTGATTTGGGTCTGTTCGATCACTGCTGCGTTTTCTTTGAAAGCACAATTCCAGTACATACAAATGTTTTGAGGGAGGAGATCACAAAACGGTATATGACTGAAAATACTTGCGAGATGTTCAACAAGATTTTATCTCTAACACCTCCCCTCTCAGGGGGTTCAGTCAAGGAACTTGTCAACAGCTTTAATGCAAATATGTTAAGTATCATGGATAGTATTGCTCCCAATAAGGTGAAGGTGATCTATGGAAAGAAAAAAATCTCCATGGAGATATTCTATGCTCATAAAAAAATGGAAAAAGAGGCTGTCGATAATCAGAACGCAAATAGCGAAAGACTAAACTGCAGGTTGATTACGACATCTATAAAGAGAAACTTCACTTTTATAATTTACAATTGAGCCATGCAAGGAAGTCCTATTTCTCTGACATCATTACCAAAAACTCTCATGATTCTTGAGCGTTATTCACTACAGTCAACAGGCTAACAAACCTCCCTGTGTCAGTGCTACCAGAACTTTACTCCACTAAAGTAATGACTTTGCTAAATTCTTTACAGAGAAAATCAAAAACATAAGGCAAGCTATTGTTTCATCAACTACAAGTCCAGAATATGAACTTTATCCACTGGAAACCAATATAAACCTCATGGTTCAGTTTCAACCCATTAACAGTAAAGACCTGGAGGACATTCTAAGTCAACTGAACTCCTCCCCCTACTGTCTGGATTTTGAAACTGCAATCCTGGAGTCGGTCCTGCTCCAGATTGTGAACTTGTCTTTAACATCCAGTGTTTTCCCAGAACCACTGAAAACAGCTGGAATCAAACCCCTCCTAAAAAAGGACAGTTTGGACAAAACACAAATGAGCAACTACAGACTGATATCAAGCCTGTCATTTTTAGGTAAGATCATTGAAAAAGCTGTTTTTAATCAGTTAAATGAATTCTTAATAAGAAACAACTGCTATGATGTCTTCCAGTCAGGCTTCAGACAGCACCACAACACTGAGACGACTCTGACCAAAGTGACTAATGATATATGTTGGAATTCAGACAGTGGAAAATGTCAGCGCTAGTTTTATTGGATCTCAGTGCTGCCTTTGATACAGTCGACCACGCTATATAACTCAAATGACTGGAAAACTGGCTGGGTCTGACTGGGCTAGTGCCAAACTGGTTCAAAATGTACTTGGAAAACAGGAAATATTTTGTGTCAGTTGGTAACTTCACATCAAAGCCGACAGAAATTACATGTGGAGTTCCCCAAGGCTCCATTCTGGGACCACTTCTATTTAATGTCTACATGCTCCCACTAGCCCAGGTTATAAAGAACAACAACATTAGTTACCATAGCTATGCAGATGACACACAGATATATATTACTGTGAAACCAGGAGACCGAGGCCCTGTACAGGCTCTTGGTAAACTTCTTCTAATACTCCATTTATTTGCTCAGATGTTTGTGATCAAGCACTTCTCAAAGTCTTTCATGTTGTGGACAACCAGAACCTTGGTCCAGTCCGGCAGACAGAGTAGTTTAAACAGCAGAGATGTACAGCATATCTTTTCAGTTTTTTTTTTTGTTTCATTGGAGCTTATCTTGTGCTTTTAATTCACAAACCTGATAAGAATCATTGCATGAATGCATGAAGTTTTGCAACAAATAATGCATCTGTAAACAGTATGTATGTGCAGCCTGTGTAAATGAGTACGATGACCACATACTAACATGTCTTACGTTTCTTTCTCTGTGGTAACTGTTGCAGTGGGCTTGTTGAAGAACCTGGTGTACCGAAGGTAACAGGACTTGTGATATCAGCATTAATCAGCTGCACAGCCATGTCTTTATCTTCTTATTAGCATCTGATAGACAGGACAGGCAGATGAACCTGTTCATGGTTGTAGTTTCAGTTGTAGTTGCAGTAGTTGTGTAGTTGGCCAAAAAATCCAGTTTTTCTCCCCTTTTATAGATACAATATGCGTGCGTAGCACCTTTTACACTACTTTTTTTTTACATTTTTAGGAGTCTTTTCATCCTCCAGACAGATTGTCATGTTCGCTGCCATCTTCAAAATTGCTGCTCTCCTATTGGACTAGCAGGTTACTCAAACCACTGGGTGCACGTAAATAATATAATTACACAATTAAAGTATATAATACCGACTTCCAACATCAATTTAAAAAATACTGCAGGATAAAACATGAAGAACTTTTACACTCACTCTTAGGAACAATATATCTTTGTAACTGAGCAAAAAGTTTTTAGTGCCCTGATGTCGGAACGAGATGACATGATGCACTGTACGGCCTAACACAAACATGTCAACACTTACACAATACAACTTCAGCTCACACACACATAGTTACACATACAAACACACATATAAACCATTCTATTCTGTTGCACATGCTATTTGTGCAAAAGTGAGCTGACACATATGCTCAGGCGAGTGTTTGTGTTCCACTGTGGTGGGTGATCGAATGTGAAGAACTTTTTTGATTGAGTGTAGCTAAAACCCTGGAACAGTCACAGCGTGAACTTTTCCATCTTCAATAAGCCATTTAAATCTCATCAGACTTCCCCTTTTTAACCTCTTAAGACCGTCCACCGATGATTTGAAAAAAAATAATAACACCCAGAAAGTCTTCGTGTGATAGCGGCAGGAGCAGAGCTGGATGAGGTAACTCCAAAACAAATGTGAATGCCATCAACATCATGAGGACAGGAGAAAGTGTTCCAGCACGCTAAGGAAACGAGAAAGTCAAACTTAGATGTCACAAGTGGAATAGAGTGTGGTGCTGAATTTGGAAATGGATGTTAGCACGCATGAGAGGATCCTCTGGCCAAGAGGAGAAATGCAGAAGGTGTCAAGTTGAGGCACGTCGAAACTTGCGAGCTGCTCTCAGGGCCTCCATGTCACTTTGAGAAACTCTACAAGGATGGAGATGGACAAACATCAGCTCCACTGAGCATGCTCACAGCCAACAGCAGACACCACCGAGGACGCGCTGACCCAACACACGCCTGAGGCTCTGCAGGTATAATTGTGTTCCACATGAAAGGCCTATTGAATAAACACCATAATACAAAACAGCAGCATTTATTGGCAGAGCAGCTGCTCTTCAAACCTAATTTGATGGACAGCAGCCTCTGAAGTTCAGGAACAATGCTTTCTGCATTTATTACAGCTGTCAATCTCTCAATGACTGAGATAAAACTCCAGCATGAGGCACGCTACACTCATTTAGATCTTGTGCAGTGTCCCCCCCCTCCTCTGGGTTTTCTTCTGACCTGGAGGTGTGATGGAGTCTGAGAGACCCACCCCACAATGACATCAAATCTCTTCTGGCAGATTTGCCCCTCAGTATGATGCTGCCACCAACGTGCTTCACAGTCAGGTGGATGTTTGGCACAATGTTTGTGTTCAATGAGAAAGCATGAGGGCAAAACTAGATCTTCACACAAAACAAAGAGATTTTCCTAATAGTATTCTTTACTGTCACAGGAGTATTTGTCAGTTCTCTCAGTGGTGTTGTCTATGTGTCAGCTCTGTGAAAATCTACCACAGTCTGTTGTAAATCTGCTGCTGGAGTTGGATCACTGCTCTGTTTATGACCCAGCCTGAGCTCCAGCTGAACACAGGCCGACTCACTTTACAAAACCCTGACTCCAAGATTGTTCTTTCAGTTCAGGGTTAAAAAACAAGCTCTCTACAGACCCACTCTGACAAAAATGTGTGCTTTTGTGTGTGCTCTTATTTTAACTTGTTCTTGTAGCATTTTTCTGATGATGGAGGACATATAAAATGAAAATTACGATTAAAATTGCATTTGTGAGAACTTCTTTATTCAAATTGTTGTGAATAAGGAGCAAATGAAAAATCCTGTTGGAAAAATCCTGTAGTGATGTATAAGCTAGAAACAGCAAGCCACAAGCTCCCTGCTCTGCCTCATTCTGATGCTTCCACTTGCAGACAAATAAATCTATGTGTGTCTTTGTTTTTCTCATCTGAGCTATGTGGATCAAAACTGTTTGGCTGAATAGCTCAGATATTTTTCACCATTTTTGTTGCACCTGGAGTGAGCTAACACTTGGAATGAGGGAATGAAGAGCTGTAAGCAGGGCTGGGCGATAGCTAATTTTTTTTATTGTTTTTTTCATATCATGTGATAACGATATATATCAGGATATAAACCAAATAACTACATCTGTCAAATGTGAACGCTCTGTGTCTCATCAGAGAAATGTGTAATCATCTGCAGGTTGTTTAGACTGAAATCTTTATTTCCCATCATACTTTAAACACAACAGATGCACTGAAGGACCAGGATGCAACAGTTTTAACCCAAGAAAACTAAAAAGGCATAAATGTTACAAACTAAACTGAAAATTAAAGCTTTCAAGTTTCAAAAGAGAACATGAAAAAAACAGAACTCTAAACTGTTGATCAGTTCCATTAAAAACAAAACATTCATTCTACTAATAAATTCTAATATATTCAAGTTTTCCAGAACAAACATTTTTATCAACATCCTGTGAATAATCTAGGAACTAAAAGCAAATTCTCTGACTTTCTTCTCATAGTTTAGACTGTTGCTGCTGTGAAAGTTTTTCTGGAGAATTCTGGTTTATTTCAGTCTGAGATTGAACATGTTTGGTGGCTCTGCTTCAGGTGATATAAAGGTTGGTGGGATTTCCATTTTTAGAAGGAACATGTCTTCACAATTTACAGTGCACCAAACTCTGTTTTTGTTGGATTTTAGTAACTAAAATACCTCCACATAGGGGCTGACGTTTAATTTTTAAGACACTGGCCAAGTTGGCCGATTGAAAAAAAATCTATCAGCGAAACATATATTTTATCAGCCAAATTCTCACAGTATTTTACACAGATCTGATTTATTGTTTTTTTTTTCATTTTAGGGAAATGAAATTGCATAAAGTTATTTATAAATGGTATGAACACATCTTTACTGACGTTGTAAACTAATTTGAAACTCAAATTCAAACATTTTCTTACAAATCAGAACAAAAAACGCCTGAAAACAGTAAAATGTTTTGAGTTTTTGTCATTTTATCTCATTATTGAATTAAAGCTGCAGCTTAAAGAAGGATTGAGCAAAACATCTGACAGGTCACAGTTTTCACAGCATAACACAGACTCTGTTATGCTACACAGACACTGCTAAAACAGTGAACCAAAAACATTCTGTTATTATTTAGAAAATATCGTTTTTATGGATGTCCTTTGAATTAATCTTGTTTATCTTGTTGGGGTGGGGTGTTTCTCGCGTCGCGTGTGTTTTGTTTATCTCGCATGCAGATGAAAGAAACATAAATTCATCAGAAGAAGAGCTATTAAACATCACAAATTTAACACAAACATTTACTCTCCGTGAGGTGACTAATCCTCTAAATTTTACTCACCAAGAGGAGAAAATACTCGCGACTGACAAGTGTTAATTTCTGACCCTTCAAAATGAAAGTCTATCACAAAAGGCTCATTTTGCTACCGAGAAAAAGTACTATCGCGAGATCAATAGTTATCGTTTTATCGCCCAGCCCTAGCTGTAAGCCAGCAGGATAAAGTGTAAACAGATGGATGATGGGAAGTGGGTGTAGGGTAGCTTTCTGACAACAGTCCTGCCCACAATTTAGAAGTGAATTTCCAATGAACTCCTGCTGCTTTGCAGAAACCATTGTCGTAGAACAGTGGTCCCCAACCACTGGGCTGTGGACCGGTACCGATCTGTGGATCAATTGCCTCAGAGTTGTGGAAGAAATAATAAATTATTTTGTTTTGAATCCCTTTTATTTAGAAAAATACCCATATTCTCTCAGCTACACCTTCTGTCACTTGATCTGTAACGTTTGGTCAGGGGAGCAAAATGACTACGTCTGAACGATCTCTTATTCTGAAAATCTTGAGACTGGATTCTCTCCATTACATCTAAAAGCAGTTCCGGGGACGTGCAACACAAGGACAGTTGTATGTGGAACCTTTCCGTGCAAATGGGATCAGTGCAGGAACAGACAGAAGAACAGGATACAACTTTAAGACAAAACCATGAGACTACCAGGAGTCCTGATTAAAATATGGATTTATGGCAGCAGGAGATTCCCACACAGCGTTCCTGTTTGCATAGAGATGGGACTTTCACCAACAAATATGTTCACATAAAAGCTCAAACAAGCTCATCCATTTCACAACAACAAGTCGTGAACACCAAATTCATGCAAGAAAAGGAAAGGGGAGCAGTGCTGCAGCGAGTGGGGCGGGGATGTGGGGATGTGGGGTTGGAGCTGCGCAAAAGGTAATCTGATTGGTTTCTCATTGAGTATTAATAATTGATTTGCTGGTTACATTTTGTTACTGCATTTCAGTTTTTTTTAACCCTGTCAAATATATATTTTTCCTTATCTAACAAAAATATTCTTAGACAAAAAAACCCCCAAGAAATTTGTATTTCCATTCCATTGATTGCTCTTGCAGCGGGCTGACAGACTCATGTATCCAATATGATACGTTTGGGTTAGAGATGATCTTCTTACAGTAAAATCAGCTGGTTTTTAACCCCTCCTGACAAACAGTAAATGAAGAGACCTTAATCATGTTTATGTTTTTGTTTGTATGATTATGTCTTTTATCAATCCTCCAAAATGATGAGTAAAATGATGATCAAATCTATTGTCAGAACTGTTTGTTATTAAGTATGAAGCACACGTTCTTCTGCAGGTACTGTTTTTTTGTCATTACTCCCCCGAGCCGTGGTTAAAAATCCTCAAGGGTTGACCGGTCCGCAGAACCTCTGTCCCAGAAAACGAGAGAAGTTTTTGAATTTGGCTAAAAACAGCAGAATCATAATGACATAGAGCATAGATCAAAAGCTGATCAGAGTGGAACTTTATGATATTAGAAACGATTAGGAGGAGCTTTTCTTTTATTTATTTTCTTGTTCATTTATATCAAAGCAATGGTAAAACCTCTACAATCTGACTGTTTTTGTTCAGTTTTTTCAAGAAAACACTAACAGAACACTGATCTTCTCTCTGCTTGAACAATAGAACAGATGTTAAAATTTGCCTAAATAAGAAGCGGATCAGTCCAAGAGCTTAGCATGGAAACAAACATGGGAAAAGGTTTCAGTGTTTGCACAGGAGCAACGCAGAACAAAAACACAAACCACGGAAGGAAGCAGCAGCAGACTTCAGCAGAACTGACTGATCCTGATGCAGAGCCCCCTCCCTCACAGCAGGACGTTCAGCAGCCATTTATATGATCAGTGAATGTCAGCAGAGCTCATTCTCTCAGTCAGTCTGTGAACTTGTGTGCAGCAGCAATCACATTGAAGTGGTCACCAAGTGTGCCTCCCCATAAGTTTGGGGAGGAACACCCCCCACCCCCCACCCCACCAGCAGAAAGGAAAACCCAGACTTTCTGAAAGACGCTCGCTGCGAGTTCTGCCCCGCCGAGCGGCTCCCCCAGTACACAGCCGGCAGTGTGTGCAGCTCACTGCAATTAAAGGCGGCTACAGTGCTGCAGGACTGAGCCCAAGTTTGTCCCTCTGACCCGGGGGAGTTTTCTGGGGGATGTAGAAGTGACAGAGCTGTGAGTAATGTTCCAGAGAGACTGAACCGTCCTGCAAGCAGAAGCCCCCACTTTAAATGCTGCCTTGTTTGTTTGTTTGCTTTTGTTACATCACAGGGATGGCGGGCAAACGCTTCAGCCAACATTCTTCACCTCCACTTCCGTATTATTATTGATACTATTATTATTCATTTGTTTCGTAGTTCTAGTAATGGTTACCGTTACTGCTTGAGCACAGGTAGATATTTCTTCTTGCCTTGTGAGGCAAAATGAAAGAAAATGAGGATTTTTTTCCTTTGATTGCTTGTTATTCAGAATTTGCTACTTAGAAATGAGTTCTGTGTTCCTCGCTGACTCAGGAGTCCTCCTGTGATGAGTCATCACATCAGACATGCTGTGACTGTGGAGGAAACTAAAGAAGACCCTCACGTGCAAAGAGAAACCATGATCCCCAACAGTCTCTATGCGGGGGGATGATAGAGGCCTTTCTCCAGAGCTCGCTGTTTGTCTGAAGACAGATGTGTTTGAGCAGCAGCAGTCCTCAGAGAGGACAGAAGCTGCAGGTCCTAACTGTTCTGAACTTCACACTTCCCTACTCTCCTGCCTTCAGAGCATGTTTGAACTGCAGAGAGAGTCCAGCCCCAACCTCCCAGAGCCAGTGGGCAACAGGAGCCGAGGAGAGGAGCATTCCTCCAGGTTGACAGCATGGAGCTGGAAGACCCTTCTGTCCTGTAATCTCTGATGTTCATTTGTCAGAATTCTACTCGCGTTTTTGTTCTGATTCTTTTGGGACGTGTTCCAGTCCCTTAACAAACCCATGTCACTAAAGATTAGACTTAAACCAGTCTGAGCCTGAGGCGCTCTTCAGTCTGGATGCTGTTCAGAGTCAGAGCGTGAATGAAAGTCAGATGTTTGATTTGTGAACAGAACGCTGCATGAAGAGTTCCTGCACTGGAACAGATACAGCGGTTTTTTTCAGTACTTTCTTTGGCTGTAAGGGGGCGCCGCATGAGTAAGATTACCGAATGCCTTAGTTTCAATTGCCCTTGCGGCTGGATACGGGCTGTATGGGGCACACAGGTGGCACGCTCCTCTTGAGATGGAGCCACTCTTCTCTGCAACCCTCCACAGGCCAGGACAACCCAAAAACCTTCAGCACCCGCATGCGTCAACCCCTGTAGAGGTGCATGAGACGAAGCCATAATCTGCAGTTTTCTGGAAACGCCACCTTTCAAAGATAATGAAGTTCAGGCCTTCATCACTCCCAGAACTACAAGAAACTTTAAAGTTCCAAACTTTGCACCACTAGACCACTAGAGGCAGGATCCAATTTCACATAGACTGCCATTTAAAATGTTCTCTAAAACCAATTAAACATTTTATTGGTGCAAATTTGTAGGTGAATTGTTTTGATTGACAATTGAGTGGGCAGAAGGTCAGCCAGGAAAATTGTTTACTGTCAGCACCCAAATGTCCATTCTGGGGACAATACTGAGGTGTACGGTATAAAGTCAGATCAGCAAAAAGGTTCCTCTTTTAGACTTCATTTTCACCGTGAGTGACCGACCATCGGTCCAGTGTGTGTGCGTGTGTGCCTTTGACTGAAGAATGCTGTCCGTAACGTTGTGTTCTTCTGTGAAGTGGATTGCGTGCTGCAATGACAGGCTTTTCCATTTTTTTTCTCAGGAATGTTGAGTGTTTCACTGCTGCTCCTGTTCAAGAATTCTATCATTCAGGGAGAGATGTATCAGCTCACATCCCAGCATCTGTCCATGAGCCCATAATCTTGTCTTTTCCTATTCTGTGCAAAGACGTGCGTGTGTGTCTAAAGGTGTGCTAAATCCTGGTTTTCTGCCTTCTTTAAGGTCTAAAGCACTTCACCAAATGTGAGTAGCACAGACAGGCAGGCAGAGCAGGAATCAAACCTGCAACTCTCTAGAGGTTGACCTTCTCATACCTTATCTTTTGAGGTGATTTGATGCATCACCTTGTGTGGCTCCATCACACGCTGCCCCGATGCTGGAGAACATCTGCCCACCATCTGCCCTGCCGTGTGTCTGCTGCTGTTCCCAAAGAAGAGTGTCAGGACCCAAACACACAAGAAACCCGGCTTGTGATGGAAACTTAAACTCACTTAAACTGAAACAACAGAGAAACACAGAAGGGTGGCAAAGCACCAGATGACCTGATCATACTGAACTGAAAATCAGACACGAAGACTATCTGAACTCTCTCCCCACTCCATAACCCATAAATCACACCAAATATGACATCACCCATTTACCTCTGTAAAAACCTCATAAATATGAACATTTTACAAAGACTATTCTAATTTTATTTGTTGAATCCATGGTGCTCTTTTGATATTGCAAAGAAAAATCATTCAAATGCAATGCATTCTGGTCTATATTCGCCAGTGGTGCACATTGATGCACCCTATTTTTGCAGAAACTTCTTGGAAATTCCCATGGCAATGGAATTTGGAATTGTAGATTTGAACATATGGCAAACACCCTATGTAGTGTGCTAATTAGTGAGGGAATTCAGACACAACCTTAAATCCACTGTGGAGGACAGACTTTCCTGAAGACAGCTGTGGATTATTCTTAAATTAAAGCAGGTGAGGGTGTGACAGAAGGAAAATCCCCCAAACCCAAGAACAGGGCATGAAAAAAACATAACTGAGATTAAACAAATCAAGCAAACGGCATAGTCAGTACAGAGTTCCTACAATTTGATTTGTTTTAGTTTGGAAATCACCAACTCACAAGTTCTCTCAGGTCAAGAATCAGAAGTGTTATTCTGGATTTCATGTTTTTTATGTTACCCTAAACATTGAACATGAGATTATGGGGCTGTGGACAAGAAAGAAGTAAACCGGCTACGTTTTCTACAAATGCAACGCGGCCTGAAACGGCTCATCCAGAGCCACGTGCAGAGACAGAGGAATCTTGGAGAATAAATGTATCTAGAACATTCAAATCGAGGTGCTGATGTTGATGTTCTATAATTGTATTCAGTTTAATTAAACCTTTGTCCTTTTTTTTCATTCTAAATTCATAACCCAGTCAGATTCACAATGTCTCACAGATACTGCAAGAGCGTGGAATCTGTGTTCAAATATTCTTTTCTCAACATTTGTAGCAGTTCAGCTCTGTTTCAAACCTTTTTACAAAAAGTTGTTTTTTAATTTCTGCTGAAAAGCTTTGGGTTTTGTTAGTTCCAATGTAACCCTTGAAGTGTCTGCTTGTATTTTCCTGTGATCTCGGCTGTGGGCGTCCTTTGCTCACGTGCATATGTGCACGGCCTCCAGCTGATGCTCTTCTGTGCTCTCCGCAGTTGTGATCATGTGCATGGGAGCAGACCGAATACGAAGCGTCATGCTGGCAGCACACAGACATCAGCTGACCAGGGGCAGGAAAATATTTTTTAGTATTGAACTTTTCAACGCCTCCACGTATGGTAAGTATTCTTCTGTGCTGCAAACCCAGGTAATTTCCCCTTCGTGGAATCAATAAAGTTTTATTCTATTCTATTCTATTCTATTCTATTCTATTCTATTCTATTCTATTCTATAAATGTTCTTCTGTTCCCTTCTGTTAACAAAAACAACAGCATGCATTCGCTTCCAATGAAAAGTCTATAGAAACGTGCATAAATGCACGTTTTAAGCTTTCGCATTCAAACCTCTTGTGTTCACACATAGCTATGTACATTCTTTAAGACCGTTTTCAGGTTCTAGGTACAAAATGTGTGGCTAATAAATGCATGTTGAAAGATAAATCAGGTCAAACTTTTACCAGTCAGGGACTCAGATCTGACAATGGTAAATTAAGGACACTCATGCTCCACCTTCCTTGAAAGCCCAAAGCGCTATACAGTCCCATTCACACACACATTCACACGCTGGTGGCGGCTCTGGTGCTGAACACTAGGGCCAACCTTCCACCAGAGGCAACGTGGGGCTCAGTGTCTTGCCCAAGGACACTTTGACACATGGACGGGCAAGGCGGGAATTATACATGCGATCTTCCAATCAGAGGTTGACCGCTCTACTGTTGCACCATGGCCGTCCACTATTGACAAGTGGATGGCGTCCTTTTCAATTCACAGAAGTGCTAACAATTTGGACATTGATCATGGAGGAGAAGTTAATGATTGTGGTTTGAGTGCGGCTGGAGTTGTGCGACACCAAGTCTTTTTGATATCAGAATAGAGCTGTGAAAGACAGAGCCTGGAGCAAGATTCACCTGATTTTCATTGCTTTGACATTTTACACCAAACCTCTTCCATCTGTAGGCAGCAGACAAGCGCTAGTTAACTGTAGCAAGAGAAAAAGAAGAATCTGGGGGTTCCACTGGAAGGTTTCACTGGAAGGACAGAGCATCCGCCTCTGGTGCTGATGCTGTGGATCTTCCATCAGGTTGTCTCTCTGCTCATTCAGGTTTGGTCGTTTAGAGCTGTCAGAACTTCAGACTCATCACTGATGCTGCAGCCTGCAGGTGGAGAGAAAATTCTTTACTTTTCATTTTCACATGCTGAGGTGATTGTGGTGCAGTGGTCTTTCAGAGCAGCAGCACTGCTCACATGCAGGGACAGCCGCTCTTTCAGGAAGCTGTTTTACTTCAGGAATAAAGGTTTATGGAGGAGTTAAATGTAAACTACACGGTGGTGAAAATTTTGTCCAGTCATAAATCTTGAGACAAAAATCAAGGCATTAACCAACAATGACAACTGAAGAAGGTGAACATGATGGGCCAAAGCAAGTGGAGACATGAAGGATCTGACAGGACTGACAGAAAACACTGGAGACTAATAAGCAGAACAAGACACTTCATTGGAAATGAAAAACAGCACATAACTGAACAGAAACAAGTATTGAATATGTTTAAAAAATAACAAAGCTAAAAACAGCAGCAGTGCCTGCATTTTAGCAGGTTTCCTATTCTAAAACTTTTGGTGTTTTTGCTATTTGTTATTTTGTTATTTGTCTTTTCATTGTTTTCAGTACACTTTTCAAACTTTCTTTAAGAGATGCTGCCTGGCAAGAACTGTACATTCTTTTTTTATGTGAACCCTTACTTTCCTGACAGATTGAATCAAAAATAATTTAGATCGGCTAACATTTTGGTTGGAAAATGGTCTTTTCAGGTGACGGCTCATGGAGAAGAGAGGATGAGCATGACAGTGAAGCAAAGCAAGCCTACGCTTCTCTGAACACTATCACTCTACTGAGGACGATCAAACCGGAGTTTGAAAACTTCTCCTTGGAGATGAAGAGCTCTGCAGAGAAGGAGGGAATCTACGACTGCAAAGACTGTGGAAGTGTACGTAGCTCTGCCCGCATTCGTATCCGACTGGTGCACATCTCCTCCCAAATCCATTCCATCCATCATTATTCTGTCCATAGATCCATCAATGCTTTATGTGTTTATACATTTATCAATTCGTTCATTTGTTTCTTTTGTCCATCAATCCATTTATTTAAGGATGACTCCATTAACTGCTTGTTTGCATGCATACATGCATGTACATCGATAATGCAGGCATGCAGTTCATTCATTCATTTATTCATACACCTGCTCAAACACTTTATAATAACTACCCGGACAAATTATTATTAAACGTTATTGAGTTGTAAATGACTTGTTAAACAACAGTTAACAGTTTGTTAAGGATTTATAAATGTAGAATTAGGATTAGAATTAGGTTTAGGGTTACTCAGAAATGTTCATAATTTACTAACAGTAATTTACGAAGGAATAGCTACAACTTTAAAAAAAAAAAGTCCCAGTAACATGTATAAAATATTAACTCATTCTTAAGAAGTCATTACTAAATAATTTAGTGACAGCTTTTTCAAAATCATTAATATATAGGTAACAGGTCATTTGTTACTCACTAACAGTTTAATAATGACTTGTGAACTAGCTAAAACAGGTATTGATTATAAAGTGTTACCCAAAAGTTGACAAAGTCCTAAAGTCCCATTTTACTATAATTTTGTAAATTGTAAAATCATTCCCAGTAGTACTTTGATTTTGCTTATTCTGTTTTTAGCCTAAATGAAAGGCCTGTGTTGTTTTTAAGACATATTTTCTGCAGCGTGGCAGGAGTTCATCAGACCATCTGAAAGCTGGGTTGTGGGTGAGACTCTTGGCACAGACGTTAGCTCCACTAATTTTCCCATCAGCTCTTTGCATACACTCTCTCTAGCTAACTTGTAGCCCCTCACAAGCCCAATCTAACATTAGCGTAGCAAAAACGGGGAGCAAGATCAGAGCTGTGCAGCCGTACATTTTTGATGGACGACAGCACAGATGAGATCATTAAGACGTTCATGGATCTTTTTGTCAGCAAGTGGATGCTTCAGGATTGGATCAGAGAATGGAAACTTTGGTCCGCCCATGGCAGTTGTTGCATTACAAACCCGAGCTTTTTCAAACATCCAGTTTTCACCTGCTCCTGATCCAACATGATTTAAATAAAGAAATGTGTAAAAACGCAGTTTTATTCTTAAATAATTTTATACATGTCCTCCATTTGGATAAAAATGCTACAAGAACCAACCCACTCCCAAGTCGCATGGGTAAGGAGCCCTCTGTGTCAAATTTGACGCTTCGAGTGTATGCTGGCTCATTCAATTAAATCAAGGCTCCCCACCTCCAGACCGCTACAGGTCTGGTACCAGACTGCACTGATACCCTGACCCTAACAGTAACCAGGTACCATAACCTGGTACCATACACGGTACCAGTTCCAGACGCTGTACTGGTTTCCGGACACGGATAGGACTAGGGTACCAGTACTGGACACGTCCTGAGGTTTGGTCCACTTCTTGAGGTTTGGTCCACGTTCGGTACCATGTCCCACAAAACAACTGGACCCTTGACTTAATTAGAACAGCTGGCTTTACAAAAAAAAACAACCCAGAGCGTCAAAAAACGACGAGTTGGGAGCCCCCAAATCGTCAAAGATTGACACGGAGGGTTCCTTACCCATTCATCAATATGTGACGACTTGGGAGTGAGAACATGTAGCAAGAACATGTTAAAAAAACACAATTTTCATTGGAGTGGGTCATTAACTTTAGTATCACTGAGCATCAGTAAAACGCTCCAGCATAGGTGAGGTTAACTGATACTTTACATGTCCTACAGATGCGGTATTTGTCCTCGGTTGATACTTTCTCTGCAGAACACCACAAACCATAAAGTTTTCTCAATTGACCATCCACAGGAAACTAACCTCTACCCACCAGCCAAATATTTATTTTATTACCCAGATGACTCTTTGACCCAAAGCATTGAGTGAAACGACAGCTGAGTCTGTATGTGCTGTCTGTTCCAGGTCAACATGTTTGTGGAGGGGTTCCATGATGCTATGCTGCTGTACGCCATCGCCTTACACGAGGCCATGAAACACGGCTACAGCAAGAAGAATGGGACAGAGGTGACGTCACGCATGTGGAACAGAACCTTTGAAGGTAAAACCAGAGGTCATGAGGCTCCAGCTTTGGCCGTTTGCACTGAGCTAAAGACCCGCTCCAGTGAAAATGGTGTTTTTAGCATGTGCTTGTGCCATTTTTCTGATGATGGAGAACAAAGATAAAGAATGTTACGATCAAAACTGCATTTCTGCGTATTTCTATGTTCAAATCATTTACATCTTTGACAATGATTTTTTTGTTAACCTTATACACTACCATGAAGAGCCGGCTAGTCTTTTCTCCTACAAGCTCGTACCTCCATGATGTCAGCAGATCCCATTCAACTTGAAGACATCAAACAAAGAACAGCTTTCAAATGTAAAGCAAGTTGTAAACATGTACTAAGTAAATAAGCTACCTTTATTGGAGAGATGATTTGTTTTGGGAGCACTCTTCATTGTTTTTGGTGCTTGTTTTTTTTTTTGTCCAAATGTCACTCAGACATCTTCACCGGTCTGCTAGTCACATCAACAAGGTGAAAGTGAACTGCTTTCCTTCAGTTCAGCCCACTGTGCTATTATTAGGGTTACACAATGACATTGTATAATGTGGGAAGGGTTGACCAACAATTTCCACAAACTAAAAGAGTGTCTAAATGTTTTTTCAAGTCTATTGACTGTAATAGACTGCCTTGCTTTTGATGACAGTTGTAGAATCAAAATCAAGCTCATCTTTAATCACGGCTCTCACTAATGTTTTATCTGACTATATTTACACTTTTTTGCTTAAATTTCCACAGTCATGACATGTGGGTGAGAACAGTCTTTCAGTACCACTTGGTGGAAACAGGAAGTGACGTGTCATGAAGTTATATTCCAAGTTGAGGAGTCGAGTGATGCAACATCTTCAGATCATTGACAGACGCACTTCAATCATCTGTTTGATTGTGAAAGCTTTCTCAGTGATCTTTTACTTGTGATTATACTGTTTTTTTGCCAAAATAATAATTTTTAAAAAACTGTCATTTTTTAGGACATAGTCTCTGCAGAGCAGCAAGAGTTCGTTAGACATTCCCCTCTCACAACCCCCCGCCTCCTCAGTCCATCCCTTAATGGGGCAATGGGGGGAGAGTCAGCCTGCAGTTGGCCTCATGGGTGGAGCTACTTGGCAGTGTCCCCCCTCCCATGGTAGCCGCATGGATTTGGCCCCTCCCCTCTCGATTTCAATTGCACTTCAGATATGTAGGACCCTTGATGGAGAGTTGTTGTTTTTTTTTTTTTTTTTGGGGGGGGGGGCATCACTGTGAGTCATCTGAGTGCCCTACAAACCCTTTATACTTCAGTCATCTACCCTCCAAAACAGACACACACATTTTACACAAGCAGAGTGGGTCCTCTGATCTTCTGTCCCCTTCCCCATTCCCGGTGGGGGGAACCCAACATCCCTCTTTCTTCTTCCCTCTTCTTCTTTTTTGGTCCAACAAAAGTAATACAAATATAACCAACATTAATGAAGTTTAGCCTAAGTTACAAAAGTGGTTTATACAAACACACACCTTGTGTCAGAGGACTTTACTGTTGTAACAGTAAAATCTGTCCAACACAAGAGGCCTTCACCTCTTAACTGCTTACTCAGCTGTTGGACGGATCAAGATAGAAAAGAAAAGAAAGAAATTCCCCACTGAGTTGTGGGCGGGACTGTAAGTGGGGAAGTAAACCTCCAATCATTTCCCGTCATTCCTTTCTTTACACTCTCTCCCGCTAGCTTACAGCCCCTCATACCCCAAGCTAATATTAGCGGTGCAACAGAAATGGCCAGCAATATTGGAGCCATGCAGCCGTACAGTTTTGATCCAGATACCAGCTCAGGCGAGGAAAGCAAAGACGTTCATGGATCTGTTAATCTGCAAGCAGATGCATCAGAATATAAAAGAGCAGGGAGCTTGTGGACTGCTCCTTGTGGGAGTCTCTGCAACAGCTACAAACGTTTTCAGACTGCATTTTTTTCATCTGCTTTTGATTCTCTATTCAGAAATGCAATGTTAATTTTAATTTTCTTCATGTATGTCCTACATAAAACACAGTTTTCATTGGAGTGGGTCATTTTGTATATAAAAGTTAGGTAACACTTGAGAATAACTACCCGTTATAACTAGTTCACAATTTTTTATTAAACTGTTACAAATGACCTGTTACCTAAACATTATTGATTTCTAACTGCACCTTATTAATACGTAATAGATCACAAAAAAGCTGTTACTAAATTACATTTTTAAGGACTTCTGAAGAATCAGTTAATATTTTACACATGTTACTGAAACATTTTTTAAAGTTGTAGCTATTCCTTATTAATTTTCTGTTAGTAAATGAGGAACATTTCCATCTAACCCTAATCCTAACCCTACAATTATAAATCCTTAACAAACTGCTAACTGTTATTTAACAAGTCATTCATAGCTCAATAACTAACAGTTTAATAATGATTTGTCCAGGAAGTTATTATAAAGTGTTGTATTTTATAAAATACAACAGGTAGTAAATTATTTATTACATTATCACATCTTCTACGTATACATTTAAAAAGTCAATCTACAGCACAAAGGTTTAGAGTTAAAACAAAAACTAATGTCAGGAGTGTCAGTGTTCTTCTAAAATGTGTCATCAGAAGAAGCAAAACATGTCACTGATCATGCAGGAAGCTCGAATCGTGTTCTGTTTGATGCAGGAATTGCAGGTCAGGTATCCATTGATAACAACGGTGACAGAAACGGAGATTTCTCTGTGATGGCCATGACTGACCTTGAAGCAGGAACCTTTGAGGTAAACCAGCTTTGGCGTCAGCATCCTCCCTAAGTCACTTGTGTTGAAGAGCTGCTCTGACTTTCAGATGGTTGCCAACTATTTTGGCGTGAACAGAACCCTGGAGCTGCTGCCCTCCTTCAGAGCTGAACACTTCACCCTGAAGGAACGACATGAAGCAAGCCCTCTGCCACCAGAGAAGTCATGTAAATGAATTCTAGCTGTTTGATGACAGCAGCGGCTTGGACCTGGACTAGAATAACAGAGCCCATGCTCTCCTTGTTCCTCTGTCCCTTACAGGCGGACTCGGGGTGTCGGCTTTGACCGGAGTCATTGTTGGAGCTGTTCTGGGGGCGGGGATGCTCGTTGCCTTCAACTTTTTTAGGTAAAATCATTATGAATTCTGCACTTCTATCATTCAAACTGAACACACAACCTAAATCAGGCACAAACTTGTAATGCAAGTGATCCAGTTCATTCAGACAGAAATATTCGGAGTGTAAAGCCATGTGATTTCCTTTTATCTTTATGTCATTGTCCGGGTGAATACTCTTCTGATTGGCTGCAGGGTGTCCATTAAAATGTGATAATGAAATTCTAAAAAGAAGTTCTGGCCACGTAGTCTAAATGTTCTTTATTATTGCACTGTAACCAAAATAACATAAACTTGGATCACAGGAGGACAGACGTTATGCCAGTTCATCACAAAAGCAAGACAGTAGATGAGATCGCTGTCCTTCAAATGTCTCTATGATGGACATGACAGAATGTCAGTCAAATGTGACCATCAACAGCAATGTTGATGTAGTTTGTTTTCTGTCTTTCTGTCTTGCTTACCTCATTCCTTCATACAGAGTGAATATGTGTTTATAAAGGATTGTATTAATGAATAATTAAATAAATCTGAGTTGTGATCATTTCTTCAATCAAATCAGTTTAGAACACCACTTGTGGACTTTGTTTCTATGAAACAAACTTTTGCTTCATCATCTGGACAAAAACAAGCGGTAAGAGGTGAACTTTCCCTCTGAATGATGCTCTGGATCCCTTAACATCTAGCATATGCACCACTTTCCTCTGCTGGCTAATCCTCATATACCAGCTGCAGCAGAATGAGCTGCAGGTTGTGTAGTCATTACCATGACAACGCATCACAGGGCCTTTAAAATTGTCCATAAAAATTGTCTGTAATTGAGGTGATATCTGAACAGCATTGCACTCAGGTACATGTAACAAAAAGTCCTGATCTGTACTGATCCACTGATCTGAGCTCTGGTCTGCCTGTTTTCTGAACTCTGCACAGCTCTTTTAATCAAAATTAGCATTCATACCTACAACCCTTGTGTGTTGTGAAAGTGGTAAAAACAGCCTGTCGCCCATAGCATGCACACAGAAAAAATGTGCATGACCGTTTTCACTCTGAGGGCTTAGGCAAGGCAAGGCAGGTTTCCTTGTTACGCACATTTCATGTACAAAGACAATTCAAAGAGCTTTACATAAAACATGAAAGAAAGAAAACAATCAAAATATGAAAGGTGTGATCATTACAATAAGATGTAAAGAAAGTAAAAAGAAGTGAATTTAAAACAAACATAGATAAACGGTGCAGATTCAAACTTTGGAATACAAATGAATCAAATGGAGAGAACAGGTCTCCATTTGATTCATTGACATAAAACATGAAAGAAAGAAAGCAAACAAAACATCAGAGGTGTGATCATCACAATAAAATGTAAAGAAAGTTAAAAGAAGTGAATTTAAAACAAGCATAGATAAATAGTGCAGAGTTAAATCTTTAAATTCAAATGAATCAATTGCAGCTGAGAACAGGTGGCTCTTTAACCTGGATTTAAATACACCGAGTGTTTCAGCTGATCTAAGGCTTTCTGGAAGTCTGTTCCAGATCTGTGGAGCATAGAAGCTGAATACTGATTGTCAATGTTTAGTTTGAACTCTAGGAACTGAGAAAAGACTGGATCCAGATGATTGGAGAGGTCTGGCTGGTATATACTGGGTCAGGAGGTCAGTCATGTACTTTGATGAAAAACCCTTCAAGTGGTTACCAAGCGGTTTACGTCCTGATATTTTG
Organism: Oryzias woworae; assembly: GCA_016861445.1. NCBI lineage: Eukaryota > Metazoa > Chordata > Actinopteri > Beloniformes > Adrianichthyidae > Oryzias > Oryzias woworae. The sequence continues at coordinate 1,103,545 of BOLG01001191.1, forward strand.
TGTGGACCACCTGCAGGCCTTGTTTAAGTTTGTTGATTTTTGCCTACAAACAGTCCATGTTCACCTGTAGGGCATGTTTGGCTAATGCATTTCACATTTAATACTGAGATGATCTATTCTGCCTTAAGTCAGCAGAATCTGTGTCTTAGAATAAAGGTTCCTCCAGCTCTTCTTCAGAACTTAGGTGCCATGTGAGTCCTCCATACTTCTTCCATTAGCCTCCACAAAAACCTCAACGCCTCTGCTACATTTTTATCTAGCTTGTAGGTAACATCATTTGGTCCTGAGGAGGATGCTGACATGGTGAGTTACACACTATCTCCACCCTGATGAGAGGGGGTGCATTGGCATTCAGAGGAGGCCTGTCCTTCGCTCTGAGCCTATAAATCCAGGGTTCCAACCTCCATCTTTTTCTTCCCTGTCTTTATGTATACAGGAGAAGATTAAATACGACTGAAACCTGGTCCTTCAGTTGCTTTTAGCTATTATCAACAGGCTTGAAAGAATTTCTTGAGTTTTAGTTCTAACAAAGATGTATTTATTTACTTTCTGAACAGAACAGAAATATGTGTGTTTTCTTAAAGTCTGCGTCCGTGCTATAGACAGCTGATTGATGAAGGAAAATCTTACTCAGTACCATCACCTAATGACAGCACATGAAGACTAAATAGGGTTGAATCAAGTATTGTGCTCTGTGGTGCAGCATAACTCATACTGGTGCGAGGAAGAGCCATCATTTGTCTAAACAAACTGGAAACTGTCAGATTAAACCACATTAGGACAGGTTTTCCAAGAATTACTTCAAGGATGGAAGTCCTTACTGTAGACTGTATATACTCGACTTTTGCAGACATCCAATTTACCAACATGTTCAACAATCGTTGCTTTTGTTTTTTTTACCTAAGATTTAAAACCAAACCGTTAAAAAAAAACATTTATTGTTAGTTAATATTGTCAAAGTCCCACTCGTTCCCAGTGGTCTTTTAATTATGATTGTTTTAGACAAAATTAAAAAAAATCTTTCTATGACATAGTTTCTGCAGAGCAGCAGGAGATCATTGGGAATTCACCTCTGAGTTGTGGGTGGGACAGTTGGCATGGATGAACCCCACCCCCTTTTCCCATCATCTGTTAACACAAGTCATTGCTGTTTTACATGCATCACTGCTGCTCTACCAACATTGTAAACATCAAGTTTCTGGTTGTCTGTTGAGTTTTTGGACCTATTGACGGAAACAGGAAAAAGTTTGGCAAAATCAGCATTTCATTGTACATTTTTATTTGCATTTCTGGAGACTTAACAGGCATGTATTTAGGTTAAGAAGCTTGAACCCCTTTTAGAACCTGAAAATCCTGCAGGAGACGTCTGCAGCGCCCCCACCTGTCTGTTACTGGGCTGACAGCTGTTGGAAGCCCAATTTGAGCCAAATTCATAAACCAGTGAGACTAAAGCTGTGGCTCCTCCTTCTGCCTGAGAATGGTGTCAGAGTGTGCAAAGACAAAAACGTCTGACGTGCTCTCTCTGTTGCAGGAAAAAGTTGCAGGACTACCATTTAGCGGCGCACGCTTGGCAAAGAGCTTGAGCATTCTTGATGCCTCAGTGACAGAAGACTTCAGTCCATAAGGTTCAACTGCGACTAAAGGCTGCAGCGACCCTGTGGGTCTTCGTCATGTACAGTCAGCCTGCTGAGTCTGGAGCTGCAACATGGCTGGCTATGAAGGACATGAACAATCCAGCGTCTCACTTGTCTGGGATGTTTCCATTTTCCTGCTTTTCTGGTGTAGACTGAAGTTCCTGAAACCACAGACATTTCAGAACCAGCATCAACTTCAGCTTTAGCTTCTCAGCCCAGAAACTGAAAGTCAGAGAGACTGAATGAAGAACACAGCCAAGATGACCCCACCACCAACACATGAGTTTTAGGTCGTCATGGTGACGGAGATCCACCCTGCTTCAGGCCTTACCATGAGGTGTCTGGGTACTCTCCTTCTGCAGGATTTTCCGTGTTTGTTCCAGTTTGATCACACATGCAGAGGATTGGATGGACTGCAATAACTGACAGACATAAAGAGAAATAAGACAGGAGACAGGAGAAGCAATAAATCCAATTCTAAATGTACAAAATGTATTTATTGGAACATATGTTTGTGTACTTTTAATAATAACTCTAGTGTTATTGACTCTGCTCATCTCTGTCCATCTAGATATTTTCACCTCTATGTTCTGCTTTTGTCATTATTTCAGAACTTCTGTATTTTTGGTTTGTCTTCAGTCAAAAGTTTTGGAAAACTCCAGTCTTTCTATCCTTTTATTGGAAATTATTTAGTTTAGTTTCTTATTTTGCACTGGAATGGAAGGACAAAACAAATGTAAGTACAGTAAGAAATCCTGGAGTCAATTTACAAATCAAATCATTTTAAAACTCTTAATTCATCAAAGGATCCACCTTTTACAGACGTAACAGCTGAACGCAGTCGCTGCATCCCTTCCGTAAAGAAATGTAATCTTCAAAAATTCAGTTTCAACTTTCCTGCAGAAATTCTCGTAAATATTTCTCACTTTGCTTTCGCTCTTCTGGTCAGTTCACACCAAACCATCATAATAGGGATCAGACCTGATGATTGTGTTCTTGTTCATTTGTCTTCTTGTAATGAATGGCCTTGCATGGGGATGTAGTGGTTTGCACTTTTGCCTCATCCCAGCAGGACCCAGCAGGACCTTTCCATGTAGGGTTTGCACATGGTTTTCCCCGGGGACTCCAACTTCCTCCCGCAGTCTGTGGGTCAATTGGTCCTTCTAATTGTTCTTTGGTGGGAATGTAAGTGTTGTTATGTGGCCCTGTAATGGACTGGCAACCCATCCAAGGTTGCTCAACAGTATTTTTGATAGGCTCAAGCAACCATGTGACACCAAAAGAGATTAATTAATAGTTGGATGGATGGATGAATGGGTGGGTGAATGGTTGGATGGATGGATAGATAGGTGGATAGTTGGATGGATGAGTGGGTAGGTGGGTGGATGGATGGATAGGTGGATGGATGGATGGATGGGTGGATGGATAGGTGGATAGTTGGATAGTTGGATGGATGGATGGATGGATGGGTGGGTGGTTGGATAGTTGGATGGATGGATGGATGGATGGATGGGTGGATGGATGGATGGATGGATGGGTGGATGGATGGGTGGGTGGGTAGGTGGGTGGATGGATAGGTGGATCGTTGGATGGTTGGATGGATGGATAGATGGGTGGGTGGTTGGATAGTTGGATGGATGGGATGGATAGACGGGTGGGTGGGTGGATGGTTGGATAGTTGGATGGATGGATGGGTGGATGGATGGGTGGGTGGGTGGTTGGATAGTTGGATGGATGGATGGATGGATGGATGGGTGGGTGGGTAGGTGGGTGGATGGATAGGTGGATCGTTGGATGGTTGGATGGATGAATGGATGGATGGGTGGGTGGTTGGATAGTTGGATGGATGGATGGATGGATGGATGGATGGATGGATGGATGGATGGATGGATGGATGGGTAGGTGGGTGGATGGATAGGTGGATCGTTGGATGGTTGGATGGATGGATAGATGGGTGGGTGGTTGGATAGTTGGATGGATGGATGGATGGATAGACGGGTGGGTGGGTGGATGGTTGAATGGATGGATGGATAGTTGGATGGTTGGATGGATGGGTGGGTGGGTGGTTGGATAGTTGGATGGATGGATGGGTGGGTAGGTGGGTGGATGGATAGGTGGATCGTTGGATGGTTGGATGGATGAATGGATGGATGGATGGTTGGATGGATGGATGGATGGATGGATGGACTGACTTGTAGTTGGATGATCCTTGAACATAGTAGGCTCAAATCAAAGAAAACTGCATGTTGTCATGCAGAATTATATCCATCCCACTTTCACCTCCATGTTTTACAGTTTTACAGAACCATCCTTTCCCCTTTTTGACAGTATTACAGATTCTGCTTAGTGAACCAGAGATGAGGTTTGACAAGTCCTTAACACTTTCTTTCACTCCTCAGTGTTTACTGGTCCAGATAAACTTCTTTGTCTCATTCTGACGTTTTAACACAAACTTTCTTGCTGCACCTTGACCCATCGACCCTGCAGCTTGAAGTCTTCTCTTCAGTTAAAACTGAAACTTCATTGCCACAATGATGCTGAGCTTGAAGTTGCTGTGCGGTGATCCTTCCATCACACAATTGGTATCTCTCAGAAACATCCTCTAGATCAGGTGGGACTTTGGATCTTCTAGAACGCTTCCTGTTAGGGTTCCTAAGAAACCTTTCAGACAACAGTTCTTAATGTTGGATTTAGAGGAGGAGGACATGATGATGGATGGCGTCGTGAGTGAGGAGGATGGAGAGGAGACAGATGAAAGCTGATGACTCGCTGTGGTTACCCTGGTGAGAGTGAATTCCACCCCCCGCCCCCACCCCCCAAAAAATGAAGAGGATGCAGCTTTCTTGCTAAAGCAACGTTTTTTAAACTGACAGCTTTGTACAATGAGCTGTCAATCAAACCTTGTGGCAGCATGTATTTATGTTTCTTTTATTAAAGTTATTGTTTGCAGTGATGGTTTTTTCTGACACTTAGAGCCTCAGTTTTCTCTGTACGTTATCCATGTTTGTAAACCAGTTCAGTTCAGAGATCCACTGAAATAACTAAAGGCTCCTGTAGGATTTTACCATTTTTCTCTTTTCACTTCAGCCATTTTTTTCTGTTTGGGTCACAGTGACACCAGTCTTTGTCTGGATGTCCTTACATCCTTCTCCCACTTCTTCATGTTATTCCAGAAGGATTCGAAGCCTTCCCAGCCTAGCAGAGAGATTTAACTTCCACGGAGGGTGTGCTCGATGTCCCACAAGGCCTCTTCCCAGTTGAACACGCCCATAACGCCTCTCTAGCATGTCCAGATTGCATTCTCACCAGATGTCTAAATCACCTCAGCAGGCTCCTCTGAAAGTGGAGGAGTAGCAGCTCTTCTTCGAATTCCTCTCCGATAGTTGAATTTCACACCTTATCTCTAAAGAAGACCACGGCCAAGCTGAAGGAATCTCATTTACTCTCTATCGATGCTTTTATTCACTACACAGTATTGGTGGCGTGAGGTGAGTGTAGGACAAAGTAGCTTTGTCTTCAGCTCTCTTTTCACTGCATTGACTGATGCAAAGTCAGCATTACTGCAGCCTTTCCCACCCTTGGTAACACAACACCTGGTCAACAGTATTCTCCACTAATGGATTCCAGGAGAATTTAGATCCAAAGGCTTTAAAAGCCAAAGCATTTGGTCTTTTGATTTGATTAAAAACTACTACAAAAATGAACCCAGAAGTACGGGAATCTGTTAATCGGAAGAAGGAGTCCTGTCAGGTCTGGTTGGCTTGTGGGACTCCAGAAAAAGAGGACAGAGATCGGCAGTCTAAGCGAGCTGCGGCCCGGACTGATGTGGAGGCAAAAACTCGGTGAGGCCATGGAGAAGGAGTATCGGTTGGCCTTGAAGAGATTCTGGAAAAACTGGCAACACCAGGGGCAGGGGGGCAGTTTTCTGCACGCACATTTTTCAATGGTGGGGAGCTGCTGACTTTGACTGGGGACAATGTTGGGCGGTGGAAGGAATACTTCGCGGATCTCCTCAATCCTGCTGACACGCCTTATCTTGAGGAAGCAGAAGCTGAGGACTTTGGGGTGGGGTTGTCCTCCCCTGGGCTGAAGTCACTGAGCTAGTCAACACTCCACTGTGGCAAGGCTCCAGCCAGGATGAGGATGAGGTCTGGCCTGCGTACCTCAATTCTCTGGATGCTGTAGGACGATCCTGGCAGACGGTTCCCCACTGGACTGGCAGACATGGTTGGGTTCCTCTTTTTTAGGAAGGGGAAGTGCAAATGCAAAATCACTGTTAAGACTTTTAAGAGAAATTAGATAGGTATCAGTCACTACGAGGTAAAGAAAACTCCTGACACCTCCCATTAGTCTGACCCTGAATCAACAAAGCTGGATCCCTCAGAGGGCAAAGAGACAGTTCCAACGTTTCTCTCTGTAGAACTGGAGAGTTAGATAAGAACATCCTGTGGGATCACATTTTTACCAAGTGAATCCCTGATGCACTCAGGTCCAAGAACAAAAAATTGAGTCTTGGAAAGGAAAATTCAAATGCAACGCCTACAATTCTTTAAGACTTTCTCAGTCTTGTAAACTGATCATGGAGTCTGGTCCATTGAAAAGTGGAACAGTGTAGTTGGGGTGGAGCTGCTGTAGCCACCCATTGATTGGGAAAAATGGCTTATTTCTTTTTAACAAGCAAACAGGGCTGAGTGCCTTCCCAAGGACACAACGATGGTTGACTGGAGGGAGCGGGGCTTGAACTGCCAATCCTTCATTCATTGGCTGACCTGCTCAACTACCTGAGCTACTGCCCCCCCTCAATGACTGAGTGATGATGACTTATAGAAAGTGTCAATAAAGCGCTCACAAAGTAAAGCTTTCTCCTCTACGGTGGTATTCCTCTTAACTGCCCACAATGGTCTTTTAAACAACAAGGCATTCCTGTTCTACACGATGTACCATCAGTAAAGACATAAAAAGACGAGCTGCTAGATGATCTCTATTGTTGTTGCTTTTTGAGTCCTCGCACTACAATGACGCAATGACACGTTAGCCATCTAAACTATGCATGTAATATACACAACCACAAATAAGGGACAATTTAGAGTCATCCATTAACCTATGAAACATGTCTTTGGACTAGGAGAGAAAGCCAAAGTGCCCAGAAAAAAAACCAGCATGCACGAGGAGAACACGCAAACTCCACACAGAAAGAACCCACCTGGGATTTGAACCAGCGCCTTTTCATTTTGAGGTGTTAAATATTAAATGTCAATTGTTTTATCTGTGTTTAGCACTAAACATTTATCTGAGAAATCACACAGAAGTTCAGAATAAGGGCCAGGAGGATGGTACACATCCCTTTGGAAGGACAAAGTGAATGTGAGACATTCCTATGAGTTAAACCTCATGCTGCTCTGGGACTGAAAAGAAGATCTAAGTGGTAAATGCAGCAACACCTCCTCCTCCACTGGTATTTTGGGACTTGGTAAGATTTAAATAACTGGAAGGAGATGATTCATTAACACTATCATAATCTCCATGCTGCCATTTTTCTTTCAGACATGATATATCAATAAGAAATCTATTTAGTTCATTACAGCACACAGACAGCATTAGTACAAAATCACCATTTCTATAGGGGAAAAATGATATGTCAGTAAGTCAAAGTACCTGATGTTTGTCAGTGAATCTGTAGCAACAGCTCAGTAAAACAGCGTTTACAAAAGTCATCACTTCCTGGCAGTGAAAATGCATTCCAGCAGCTGCAGTTCAACCTTGTTTTTACTCTTCCAGCATTGTTAGAATGCAGAACTGTGTCAAATGATTGAATTAAAAAAAACAAAGATGTGAAGAAAAAGGACTAATGAAGGTGTCATTTGAAAAGAGAGGTTGAGTTTAGAAGGCCCTGTGTTCATTACACAGGTATGTGCAGGTCATTAATGGACACTGTCCCAGTCTCAGGTCTGTTGGCACATTCTGTTTCAATCCTGACATTCTTCAATCAGAACCACAGCCAGGCTTTTACAAACATGAGAAGAAAGTCATCAGGCTGTCCTGGTCTGCAGAGTTCGTTGTTTATCTGGTTTACATCTTTTCATCCAAAAGTACATGTTTCTTGTATTCCGATCAGCTTTACTCCCTGTCAATGTTTCACAGCTGGGTTCTTGTGCTGGTTCACCTCAAAACCGCTCAAGTACAGTGTCTTGCAAAAGTATTCATAGCGCTTGAACGTCTCCACATTTTCTCACATTATGATCACAAACATTAATATATTTTACTGAAATTTGATGTGAAAGACCAACACAAAGGGACACGCACTTGTGAAGTGGAAAGAAAATTAGACAAGTTATAATTATACTTTTTTTTAAATAAAAACTGAAAAGTATTCAAAAGTATTCAGCCCCCCTGAGTCAATACTTTGTGGAACCTCCTTTTGCTGTATTTCCAGCTGCAAGTCTTTTGGGGTTTGTCTCTACCAGCTTTACACATCTACAGACTGAAATCTTTGTCCATTCTTCTTTGTAAAACACTTCAATCTGAGTCAGATTAGATGGATCAGTGTTTGTGAACAGCAGTTTTCAGATCTCTCCACAGATTCTGGATTGGATTTAGGTTGGACTTTGACTGGATCATTCCAACACATGAATCCGTTTCATTTTTATCATTCCATTGTAGCTTTGGCTTCATGTTTAGGATGGTCGTCCTGTTGGAAGGTGAATCTCTGCTCCAGTCTCAAGTGTTGTTCAGACTTCAACATGTTTTCCTCCAATATTGTTCTGGATTTGGCTCCATTCATCTTCCCATCAACTCTAACCAGATTCCCTGTCCCTGCTGAAGAGAAGCAGCCCCAGAGCATGATGCTGCCACCACCATGTTTGACAGTGGGTGTGGTGTGTTCAGAGTGATGTGCAGTGTTAGATTTCCTCCACACAGAACTTTGCATTTAGACCAAAAAGTTCCATTTTGTTTTCATCTGACCAGAGCTCCTTCTTCCACACGTTTGCTGGTCACTCATATGGTTTATGGCAAACTGCAAACAGGACTTCTTGTGGTTTTCTTTTAACAATGGCTTTCTTCTTGTCACTCTTCCATAAAGTCCAGATGTGTTCAGTGAACGACTGATGGTTGTTCTATGGACAGATTCCTCCACCTGAACTGTAGATTTCTGCAGTTCATCCAGAGTCTTCATGGTCCTCCTGGCTGCATCTCTGATCAGTGTCTCCTTGTTCAGTCTGTTAGTTTAGGTGGACGACCATGTCTATATAGGTTTACAGTTGTGTCATACTCTTTCCATTTGTGGATGATGGACTGAACAGTGGTTTTTGGGATGTTCAAAGTTTGAGAAATCTTTTTCTAGCCTAACTCTGCTTTAGATTTCTCCACAACTTTCTCCCTGATCTGTCTGGTGTGTTCCTTACACTTCATGATGCTGTTTTCTCCCCAATATTCACAAAACAGCTGGATTTGTATACTGAGATTAAATGACACACAGGTGGAATCTATTAAGTCACCAATTATCAAGCAACTTCTGAAGACAGTTGGATGAACTCAGAGAAAAAGGGATGAATACTTTTGCACTTCTGCACTTTTCAGCTTTTTATTTGTAAAAAAAAGAACTCTTGTATAATTTTCTTTCATTTCACAAGTGTGTGTCCCTTTGTCTTGGACTTTCACATCAAATTCCAGTAAAATTTATTTCTGTATGTGGTCATGATGTGAGAAAATGTGTAGAAATTCAAGGAGTGTGATACCTTTGAAAGACACTGCTTGCATTTGTGTTTGTCTCAATCTTTGTTTCCTCTATCTCTAGATTCAGATTATCAGGAATATCTTTTGAAGAAAAGAAAACTTAGTTTTGTGAACAACGATTTCATGACACATTACAAACAGAGAAACTTGATGTTTCTGTTAACTTAAAGAAAGTTAATACAAACTTTACTTTGACAGTCTTCAAGACAAATGATCTTCATAAATGACTGCAACATGCATCTTTTTACAGGAAGTGTTGGTTAAATTGGCAGCAAAAGGTTACCATAAACAGATCTTCATCAGGCAAATTACTTGCCTGATGAAGATCTGATGGATGGAATAATTCACTTTTTCCACATCATACATTTTAGGGGTATAATGATTAATCGATTAATCGATTTGTATTCCAATGATCCAATCAGATCGATCTGTCTTAGGCAGAATTGATCAAACTGACCTAGACAATTATAAAATTGTTTCTGTAACACTCAATAATAACTACCCGAACAAATCATTATTAAACTAGTTATTGAGTTGTAAATGACTTGTTAAATAACAATTAACGGTTTTTTAAGGATTTATAAATGTAGGGTTAGAATTAGGGTCAGTTGGAAATGTTCCTCATTTTCTAACAGTTATTTAATCAGGAATAGCTACAACTTTTAAAAAAAAACAAAAGAAAAAAAAACGTCCCAGTAACGTATAAAATATTAACCGATTCTTAACAAGTCATTAGTAAGTAATTTAGTAGCAGCTTTTTCTTGATCTGTTACTAATTAATAAAGTGCAGTTAGAAATCATTAATCTCACACCTGTAGACACACCTGCGCAGACTCACACCTGCAGAGAAACCTGCACAGACTCACACCTGGGCACACTTTTGTATTGGCTTACACTTGTATGCAAACCTGCACAGACTCACACTTGGACTCACACAGTCCTGCACAACATCTGTACGGACATTTGCACACAAACAAAAGTCCCTTTGCAAATCTTTTAATTTTTTTTGGTAAATGATGTTGGATAACCAGAATAAATGCTTGATAATCATCATGGTTTTACCCCCAGATGCAGCTCAGTCTGAGCAAAATCTCAGTAACAAAGAGGATGGTCTTAAGCAAGTCGCAATTCTGAAGCGTGCAGCTGCATGTGAGGGAATGAGGCTTGGACTGATATCTGATGTTTGGCACCACTGCTATAATCACCAGAGAGCTCTTTCCTTGCTAGCCTGTCTTGATGCGGACTTGGAAACCATTCATGTCCCATCAGCTGCTGATGTGAATGACGTCAAAAACGGCTTTATCAGATGAATCTCACACTCCTCACACTGACCATTTGCAGTGGAATGCATCTCCTCTCAGTTTCTCTCAGGAAGAAATGGCTTCCTTCCTTCTTCATACTTCCGTTCTCATTAGGACTGTACATGCTGTTTATTTTGATTCTGCTTTTCACACCATTTCTGGATTTCCATGCTTCTAATCCTGTTTAAAAAAAATTCAGGATCAAACTTAAGAAGAGTTTTTTTAAGAAGTGTATGGTAAAATAATCACGAAAGTCTTTGTAGAACCCAGTGAAGCTTACATTTTCTGGGGATGGGGAAACAAGAACATTGGTACCAGTTTGATCCACTCAGAGTTAGTTTCCTCTCAAAGTCTTCTTCATTTAAAATAGCCAAAGTTCTCTTGCACCCATCATTTGCAACTTCTGACCTAACATATTGCTTTTTTGGTTTGATTTTGATATTGGCTCCCTTTGAGAAGGACATTTCTATGATTTGACTTTAGCTGTATGCACTTTGCACTTGGGAATTGGATTTTTTATTTCAGAGACAAATCAAGAATTATTTTTTAGAGCACAGGACAGACTGTGTAAAAAAAGAATGTCTATTGTTACCACCAGAACCAGTCCTGTCAGCTGCGGTTCTTAAGTCCATTGATTCTACAAAGAAAAATCACTTCTCCTCTTTAAACCCAAACTTCTGGGAATCCACCATTTGCTCAACAAGTAAGAAACTCAAGGTAGATAATTGCCATTCTTCCTCATTATCTTGCGTGAAGCTTAAACGTATTTCTCCCTGTCTCTGATGATTTCTGTGCCCTTGGTGTTTCGGTGGTCTCATTTAGGATCACCTGCTGAGTACATCAAGTTCATCACAATATCAGACTTCAAGCTTTGTTTAAACTCTTACTTTTCACTTCCGGGTCGTGTGTCCATTTACAAACTTAAAGAATTACTTAGATGAAATTGTGTTTTTGGTGTTTTCAACATGTTCTTGTGGCATTTTTCTGATAATGCAGAACATATTTAAAAAAAATCATCTTAAAATTGCATTTCTGAGTTTTTATTCTTTTCAAATTGTTGCGAATCAGGAGCAGACAAAAATGACATTTGAAGACGATCGTATTTGTGACGTAGAAAATACACTGGGCGGGACACAAGCTGCCTGCTCCACTCTGCTCCACAATGGGGAGGGGGGGCGGACTTGCTCCACTCCAACAGTCACACCCACAACTCAGCAATAGTTCTATAAATCTTCTGCCACTCTGCAGAAATTATGTTCCAGAAAGCAACTTTTTTTTGTCTAAAACAGTATACTCATAAATAAAAGACCACTGGGAACACTTTTTACAATGGCTCAAAAGGTGATCAGTGTGGAACGTTAACAAAAAGAGAAGAAATGGATTACATTTCTCTTTCTGCAATGCCAATCTGAAAAACTGTAAATCATCAATAGCATAACTTGTCCACCTCTGCTGGTTGAAAGGTTCTAATTAATTTTCTAAGTTGTTGCAGCTTCTCTGAATCTCTGCAAAAACTTACATGATGAATTCAGGGGCTACTGGAAAAACAAGCAACCCCCCTGGACTCTCCAAATGTTTGATAGGAGCTGAAACACAGCAAGCAATGATGAATCAGCCATGATCATCTTGTGGAGTTCTTGTTGGTGGAGGGTTGGTGTGGGAGTCTGAGTGCGCTCAATGAAGGAACCACTTTGTTTTTCCACCGTTTCCATTCTGCGCTCTTTCATGGAAGTGAGAATAATGCTTCCTGAGTGGGACAGGTTTAGTTCCTCTACCATTATTAGTCTTTTCAAACAAGACTCGTGTCCTTTAATCAAGCAGAGTGTAAACAGGAAAGTTTTTGAGGGCAGAGGGTTCATATTTTAGGATCGTGAAGGAGTAATGACTGACATTTTACCACATTAAAATGTCATAGGTGGAGAACAGATGCTGCCCTTTAGATGGTAATATTTAAGAATTATGCTTTCAAGAAAAATGTAAATTAAACAGTTTATCACAGCTGGTTTTGTTGCTACAGAAACACAGATAGATCCTCAGCAACTTCATGTTTTGTGAGCTGCAGACCTGCAGATCTCAACTCTGACCGACAGCTGATTTCCTTTTAATAAATCCATGTGGGAATGCATGTTCCTGACAGGTGAATCTGCTGCATGAAATGTGTGATCTCTGCAGACATCAGCGTCAGATTAAACAGATGTTTAATCTTGACGTGCATCAGAGATAAAAACATTGTTCTCGTGCGCTCCATGTCTGAGGACGTCAAACACAGCAGGAGAACACTCATTTCCCTGTACTTAACATCTCCAGGGAGGAGCGAGAAAGAGGAAAACAGGCAGAGCTTAGCAGCTGTGGGGTTTTGGATCCTGCTTAATTGTTGGAGTTGTGTTTTGGTTTCCACTTCCTGTTTTATTTTGTTGTTGGTTGTACTTCCTGTGTTCTCCTCCTAGTGTGTGTTCTCTCCCTCCTTGATTGGCACACCTGTTTCCACTTACCTCATCCCTTCCTCCTAGTTATAAGTCTTCGTCTCCCCTGCACTAGTTGTCGGGTGGTTTTTGTTGCTTCTAGGACTTGTGTTCTATATTTCGAGTAAGTGTTTCAAATAAATGAGAGACATTGCATTTATGAGTTCTGTCTGCTTCTGTGTCCGCACGTCAACCCTGACATTACCACCCGACCAGTAACATGGAGACAGCAGACACAGAGACGTTACGGGCACTACTCCGTCAGCAGGAGGAGCAGATGTCTTGTCTTCGCCAAGGGTTACTGGAGATGTCAAGCCGTCACGAGCGACAACTTGCCGCGTTGGGAGAGCGTTTTGAGCAACTGGCAGAGTGGGTCCAACATCCACCGTCTTTCCCTTCACCACACCCATCGCCTCCCACGCCAGTCCAGGGGACCTTGGATGGAGTCCCTGTCGCCCCTACTGCGCAGCTGGCCCGCCCAGAAAGGTTTTCCGGAGACTCCGGGGACTGCCGGGCCTTTATTACCCAGTGTGAGCTCCACTTCCAGTTGCAGGCACCTCATTATCCTACGGAACAAGCCAAGGTGGCCTTCATTATTTCCCACCTCACCGGCAGAGCTGGAGCATGGGCTACCGCCGAGTGGCAGCGTGGAGTCTCAACCTGCGCATCTCTCTCGGCTTTCTTGGAGGCTTTCCAGCAGGTTTTTCATCACACCAAGCCAGGCCGAGAGGCAGCTCGTGCGCTTATGAAATTGAGACAGCGAGACAGAAGAGCAGCAGACTACGCCATAGAGTTCCGGACCTTGGCCTCCACTAGTGGTTGGGACACTACTGCGCTCATGGACGCTTTCGTGGAGGGACTGTCTGAGGAATTAAAGGACAGACTAATTGCACTCGATTTACCATTGACTTTGGACCCCCTTATGGCCCTGGTTATCAGGATAGATAACCGGTTACAGGACCATAAGGAGGAACATGGCAGGGTAGTACCCCACGCTCATCGCCGGCCCACCAATTCACCTGTGTTGTTTCTCCCGCAGAACCCCCGTTACTAGCGCAGGAGGAACCCATGCAGCTCAGTCGGGGCAAACTGTCTGTTTACGAGAGACGGCGCGGATGGCGGCAGGTGAGTGCCTTTACTGTGGTAGGCGGGGTCATTTCTGCAAGGAGTGCCCAAAACACCTCTGCTCGTCAGTAAGAGTGGGCGCGCTGACGAGTGGTGATAAAGCGCTCACTAGTCCCAAATCTGCTGCCTGCCTATTGACAATTCGGGTAATGTTCCATGGGAGGGGGGTTTCGGTTAAGGCTTTGGTAGATTCTGGAGCAGAGCAGAACCTTATGGACGCCGAGCTAGCTAGACAGGTCCTGAGTTATTGCCCCGTCCGTTACAAGTGGTCTCCCTCAATGGTCAAGAGGTGGCCACTATCTCACATATAACCGAACCCAGAAGGACAGGTCTCTCCGACCATGTATTGATTATCGGGGGCTAAATGAGATCACTGTTAAAAACAGTTACCCCCTGCCTTTAATGAACTCAGCATTTGAAGCATTGCAGGAGGCCAGGATCTACACTAAACTGGACCTTCGCAACGCTTACCACCTCGTACGTATCAGAGCCGGTGATGAATGGAAGACCGCCTTCACCACTCCCCTAGGACATTTCGAGTATCTGGTTATGCCTTTTGGTCTCTGTAATGCTCCTGCTGTGTTCCAGGCTATGATTAATGATGTTTTACGAGACTTTCTTCATCGGTTTGTTTTTGTTTACCTGGACGATATTTTGGTTTTTTCCAGGGACGTCAGCGAACATCGACGGCATGTTCGTCTGGTGCTCCAGCGGTTGCTGGAGAACAAATTATTTGTGAAGGCGGAGAAGTGTGAGTTCCACTCTCCGTCTGTTTCGTTTTTGGGGTTTGTCATAGCTGAGGGTGAAGTGAGACCCGATCCAGCCAAGGTAAAAGCGGTGGTGGAGTGGCCTACCCCTACTAACAGGAAACAATTACAGCGGTTTCTGGGGTTTGCCAACTTCCTCCGCCGTTTCATCCGTGGCTACAGCTCGGTGGCCGCGCCCCTCACGGCTCTCACCTCTACCTCCGCTCCGTTCGCCTGGACGGAGGCGGCGGAAGCCGCCTTTGGCCGGCTTAAACGTCTGTTTACCTCTGCACCTGTTCTGGCCCAACCTGACCCTTCCAGGCAATTTATTGTTGAGGTGGATGCCTCTGATACAGGGGTGGGTGCGGTATTGTCTCAGCGGGGGGAATCTGACAGTAGATTGCGCCCTTGCGCTTTCTTCTCCCGCCGGCTTACTCCGGCGGAGCACAATTATGATGTGGGAGACAAGGAATTGCTAGCAATTAAGCTAGCTCTCGAGGAGTGGAGGCACTGGTTGGAGGGGTCAGTAATGCCGTTCTTAGTCTGGACTGATCATAAGAACCTGTCATATCTTTGTACAGCCAAACGACTGAACTCCAGGCAGGCCCTGTGGTCTCTGTTTTTCAACCGGTTCAACTTTATGGTGTCTTATCGTCCAGGGTCTAAGAATGTAAAGCCGGACGCCCTCTCCCGTCAACAGGAATCGGCTGTTCAGGACGGCCAACCAGCCTGTATTATTCCTCCCTCCTGTGTGCTGGGCGCTCTCTCCTGGCAGCTGGAGAGGGACATAAAGGCTGCCCAGGTTCAGGAGCCAGACCCGGGAGGAGGTCCTCCTAATAAACTGTTCGTCCCCAGCTCTCTCAGGTCCCAGGTTCTCCAGTGGGCTCATGCCACGCGACTCACCTGCCACCCAGGAATCCGCAGGACTGGCTCCTTTCTGCGTCGCCGCTTCTGGTGGCCTAGTATGACCAAGGACGTCCGGGACTATGTTTCAGGTTGTCTGGTTTGTGCTCAGAATAAGGTCAGTACGCACCCGCCTGCTGGACTATTACACCCACTGTCCATCCCGGGTCGGCCTTGGTCACACATTGCCCTGGACTTTGTGACTGGCCTACCTCCTTCTGCTGGGAAGACCGTGATTCTGACTATTGTGGACCGGTTTTCTAAGGCCGCTCATTCTGTGGCTCTGACCAAACTCCCCTCTGCTGCAGAGACTGCAAGACTGGTCATTAAACATGTCTTCAGGCTACATGGAATTCCCTCAGACATGGTGTCGGATCGTGGTCCTCAATTCATCTCTCAAGTCTGGAAGGCGTTCTGTGGGGCTTTCGGAACTACTGCCAGCCTGTCTTCTGGTTTTCATCCACAGACTAATGGTCAGGCGGAGCGGACTAACCAGGACTTGGAGGCCGCTCTCCGGTTCATCTGTTCACGACACCAGACCTCCTGGAGCTCCTTGTTGCCATGGGTGGAGTATGCGCACAACTCCCTCACCTCATCTGCTTCTGGTATGTCCCCGTTTGAGTGCTCTCTGGGGTACCAGCCCCCCCTGTTTCCCGAGCAGGAGACGGAGGTGGCCGTTCCGTCGGTTCAGCACCTATACCGCTGCTGTCGGCGTGTTTGGCGGGAGGCTCGGGCGGCCCTGTTGCGTTCAGGGTCTACCAACAAGAGGTTGGCGGATCGTCGACGCGCTCGGCACCTCCTTACCTACCAAGCCAATTCGTCATGCTGTCCACTTCCCACATCAAGCTTCGGACGGAATCCAAGAAGCAGTCCCCCAAGTACATCGGTCCTTTCGAGATCCTGAAGATCATCAACCCTGTGGCGGTCAGGCTGCGCTTGCCCAGGTCCTTGCGCGTCCACCCGGTCTTCCACGTCTCTCAGCTTAAGCCGCATGTCACGTGTCCTCTGCAGCGTCCTTCCTCTCCGCCACCCCTCTCCGCCACCCCCTCCCCGCATCATTAATGGCCAGCCGGCCTACACTGTCCGTCGCCTGCTGGACGTTCGGCGACGGGGACGTGGCCTCCAGTATCTGGTGGACTGGCAGGGGTACGGGCCTGAGGAGAGGTCCTGGGAGCCTGCATCGCGGATTCTGGATCCTGAGCTCATCAGGGACTTCAATCGGCGGCACTGGGACAGGCTTCCCTCTGCGCCAGGCGGCGCACCTTGAGGGGGAGGTACTGTGGGGTTTTGGATCCTGCTTAATTGTTGGAGTTGTGTTTTGGTTTCCACTTCCTGTTTTATTTTGTTGTTGGTTGTACTTCCTGTGTTCTCCTCCTAGTGTGTGTTCTCTCCCTCCTTGATTGGCACACCTGTTTCCACTTACCTCATCCCTTCCTCCTAGTTATAAGTCTTCGTCTCCCCTGCACTAGTTGTCGGGTGGTTTTTGTTGCTTCTAGGACTTGTGTTCTATATTTCGAGTAAGTGTTTCAAATAAATGAGAGACTTTGCATTTATGAGTTCTGTCTGCTTCTGTGTCCGCACGTCAACCCCGACAGCAGCCTTATCAGTGACTGCCTGATAGTGAAAATACTCTGAACAAAGAGCCTCTGTCCATTATACTTTAACGCAAGAGCTCTACTTTCACTTGTTTGTGTTGGTTTTGAAAAAAACAGTCAGCATTGCTGATTCATAAATTTACAGTGAAAGTCTGTGAAGAGGAAACAGTCGCAAAGCATGATGGTCCTCATCAAGTCCTCCTCAGGTCCTCTGGCTCATTTCTCATCCTCTGCAGGTCTTCTCCAGATTTTCTTCTGGTCTGCTGCAGGTTCTGTTCTGGTTCCCCACGTGGAAATGATATAGATGAATCTTATAAAGTTTTTGTCTGTTTTGTCTGAAGCTTGTAAGTTAACTATAAGACAGTCAAAGCAGTAATAAGATCCTTAGTAAAATTGTACAATATGTATCCATGTTTTGGTAAAATATAAGAGACATGATAGTAATTCCACATGGATTTTCCTTAGTGGATGTGTATCATATCAAACTTGTATGAGATGAACAACTGTCGGTGAAACTGCAGCTTACAATAATCATAGAAAACATTAACAATCTCATTTAAAAAAATAGTGTTTTTGTCAGGTTTTTGAATTGTCCCTGAGTCACCACTTTCAGGTTCATGATCAACAGCTGTTTTCATTTCTGTTAATTACCCTCAGTCTATTTTAGTGTCTGATTTTCAGTTAATCCTTGTCAGGTCATCTGTTCTGCTCTGCCAACTTATTGTTTCTCCCATGGTTTTTTTCATGTTTAAGTTTGTTTATTAAATGTTTTAGGTTCTGCCAGCAAGCCTGGTCTCCTGCATTCTGGGTCCTTCACCACCACTTCCGTGACAGTTTTGACACAAAACGTTGGACTGTTAAACTTTAGCAGTTGTTAGGTTTTCTACAAACCGCAGCTCCATATCGTCTCTCTACTAATGGATGTTGCTAACAGTATTCCAGGAGTAACGCTTGTTATTTAGGATTTTAGGACCAACTATTCCTGATGAAAATGACAACATGATATTGTAACCACAGAGCAGAGATTCCAAACACACATAGGAAGTAATCACTATGAAGCAAAGAGATGAAGACTCAAACATTCTTTCCAGTGTTGCTGGAGAAAGACTTCTTTATTTTTTATTTTAGAGACCCACGATCCCACCATCATCTGGTCGACGAAAACACTAAAGTTTGAGTCAGTGGTCTGTTGCCATCGTTACCATCTCCACCTGTCCGGAGCTTCAGCCGAGCCACAACGTTACTAGCTAGCCGCTACCGAGCTCACCATGGACAATTCCATCACCCCTCAGGATTCTCTACCTCCCCTAGTATCAGGACTTAGAGGGGGCGTTCAACAAAAAAAAAGCCACACGGCTACCTCCTCACCGAGACTATGACTGCGCTATTGACCTTCTACCTGGAGTTGTTTCAGCGAGAGGAAGGGTGTTCCCCTTGTCATAGCCAGAACTCGAGGCCATGCAGGCTTACATCCAAGAGGAACTACAAAAGGGGTTTATTTGACCATCTACTTCACCCGCTTTAGCCGGCTTTAGAAAGATGGTGGTCTTCTCCCCTGCATCGACTACCGCAGTCTCAATGAAAGCACTATAAAGTTCCGGTACCCCATACCATTGGTTCGCCCAGCCGTGGAGCAGCTGCTTCAGGCCAAAATTTACACCAAGCTGGACCTGCGCAGCTCTTATAACCTCATCCGCATCAG
Source organism: Oryzias woworae (assembly GCA_016861445.1). Taxonomy (NCBI): domain Eukaryota; kingdom Metazoa; phylum Chordata; class Actinopteri; order Beloniformes; family Adrianichthyidae; genus Oryzias; species Oryzias woworae. Next base: position 1,122,747 of record BOLG01001191.1, read on the forward strand.
TGAAGGGGATGAATGGAAAACAACTTTTTCAACCACTACAGGCAGTTACGAATATCTGGTGATGCCCTTCGGCTTTTGCATTGCCTCCATCGTGTTCCAGGCCTTTATCAATGACGTCTTCAGAGACATGCTCAACCACTTTGTCATTTTATATTTGGATGACATTCTTATTTATTCCCACAGTCTTGAAGATCATGTCTCCCATGTCAGGCAGGTCTTACAGCGGCTGATCGATAATCATCTGTATCCCAAACGAGAAAAGTGTGAATTCCACTTAACCTCCATCTCCTTCCTCGGTTACATTGATTGAATTGAATTGAATACATAATCTGTGCTCAGGGCGTGGCCATGGATGAGAGCAAGGTAGAGGCCGTGCTGCAGTGGCCTGAACCTACCACCGTGAAGGAACTGCAACGCTTCCTCGTGAAGAAGAGAAGCAGTTTCCAGTTCAATAAAGCTTAACATAGTATACTGTGTAATTCTGATTATTCCATAGAGGTTGAAATGATTCTGTAGGTCTCAGCTGTTCTTTGATGAGAACTGCTGTTGGAGCTGCATTTCAGCTGCTATAGAGGAGCAGAAGTGTCAACAGGAATGTTGGGTCATTAAACCAGCTCATGTGGAGGATGGGATTCACAGACCAGCGAAAAAAACAGTTCATCTGGGGACAGAGTCCACAAGAAACTACAAGTGAGGACGAAGGCACGAAGGATCAATTGGAGAAGACGACCCAGCCTACTGTTTGCTTATGTATAATCATTGTGTTTAAAATGATGGGTCAAGGGTCAGAGGGCGTCTTCTTGATAATACAGGGTGTTAGAACGTCTATTTAGACGGTAGCAGCGTCAGCGTCATGGTCACCCCTCCAAGATGTATCCATGTGCATTTTATTCCAGGAAACTCAGTGACGCAGACAGGAACTATGACATGGGGGAATCGCGTGTTGCTCACCATGAAAGAGGCCTTCACGGATTGGCGACACTGGTTAGAGGGGGCGTCACATTCTTTCCTGGTGTTGACGGACCACAAGAATCTCGAGTACATCAAGTCAGCTAAAAGGTTAAACCCTCGTCAAGCACACTGGTCTCTCTTTTTCTCTTAATTCCACTTTCAGGTCACCTTTCGACCAGGTTCCAAGAACGTCAAGGCGGACGCACTTTCCCGCCTGCATGAGATGGAAGGTGAAAGACTGAGTTCTGCCGACCCTGTAGTACCCACCTCCTGAATCCTGGCTCCCATACAGTGGGATATCACCACAGAGCTGACAGACATCAATCAGAGTGAACCACCTCTTCCGTCATGTCCTGCCGATCGAGTTTACGTAACCCCATCTCATCGGCACAAGGTTCTTCACCTGGTGCTTGATACACCATCAGCAGGACACCCAGGTATAGCAGGAACTCAGTCCCTAATGGCAAACTGCTTCTGGTGGTCCTCCATGTAGGCGGATGTGGCTCAATTTGTCAAGGCGCGCACCCAGTGTCAGATGGCTTAAACCCCTCGTCAGCTCCCAGCCGGGGTCCTACAACCACTGCCCACACCGCAATGTCCCTGGTCTCACATAGCAGTGGACTTCATCACTGACCTACCTCGCTCTAAAGGTAACACCACCATTCTCACTGTCATTGATCGTTTCTCCAAGGTCTGTCGTCTCTTTCCTTTGTCCAAGCTGCCCACCGCTATGGAGACTGCAGAGGAAACTCAGCCCAAGGTTTGTGGGTCCCTTCAAGATCATAAAACAAATCACGCCTGTGTCCTTCCATCTTGCCTTGCCTCCAGAGTACCGCAACTCTCCCACCTTCCACATCTCTTTGCTCAAGCCTGCTATCGCACCTCACGCTGGGGCATTGCCCTCCGAGTCTGTGAACACCACGGTGCCCCTTCTGACAGTGGGTGGTGAGGAGGCCTACCTCGTCAACAGAATCCTGGATTCCCGGAGGCGGCGTGGTCGGCTCCAGTATCTAGTGGACTGGGAGGGGTACGGCCCAACACTGATGACAACATTGATGACATTCTTGACCCCTCCCCAAGCTCAGATTTTCAAAACGACCACCTGGACTGACCCGCTCCTCGACCCTGTGGTCGTCCCTGTCGCCGGCAGCTTTCTTGCTTCCGGTGATGCTCACGGAGGGGGCTCTGTAATGCCTTAGCCAGGCTCCACCTTCGGCCATCAGAAGGACCTCTCCTGTGTTTTGATTTACCACATCTCCACCAGCTGTGTCTTATCTTCTAATTAGCTTCACCATATTTATAGGTCCTGTTCAGACTCTGCCCTTTGCAAAGTCTTGTTTTGCTTACCAAACAGTCTGAGTGTTTATACTCCTGGTTTGATATCCTGTACCTTGACCTTGCCTGTCTCTCACCATCCTGCCTGCCCTTGTGTTTTTGACTCTTGCCTGAATTTTTGACCTCCGCCATCTCTTGCTCATGTTCTAAATCATTAAACCGGTTGCACATGGATCGTGTCAGTCATATATGAAAAGAATGAGAAAGTGGCCTCTTTCAAACATGTTTCATAGGATGGGACTTATAAGTCTTACAAGATTCGCAATCCATGTGAAACAAAGAGTTAGTGCTGCAGGTGACGTACATTTCTTGTTTTTTGTGCTTCTCCTTGTCATCTCCCTCTGCAGGTCTTCAAGTCCTGTTTAGCTCCTCTTTATTGGGTACTCTGCAGGTCTTCGGGTTCTCTGCAAGTACACTTCTGGTCTTCGTCAAGATCTTATCAGGTCCTCCGCATGTCATCTGCGGCAACTGTGCAGAAAACCCCACTAGGTCCTTTACCTTTGCAGGTCCTCTGTTGGTCTTCTTTGGATTTTCTCTACACAGCAAAAACGGAATCTTAAGAAAGTAATAAGACCTTTGTTTCAAGAAAAATGCTAATATTTATATATATATATATATATGATTTCCCAGTTGATGTAATGGACAGTTGATGGGCAATTGGGCACTTAACATAACAAGCGAGCTTTTAACATCATCCAGTGAGGGTCCTTGGGCAAGATCCTTAACAGTATAACTTACCTTAAGACATATGAGAAATAATGAAACACATGTAATGCGGCTCAGACATCACCCGACCAAACAAGGTCTGCGTCAGGTGCTGGGGAACCAGAGCACCTTGATGGAAAGTGGGATACTGGAACAAGACGAAAATGAACTAGATGTGTGAACAAGGTTCTGTTGGAATGCAACTACTCAAGTAATCCAACTCAGCGAGGTTATATGCAGAGAACATGGAGTGAATGGATGCTTCAGAACCCACAATCAAGGCTAACTGCCAAACAACTAGTAACTCAATGCTCTTACATCCACAAAAAACAACTACTATCACAACTTGAGATTGATAAAATACAACACAATTGTAACACCACAAGAAAGCCACAACATCAGGTCAGAGAGGAGGCTAGTCCACACTTCCAACCAGAACTTAGGAACACAGCCCCAATAACCACTGCTACGCTGAGTGAGGCAGCAACGGACCTGAAAGACAAGATCATGTCTAGAATGAACGCCAGACAACGCCGACACCAACTACGACACTTGAGTGAAGAACCACCTGAAAGTCTCCAGGAAACTGTGAATGAAGCATTGAGGGAAATTCCCAACACACCAATTACAGAAACCAATGAACTGGTTTACACTTCAGCAGCAGTGACCCTTGAGATGCTTGTTGCTTGATACTTGCTTATAAGAGCAAACGTAGGAGAAAACAATGCCCACCATGGAAGCAATGGTTGGAGGCTAAGATCAAGACAGCTTGGAGGGAAGTGAGTCAGATGACAGAGACCCAAAGAGGTGCAATGAAAAAGCAAGTGCCTAAGAGATACAACCAGATGTCCATACCTGCAGAAATGGAAACTGCCAATCAAAGATCATCATCCCCAGACACAGCTCCTTTTCACACATTTCTTCTTTCTCTTTTTTACAGTATGACCCTCCTACTGGGCGTTGCTCTCAATTAACCTTGGTGAAACAAACTGTTTTCAATGACTTCCCCCCAAAAAATAAACATTTCATAGTTTTTACCAATAAACATAATCTGTTATTTACAGGAATTGCAAAGGTTCACTATAAAACAAAATACAACTCAACGTTGGGTGAGTCACGTCACCGGCCGCTTTGGTCACTAACCTCCTATAAACAAAACAACCTATTGACAGCAGCGTGTAACTATTTTTAAGTGTATGCATATAGATTAGGAGTTGGCAACCCCGTTTGCACCCAGGGGTACCTGCAGAGGGACAGGGACGGAGAAAAATGTAACTTTGTTGAATTAGTGACGTTTTTGTGTGTCATTGCATGTGCATGTGAGCGCGAGAGTGCAGTGAGTAGCTGATGGCTCTTAGCTGACAGGGCTACACCGTCACAATTCCACAGTCAAATGTCAGCTCTATTATAACAAAATGAAAGAGTTTGGGAACAACAGCAACTCAGCCACAAAGTGGTAGACCACGTAAAAAGACGGAGAGGTCAGTGGATGCTGAAGCTATTAGAGCAAAGAGGTTGCTGAATTTCTGCACAATCAATTGCTAAAGAGCTCCAAACTTCATGTGACCTTCAGATTAGCCCAAGTCCAGAACACAGAGAGCTTTATGGAATGGGTTTCCATTGCAGAGCAGCTGCATCCAAGCCATATTGCACCAAGTGCAAAGCAAAGCGTGGGCTGCAGTGGTGTAAAACACGCTGCCACTGGACTCTGGGGCAGTGGAGACGCCTGCTCTGGAATGATGAATCACACTTTTCTATCCGGAAATCTGATTGACAAGTCTGGGTTTGGAGTTTGCAGGAGAACGCTACATTTCCGTCTGCATTGTGCCGAGTGTGAGCCACAATGCAGTCCAAAAGAACATATCAACTGTAGGTTTATGCAGCATAGGCTTGATCAAACCCATCTGAGGATTCATCTATCTTTTTCCATCTAAAAGTCTTGTTTGTCTCTGTGCTTCTGATCACAGAAACAACGTTGGATTACTTTTTAAAAATTAATTTAAATGTGTAAATTATATCAAAAGAGTTGTCATTGTGGAGCACATCCTGAAATGTTGCAGAGACACAAGATTGATTCTCAGCAACACAACAGGCAGCTCTGTGTGACTCCAAACAGCCTTTGTATCGTCAGCTGACACATCCAGAGCAAAAGAAGTCTGGGAAATGTCAACAAATCCTCCACAGCCCTTTCTCACAGACAGGTCACCGTGAAAACTACAATTTGTTCAAATAGTAACCATCCCGCTCTCCCTCTCAGCAGCCACAAAGTCATGAACTTTACCTAAAGTCAGAAGGAGTTGCAGAGGAACGCTCTTCAGGAGGATAAACACAGAAGAATGAAGCTGCACCTCTAATCTCTGCACACAAACCCTGCTCTTCTCTGACACACATCAAACTGTGAAATTCCAATTCTTCTCTAAGCTCTCTAAGGCCCGAAAAAGGAGCTCTGAGAGCCAACTGGGAAACTTGAAAGAATTGCATCAAATATGTACTGCTTCAAGGAACTGTTCAAAAATGTTTGCTGTAAAGTGATCTTCAGGTTTGACTGTTTGAAAGAATCATGGGGAAAATGGCCATGAACAATATGTTTTAATGTCTCAGTATGCATAAATAAAATGTTTACAGTTTTAAAATGATGACAGGTTCAACATTTCTGTTTATGGTTCAAATGGGCAGTCCAGTTGTCTCCCACAGACCAAAAACATGCTTCAAAGGTGAATCTGAAAATTCTTTCTTAATTGTTAAGGGAATGTGCGTTTTTTGTGTGTGTGTCTGTATTGCCTTGTAATAAGTTGGCGACTTGTTAAGGGTGTACCCCACCCACACCCTTCAGCTGCTATACTCTAGTAGCCCTGCTGTGACCCTGGATGAGACTAAAGTGGGTTTAGAAACTGGATTGATGGCTGGATTATGGTTTGAAAGTCTGATGCAGAAACTAGCAATAACAATATTAGCTAATGGATCCATCTTCAAAATTGTAATTAATAACACATTGCATACATATTTTGAAAAAAAAAACAAGCACTGATTCTCAAGAGTTGGTTGTTTGATAGCAAGAATCAAACCTCACTTCCTTGAAAGAACTAATCTTCCATTTAAAATGAAATAAGAAAACCCCTATCCATCTACTCAATGACATTTTATTTTGAAATTAACTGCTGAAATTGACAGTTTCTTGTCCTCTCTAATTAATTTTATGATTACAAATTAGTTGTAACTAACTAACTAGATTATGAAAAATTCTTAACCATTCAGACGCAAAAATCATTCAAGCATCAGAAAATCTGACAAACAAGACTTTTCTTGCAGTTGAAATAATTGCTTCACTTGTTTTTCTATTATCACAGCTCACTTCACAATGAGCTATCTGGACTAAGTTTTGTGGGGTTATGGACCCAGGACATTGGTTGTTGTTGTGTTTGGGTTTCACTTCCTGTTTTATTGTGTTGTTGGTTGTACTTCCTGTGTTTCACCTCTGCTTTTTCAGGTCTCTTGACACTTCCCTCCTAGTGTGTGTTCCCTCCCTCCTTTATTGGCACACCTGTTTTCAATGACCTCATCCTCTCCTCCTGGTTATAAGTCTTCGTCTCCCCTGCACTGGTTGTCGGGTGGTTTTTGTACCTTCAAGGATTTGTCTTCTGGTTTTTCGAGTACTATTTTGAATAAATGAAAGACTTTTCATTTATAATTGCCGTCTGCATTTGTGTCCGCACGCCAACCCTGACAAGTTTTTAGCATCCATCCATCTTTCTTCTGCTTATCCAGAGCCAGGTCGTAGAGGCAGCAACCTAAACTGAGACTTCCAGACCTCCTCCTTTACAGAAACTTCCTGCAGTTCTGCTGGTGATGCTCCCAGACCGGTCCCTCCAGCATGTCCTGGCTCTTCCTCAGGGCCTCATCCCAGTGGGACCTGCCAGTAACACTCCTCCATGTGTGATCCAGAAGAATCCTTGAGCTTCCTTAACTGGGCTCTCTCGATGTGGAGGAGCAACAACTTAACTCTGAACTCCTGCCCGGTGCTCAAGGAAACTCATATTGGCCGTTTGTAAATAGGATCTTATCCTACCAGTCATAACCCAGAATTCATGACCATAGGTTGAAAGTAGGAACATAAATTGACGTGAAATTCAAGAACTTTGCCTTTTGGTTCAGCTTCTTCTTCACTACAACTGATTGATTGATCCACTGCATTACTGCAGACACTGCAGTTATCCACCTGTCAATCTCATGCACCATCCTTCCCTCCCTCACAAACAAGACCACAAAATACTTAAACTGCTTCACTTGATTTAAGACCTCCACCTTCCCAGAGAATGAAAATAACCTTTTTTCTGTAAACACCATGGCCTCAGACTTGGAGGTGCAAAGTCTCATTCCAGCTTTTTCCCCCTAAACTGAAACCACCTCAGAGCAGATTTAATGTTTTAGTTTGAAGGAGCCAACAGAACAATGTCATCTGCAAAAAGTAGAGACAAAGTCCTAAAAAAAAAGTTGGGGTTAGGGTTGGGGTTGGGGGTGGGGTTAGGGTTGGGTTGGGGTTAGGATTGGGGTGGGGGTTGGGGTGGGGTTAGGGTTGGGGTTGGGGTTAGGATTGAGGTTGGGTTAGGATTAGGGTTGGGTTAGGGTTAGGATTGGGGTTGGGTTAGGGGGGGGTTGGGGGTAGGGTTGGGGTGGGGTGGGGGTGGGGTTAGGATTGGGGTTGGGGTGGGGTTAGGGGGGGTGGGGTTGGGGTTAGGGTTGGGGTTGGGTTGGGGTGGGTTTAGGGTTGGGGTTGGGGTTAGGTTGGGTTGGGGTTAGGATTAGGGTTGGGTTAGGGTTAGGATTGGGGTTGGGGGGTGGGGTTGGGGTTAGGGTTGGGGTGGGGTTGGGGTTAGGATTGGGGTTGGGGTGGGGAGGGTTGGGTTTTGGGGTGTTAGGGTTGGGTTGGGTTAGGGGGGTTGGGTGGGTTCGGGTTGGGTTAGGGTTTGGTTGGGGTTGGGTTGGTTGGGGTTGGGTTAGGGTTGGGGTGGGGGGTTGGTGGGGGGTTAGGGTTTAGGATTGGGGTGGGGTAGGGGTTGGGGTTAGGGTTTTGGGGTTAGGATTGAGGTGTGGGTTAGGGATTAGGGATTAGGGTTAGGGTTTTAGGGTTAGGATTGGGTTGTGTTAGGATTGGGGTTGGGGTTAGGGTTGGGGTGGGGTTGGGTGGTTAGGGCTTGGGGGTTGGGGTGGGGTTAGGGTTAGGGTTGGGGGTTGGGGTTAGGGTTGGGGGTGGGTTAGGGTTGGGGTTGGGGTTAGGGTTAGGGTTAGAGGATTGGGGTGGGGGTGGGTTTGGGTTGGGTTTAGGGTTGGGTTAGGGTGGGGGTTGGGGTTAGGAGTTAGGGTTGGGGTTAAACCTGAGCTCCAGCTTCTTCAAGGAAAGGATTTAGGAGCTCTGAAGCTCTGGAGCCCCAGTAAAGGTCAACAACTTATCAAAAGCATTTTAAATTTGCATTTCTTTCCGAGAAGCCACCTAAAAAGCAAATTCCATATCAATTGGAAGTCTATCCATGTGGAAACAGATGAATGAACGGATGTGTGAATGGATGCAGACAGCTGAAATGTAAAAATGCTTCTAAACTCAGGAATAAATCAAGCCTTTTTTTAAGAAAAGAGTTGTGGCTGGAGCAGCTTCTTCTGTGTTCATGGCATGTGCACATGCTGAAAGCTTTCACAGGGAAATGGAGAGAAAAAACAGAAAGTTTCAGACATATGGGGGCACAAAGATCTCTGTAGAACAGCTTTAATTCAATTCTGTGATCAGTTTGTGTCAGAAAAGATGATGGGATTTCAGTGATCCGGTGATGATCTCTGCCTGCAAGGCCGAGGAACCTCCAGGAACCAGGACGAAAGAGAGGAACCTCTGCTGGCACGTGGCTTGTTCAGACATGCGGTCAGACCAGCAGGAAGTTAGTGATTAGGATGAGATTAAATTGTGTCAGTATTATCCCAGAATATTTTCCTGAGATATGGCAGCACAGAGGAAGAGAACTGCACCAACAGACTTAATCTGCTGGATCTCAGGAAGGCACAGGCTCAGCGGATCTGCTGACTGCCTTCCTGTTCATGTTAGAGGAAACTACTCTCATCATCTACATCATTACACTGATGGGTTAAAGAGATCCCCAGAGGCAGATAAGAGGAGCTGCCTTTCTAGCACCACAGGAGAAAGTGACTGCTCAACCCTCCCTCCACCAACACAGAGCATGGGCTGTGACCTGGGGATGCCGTGAGGACTCAGCCGCCTGCAAATGCTACACAAATGTCAGAGTTGTGGGAATAATGGGAGAAACGAACATAGTCACAGGTCTGTGTACAGGGCAGTTTACCAGGTGTGAGGGGAGTTTCAGTTTTCTGTCACCTGTATCAGGTGTCCTTTTTTTAGATGCAAAAATGACATCATCAATTTCACAAAGTAAAAAACCTCATAAATACGAGCACTTATAAAGACCGTTGAATTTTTGATGAAAATATGGAAAAAAGTATACTTTTTTTTCCACATAAAATTGTTCAAATGCAATGCATTGTAGTTTATGTTCAGCAATCTAATGAGCATCAATTCACTCGGGTTTATCATAAAGACTTCTGGGAAATTTCTAGAGCACTTGATTTTGGAATACATTCAGACATCCCTACAAAATGGCAAATGTACAATATAGTGTACAATGTAGTGAGTAGTGAAGGAATTCCGACAGAATTTTTAAAGCATTCCCAGTGGCCTCTTAATGATGACAATTCCACTCTTAGCCAAAATAAATTTTAAAGAAACGGTGTCATTAGGATAGAGTTCCTGCAGAGCGGCAGGGGTTCATTAGAAATTCATCTCTGAATTGTGGGCGGGACTGTTGGTGAGATGTACAGTAAGTCAGTGACCACTTTCCATTACCCATCTGTTTACTCTCTCTCCTGCTAGCTTACAACCACATCCTAACAAAAATGTCAATATCAGAGCTATCTAGCCATACAGTTTAGATCCAGATTCCAGCTCAGACAAGAAAAACAAAGACGTACTTTGATGCAAGTGGATGCATCAGAACATAGCGGAGCTTGTGGTCCACGCAACATAGTCTTTAAATCACAACTACAAGTGTTTTCAAAAAGTATTTTTCATCTACACCTGATTCACAATGATTTGAATAAAGAAATATTCAGAAATGTACTTTAAAGTTGAACTTTCTTGATGTGTGTCCTCCATCATCAGAAAAATGTCACATGTTAAAACCACCAAAAATACAATTTTCACTTGAATGAGTCTTTAAATCCAGTTCATGTTCCAGGATCTCTGATCCATGATCTACAGTGTCTTACAAAAGTATTCAAACCCCTTGAATTTCTCCACATTTTCCGTGCAATATGACCACAAACATAAATATATTTTATTAGAATTTAATGTGAAAGACCAGCACAATGGCACATACTTGTGAGTTCATCCAATTGTCTTCAGAAATTGCTTGATTATTGGTGAGTGATCAAATGTTGACTTCATGACTTCATAGAGTTCACCTGTGTGTCATTTCATCTCAGCAAACAAATCCAGCTGTGGTTTGTCAAGAGAATATTGGGGAGAAAACAGCATCATGAAGTGTAAGGAACACACCAGACGGGTCAGGGAGAAAGTTGTGGAGAAAGTGAAAGCAGGATTAGGCCAGAAACAGATTTCCCAAACTTTTAACATCCTATGAACCATTGTTCAGTCCATCATCCACAAATGGAAAGAGTATGACACAACTGCAAACATAACTAGACATGATCGTCCACCTAAACTAACAGACTGAACAAGGAGACACTGATCAGAGATGCAGCCAGGAGTCCATGATGACTCTGGATGAACTGCAGAAATCTACAGTTCAGGTGGAGGAATCTGTCCATAGAACAACCATCAGTCGCTCACTGCACACATCTGGACTTTATGGAAGAGTGACAAGAAGAAAGCCATTGTTAAACAGAGGAGACAAGTAACACAACAAACAAACAAAGTTCAATGAATTTAAAGACTGGGATTTGATTGTGATTGGCTGTGAAGAGAATAAGCACTTCAGCTATTGGCTCAGAATGGAGACCAATTGTGATGTAAGGTGACGATTGAACACCCAGCTGCATGTAATGAAGTAAATCTTCCTTATTGACATTGTGCCAAAGCTTCACTCAGTTTTCCATTAGGTTCTCTTTCTGATGTTCTTTTTCTTGGAGGAAACTTGCCATTTTTGATGAAAGCTTTGACAGAATTTGTGCTTTAACCAGAGAAAGGTGGTTTGTCCTCTCTGGGTGGGTGGAGTGCTCCTTCCCCAGGTGGAGGGGAATAAGTATCTTGGGGTCTTGTTCACAAGTGAGAGAAGATCGAAATATGAGATCGAAATGCGGATTGGCGCGGCGTCCACTCTTATGCAATCGCTGTACCGGTCTGTTGTGGTGAAGAGAGAGCTGACCCAGAAAGCAAAGCTTCCTCTGTAGGGTGACTGGGCGCTAACCTGGAGATAAGGTGAGAAGCTCGATTACCTGGGAGGAGCTCGGAGTAGAGCCGCTGCTCCTCCACATCGAGAGGAGCCGGTTGAGGTGGCTCCTGGTCTCTTCCCTGGGAGTGTTCTGGCCTTGTCCCACTGGGCATAGACCCTGGAGAAGATCCAGGACACCCTGGAGAGACTATGCTTCTCAGCTGGCCTTGGGACACCTCAGGGTCCCCCTAGAAGAGCTGGAGTGACCGGGGAGAGGGAAGTCTGTTTTTCTGCTTAGACTGCTGCCTCCACGACCTGCAATAATGTTTTATGTTTATTAAAAATTATATGCTCTGACAGTTTAGTTACTTTTCTGGAACATGAAGTTAATTTTCTATCTTCCCGCTCTTTAGCAGTCATTAGTCGCGCTTCTGAACTGATGAAGAACAGGTTTTAGCGTCTTCCTCTTAAAGGAGCTGAATGTCCACAGTGACTCCAGTGACTCCAGGTTGAAGCTCTGGTCAAAATGTGAACATTCTGGGAAATGATCATTCCAACGGCAGAAGCTCAGATTTTTTTTCTTTTTATGTGAGTGTTTAAACTTTGGTCAATCATCCAAATGAAGCCTGAATCCATCTTCTGTCTTCTTCATGAAGGAAATGACGGTTTCCTGTCTGCCTCTTGCAGTCCCACAGATAACCCAGTGCTGGAGCTCCCCAAGGATCAGGATTTCAAGACATCAAAGTACTGCAGACGCTCCATCTAAGAGGAGCCCCTGGAAGACAGCTGCAGGTTCTGGTGGCTGAAAGAGGATCTACAGCAGAGATGGGCCTCGAAGGCCGCAGTGTCTGCTTGAGTTCCAGATATCCATCCCTGCTCATGATTGATTACCTGGTATGCTGGAACACATGCAGGAATGCGGCCCTCGAGGTCTGGAGTTGCCCATCCCTGATCTACAGGAAGGTCATCGGAAACTCTCCAGCAGTGAAAAGTCACATGCACTAACTACTGTGTGGAAATCATCTCCCACAAGGACCCTGAAGGAGATCCGCATCTGGGGGGGTGGGGGGCCAATACAGTGGAACAATTACATGTTTGATCTCTTACTGATTTTGTAGATTTTTCCACTTAAAAAGAAATGAACAGTCTGTCATCCTAACAGAAGCTTCATTTGAACACTGAGGTAGAAAATCACAGATAATCATCCACTTTAAAAAAATGAATATACATTTTTTATTTCATTGAGGGAAATGCATTTGATCCTTCGTGTTGGAAAGACTTAGTACTTTATGACAGAACTCTTACTATCAGCACAGAGGTTTCTTAAAGTTGATGATCAGGTTTCTCCACATATCAGGAGGAGTTCTGGTCCACTCTTCTGAATGATTTCTACATCCTTTAGATTTGGTGGTTGTTGTTTGGTAACTCTGAGCTTCAGTTCTCTCCATACGTTTTCTATAGGATTGAGGTCCAGAGAACGGCTGGACCGCTCCATGACCTTGATCTTCTTCAGTCATTTCTTGGTTGTCTTGGTTGTATGTTTTGGGTCATGATCCTGTTGGAAGATCCATCCACCACTAATTTAAATCCTCCTGGTGGAGGGAAGGAGGCTCTGACTCAGGATTGGACGGTACATGGCTCCGCCCATCCTCCCATTCCACACAGTGAAGAAGCCCTTTACAGAAAAACACCCCAAACCATAATGTTTCCACCTCCATGCTTGACAGTGGGGATGGTGTTCTTGGGGTCATCGGCAGCATTTCTCTTCCTCCAAACAGAACAGGTTGAGTTGATGCTAAAGAGCTCCATGTTGGTCTGATCTGACCACAGCAGCTTCTCCCAATCCCTCTCTGCATCATGAAGGTGTTCATGGGTAATCTCCAGGTGGATCTTCTCGTGTGTCTTCTTAATCAGAGGGACTTTGTCAGTGCTCAAAGATGTTAAACCGTTACAGTGTAAAGTATTTTCAATGGTTTTCTTGGTGTCTGTGGTTCCAGCTGCTCTGAGATCATCAACTAACTCATTCAGTTAAACCAGAACTCTTAATGGTTACTCGGAGATCAAACACTTGCTTACCTCGATGAAAATGCAAATGAATGTTTTTACATTGTTTAAAGTGGATTTCTTGATTTTCTCTGTGATTTTCTATCTCTCACTGTTTAAATGAATCTCCCATTAGGATGACAAACTGTCAACAAAATTAGCAAGAGATCAACTACGTATTTCCCTCCTGTGGGTCGTGGGCTCGTGGTGGCAAAGCTCCTCTGACCTTTATCTTGCAAACATAAGCAGGAAGAAGCCAAAGATGTTTATTAGAAGGTGTTCTGATTCACAGCAGCTCTCTACCACACACACACAGACGCACACACCCACGCACACACACCCACACCTCCAAGAGAAAGAAGGTGGCAAACAAAGGCAGTCTGTCTGCTTCTCTTCAGATACTTGACATTCCTGTTGTCAAAGTAACACAGAGGGAAGCTGCTAAGCTAGTAAGCCTAAGACTCTGTTTCTGTGGCAACGGTTGTCATGGAGACCACTGTAATCCTGCTAATGTGACAGATCTTTTGAAGCATTTTAGTGGGCTATTTTAAACACCATCTTTGAAAACATGTGCAGAGGTTGGGGAGAAAGGTCTGTGCTATTTGAATCAAACATGTTACTCTCCTGTACAGACTGGGGGGGGCGATAAAGACATTGCTGATAAAGTAGGAACATTCCTCTGCAGAACACAGGAACCTCCCTCAGCTTCTCCGTGTTGGATGGATCCAATTGGGAATGGGGCTGTGAACATCCCACACAGAACATCTGCTGTCAGTGGTGAACAGAGGGGGGGTCTGGTCAGATCATACTGGAAACAAAACCCCCACCCTATCTTAAAACATCCTAAAGCATCCCAGAATTCATGATTATACTAATATTTATGTAAATCTGCTCATCCTGCTGCTTCTTAGAGCATGGAGGGGTTCTGATGGAGGTAGGAGATCCCCCAACCCACCCCCACCCCCAGGGATGCTTTGAAGGAAGTATTTGAAGGAAGTACAAACACAAATGTACTTTTAACTAGCGGAACCTATTCCCTAGTTTTGCCTACAACGCTGTGGATCGTAAAGGGAAGTACTAAACACATATCAATGATTAAAGGTTCAAAAGTTGTTTTCTACCTGCAGCTGAATTGTGCACAGATGGAGCGCTCCTGATTTGGATCTGGTGAAAACCAAATCTAAGCAGAGCTTGGAGAAGGTTCTGACCAGAAGAACTGAAGCAGGTTCTTCATAAATATCAATGAAAGAGCAGCAGAGAGGACAGCAAGCAAACCTCATGCAAACTTGAAGCGAGACGTTCAGGAAACACTGACAGCAGCTTCCCTCCCTGTTCCTTCACACATCAGGCTCAGTACTCATAACCCTGCACCGGCGTGCTCAGCCGTGTGGCATGCACAGGTCCCACCCTCAACCAAATCATGGTTTCTGAGAGTGAATGAAGTTCTGATTAAGAAAACTGCAAAGATCCGGTTTGTTTCTACTACCTTCAAAGCCAGAACCATTGACTGTATATGTGATCAGTCATTGCTTACTAATATCGTCTGGTTCCAACATGGCGACGTCCGTATTGCAGAAAAACAGCAACTAAACCGACTTCATTTCATTGGAACCGTAAGAAGGCTTTTTGTTTCGGGTGACATCACCCTCGTTCTGTCCAGTTCTCAAGTATACAGTCAATTGTCAGAACACTCGTCCCTAAGGCTCCGCACCAGAGGTCTCTGACCTTTGTCAGGAGGCCACAGACTGGTCTGGTGTCAGAAAATATTTTTACTGCCAAGTCTTTTCAAAGTGAAAATCTGATTTTTCCCTAAATGTTTGTTTTTAACTTTGCGGGTTTCAATGTAGCGGTCGGTGCAGCCGCTTTAAGAAAGGAGCGGATGGAATTTCAACAAGTGACTGAACGACTTGACCTGCAACAAGAATGAGTCGGATATGGTGGAGAGAACACCAGAAATAAAACAGAAAATGTAGGTCAGGTCTGCGGCCTGGTACCAACAGACGGTACCGGTCCACAGCCTGGGGTTGGGGCTCTGCTCTACAGGATCTGGATGGTCCTCAGAGAACAAACTGCAGCACACAGACGTCCACGCTCCCATCATCTTTATTCTCAAATACAAAAACAGTATAGGCGCCCCCCCCAGAGAGTCAGGGAAAGCAAATGGAAACTACAACCAAGAGGAACTTTAGAAAACAGGAAAAAGAAGCTACAAAAACAGACAGATGGGAATGCTCATGTTCTCTTGATGGCCTCATCGATTTCTGATATCTGGTCTTTGAGCTGGTTCCACTGTTCCGGGTTCAGAGAGATCCCTGAGAAGGGAGAACAGATGCATTATGGGTCAGCAGAATCAGAGCGGAGCTTCGAGATGACAGCTCACCTTTCTTTCCTGGCTTCATCTCCCCGTCCTGGTTCATCCAGTACTCTCTGATGTCGATCAGAACCTTCCCTTTGAAGTCCCTGACGCTTACGTACCGCATCTTTCCAATCTGCAGATAAATTGGACGTTAGCTCCCGACCCCACCTTAGATTAACACCTCCAGGATCCTCACTGAGCCTCAAAGCTCACCTGAAACATGTTGTCTTCTGCACCCCCCCCGGACCTGGACGAGCCCCCGGGCTTCGAGCTCTCGCCGGTCTTGGGTTTCTTGGCAGGCTTCTCTGGAGCGCTGACCTTCTTCTTCTTTGCCTGCAAACACAAACGTGTTCAGAACACTCTCAGGAGGAGACACGAGTCAGAAAAGAGCAAGAACTTCAATCTCTGGATCAGACTTTTTTTTTAAATAACGGAAATAGTGAGAAAACCCATCTGAGCTGCATCAGAGCTGACACTCATGGACCAGCATCCTTACAGAACCACCACCCTTCATCAAACCCTTCCAGTATGTGGGTCTGACTGAGGACAACCTCCACGAGGTCCGCTGAGGACCCTGGCTCTGTCTCATAGATTAAAGAACTTTGATTCTTCTGCTTTAGCTTCAGCACACTAAGAGTTCAGTGCAGTCACTGATGCACATGAGCGTGCACGCTGATGTGCACAGACACACGGAGCAGTCACAACACACCCACCTTGGTCTCCACCTCGCTGTCAGAGTCGCTTCCGGAGGTGGAGGAGAGAACTTCCTTGGATTTAGGCATCCTTCGGAAAACAGAGGACAAAGGTCAACATTCATGTCAGACAGGTGGATGACAGGCTGAGGGGCGGGGCCTATAGACAGGAAGCTGTTTCCAGCAAAGAGAATGAGAGAAAACCATAAACGTGTCTTTTTTGTCTCAGTCACATGACTATGCGCCTCTTTCAACCTCTGTCTTTGCTTTTCTTCCAAACCCAACCCATTCATCTGTCTCATCATCCGTTCATCCATCCATCCCTTCATTCATCCATCTGTTCATCCATCCCTTCATTCATCCATCCATTCATTCATTCATGCATCCGTTCATTCATCCATCCATCCCTTCATTCATCCATCCCTTCATTCATCCATCCGTTCATCCATCCCTTCATTCATCCATCTGTTCATCCATCCCTTCATTCATCCATCTGTTCATCCATCCCTTCATTCATCCATCCGTTCATCCATCCCTTCATTCATCCATCTGTTCATCCATCCCTTCATTCATCCATCTGTTCATTCATCCATCCATCCCTTCATTCATCCATCTGTTCATCCATCTGTTCATCCATCCATCTGTTCATCCATCCATCTGTTCATCCATCTGTTCATTCATCCATCTGTTCATCCATCTGTTCATCCATCTGTTCATTCATCCATCTGTTCATCCATCTGTTCATTCATCCATCTGTTCATCCATCTGTTCATTCATCCATCTGTTCATCCATCCATCCATCCCTTCATTCATCCATCTGTTCATTCATCCATCCATCCCTTCATTCATCCATCTGTTCATCCATCTGTTCATCCATCCATCTGTTCATCCATCCATCTGTTCATCCATCTGTTCATCCATCTGTTCATCCATCCATCTGTTCATCCATCTGTTCATTCATCCATCCATCTGTTCATTCATCCATCTGTTAATCCATCCCTTCATCCATCGATTCGCTTCAACCTTTTTTTTTTGCTCGTCCATCCATGCGTCCATCTAATTATCCAAGCACGTGACATGAGCGTCCGTGAGCGCGTGCTCATCAGAGCCGCGTGTGTCACTGACGGAGAGGATTCGATGTCGCTGAACCGCGCATGTCTCATGCACGAGCACGATACCGTTGCTGTGCAGCCGCGGCTTCCAGGCTCAGTTACGCAAGAAAACGCACAATGGACTCGTGAAATCAAACATCTAGAACGCGTTAGCGTCAGAGGCTAACGTTAGCAGATGTGGCAGAGTTCACTACGCAGATGACGTCATGCTCGACACCCCTCCCCTCGCTGCCTGCAGGAATCGTGGAACACGCGGGAGCGCGCCTCCGCGCTCCACGTGAACAACAAAAAGACGCGTTTTGACGGGTTTTCTTGCTTTTCTTACGTGAAGTCTGGTTGCTGCGCTGACCGACCGACCGATCGGAAACGGAAACCTCTTCTTCTGTTGTCCACCTCAGCTTCTCAGCACCGTCCCCATGTGGTGGAGGGCCGAGCTGCAACCGGACAGTGCTGGCTGAGGTCCACTCCTTTCTGAGACAGAAACCTCATGGAACAGAAAATGTTTGCATATGTTATTATTTATGATTATTTTTGGTTCACAAAGCAGCTGGGACACTTCTGACACTTCTGGTCTGTGAGAGTGTGGTCCTGAAACAGACTGGTGACCAGTTCACAGGATAGGCTCCAGCAACTCCGTGACCCCTAAAGAGATCAAATGAGATTGGAGGATGAATGGATGGATTGTTGCTGCTTATTATATTCATAAAGGTTTATCATAAAAAAGGAACAGAAACAGCTGTTGGCTGCAGATGATGACAGGAAACCCAGTGTGAACTGATCAAAGATGTCCCTTTAGGGTCTCTGATACAACATAGATCATGGATATTCATCAAGAGTTCTAACCAGGAGCTGTCGACCAGCGTCTCCCTTCAGAGATGTCTTCAAGCTGACAGACTTACTAACATGAAACCAGAATCAGTTTTCTGGGTGTGGATTAACTTTAATGCTTTAGAGTAGGACGTCTACTTGTTGAGAATACGTTTGTCTCAAATGTGTGTCTTGACTGGTTTGAAGCAGAGCATGTTGTTGTTGTGTAGAACAGGTAGTGTGTGAATTGTCACATTCACCCTGGCATTTTTTGGACTGAACCACAATACCTACATTCTTTCTTGGTCCAATATGAACCTGCTGTTTTAAAAAAAGATGTTGATATGAAGTATAAAACAACCAATTATTGTCAAATAAATTAGACCTGTAAGAGTCAGTCCCTCCTCAACCACAAACGTCACCAGACATCAGTGGTGTAGGACCGCCATGAAGCACTGGAGGGCAGTGCAGCTTTTACATGAACTGGGTCTGATGGTGTCATTTTGTTCTACAAACATGGCAGATGTTAAAGAACAGTTCTTTGTACCAATGAATCCTGAATGAAATGTGTGGGCCTTTCCTGCGTGGTGAGCGCAAACATCCAGTTGCTCTAGTGTTCTTCATCATCTCAGTCCTGAACCCTCCAGCTGTGTGTCTGTGAAGCAGAGAAGAGGAAGGCCAAGTCCAAAGAAAACCAAGAGTGTTCCCTTAAAGCATGTGTTTGTTTAATAAGCAGGCAGAAATGGTCAAACATGAGCACAGTGCCATCTAGAGGTAAACAGAGGAAGAAGCACGGTTCCATCTGAAAAGGTTTTATTGGGCCGGGGAGCGAGGTGAAGTGTCAGAGCAAGGCAGGAGCAGCTCTCTGCAGTCTTTGTGTCTTCCAGTAAAAACTTTGTAAATGATAATCATTAGGACCAGAGGTGTGAGAGGCTCCTCTAGGAGCAGCAAAACTGGTTAAAATGACTGCATTGTGATCCAGTTTCACGCTGACCTGAAACAAATCTACCAACGTCTGTCAGATTACAAACACTCAGACGTACAAACATGGGGGTTAGCACTGAAACAAGAACACAGATTTACACGTCAGCATGAAGCACAAAGATTCATATTCATATAATAAACTTCTTCAGCCTTTAAGTCTGGATGCAGCTGCTCTTCCTCCCAAGCAGAACCCAACAGGAGCCGTCCAGGAGCCTCAGAACGCCGCAAAGCTCTGGTGAGCTTCAGGTCTACAGCTAACACAGGCGTACAGTTTCACAGCAACACAGGCGCATTTACAGCGGGGTTCAGAGGGGGCCCCTCAGCTCTACGAACTCTCATAATCCTTCTTGTCTTTCTTGCCTTCACCCTCAAAGCTGTCTGTCCCGTCACTGTTATCCCGGCGCCGCTTTCGGCTGTTGAAGCGAGGGTTCATCTGTGGTAGAGGGTCCATGCCCAGAACTTTGTGGATCTGACGGAACGCCAGCAGCCTCAGAGCAAACTACAGGAACAGAGAAGGGACAGCTGACATGACGACACCAGCTCTTCTGTCTCACAACAGCATTTTTACAAACAGGCTTAGGTCGGTGAACCAATGGTGCATTTGGGACCCATGGTGCCTTTAGGGGCAGTGGGACTACAGTTTGACTACACTGAAAGACCATGATGGATTAAGGGACAGAACAGAGATCCGTTCAAACATGAGCTGCACCCTTATGTCCTTTCAGGTTTTTCCTGAATCAGGATCACACCAATACTGCACATTTTTCTCAGCTTTGCAACATCATTCAATCAGCACCTCTTTAGCCAATTACTCTCCAATTTGAACACGTTTATGGTCAAACAGCCTCTACCAATCAAGTTTAGAGGCTCAAACATGTGGTCATCAGTCTAACCAATCAGCATCCCTGCCTCCTGTGACAGCAATGCTGATTTAGCTGATCAAGTCACTCAGTTCTCAGTATAAATCACAGATGAAGATGACCTTCACCAGTTAACAAATATTCATCCTGAAGGCAAAGCTAAACATTTTAGTTCTCTTTGCAGCACTTTGTTGGATAAACCAAAATCAACAATTAACGAGAACTGTTTAACTCCAGAGAATGACAGAAAGTTGTGTTTAAAGTCTGCAGGCATGTGTGTGAATTTACCACTTACTATGTACGTGAATCTAACACGTGTGTGAATTGACACATCCACACGCATTTACCGTGTGTGGGTTTAAACACACACATGGATAAAATTGTTGGTACCCCTCAGTTAAAGAAGGAAAAACCCACAATTCTCACTGAAATCACTTGAAACTTACAAAAGTAACAATAAATAAAAATTTATTGAAAATTAAATAATCAAAATCAGCCATCACTTTTGAATTGGTGATTAATATAATTATTTAAAAAACAAACTAATGAAACAGGCCTGGACAAAAATGATGGTACCCATAACTTAATATTTTGTTGCACAACCTTTTGAGGCAATCACTGCAATGAAGCGATTTCAGTATTTGTCAATGAGCGTTCTGCAGCTGTCAACAGGTATTTTGGCCCACTCCTCATGAGCAAACTGCTCCAGTTGTCTCAGGTTTGATGGGTGTCTTCTCCAAATGGCATGTTTCAGCTCCTTCCACAGATGTTCAATGGGATTCAGATCTGGGCTCATGGAAGGCCACTTTAGAATAGTCCAACGCTTTTCTCTCAGCCATTCTTGGGTGTTTTTGGCTGTGTGTTTTGGATCGTTGTCCTGTTGGAAGACCCATGACCTGCGACTGAGACCAAGCTTTCTGACACAAGGCAGCACATTTCTCTCCAGAATGCCTTGATAGTCTACAGATTTCATTGTACCTTGCACACATTCAAGACACCCTGTGCCAGATGCAGCAAACCAGCCCCAAAACATGACTGAGCCTCCTCCATGTTTCACCGTAGGGACAGTGTTCTTTTCTCCGTATGCTTGGTTTTTGAGTCTATGAACATAGAAGTGATGTGCCTTACCAAAAAGCTCCAGTTTGGTCTCATCTGTCCAAAGGACATTCTCCCAGAAGCTTTGGGGCTTGTCAACATGCATTTTTGCAAATTCCAGTCTGGCTTTTTTAGGATTGTTTTTCAGCAGTGGTGTCCTCCTTGGTCGTCTCCCATGAAGTCCACTTTGGCTCAAACAAGGACGAATGGTGCGATCTGACACTGATGTACCTTGGCCTTGGAGTTCACCTTTAATTTCTTTGGAGGTTGTTCTGGGCTCTTTGGATACAATTCGAACGATCCGTCTCTTCAATTTGTCATCAATTTTCCTCTTGCGGCCACGTCCAGAGAGGTTGGCTACTGTCCCGTGGGTCTTGAACTTCTGAATAATATGAGCCACTGTTGTCACAGGAAGTTCAAGCTGTTTAGAGATGGTCTTATAGCCTTTACCTTTAAGATGTTTATCTATCATTTTGTTTTCGGATGTCCTGGGACAATTCTCTCCTTCGCTTTCTGTTGTCCATGTTCAGTGTGGTACACACCTTTTCACCAAACAGCAGAGTGACTACTTGTCTCCCTTTAAATAGGCAGACTGACTGATTATGAGTTTGGTAACACCTGTGATGTCAATTAAAGGACACACCTGAGTTAATCATGTCAGTCTGGTCAAATAGTTTTCAATCTTTTATAGAGGTACCATCATTTTTGTCCAGGCCTGTTTCATTAGTTTGTTTTTTTAAATAATTATGTTAATCAGCAATTCAAAAGTGATGGCTGATTTTGATTATTTAATTTTCAATAAATTTTTAGTTATTGTTACTTTTGTAAGTTTCAAGTGATTTCAGTGAGAATTGTGGGTTTTTCCTTCTTTAACTGAAGGGTACCAACAATTTTTCCACATGTGTAATCTGGTGTTTGAGCTCTTTGGGTGAAATCTCGGCTCATTTAATGTTATCACATAGAAAGAATTCTGTACAGTTTATACAGTTCTAATCTATTCCAATGATTTGAATGACAGATGGAGATACAAGTGTTTTTTTTCAAGTGATCTGACTGAAGCAGCTGATATCTAGTAATATCTGTGTTAAATGATCAACTCAATTTTAGACTTTATGAATTAAATATTAAGAAATAAGGCTAAGCGACCCAAAACCACATTAAACAAATATATTTGTGTCTTCTTGATAAAATATTGCTGAATTTCCATTTTTGATTTAAACAGAAGAAAAGCTCATTACACCTCAGAATGCCATGTTGTTGAAAATGAACTTCTCAGTTTTACAGATGCTTCTGAACAAACATTCCTGCTTATTCCTGTTTACTGAGGACTTTCACTAATGCTGAGACTTTCCATTGCACTTTCACAAACTGGGGAAAACACTCTTTATTTGTGTAAACTCTCCTTTGGTTAAAATTGACACTGAAATACATCCTCACTTTTAAAAAAGTAGTCGTGAATTCAGCCT
Organism: Oryzias woworae; assembly: GCA_016861445.1. Lineage (NCBI taxonomy): Eukaryota > Metazoa > Chordata > Actinopteri > Beloniformes > Adrianichthyidae > Oryzias > Oryzias woworae. The sequence goes on from BOLG01001191.1 coordinate 1,145,600, forward strand.
TTCTGTGCCTACACTCATACAAATGCAGTAAGATGATGGAGGGAATGACCGATTCATTTCAGGAACAGTGTGGAGTTCCTCAGCTGACGGTGTGTCTGTGAAGGTGGTGTTCAGTCATTCAGCTCAGAAACACCATGAGCTTCAGACAGCACAAGAGTTTTCGGAAACAAGGTCATACCTGAGCACTTGATGTAATGTCCTCCCTCTCTTGCTCCCCCAGAGATAACAGGGTATCCACAGGCTTCTTCTCACACGGATCCATCAGTCCAGGTCCACCTGTGAGGAAACACAAATCCACTTGAGGTTTTGCTGTAGATCCACATTAGATCAACAGTGGACATGCTGTGGGTCATGTCAGAGCGATCATCCACAACTGTTTGACTTCACAGACCGTCTTTCTCCTAAGCAGTGAGAAAAGTCTGGAACAGAGTCTTACCAGGGAGCAGAATTCCAGAAGAAATACATTCAAAAACTCGTCTGAGCGCGTCGCCCGGGCTGAGAGGCGCGGAGGCGCTGCTGATGGCCTTTTCCACCAGCAGCTCCATGGCCTGCAGGGGGACAGATGAGACACTCAACAGCCTGTCGGTTCCTGCCAGCAGAGGCCTGAAGCAGCGCATACCCATCCGGGAAACGGAGACCACGTTGAGACGCGCTGGCAGAGGTCTCTCAGGATCCGGATGATGATCACACAGGACTGAAGACCGTTGGCTCTAGCCTTTTGATGCAATAGAGTTAGATTTATGGGGCAACTCGGCGTGGGAAGACATGGACCAAACAGGTGAATCAGTTCCATCATAGAGGTCCAAACACTACTGTGCATAATGGAAGCTCACTCTGATGAGGATAAGCCAGAACTGTTTGCAATCAGCTGCCATTCCCAGTAGTCTTGTACCTCCTAGTTAGTAAAGGAGCTCAAAGTTTCAAAGATGCAGGAGAAACGGTGGTTTCTCAGCATCCATTAAACCCTGAGCCCACGTATCTTCAGGTAATTCACAAACAGGGACTGAGAAATGTGACAGTCTGCCAGAGGAGCGTTCAGAGACTGAAAGAACCAAGGAAATCGGAATGACTTTGCCACGCTTTTGCTCAGGGAGCAGACCGGCAGGGAAGCACTCAGATGTTCCCTCTTCTCTCAGTCCCCATTCTAAAGAGTTAAAGGATGAAACCAAACGCTGACAAAGGCACTCTGTGCTGTTACTGTGCAGCCTTATGGAGTCACTGGATTTAGAATTCAGGAGCAAAACAAGGATGCCAAAGTTTCTGATTTCAGTTTTACTGAAGGATTGAGGTTAGCTTCATGATGGAGGTCAATCAGGTCCTGTTGTTCTTGCTGGCATCCTTGATTCTAAATTTGCTTTGAACAGAACTAAATTCTTTCCCATTTATGGCAAAGTAAACACTAGAGATGCACCACTCCGTCCGCTGTGATGGTGGGCCCTAACCACAGCCTCGGACTTTCAATGGAAATCTGTTTTTCTGTTTTGTCTGTGACGTATTTGAATCAGACTGACGCAAAAACACAGAGGAGACTGACACGTGCACTGTGTCTCAGTGATCTCACAGCAGAAAGGATGGACCAATCCTTTGTAGGAGAACCTCCCAGAGCAGCAGGTGTTACATTAGGAACCCACACGAGCTGCGCTTGGCGCTCGCCATTGGCAATGCTCATTCACATAACATGCATTGATGCACTTTTATTGAAGGCAAACTGACAAATCAACACGAGTGAGCTGAACAGACGGGGAAGTTGATCCATTTTAGGTGGTCAATAAAAATTGACAAAGGATGTTACAAAGGAAAAGAAAATGTATGCAGTAAAAATGAATACGTTGTAATTGAAAAAAAACAAGTGAAAACAGCTTTAAATAATAAAAAAAACAGCTTTAAATATAGGATTTCTGTTTGTGCACACGGTCACATCAGATTGGTATCTGCAGATCCAAAAACAAAAGCGGGTTTTAAACTTGGAGTGGTTGCATCTCTAGTATAACCCAAATGTGTATGAGCACAGATAAACGAGTTAACAGATGATGCATCTCATAAGGCTACAAGAAGAAAGTAAAATGATGTTCCGAACCTGGAACCACTTAGCGTGGCGCAGAGCAGCCAGAGCGTCAAGGCATTTTTGCCTGTCCAAGACGTCCGCTGGGTCTTTCACCAAACCCGAGGTTACATCTAAAAATGGATTTCAAGTGTCAACATGGTGATGAGGAACGGGTGTTTGACCAGGTCAGCCAGGCTTGCAGACAACAAACACATTGCCACACATACCCACGTGTGTTTGTGTGACAACCAACACCTTTTCATGACTGGTATCAGCGCAGATGAATGTGGGTGCATGAAGGACTGTTACTGACATGAACTCTGCTTTACATTTCATAACAATCGGACTGAATTGGCTTGAACTGATTGGAAGCCCGCTCCACTTTATCAGGTAATTCCCCTCAGGAAAATCCAGAGGATGGCTATGTTTTCTGCAGTTCACTGGCAGGCCTGAGTGAGGCGCCGCTGGTTGAATGCTGGGCAGTTGGGACCTGATAAAACAGGGCGTGGCAGCAGTAGGTGTGGCAAAGTTTTTGGGATGTGAGAAAACCTTGGTCAAAAATCCTTCCGAACCGTTGGACCCCAATGAACCTCTGAAGACCGTAAGCTCTGTGCTGGAGGACAGTCTGGTCTCTGAGCTCCACCTTACACACGTCTGCACAAAGTACTAACATGTCCAAGTCTTCACACACATGTATGCACGTACAAGCATGGATATGTTCTCAGGGGAGTGCTCCTATTCACACATTCGTCAGTGACGCACAGCTCTGGGTGAACAGGATCAGAGCAGAGTTTCATTCTGTTCAAAACGTGCAGCCATTGAATGCTAACTAAGAGTTAAAGAGTAAAGTTCAAACGGTTTAACCATTCGAATTTTGGGCAACCAAGGACTTGGATTTGGTTAATATGGACGTGCCAAGCGTTTGCAAATTGATCATGGACATGAGCTGGTATTGTTGAACACATATCACATGTCCACTGTGAACGTAGCTTTGTGTTAAGTAAGCAGGAGTAGGCCAGACTCATCCCTGGAGAAAGCTGCACGTTGCCAGATTTGTTCTTAAGTCACAGATTCTGTTCATAACTTTTATAGACACTTAAAGGGTTTGGCTTTAAGGGTCTGAAATCACATCTCTGCAATTTGCAGATGATGTGATCCTTCTACTGTCACCAAACCATGACTTCCAGTTCTCTCTGGAGCAGATTGCAGATGAGTGTGAATTAGTCAAGATGAGAATCAGCCTGTCCATAATGTTCACAAGTGAGGGAAGGAGAAATCTGTGAGGCATCTGCACTGATGTGAACTTTGTACCAGTCAAGCGCGGTGAAGAAAGAGCTGAGTTTTAGTTCACCGGTTCATCTCTGTTCCTTTCTGGAACCGTAAATATCCACGTGAAGACGATGGAAACTACCGTTGGAAGGGGCTGGGGTCTCCCTTTGACTTTAATGTCTCATAGCACTGACTCGCTGTCAGTTTACACTGGCATGTCTGCTCAGCGCCGGTTGTCTACACGAGTGTTCACTTTTCAAGAACCAGAACACGTTCTTCTCGGCAGAGACCGTGACTGTTAAGTGTCATGCGGGCTGAGTTTGTTTTCTGCTTTTGGGGTGCCATGTTAATGAGCTCACCAAAGAAAACCGCTCAAGTCCCTCAAGTTTGGACTGAAAGTGAACGTGTTGCATCTTTGAAACCCACTACAGCACAAACGTCCAGCAGTGGTTTGATCTGCCGTCAGAAACGCTGCGCTTGTTTCTTTTCTTCCACACACTCGTGTCTGACCAACTTCACCCCCCCGTAGCAAACATATACATGACATACATGCATAGATGTGTATTCTATTAGAGTTTCTGCTGATGCTGCAGAGGAGGAAGCCGTGGCTGAGAAATCAGTGAGAGCAGCAGAGAACAGAGGGGTTAGAGTCACTGCATGCATCCCTGACAGCAGCGGGCTAAACCAAACCCCCCCAGTGCTGAGCTCAGGAACAACCACAGGTTCCTCCACAGCTGCTGTCATCCAAAACATAACCAAACCCCCTCCCAAAATTCTGAAGGACACAGAGGAGTTCACGGTTAACCGTTGTTTCAGTCAGCGGGTAACTGAAGACAAAACCAGACGTTCATGGGATCAGAAGAAAGCTGGAAGTCTGCCACTTTGCTCCAATCTGATTGGTTCAGCCCAATTTGGAGTCCAATTAGTGTAAAGGCTGTTGTCACCTCAGGGGAGCAGGTCAGAACCGGGCCCCGAGCATGGTGAACGGGTCACCAGCACACAAAAGGAAGATTTGTTTCCTGTGGAAAAACTACAACCCATCTTCTCTGCCAGATCTGGATTTGAGAGTTCAAAGAGGATTACGGTCAAATTGAGCTGCAGGAACAGATGTGTTATCCATTTGTCTTCTGCGGGAATTTTCACATCAGAGTAAATATGGAGAGGAGAGAGTAATCGATGTCTTCCACTGATTATCGCCAACAGTACAAATGGAAACAATCTCCTGAAACACAGGAAACAAAACAAAACCTGGACTAGACCCAACACAGTGCAACACTGATCATGCTTTCCAAGGATAAGAACAGGTCAGAGTTACAGAGCCGAGGAGGCAGAGCAGGACTGCTGGCACTTCACCTCTGTCAGTCTACACTCCCTGATGTTGCCACGCCTTCACTGAAACAGACACTGGGCTCTCTGGAGGACTTCACGTCTAACTTAAGAAGAGCTGCATGTGTGTGAGGGTGGCAGATATTCTGGTCTCGGTTTCAAACCCTGCAGGAATCAGCTGTGGCTGCGTGGACTGCAGTAACACAACAAAAGCAGCGGGCAGTGCCAGCAGACGGTGCTCTTCAGGGCATCAACCAACATGGTGAAACTGATTTCAGAGAAGAAGAGAAGAAAGACCAGAAAAGAGGTTCTATGGAAAAGGCTGCGATGGAGATCCAACCTCCTTCCCGACCGGCCTCCTCTCTGATGACGGGCGACGTCAGCGTGATTGTCACTTGCATCTTTGGATCGCTGCAGGACGTCAGAATGATTGCTGCTTCCTGGATGGATCCTTTTACTTCGTACTTCTCTGGTGTTACAACCTGAGGACAGGAGCACAACGAAACAGTCCTTCCTGGTTTCATTCACCACTAAAGCTACGTTCAACCCGTCCTGGACAACACAAGTCTATGTATACATGCATTAATGCATGATTCGTTTTTTTCTCCCTTCTTTCACCTTATTTAAAAAAAATGACAAATGACAGAATATTTTTAACAAAAACTAGCAGGCTTTTTTCAGCTCAACAGCAGCTGTGTAATGTTAGATATTGTTGATAAAGTTTTATTCAAAGTGGATTCACGTCTGTTATCGTATTTAGAAAATAAAGTTTTTATGAATATCCCATGAATTAAGTTTGTTGCGTTTATCCGTAACGTGTTAAAGGCCGCTCTGTGAAAACATTCTCTGACTTTAAACTGGTTTGTAGTCGCAAACTAGCGACAAGCGGTACAGCTCGTTAGCATAGCATGGTAGCATGATAGCATCAGTGTGTAGCAACATTGCTGTTTCAAAAGCTACACTTTTTTTTTTTTAATTAAACTCTGTTGCTGCTGTGAGTCCAGCCGGTTTATCCTCCATTTCTGTTCGTATCCCGTTATAAACCGCCATGTCCTGCTGCTCCATCGGCCTAATCTAAACGCTACACAGAGCAGTTCACAGAAGCTACAGGGGTGGGGGGCGGAGGTGGGGCGCTTTAAGTGTCGCATGCGCTTGCAAAAATTGCACAACAAGCTTTTTAATTTCTTTTTTCTCGACCCTGCTGAAGAAGCTCCTCTGCTTGCTGCCGTTTTCGTGTTTGCTCGTTGCGAAAGACAGACGGGCTGACTTTACTCTGAACAATGGAAGCCCAAGAAAGCAGAGAGCTGGAAAAATACAATCTCAATTTCCAAAAATAAATGGTCTAAAACCAAAAACGTGAATTAATCGATTGTATTGATATATCGCCCAGCCCTACTTTGACTTTGAGTACATGCACTAGTATGGGGTGGCAACATGTCAGGTGTGTAGTAGAATCACAGATCAGAAGAGTCTTCTCATGCTGACATGCATTATGCGGTATCATTCATCTGTGCTTTAAGCTGCAGACAGATTCAGGACACTACCGTCAGCTGCTTGGGCAGGTGCTCCAGAATGGAGCTCAGGAGGGTCTTTGTGGGTTTCTCGGAGCAGAGCAGCACCAAGTTGACATTCTTGTCGCCCCGAAGCAGCAGGCCTTTGGCCAGAACTCCGACTCTCATGACCCCCTTCAGAGCTCTGGGTGGTTGATCAGGGTGATGGTGGTTTCAGGACACAAACATGCAAATACAGTTAAGCAGAAAGCTCAAACTCAAACGGTGTTTGATTTGCAGAAAACACTTGTGTGAGTTCAGCCTGAACAGCTGAAAACCATCTGGAGAGGAGGTGAGAAACCGCTATGGACCAGCTGAGTCTGCAGGCTCTCCTTGGTGAGATCTCCTCACCTGCTCCTGCTGCTCACCTGTCCTTTGGAGCCTCCTTGTCTTCCTCTTTGACGCCTTCCTGTTCTGTCACGATGTCAGAAACCAGCTTGAGCGCACGCTCAGTGATGGACACGATCTTCTGGATGGACTGCAGCTCGTCCTCTGATGGGTAGATGGCGGCGTGCTTGGTCATCACGTAGCGGTCGTCAGAAGAATCTGGACGTCGGGGGGGCTAAAGGAAGCACAGACGAGGAACAGGTTCACTGAAACACTTCCGGCTGAAAACTTCATGGACAAGATCTGCTGTCTGATCAAAAATGATCCCTCTGGGCTAAGCTCGGCTGTGTGTGTACCAGGGGGCAACAGCGGTGCACACATGAGCAGGATGTGCACGTGATGCCTTAAGTGACCAGGTGAGTTACCGGAAGGTTCCAACTCCCTAAACCGCAGGTTCATCAGTCACCTCTGGAGTTTCATCCCTGACATCTCTCAGTTACAGAGCGTTCTACAACTGCATTTTTCTCAGTCTGTTTCACACTGAGGTCTTTGAACACACCATGGGACCCTGCGGCTGCAGGCCGGGCATGCCGGGACGAACTCCCAGCAGGCCGGGGGGCCCAGGGGGCCCCTGGGGATACCCTCCGTCTGGGAGGCGGCGCCGCTCATCCCAGTGGTGCTGCTCCTCCTCCATGCGCCTCCAGTACATGTCCTCCTCATAGCGCCTGAAAGGAGAAGCAGCAGAACGTTTCATCTCCTAAGTGTTCGCTCATGATTGCCAGCAAACCTGAAGGCCACAGGCTTCTGTTTCTTACATGCAACAGCAGACTTCTGCTCAGCAGCGCTGCAGGCTTTGCAGTCACAGCTGAGCTGCAGCAGAAAGTCTCACCTTCTGATGTTTTATTCTGCCAACCGAGACGGCGCCTTCCTCACCTCATCTCCATCCTCCAGCGCTCCTCCTCCTCCCTCCTTCGCCAGTACTCCTCTTTCTGCATCTGCTTTCTCATCTTCTCCTCCTGAATCTTCCGGGCTCGGATGCTGGGCTTTACCTCCACCTGCAGGTCCGGGTTCACCTTTTTCTGCAAACCCAAACGTGAAAGCAGAACCAATAAGATCTTCTGACGCTGGCGTGCAGTGAGCAGGTCGTTCTGCTGGTCTGCAGACAGACAGGAGCAACCCCTCCTCAAACGGGGGGTAACATTTTGTAATGCTTCTAGTTTCAAAACAACTCATGTTCTGACTGTGGGGAAAGCAGAACTGAAACTGCATCAGCTCCATCACAGATAAGTGTGTAACCTTTAGGTTTTCGCAAGCACAGACGGTAACACTTGTAAACATGTTTTCAATCATAAAGGTTCCACTGTTACACAGCAAAAACAGGCTCCTTAGAAATGAGTCAAAGGTTCCTACTCCACAGGTTATTTTAAATACGCAAAAAATCTACCGGTGGGGAAAGAAAAACGGTTTTACCAAAAATCCGTCATTTCAGAAAAACATTCCAGTCACTAAGACATGTTTTCTCAAACAAAGATTTTTTGCCATTGAACAACATTCTAGACGAGATCATTTTTCTAGCAAGACATAAAATGAGAACTTTTCCTGAAACAAGAGTCTTTTTACTTTGTTACGGTTCAGTTTCTGCATTTTTCCCGGTTTAAACTTTTCTTAAGACACCATTTTATTCTTTACTTTTTCTTTTCTACTATTGGCTGATTGAATCTGATCACCCTGTGTATATTGTGATGGTTTATTGCTTTTTTGTCCAGCTTTCACTGTTATTTATTGGTTTGACTTTGCGTTTTATTGCTGGTAGTTTTGTGCAGTTCTTTGGGAAACACTTTGATTAAAAAAAGCTCAAGTGTTGTTCAGATCCGATCGTTTAAACACACGAGTTCACGCGCTCATGGAGGAGCAGATCATGAAGGAGGACTTTTGCTTGCTCTGTATTACTGACTGAATCTGAAGATCACCTGTGTCTACAGGGCGTTCCGGTTTGACCAACACACCTTGTACTGCAGCCGATGCCGGCGGCCTTTCAGGTGCATCTCTTTAGCGTTGGGGTCGTTGAAGCTGCACTCGCACAGCTTGCAGTGGAAGCGGATGACTTTGCCTTCATCGTTCCTGACCTGGAACGATCACAACACATGGTCACTCGTCAGCCCTCACCGAGCCACACGCCGCTTCCATCAACACTGACCTCTTCCACATAGTCATGGCCGACTGGCTGCACGTCGCTCTGCAGTGCCACCAAGGCGGATGGCGAGAGGGCGTCGGAAACATCCAACTTGTCCCGGGGGGGCGCTGCGGGCTTACAGTTGTCCACTTTGACCTCTGCTCTGCCCTCCTCGGCCTTCACTGTGGTCTGCAGTTTATTACCTCCTGAAACCCAGTGGAAGCAGAAGAAACCCGTCTGTTAGAGGAGAGGTGGTGTGTGGGGGGGGTCACAGGTATGAGAGTCAGAAGGTCTCACTCACCAACAAAGTTAATCTTAGGGGTGCAGATCTTCTTCGCAGCTGCAGTTGCAGCTGCAGAGCCGGCAGTAGGCGGGCCGTGGCCCAGCGGGTTCTTCATGCCCGCAGCAGAAGCGCTGACAGCACTGGCAGGTTTCAAGTAGGAGGAGCTCAGGCTGCTGGCCGGCGAGCAGCTGGCTGAGGCGCTGCTGGAGCTGCCCAGGACGGCTGTGGTGGTCTTATTGGAAGCAGCGGTGACGGAGGACGACGTCTGAGTCACGATACTGGGCTCGGTGGAGGGAATGGGCTTTCCAAGCTTGGTGTGCAGCTTTACAACCTGGAACAAGCGGAAAAGTTCTGACCCAAAAAACCTGAACTTCTCATTTCTGTCAGAACATAGAACCTGACTGATGACCCTGAACCAAAAGGTCAAGTTGTGAAGCCACGCCCACACCACCAGCTCCATGACATTAACAGACACGTGCACCCTCAGCTCAAGAGCAGAGGAAGAGCGTGCACAGGTCCCCCCCCCCTTCAAAGTCTAGTTAAAAACCCAAATGGGTGAAGCCCGGTGGAGAACAGATGTGAAAACCTGTGGGACAACACTGGAAGACTCAGCATCAGGACTGGAGTCAGTGGATCCAGCAGATCTGAACTCCAGAGCTTTCAAATGGATCTGCAGCTCCAACCCATTAAAGTTAGTGACCTGCTTGTTCTGATGGTTTAAATCCCACTTCAGAACCCAAAGTCAACCAGAATCCTCAAGTTCAGTCCTTAAGACATCAGGTACATCAGAGGGGGTGTGGAGCGACAGACCTTCTGGTGCTTGGCGCCGCGGATGTGGGCGGCGTAAGCGTCGGCCCCAGTGCAGGAGACATCACAGAGCTCACAGCGGAGCTGGTTCTGAGCGCTGCGGGCCATGGCTCCGCCGCCTGTGCTGCTGCTGCTGCTGCTCTGGGAGACCTTCAGCGCCGCCTCCTTCTTCTTGTGCTTCTGGCCTTCCAGGTGCTCCTTGTAGGTCTGCAGTGTTGACAGAGACCACCAGTTACTTCATGATGTCAATGGAGATGAAGGCGCTCATCATCGGCAGACGTCCTGAAAAGCCGGCTCACCTGTGGGCCCGCACAGCTTATCTTACACACATCACAATAATGGATCTGGGGGGGTTTGGGCGGCTGTTTGGGTCGCAGCTGCTTGTTCTGGAAGGCAGGCTTCTTGGTGAAGGGGCTGCCAGACCAGGCTGCCGTGGCCGCCACGGCCGCCACCGCCTGCTTCTGCTGCTGCTGCTGTTGGTGGTAGTAGTTGGATGCTGCCGAGTACACGGCCGCTTCGTAGCCCGAGTACGAGGTTCCTGAGGAGCACAAGGGCAGAAAAAACAGAGATTAGGAGACTGACAATTTTCCACGCCACCTCAGGATCAGAACTCACCGGAGTACGTGACGGCGTTAGTGCTGTACGTTGGGCTCTGGAGAGTACGTTGGGACGACCGAGGCAGCAGCGGCGGCGGCAGCAGCTACAGGCTGCACAGTGGAGGTTACTGGGTAGATGGAGAAGGTGGAGGAAGCTGGACTGGGGGCAGCTGGTTTGATGACGGTGACTTGGCGGGTCTGCTGGGTCTGCGTGTAGGACGTGACACCCTGACTGTACCCGGGTTTGGGAACTGGAACAAGAAGATGCGAGGTCATCTTTATATTACGGCATCTTTGTGATGTTAGGCTTCTAGTTCTTTCTAAGTGATCATTTGAATGTCTGCTTGTCTTCAGGTTTGCTGTGTGGAGGTGAAGACAGACGCCTGCCGCTGAAGGTGTACCTGTCTGGTAGTAGGACTCAGCCACGCTGGGCTGTGGTTGAGCTGCAGCCACCGCTGCCGTGGCCGTGGGCTGCTGGTAGTACTGCTTACTGTCATACGACACACCTGAAGCGGAGGAGCGCACATACGAGTAGGAGTCCTGCAGGGAAAGGGAGAACAGAGCACTGAACCAGAGCACAGGAACGAAATGGCTGCCGCCTCACAGAACCATTGCAGCTAGAAGTCACTAAGCTGTTGCCATGACAACACCAGGAATGCACATCGATGTCTGCACTAGCAGGACAGTTAAAATCAGACCAAAGCTAGAATGACTTAGGAGCTGAAACATGCCTTTAAACAGGCCGAGTACCGCTCGCAGACGCCATTAAAGGCTGTTGTCCACAACCCAAGCTGTACCTGGTAGTTCTGCGATGTGACTGGCGGTGGTGGGGGCGGGACCTCCGGCTGGCGCTGAGTGTAGGTGTAGTCAGTGGCGGCGTGGGTGGGCTGATATCCTCCATAGGCTGCGGCGGTGGCAGCGGCTGCCACAGCAACAGGCGCCGGCCTTGCCACTGCAACTGTGGCTGCGGTGGGAGCGTAGGCTGCTGCCACGGTGTGGGCCGCCACGGGAGCCTGGTGAACGGTGTAACTGGCTACCGTGGTGGGATGGGTGTACGCCAGTCCGGCCGCTGGCTGCTGGCTGTGGTGGGGGCAACAACGAGGGGCAAATGTCAGGAGATCAGAGGGAAAGATCAAAGTCAGATGTCATGAAGCTGACTGAAGGAGATTCTGGAGATCCGGAAAGACAACCATGGATTTCTGCAATCATAACTGTGCCCCCAATGCAGTCACATCCCAGAATGCTTTGCTTTGATTTTATCTATACACAGGAGAGGTCTGTCTGTAGAAAATATTTCTGCTGTGGTAAGAGTTGAGCTAAACTCAACCAAAACTCAAACGGGGACAGGAAAGTTTCAAATTCAAATGAATCGTAGGACTGTAGAGTCTGTGAATACTTAGGTAAAGCAGACACATTTTTCTGTTGTCAGGGTGAAAGTTTGGAACGCTCAACAGGAAATTCTGAAAAGTTTTACTAATTAAAAACAATATTTTAGACCATCTAAGACTGTCTTTTTGTTTTCCTTTTTATTTTAAGATGTGATCTAGGGGCAGAAATAAATAAGAATTTGATTCCTCTCATTGCTCCTTTACAGTCATGAAGATGTGTGGACTTGTGCAGTATGTATAAATGCTATATGCTAGTGTGATGTGAAGAACTGGGTTTCTTACTGTTTTTCATGTAAAACTTCAAAGCTTCATTTTTTAATGCTTGTTTTTTACCATGAGGAATAGTGCTGGCATTGATTAAAACATCCATGTACGTATTGAACTGTTTCAGAACTTTAAAGCAGGTGTTTACACTGCTAACACAACCGGGGCGTTCACCAAACACCCAGAGCTCTGTATGCAGGTATGAGCAGTAGTGCTTTTGAGCAAGCAGAGCTGTATGTGTTTGGAACCTTTTGACTTGTTTTTCAGTCCCCAAACGATGCAAACCTTTGGTAGGAATCAGAGTTTAGGCACCAAACGCTGATCACTGGTGTGAAGTGTGAAGCAAACATTTTTACTGACAAAAACACATCAAACCAAACTTCACTGAGAAGTTAAAAAACGATTTATCATAATCTCTTCAATTCAAAAATCCATTTCAAATATTCTGATGTTATTTTTCAGACAAAATAGCAGAATTTCTGGGATTTGTTAATGTAAAAATGCAGTATTTTATTATAAAAGGTTCTACATTTCAGGGGTTTAAACCCTTATTTGTAAAATACTGGTTTTCACTCCCAAACAAGAACTGGATACATACTGGAAATCAAAACAAGAGTGTGGCTGTCATTGACCGTCCAACTGACAGAGTTGAGATATTAACTGGGTGCGAAAAAGTACAAGTTTTTCCAGTATAAATATAGAATTGATCACTATAAAGTCATCAAGCACTAGAAAACAGGGATGGATCCATTTGGCGTGTGGTGAAACACCGCCGCAGCCGTCAGCACACATGCAGCAGGTTAACTTGGAGCTGTCGCTCATGAACGCCTGCGCTGACTTTAGCTCTTGTTTTGTTTGAACAGTCGGTTCTTCAGCATTGAAAGAGAGCGTGATGCTCTGCTACATGAGTCTGCATGATGGCGTGCAGCGGATCAAACTTGCCCCAAAGCATGTTTGCTCCTCGCGCGTTTTGAACATCAGGCTCCTGAAAACCTGGACGACTGTTCTGCTGGTTTGATACTGAGCCTGAAACACTATGGAGGAAATTTACAGCCTCCTGTTCTGCATGAAACATGCCCTCTTTGTGCACGCAAAAGCGCTCCGACAAACACCTCATTTTACTCATGGAAGTACAAGCGGTGAAGCAGCGCTGAGGCTCAGAGGCTTAAACGTAATAAGGAGTGAGGCCCGTCTTACACTGGGAGTCCATTTGATGATGCCTGCAGGTTGGACAGTGGGACAGATCTCCTGAATAGCTCAGGAAACAAATCCAAATCTGGGGGGAGTAAACCGCCGTGCATGCCCCGTGCACAGCTGCTTTTTCATTTGACTTAGGATTCAGTGTTGGATCAACAAACATGTCTGCTGTCTGAAACGGAGCTCACAAAAAGAGAAGGTTTGTGTTATTTGAAGTCATATTGACGCTTTTTTTTCCAGCAAGACATATGTTAACAGCCGTAAAAATGTTTTTTACTGATGAAGTACGCGTTTGTTTTTTGTTTTACGTGTTTCCTAAAACAGATGTGTTTCTGAGCTGAATAACAGAACGCCTTCAGCGGAGAATAAATCTGCAAAAACCCATTCATACAGCAATATTTTTAAAGGTACATTAACCATCTTTACTCCCATTTTGTCTCTTTCTCTACCTTCCTATGGAGACTGTAATTAAAGAAAACAGTCAGAAAAATATGGGTTCAACTGGCTTCTGTTTATACTGTAAATAACTCTCATAGCAGCTCAACTCATTTGATTGGTTTTGGTAACGCTTCAGGAAGCTTGAACCTTCATTAAACCAAATTAACGCTTCAAACACATCATGAAGCTTTATCAAGCCAGCACAAGTTTAGAACTCAGAAGACGCATAGATGTGATTCAAAACACAAGTGTGTCTTCTTTCTCTCAAATAGGATTTAAAGGTGGAGCTGGAGAATCATAAAGGATACCAATTCAACAGGTTTGGAGACTTGTGTGAAGTGAAGTAACACAAGGCAGTAAATTCTGCTTTACTTCAAAATAAATCAATAAAGAAAATGTTGATTTCTGGTGTGATTTTAGAGTTCTTTCATCAAAAGAAAGTGTCTTTACTGATACTGTAAACATTGACATTACACATACATGAGCAGATCAGAAGCCCCCCTCCCACAGTATTCCAGGGATCCGGATGCCTGACTCCTGACTTTTTGGATCAGTCACACTCCAGGTTAAATGATCAGAACTTCATTAATGCAGTTGTTGAAGTGAGGATGGAAAAAACAGTCAGAACTTTAGGAAATGAAGCGTCTTAGTTCTGATCCGGTCTGAGGTTAAAGAACTGAACCAGAACCACGTTCTTCACAGTTTTTGGTCAGTGCTGTGGTTTCCTGAGTAGTCACTACTGGTGCGTTTTCATTCCATGTTGTCAACAGGTCAGTGTTGTGGTCAGTGTTGTTAAACAGCATAGTTTCAGCAAGCTGTTGGGGGTTTGGTCAGTGACGTCATTAAAAAGTGTCTTTACAAGTGAATTCTGTTTTCATGAGTTAGTGATGTTAACCAGCCTGTGTGGTTCAACAGTTTACCTGTCATTGAACTGATTATAGTTAGTTAGGGGTGCAACGATTAATCAGTTTATTTTCCCACAATCCACTGATCTGTCTACAGTCTTAATCGAATTGACTTATACAATTATTGAATCATTTCAAAATTAAATACATCAATTGGAAGATGTCATTTAGATTGTCCATCCCAGCGGACAAACACGTGATGCAGTAAAACTGATCAACCATCATTCCAGTCCAATGTGTGGAAACTTTACCAAACAACTTTATCAAACTAAAACGTGAATGGATTTGACATTCATTCTTGTTTACTGGTTTGTTTGTACACATATGTCATTTACACTTGATTATCTTGAAGAAATACAAGATTCTGGAAAACGTCACTGTTCAGTAGCAGGTTTTATCTCTGAGTCTCATTGTTTATGGTTTGGATGAAGTTGTTCTGGATCCATTTTTGGTCAGTAATTTGTACAATTACCGCTGTGAAGTCCATTGAGACAACTGTGATGTAATACTGGGCTAAAAAAATTTAACTGATTGGAATCAGATCCAATCGAATTGCTCAAAATGAACCAAAAATAATGTTGTTGCTGAATCTGATCAGCAACAACAAATTATGAATCCAATCGCTGTGAAACACCCAACTCAACTGTCAGTGCTGCTTTCTGATGATGTTGAAATAATGGAGTTGATCCAGGGATACCGTAGCTGTTGCCATTATTGTTAATGAATAAGTTCATCAGTCGATGTTCAGCTGTTTTTGTAACCAGAATCTGGGTCTGGTCTCCAGCCCGTCCTCCCCGGCCCTGATGTCCTCTAAGCTCCCCGCCGTTTGACCCCCGTCCTCCGCAGCGCAGCGGAGGCCCGGCCGCCCCTCCCCCAGCGGGAACAATGCGGCGGGATCGCTCCGCCCGGACTCCCCGCTGCGGATCTCGCTGGCGCAGGCCGATGGGTGTCCTGATCCTCTTACCTGTACTGGGCCGCGGCTCCGTGGGTGAATCCGAAATAATTTCCGGTAGCCATCTTGGCATCTTCCCCGAGCCGGCTGGGCACTGCGGAGGAAACAGACCGGGTCAGAACCAGCCAGCACCAGGCCGAGCTAACGGTTAGCAGCAGCTCCAGAGGCGCCAACAATCCGAACTCTGTTTGGAGTTCGAGAGCCGGACTCGGTCCCGGATACTCACCGTAGGTGAAGGACACCACTGGACATATGGGAATCATCGGTTCCAAGGTTCGTCAGACCTGAACAGAACTGCAGCTTCTACATGTCGACCGGAAGAGTCGTTGTGGCGCATGCGCAGAGGAGCACGATTTGACAACGTGACGCAGGCTGCGGCCTCCTTTCACGTTCAGACTTCGTTCTGTTTGAGGAACGAGGCTCAGCTTTCTTTCCACATTAAATAAGTCAATCAGTCATAAATGCTTCATATAAATGCAACGTTAAATATCTACTTTATACAAATATTGTTGTTGTTGTTGTAAATGATAATCTCCTCATTCCGGTTTTTCTGGAAAAAATGTACAAACGAACAGAAAAAAATGTTTCCACTGGCAGTGTACACATCATGCTAGGATAGTTCCATTCTAACAGCACAAGACATTTTAAATCCACTGTAACTTTTAATTTACTTTTACTTAAGATCATTTTACTCTTCATTTTTATGTTTGTTATTTTTTTAGCATATTTTAATGCAATCTCCGCATAAAAATTTGTCAAATTTCAGAATTTTATGCAGAGAAGTCCTTTTTTCATTGTTTGTATTATACCAATAAAGTTATCATTATTAACATTAATTTTCACCTAAAATCTAAGAAATCTATTTTTAGGTTGTTTCCTCACAAACAAAAACAAAGCAATACACACACCAAAGTGCTTCTTGTCTTGCAGGATTTTTGTATTTTTAAAACATGTTTTTTTATATTGAATCCATAGGCATATAGGCTACTCTTTAACGTTTTTTTTTTTTTTTAAGTTTTTCAGAATAATTTTACTCCAGCTTGAATGTCTGAACCCTAAATGACCCAGATTCTCATTCTGTTTAAATAAACATTTTTAAAACATTTGATTTAATTGGGGTTCTGAACTAAATAAATTAATTTGATTTTTAAATGTTTTAGTCAGTGATAAATAATAAATAAGTAAAAGTAACATAATATAAATAAGCTTTTAAAATGTTTTTACAATATAAATGTATCACTTGTTAAAAAACCTTTGCTTAATTCAACAAAAATGAAATAAACCTGCGCTTCGAAATATCTTCCCATCAAATAATCTTAGCATTTATTTAAAATCATTTGTAGGTCAAAATTATGTTTACAATTTTATGAAGTTACTTTTTTTGAAAAATAAAATATTAAAGTATTTCATAATAAATTTTAAATAATAAAGTATTTTTATATCTAGGCTATAATCGCATTTAATCTTAAATTTAAATACAAATTGAACAGCTATATATTTGATGATTATATTATTATAAATGCACACATTTGTTCCATTACATTAGTCCACATCACCTAAAATACCTTTCAAATGTATATTACCCAGCAGAAATGCTTATTTTATAACTTATTCAAAACTCTTTAACAAAAACATTAGAAACTGTATGAGCATAAAAATAAAGAATGTGCATGAAGACTAGTGACATTGGAACAAGGTCTACGCATTAATCAAAGTTTTCCAACAGGAAAACACACTCATGGGTAACACTACATGGTAAGGAAAAACAAAACCCTTGAAGGTCAAAGGACTTTGCACAGCTGTCACAGCTGTCACAGGTGTTCCAGGGTGAAAGGTGGTTCGGTTCTGACGTAATCCAGATCCCAAAACCACACATCTGATAGCAGAGCCATGAACTTTTAGTTTGAGTTTTTAATTAAAATAGATAACGTTTTAAATTAGAAATTTAGCCAAACCAATTTATTAATGTAAAACTACCCCCCCCCCAAAAAAAACATAAACAAAAAAATAGCAATATTTTTTTTCAAAACTTCCCAACATAAAATGAAGTTAGAGTTTGACTTAAATATGAATGATATGAGCTATCCTGTGTTTTAGCTCCTTTCTGTCCGTCTAATGTTCCAGAAGGTTTGCTCTGTTTGTGAAGCAGGATGTCTTTGTGTGTTTTTGTGCCACCAAAAGTCACTGTTTTGAGATCACGATTTCCTCATTTGCAAGAAAAATGGAAAGTTGTGTTTGTGTAAAATGTGATCATACAAATAAAGTTTTGGTTGAAAAAAAACCGCGCAGAACTCCCAGCATGCCCCGCTGCTCCGTAACCGGCCTTACTCAACCGAGTGGGGCAGATGCGTTTGGGTTCGGTTCGTGTCGCCGCTCGTGTCCGCTGTTCTGCCCCGCCAGGATGAGCGGCATGCGCAGCGTGCTGTCGTCCACGGCGTTGCTCGCCGCCCTGGGGCTCGGTTACGGGATGTGGTCGGTGATCGCGCCAGGGGAGGAGCGGCGTAAGGAGATGCTGAAGGTGAGCGCAGTCTCGACCCGGTTCTGTGCTCGGTTCGTGGCTGTCAGTTTCAGTCGCGCGCGTGCTTGTTTCTGCACGTTCGCCTTTGACTTTTTGAACTTCTATAGTCCAGTCTTGTGGCGGTGACCCGCGCCTCTGGTTCTACTCGCTCCAGAACCTTCCCGAGTCAAACCCTCAGAGGATGGAGGAGACGAGGCTGCGGAACGCCATGGTGATGCAGGTTCTGAAGGAGGCGGCTGAGACCGAGCAGAACCTCGCCCGAGGAGGCCCCGGAAAGTAGACCTTGTGAAGTTGCTGGTCTGCTCTGCGACGAGCCCGTGTTGTCACACGTGACTGTGTCTGCTGAAGTGCATTAAACCTGTTTCCCTTCCTACTACTGCGCGGATCTTCCTGTCATTCTTCTTCTTAGTAACAATGGCCTGCGGTGTGTGGAACTGCGCATGCTCAGATCCTGCTGACAGGTGTGCAGGAAGTTCTGCCTTTGAGCAGGAAACTTCAAACGTTCGTTCAACTTACCCGAAGCTCCTCCTGGGGTCAGAGTTCAGGCTAGATGTGTATTCATGTTGAGACTCTAACAGACAAACAAACAAACACAATCCTAGTTTCAAAGCAATGCCCAAACAGGAGGACTTCAGCCTCTGAAGCAACAGGAGAGCCGTCAACGCTTGAGACAGTAAAGGTTTATTCAAAGAAACCAGTTCTGAACAGACGCCTGACTGGACGTTGAAGCGTTACATGACTCATGGTGGATAGCCCACCAGCCTACTGATTGATGTTATCAAGGGTGTAGGAGTAGGTGAAGACTCCTCCCTTCTCCAGGTAGCAGTCGTGCGTGTGGGTGCCCAGCTTCATCTGTCTCTGGCAGACTCCCAACAGGTCGTGAAAGAGCAGGTCCTGGTCGTAGACCTTCAGTTTCAGCTCATCACCTTCTTTGGCTTTAAAGTGCTCAAATTCCTCCTCCCACCAGGGGTCAGGGTCATTTTTGCGGACTGCTGTTTTACCCAAATATGTGGAGCCACTGTAGACTTCAACGTAGCCATCTGTGGTTCCCAGGAGGTCTGAAGGGAGGTCGCTGGCTCGCAGGTTGAAGAGCCTCAGCTGGCCCTCCACCACAGTCAGGCCCAGGGCGAGGAGGAGAAGAGCAGGAATGGAGGCCATGGTTCTCCGGAGGCTTTAACAAAAGACAGTCATGCGCCGAGTTGAGGGAACGGATCAGAATCCAGTTAGGCCTGTGCAATAGATCGCACATTTATCATAATCCCAACTGCGATAAATGTCTGTCTTATTGTCTGGAGCTCCTTGTATGGATTTATTCATGTTTACTAATGTTGAAGCAACTTTGAGAGATACATGGCATTCTGTCAAGATGTCAGTCGAGTTTTTACTGTATTTCAAATACGTTAACCCTCCTGACGTAGCTAATGTGTAGTGTGTCACAAATTCTAGAATTACTGTGAATAAAGTCTGACTGACGGACGGGCTTATCGCTGACTCTTCTGTTGTGGTTTATTTGTTTAGCTTTTTTGTTCAAGTTGTCATATTGTTCTGATTAAATTGATCTCTAATGTTGCACATCGCAAGTTTTCCTCATCGTGCAGCCCCCAACCCAAGAATATTTGATATTGTAGAAGACTGATCTACTTGGAACAATGTAGTTCTTCTGAATCATTGCTAGTCTGGACTCGTCTCTCAGTCTGGACTCGTCTCCATCTGTCAGGAATGGTCTGTCCACTTCCCTCTTGCTTCTCTAACAAAGTGTTGCTTCTGACCAGCAAAATCTTTACGATTAACCAAACCGTTACAGCCTCCCAGGTCCAGCTGTCTCTGCACGGCACTTCTGCAGCTCACCTGTAAACTGAGAACTGGACCCGTGGATTGGCTCATGCACATGCAGTTGTATCTAAAGTGCTGACCCAGTCTGTACTTTAAAAGTTGAGTACTTTAAAGGAGAACGGTGGGTTCCTCACATGTTCTAGGAACTCTGTGATGCTCTCACAAACTCTGAGCTGTGGTGGTCTGATCCCCTCACTGCTCATTTTACAGGAATTTACATTTTCCATGTAACTAAGGCGAGAATAAAGCCTCTGTCTTAGGTCTCCGTGTCTACAGTTATCTGCACATGGCGTTTTTCTGTGGATCTGAGAGTGTCTGCTAAGCAGTGTCCTACCTGTGGTCCGTCTCCAGGCTGTCCCGTATCAGGTGGGTTTCCGGGTGCAGGCTCCTCTCATATCAGCTGCATGAGGTTCTGGAGACCTCCCACCACTGGCACAAGCTGCTCTGCTCTCACTGTTGCATAACTTGACTCAAGCAGGTTTTTTTTGTTACAAATCAGAAGATTTTTGTTTCTCTGGGAACATTCAACCCCCTCCCTCAGCTTTGTCCTGTCCTCGTGTCCAACCTGGATCTTAGAACTGAAAGAGTTCTGTTCTGTTCTCAGTTCAGTGTCGGCACAGGATCGTGAGCCTGATGATGTCATCGTCTGCTCAGAAGCTCTAGCAGTCACATTTTGAAATGCTCAACTGTTTCCAATCTCCCGACTTTCAGAGTGTGAGGAGGCACTCCACCTGTAAATCAGGCAAAACAAACCTGTGGTTTTATTTTTGCAGCTTCAGTCATACATTTTAAATGCGATTTCTCTCCTTAACAACTGTGCCATCACCAACTATAAAGCAAACTCTGTTGTTGTTCAGCTTTCGGCGTATCCCGTTAGGACTCACCACCTGTGCGGATCAGCTTTCACTGGTGGTTTTCACACAGGTGGTTTGGCAGAGATTTTTTACACCGGATGCCCTTCTTGACACAACTCTGTATTTTTAAGGCACAGGGAGAGCCAGTTTGGCTGCAGTATTGAGGTCTTGACTAAGGTCCCACACCGGTTTTTTTTTTTTAGCTCTTTGCCGCCCTGGGAAGCAAACCCAGATGTCCTGTGAGACAGTCCTACACAGCCAACTATAATTCAAACCTGAATACAAAGAAATACAATATTTCTTGTAAATACATGTCTACAAATGTTTTTTATTTTACTAACAGTAGTTTAAATAGTTTTTTTAAACATATTTTGGGGAATGTAGTGGGTTGATCAGCCCTGCGCCGCTCTTCACTCCCTGGGTGTGGAGGGGGGCCTCGCGTTGCCTGGATGCTGTGGATGGGGGCCGGCGCTCCAGGGGAGCTCTGTGCTTTTGCTGTACAAAAGCGGGGGTCGAGTGCCGCCATGAGTGAGCAATGACTTCTGGGAAACTTAAGAAAAAGCTGTTGAGTATTTTAAAGATGCCAGCGCTGTGGGAATGGACTCTTTCCTTATGATCCCACAGGGGAAAGGCTCACTGTGACAAGAGATTGTCTCTCAAACCCAATTTTTTCTTCTCAAATCTGAAAGATGTAAACCAACAACAGATCAAGTGCTCATTGTTGCCACAGCTATGCTTGCCACAGTCTTTCCCTCTGCGGGTCAGCTGTGGCAGCTGTGCCCTTGCTTACCCACCTTGGATTTACTCATTTCAACACTAAAAGGCAAACTTTGCTCTAAAATGAAGCCCAATGAGCTTAGGTTGATGTCAACAACTTTTTTAGGTTTATTAATTTATTATCTATTCATGTTGACTCAGGGGGAGGGGTGTAAATCAGTTGTTTTATTTTGACTTAATAAGAGCTCAACTTCATGCATTTTGATTTGTAGGTGAGTGGACCCAACAAACACTCATTGTAGTTGGTCCAGCCCTTCAGCTTGTTTTGGACAGCGCAGAGGCCAGTTAATTTGGCTGAACCCCTCATGCTTCATTTTTTTTCTCTTCAAACATTTTCTGCCTCTCTCGCTGTTTACACTCTCTCCCTCTAGCTTACAGCCCTTCACACCGCCAACCTAACATTAGCGGTGCAACAAAAATGGCGAGCAGTGTCTGAGATATTCAGCCGTACAGTTCTGATTCAGATTCCTGCTCAGACGAGGAAAACAAAGACGTTCATGGATCTATTTGTCTGCAAGTGAATGCATCAGAATGGAGCAGAGCCCAGTGTATTTTCTACGTCACAAAGACAATCTTTGTCAAATGGCATTTTTTCCTCTGCTCTACAACCATTTGAAGAAAGAAATACTCAGAAAAGCAATTTTGTCCTTAGTTATTTTTACATGTCCTACATCAAAAAGAAGTTACAAGAACATGTCAAAAAGACAATTGTCATCAGAGTGGATCTTTAAATGTTTGGTTTAATCCTGTAGTCTGAGTCTGCAGGTCCAAAACAGCAGTAAATTCTCCTACTGCAGTCACTGTTCTCTCAGCTCAGTCCTGATTATCTGCTGCTCCAGTCCTGACCTCTGTCTGTGACTGGTTTTTGCTTCCAGCTGTTGAGCTGAGTGTCAGCTGTTGATTCACACAGTGAGACTGTACACAGATGGTGATTAACCAACCAACCCCCCCCCCCACACACACACACGGAGGAGAGGCTGCAGGACCTGCTCGTATGCCTGTGGTCAGGATCTAGGAAACACCTCCAACAAACAACAGTGGGTGGGGGTGTGCAAAGGTGAAATGGTGAGGTTGGCGGTGGTCCCATCCTCAGGTGTTACAAAAAGCAAACATCTAATCACATGCACACAGTGCCACGATGTGGCACCTGTCACACGTGTTTCTCACAGGTGCAGTGCCTGGTTAGCTGCTGTAGTCTGAGCAGCAGTGTTCAGGTGCAACAGTGGTCCAGGTAAATCACATGCACATTCCTGCTTAAAGCAGATCTTAGAATAATCTTCACTGGACGGTCACGAGTGTCATTACAGGTGCACCTCGGCCTTTCTTCTTTGTGGGATTCTTTTAACTTAAAGGCCCTATTTTGGAAAAATCTATCACACCAATAGTGCAGTGTGTGGTTCAGATCATGGTAAAGATGCCCCCAATCCCACTGCAGGTACTGCAGTTCTCTGAGGAAATAACATGTTGCCAGGCAGAACGCTGTATTTCAGAGAACTGAACATGTTCTTGGTTTTACAGAAAATTATTTTGTGTGCTGCATTCATGGGAAAGACTGCAGTGTGTTTGTGTAAATGATTAATCTTTCTCACAGAGCCAGAGCATTTGGAGAATGCAGGTAGTGAACCAGCACCTGCATTCGCCAGGCTTTTGGTCCTCCGGGGCAGCAGGGGGCGATCCTGCGCCTCCAGCTCGGCTGTCCTAAACCGGGCGGTGTGCTACGGTCCTGACCTGACCGGCTGTGACCCAAACGTCGGACTGTACATCGGTTCTGTTCGGCTGTCCGTGGAGTTTGGGAGTCTGAAGTCTTTTCTAAGCGGTGCAGCAGAGTGGCTGTTGCCGCTGGGAGGCGCTCTGGGATCAGGGATGAGCGACTGGACGCTGGAGTATTTCAGGAGCGCGGGCGCGCTCACCGGCAAGGACGCGTGCGCAGTCAGCTGGGCGCACGCGGTCAACAGTAGGCGTGAGCTGGCGCGAGCTCTAACAGGTGTGCTAATGACGTAATAAACACTCCAGGTAGGGGCCCTTTGAACAGGTGATCACAGGAAACAGGTTTCTGTGTTAAAGGAAGTCTGTTGGCGGAGATGACGTCATGATGTCGGTGAATTTTTTTTGACGAGTTACAGCTGCCCTGCAGAAGCTATGTCCTGGAAAACCACACAGATGTTTTGATTGAGTCTAAAAACTGCATGATCGTATGATCAAAAAAGAGCACCGGGAATGCTTCAAAAACAGATCCAAAGATGAACGCAGAGGGAATCCTAAAAGATGAAAAGTGTAGTGAAAAACAAATCTGTTTTCCTCACAGCTGGGTTCGGTTATACATCAGCAACCACATCCCACATCCTAATGTGAAAATGTATTTATTTCAATTTTATTGAAATCACATTGTACCACTAGAATAAATCAAAGTATCACAAAACAAACCACTTAACCAAATCACTTAACCTTTTTTGTTAAGTGAGTTACCCTAAAACACGTTTGTTTCCATCTTTATTGAAATGTCCATGAACATACATTCATTTTCAGAATCCATTGAATCTCTGTGTGAGTCATGGGGTTGTTGGAGCCACTTCAGCTGCTCTTGGGCAAAAGTGGGGTACACCCTGAACAGGTCACCACGTCTGTTGCAGGACTGTCGTACTCACATACACACCTAGGGGCAAATTAGAGTCACCTGTGAAGCACGTTTTTGGACTGTAAACCCACACATGCATGGCGAGGACATGCAAACACACTCCCCTGCTGGGATTTCAACCAGGACCTTCGTGGTGAGAGAGCAGCTGTACAGCCAGTCTGTCCATAAACAAGCAGACCAGACTCTAAACCTGCTTTGTCTCTGAAGTGTTTTCTTTCTGGGGTTAAAATAGCATTTTTATTCAAAGTTCAACGCTCTGGCCTGTGGACTCCATGAAGAAACCTTCTCATTTTCAGTAAAAACCCGTCCTGTCATCCAAAAGTATAAACACTTCAAATTTGAAAATGCAGCTGCGCCTTAATGCCCTCAGCGGTGCAGTTCTGCTCTAGTTCTCCCCTGCACCTCTGGGTGTCACCTTGCTGGGTGTCATTTATCCCTGTGTGCCTGGAGATCAGCAGATCAGCTCTGCAGACATCCACATGGTTTTGCGTAGCTTTTCAGCTAGTGTTTGGTTCTGTTGATGCTGAAGTCACCACATCTTCTGTTACAGACTGAGGGTCACGTCTGGTCAAAGTGAGCATGTTTGGGGTTTTGCTTTCCAATCAGACATTTCATTGTTTTCATTAAAGCTAATATAAACAGTTTTAGAAAAAGAGTGTTACAAAACAGTTATCGTAATCTTTCATTTTTGGCCGTGTTAGATAAAATGAGCTGTCATAGTTTATTTTATAGTTACAGTCACTTCTTTGTGCCTGTATACATTGTGTGTGGGTTCATGGTGTGTATGTGTGACTTCTCTTTTTATTATTTTGTTGTTTGTCTGTTTTAATTGTGACGTGCTTTCGGCTGCAACGTATGAAAAACTTTTTTTTCTGTTAAAAAAGCTTGATTACCTCTAACCATATCTGAGGTTTATTTGGAAACATTCAATTTATGATTAAAAAATACCAAGTTAGTAGTTAAATTCAAACCAAAACAGTAAAGCGACCTCTGCGGCCCAAAGCCTGAGTCTCATTTGGAATGTTTGTTGTTTTGAGACGCAGATTATGTGACATACAGGTATTTGACACATTCACATGTTTAGACCAAACCGCCTTAAACATATCTGAAATGTAAACTCAATGCAAAGTTTGAAAATATTTCTTAAACTGAATGTTGAAACCTGCTGCTTAAAATAATCAAATCAGTTTTTGTGCACTTTGTGGCTGCAGCGCTGCTGCCATCTTCTGTTCAGATATAAATAGCTTTTTTAGATGCATGTTTTTCATGACTGAGGGCTGTATTTATTAAATACAGGCTGGATTAAAGCAGTTCATGGTCTGCATTTGGCACACAGGCCACACTTTGGACACGCCTTCATCACAGGCAGTAGCAGCTCAAGGTTTGTGCATATGTCTGTTACGTGACAGGCCATCATGCCACCCATGAGAGCATATTGCACTGAAACTGCGACAGCAAATGATCATTTGACCCTAATTTACACTTAAACATATGTGAGGTTTGCTCAGCAGGTGGCGCTGTTTCACAGTCCAGGAACAACAACTTGCTCTGCAGGGGGTTGTAAGGACCACTGCTCATGTGTTGATGGTTGTCTCTCAGGTCACAGTCACATGATCGAAGCTGATGTCATCCTGAGAGGTCATGACCCCAGAGAGCCTGTCATGGCCCACCCTCCAGACACAGACAGTGACATTACACTGAGTGAGTGGCTCCACGAGGTTAGGAAGCACCGTAAAGGGATAAAGCTGGACTTTAAGAGGTGACCCCACACACACACACACGTACACACGCGCACACACACAGCACACACACGCACGCACACACGCACACACCACACACACACACACACGCACGCACGCACACACACGCACCGCACGCACACACACACGCACGCACAAACACACACACACACGCACGCACACACACACACACGCACGCCAAAACATACACACACACGCACACCACCGCACGCACGCACACACACACGCAACGCACACACGCACACAAGAACACACACACACGCACACAACACCCACACACGCACACACACACACACACACACCACACACCAACACGCACACACACACGCACACACACCACAGGCACACCACACACACACAACACACCACCACACACACACACGGCAACACACACCACGCACAACGACGCACACACAACAACACGACACACACACACCACAAACCCTCTGTGGGCGGATGCAGATGGTAACGGTGGATCTGGCTCTCCTTGCAGTCTGGCAGCGTTGGCTCCATCCTTGGTACTGCTGGAACCGTTGCTTTCCGAGAAGATTCTTCCTGTGTGGATCAATGCTGACATCCTTACTGGGCCTGGGGGGCGGGCCACCCCCCTAAAGGCAGAGTCCTTCCTGTCAGCTACTGCGGATCTACCCCCCCACGCTATGCTGTCTCTGGGGTGGACCTCAGGATGGACTGCAGGGACAGAAAATCCAGGTGAGCTCACCCAAGACTGGCTGAGCTGTTGAAGGGGCGGGGGGGTTAAGCTGAGCATCAAGCATGCACACATGTGGTGGGTTTGTGAGAGTTTTCATACATGTGGATGTGCATGCATGAGTGAAAGAGGGTGTTCATATGCCACAGTCTGTGTGAACATGACGCGTGTGTGTGTGCAGAATCAGCTGGCTGGAATGTGTGTGTGTGTCTGAGCAGCAGTGTGCACGTGCAGGACTGTGTGTGAACGTGTTCCTGTGTTTCTGCGGGGTGGTGCTGCAGCTTCGTGAAGTTTTCTCCGTGTTCCAGGTTACAGCTGGGACATGGTGCAGGAGATGCAGCGGATCTGCAGGGACCTTCATCATGCCGTCACTTTCCCAGTGCGAGCTGCTCTGCTGGCGCAGTCCCTCTCCCAGCTGTGCTGGCTGCTGCAGCAGTCAGACAGGTGACACCGCGCCGTGACCGTCTGGTAGCTTCAACCTGTGTGATGCTCACCGCCGTTAACTTGTTTCCTCTCAGGTTCTCGCTCACAGTCTGGACCTCCACACAGGATCAGTTCTCTCTTCAGGACCTGCAGAGCTACAGGAGTCATCTCGACGTCAGCAAGATCTACTTTGACCTGCCAGACTCTTTGAGAGCTAAGCTCATGGGCACGTCGGCAGATCTGAGTAAATCTTGTTGATGCCACCCCCCCAGGAGCGCAGGGAGCACGGAGAAGTGACTTTCTGCTGTAAACCGTGTGGATGCTGCAGATCCATGAAGAACACTGAGGCTTCAGGAAGAGATGAAGACAAAACTGATTCTCTTTCACCATGATTCAAACCTCCGTTTTTGGGTCACGGGTTTGTTTCTTTTCAATATATGATTTGTGTTTTACAAGACAACAACCCAAAAAGTTTTTTTTTAAAACTAAACATGTTTTTTTTGTTTTCTAATAAGCAAAAAAGACAATCTCAGTTGTTTTGTACTAAGCCTGGTGTCATGTAACAAAACAATAAATCCTTCTTAACCAAATGTGTTTGATACTTCAATCATAACGGTACGCTGTAGGGATGCAACCACTCACTTTCCCCACGGAAAATCCTTGCTTTGACCTGGAAAAAGTAAGTGAATGCAGTTTGGAGTCTTGAGATCCTTTGGTCAGAAACAAACAGGAGGAAGCATCCAGACAAAGTAGAAGAAAGTTGGCCCTCACTTTGATCAAAGGGTGTTTATCTACGGCTTCAGGGGCCACATGTGGCCCACTGAACTATTTCATCTGACTGGTCAAACTGGAATAAATTATACTGATAATCCCATATGTTTTATTTGTCTTGTAATTCTGGTGTCTCCTCAAAGATGACACTACAAATACATCGACCTCTATTTAGGTGCAGAAAGGTATTGTGTTTTAATGTATTGGAATTGGTATTTGTTGTTTTATTATATGTTCATGTGTGTTTTCTGAGTGAGAAAGTCATTTTCCCATCATTCTATCAGCACATGAATGCAGCGTTTCTCTAAGTTTGCTTCTTCCCTGAAGAACATCAACCCATTGGTGCAATTGACACTAAAACGAAAACCAAAGCCATAGTTTTTCAAAATGGTCTTGTTTAAAATATATAGCTGGAGGACAGATCCTCATGGGAGGACAAGCCCCTGCATGGGATGTACCACCGAACCATAACTGAAGTGGCTGATATCAAGAAGTCCTACCAATGACTAGAAGGGCTGGGCTACAGGACCGCACAGAAGCACATCATCCTGGCAGCTCAGGAACAAGCCCTGAACACCTGAGCGATAGAGGCTCAGATCTACCACACCAGACAAGACCCAATGTGTAGGCTGTGCAAAGAGGAGCCCGAAACAATCCAGCACATAACTGCAGGGTGTAAGATGCTGGCGGGGAAAGTATACATGGAGAACCACAAACAAGTGGCTGGAATTGTATACAGGAATATGTGTGCAGAATATAGACTGGAAACCCCAAAGTCAAAATAGGAAACACCTCAGAAAATGGTAGAGAATGAGAGAGCAAAGATCCTGTGAGACTTCCAGATACAGACTGACAGGATGGTAATGACGAACCAACCAGACACTGTAGTGGTGGATAAAGAACAGAGGAAAGCTGTTGTGGTGAATGTGTCAGTACCAAGAGATGGTAACAGCAAGAAGAAGGAACACGAGAAACTCAGACTAGAGAAAGAACTGGAGAAAGCTTGGAAGGTGAAGGTGACAGTGGTGCCCGTGGTAATTGGCACTCTGTGCTGTAACCCCCAAACTGGAAGAGTGGCTACAGCAGATCCTTGAAAGATCTCATACATCTCAGTCCAGAAAGGTCCAGTGCAAGAAACAGCTAAGACACCCCAGATGGGGGTGAGTTACTACCAACAGAGGGTGAGAGCTGCGTTTATATATATATATATATATATAGGATGCAGCATGTGTCAAATTCTGAACGCACACTTCGTCTGACACAATCCCGCTTCCAACATGGTCAATGACAAAAGAAATAAATAATAATAATAAATCGATTTTTAGTACTTTATGCTTGGTAATTTTTAGGTTTAGATCGTTTTTTCACAAAAGGCCGACTATTTGATACGTAATGCAGCCCGTTGTCACAGTAACACAATACGTTGCTGAGTCGGCAGACCTGAACTGCAGCGGTAAAGGAAAGCCAAATATGTGATGATTGTTACGATAGGTTCAATAAAGCATCAGTTCAGAGAGAAAGTTCACCTCTTACCTCTTGTTTCTGTCCACATCATGAAGGAAACGTTTGTTTTGAAGAAGCCTGCACATGTAGAACATTGTGACCAGAACTTCTTCCAGAACACCCAGCGGCCAATCAGAATAGAGTATTACTCAGGACCACTAAACGTGCAGAAACACAATGATTGTTTCCTATGGCTGTATATCAGCATCTTTGTTTTTCTTGGAGTAAAACTGCAGACGTTTAAGTCTTTACAGTTCTGCTTATCTACTGTTGATCTGTTTTGTGCACAACATTACACTTCTGAGTTAAAACTTCATACATGTAAACATTTCAGACAATAGAAATGAAGAGAAAACCTTCTCTCTGGCCTTTTTTTCTTCAAAAGCTGCATATTGTCCTATAAAATTAACTCGTAAAACATTGTGATTAATCACAACTCTACATCTACAAATGTATTTTGTAGATGGAGCTGTAACTGAGATTTAACTTCAATTCTGAAGTAGTTGCAGCATAATTCAGAGTCTAAAGTTAATTCATTTACCCGCCTGAGCTCTAATGAGAACAAATGGAATCTGTAAACTTTGTAACACAGTTTAATGTGAATTTATTACATTTCACTGGACTGTTTCTAGAACAGCTGCTCTGTCTCATTGTAAAGGTGACTGTCCTGTTGAAGCCTCCTGAGGAGCTGATGGGTTCTACCTTATAAACATGCCGCAGCAAATTCCATTGCTTTGAGAGTCTATTTCTTTTTACAAAAACAAGATTAAATAATAAGACTGCTTTTTATAGTTAATGAACCTGATTAACAAAGGGAAGAAACAGATTACTGACAAGGAAACGGGAGCATAGCAGTCAACAAACAAACATTCCAAGCTTTGCTTTCCTCCAGGTGAACAGGGCCTTATCTGACCTTTCACCCTAGTATCGCCAATTAACTAATTTAAAAAAGGAATACATGCAAAACTATAGAGTGAACACGGAAATGTAAACAAAGCAACTACATTTCATACTCAGAAAAGCAACCAAATACTCCAATTAACCAATGGATAATCAGAAACAACGAGCCTGAACCAATGAGGTTCATGAAGGAAAATGCAGAGGCAACACAAACCAAGTCTTGAATTTGTATGTTCTGAGAACATCGCATTAACAAACAATAAGCTAAAATGATAAGATAGTTTTAGGCTCTTGGTTTAGAGCAGGGCTGGCCTGTTTTTCAGCTCTCCCCGGACTGCCTGATGTTCACAACATAAATCCGGTGTGTTCAGTCTATCAAGACGTGGAATTATTTAAGTCAGCTAATCAGGAGAAAGCTGGTCATGGAGAAGTGGAAAACAGGCAGGCTCTTTAGGACCAGGGTTGGCCAGCCCTGGGTTAGGGCTCTTTGACCCCCCCTTTTGTGTAGCGTCTACAAACAATGTTAAAGTACAGATGGCAGTCAGAGTGAAGATAACCTGCCCTAGGATCGTGGGTGCATGGTTCTCTGAAATGAAAGTTTCAAGTTTATATAGGTAGGTTTTATGGGTCTTTGGGGGTCTGGGAAACCACACTGCTGGTTTCCCAGCTCTCTGCTTGGCGCTGCTCCTCACCCTGCAGAACATCTTCTGCACAGACTTCTTTATTCTTTGGTGAGCAGCATTTGGAGGATTTGCCTCAGTAAAAAAATTGTACATTTAAAAAAAATGGACATTCCAGGTGGAATAGGAGTGGTCCGGCTGTAAACAACTTCCTCCTTTGGCTGCTGTCTCAACTAGTCTGACTTCAAAATAAAAGAAAATGAGGACTTTTACTTTAAAGTTACTGAACTTTTTGTGCAGCTCTGCAACTTGGTACAAAACTTATCTTTTTTTTCCCTTTAAAATGTAATTAAAGCATGATATTGCATGAAGTTTTGCGTTTAAAAAAGCCTTCAAAAAAGAATTTCATGGAGTTTGATTTCCTGTTAGATTTCGTCTGCCAATTTGCTATTCTTGAGATTTGAAACTTTGACACGTGTCAATATCTTGCTAGAGAATAGGTCAGCAGATGGGGCTTGGAAACCAGAGGGGTGGTTGGAGGACTGGGTTTGGACCACCTTGCTGTAACATTGTAAGGGTGTTAAGGGTGTAAGTGTTGAACCGCACATCTGCACACTAGAACATCAATACTGTGTTTAGCCTTTAAAGCACAAACGAACTGGCAGTTGCATTTGAGTTCCTGTCACAGAGTTAATGTTTGTTCTTTTCCTCTGCAGAGATGTCATACTGTGTCCTAGTGCCCAAAGGTTTTCTCAAAATTGGCCAGTTGTTTGATCTGTTCGCTCTGCATGGAGTGGCGTCTCCACAGCATCTTCTTGGCCTTCAGATCTGGTGGAAAACCAGGCGCACACGGAACCACCGGTTTTGACAGAACAGTGCTGAGGGTCTTCTTACTCCCACTCACTGGGTACGTAGAACTGGAGCTCACACCGATATCTGGGATAGGAACATGGGGGTTCAGGGGGGGGAGGTACCCGGGGCGAGTATGAGCAATGTGATCCAGCAAAAGAGCTCCTGAGCCTCTTCGCTCTAGTCCAGCCCCACGTCTCTGCTGGACCGCACTCTCCAGGGACTCCCTGGATCCTGACAGTGTGGAGGGTCTGCTGATGATTAGCTTATGCTTCTCTAGTCCTGACCCAGTGCCAGCACTGCTCTTCGCCAGTCTGTCTCGCTTACCAACTTGCAGTAACTGGGAGTCCGAGCTGTAATGGTCGATGCCGATGTTTCTGCGATGCACCACGTTTTGCAGACTGGAAACAATCAACTGTCTGAGACTATCAGATGAACTCTCATCCACTGGGATGGATTCATGGGCAAACGGGAGGCTGTCTTGATGCAAGTTTGGGTGAGAGTTAGAATGCAAAGAACCAGCAGCACTGTCGTAGGACATTTTCCTCCCAAAGCCTCTCCTTCCCACTGCTCCCTTGGACTCATTGCCAAGCATGTTTTCTAGAGCTTTCTGTAGCCCTGCTGCATCTTTCACATCAATGCTGTGGTGACGTGAAACAGCCAGTCTTCTTTGTGTGATCAGATCATTGACTTTGAAGGAGACCTCCTCCTGAGGAGTCATTTCCAGTGGCTCTTCCATCAGCGAGGTGCTTTGACTCTGTAGCAGCAGTGAAGGACTCTTGCACCCCAGTTCTGAGTGGAGCCTGAGGAGGTTTGATCTCTTGTCTGGCCCAGGAACACAGAAAGGGTTTGATTGTTTGGTTGGAGAACCAGGTCGAGATAAAAATTTGCACAACCCAAAATCTAAACACTGGGGATCTCTAAGGCCAAGAACAGGACTGCCAGGTTGGAGAGCAGAGGCTACCAAGGGGCCCTGTGGGGAAGATGGTAGATGGACCTCACTGGGCGTCAGGCAGCAGGGCGTTGAGGTGTGAACCAGGCGTCCTTCCAGCTCAGGAGGTGGAGGAACGTTCAGGTATTGCTTTGTCTTCTGTTGGCCTGCAGGCATGTTGTTGGTGGTGATGATAATGACCTCCTTTCCCTTTGCCTTACAGGCATCCAGGATCACGTCAAGGATGTCTCTGTTGCCTGAGTTGACCGCATAGACCAATGCTGACACGCCTGCATGATCCTCAAGGGTTGGATCAGCACCATTGCTTAGCAGGAGCGACACAATCTCAGTCCCTGTCTGTTCTAGACATGCGTGCATCAGAGCGGTTTTCCCCACCTTGTCCTGAATGTTTGGATCAGCGCCACTTTCCAGGAGATACCTGGCGACAAGAAATTCAACATTTATTTAACTAAAATGGTAAAGTACATCAGTGCACCTTCTTTAAAGAACAGGAGATTAGATGTTCTTGAAAACCGTACCGAACCATCCTGTGTTTGGGTACACTCAGGGCATCAGTGTGCTGAGTCTTACAGGCCACCATAAGCGGTGTCTCCCCATGCTCATTGCTCTCATTAATGTAAGCCCCTCCCTCCAGGAGCAACCGAGTGAGGCGGAGTCGACTCAGGTAAACAGCCTTCAGCAGAGAGTTTCCGTCCGTTCGGACTTCTGCGGACCCGTGCATTGCTGTGTTCCTTGATGAGGGATGGCTCTCTTTTCGTCTGAAGGTGCACACGGTGCAGCACCTGCAACAGGAGGAAGATCAGAGTTTTCAGGGCTTTGTCAGATGCAAACACCAGAATGTAAATTGACCTGGAGAACCAAGACATAAAACCAAAAGAGTGTCTGACTGATTTGCTAGTCAGAGACCTTTGTGATTGCTGCTGTTTTCTCACCATGTTGATAATGTGGTGCTGATACTTTTTCTAACATTGTTACTAGAGCAGGGGGGGTTCCTCTATTACAGGAGTGTCCAAAACCAGGTCTTTAGGGCCGGTGCCCTATTTGCTTTCCAACAAACCTGCCATTGAAGCTCCTTATTGGCAAAACACATCTGATCCAGCTAATCAGCTGCAGATACAGCAGGATTCTTGAAATAGAAGCAGGACATCGGCCCTCTAGGCCTGGATTTGGACACCCCTGCTCTATTACGAAAAAAAACCCCAGAAATGAGAAATGTGAGTACAATCTGAAATCGTGAGGTTGTAAACCACTCAGTCAGTCCGTAGGGCGAAAATGTTCATGCGCATCTTCTACAGGCAGGCAAAATTCATAATGCTCAGGAAGTCCGAGCAGGCTGTCTCCCCAATGCCGTAGCAACTCTGTCTAGCTCACCTCCTTGGGGCAGGCGTGGCGAGCGTGATCACTCCAGCTCCATGGGTACCTGCTTTTGCTCAACAGTAGCCGACGGGCTCCAGATACCCTATTGCCCCGAAAGGGATACAGCGGGTTCAGCAAATGGATGGAAGGTCAAGAGGAGAACTATCTGACTGATACACCATATTGGATGTATTGTCAACCCGCTGATCAACTCACTGAAAGCGTCACATGCCCAAAGTTGAGTCTCTGATTAGTTGACGTGCCGCGGCGACCTCTCCAAAGCACAAATATCCAAACTCTGGCTGTGCCACCCAAACCGCGCAGCTGTCTAACTGCCACGCCACACCTGTCGCTCAAATCGCACCGCAGGACCTCAGATCGCATCGCCGCTCCTGAGGAGAGAATCACGTTTGGTGTGAATGCACCTTAAAGGGCCTGTGTGCTGGCAATGTGATCAGTGTGGGCCTCCTGTGTGTCTCGTATGGCTTGCTTGCACACAGTGAGTATATCTAGCCATAAGAGCAGTTGTGACTAATGCTTTACCAACAACTAGAGTGTGGTATAAGGAAACCATACAACAGCATCACCCGTGCGTCATAAGTGCGTGTAACTTACATTATACATATAAATGCTTGATGATACTGTTGTAAGGTGAAACTCTCTTTCTTTTGTGGTTCTATGTGCATGCTTTTGTGTTTGGGTTTTCTGTGTTGGATGTTTCACATCTGAGACGGAATTCCAGATTGGACACACCTGGTGTCCAATCAGTAAGGTGACAGCCCTGCCCATAAAGCTGGAACTGGCAGTGAGAAAAGAGAAGGACAGCTGGAAATGATTGAGGAAGACAGCAGTCAAAGGAGTGCAGTGGCCGGTGGGGTTGCAGCAGAGACATCAATGTTGGTGTTGTTGGCAGGACCCAGGTTTTATAGTGCCCACAATTAACTAGACAATAGAATCATGGTGATTCCAGTGTACCCTGGGGCCCCATGGCTCCTAAAATTTAAAGGGGTTGATGATGATGTAAAGTACTGTGAATGGAAAGAACAAATGTTAGGTTTGTTGGCTTCACAGAACCTGTCTGAAAGTCGGAAAGTTGACATTGTATTGGGTGCATTAGTTGGGGAGGCAAAACGACAAATTAGCGTGCTGGAAGATAATGAGAAGGATACAGTTCAGAAGATTGTTTTATATCTTGATTCATTATATGGGGACATAACCCCCATCCCTGTGTTAAGATCGCAGTTCTTAAGATGCATTCAAAGACCCGATGAATCAGTATCCTTATATATACTGCAGTTAAAAGAGCTGTACTGCAGGTTGCGGCGACACGACCCTGACGAGGCCCCTTCTGATGCAGCCTTAAAAGATCAGCTGCTGTTGGGTCTGCTGGAGACCTACGTACGGCATAATACAGATCAAGACTTTTCCTCTATCTGAAAAGAAGCTCTGCTGTTGGACACTGACCGAGGGAGTGTACAATCAGAGGTAACGTGCACAGCACTAAGCGGCCTGTGTGCATCTCTGTCGTTACAGGACACCAGCTGGAGAGAGACACTGAAACAAGAAATTATGGAAGATGTAAATATGCAAATGTCAGGCCTCACACAGGAATTGCTCTGGGAAATTAAACCCCTTCTGCAGCCACAGGTCAAAGAAAGACCCTTCCCCTCACAAACCAGGAGGGGACGACGACAACCGGCATCAGCAATAAATCAATGGGACGAATAAGGTAGACCTATTTGGCGCATACGTACACAATCTGGTCATATCTCAAGGTTTTGTAGGATGCCAACCACGTCGCAGACACAGTTAAACTAGACATCCCTGCTGCTGAGGTCCAAGCGGCAGGGATTGGATCTGTGGTGGAAAAGGGGACCACAGAAGCGGTCATTGGTGGTTGTCCCAACATCTGTGTGAGTACTTAGGGAGTTAAGCTGACTGGACTACTTGATACTGGGTCCCAGGTGACATTAATGCAGCAGAGTCTCTTTGAGCAGCATTTTACCCCAGCTAAGCTAGGGAAGGTCCCTGCAGTTTTCCAGTTGCGGGCAGCCAATGGTCTCGAAATCCCCTACACTAGCTATGCAGTGTTAGACTTTGCGATAGAAGGTATTGAGATACCTGGACGTGGAATCGTCATTGTAGAAGATAAAAATTGTCCACACCCCCTTATTGTTGGGATGAATGTTGTGACTGCTTGCTGGGATAGTCTTTTTAACTGGCCAGTCAGGCATACTGCTTCTCCACCAGGATTACAGAAGCAGGTGGTTTGGAGAGATGCTTTTGTCACATGCTGGAGAGTCTGGGTCACCATGGCAGCCGATGGATTTTTGGGGTTTGTGCGGTTGGCCAGCCGGCAGTCCATCAAAATCCCCCCAAGAAGCGAATTGTTAGTGCAGGGGCGTGCTCCGATGGTCCCAGGAGGGACAGACTGTTGCGCTCTAGTAGAAGCAGGACCGGAAAGGCCAAATATTGGTGTGGCTAGGACGCTTGCGGTAGTTAAGAGTGGAAGAGTCCCGGTGAGGCTTTGAAACCCACATTCTTACCCAGTTAGTATAGGTCGCTACCATAAGCTGGGAAAGCTCTGTTACACAGATGACGTAGATGTCCAGGGACCTCGAGATTTGAGGTTGGCTGGAAAATGTGATTAAATGTGGAGGAGAGAAGTCACCTACAGAGGTGAGTGCACTTGCTAATCAGCCTCATCTCACAGAGGACCAACAGAAGGACTTGCAGGCCCTGTTGCAAAAGTGGACAAAGGTATTTGCACAACATGATGAAGACTTTGGGCACACTGATCTGGTGCAGCATACTATACACACAGGAGATGTGCCACCCATTAAAGAACGTTACCGACCCTTCCAACCTACAATGTATAAGGAAATGAAGACACTACTCGCTGACACGCTTGAAAAAGGAGTAATTAGAGACATTTGTAGCCCATGGGCTGTCCCTATTGTGCTGGTCCGGAAAAAGGATGGCCTGAGATTTTGGCAGGACTACAGAAAATTAAATACTGTCACTCACAAAGTTGCTTTCCCTCTTTCCAGGATTGAGGAGACTTTAACCAACTTGACACGTGTTGAGTGGTTTTCCACTCTCGATTTGGCGAGTGGTTATTGGCAGGTTACCATGGATGCGAAGGATCGTGAAAAGACTGCTTTTACAACCCCACTGGGCCTCTGAGTTTAACCGTATGCCTTTTGGACTTTGTAAAGCACCAGCTACATTCCAGTGGTTGATGCAACAGTGTTTGAGCAGACAACTGTCAGAGTCTCTTCTGGTGTACTTGGATGACATTATCGTTTACTCACCTGATTTCTCCTGACATTTACAGGATTTGGAAGGCGTGTTTGAAAGACTATGGCATCATGGCTTAAAGCTGGGCTTGGATAAGTGCAAGCTTTTGCAACAAGAGGTAAAGGTTTTAGGCCACATAGTGGACAGACAAGGAGTTAAGCCAGATCCAGAAAAAATGTCAGCGGTTCAGGACTGGTCACCTCTTACTACCGTAAAACAGGTTCGCTCATTCCTGGGACTAGCTTATTACTATCGGCGCTTTGTGTCCAACTTCACAAAGATCGCACGCCAGCGGAATCAACTACTGATGGGCATTCCAGCCAATAAAAAGTCTGAAACCAGGGGAGTGCATTGGTCCATAGATTGTCAAGAAGCATTTGATATGCTGAAAACTGCCTTAACTCAAGCACCCGGTTTAGCGTATCACCTTCATCACCTTTCCTTGTTTACACAGATGCCAGTTATCAAGGGCTGGGTGCAGTTCTAGCTCAGGTTAAGGATGGACAAGAACAGGTGATAGCCTATGCTAGTCGTAGTCTTCATCCAAGTGAACGAAACGATTTTAACTACAGTTCCTTCAAGCTTGAACTCTTGGCTCTTAAGTGGGCTGTGACTGAGAAATTCAAAGATAACCTAATGGGAGTCAAGTTTACAGTGTTCACAGACAACAACCCAGTTGCTCATCTACCGACTGCAAATCTGGGCGCAACAGAACAACAATGGGTTGCACAGTTGGCGTCATTTGACTATGATATAAAACACCGTCCTGGGAAGAGTAATACTAACGCTGACTCGCTGTCAAAAATCCAAGCAGCAGCTTGCCGATACAGCTCCGGACTGAAGAGATGGAGATGGCTCCAGCGACATTGGCGATCGAGTTGGCCCCAGAAGAAAGCGAAGCAGGGACTGGTGGTCCTGAGTGGCGGGAGACCCAAGCAGCTGATATGAATATACAAACAGTAAAAAGGTATGTGGAGACGCACACTATGCCAAGCAAGTCAGAACATCTGGCGTTATCCTTCAGAGCTCGCCAGTTGATGCAATAACACAAGAGACTTAAAGTGAGAGACCATTTACTCTGTCGTCAAATCATTAAGCCATTTACACATGAGTTGAGCTTCCAGATCGTGTGTCCAAGAACTAAGAGTCACAAAGTGTGGAGGAGGATGCATGAGGCCGCTGTGCATGCTGGTGTGGACCGAACTCTGGTTTGACTCCGTCAACGGTTCTTCTGGCCTAACATGGAGCGAGAGGTGCGTCAGTTCCATCAGGGTTGTGTCAGCTGTAACCTGCAGAAAGAGCAAGCGAAACCTAGGGCCCTGTTAAACCCTATTACAGTGTCATACCTACTTGAGATAGTGGGTATTGACTTTTTGTCGTTGGGTCGACCTACAGATACTTACCCAAATATCTTGGTTGTAACTGATTTGTTTACCCAATTTGCCTGGGCTATCCCCACACGAGACCAGACTGCTCAGACTACTGTTAAGGCCCTCTGGACCAATGTTATTCAGCCTTTTGGCTGTTCGGCTAGGTTTCATTCAGATCAGGGATCTAATTTTGAGTCGGCACTCAAGAGTTGTGTGAGACGTATGGTGCAGCAAAAAGTCGCAGTACACCATACCATCCTGCCGGGAACAGTGGTGTAGAATGCTTTAATCAAACTTTGTTGGGCATGCTCCGTTCATTGAAGGTCCCAAAACAAAACCGCTGGCACGAGTATTTACCAGAGCTCTTACAGGCTTATAATAATACCAGGCATAGTGTGACAGGCTTTACCCCAGCTTATCTGATGTTTGGTCGACATCTGAGACTGCCAGTAGATGTCAATGTAGGCCAACAAAACAGGTGAGACATAACTTGGGTGGTTGGGTAGTCGATCATCAAAAGAGGCTCTCATTTGCATACAGTCTGGTTAGGAAAAGGGTAGACAAGGCCACATTGCAAAGTAAACAGTCCTATGATAAGAAGGTGAATGCTTTGCCACTGGTGCCCGGGCAACGAGTGTGGTTACGAGACCAAAATAGGGAAGGCAAAGGCAAACTGTGTCCATGGTGGTCCTCTGACCCATATGCTGTTTTGGAAACTGTGGGGAACACAGGGGTGGAGTACGGAGTTCAACCAGAAAGGGGAGGACGGACATTGACATTGCACAGAAACTCTCTGAAGGTGTGTACAGCCCCCCTAGAGGAACCCCCTTCAGTTGTAACTGCGGATAGGACGCAGATTCAAACCTGTTCACCACCACTGATTTATGGGTTTCTTCCTGCACCGGTGGGAACATCTGCACCTGGGGCAGGGACTGGCGGCCTATGGTGTTCTACGAGGACAACATTTGGGAGAGCACCCCAGCGATGGAGACTGAACTACAAGCAGAGACTGCGTACGTTAAAATGAGGGGGCATGTTGTGAGGTGAAACTCTTTCTTTTGTGGTTTTATTTGCATGCTTTTGTGTTTGGGTGTTTTGTGTTGGATGTTTCACCTCTGAGAATGAATCCCAGATTGGACACACCTGGTGTCCAATCAGTGAGGTGACAGCCCTGCCCATAAAGCTGGAACTGGCAGTGAGAGAAGGACAGATGGAAGTGATTGAGGGAGACATATGTGGCCGGTGGGGTTGCAGCAGAGAGTAAGTCATCTCCAAGGCAAGGGGCCGTGACGCGACGTACACTCAGAGGTAGGGTGAGGAGCCCTGCCAGTGTGTGAATACCCTTGTCCTACCCAGTGGCCCTCTCACCTCGCAAAGAGTCAGACCTGTCTGCTCCTAAAACTTGGATACTGTCAAGACCTTTATGTTGCAGGTGGACATTTGGAGGAGCAGCCCGCTACGCTTGTGAGGAGTGGATGAAAGCCGTTACTAGAAGATAATGGATTATGGCCGCCTGCAGGATCTGTTTTTTCCCAGCATTTTTATGGACACTTATTTTTAAGAATATTTTCATAGGGTTCCCCTCTGAGACTTTTTAGCTGTTTTTATTACCTTTTTAAAAATTAGGATTTTAACTGCTGTGGTTTTAACAGTGTTTGTTTTGTCTTGCTGTGGGTTTCTTTTGTTCTATTAAATTAAGACTAGAAAACAATCCTCTTTTCTGTAGTTCATTGTGTGGTGCTCTTCCCCAGGTCCTGAATCTTCTCGTGGTGACAATTTAGTGGGACCCCTCCCGTTTGGCAAGGGTGGGGCCCGACCAGCAATCATACTTTTAACAAGCCTCAAAGAAACTGTAAGACAGACCTGCGCTCCCCTTAAGATGCTCCTTGGACCGGCTGCTCCTGTCTAGGATTCTCCATGGGGCGTGGACAACCCAAAAACCCACGACACTCGTACATGTCATCCCCATACAGGTGCATGTGACCATAGCTGTAGACTCCAGCAACCCCATGAGCCTGGAAGGGCTTGAGCAGGTTTGGATGGATGGATGGATGGATGAAATAAACGCGAGTCCTGATAGATCACAGGAATGACCAGTCTGA
Organism: Oryzias woworae; assembly: GCA_016861445.1. Classification (NCBI taxonomy): domain Eukaryota; kingdom Metazoa; phylum Chordata; class Actinopteri; order Beloniformes; family Adrianichthyidae; genus Oryzias; species Oryzias woworae. Next base: position 1,186,351 of record BOLG01001191.1, read on the forward strand.
CCATCTATCCAGCATAAATGACGAACAGTCAGATCCAACTGCAGAGACAGCCGCAAAGCCCAGCGGTCCTTCTTCATGGCGTCAACGGTAGATAAACATTCATGATGGAGACACTGTTAATGCATCTTATTGGCTCCAGCTCTCTGTCGACCCTGAGCACTGAACAGGCCAGAGAAAACTTTTTGAAGGTTTCCATGGAAACAACATTTGATTACCACAGTAGATTCCGTCACGTGAATAGTTGCATTGTTAGTCTGCTGAAGCACAACAAAACAGCAGCTGTAGATTGAGTGTCTGAAGATGTGTTACTCCAGGCAGGAGAAATAAAGGAGGAGCTGTGGTGACCTTCACGGCTGCCCAGACCTTTGTTTACCCGTTATGTAATGCTGCAGCGCTGCTGCTTCTTCATCAGTACAGCTCTGTGAAGATCTAACAACATGGGTGATCTTTGATGATATATATGCACATTTCTGCGCTTGGTTTCAAAGTCATCAGTTCCTCCCGCATTTCTCGGTCTTCACACAAGACACTTCTGCTTCATCTTGAACCCAGAACCCTGAAACTGTTAGAGCATGAGTCGGGATTGACTCCAGAACTGCCAGCCCAACAGCAGTGAGCCTACATGTATGACCTGAAAACAGTGGCGGTTGTGGCACAAATGATGCCCTGGGCGAGCCACACCAGCTAAGCCCCTCAGTGCCCCCTCCAAATTATGACCTAAACAGAGAGTTCAAATATTTAACAAATACTTTTTGTATAAAGTACAACTGGAAGTTTGTAAATTCTAACAGCTTAAAGGACTGTTTTAAACATTACTAAAAGTAAAATTAACTCTTATAAGGATAACCTCACAGATGATTGCTTGAAGTTTAAAATCACTTCCATTATAAGATTAATGAAAACTATATACAACTAGTGCAACTTAAAGCTCCAAAATCCGTATACATTAGGTTGTCATTAAATGACTTAAAATGGAAAAATAGCAATTTGTATGAGGATAACATCACACATATGTTTAATTTAGCTTTAAAAATACAAATATCACCAATCAACCTAGAAAATACACTATAAACTTGGTTTGCTTCTCTTTGTAGAAACTATAAATGTACCACAAATATTTTAGAAGTGCATCTTATATGATTAGAAAAATTTAACATTCTTACAAAATATTTAAACCAAAGTAAAGAGGGTTGAAGCTGGATATTTTTTAATGCAATTTCTGACAACAAGCTGAGGAAAGACCACAAAGTAATTCTAATAACACTGAGAATAACAGACGCACTACTGGATATATGTCATTACAAATATCTAAATAACGTCACAGCAGGTCATCATCATGTCTCTGCAGCATCGCGTGGCAGTCAGGAACAGTACCACTGGACTGGCAGACAGGGGTGGTGGTTCCCCTTTTCAAGAAGTGGGACCAGAGGGTGTGTTCCAACTACCGGAGAATCACACTCCTCAGCCTCCCTGGAAAAGTCTATGCCAGGGTACTGGAGAGGAGAGTCTGTCCGATAGTTGAACATCAGATCCAAGAACAACAGTGCGGTTTTCATCCTGGTCGTGGAACTGTGGACCAGCTCTAAACCCGGTCTAGGGTACTGGAGGATTCATGGGAGTTTGCTCATCCCCCCATATGTTTTGTGGATTTGGAGAAGGCGTTCGACTGTGTGCCCCGTGGTGTCCTGTGGAGGGTACTTTGGGAGTATGGGGTCCTGGGAGCCTGGCTCAGGGCTGTACGGTCTCTGTATGACCAGAGCAGGAGCTTGGTCTGCATAGCTGGCACTAAGTCAGACCTGTTCCCGGTGCATGTTGCCCTTTGTCACCGGTTGTGTTCATAGTCTTTATGGACAGAATTTCTAGGTGCAGCCAGGGTCCGGAGGGGGTCTGGTTTGGGATCCACAGGATTTGCTCTCTGCTCTTTGCAGATGACGTTGTCCTGTTGTCTTCATCGAGTCAGGACCTCCAGCATGCATTGGAACGGTTTGCAGCCGAGTGTGAAGCGGCTGGGATGAAGGTCAGCACCACTAAGTCTAAGGTCATGGTTCTCAACTGGAGAAAGGTGGTTTGTCCTCTCTGGGTGGGTGGAGTTCTCCTTCCCCAAGTGGAGGGGTTTAAGTATCTTGGGGTCTTGTTCACGAGTGAGGGAAGATCGGAACGTGAGATCGACAGGCGGATTGATGCTGCGTCCACCGTTTTGCGGTCACTGTACCGGTCTGTTTTGTTAAAGAGAGAGCTGAGCCAGAAACCAAAGCTCAATTTACCGGTCGATCTACACTCCAATACTCACCTATGGTCATGAGCTCTGGGTCATGACCCAAAGAACGAGGTCCTGGATACAAGCAGCGGAAATGAGCTTCCTCCGTAGGGTGGCTGGGTGCTCACTTAGAGATCGGGTGAGAAGCTCGGTCACCCGGGAGGAGCTCGGAGTCGAGCCGCTTCTCCTCCACATCGAGAGGAGCCAGTTGAGGTGGCTCGGGCATTTGGTTCGGATGCCCCCTGGATGCCTCCCTAGGGAGGTGTTCACTGGTCGAAGCACTTTGGTACTGTGCAGTTTAAGTGTTCCACTCACTGCACCTTTGCTGCAAAACTCCAGCTGCAATCTCAACATTTAATCTATCCAACAATATGACGCAACGAGACGCAATGTCACGCTGACTGAAGCAAAGAGGTCATCAGTAAAGTAGTCTAAGAAGACATCAGGGAAGTCGATACTGACGTCAATAAATTCATCAAAAATCAGTCAAATCCCCCGTGAATTTAATCATCAAAATCAAGTCCAAAAAGTCTTTTTATGTGATCTGCTTATTAGGATATATTTTAGGATATATGATAATGTGGAGTAAGCCCACCCCTAATTACCATCATCCCTCTTTGCTAGCTTACGGCCCCTCACATCCCAAACTAACATTATGGGCGCAGCAAAAAAATAGCGAGCAATATTGGAGCTATGCAGCTGTGCAGTTTTGATCCAGATTCACAGACGTTCATGGATCCATTTGTCTGTCAGTGGATGCATCAGACCTGAGTGGTGACCTGAGTGTTTTCAACATCACAAATGAGCTCTTTTAAGAACGATGGTTTTTCATCTGCTCCTGATTCACCACTATTTGGATAAAAACATACTCTGAAATGTACTTTTAATCTTAGTTTTCCTTAAATATATCATTCATCATAAGAAAATACTCCAAGAACATGTTAAAAATTGAATTTTGTCTTGATGGACATTAATGAGGTTGCTTATTACATTATGAATTCAAGCCATCATTACAAATGTTTAAAATGTCAGTGACATAAAGACACAGATAGTAAAGTCATCAAACCTATAAAGTAAGCTTTGGCATAAGGAACCTCATCAGTAAATTTAATGAAGCCATCAATAAAATCATCAGTTAAACTAAAACCACTGACATCATCCGTGAAGTCAACCAGTTCATTTCCCTGTAGAAGCAGATCATTGGTTGTTAGGTCTGATGGACATCAGTGTTGAAACTACATGAAGTCATCAGTGAAGCTGAAATGGGTCCAGACGGTGTCTGAACTGAAACCAGCAGGGATGAGCCCTCATCTGACCTGGCAGCCTTTCGCCCTCAAACTCTGGAATTCACCCCAACTTCAGGAACACACACACACACACACACACACACACACACACACACACACACACACACACACACACACACACACACACACACACACACCCGTCTGCACATTTTAAATCAACTGCAGTTTCATAGCTATTTAAGGTTCTGCAGAACAGAACCGAACTCAGGAGCAGAAGCTCTAGAACAGTGCAGCAGCCTCTCCAACCCCCCAGCACCCGTATGTGGGGTGACACTGCGCCCCCTCCCTCTCGTGGGGGTCAGCCTGCCATTGAAGCTGCCCCAACAGACAGAATGAGTGATGAAGAAGGCGGCAGGGAAAGGTCATTCCACCCCCGTCTTCTGTTCGGGAGGAGCGTGCGCGCCTGTGACACGCCGGTCTTTTCTCCCAGTCTGGCTGTCAGTCTGCGTTTGTTTAGTCACGTGGAAACACACGCGCGCCTACACGCAGTCAAAGATGAGTTTGGGTCCAGGAAAATGTAGAAAACGTTCAAACAGTTTCAAAAGTTAGGTGATGTCACGCGGGGCAGTTCCCCTGGCATCAACAGGTGCTCCGCGCGCGCGAACTCACCTGCAGAGGGTCCAACCATGAGGCTGTCGCAGCTGCCGCTCCCACCAGGTGCGCGTCGCCACTAGAAGCGGGCGCGTGAGGACCGCACGAGGGCAGAGCGAGGCGGCGCGGGCAGCCAATCGCAGCGCAGCCTTGGCTCGAGCTCTGCGCAATTGAAGTTCACTTCTTTTTATGTGCGTGATGACGTCAGAGCCGCGAGCGTCACTGCAGGGGTTCAAGGCTGCAGGCTCGTGCGCCCATACCGCTCCTGATTACACAACGCTCTGCGCGTGCGTGTCTATCCACTAAACAGAGGGACGGTACCGCAGCAGAAGGATGCGTGTCTTACCTGCAGTGTCCCTTCCATGGTGGCGTGGGGAGCACTGGTGTCAAGATGTTTGTGGTGATGTCTCCCCCAACAAAGGCCGCTGACACCCGGTCACTGTCACCTGCTGTTTTATTGAGCAGAAAAAATCAGAACAAGAAGGCAGCATCAACACAATATAAGGAATGAAAACATCACAAAATAACAAGCAAAACATCACGAAATAACAACCAGAACAACACAAAATAACAAACAAAACATCACAAAATAACAACCAGAACAACACAAAACTAACAACCAAAACATCACAAAATAACAACAGGAACAACACAAAATAACAACCAGAACATCACAAAATAACAACCAGAAACACACAATATAACAACCATAACATCACAAAATAACAACCAGAACAACACAAAATAACAACCAGAACAACACAAAAACAACCAAAACAACACAATAACAACCAGAACAACACAAAATAACAACCATAACAACACAATAACAACCATAACAACACAATAAACAACCATAACAACACAATAACAACACAAAATGACAAAAGGAACAACACAAAAATAACAACAGGAACAACACAAAACTAACAACCAAAACATTACAAAATAAGAACCAGAACATGGCAAAATAAGAACAGGAAACAACACAAAATAACAGCAGGAACAGCACAAAATAACAACCAGAAACAACAACAAAATAACAACCAGAACAACCACAAAACAACACAAAAACAACCAGAACAACACAAAATAACAACCATAACAACACAAAAAACAACCAGAACAACACAAAAAACAACCAGAGCATCACAAAAGAACAACCAGAACAACACAAAAGAACAACCAGAACAACACAAGAACAACCAGAACAACACAATAACAACCAGAACACCACAAAACAACCAGAACAGCACAAAAGAACAACCAGAACAACACAAGAACAACCAGAACAACACAAATACCAACCAGAACAGCACAAGAACAACCAGAACAACACAAAACGAACAACCAGAACAACACAATAACAACCATCACAACACAATAACAACCATAACAACACAATAACAACCATAACAACACAAAAAAACAACCGGAACAACACAAAATAACAACCAGAACAACACAAAATAACAACCAGAGCATCACAAAATAACAACCATAACAACACAAAATAACAACCATAACAACACAAGGACAACCATAACAACACAATAACAACCAGAACAGCACAAAAATAACAACCAGAACAACACAAGAACAACCAGAACAACACAAGAACAACAGAACAACACAAGACAACCAGAACATCACAATAACAACCATAACAAACACAAACTACAACCATAACAACACAAAATACCAACCATAACATCACAATAACAACCATAACAACACAAAAAAACAACCGGAACAACACACAATAACAACCAGAACAACACAAAAACAACCAGAACAACACAATAACAACCAGAACAACACAAAATAACAACCATAACAACACAATAACAACACAAAATGACAACAGGAACAACACAAAATAACAACAGGAACAACACAAAACTAACAACCAAAACATCACAAAATAACAACCAGAACATCACAAAATAAGAACAGGAACAACACAAAATAACAACAGGAACATCACAAAATAACAACCAGATCATCACAAAATAACAACCAGAACAATACAAAATAACAACCAGAACAACACAATAACAACCAGAACAACACAAAATAACAACCAGAACAACACAAAAACAACCAGAACAACGCAAAAATAACAACCAGAACAACACAATAACAACCATAACATCACAAAATAACAACCAGAACAACACAAAATAACAACCAGAACAACACAAAAACAACCATAACAACACAAAATAACAACCAGAACAACACAAAATAACAACCAGATCATCACAAAATAACAACCATAACAACACAAAATAACAACCATAACAACACAAACTAACAACCATAACAACACAATAACAACCATAACATCACAAAATAACAACCGGAACAACACAAAATAACAACCAGAACAACACAAAAACAACCAAAACAACACAATAACAACCAGAACAACACAAAATAACAACCATAACAACACAATAACAACCATAACAACACAATACCAACACAAAATAACAACCATAACAACACAATAACAACCATAACAACACAATAACAACACAAAATGACAACAGGAACAACACAAAATAACAACAGGAACAACGCAAAACTAACAACCAAAACATCACAAAATAACAACCAGAACATCACAAAATAAGAACAGGAACAACAGAAAATAACAACAGGAACATCACAAAAAAGAACAGGAATATCACAAAATAACAACCAGATCATCACAAAATAACAGCAGGAACATCACAAAATAACAACAGGAACATCACAAAATAAAAACAAAAACATTACAAAATAGCAACAGGAATTACACAAAATAACAACCAGAACATCACAAAACAACAACCAGAACATCACAAAATAACAACAGGAACATCACAAAATAACAACCATAACATCACAAAATAACAACAGGAACATCTCAAAAAAGAACAGGAATATCACAAAATAACAACCAGAACATCACAAAACAACAACAGGAACATCACAAAAAAAAAACAGGAATATCACAAAATAACAACCAGCACATCACAAAATAACAACAGGAACATCACAAAACAACAACAGGAACATCACAAAATAACAACAGGAACAAGACTAAATAACAACCAGAACATCACAAAATAACAACAGAAACAACACAAAATAACAATCAGAACATAACAAAATAACAACCAGAACATCATAAAATAACAACAGGAACAACACAAAATAACAACCAAAACATTACAAGTGTCGAACAGTGTCTGTGGTACCGGCATATGTGCTTTTTCATGGCGGAATACTACAGTGTAATAACATAAACATAAGTTGTTTAGTGGAAAAAAAATCCCAAATAGAATATGCACTATTACATTCATGAAAAGACAAGATAATATTATTACATACAAAAGGATTGCCGATTTTTAAACGTTACATTTTTCCCAACAAGGAGCCTCAACAAAAAGAGCAACAGAGGAAGATGATGGGAAACTGTCATCATTCATATTGTAGGCTATAATTCGCAGATTATGCCTAAGTGCGTGTTCTAAAAATCAAGGTCTGGAACGATTTTGAGGTTTTCCACCAAAAGATTTATTCCTGACACCAAAATATCTAATACATGAATTTAGAGTCTCCAGCTGTCCCTAGGAAAGCATCTAACGGATGCTCTTCTCCATGCACAAAAAATAGAGACACCCTTTTTCCCTTTGACCCAGAGTTTTATACACAATATGCAAAAAGAAGGTTGGATCAAAATAAGAGGTTGGATTTTCTCCCTGGAGATGCATTTTCCCACCGTCTGCCTTTTCCCTTTCGCAGGTGTCTCTGCTCCTCGTTAACTCCTTATCAGCTCTTGGTTCACTCCCGCCTGCACACATTTGTTTCAAAGCAGCATACTCCCTATGTGAACTAACCTTGTTTGCTGTGAGAAACTATCCTATCATTCATTCACACAATCATAAAAATTTCTGCAAAGTTTAAACCATGAAAAACCCTTTTGTTCAAGTATTCAATGTCTACCACATTTATCACTTTTAACACTAAATTTTCATACTGGTTAATACTGAATTATTATGACACACACATAAGTATTTGTTTATTTAGACATCATTTCTTCAATATCATTAAGACTTCCAGTGCAGGAAATAAGTGTTTGATCCTTTTTGCTGATTTTGTAGATTTTCCCAATTAAAAAGAAATGGTCAGTCTGTCATCCTGTAGAATCATTTGAAAAGTGAGAAACAGAAAACCACAAGAAATCTAAAATGAATTTAATTCGTGTATTTGTATTTCACTGAGGTAAAAAAAGTGTTTGATCCCAGAGTAACCATTAAGAATTCTGGTTCACCTGAACTGAAGACATCTGTTTGAACTGATCACCTGTAGATCACCTGTGGATCACCTGTGGATAACCTGTAGATCACCTGTGGATCACCTGTGGATCACCCGTGGATCACCTGTGGATCACCTGTGGATAACCTGTAGATCACCTGTAGATCACATGTGGATCACCTGTGGATCACCCGTGGATCACCTGTAGATCACCTGTGGATCACCTGTGGATCACCTGTAGATCACCTGTGGATCACCTGTCCACAGAATCAGTCCATCAGTCAGACTCCAAACTCTCCAACATGGAAAGACTAAAGAGGTTTCAGTGGATTGAAGGGAGAAGATTGTAGACCTGAACAAGACCAGAATGGACTATAAAACCATTACCAACAAGCTGGAGGTTAAGGAGACAACTGTTGGTGTAACTGTACCTAAATACAAGAACATGACCATCAATCCACCTACAGGTCTGAGGCTCCAAACCAGATCTGACCTGGTGGGGTTTCCATGATCATGAGAACAGTGAGGAATCAGCCTAAAACAACACGGCAGGAGTTAGTTGATGATCTCAGAGCAGCTGGAACCACAGTCACCAAGAAAACCCTTGAAAATACTTTACACTGTAACGGTTTAACATCTTTGAGCACTGACAAAGTCCCTCTGATTAAGAAGACACACGAGAAGATCCACCTGGAGATTACCCATGAACACCTTCATGATGCAGAGAGGGATTGTGAGAAGCTGCTGTGGTCAGATCAGACCAACATGGAGCTCTTTAGCATCAACTCAACCTGTTCTGTTTGGAGGAAGAGAAATGCTGCCGATGACCCCAAGAACACCATCCTCACTGTCAAGCATGGAGGTGGAACATTATGGTTTGGGGTTGTTTTTCTGTAAAGGGCTTCTTCACTGTGTGGATGGGGGGATGGGCAGAGCCATTGTACCGTCCAATCCTGAGTCAGAACCTCCTTCCCTCCACCAGGAGGATTTAATTAGTGGTGGATGGATCTTCCAACAGGATCATGACCCAAAACATACAACCAAGAAATGACTGAAGAAGAAGCAGATCACGGTCTAAAATCTCAGAGGAAAAGGTAAGTTAACCAACTGGAACCTAACAAGCAAATTCTAACTTGACCCAATTGTGGTTTATTTTGAAGAGGATCTCTCTTTTGTTCTTTGTTGTTTAACCCTTTGTTCTCATGTTTTGCTGCAAAACTCCACAGGAACCTAACAGATTCCTGCTGCAGTCAGTCTGCAACTTTTAAACTTTAGTTTTGTGTTTGATCACCATCTAAAAAGAAAGGATTTTAGTTCTTCAGCAACCTGTTGTTCTTGTAAAACCATCAGAGTATGGAGGAACATCGCAGACACGAAGATGACTTTTAAACAGACTTTATTAACATGCTGGCCCCTCCCCCAGACCACCGCCCCTCACTGCTGGATGCTCTCATAGACTTCAAACTTGTACGCAATGCCGTTCTCCTCCTGAAGCTCCTGAGACACTCCAGGAAACCTGTGGAGAAACAAACCTGCTGAGCTTCACATCCACATTCAGCAGTTCTACAAACTCAGAGTCTAGATTTGCTTCTTGATCATTCCAGAGTCAGAGCAGGAACTGACAGTTCTGGGATCCACTCTGTGGGAACCAGGTCTTACTCTGGCAGGAGGCGGAACTGCTCAGGGCTGATTTCAGGGAAGAACGTGTCACACTCAAACTGCCTCTGGATCCGTGTTACTATCAGCCTCCTGGGTGCCGGGCTCTCCATCATCTCCTGGACAACCCACAGCAGACAGACAGAGTAAGGCAAGGGACCCACCTCCATCCCCAAACAGTAGCGGTTTTAAGCACGAGCAGTATGGACGGCAATTCAAAGGGGGCGCCAAAGTCTTGCCTTCAAAGTGTCCAAACCCAGAGAGATGGACAAAAAAAGGTCAAAATCCATTGGGTGCCCAAGTTATGAAAAAAAGAAAAGAAGAGGAGTGAGATGAAGAAAAGGCTTTGTCCTCATAGCTAGAGATACACGCTTGCTGCTGCTACCTGCCACGACGACGTCCACAACCAAAGCCGTTCTTCTTGGTCAATGATCAAAATGGAAATAGGCTTAAATGTTTCAATTGACGCCATTGTTTATTTTTGAGGATTTTATTTCCTTCTAAAATATTCGCTATACCCATACTTGTATTGACAGATAAATGTAGCATTAGAGGTAACCCATAGGTCACGTCATGACTCGTGTATCTGCTGCAACATGAAGGTTTTATTGTATAACTATTTCATAAACGTTGATGAGCAGTGATGGTCATGCAGCACGCTGCTGCTCCCATTCAATACTAACGGGACAAATAACTTCTGATTAGCCTTTACGTTAATAATTATTTGTGGCAACCTTGATGTTTTCAAAATTTGGACAAACAAGATTCAGTTCTGACCATTGACATACACAGAAATAAACAAAACATTGGGGTGATGTCACCTATAGAAAATGCCTTACCTCCAATTCCAACAAAATGAATTCAATTCCGACGCCATTTTTCCACAGTATGGACTTCACCATGTTGGAACCAGACAGCGTTAGTGAGAAGTGGTCCAAGTCAGTATAAGACATCGTTTCTATGGCAACCACTTTCACTGATCAGGAGTGAGCTTGTTGGAAAGCCACACCCCTTCCACTGAAAGTTGGACGTTGGATGTTGAGGGCCAGCAGGCACCACATGATTTAATGAGGCATCTGATTGGTCAGTTTATAACTTGAATAACTTGCAATGAAGAAAATATATCATGAAATACATGTTTAGCAAGACCATGTTTCAAAGAGGTAACAGAGCAAGAATGTTTAATCTGACAAACGTGATGACTGAGTAACAGTTGTTTCTTTCTCCAGAGAAGTGTGTGGGATTTTGGCTTTCTGGGACCAGCGTACTTCCTGTTTGGAACGCAAAGGCGGGCGGCGCCTGGGGAGGGTCTCACCCGGGGGAGTCATTTAGTGGATTAGAGCCGCTACTGTCCCCATAATCAGACCAGAACAGAACCACCTCACCTTGTAGATCGAGCTGCCACCGATGATCCACACCTGGTCAGCCTGCTCGGCCAGCTCCGAGTCCAGGAGTCTGAGAGCGGAGGCAAAGTCTGCCGCCACAAAATGAGCTCCAGCAGGAGGCGCTCTGCAGCGACAATGGTAAAGAACAGGGCACTGTTTTAATGAAACCATCCATTCACCTGTTATGGAAGTTTAATGTGTCCATGTGTGCTGAACCAATCAGGGGGGCTCAGGGAGGGGTCATACTTTAACTGTCTGCTGAGGACGATGTTGATGCGGTTCTCCAGAGGCCGGTTCTTCTCGGGGATGGAGAACCACGTCTTCCTCCCCATGATCACCACGTTCTGCCGACCTGCATGAACATGAAATACATGAAACACATGAAATACATGCATTCATACATGGCATGCATGTTTTTAGAGTTTTAGAGCCAGTCTTGCCTTTTCTTTAACAGTTCACCTGTCATTGTGCTTACCTGTTTGGTTCATCATTAACCTTGTCTTACCTTTGAACTAAAAAAAAAAAAAAAGCTCACCTGCCACAGACGGTGTTGACGTCATCTTCCGGAAAAGCGCAAAGTCATTGCTGCAAATAAACATAGAAACAACAGAAACATGCGTCTCTTAGATTTATTTTTATTCCGACAGATTGTCGCTTTCAATAGACGATCTTTGGTGATTGAGTTTTGAAACTGCCACGCGCAGCCTGAGCGCTCACCTGAGCCGCAGCGGATGCCACGGCAGGTTCCCGCCCTTCCCGATGCCCAGGTCGGGACACACTGCCACGATACCGTTCAGAGTTCTGGTCATGGCTTTAATCCGGACCTCAGCAACTCCCGCGCCAAGAAAGAGACGCTTCTTCTGTGGTTTTTCAGTGTAGGAAGTCCAAGATGGCGGCAGGCTGTCGCCCCCTTGTGGCCAGAGTGAGGAGCGTCTGTTCTGTTTGACAGAAGCTCCAAAGAACCTGTCCTCAAGTTCCTTCAGTTCTGTTCTTTTGATTAGGAATCGTTCTGCAAAGAGGACCACTATAGTACGGATTTGATTATGTTAGTCATAGTAAAAGTAAAAACATATGATCAATCATTCTAGACAAAACAAAATGTATAGTTTTGATAATCCAAAGATCAACACAAAAGTGAAAAATGATGATTAAGGACACTCAGACAAGACGGATAGATTAAATTCTTAGGTATTGTAATTGACCATAAATTAATTTTGAAAAGCCAAGTGTACAATGTTGCTATAAAAGTATATCAAGTATATCAAGAAAGATACTAAGTAAGGTTAAATATCCTCTCAATAACAATACTATTTGTACATCATACTGTGTGCTGGTACTGCCATACCTAAACTATGGCAATAAGTTTGAGGAAAAACCAGGGAAACTACCAACAATCACTATCCATGTTACAAAACCAGCATTTTATTCTGTAAATCTAAATTACAAAAGGTTACAGATATACAAAAATACAATACAATGCAAATGAAGATAAAAAAAACCCCAAAACTACTCCCACAGAACATGTCAAAACAGTTTAAAGAAAGAGATTGAGAATATTCACCAACAACCCGAGAAAGTCTGTGCATTTCTGTCCTGGGGGTGAGATAGTAGAATACCATGGAGGAAAGAATCAAAATAAGCAAAAATATTACACAATCAACGAAAATAACAAAACAAAAACTGAGAGTTTGGAAATGTATACATTTAGAAAATGAGAAACCTAATGGGACAACATAAAAACAGCTATGACTTGTGCAGTTGTTCTGGAACAGTCCTGCTTTTCTCTTGAACTCTTTTGTGTTTAAGTCAAAAATTATTATATGTTTCACATACAAATGCATACAATACAGTTAGATTGAGCATTAATAGGATTCTTCTTGTTTCTACGACTTTTTTCAGGCACTTTATCATTTAATATACACACACACAAATATATATATATATACATATAATTTTTAATTTACTTTTAGCTATAATAACATTTTAGCGCCACTCTGTTGATATTCTTCTTGTAAAATGTTTGTCAATAGAAACCTGAGCTGTTTTTGAAAAAGCCAATCATAAGCCTCAGTAAAAGTAGGTGGTCTCACATTGAACGTTCAAAACGTTTGACAGATTCTCTTGAGCCGCTTTTAGATGTAGAGATGTGGGTTTCTAACTAGCTCCCTGGATTTGTGGCTTTGATCGACTCTGTCCAGTCACTGCTTTCTGACCTCATCTGGCTCCAATATGGCTGCGTCAGTATTGTGAAAAAATGGCGACTGAATTGATTTCATTTGGTTGGAGCTGGATGTCAATCCGTTTCTATAGATGATGTCACACTCAGTCCGTTTCTAAAATACAGTCCGTCCATCCATCATAGACGTCCTGAAACTAAATTTTGACCCAAATCAGGTTCTGACTCATTTCTTTTATTTCGCAAAATGTGATGAGTCATAATCCAGCAAACGTTGAAGGTGAAAATCCTTAAGAAACACAAACATTTGTTTTCTTCATTTTATGTCAAAAATGTCTCACTTTAAACTGTTGTTTCTGAACTTCTGACTCTTCTTAAGTTCTCAATGTTCTATCGGCGTCTAGTTGTTTGGATCTGAACAGAACGTCCTGCGTTCTGTAAAATCAAGAACGCCACGGCGACCAGACAAAGCCGTTCCACTTTGGACCCACAGACATGAGAACCATAACCTATTACTGATACTGGGTTTGTTCAGACCGACTTCTTCAGAACCTTTTCTCCTGTTCGGATCAGAATCTTTTACCTTTTCCTGCCAATCCAAACTCACCACCTGAGCTGCTTCCTGAACAGTCTATGGACCCATGAAGGCCCGGATGTTCTTCACAACACTTCTGTCTGAGATTCATTTCCTTGGTCCTGACCCGGCCCATCTCCATCTGCCTTTCACAGAACTAGGCAGTTTGGGCTGGAGTGTAGCTTGCGTCGCCGGTCAGTTCTGAAGCGCTGGAGATGACCCTGGTGCCGGTCCGGAGTCACAGAGCGCCGTGGATGCAGCAGGGGCAGCAGTGCAGAGAGTCATGGATGAAGAGGTCACACTCCACACAGAACACGCTGCGGCACGAGGGGCAGACGAACGCCTGCAGCCAGAGGAAACGGGTCAGAACCAGCGCAATGGCTCACAAACCCCCTCAGTCATGCCACAGCCCACCCCTCCGTCTACAGATGTCCAGGCTTAGATTCTACTCACACTTTTATCTCTCAGCTCTCCTTGACAGGCTTCACAGAACCTGAAACCAAACCAGAACCATTACAAAGGTGTACCCACAGAGTGCACATGCGCGTGCACGTGTGTGCAGGTACCTGCTGGCCTGCAGCTCCTGCACTGGACTCTCCATGAACGGCTGCAGGGGGAACAGGTGATGGAAGGAGCGGGCCAGGTGAGGGGCCGACACCAGAGTCAGACCTGAGATACCAGAGCAAAGGTTCTGCTTAGACCCCGCCCACCTCACAGACCAGAACCCGCCCACCCGACAGAGAGGCCCAGAGGCGGGGCCTCGCAGGAGGTCAGAGACGGGGCAGCTGCAGATGCATGCAGGTCCAGCTCATCGCCACACTGAGACCAAGCGCCATCAGATGGTTCCTGTTTCAGCAGGTTCTACAGAATCTCTAAGAAGCTCCAGAACCCCGTTGAGGAGCACAGAGGACCACAGCTGCAGGACGTGCTGTCTGCACAGGACCTGCAGAACCCTGAGGAACCGGAACAGGCACAAACAAGACGAGCTGGACCTATTATCTGCCTCAACAGAGCCTAGACCTCCTGTTCATGAGGGTTCTGAATCCAGTGCTCTGGGCTTAGAACCGTCTGAAGTGGACCAGGAAACGCTGATGCAGCTCATCATCCTAACACCTTCCTGCCAGACGTACCGCACACTTTACACTCCACGGGGAGCTCCGAGTACTTGGCATGGCACTGCGGGCAGAAGTACCCCCCCCAGAGACAGACCGGGTCCGGCGCCGCTGTCCAGATGACTGACAAAGACAGAAGAATGGTCAAACGCAGCGGAGGTGGGTGGAGCTCTGCAGCAGCATCACTTACGACATGCTGAAGGACGGCCGGGCGTCCCGCTCAATCACGGAGGCGACGGCGTGCTGCGGGAACCCTGAGGAGACACACAGAGCGCGCTCAGAACACCTGACGTACAGGAGCGACCCCCCACGCGTGATAGACGCTCACCCATCCGGATCAGTGAGCACTCGGAGGAGGAGCTGGCCGGCGGCGGCTTCACATGCAGCATCAGCAGCTCCTTGAAGTGGCTCTCGTCCAGGATGACGTGGTACGAGCCGCCCGTCTCCCGGGTCAGAACCGTGCAGACCCGAACCTCCGCCGACAGCCCGATCACGGACACCCTCACCTTCAGACACTTCAGGGTCTGTAAGGAGACACCACAGCTTCTGAGCAGGAAATGTTCCTGATGGACCACCAGGAGGTTCTGGTCACTTCAGGGCCTGGATGTACCAGAACCAGAACAGTAGGGTTCCTTACTTTGATGAGATCGTAGATGTTTGCCGGGTCACAGGTGGTGAGGCTGCTGAGAATGATCAGGACCTCTCTGCTCGTGTGTCCTGGCATGTGCCTGTAGGGAGAAGGGAAGACGTCTGACCCCCCGACTAATAAACGGAACCACCAGAACCTGAACCGGACTTACTTTAGCGTCTGCACAGCCAGGCTAAGAGCATTGTAGAGCGACGGCTCGCCGACGCATGGCGAGTCCACGGCCTTCTTCAGAGCAGAGATGTGCTTCTTTGGATTTCCTGGGGGTGGGGGTCAAACAAAGAGCGGGTGTGGTCAAGGTGGGGGGGTCCAAAGGGAAAGAATGCTTTTCAAACGTAGGGACTCACCTGCCAGATCCGTCAGCTTCTCCGCCCGTTTGTTCTTGGTGGTGATGACCCCCACCTGGAACAGACAGAAGGGTCACATGACCAACCCTCAGACTGACAGCTGTCTGGCGTGCAAACATGCTAACATTCTCAGGTCTACAGGTGGGGGGCTGAGGCTCCAGAGCACATGTTCATTAATCCTTCTCTTTCACTTTTCAGATTCCAGATGATGCAGCTGCAGACGCTTCTTTGGTTTCTAGTGCCCCCCTGTGGTCATGGATTCATGGACAAACGGATTCTTGTGGTGCTGAGCTTGAGTTCCTACCTGACTGATGGGGTTCTGGTCAAAGTACTCGTCTACAAATCCTTCCAGCAGCTGCAGGACACAGAGCAGAGCAGGCGGTGCAGTGAGGAAACGAGGGTCAGTCTGCAGAGAACTCAAGAACGTCAGGAGGAACCTTCAGAGCGGCTGTGAGGCGGTTGGGCTTCAGGTCCTGGTCCTCCATGCTGCGGGAGCAGTCCATCACGACGAAGAGGTGACGCATCTGCAGCAGGTCACAGAGTCACTCTGTCTCTTTATGTCCTGCTCTAACGCTGTACCGCCACGAGGATGGATGTCACTCACCATGCCGAGCCGGACCTGTCCATGACTCTCTATGACCCTGGAGGAGGAAAAGCAGAGGCTCACAACAGTGAATGGTGTGTGTGTGTGTGTGTGTGTGTGTGTGTGTGTGTGTGTGTGTGTGTGTGTGTGTGTGTGTGTGTGTGTGTGTTGCTCTCAGCAGCCACACACCTCCTCCTTTTGCTCTGGAACAGGATCTCCTCCACGGTGGCTTTGAGTGATCCAGATTCATCCTCCTTCAGCACCTCCCTGCAGAACAACAACAGCTGCATCACAAGACTCTGGTGGTGTGTGGGTGTGGGGGGGTCACTGCTTCCGGTCAGCTCACCATGTCCGCTCGTAGCCCCCCTCCCAGCGCTTGGCCCGCTCCGGCTCCTCGTCCATTTCTGTGCCTGATAGGATCTAAACACTGAAGAAAGACACAGATAGGAGTGACGCGCGCATGCGCAGAAGTGCGCTGCTCGCTTGGTGATCCTCTTTCATAATCATCTGCAGGACTGAAGTTCTGCTGACCAACATGTCCACACAGGTTCTGCTGATCCCGGTCGTTTGTTCTGCTTGAGAAACAGTCCCGTTCCGGTGAACGGACCGTGTTTCATCGGTTTCGGTCCGTCCGTCTAACGTGGTTCCGTTCATTACATGATGTCAGCGATTAGCAGAACACACACAGAGGCACCAACTCTGATGAGCAAAACCCGACTTACCTGAAGAAACAGCCGAACCCGCTCTGAAAGACTTTCACAAGAACCGGAGCACGCGCGCTGTGTTCCGGGTGGGAACGTGGTGCAGAAACAGATGGTTCCGCTTCTTTTAGGTACGTATGGACACTGGGTACCGACAGTATTCAGACCCACTTCAATGTTTCACTCTTTGTTATATTGCAGCCATTTGTTAAAATCATTGAAGTTCATTTTGTCCTCATGAATGTAAACACAGCACCACATATTGACAAAAAAACCCACAGAATTTTGGACATTTTTACAGATTTATTAAAAAAGAGAAACTGAGATATTTCTCTAATACTCTATAGTATTCCGAGCCTTTGCTCAGTATTTAGCAGCAGCTCCCTTTTGATCAAATACAGACATGAGTCATTTTGGGAAATATGCAACACATTTTTCACTCCTGTTGCGAATCGGAACTAACATTTCCTGTCAGGTCCATAGATGTGATTGTTGAAACTTCCCAGATTTGAGTGTTTAACTATTTCACCTTGAAGTTTTTGTATTTGGAATTGTTTGTTTATTGATGATGTCATTTAACTTGCTTTTTCCCAAAGAACACATGGTGAAATATCCGGAGTATCATTAAATTCTAAGAAGGTTGTCCACTCTTTTTTAAAGAACTGAATGATCTCTTGATCTTTTAACAGAGAAGTGTTAAACCTCCAGGTTAAGCCTGAAGGTGTGGGTATTTCTCTAGAAATATTTACAGAAACTGGTGCATGATCACTAATGATAATTGGATGAATGTTGGAATCCTTGATATCTTTTAAAAGAGAATTACTGACTAATAAACAGTCTAAGCGAGACTGTGAGTGGTGCAGTGGTCATCTCAAGTTCAGCACCAAGAACCAAACTGAGGTCTCCTACTATAATTACTGTGGAGTCAGAGTGAACCGAGAGTGAAGTGAAGAATCTCGATCCTTTATAATAAATGTCTGAGTTTACATAGCAAGTATGTGATTTTATACATGAAATACTCATTTATTCATTTTTTATGCAGAAAGTTTTAATGCATTTTATAAAGAAAGTATAAAAATAAACAAGTACTGCTAAATGTTTTTTAGTAAAAAGTTTATAAACTGCTTAAAAACTACAGGCAAAAACGAGGAAACAACTGCAATGGCTGCCCTGACATCAGCCCCTGCAGTGACAGACATCATCACCACCCAAAATAAGATCAATGCAAGAGCAAAAACAAAAATAAAAAAGTTTAAAATGAACGAGTGAATGAATCAAGAAGCTTTTGTAGCAGAAACCTTTAGAAGCAGCTGAGGATCCATCCATCAGCTGCCTTTAAATATTTTACATTTTTGTTATAGGAATCAAGTTGTAAGAAAAGTGATCCTTATTCTTAGCACCATAGTGTACTTAATCGCAAAAGTCATTTTTATTCCCTATTTTTCGTTTGTGTCCTAGGTCTTCTGCTGTACTTAATAAATAAATAATAATAATGCATCATAAAAATACGGCTTTCCTTTGAGGTTTTTGGTATAATTGACATTAGTTGCGCTTAGTCATTTCAGATGCTTCATTTGAACAAATGTACTTCATAAATGACCAGGATTTGACCAGGTCTCAGGACAGACTGGATGGATGGAATTTTTGCACAGCGATCTCTATGTTGGACCACTACCTGTCCACGTGAAGCTCGCCCTCAGTCTGACCATAATGGCATTGATGTTTTCATAAGTCTCTGTGCTCAAGTCTAAACTAAGAAACTTCAGGAATGACCTCTGGATTTCATGTAAAAGGAAAAATCTTCCTCAAACCCTCAAAGTTATGATGAAGACTGTGTGGGACAGAAGCAAGAAGAGGCGTCACGAGAAGATGGATGTAGTGAAGGAGATGGAACTTCACGCCCCGTTTTTGATCAGATTGTTCTCACAGAAGCTGCAGAGATCGGTTTTAATGTTTCCTGAATGAAATCATCATTTACAGCATTTACAAGAGTTTCAGGGCAAAACACAGAAGTTTATGTTACAGCGACACAGCCTTCTCTGTGCTTGAAAAAGAAACATTTGTATAAAAAAAAAAAAATCGACATTAAAAACCACTTAAAAGGAATGCCTATATAGTAGAGTAAAAATCAATATTTCATGTCAGGTGAACACCTCTCCTCACAAGTTTCACCTGAAGACCTGAACAAAAGAAATACTCCAGTGTTCTTCAAAGGCGTGGCGCTCAGGGCCGGGAGTCGTACTCGCTGATCTGTTTCTTGATGTGAGACAGTTTGGAGCGTAAGAACCGGCACCGCTTTTTCTTCACCTGGTACTGGGGGGTCTGCAAGAGGAGCAGGTCTCATGGTGAGCACAAACATCTTGCATCCATGAAGGGAGGATAACAACGCGCTGAAGCCTTCATCTCCTCATCCATCTTACCTTCTTCAGGTTCCATAGTCTCGTGTGTTCACTCATGGCATCCTGGAAGCAGAAGAAAGCATCACGATGAAGCTGTGGACACCGCAGTGACACGAGGAGGCATCTTCATGCTCAACTGATTACAAGCTTACAAAAATAAAAAGCACCAAAAACAATTCCTAACAGGGAATTTCTGAAGCAGCAGGAACCCCGAAGATGAAGAGAAGATGGACGGATGGAAAGTCAAAGTTGGTTCTCTTTGCTCCCTGTGCTGAACCATCATTTCAAAATGGGTTTATTTCTGTGTTGGAATTAATGAGAGAGGAGGCCAGGCAGCTTTTAGGCTAAAGGTTTTCAGCATGAAGTTACCTGAACTAGTAAAACCCATCAGCTCATCCCGATCAGAAAGTCATGCCCTGACTGAGGTGGTAAAGAAGGACCACAGCAGCGTTACGGAACACCGCAGCATTCCTCGATGGATCCTTTTATACAGAACAGCATGATGCAAGAAAGGAGCTACAGAGCAGCGAGCTACCGGGTAAATGATCTTCACCTTTCTGTCGGGAATCGTCAGACTGGAGGTTTGTTCTTGAAGCAGATTCTGTTACCTATAAATATTTATTCTTTGACTTTAAACACACTTGGATAAAAACTGTTTTTTTTAACATGTGACATTTTTATGACGATGGAAGACATATAAAGAAATTTAAGCTAAAATTTCATTTCTGAGAATTTCTTTATTCAAATTGTTGTGCAGGTAAAAAAAGCAGTTTAAAATAAGCTCATACCTGTGACAAAGAAGCCACATTCGGCAGGATCAAGCTCCCTGCTTTGTTCCGCTCGGTTTGCGGCTCTAACCTGTACGGCTGGTCTAATATTATTCCCCATTTTTGTTGCACCGGTAATGTTAGGGTGGGAGTGTGAGGGGTTGTAGGCTAGTGGGAAAGCCTGTAAACAGATGGGTGATGGGAAATGGGGGCGGAGATAATCCACACCAAGTCCCCCAGAAAACTTAGGGGGGAATTTCTAATGAACTCCTGCTGCTCTGCAGAAACTATGTCCTAGAAAACAACACGCTTTTTGCCTTAAAACGGCATCATCATCATTTAGAGAGACCTGGGAACACTTTGAAAACAGACCAAAAGAGGACGGATGGGGAACTTTAACCATTCAGAAGGACTTCAGAAGAATGACTGTGAAAAAGGCATCAGATACAGCGGCCAACCCTCGTCCTCTCATCCATGGACAATCTCTACAGCTTTGAGGTTGTTCTTCATGGTGGGAAAAGGAAGGTCCCAAATGCTCTAAAGGCAGTCAGTTATTTACTTCCACAAACACGCAGCCATTGAAAAGCTTAATGTACATTCTTGATGGCTGGAGGACAATCCATTGTGGTTTGGATTTAGCTTGAGAAGCATCAAGTATGCATCTAGCAGCCCGAGACATTGGAGAAGCTGTTTGTCTGCGTATCGAGTTCTGCTTTTGAACTTTGTTTTTCTGTGATTTCTGGTCTGTTGTTGCTGCCTCCTGGTGCCTTATATGCTCCTAAATGTTTCTGAACTGGAGACCACCGATGATGTTCTCAAGTCAAAGACACAAAGAGAAGGATGTTACCTTTATGCAGAAAAGCCCCACACCTCCCTGCCTGAAGAGAACAATCTTCATCGACATTTCATCAGAACCTCGGTCTCCAGAGCTCAGAGACGACTCTGACCCTCACCAGAAACTGAGCGCTGCCCTCAGGGAGCCGGTCCAGTTCTCTGTCCAGGTCTGCCAGGTCCTTGTTGATTTTCTCCAGTTCGGCCTGCAGGTTCTTGTACTCCCGGTGGTCCCGGTCAAACTCCCGTTTGTAGGTCAGACGCTCCTGCTCATCCAGAATGTTTGGAAACAACCTGCAGAGGAAGAGAAGCCGTGAAGAAAACTCATGTCCTCCCTGAAGGTCCAGGCTGAGAACCAGCACTCACACACTAAAGTCCTCTTCTTCCAGCTCATCTCCAGAATCCATTCCAGGGTCGTAGTCCTTCAGCCTGGACTTCAGCCCCTCCACAGAGCTGCTGATGTCCGAGTCCCTGAAAACACAAGTGATAACGTTCATGTTTTTTGACAGATGGTCAGATAGGTGCTGTGAAGAGACAACAGGAACCTTCAGGACAAAAATGTGCTGATAACGGGTCAGAACCTGCTTTAGGCTGAATGCTAAAAATAAAATAAAATAGACTAATAGTGGACTAAAAACACAACCAAAGAAGGCACTAAAGATGCGAGATACGTGGATGTCACAGGAATTCACTCGCCGTATCAATGCAGTAATACACTGAGACAAAAACGGGTCCAGTTCTGGAACCAAACACTGGAGGAGAAGCAGAGCAAAGTTCATCCAAACAAGTCTGAAATGCACTAATCTAAATACTGGAGAAGCTAGACAGCCCACCCCAAACGGAGTTCATTCCTGTAAGGCCAGATTACCATGTTTTTACGTTAATGACCTGTACGTGACCAGCAGGTGGCATCAAAGAGTGTTTACAACCCCCCCATCCAATGACAGAACCATGAAGATCATGAAACCAGAACAGATCTTACCCAGGCAGGTACAGAGGTTTAGTGTATTCCATCTCATTCAGGTGGTCTCTGAAGCCTCCAACCCTGTCATTGGGGGCGTCAACAAGCACTTGAGGACCCTCAGACACGTTGTTAATCTACAACAGAACATTTCAAGTTTATTGAAGAATGAGGGGCTGAATTTCATTCAATTACAGCAAATGTATTTTAAAAATGTGTTCTGACATGAGTGGTATTTGATTCACGGACACAGTATTCCTCTAAAAGCCTGCTCTTTAGACTCAACGCAGTACCTCTGGCTCTGGCTAAGTGATGCTCCAACATGTTTGGTTACAACACTAATCTACCGTCTTGGAAGGACCCAAGCTCTTTACAGTCACAGTTACCCCAGCACACATTCACACGCTGGTGTAGGGGAAGTGCATTGACCGTAAATAAACAATGGACAGCTCAACCCCTCCCCTCTCCTGTTCCCAAATAGGAAGGACCTGCTCGTTCCCAGAAAGCCAAAATGCCATAGACTTCCATTGAGAAATAGACAGTTATTACTGTCATTATAGTTGTCAGAATAACCATTTTTGCTCATTTGACTTAAATCAATCTTTTAAAAGATATTTTTCCTTATTGCAAGTCATTCAAGTTATGAACTGACCAATCAGTAAAACCATGTGGTGCTCGCTGGCCCCACCTCCAACGTTTGATTGACAGCTTCTCCTGACCAGCTTTCAGTGGAAGGGGTGTGGTTTTCGACAAGCTCACTCATGATTGGCGACTGAGTTCCCCAAAAAACGTGACTCAGATCCACTCGGACCAATCACTGTCGACCGGTTTTAAAATGGTGGCGTACTTATCAGGAAGCAATGGTGACGGATTGGGCCACATTTCCCAACAGCCCGAGGGAAGACATTTTCTGTGAGTGACGTCAACATCTCAATTTGTTCATTGTTCCGTCAATGGGGGAGTGTCAGACTGAGGGTGCTGCTTCTTCACTGTTGAAACACATCTGTTCCCGCTAGAGGGTCTCTGAGTAAAAGTCTGTCCTTCTGAACTCAGGTTCAGCTTTCAGGCAAAGACCTCCTTTTTTACTTTATATCTGAGCAGCAGCAGTAAAGTCAGAAAGCTCCTTTCTCCCACTGCTTTTACAGCTACACTCACAAAAGTGTCCATCTGTGTAAAGTGTATACATGGCAA
This sequence comes from Oryzias woworae, assembly GCA_016861445.1. Taxonomy (NCBI): domain Eukaryota; kingdom Metazoa; phylum Chordata; class Actinopteri; order Beloniformes; family Adrianichthyidae; genus Oryzias; species Oryzias woworae. The sequence continues at coordinate 1,210,143 of BOLG01001191.1, forward strand.
CAAGAGATGAATAAAACATGATGAGGTAACAAAAGAAAGCCCACTCAACTAAAAGCTTTTCTAAACAGAAAAGTCTTTGCTTGTTTTCAAAAATACAGACTCAGTCAGGTGCAGTCTCAGTCAGACGGTCTCCATTTTTAAGGGAAGGAGGAATCCTTGAATCTACAGCATCGCATCATCTGCATATGCAAAGCAGCAGTGTGTCAGACACACAGAGGGCCACGGTTTCATCTCTTCCTGTAGGTTTGCTTCACTGTAAACATCCCTGACACTGGACTGGCAGGTTTTTCTGCTTCTTCCTGCATGTCAGAATACTGCAGATACCATTGGGCACGTCAACAGAAAGTCTGCGCTGACCCTGCGCTAATGAAGGTGTCTTTGAGTGAAGGTCATCTATGAGCTGTTAGGAGTCTGGCCGAAGAGCTTCAGACTTAGAGAGTGTCAGGTTCACTCCCGTTCCTATTTACCCCACAGCACCAGAAAGAAACCCAGAGAAGAAGAATGACCACACCCTGAAACTGCAAACGAAACCATGCAACCTGCTTCACGCCTCATCTGCTGCGCGTGTGTGCAGACACACAAGCATGCGTGTGCACAAACAGCTCTTTTGTCTGCAGGAACACTGCGCTTCTGAGAAACTCTGCATTATTGTTGAGATTCTCAGCCTCGTGATGTTCCTAACTTTTCCTGTAAGTCAGTGTTTCCCAACCCCGGTCCTCCAGATCCTCGACACAGCAGATTTGATGTCCGTCCTTGAACACTGGATTTAAATAGTGCGGCAGATTATCAGGCGTCTGCTGAGCTGACCACAGAAATCAAGTGTGTTAGATGGGGGGGCTTCTTTTTCCCTTGTGGGGATTTTAGAGATACGTTTGTGTTTCTTCCATAAGCAGTTGTTACGGCTGTTCATGACTTATTTATTCTCACTGTTTGTCAGATCAGAGCACCTTCACACACATCAAATCAAACCATACCAGAGCACATTCAACTGTAATGCCTGGTACGTCTGAAATTAACACATGACAAACTCCGTACTGGTTGCAAAACAAATGACGCACAGATAACCAACTGATCTAAGCTTTGCCTCAATTTGCCATACCCTCAGCCTTTGTGGGGTGGGTTTCTTTCCTGCTTTTCCACCAAGTGATGCATTCATTGTCCGCAGGAAAGCCTGGTCACAGCCAAAGAGAGCCCTTGGTGTTTAGAAGTTCTTTGGATTTTTGCAGCATAGTAAAGAAGCTGATGAACTCTGACTTTTTTTTCTTTTTGCATAAATCACAAGCAGCCATGCAAAATCAACTTTTTGGAGCTTCTAAGTTTATTGTAATGGTAATTTCTCATAAAAAACAAGCCCAAAGCAGTATTTTGATCTCTTAACGCATCTCTGAGCATTCCTCAAAACTCTGGGCTCGGACAAGGAGTGAAAGGAGATGCTTCAGAGGTCGAGTCAGGTTTTTTTGGTTTTTAATGAAGTCTAAATGAGCGTTTCAAACTGTACCACTTCCTCGAGGGGGGTTAGATATTATGGCTATTTGGAGATTGGGTTTCTTTGACACTCACCCACTCTCCAATGCTGTTGTGGAAACCAGGACTGCTAATCTTTGGCTCCTCCCAGTGAACTCGGTCTAAGCCCCAGTGGCGGATCTGGGAACGAGTTCGAACTGCAAACACCAGAAGAATGATGAGGCAGATGAAGATCAGGAAGCCCAGGACAATGGCTACAGCCTGGAATGACAGGAGAAAGAAAAAGGAGATACAATTATATCCAACCTACTATAAACACCTGCCAAATCAAACACCCCACTTTACAGGAGAATCTACATCTTACAGAACTAACAAACAACATTTGAACTCTGCTTTAATCGAGACTATTACTTCCATTTCATCATAGAAATGTACCGTGAACATGAACACCACATTCTAGAAAGACCAAATGAGCCTGCAGGGCTTTTAAAAACGTTTATGCGTTCAAACAAGGTGCAGGTTGTTGCAGAACTCGCTGCTCTTCTGAGTTCTGCTTCACATTCAAAACCCAAGCGGCAGATCTCACACAAACAGCACAGTAGGGGTGCAATCAACGGATCCCGGATGATCCGTACGGATTCCATTGACATGCAAACAACGGACAAAACCAGGTGTCACGTCACCCATTTTAAAACCAGTCGACAGCGATTGGTCCGAGTCGGTCTGAGTCACGGTTTTAGGAGAACTACCGTCACCAATCATGAGTGAGTTTGTTCAAAGTTCACAACCCTTCCACTGGTTTAGGAGAAGCTGTCAATCAAATGTTGGAGGTGGGGCCAGTGGGCACCACATGCTTTTACTGAAGCCTCTGATTGGTCAGTTCATAGCTTGCATGACTTGTGATAAAAATATTTATATATATAATGAAAAAAATGAGGATTAGAACGAAGACAGTATCAGAACAAAAACGGTTATTCTCTGACCTTCTTGGAACCAGATGGTACTCCCTGTTTGGAGCACGAGAGGGGAGGGGTTGAAATGTCCACCGTGTACATACAGTCAATGTCCGGATCAAAGGTCATGGTTCGTCACTCACCCCGGATCACCCCCGGGGGTGTGTGTGTGTGTGTGTCTGATCATTTAAATCAATTGTCCGTTCAGAGCAATTCGCGTGTCAAGTTCACGTGCACCGTTTTGGTTTTAGCATGCGCCAAAGTTCCTGCTTCACGTTTGTCCAAAAGTGTGTTAACCTGAAGCTCCCGCCGCGTGTGGGAGGAGCTTCAACCAGTGAGAGGAGGGTTTATAGCAGGGGACACAGCGAAAGCATTTAAGTAGTAAATTCGGATATCCTTTGTTTTTTAAAACGTATTTTTTATTTTAATTTGTTTTCAAGATGCTATTTTTCATATTGGATTTTTATATTTATATTGGCGTCCTGAGTGTTTTTTTTACAAATACAAATATCTTCTCAGATGTCTTTAATGTTTTGTTTTCATAAATAGCCCTCAATGACACAATACTTTAATGCGATATATATTTGTGTGTTTGAAAGTACTTTATTTACGGTATGTTTTATTAAATTAATGTATTGAAGCTTTTCAAAAAATGAATTGAAGGCTTTTATTTCGTTGGATTTTCCATTTTACTGATCCGAAAAATGATCCAAACCACGACTCTAAAACTGTGACACGATCCGAACTGAGAGTTTTATGATCCGTTGCACCCCTCCACACAGCCTGAAGAAGCACAATGAAAGTGCACCACCCACCTCCTGAGGCTCCACCACACAGTAATGGTAGAGGTACTGGTTTATGAAGATGCCCTGGGCCTGGGTCTGGGTCTGGTACTGCGCACACATCTGGTACACCTGGTTGTACATCATTGAACCAGAGGACTGCGCCATTGGGTTCACAGCCACAATGTAAACAATGGTGGCGATGAGCATCAGCAACGCCAAGATGGCGCTTATGATGATGGTTGCCAGGTAGAACGTGGATGAACGAGAGGTCTTTTGTCTTGAAATAACGATGATAAAAACAATGAGCACAACAATGAAGGTGATGCCAGAGATGCCGATGATGAAGCCTTTGCCAGCTTTGGGATCCATTTGCACTCCATACCCATAGGAACCACCAGGCAACACCGGTTCCGTACCCGCCGTAGGAACTACCATACGAGCCACCGTACGAGCCGCCGTACGAGCCGCCGTACGAGCCGCCGTAACCTGGGATTAAGCTAGCTCCACCTCCCATGAGGCTCATGTCGTAGTCCCACGCCAAAGTGGAGGCCACGCAGGCGAACACGGCCACGCACAGAATGATGATGATGATGCTCAAGATCTTGATCACACCTGGGGGTGAGGTCCAGCGATAGTAGTGCAGCATGTGGTCGTTTTGATGGTAAGGGTAGACTGGATTCGACATGACCTCACTGTGTCTGTGTTTGCTGAAAAGAGGGACGCACACGCACGCACACGGACACGCACACACACACGCACGCACACGCACACACAGTCATTAGTTGTATTGAGACACCAGAAAGCTGCAACAGTTGGTTTCCATGGCAGACCACAGTCTAATCCCCCCTCATTACCAGTACACATGGAACAACTAAAGAGTAACTGAGGTAACCAGAGAATAGATGATTACCTGGAGTAATCTTAAAGCATGTTAGTAGTACTTCTGTAGTACATTTGGAGTCATTTATGATGATTATTCAGTAACTGAAGGGTGACTTGGAGTAACCCCGGTAAACATGGGAATTACCATTAACTATGGTGGCCTGCAGTGCAAACCACATCAACAAATCACTTTAGAAAACAAAGTAAACAAAAAAAAACATTTCAGGAAACAAAAGTAATTTCCAGAAAGCAAAATGAAATGTTAAAAAACAACACAAAAAACGACAGTTTTTGCTTTCAAGTAGATGTTACCGACTGTCCCAGCGCTGCTCCACAGACTGACTGATCAAGTCTTTTGTCCCTCATGCTAGTAACACAGTACAACTCCCAGAGTGAGCATTAAAAAATCCTGCCGTTTTAACTTTTGAATGTTTTATGGATTTGTTGTGTTTTTAATTAATTGATCTGGTATGTAAGTGTGGTTGAATGCTAGCCACTGGCCACGATTGAATTTCCTTAGTGATTAACAAAGATGTATATCCATATACAGTACCTATCCATACATCTACTGTACTTTAATGAAATTGGACCAGAGGTGGTTTGATGCGTATTTACATGAGGAGTTCAGGACATTTTTAGTAACTGTTGGATAACTGGAGTAAATGAAGAAAATAACTGGAATGTCTGAAAGATCCTTGAGTTCAAATGTTTAACCACTTTTTGCCTCCTTTGGGTTCTTCTTTTAGGCAGGCATTCACTACTCTGTATTCCAGACTGCAGGAGACATAAACTGTAGTAATGAACTCAAAACATGCGTCTTTTTGGGGTCATGTAAGGTTCTTCAGCGGCTTGTGTAGGCCACTGAAACATGTGTACAAATTTGCAAGTTTACAAATGATTATAAATCAGATGCTGAACTTTTAGGACAATTGAGTTCAGGCCAGAACAAAAGCAAACATATAAAAAAAAGCGCGTGCTGGCCCTTGTAGGGGTTTGTGTGCTGCATCGATTCGTTCGAGTGCGTCATCTTAATGTATTAAATACTATATTAGGTTTAAGAGTGGGTTGCTCAGTGGTGTAGTGGTTAGCGCTCTTGCCTCACAGACAGAAGGCTCTGGTTCAAATCCCACCAGGGTTCTGTCTGTGTAGAGTTTGCATGTTCTCCTTGTGCATGTGTGGGTTTTGTCCTGTTTCCTCCCATGGTCCAAAAGCATGCTTTATAAGTTAATTGGTGTCTATCTCTCTCTTTTTTGGGGTCTTCATGCCGAGTATGTGCCACACATTTAGACGTGTTTCTGTGAGTCCTGGTATTGAACTGGACGGGTTCTTTCTATTCAGATAATCTCCATTTTAATTCAGTGATTGTTCTGCAGTGAATTCCAACCCCCTCCTGTCCATGTTTTACCTTTTAAATTCTTCAATCAGTCTCTCATAATCAGACCCTTTTCTAGTAAATAGCATATACTGTACATATATAGCACTTTTCTACCTTCCTTGAAGGCCCAAAGTGCCTTACAGTCACAGTCCCATTCACACACTGACTGGCGGCTCCGCTGCCAAACACTGGTGCCAACCTATAACCACCAGAGTCAACGTGGAGTTCAGTGTCTTGCCCAAGGACACTTCAATACATGGGCAAGCATGGCAGGAACCGAACCTGCAATCTTCCAATCAGCGGTTGACCGCGTCTAATCTAATGTTACTCTAATGTTACTCTAATGTTACTCTAATGTTACTCCAGTACACGTCTCACATGCGGCGTGGTCCCAACTTCATAAAGAATGTTGTTGATGAACCTGTATTCATAAAAAAACAAGCTCAAATCCAGCGCAGCTGAGATGCACAGGCAGCACATGGACGCCGGCACAAATTCCTCTACAGAAATACTTTTCATTTCCAATCACGGTGGCTGTGGACTCTGGGGAATGTGTTGTCATGGTTGTATTAGCATTCCCTCTCATTATCTAGTACCGCTGATCATATGATTGTGATAAAACAGCTTAGTAATCTGGTTCTATCTTAAGGTGGTTTTCTCTGTTACTCACTGACAGAAGATTCACATTTTAGGAGCTGTTAAAGACCTGATGATGGTTCAGGTCCAGATCAGAGACCCTGACAGGGATTCAGGTGGACTCTGCTCTCCACCAAGCTGTGCGGTGATTTTTGTGTACCGTCAATGTCAAGCAGCAAAGGGTGGGGTGACTTACTGTTTGCTGCCACTGTGGGTGTGGCTGTGCTTGGTCCTTGGCATGCTGACGTTCAGAAAGGTAAACCTGCAGAAAGAAAAAAATGTTGACCCCACCTGCTAACCCACTTCACAGACCAACATCCACACAAACCGGGTAAATGGAAATCACGAAACAGTGAGGAGCAGGGAGAAGTGGGTCACTGGACCACAAGAACCAGGACAGCTGTGGTGGAAACAGGCGGCACACCTGCAAGCTGTCAGAACCAATAGAAACGAGCAGCTTCCAGGTCTGACCCTGGAAACACTGAGGGTCCTTCGACCAAAGCGCTCACTTCACATGCAAACACTGAAAAGCTCCAGCAGCAGCAGTTTGACAGAAACCAGCTGAAGACTGGGGGCTCTTCCTGTCTGTTTGAACTCCTTCCACAGGCCTGCTGACCCTTGACTCAAGAGATTCTCCATCCACCTTCATTTCAAATATTTTTACTTTCTGAAACCTAATTATTTATAATAAACATTTTTGAAGAATAGTAACGGATATAAACTTGATAGAAAGTGAACTTTCAAGTTCAAAATGATACATTCTCATTTAAAACATAAGAAGAATCATTTTTCTGCTGCAACAACTAGACAGAACGCTTTAAAAGATGACACAGGTCATTTTCTGACGCTTTGTTCCAGCCCGCCGTCTTACTGACCGAAGCAGCGGATCGACAGCAGAACCGAACTGTGAGCGAGAACCAGGTCAGGAGAAAGTAACTGGACTCACCTGAAGAACAATCGGTCCGGATGAGCAGAACAAAAATGAAGATCGACAACGACGCGCGCGACTGCATCCAAACACTCTCCAGCTCAGGAGTGTACGGCGTAACAGGTGCGCACGTCACGTGGTCACCTCCCCCAGGTTACTCAGGACCAACCTGTTTGCCTCCCCCCGCCCTCATTCCTGGAACAGGATTCCTGTTGATGTTTAAGTCCGAGCCGGTTTCAGGCGCTTCATCAGTATCATCATCAGCAGTCATCATCGTTTAGTTCCCTTCATCTGTTTAATTTTCATCTTTTATTTATTCATCACTTGTTTTATTGTCTTTTGTTATTTCACCCCCCCCCCCTATGCTTCCATCCTAACGTTTGAAGGTTCATCCATTCATTATTTTTTTCATTCCATTCACTTTACATCGATTTATTATCTTTATTCCTTAAAACCAGCTGCTTTGCACCCGTGTCGAGTTGGTGGGGCCTAATCTGGTCTCTTCACCTTGAATCCGATAATCTGGTTTCTTCATCTTGAATTAGATAATCTGGTCTCTTCACCTTGAATTCGATAATCTGGTCTCTTTACCTTGAATTTGATAATCTGGTCTCTCCACCTTGAATTTGATAATCTGGTCTCTCCACCTTGAATTTGATAATCTGGTCTCTTCACCTTGAATTCCACATTATTTTAAGTTTACATTTCATGTCATGATGTAATTAAAATGTTAGTTAACCTTCCAGATATCAGAGTTCTAGAGGTTCTATAGTCCCAGATCTGACTGCATCATGGTGGATTATTCCTAACCCTCCCCACCACTCCCCCACATCCAGAGCAATATATAGAACCAGAACAATTAAGTTCAGAACATTCATGTGTTAGTAGGGAACACGTTTCATGGATTATCACTTTTGTTGCCTCTGAACTTATCAGAGGATCATGGAAATCAAATGTATCAGTGAATCCTTTCTAACATGAGCTGTGCAGGCTCTGTTGCTGGTCCTGACTTGATGCAGAACCCAGCAGAACCCAGAGCAGGAGGAACCACAAGAAACCAAAAGGTTCAAAGGCTGCAGACCACAAAGCTTCACGGTGGTTCTGAAGTCCATTTTTTCTACAAGTCCATTTGTGTTTGCCCCCCCCCCCCCAGTTCAGCAAACATACACTGAAACTTGGAGTTCCAATAGAAATGAGGAGCTTCTGATCTGGTTCTTCTGCTTTCCATCTGCTCTGATCAAACTGCTTTCTTTCACTAAAATACAAAGACTTTATTGACATAAAACAAATAGGAAACATGAGAAACAATAAAAATGACAGAGACTTAAAAATGGAAGTACAATCATCTCCACATGACAGCAGATTCCTGCAGAGGAGATCCTGTTAAGATGGGACCTGCAGACACATGGTCATCTTAACGGTAGCATCCAAAGGACGTCACGTAGAGTCTGCAGACCAGATCTCTGTGATCTCACAGGTTTGAGGTTATGCAGATCGAGCAAACAGCAACAAGTTCATGTATGATAAAGGTCTTCCATGGGGTGCAGCAAGGAAGAGCTGGGACTCTAACCAGCAGCCTGGTCGTACTCCTGGATCTTCTGTTTGATGTGGGAGAGCTTATTTTTCAGGTACTCACACCGGTCCCTCTTCTCCAGGTATGTAGGATCCTGTAAAAAAAAAAAAAAAGTAGTAACTGTTTTCCTAAAGATTCTTGGAAGTCAAAGAAACTCCACCAGCAGGAAGGATTCTCAGAAACATTCATTCTAGACATGTTTCTCAGTGCTGTGCTCTCATGCTCCTACGACTGCTGTGTGACTGCAGAAATGTGGGCACTTTCACAGTTGACCTGAGATGTTTCATCTTTCTCAGTTGACCTGAGAATGTATCTTTCTTTGTTAACTTGAGGCTTTTCATCTTTTGAATTCAATTTTTCACATTTCATCTTTCACAGTTGACCTCTGCTGCTCTGTGGAGGACACTTCAACATCTATGTGGATTGGTTTGTTTGAGAGGAGAATCAACAATGGTTGACTATGACGACTTCTTCAGAGATCCAGGAAGAGAGTTTCAGTCACATGGTTTCACTAAGGCTGAAATGGCAATCGGCTCCTTCATCAGCTGGTGATCTCTGTTGACTGACAGTTTTCTAAGAAGGAACAAGAAGCCATTTGATGTCACAACTATGACTCATGGTACTGTGAATCTCCACCTTTCAGCAGCGGTACCAGAATGACACAAGCAGAAGTGATTAAATCACTCACACACCCAACACGGCTGCAATCAAAGACAGCTTAGGTATGAATGAAGATTATCTTGGTTCTACTAGCAGAACATCAAATGTGGATGGTCATACTGTTTTAATAATTTGTTCAAATGAAACATTTCTTCATGTCATAATTGTTATCAAGTTGGTTATTATTTCAGTTCTTCATTTGTCCAATAATTCGGTCATTCATTCATCTTTAGTTACGTAAAATCTATGTGTATTCAATTGTTATGAATTCATTTGTTCACTCATTTATTTTTTAATTCATTCAAACCTTAAACAGTTCATACAACGGAGGAAATAAGCATATGATCCTTTGCTGATTTTGTAGATTTGCTCACTTTAAAAACCTGTCATCCTAATGGTGGGTTCATTTAAACAATGAGATGGAAAATCACAACAAAATCCAAAACATCAACTTTTTTTAGGATTTCATTAAGGGAAATTAGTATTTGATGCCCTAATAACCATTCATGGGGCGGCCATGATCCAGTGGAAAAGGGTGGTCGGCCTCTGATCGGAGGATTGCAGGTTTGATTCCTGCCTTGCCTGTCCATGTGTCGAAGTGTCCTTGGGCAAGACACTGAACCCCACATTGCCACTGATGGAAGGTTGGCGCCACAATCAGTGTGTGAATGTGTGTCTGAATATATGTGTGAATGGGACAGTAACTGTAAAGCCCTTTGGGCCTTCAATGAAGATACGAAAGTGCTATGCTATTTACCATTCATAGTTCTGGTTCACACAGACCAGTTAGACTCTCCTAATCCATCTGTCACCTAAATCGAAGACACTTGTTTGAACTGATCACCTGTGGATCACCTGTAGATCATCTGTCCACTCAATCAGTCCATTAGTTAGACTCCAAACTCTCCAACATGGAAAGACTAAAGAGGTTTCAGTGGATTGAAGGGAGAAGATTGTAGACCTGAACAAGACCAGAATGGACTATAAAACCATCAGCAACAAGCTGGAGGTTAAGGAGACAACTGTTGGTGTAACTGTACCAAAATACAAGAACATGACCATCAATCCACCTACAGGTCTGAGGCTCCAAACCAGATCTGACCTGGTGGGGTTTCCATGATCATGAGAACAGTGAGGAATCAGCCTAAAACAACACGGCAGGAGTTAGTTGATGATCTCAGAGCAGCTGGAACCACAGACACCAAGAAAACCATTGAAAATACTTTACACTGTAACGGTTTAACATCTTTGAGCACTGACAAAGTCCCTCTGATTAAGAAGACACACGAGAAGATCCACCTGGAGATTACCCATGAACACCTTCATGATGCAGAGAGGGATTGTGAGAAGCTGCTGTGGTCAGATCAGACCAACATGGAGCTCTTTAGCATCAACTTAACCTGTTCTGTTTGGAGGAAGAGAAATGCTACAGATGACCCCAAGAACACCATCCCCACTGTCAAGCATGGAGGTGGAAACATTATGGTTTGGGGTGTTTTTCTGTAAAGGGCTTCTTCAACGTGTGGATGGGGGGATGGGCGGAGCCATGTACCGTCCAATCCTGAGTCAGAACCTCCTTCCCTCCACCAGGAGGATTTAAATTAGTGATGGATGGATCTTCCAACAGGATCATGACCCAAAACATACAACCAAGAAATGACTGAAGAAGATCAAGGTCATGGAGCGGTCCAGCCGTTCTCTGGACCTCAATCCTATAGAAAACGTATGGAGAGAACTGAAGCTCAGAGTTACCAAACAACAACCACCAAATCTGAAGGATTTATAAGAGGGGTGTCCAAACTTTCTGCAAAGAGGACAAGATTTGGTGAAGCGAACATATGTGAGGGCCAACCATTCAGCTTGCATTTTTTCGATCCCTTATTATCATAGTAAATACAAATCAACTGTTTAATGGAAATTCTAGTTGGTGAATACAGTTAATTCAACTGTTTGCAGTCAACATTTTGAGCTAGCTAGTCACATAAGGGTCGTACGATAGTGTTGCTACAGGTTTAAAATGGCTTATAATGTGATTTAGCCATTCACAATGTAAAAAAATCATACACGGTCTTTAGAAAGTGCTGGGGGCAGTATATTATGGATTTTATGACAAAAACCCATGAGTCAGGGATGGGCCGGACTTTGGACATGCCTAATTTAGAAGTTATTTGCGAAGAAGAGTGGACCAAAATTTGTCCTGACATGAGCAGAAACCTGCTCATCTGACTTCTGAGCTTTGTAATAAGGGTTTTTTGACACAAAGTATAAGTCTTATCTCCCTAAATATCATGCAAATAAATGTATATAAATTCTTTGAAGAGGATTTCTTGATTTTCTATCTCTCACTGTTCGAAAGAATTAACCATTAGCATGACAGTTTCAATTGTTTTAAGGTGGGCAAACCTATAAAATCAGCAAAGAATCAAATACTTATTTCCTCCATTGTAAATTAATGGGTTTATTGATTTCTTCATCCATTTTTCCTAAACTTGTCTGTTTATTCATTAATTTGTCAGAACAGCCCTGTGTTTATCGTTGGTTCGTCTGCATGGTGAAACATCTGATTCAGATTTCTTTCGCAGCCAAAGTTCATTGCCGTTTCTCTGCCGGTCTCAACCATGTTTTGATCATTTTGGTTCAGTGGTCCTGTGTAATACCATTTTCACTGGTTTTGCAGTTCTCTGTAGAACTTCGGAACCACTAAAGAACTGGAGCATTGCAGCAGCTTTGAGGTTTTGTTCCACCAAAGTGAGGAGTGTGGTTTGAGTGTAAATCAAAGCGACAGGAAGATTGAACGTCTGTTAGTGTACAAGACGTTTCCAGATAGTTACGAGATCATAAACATTACAATGGTACTCACTGCTTTCTTCATTTGGTACTCCATTAAGATGTTATTTATGCGCTCCTGCTCCTGCAATGAAACAAACATCAGCTTGTGTTTGCATACAGGCGTGTCTGAGCATGCTCAGTACAGAGCTGTTTTTTTACCATCTGGCTGGATGCCTTGGAGGCGAGATCTTGCATCATTCTGTCCATCTCCTCAAACTTCTTGGCCATTGCTTGAACCTCTTTGTGGAGATCCGAATACTCAGCATACTGGTCAGTAAACACAGCCTTGTACCGGTCCCGATCCTCAGCCGAGTGGATACTGGGATACTTCCTGTGCAAACGAGGCAGAAAGTCTTCTTGAGCTGCTGAACAATGCTGATCTACTCAGGTTTTTAGTCACTAAGAGACCAGACAGCCTTTTTCACTGTTCCCTGAAACATTGGCCAAGGAAATCTTGATTCAAAGACAACGTTTGTTCATAATGTTTGAAAACTGACATTAAAAGTCCCAGAGTTGTCTGCTGCAAAACCACATGTATTAAAGAAAGACAAAAATCATCATCAAAGATGAAAACTAACGATTTTTCAGTTTGAACAGCAGACTAATAAATGGGATTAAAATGGGATTGAACCCCAGGTATCTGGAAAAGACAGAACTCACACCACGTAGTCAGCTATAATCACAGGTTTGGGGATGTGACCAGCTGGAATGTGACCATGAAGAATCTCTGGCTCCGCCGCCATTAAGGAAGACCCCACATAGACATTTTGTGCATCCATAATGTCAGGCTGAACGGTTGGCAGAGGCGTCCGCTCAGAGGCCCGAGAGGCCGAATCCAGCTGGCAAACAAAAAGGAAGAATTCAGACGGCCGCTGAGCTTCAGAGCCAGAAACAGAAAGGGTGAACTTACTATCGGCAGTGGAATCGAAGAGCCGATAGTCTTCATCTATCAGGGATGAGAAAAAAGATGAGAAGCATCAGATGTTTGCAGAGCTCATGTAACTCATTACTCTCTGGACTTGAAACATTTTTTGAGAAAAGCACCACTGGACCAGGTCTAAAAAATCATGTCATCAAAGATGACCCCACATCAGTGAGGAGTATCGTCCGTCTGTTTGTGCACACACTGAGCAGTCAATACTCAAGAGGAAGATGTGAGCTTTGATTGACATCAGACGATATAAAGTAGATCAGTTCTTTTAAGGGCTGCATGGTGGTGTAGAGGTTAGCGCATTCGCCTCCCAGTGAGAAGACCCTGGTTCCAATCACGGCTGTCTTTTTCCTGTGTGGAATTTGCATGTTCTCCTTGTGCATGTGTGGGTTTTCTACGGGCTCTCCAATTTTTTTCCCACAGTCAAAAAACATGCTTTCAAAGGTCGATTAGTGACTGTAAATTGCCCCTAGGTGTAAATGTCTGTGTTATGATTTTGCAACCCTGCAATAGACTGGCGACCTTTAGGGGTGGGCCTCAGCCTTTACCCAACACTGGCTGGGTAGGCTCCAGCAACCCTGTGACACCAAAAGAGATTCAGCAGGTTCAGAAAATGAATAAATGGATGGATAGACAGCGCTTCTTAAGTTGAGGTGTGTTTCTTTGAGGGTACTCTAATGCTCCAATGTTTGAATTTTACAAAAAAAAGTCGGCTTTGCCTCATATAGCCAAAGAAACTTAGGTAATTATCCTGATCCTACTCACAATGAAGCAGGTAACTTTTAATTTAATTGCCCTTGATACATTCTTCAACAATTTTTAAATATTTCAAGAGTATTATCCCCCTTCTCTTCCAAAAATGTGATTTTTCTGCACTGCTTCAGATGTTTCAGAAACATGATGCGTGTTACAGAGCTGCACTTTTTCTGTTTTAAACTAAAAATATCTTTTTTTCTTTTGTTTTTCTTTCAGGGTTGTTTTTACAATGTCGTCTCTGTGTATCAAATGAATTATCAGAATAAAACTGAACTGAGGTTCAGGGGCACTAGGCTAACATCAGCTCTTTCATGAGGGTTACGTCAGTAATGTGATTGGTGGTTCGGAATGACTCTTGATACAAGAAGAACAAGGGCAGCTGGAAGATGAGCAGGCTGGTAGATCTTGGGGGCCCTGTTTATAGATTGGAGTTTAGCTTATCTTCATCCATGATCCTCCAGACTGACCACCTGGCTTCTTTTTTTAAACATCCGTATTCTACCTACTGCTAATTTCCTTTATTGGGAGTGTTTATCTCAAAAAACCCGATCCATCTATCAGCTAGATCTCTAAAACTTTTACTTCAAGAATAACTGTTTCCAAGTTTTGAAGAAACAGTGTCCAGTGTTCACTGGAGTGGTTGGTTTTTCTGATATCTCTGCCCAACCTGCTATAACATACAAGAAGTTTGTTAAACAACGAGGTTGCCAAAAGACTTATTCACACCAGGAAAGTCCAAAGTCTTCTTTGTTCCAGATCGAGTTTGGAATTCATGTTTTTAAGGTTGGCTCAAAGACTAAAGTTTGTAAACAGAGGCAAGTGCAATGAGCCGCACTCAGAAAGAAATAATTCACAAAAGTCTGAAAATATGTTTGAGTTTCAAGATTAGTTTTAGATCTGTTTTAATATGTTCTGATGCTGGTCTATCTAATCAATTTTCCTCAAATGACAGAAGCTATTGATTAAAATTAGGGATGTAGCGATTTATTTTTAACTACAATTGGATTCATATCATAATTAGTGGTTGTTGATTTGAGTCATGGACGATTTTGGTTCGTTTTGAACTCTGATTGGATCCCATTCACAGACCTAAAATGGATCCAGAACATCTTCATCCAAACCTTAAACAGTGAGACTCAGAGATAAAAACCTGCTACTGAACAGTGACGTTTTTCAGATTCTTGTATTTCTTCAAGAGAATCAAGTGTAAATGAAATATGTGTACAAACAAACCAGTAAACAAGAATTAATGTCAAATCCATTCACGTTTTAGTTTGATAAAGTTCAGCCCAGTGTTGGGAACATTATTAGAACATTCTAGCAACACTGTATGGTCACATGACTTTGTAAATTCAAAGTGTTTCCACACATTGGACTGGAATGATGGTTGATCTGTTTTGCCATTGGATCGTAGGAAAATAAATCAATTAATTGATTATTTGATTAATCATTACACCCCCAGTTAAAACCATTCAATCTACAGAAACTCTGAAGTTCTTTCGTCAACAGAACTTCAGCTCTTGCATCTTGTAAAACGCATTTTTGCCATTTTTTTAGAATATTCTAATAATGTTCCCTGTTCAGGAGCTTAAAAGCCCACTGCATTATTTCTTCTAAACATGGCATCTGTGTCATGTGTCTATCTGCACAAATATCAAACAGACACAAAATGTCGCTGGTTTGTCCACTGCTAATCGCTTTAGCGTCCAAAGCTCCTTTTCCTCCTAATGTTCAGCTACAGTAGCTTGATAGTCCCAAAACCTTTAAAATTGGCCTAGAATGAAAGTGGTTCGTATTTCCACTGTAAACTGTATCAAGTCTGTTTTGAAGCAGACTAAGACCACCTCTTTTAACAGGTCTCAGTGCATTTATTTAGTCCAGTTCACACTTGGTCTGGACTGGCATAGAAAATGAACTTCATTGTTTTAAACAAATCGAAGGGTGTAGGTGTAAATTCACCCTGAGACAATGAGCAAATGAGCAGGACACTGATCTTCAAAAAGAGGGGCCGCACCCCCTGTATTTGGACATGAGCTGCAAGGTGAAGTGCGTGACAATGCAGAGAGGAAGTGTGGGTTGGAAAGCAGACCTCCTGGGCATACGCTTCCCTTCTCATCCTGGCAGCTTCGTGCCTCCACAGCTTCAGGCAAACTCCTGCACTGATGAAATACAGCACCATGTTGATGAAGAGGAAGATGATGGCTGCTGTCTGGCCAGCTTCCGTGCGGCAGAAGGCACCGGTCATGCCATTGTTGAAGACAGGAGTGTAGCAAAGGCCTCCACGGGTGGTGTCCATAACATACACTATCCCTGCAGCCAGGTAGAGGACCGCCAGAACCAAGTTGATGGAACACTCGGTGAGGGGCCACCAGGATGAGTCCAGCAGAATGGCTCTGTAGTACAGGGTCATTCCTATAACCACAAGGATGATAGTCACTATCCAGGCAAGGCCAGCCACCACCAGGACAAAAGGTGTCTTGGGACCAGAGTAATAAATGGATCCACCAACACCGCCCCCGAGCCCTCCATAGAGCTGTGGCTGCGAGTAGCCGTACATGTTGAACCACTCATTGTCCTTGTGAACGTAGGCGCAGACGCAGGCAAACACGGCAGCGCCAAGCAGCAACTGAACGCATCCGAGGATCCTGAGCAGGCCGGCCCACGATTTCATGTAGGCGTAGCGCAGGTGGTACTCCTCCACTCGCTCCTGGTAGGTCTGAGTGGAGGTGTTGCTGGGGGCGGTGGACATGAGGTCCCGAGCTTCTGCACCCAGTAGCAGTGCTTCTTGCTCCCTCTGATAGCTGCCATAAGGACGGCTGGAGCCTGGGAGAGAAGGGGATGGGGGGGCGGAGCTAGGCGGGGAGCAGGGCACCCCCTCTGTGGTGTGGGACTTGAGGTTTTTTTTCGATGAAGGGGCAGAGGAGGGATTGGAAGGCACAGAGGTGACAGATTGGGTCTTGGAACCCCGGTTTCTGCTGCTGCCACGGAAGAAGTTTTTCACTGACTTTGGGATGAAGCGGTGGACCGGCTTGATGTCCATGGCGTCGCAGTCGCCTTCAGGGGGCTCATTGTCACTGGGGGGGTAAAAGCTCTCTGGCCCAACTGCTGGCTGTTCAGGAAGTGGAGGCGGGGGAAGGGGGTCCAAGCTCAATGCCGGCACCCGGGTCATTCCATATGAAGTTGGTGGTGGTGGCGGTGGGAGTAGCGGCGGTGGTAGCTGGGTGTCCAGGTACGGGGTGTCTGCAGCAACCTCATCATAGATGGTGAAGTCCCTGACCCGGTCAAACCTGGCCGCAAACCCTTCTGAAGACATCTGGAACTGTGCTTCGTCTGTGGAACCAAACGTAGAGATTATCCCTTTGCTTTCAGGGGGATGCAGACCTCATCTTATATGCTTCCATTTAAATGTTTTTGTCCAAGTTTTCTGTTCTCTAACGGTGGAGAACATAGAAACATGAGGTCTCACGGACAGTACAGAGAAGGGAGGAACAGCTTTGATTCTATGCAGGAAAAACTGGTGCAAATTATTTTTAAAAGTAAATTTGCAAGTATTTAACCTGAAAGGGTTTAATGTGTTAGCAATAATGTATGTTTGTTCAACGTATCTTATCAAGTTCCACAAACGACAGAAACCATTCATTAAAAACCTTCAAACCACAGAACCTTGGTTTGAATGGTCATACCAAACCTATCATACCATATCATTGGGTAGACTCTAAATATGGGACCCAATGCTTGACACTCAGCATTAAGGGGTGGGATTAAGGGTGAAACCACTAAAGGGTGAGCACAGCTGTGTTTGCTGTTCTCAGCTCCCCCAGGAGATGGGTCCAATGGGGAACTAATGTCAAACTAATGAACTAATGGGACTGAAATTGTAATTCAGCTGTATGGTTCAAGTAACTAATCAGTTTCATTCATCCATTTTCTGTACCCACCAAATCCCTTGCTGGGTCATTGAGTTGCTGGAGCCTGTCCTGTTGTTGTGGGGTACACCCTAGACAAGTCGCCAGTCCAATGTAAAGCACAAATAATTACTGTATAAAACCGTGTCGTTTTTTTTCACTGAACTATATTGTACTCGTTATGCCACAGCTGAGATGATCAACAGGCCACAACCCCTGAAGGTTTAACCCCCGCATCAACTTCATGTGACCATCCAAGGAAAAGACCAGTCTACAGAAATACTTCCATCACATCACTTGACTTGAGAAGACCATCATGCTGAGATGTCTGCTTCAAATCTGAACAATGGATGAACCCCATCAAACATTGCACCTCCAAATCAGAGCGCTTCTCTAACCCTGACTGAGACCTGACCTCCCACACGCCAACTCTTCCCATTCCAGACCAGAACAAAACACAGACTCACGACGTGCACTCATGACAACACAGAGTCCCTGAAACCTGTCCAAACATTTCCCCACGTAGAGGATACAAGGAGGTCATCCGGTTCTTGTGGAAAATAGGGGTCTGGGAGGCCTACCTTCCGATGGCTCCGTGTGTCAGCCTGCTGTACTCGGCCAGAGACAGGAACGACAGGTGTACTCGACACCCAGACTCACCTAGCCAGTCTGACCAGCCTCATGATGCGTTCACTGCTGCCTCCAGAGTCAGGATTTTCATTATTCACTCAAACTTTCAATGAATCATTTACTTAATCAACAATAAAAAGTATTGAATAAACAAAAAAAATAGTCTGGTTTATAACAAACTGGATCAACATGAACTGGGAGCAGCAGGAGGAAGAATGAAGGTCAAATACATTTACAATATATACCGCTGGATACTATTTAAAGAGTAAACTTCAAGTATACTGTCTTACTTTTAGCATAAACTAAGTATATTTGCAGTAGACTGAAATAGACTACTTTTGGCTATTGGATCATGGACTGACTGAAAACAGAGGGACAACATAGTCCTTTTCACCATGTCTCTGTTCAGCACCTGGAGGTTATCAGCTGGAGTCCCACATATTCACCTGTGGCTTTCTCCTGGTTCTCTGGATGTCCCACAGCACACAAACCTCCCTCAGAGAACAGTTGTTTATTTCTGATGGAGATCACGCCCACCCAATGACTGCAGGGACAGACTCCGCCCCTAAAACTGGCAGAGGATGTGAAACTGAAGGGGGATGATGTCAGTAACAAACAAAAGAGTTGAAACCATGCTAGAAACCATTTTATTTTTAACTTTAGTTGATCAGCCACTGACAGGAAGACAAACATTCTCACCTCTGCAGGGATGAACAACCTCATAAAACTCAAATGAACAAATCTGCTGCTCTTTTGCATAATCTACAAGGTCTTCTTCATGGAGCCACCATCTAAACACAGTTTTGAGTTTAATTTTCTTAATACTTCATGCAAAAAAGCTAAACAGGGAGACAGGACTCCATGATACCTGTGTTATGTGTCTCAGTTCTGTGCTCTCACGTTATGGAGAAGATGATTCAGCTCAGAAGCAGGAATGAATGCGAGCATGAAGAAACACCAGACATAGACGTGAGAACCCATAGAGATTCAGACAAACTATTCACAGATTTGTTTTAGCTCTGGTTGTGCATAAGAGGAGGGTGAATCTTTAGCTGTGATTGATAACCACAGGGAGACCTCTCCCCTCTTACGGGAAGTGCTGTGGGCTAATCATGAATGCAAGCCTTCTCGTGTGGAAAAAACTCTCAGCAGCTCCAGTTTCCCCAAAACTCCTCCTCACAATCACTGCTGTCAAATCCCTAAAAACTGAAGATTTTAAATGTTGCAAATGTTTGAATATTTTCAAACTGATGTCTACTTTTAAAATCATTCATGGAGACACTGAGTGTGTGTCTGGTCTTGTTCTGGGTTGGATTGAAACCAATTTAATTTTGGTTTAATCCCTTCTTGTGAGATTTATAAAGTTCTATTCTGTTCTACTGCTCCTCATCTGAGATAGTTTGTTTCTTCAAGTCAGTCTGAAAAAATAATTGGAGTCACTTCATGAATGGTTAGAGGTGAGCACAAAATTCCCAAACATATGATGAGCTTCACACAGTTTTTCTTTTGTTGCTACTGGAACAGGCCATCACTAATATCCCAACTTGTCTGCAGTTTCATGCTTTTGTGTATCTGGCAAAACAATCAACAAACACACAAACTAACCAACGGAAAATATGACAACCAACCAGACGGCAAAACAAGCAGCAAGCCAACACACAAACGCACCAACAGAGAAACAGGAATCAAGGTCACAGATTGATTACCCAGACATCCCTTTTAAGAGAACCTTATTCCAGAACCTTCATCCAGCTGGTGGAACCCAAAGGAGACAAAGTACCTTGAGTGCATCCTTCTCTGTCTTCTTCAAGGTCTGACCCCAGTGGGACGATTTGAAGTCTTTCCCATGGAGGCGTTCATCTGGAAGAGAGGACCGAGCCACCTTAGCTGACTCCTCTCAAAGCAGAGAAGCAGCAGCTCTACAGCCTCCTCCTGGGTGACAGAGCTCCTCTCTAAGGAGCTCCCAGCCCCCATGCAGAGGAAACTCATTTCAGCCACTTGTGTCTGGGATCTTCTCCTTTATGACACACAGCTTATTACCATCAGTGAGTGTAGGAACATACTTAGATCAGTAAGTCCAGAGCTTTGTTTCTTGGCTCAGCTGCTTCCTCGCTACAACAGCTTGTTATGTCATTGCTGCATCTGTTAATGTCATGCTCCATCCTTCACTTGACTCATTATCAAGTAGAAGACACCTAAGCCTCCACTTACAGTGAGGGGAAACCACCTTCATGGAGAAAAGAGTCATGGCCTCTTGACTTGGAAGTACTAAATTTCACTCTACACCAACAGAGTAGCATTTGCAAAAAGCAGAGATGAAATCCTGTGGGCCCAAAACCAAACTCCCTGCAGCTCCCGAGAGAAACTAGAAATTCTACCTGTACAAGTTAGGAACAGAGCCAGCGACCAAGGGTCTCCCTCCCACATGCAACGGGTTCAATTTGTTACCAGGAAAATGAGCCAGAATCCTGCTCTGGTTGTACAGAAACCAAACTCCAGGCCTCGAGAGCCGGCCTCCTGCTGGTTTTCCAGAAACCTTGCCGTATCTGCAGATGATTACCTGAATCAGGTGTGTTTAGCAAACAAGGAGCTTCAATGGCAGGTTGGTTTTTAGAACATGTAGGACACTGGCCCTCGAGGCCTGGAGTTTGACACCTGTAGGGGTGTAATCATGAATTAATTTGAAATAACATTTCAAAATTGATTTATAATCGATCAGAAAATACTGTTTAGATAGAGACACGGAGTTTATTTTACTACAACATAAGAACAACCAAGTGACATCACAGCAAACACCACATGTGATGCAGAAAAAAATAATCCATCATTCTAGTCCAAATTGTATGTGATAGTTTCATCACGTCCCTGACACTACAGACATTCACACACACTCATTCAGGGTCCTGTGCTATTGCCAGTTGGGTGGGTGCACAACACACAAACATCTTAGCCAGTACTGTCAACAAACATTCCAGATATACATGTAAACACACTTTTGTTTGGTTACTTATTTATTGTCTGTAATGTCTTCACTGCCTTAAATGTTTGGTTACTGTTACCTGTTTGGTTTGGTTTGTTCTCCTTACCTTTTTAGTTCCACGTATTAAAGGACCCAAGCTCTGGTTTTGGCAGGCCTTCATAGTGCCTGATCCAAATGGACCCAAATAAGCATATTTGAAGCGGCTTGGCCCATGGGAGGGGCCACACTTTATAAAAAGCTACTCTCATAGCATGAGAGAAAAAGAGAGAGAGATCGATGAGTGCTTATTCATGTGCACTGTGAAATGGTGGGTTTTATGTGTATAATAAAGCTTCAAGTGCTTGGATTCCTCCAGTTTCTCTCTCTTTGTCAAAGTTCTTGGATTTTTCTTTTGCTAAAAACCCAAAGAGAAAACATATTTTATGGATTCTATTCCTAGATCCTTGCCCCACACTCTGGAGCAGAGTGTGACAGTGTGGAAACACTTTGAATTTAGCAAAGACATGTGACCATACAGTGTAGTAGAATGTTAAATTTCAAAAAAGAGTTAGACAAAAAGGACAATGAAAAGGAGTGGACTGAAATATAATTATTGTATGTTGCCACCCCATTTTACAACCCCTTACCTAATACAAATATCTGTCCACAGATAGTTATTTAAAAAATATTCATGTGCTGTCTCTATAACACCTATGGAAAAGAGACATTTGCTAATTCATTCTTACTGTTCATTTCAAATTGTGTAAAGTTCCAGCAATGAAATCCTGTGTGTCACTTTCAATGATGTTCCTTTTGTATTATTTGGATGTGGAAAAACAACAGCAGGCTCAACTTTATCAAACTAAAATTTATGCTTGTTTGTTTGTTTGTTTACATATTTATTTACACTTGATTATCTTGAAGAAATACAAGAATCTGGAAAATTTCACTGTTCTGTAGCAAGTATTTATCTCTAAGTCACACTGTTGAAGGTTTGGATGAAGATGTTCTGGATCCATATTAGGTCAGTGAATCGGATTGTTCAAAATGAACCAATATGGACGATGAATCGAATCAGCAACCACAACTTATGTATCACATTTTGTAACCATTGTTAAAATTAATCTTACAAACCTAGTAGAAAGTATATTTAAAGTGAAAACTTTTTCAGCCTAAATTTGAATATTTTCAGTTTACAATAAATACAAAGTATATTAAAGTATAAATTGTAGTACACTTAAACAGACTTGTTTGCTAAGGGAACACATTAGGATAGGTTGGGAAAAAATGAGCAGTCATAGATCCTCTGACATTCGGTGTAAATAAGTAGGCTACAGAAATGATTAACATAAGAAATAAAATAAATGCGAGTCTGGTTGAAATTCTGAATAAAATTTATATATAGAGATCTCTCTCTCTCTCTCTCTATATATATATATATATAAATAAAAATCATGGTAATGAATGAATCAATTTTTACAAATAAAACAAAAAAATATTGGATAGGATTTATTTTTCATTATTAATAAATTAACAGTTAATGTGATGAATGAGTGAATGTGACAAGAAAATGAACGAATAAATGAATGAACGCAGAGATTAAAGTGATCCTTCAGTCCTGAAAAATCTTCACTTCCTGTTTGTCACCAATGTTGTGATGGCACATCGGCGCACAGCGACCAATCACAGGCCAGAACGCTTCCACGTGTTAGGGACCTGTCACGTCGTGATTGGTGGACCGCAGCAACAGCGGGAGGAAAGTCCCGCCTGCTGGTACCGGTGTGTTTGAGTCGGGTCAGAGATGGATGCTGCTGTCGCTGTCCGCGGGCTTGTGGTCTCGGTTCTGTCGGTTCTGTTGCTACTGAGCTCCGGCTGCGGCGCCAAAGAACCGGAATTGAACCACGTGACCTGCGGCTCCCTGGTGAAGCTGCTGAACACGCGCCATAACGTCCGACTGCACTCGCACGACGTCAAATACGGCTCAGGTAAGACGCCACGGTTCCCCGAGGAGGTGCAGGTTTGATTCCGAAATCAGACTTCTTTAAAGTGAATGTTCTGCAGCGAGTCCGTAACCCAGAAGACCGGTTTGAAATGTGGACTTGGTATCATCCGGGTTGATCTGGGCCTGAAAATGTTGAATTGAGGAGGTTCTGCCGCGGCTTCCTGTGCGGAACGTTTCTGTGTGCAGGAGCGTCTCAAGCGTCTCAAGCGTCTCTGGGGATCCAGGGCCCAACAAGGCCCCCTTCAACAATGTAAAGTTCATCTGACAAGCAGGTTTACATATCATTTATCTATTATATGTCGTCAACAAAACATTGTATCGTGTTTGAAAAACAAATGAAAGTTAAAATATATGAAATAGTCCAAACTATAACAATAAACATAACCATAATGTAAATGAATGAAATAAAATGACAAACACTGGCATCAGGACATCAGTGATTTACTTTGTAGTCGCTGCAGGTGAACTTCAGCCGTGTGTCTTGGATACTCGGGTAAAAAAGGGGCAGAGCTGTCCACTGATCACTACCTGGTGGTGAGTTGGATTCGCTGGTGGGGAAGAAGGCTGAGAAGGATGAGGGTTTGTGAATGAATGAACACACCACCCTAATATACACAGGAGTGCGTGAATTCCTGGTCCCGGCCAATGATGCTCTCGCGTGAATTTCACGTTCCGTTCGAGAACTTCCCGCTAATGATGATCTCGCGCCATGTTGTCTGCAACCAGCTCCTCTTGCAACACACGGCTAAATGCATGGAGACATTTTTGTCCCTCTGAATTGAAAAAGCAAAAAACGAAAGTAAATCATATCTAAACTACACGTGGAGACTTAAAATATTTACTAAATCTAGTGTTTCAACTGTTCAGCAAACAGATCTCACATCTCATTAGTCAGTGTCCTCTCCAAGGTTCTGCAAATAATTTTATTTCAAGCAATCAATGATTTTATTTTATCTGCTGATGGTACTGGTCAATAAAATGATATTTATTGATATCGCAATGTAACTTTCTCGATGGTAAAATGAGCCTATTGCAATAACCTTTTATTTTGAAGGGTCCAAAATGAACACTCTCCAGTCGTGAGCATTTTCTCTTCTTTGTCGAGTAAAAGTTACAGAGTTAATCACCACATGGTGAGTAAATGTTTGTGTAAACTCAGTCATGTTTATTAGCTCTTCTTTTAGAGAATTTCTTTTGTTTTAGCAGCATCTGTGTAGCATAACAGAGTTTGTGTTACAGTGAAAACTGTGACCAGTCAGATGTTGTGCTCAATCCTCCTTAAAGCTGCAACTTTAATTTCAATAAGGATTTATAATGACAAAAACCCAAAACCTTTGACTGTTTTCAGGCGTTTTTTGTTCTGATTTGTAATAAAAGCTTTGAATTTGAGTTTACAATTAAATGACAGTAAAGACGTGTTCGTTAGAATGAAAAAATATATGTTTGGCCGGTAGACTTTTTTGTTCTCCAATCAGCCAACTTTGCCAGTGTCAAAATTATATTTGGGCCCCAGTGTGGAGATATTTTAGTTATTTAAAATCTAAAAAAACAGAGTTGGCTTCTAAGAGTTGAAATCCCTCCAATAGTTTTATCACCTGAAGCAGAGCCACCAAACATGTTCAATCTCAGACGGAAATAAACCAGAATTCTCCAGAAAAACTTTCACAGCAGCAACAGTCTAAACTATGAGAAGAAAGTCAGAGAATTTGCTTTTAGTTCCTAGATTATTCACAGGATGTTGATAAAAATGTTTGTTAATTGGATGTTTGTTCTGGAAAACTTGAATATATTAGAATTTATTAGTAGAATGAATGTTTTGTTTTTAATGGAACTGATCAACAGTTTAGAGTTCTGTTTTTTTCATGTTCTCTTTTGAAACTTGAAAGTTTAATTTTCAGTTTAGTTTGTAACATTTATGACTTTTTTGAGTTTTCTTGGGTTAAAACTGTTGCATCCTGGTCCTTCAGTGCATCTGTTGTGTTTAAAGTATGATGGGAAATAAAGATTTCAGTCTAAACAACCTGCAGATGATTACACATTTCTCTGATGAGACACAGAGCGTTCACATTTGACAGATGTAGTTATTTGGTTTATATCCTGATATATATCGTTATCACCTGAAATGAAAAACACAATTTTGTGATGTAAAAAATTAACTATCGCCCAGCCGTATCTGCTGATGGTCAGTTTGGTGTTAAAGCTCAGCATGGGACAGACGTGCATTTATGCATTAAAATAAATGATTAATAAGTAAAGACAGGATCATTCTTTTATACTGATGTGTATCATTGACACATCTAAAGCATTTGACGGGGTAAATCACACCAAACCTTTTATGAAAATGAAAAGTTCCATGGAGTATTTTAAGACTACTAGCCTATCAGAAAATGATGCTAAGGTGGGAATCTAGTGTCTCTTCTCCAGTTGGAATGATCAATCGGGTAAGACAAGGAGGTATTTTATCTCCACTTCTTGATGACTTGCATGTAGATGACCTATGGAAGGATTTGAATGCATGTAATACCGGTTGCAGGGTTGGTGGTTTTAGAGTAAATGCGGTGATGTATGCAGATGACTTAGTTGTTTTTAGCCCCAGCAGCTCTGGATTCCAACAGCTTTTAAATGTTTTTTCTAAATTTGGATTTGAAAATGATATTTTATACAACTCCAGCAAAAGGGTCGTACAAAAGATGATGTCGCATTGAATTTTTCTCCTTTCATACTGTCTGATTGTGAGCTTGATGTCTGTCACAAAGTAAAACATGTTGGATATGTCATCAATGATAAACTTACAGATGATGATGAGAACCACAGACAACGGTGTATGTTATACGCTCAGACAACACGCTTGAACGCAGGTTTTATTGCTGTTCCAACAATCTTAGAACTATTTTATTCAAAGCTTACTACACACCATTGTATTGCCCACCTGTGGGAGGAGGCTGCAGGTTTCCTACGATGATTCCTTTTAAATGTTATTAAAACATCCACGGTGGTGCAGGAGTTGATACTCTCCAAGCTTTGTTGAGACACATTATGTGTAGTTTTATTTCTCGTCTTAACGCTTCAAACAACAAAATCATTTGGGATGGTTGCCTCGTTTTAGTGTCTCAGGTTTATAATGCAGGTTGGTAATTTTATGTCGTTGTTTTTATTGGTTTTTCTACTTGTATTATCATGTATGTTTTTATTATTTTTTTAATAACCTAACCTAACCTAGACTCTGGAACAAAGATCTATCGTTACTGCAGACTGTAACTGGATCTTTTGAGTGTGGCTGTAGCACAGCTGCCATTCTCTGGTGACTTATGAAACTGCTTTTTTAGGACACATGATCGTTCAGCTCCGTCCAACATGGTGGCCATATTTCAAATGTTTTATTAGTTTTAAATCCCACTCAAAACATCTTTTTTTTAAATCTATTTTTAAAGCCTTCCCAGTGGTCTTTTAATTACTATTATGCT
Source organism: Oryzias woworae (assembly GCA_016861445.1). Taxonomy (NCBI): domain Eukaryota; kingdom Metazoa; phylum Chordata; class Actinopteri; order Beloniformes; family Adrianichthyidae; genus Oryzias; species Oryzias woworae. The sequence continues at coordinate 1,236,875 of BOLG01001191.1, forward strand.
GTTTTTAGACAATATAAAAACCCTGGCTGGTTTCCTAGGACATAGTTTCTGCAGAGCAGCAGGAGCTCATTAGAAATTCACCTCTGAGTTGTGGACGGGACTGTTGGTGCGGAGTAAGCCTGCCCCCACCTGCCGTCAGCTAGAACTGAGAGCTCTCTGGTTAGAGCTTACAGCCCCCAACCTAACATTACCGGCGCAACCAAAATAGTGAGCAATATCAGAGCTATCCAGCCGTACAGTTTAGATCCAGATTCCAGCTCAGACGAGGAAAGCAAAGACGTTCATGGATCTATGTCTTCAAGTGGAATCAGAATGGAGCAGAGCAGGGACCTTGTAGCTCACTGATTGTAACAAGTACAATTTTTTTCAATGATTTTTTTCTCATTTGCTCATGATTCACCAGGATTTAAATAAAGAAATAGTCAGAAATGCAACTTTGATCTTGATTCTATGTCTACATGTCCTGTTCTCCATCATGAGAAAAATGCTACAAGAACATGTTTAAAAATACCGTTTTCTTTGGAGTGGGTCTTTAAAGAGCCATGGTCCTGATCCGCGCTGCACTTCAGGCACGCCTGCATTAGAACAAACTAAACCGTGTTCTTCTCAGGTTCTGTTCATGCAACACAACGACCATCCCTGCACTGTGGACAGCTGAGTTCTGTCTTGAGCAATGTGGCGTACGTGAACTGTTTCTAGGAAGTTCATAACCTCACCTAACCTCTGATGTTTTTCCAAAGGAGCAGGCGTTCTTCCTGGTTCTGACCCTTTTGGGTCTTTGATCCAAAGGCTCTCTCTAGTTGCTTAAGTAGATTTGGCACAGAAGCACCTGATGGAGAACCTGTCTGAGACAGACATTTTCAGAAAGAATTTCATGACGATTATTGCAGCCCTGATACCTGCAGGATCCAATGATCAGGATCAAATACTATGTAGTATGTAGGAAGCAGAGATCTGCTTTAGTATTTAGTTTTCTTTTGTGAGAAATCTACAGCTGTTCACCTGTGTGTGTGTGTGCGTGTGTGTCCGTGTGTGTGTCCGTGTGTGTGTCCGTGTGTGTGTGTGTGTGTGTAGTGTGTGTGTGTGTGTCCGTGTGTGTGTGTGTCCGTGTGTGTGTCCGTGTGTGTGTGCAGGCAGCGGGCAGCAGTCTGTAACTGGGGTGGAGAGCGCTGAAGATGCCAACAGCTACTGGCAGATCCGAGGGAAACCGGACCGTCAGTGTCAGCGCGGGTCGCCCATCAAGTGCGGTCAGGCCATCCGCATCACGCACATGAAGACGGGTCGGAACCTCCACTCACATCACTTCAGTTCCCCGCTGTCCAACAACCAGGTCGCGGTTCCCTTTGGGTTTTTTTTTTTCTGGTCCCAAAACTGAAAGAGCTAAATAAACCTGTGGTTGGGGAGGAGTCTAAGCTGGTTCTGCTTATTTGATACGAACAGAGCCAGTTTAAGCTGAGCATGAGGTGTTGTTTCCTTCAGGTTCTGGTTTAAAACAGTTGCTAACAGAACCTGTCACCATCTGACTCAGATCACCAGTTGTTACTGGTTCTGCTCAGGTTCTGGTGTCAGACTTGAAGCTCACATCAGGTCTGACCTCAGCGGGTGTTCCTGTGGTTCTGCCGTGGTTCTGATCAGCAGGTGTTTGTTCTCCCTGAAGCAGCAGGTCAGTCATCTGTGTCTCGTGTCCCGCAGGAGGTCAGCGCCTTTGGAGAAAACGGCCAGGGAGACGACCTGGACGTGTGGACGGTTCAGTGTGACGGCGTGCTGTGGGAGCGCGATGAGGACGTGCGCTTCAAGCACGTGGGCACGGAGGTGTTCCTGAGCGTCACGGGCGAGCAGTATGGACACCCCATCCGAGGCCAGCGCGAGGTGCATGGCATGAACTCTCCCAGCCAGCACAGCTGGTGGCGCACCATGGAGGGGGTCTTCATCCAGCCCAGCACGGAGCCGCTGCGCCATGACGAACTCTGACATCAGCGCGAGGCGCCGCGTTCCCGGATGTAAATACAGACTAACACCATGCCCGGTGTGGGTGGGGATTATGGTCAGGGTGGTTTTGATGCTCCAATAAATTGTTTGGTTGTTTTATGAACTTACGGATGTAAACGGCGATGTAAACGGCGTCCGTGTTGAACTCCAGAGGGGCTATGGGGCTGACTCAGCTTCATATAGACTGCAGCGTCCTGCAGGGGGGGCCACATTCCCTCATTGACTTCGGCTGCTGACCTCAGACTGTTAAACAGGCTTTTAAGGTCCCGTTTGTAGTTATTTGGATCATCAGCAGCAGTTCTGCAGCCCCCCCTTCCTGAGGTGGTCAGTGACCCCCGTGGAGACTCAGACTGCAGCACCTCCTGGACTCAGACTCCTCCTTGCAACTGTTTGCTGACCTTCCTGGACTGAAGTGAAGATGTATTTGCATAAATGTTCTCAGCTCCACCACACCCCACAACTCTGAAGCAGAAAAACTACACTTCCCAGGATGCACCTGTCACTGGTTGGTCAGTCTCATTGGTTAGTTTCTGTTTGTCAGTAGCTGTTGAAGTGTGTAGAATGAGGTGAGGAAGGAACTGTTTTTATTTCAGGAAGCAAAAATAAATGCTGTGTAAGTGTAATTCAGTTTTCATGAATGACTTTTATCATCTTTACTGTGGGGGCGCCCCCCCCCCCCACACACACACACACATCCACACACACACACACACACAAACCAGGCTGATCTGAGAGTGCTATCTTTAATGATGGCAACAGAAACGGAAAACGTGAGAGGAAGGTCAGCGGATCAGAACTTCTGTGCGTTCTGGACCTGCAGCTCTGAACTGGACTGACTTTGGTCCGGCTCAGTTGTGCCTGGAGATGACGCACAAACACGCCACTGTAATGAGCTCATAGTCCACAGAGTAGCCAGTAGAGGGGAAGCATGCGGAGTTCTTCTTTAGGACTGGCATCCTCAGGGACACCGGGACAGTCTCCAGACCAAAGCTGCTGTCCAGACCCCGGCAGGAGTGGCTGCTGTGACAGCTGGCCTCGTGGATCACCTGAGGAATGCGGTTCAGGTCTATGTTCTCCCTGCCAAAGATCAGAGGAAAAACCATTGACTGTATATGAGAACTGGACTGAGGGACCCGTCCCCCATAGCGTTCTGAGCAGCAATACCCGCTGGTTCCAAAAAGCTAAAATCTTACAGACTTCTATAGAGAAATGAACATTACTCAGTCATTCTATTGGTCAGAATAACCGTTCTTACTCTGATAACTTTTACAATTTTTTTTTTTTTTCCATGACGTTTTTTTTCTTTAGAGTAAGTTATTGGCCTTCTAAACTGACCAATCACATGTCTCAGTAAAAGTATGTGGTCTCACGCCGAACATTCAAAACATTTGACAGATTCTCCTGAACCTGGGGGTGTGGCCTTCCAGCAGATTCACTCCTGATTGACGAGACAGGTTGCCATAGAAACGATGACTCAGACCAGTCACTGCCTACTGATCATTTCTGGTTCCAACATGGCGGTTCCAGCAAATACAGCAACTAAATTGACTTCCTTTCGCTGGAGCTGGGAGTGAGCCATGTTCTATGGATGACATCACACTCACTCAGTGACAGCAGGTGAGCAGCTCAGGTAAGCTCACCTGAGAGCTGAAAAAACTGCCCTTTAAATATCACTCTTACCTGACCTATAGCTCTCAGATGAGATATTAAACCAGGATAGAGACCAAGCAGAGAGCAGCTTTGAAGAGTAAAGTAAATTCTGGCTCTTACCTATAAAATGAACCTTCTGCAGCACGCTCGTGTTACTGAGAAAAAGAATCCTAACTAACCAGGTCACTGTCTGTTCATCTAAATAAAAACTAAAAAATCAGCTTATGTCAGGTGAGTGATTAAGCTGGTTACTCTGGCAGGTTTCTGTTAGAGCGTGTCTGCATGATAGCGGCTGCAGGGAATATGACGTGCGAGTGACCAGGGTTCTGCTCTGGGACACTAACACATCCGGTTTACAAAAACTGGGTAACTGAAACATGAAACTGAGAGGCAGATGAGTTATCAGAGGTGAGCAGCTGCAGACAGCTGGATGTGGAGGACATGTTAAACTCACACGTAGCTCCAGGTGGCGATGCTGCGCTCGTTCACGTGGCTGGGCAGGTCGACCAGCTGTCCGTAAAGGTCCTGCAGGCTGAAGGTGCAGAAGGACTCCTCTACGCACTGGGTGCTCAGAGGAGCAGCGGTGCCACGCTGCAGGGCCAGCAGGCACAGCAGCAGGACCTGCAGCAGCTGCAGACAAGAACAGCACAGTGTTTTCCTGTTTCAGACAGGAGCCTGAATGCAGCACAAACCTCTGGACCGAGCTCCAGCCTTCTACATCTCTGTGGATCTAAAGCTCTGTGGGGAACATGCAGCTCCTGATCTTTAGGTGACCAAAGTCTTCATCATCCTCGTGTCCTCTCTTCAGCTTCAGCAGCTTTCGGAGCTGCTGGAGTCACAGTCATGCTCTGAAAGCTGCTGAAGCTGAAGACAGGGCGGAGAGATGGACATGCAGCAGATATCCTGACCTGCCTCCTTCTGGATCAGAACTGAGGGTTGAGGATGGGTTACAGGAACAGAACCTGATACCTACTATCTGAAAGCATCTTGGATGATCAGACGGTTTACCAGCTAAGCAGCAGGTGGTTCTGACGATGGTCTGTTCCTTACCTGGAGCTGTTCCATAGCTGAAGTTCTGATGCAGTTCTGGTGCTGTGGAGCTTTCTTTTCTGGTCTGCTCTCGGCTGTTCTCTGAGGTCAGTCTGAATGGATTTCTGGACCTGCCTCTCTTTATATGTCCTGCTGTGGCAGGGTCTGGGTTCCGGTGCACGGTCCGGTTTGTGTGCTGAAGGTTGTGGTTGACGTCAACATCATCATGATGTTCCTGTCATTAGCATACAGCCTTGACAGAGCAGCCTCATTTGAATCAGAACGATGGAGGGGGGGGTCAGCAGCGGGATTCAGACCTGAGTCAGATGTCTGGGTCTGACTCAAGCCAGGAGGTTTAGAGTTTTTCTGCATGGACCCGTGCCTGCAGGACCTGCAGTGACCGTGGTCACACCTTCACCGGCAAGCATCTGGCTGCTGGAAGGAAGATGCTCGTCCTATTCAATTTGAGGACGGCAGCACCTGCTGCTGGAGACCACTGCAGGAGGGTTACAAGCTCCTGCTGAGAGTGGGAATGGATGCCATCATAAAGACCATCATGTTTTTCAATCTGCACATGTGGCTTTATGCTGGAACCTTTTCTAAGCTACCAGAGAAAAGGAAATTTGACGTTTTTGATTTCTTCTCTGCCTCTGAAACTCTGAAACACAACTGAGGATGGAGCATTGTGCTATCATGGTAGTTGTCATCTTCGAGGGCTGCAGTCTGTTTCATTTGCTCCAGCAGAGCTCCAGTTTTTGAGGCTCCATTACTTTGATTCAACATCCAATTTCACTTTATTTCATGGTTTGTGCTTTTAGTCATCTATTCATCTTTATGGTGATCTTGATATTTTAGTTCCAATGTGTAGAACTTAAAGCAAATGCAATTTGATTACGATAAAAACTGCAGCATTTTGGAAAAGAAAGAGTGTAGCAGAGCTTTAATCAGTTCAACTGATCTTTGAGACATGCAGACAGACAGTTCACTGATAACGATTACGCATTGAATGCATGGTTGTAGTATTTGATGGCCCTTCAAACGAGATTTAAAGGGTTGATCAATGTTTTGTTTGTTTTATTCCTATAAGGAACTGTTTTACGGTGGCCCCTCAGTGCAAATCACACCAACAGTTATGACAATGAAAAAATAAAAACAAATAATAAAAGACTACATTACATTTTAGAAATCAAAGCAAATATCTGAAACCAAAACACAATTCAAAGAAATGGAACGAAATAAAAGAGACATTTATGAAAGCAAAAGTTATTTCCAGAAACCAAAAAGGAATGTTGAAAAGCGAAGCAAAATAAGAAACTGTAAAATGTACTGTGGGACATCGCTGATTGTTTTTTGGTTTTTTTGCTGATGTTTTTTTTTATTTTTTGGGGATTTGTGTCTTTGGTTTCTGGAATTTTGTTTGATTTCAATACTGTAATTTTGTTTTTTTATTATTTGCTTTTTAAACTATAGGTGTTCCTCGAGTGATTTGGGCTTCAGGGCCACCGTACTGTTTACCTGTGACACCTCCTGCTCGGTTGTACTTCCGCTCCGGGTTTGCGCTTGTGATGCTGCTGTTCTTCTCCCGTCCACACGGCGGCGGCGCTCGCGAGCTACAAAAACACCAAATGACCCCGGAAGTGAAAAGTTTGTTTTTACCGGGACTGAGCGAACCTGTCCGGCCCCAGAGTTCTGCTGCAGAGAACCGAACCGGGCCGTGCAGCATGAGGACCGTCTTGATGGTGGCAGAGAAGCCGTCTCTGGCTCAGTCCATCGCTAGAATCTTGTCCAAAGGTTGGTCCGGTTCCGGGGCGGGAGATCGTCTCCTTAAAAAAAATTAAATACATGATTATATATTTTAACTGAAGCGTAGTTTAAGGATCTATGAATCTTTTAGAGTTTCACAGAAAAACGGTGAGAATCCCAAAATAATTAGCTTGTTCATTTGTTTAGAGGTGGATTCATTCAGGAAGAGACAGTTGTCATGGAAACGGTCAGGACAAATCTGAAAAATGTTAGTTTTAATTCTCTGAGAAAGTCTTCTTCGTCTTTAGAGGCAGTAAATCCTCCACCTAACCGTCTCCTCTTCATCCGCCTCACTCGCACCATCATCCTCATGTCCTCCTTCTCTACATCCATGAACCTCCTCTTTGGTCTTCCTCTCTTTGCTGGTAGCTCCAACATCATCCTCCTTTTACCAGCATCATCATGTTCCTCCTCTCAACGTGTTCAAACATCTCCATCTGCTGCCCTGCATTTACCTCCAGAACATCTACCATCTGTTCCTCTGATGGATTCATTCCTGATCCATCCTGGTCTCTCCCAAAGAGAAGCTCAGCATCTTCATCTCTGCTCCCTCCAGCTCTGCCTCCTGTCTCTGCATCAGAGTCTCTGAACCAGCAACACAGCTGCTCTCACCACAGCCTTCTACACCTTTCCTTTCATTCTTCATTCACACATCGCACCGGAAACCTTCCTCCACCTGTTCCAACCTGCTTGCAGACGCATCTCCACCTCTTTCCCACACCCTTTTGTTGTTCTGGACTGTTGATCCTTAAAGTCCTCCACCTGCTCCACCTCTGCTCCCTGTAACCTCAGTGTTCCTCTTGAGTTCCTTTCATTCACACACAGATACAACACAAAGACGTAGGGTTGCAGAGGATCACAAATGTTCTATTTTTCTAAGTGACAGTTCAAAAAGCTCCCAGCAGTTGTAAACTCTTTCTTTACGGTTAGACATTTAACAGCCTCGTTGTGTCCTGTTGTGTTTGATTGTTACTTTTTACATTTTTGTGTCTTGTTGTTCCTTTCTATGACCAGTGATCACCTCACTGTGTTATTCTGGTTTTTGCTGCTGTGTGACTTATGATGTCATATAGCATTGTTTTGCTGGTTGGGTCTATTGTGACTTTTATTCCATTGATGACCTGTTGTTTCATTGTCATTTGTCTTGTGTGTCTCTGTCATGTTTTTATGTGTCTGGTTGTTGACATATTGTTGTTTTCTTTTCTTGCTGTTACTGGAAGACCTGTGCAGGTGGATCTGAACATCAGGACCAGAAAACTGAATCTGGCATTTCTTGCTGATGGTCATTTTTAAACCCACAAAGGAGTTTGTTCTTTGAGAGAACCTTCTGGTTCTGCTGAGGAACTGCAGACTTCTCTTTCTGAACGCTGACATTCAACTCCACTTTCATTCTCCTCAGGCAGCTGTACGAGCCGTAAAGGCCTGAACGGAGCGTGCTCAGTGCATGAGTACACCGGCAGCTTCCAGGGACAAAGCGTTCGCTTCAAGATGACCTCAGTGTGCGGACACGTGATGAGCCTGGACTTCATCGGTGGGTTCCCTCAGAATCTCCACGTTTGGAGATGGAGGTCCGGGGTGGATATCCGCTCTGTGAGGGTTCGGCTCATACCTCATTCCTGTTTCTGCAGGGAAATACAACAACTGGGACAAGGTGGACCCTGCAGAGCTCTTCAGCAAAGCTCCAACAGAGAAGAAGGAGGCCAACCCTAAACTCAACATGGTCAAGTTCCTTCAGGTCGGTGTACCTAGTGGGAGGGCAGTGGGAGCGTCCGGCTCTGTCTGACTGCAGGCTGTGGGTGTGTGCAGGTGGAGGCCAGAAGCTGTGACTTTGTGGTGCTGTGGCTGGACTGTGACAAAGAAGGAGAGAACATTTGTTTTGAGGTAACTCTGGAGATGACACTCTTGGAAGGCAGGAGGCTGTGTGTTCAGGAACGATGGAAATTAATGAAGAAGATTTCTGCTGACGGGAGCAGCAGCCATCATCTGTTGATTCTCCTGACTTTAGAAAGCCAAACTCGCATCACTTAAAGCAACATCTTCTCTCTGTGATGGTCTCTCAGGTCCTGGACGCCGTCCAGCCTGTGATGAACAAAGGAGGAGTCAGGGAGCAGACGGTTTTCCGAGCCAAGTTCAGCTCCATCACAGACACAGACATCTGGAATGCCATGAACCGCCTCGGAGAGCCCAACAAGAACGAAGCTCTGTCTGTGGACGCTCGCCAGGAGCTGGACCTGCGCATCGGCTGCGCCTTCACCCGGTACGCTGCTGCACCCTCCCCCTCCCTGACTGCACTGACGACCAGTTTTAGAATGTTTAGGATGTTTGACTGAGCTGCAGATTCCCAGACATCTGTGATGTACAGCAGGAATGTTCACAGCTGGTCGTCTGAACAAGACTCACAGGAAATATTACTGTTTATTAGAAGAGTCACTATTTGTTAGCAACCACTCTAGATGTTCTAGCTCTTGTTTTTCCTGAACTGATTGGTGGACTCGCCTCTCTTTACGAGTCCTGCTCTGGTGGGGTGTGGGTTCTGGATATGGTGGGTTCTTTCAGGCGGACTGAGCTCAGACTGCAGGAGGGCCTCAGCTCTGACCGTCACACCAAGTTCAGAGTTTTTCTGAGGAAAGCTCCTTCTTCTCAGTTCTGGTTTCTCCTCCCATATAACATTAACCTCATCCTGTAGATCAGCTGAAGCTGTGTCAGCAGCTCCTTCTGGTTCTGTCCATCCACCCTGAGCCTCACCTCCTCCTGCTGTCCTCTGTCTCCTCTTCAGCTTCCAAACCAAGTACTTTCAGGGTAAATATGGAAACCTGGACTCCTCCCTGATCTCCTTTGGGCCGTGTCAGACTCCAACTCTGGGCTTCTGTGTGGAGCGTCACGACAAGATCCAGTCCTTCAAACCAGAAACCTACTGGATCCTGCAGGCAAAGGTACCCGTCCTTTTAAAGAGTGAATCTTTGTTGTCATGGTGACAGACACAATGAAATTAAAGAGCGTTCTTCATCAGGTGTCTCAAAACAAACTAAATAAAGATCTTCTAAAATAGATAAATACATATTTTACAGTTCTAAAACAAACTCTGACTAAATACAAACTAAAAACTGATTAAAAAAATTACAATGGATTCTGTAAAAAAGTATTTTATTTGAAATCATTTTTAGCTCCTTCTGAAAAATAATCCGAACCTTGTTCAAGTCCATATTATCGTGTTTTAGCTGTGATTGATCAGAATATTTTATATTGAAGAATCTGAGTTCCATCTAAGTTTTCTTCCTAAGTTTGCTTGCTGCTCAGCGTAGAGTCTGAGGTCATCCTGGGTTTAGCTCAGAGCTCTGTCCCTGCAGAGCGCTGCAGCATGAAGGCTCCTACTCTGGTCTGTTTTAGAAGATCTTATGTCCAAACAGTCATACAGACTCATGGTGTGAGCGGTTCTGACCTGCTGGGTTGTGCTCAGGTGTTCAAGGGGAAGGACAGCCCGCTCACTCTGGACTGGAGCAGGGTGAGGGTGTTTGACCGGGAGGTGGGACAGATGTTCGTCAACCTGGCCAAGATGTCTAAAGAAGCCAAGGTAGGAAGAGCACCAGCAGTACTGTGACCCGATGCTGCCCACCTGAGCCTCAACGCACGCTCGTAGACTAACATCTACACTGTTGTGACACCATGAAATGAAAAAACTGACGCTGTTTGTCTCTGCTGCGGCTTTTACTGATGATGGACCAATTAACCTCACAAAACACACAGAACCTAACTTTAGAATCACCAAACACTAAGAGTGATGATGGCTTTCATTAAAGTTGATCCAGAAGGACCTGGGTCAGAACTTGCTGACAGAGAATCTGGTTCTGTACCTGACCTGAAGCAGATGTCCTGTGTTTTGGATGCAGGTGGAGGCGGTGAGTCAGAAGGAGAAAACCAAGCAGAGACCTCAGGCCTTGAACACCGTGGAGATGCTCCGAGTGGCCAGTTCTGCTTTAGGTGATTATCACCTCAACCACGGATGACCGCCTGTGTCCAGATGTCTCGTATGCCTAGTGTGACTACGAGTACGACTAGAACGGAAGAAAAGTCCTCTCGCAATCTGTCACTTGACTGTTAAAGACTGCAACTTGGTTTACAAAGAACCGGAATCCTGGTTTGAGCTGGTCCACCGTCAGAGCTTGTGGTTCTGTTGCAGGAATGGGCCCCCAGCACACAATGCAAATCGCAGAACGCCTGTACACCCAGGGCTACATCAGCTACCCTCGCACAGAGACCACCCAGTACCCCGAGAACTTTGACCTGAAGGGAACCCTGAGGCAGCAGGCTAACAGCCCGATGTGGGCCGAGGAGGTGAGCTGTAGTGGGGGTGGGTCGGGGGTTCAAAAACTCTAGTACTTTGACCTTTAGACTACAGTCACATATCCCAAAATGCCACAGTGCGGCGACCTAAATGCAAGTTTTTCAGAAAAATTGGAAGGTGGCCATGTGGCACCAGTAGGCGGCGGTCACATTTTTACACGGAGCGTGGTGACCACGGAGGTTTTAAGAAAAAGTTCAACTCAATCTGCGACCAGACAATTTTTTGACATGGATCAGTGTTGACAGTGTTGAGGGCTGTTGACATGGGCCGGACGTCAATCTGGTGATCCCAACCAGCAAGGGTCTAAATGAGGGGACAGCACTGATGATGCCCAAAGCTCGTCGTGGCGTTGATGGCACCACAGCGACTCAGACCTGCTATTGATGAATTGCTGTTGTTGCTGAGAAGAATACAAAGAAGACAGAACACAAAAGACAGAAAATCTCTGGATAGACCTGAAAAGAGCTGTGTGTAACAGACATCCCAGAAATCTGAAAGAACTGGATGACTTTTGGAAAGAAGAATGGATGAAGAAACCTCAAACAAGAATGGAGAGACTCTTGGCTGCTACAAAAAGCCTTTACAAGCTGTGATACTTGCTAAGGGGGGCAGTACAAGATACTAATTCTGCAGGGTGCCCAAACTTTTGCCAGTACCATTATTGTAATTTTGTGTTATTTTGTCATTTTTTGACATATTAAAATGATGTCTCATCTGTAAACTGATGCCTTTAGGAGATTTTTCAGTCTTTCCTTGGGTTCTTTATGCAATAATAGATAATAATAGAACATTTTACCTGGGGTGCCCAAACTTTTGATCCTCACTGTAACCCCCCAGGACACCAGGTGTCTGGTGGCACTTGCTATGGATGGCTGCAGTTCTGAGACATTTACAGATCTGCTGCCGGCCGAGGATCCGGCTACCACTGCCCGATTATGTAATGGCGTCATCCCTGATGCCTGACAGCCACCATTCATGACCACGCCAACAGTTTTTAAAAATCGGGTGGCAGCATGAAATCCTGCCCATTGTGCGTGATGGCAGTTGTGTTTGTGACTGTTTCATTAAGCAGTTCTCCTCACCGACAACCCCTCCTAATGTTCATCAGGTTAAAGCCTTGCTGTCGGCTGGACTGAATCGACCCAGGAAAGGAAATGACGCCGGGGACCATCCCCCCATCACCCCCATGCGTGCCGCCTCAGAGGGAGAGCTGGGTGAGTCAGAGGGGAAGGTGGAGGCATTTAAGCCAAATCATCTTTAACGCGCCGATGTGAGAATAAAAGACCAGACATTTTTGGTGTTTTTCTGAGGATGGAGGATGTTTTCGTGAAAACTTAGAATAAAACTGATTTTGAGTTCGGAATTCTGAATATTTCTAAATATTTATAAACTGCAGCGAATCAGGAGCAGAAGAAAAAATGCAGTACAAACTACAGCTCTGCTCTGCTCCATTCTTATACATCCACTTGAAGACAAACAGATCCATGAACGTCTTTGTTTTCCTCCACTGAGCTGGAATCTGGATCTGAACTACGGCTGGATAGCTCTGATATTGATCACTGTTTTTGTTGCACCAGTAATGGTAGTTTGGGCTTGTGAGGGGCTGTAAACCAGCAGGAAAGAGTGTAAACATAGGGATCATGGGAAATGAGCAGAGACTTACCTTCCGCTCACAACTCAGAGGTGAATCCCGATGAACTCTGCAGAAATTATGTTCTAGAAAACGACACAGGTTTTTCGATTTTGTTTAAAAACAGCATCATCATCATCATTAAAAGACCACTGGGAACGCTTTGACATTAGATCTAAAGATGGTAGGAGTGGGACTTTAATGGTTGTGACATAATCCAGACATGAGCAGCAGCGTCTGTGCACAGGTTCAACCCTTGGTTCCACTTCCTCATAGAAAGCTGGAAAAAGCAGACCCGGGACTTTGTTATTTATTGGAGGCTGGATAACTAAGACTCACGGTGGCGTCTAAATTCACACAGAATGAAACTGTACCAGAGATGCAGCTTAAAGGTTTTGAGATTTGCCCAAAGACAACTTGATATTTGACAGGGCGAGCAGGGAATTGAACCACCTCTGAACCACAGTAGCATGTTTGTAATTATCCTGCAATGATACTAAAAACCACAGCTCTGATTCTCACAGTAGGTTTAGCTCAAGTTTCAGGGTCAAGGCTCAATACCAGAATCCCAGAATATCTGGACCTGGTATTGGTGAATTTGGCAAACATTATTGGATCTTCAGGATCTCTAGCTTCTTATTCAGGTTGTCCTCTGCTGCTCTGCAGGAAGTGACGGCTGGCGACTGTACGAGTACATCACACGGCACTTCATCGCCACCGTCAGCCAGGACTGCAGGTACCTGCAGACCACCATTGAGTTCAGCATCGGCACGGAGCGCTTCTCCTGTGGAGGAAAAACGCCCATTTCTCCAGGTGAGCTCAGAAGAAGCTAATCTTTGTGACAGAACTCAGTTCTCTGCACCTTCAATCCTGAAACGCAGGAAAGCTTTTTCATAGCTGTTTTATCATCGTTCAGCCTCAGTTCTGACCAACTGGACTCAGATTCGGTCCAGGACGGTCCATCCAAAACCAGCTTTTAGTTTAATTCAGACTGAATCTTAAATATGTTGAAAATAGTTTATACACATTTTTTTAGATATCACTAAGCAACCGTTTAAGGTGGGATTTGATGATGGTAACTCCAACTCCCAGCATGCATTTGACTGTGGAGTCCTGTCTCCAGACTGGAGCTGCTGAAGACCAGGGTTCGCTTCTCACAGAGTGAGGTTGATGGTGAATCACTCACGAGCTTTGACTTAAGACTCCGTCGCCTCCCAGCAGTCGTCCAGCCTGAGACAGAGGACCTGCTGATGTCGTTGGGTTAATAGTTCCCGTAGATCATTAAAAATAGTTCCCATAGTAACGCATTAAAATATCAAATACAATAAATCTGCCAGTGACATTGTATTGCACACAGGTGCTACCTGCCCTTGCTGCCCCCTTATCACCCCCTTTTTACCCACCCTCACTGGCTGAGGCTGCTAAAGGGCCCTTCAGTCTCTCTCTCTGCCTCTGCCACCCCAGTCAGGGTTGTATGTGACAAATGAGTGAAAATAACCCTTTTTTTCAAAATGGTGGCTTTTGTTGGTTTTATCTCCATAGCAACCATTTTATGGTTTGGTTGCCTGGAGGTAAAGAACCGGTCGTTGTAATTTTTAGATGAATCAGCAAAAGCACATTTTGGGATTTCCTCAAGTAAAGTCTTTTATTAGCCACGCCCACATTCCTAAAATGTTCATATTGTTTGTCATGTTGTTTCCTTCAGCTTAAGGTAAAATTTTATTTATTAACTATTCATAATAAAAATGTGTGAGCAACGGGAACGCCACTTTGCGAGTTTGCCACGCTAGCAAAGTTCAAAATTTACAACTTCCAAATCCAACATATTTTTTCCAAGTAGCGTTCCAATGCTACTCGAGGAGTTTGGAGGCCGAAGATCACAATTCCTTGCAGGAGTTTGTACATTTGTACAAAGTTCTATGTTTGTTTTGTTTTGTTTTCAAGATGGAGGTCTTTTCTCGAGCTCAAAGACCAACGAAACGTTGATGGTGGTTGTAGACTTAACCTGGTGGTATATGTGTGAATTTTTCTGAAGATCGCTCAAACAAAAATGTTTGAAAAATCGCTAAATTTCACACTTTACCACAAAATGTCCGCCAAGCCATAGAACTGATGGCCATCTCATACTAATTTTAGAACTTCCTTTGGACATACACTACACATTTTACTTCATTTTGAACAAAGAGATTTTAGCCCCTTTCATTTTAACAGTTTCTTCCGCTGTGATGTCATCATTTTATTTTGACTCAAACTTTACTTTACTCAAACGTCTGGTCCTTCAGTGCAGGACTGCTGCGGGTCAGAACTACTGTCACAGGAAGTGACTCGGTAAACTTAAGTCTTTAGCCCGTGCTTTTATGTGGAAACACATTTGACAGGTTAGTGATTCAAAAACTCAATCAAATCATCATAAACAAAAGTACAATCAAGACTCTCCGGACAGAGAAAAGGTTTTGATTCAGGACGTTCTAAAATCTGAAAATGTGAAAAAGAAGAAATGCACTGAAAATATAAAGACGAGGTTCTGTGGACACAAGTCCCTCAGCGTTCACACAAACACGAGTGTTTGGGATCAACTCTCTGAGCTTCTGATGAGCAGCTCTGGTTCCGTGGACTCCTCTTCGTCTTTACCTGGACGTTGTCTTGTCACGTGCGCTCTCCTGCAGGTTACACGGCCCTGATGCCCTGGCAGGGCGTCCCGCTGGAGGAGGCGCTGCCGACCTGCCAGCCCGGAGACGCCTTCACGGTGGACGAGATCCGCCTGCTGGAGAGGCAGACTGGACCCCCCGACTACCTGACTGAGGCAGAGCTCATCACACTCATGGAAAAGCACGGCATCGGTACCGGCACCCACCTCGCTGAAACGGGCCTCAGCAGAGGCCGCCGTGACGCACGTGTTCTTCTCAGCACACTCACATGGTTTGTCCTTGGTCCTGCAGGGACAGACGCCAGCATCCCCGTCCACATCAACAACATCTGCCAGAGGAACTACGTTACCGTGGAGACGGGGCGCAGGCTCAAGCCCACTAACCTGGGTGTCGTCCTCGTGCACGGATATTACAAGATCGGTAAGTGCACGTCTGAGCTGTGACCTCCATGCTGCCACTGCATCAGTGGCCATGGCAACAGGTACAGGCATCCTTCAGCACAGCTCATCCACATTCATGCACTGCCCCCCACAGACGCAGAGCTGGTTCTGCCCACCATCCGCTCCGCCGTGGAGAAGCAGCTCAGCCTCATTGCTCTGGGGAAGGCCAACTTCCAGCAGGTGCTGCAGCACGCGCTCGACATCTTCAAGAGGAAGTTTCACTACTTTGTAGACTCCATCAGCAGTGAGTTCTGCAGCAGCTCCGCCCCCTTCTCCAGCACGCCACAGCAGCTCCTCTGACACACTGATCAGGTGTTCTTCAGGATTTTAGAAAAAATATTCACAAAATGCAAAAACTCAACCAATGAAGTTCTGTTTTTCAAGCTGTTTGGGTGACATTTTTGTGAATAACTTCATTAAAGATGTAATTAGAAACAGAAGATTGTTTGGATCTGTGTAGTGGACGTAGACTCATTCTGGACAGTCCAGTTCTTCACACTAGAGGAAGTTTGTGAAAACAGACTGAACTGCACTGTAAATATGTGACAGCTGTTTGACGTGGGCTCTTTTTTCTTCCCTCGTTACTGCATTAAATGATGAAGTAATGGATGACTGGAGTGATGATGGGCTGTTGCTCCTGCAGGCATGGATGAGCTGATGGAGGTCTCCTTCTCACCCATCGCCGCCACGGGGAAGCCCCTGTCCCGCTGCGGGAAGTGCCACCGCTTCATGAAGTACATCCAGGTGAGCAACGCACTGCTCACTGTCTCCCTCTGAGCGACAGATCACTCAAGTGATCCATCAGATCCGAACCGTGTGATCCCTGCAGAGTCATGAACCAGAATACTGCGATCAGGACCGTCCTCGTACTCCTGGACGAGTGCAGCTGTGGCAGCTGAACGCCCCACATTTGGATGACAGGGCTTTGAAGCAGATGTTTCAGAACCAGTCCAGTCTTTGGGTTTCTGTTAACTCTGCCCCAGAACCGAGCTTCTGTTCCATTAACCCCTGAGCTCCTCCTGCAGGCGAAGCCCAGCCGGCTGCACTGCTCCCACTGTGACGAGACCTACAACGTCCCCCAGAACGGCGCCATCAAGCTGTACAAGGAGCTGCGCTGCCCTCTGGATGACTTTGAGCTGGTTCTGTGGACCTCAGGGGCACGTGGGAAGAGCTACCCTCTGTGCCCCTACTGCTTCAGCAACCCACCGTTCAGGGACATGAAGAAAGGTAATCTGATTACCTGTGTTCCCTCTTATACTGCAATTTTACTCAAACATCCGAGTGTTTGCAAATGCAGGTGCTGGAGGTTCTTCCTCGGTTCTTCTTCAGTTTGTGGTTGTTACTCATTTCAGGTTGTCCTCTGGTTCTTTCTCATTTAGATGGTTCTTTTAGGTTCTTTATTTTTTGTATCAGTCATCTGTCTTTCATTCATGGATAAAAACTGAGTTTTTGGTGGGGTTTTTTTTTTTACATGTTGTTGTAGCATTTTTCTTATAATGGAGGACATATGGAAAAAAGCAGCTTGAAAAAGAGATTATTTGTGACAAAGAAAATACTCTGGGCGGGCCGTGTGCACTCCACTCCATTCTAATGCATCCACCTGCAGATAAATAGATCCATGGAGGTCTTTGTTTCCCTGGTCTGAGCTGGAATCTGGATCAAAGCTGAACAGCTGGACAGCTCCTATGCTGCTCACCATTTTGGTTGCACCGGTTATGTCGGGTTGGGAGTGTGAGGGCTGTAAGCCAGCGGGCTCACTGAGGGGTGATGGGAAGTGAGAGCAGCCTTGCTCCACATCAATGCTCCTGCCCACAACTCAAATGTGAATTTCTAATGAAGTCCTGCCGCTCAGCAGAAACTATGTCCTGGAAAAAAAAACAAAAATGTGGCTAAAAACGACATAACCATAATTCAAAGGCCACCGGGAATGCTTTAAAAATAGATCTAAAGCTCATTCTGCACTGAAGGTTTGTGCCTGGTATTAACTCCTTTACTGAACTCAAAGACATTAGGCTGAGATCAAACCAGCAGTGATTGTAGCTGAAAGGGTTGTACTCTTTTTTTTATATGTAATGGCTTAGGAAGTCTGTCTTTTGTTAAAGGCAAAGCTGTAGGCTCAGCTCCTTTAGAAAGTACCGGTTTCCATGGCAACGCGTCTCCAGTAGCAGCAGTAGGCTTCCTGTTAGAGCACTCAAACTGTTTCACTGTTCCGGCTGCAAGTTTCAGATTAATTCTATAGTTCTTCTCATTCATCTTTACTTCACATTTGACCGACTGTCTCACATTTACTTAATGTTCTCACGAAGGGAGGGGCTCGTCTCTTTGTTTCCATGACGATAGATCAGTTGTTCACGGTGTTCATGGTGGTAGGTGTGCATACCAGATCCCTCTGCAGCTTTGACTCTCCGTGTTTGGAGCTCAGCAGAGCCTCGGGTCACCGAACCTTCAGACCTGTGGACTGATGTGTGGGGGGTCTTCTTCTGCTCTCACAGGTATGGGCTGCAACGAGTGCACCCACCCATCATGCCAGCACTCCCTGAGCGCTCTGGGCATTGGTCAGTGTGTGGAGTGTGACTCCGGCGTGCTGGTTCTGGATCCCACCTCTGGACCAAAGTGGAGGATGGCCTGCAACAAATGCAACGTGGTTGTGCACTTCTTTGAGCATGCTCACAAGGTGCAGGTGAGGATGGCCTTTCCTAACGATTTTCTACCTATCTGCTCATGAGCACGTTGGACAACACATCTCATCAACTGTCATCTTGAAAAATGTGCACTAAAAACAGCTCTGGTGAGTTCGACCAGACTAAGAAGAACCGACTGTTTGTTTCTCTAGGGTACTGCAGGACCAGCTAATGCTGCTCAGCAGAACTCACAAGATCTTTTTTTTACTGAATGGATTCTGTTAGATTAAAGCTTTTGACTTTCACTCTCCCTCAAACTTCCTGTCAGCTCACTTTGATTTAACTGTACCTGATTCTGCTGCAGCAACCCCTTCCCATCATCTTGTGATCTATTTTCAGAGTTCCCAGTGGTCTTTTAATGATAGTTTTCTGTTTTTGGACAAAACCAAGGAACCTGTGTTGTTTTTTAGGACATAGCTTCTGCAGAGCAGCAGTAGTGAATTCGAAATTCACCTCTTAGATGTGAGCAAGTCCTTTGGTGCAGAATAAGCTCACCCCTCGGGAGCTTGTGAGCTGCCGCGTATTTTCTACATCACAAATACAATCTTTTACAAACTACATTTTTTGTCTGATCCTGATTAACAATTTGAAAAAAGAAATACTCTGAAATGCAATGTTAATCTTAACTTTCTTTATATATGTTCTCCATTATCAGAAAATTCCAAGAACATACAATGCAAGGACATGTTAAAAACACAAAAAGCACCATTTTCATTGGAGTGCATCTTTTTTTTTCCTTGTCTTTTCCAACTGGTGTGCAAACAGATATGAGCTGAGAGCTTCTTAAGTTAGACAGACTTTACTGTTACAATCAGGGTTATAAATCAACGGACACACTAGGTGTATATTTGTATAAACCCCTTTTGTAATTTAAACTAAACTTTATTTATATTATGTATCCTTCTTGTTGTTGGACTGGATGTGGATGGGCGGGGCCTGTCCACACACTCAGATGATACAAACATACCTGTTGTCTCCAAGAGTCTTCACGCACAAACCTGTCAACATGCACACAACACAACTACAGTTCACACCACACTTATGCATACAAACCAGCACATGTAAAGCAACCCGCCTAACCTCCAAGGTCCCGTACCGAAAGTGGACCCCTCCTACAAACAGCCCCTCCTGCCCGCCAGCCCGCCTCCCCCAGACCCGCGGCCCATCTGCACTTGGGGGCTGAGATCACGCCCTCTCTGGCCCTGGGACGGGGTCCTGCTTGCCTGCTCCGGAAGTGGATCTTTAAGTCTCACTTCCTAAATGTTTACATGCACAAAAATGTGTGCTCACGTGGACTTTCAAAAATATGTTGTGCTTGATTTATTAAACAGATTGCATCTGTTAAAATAGGCTAAATAAAACAAGCCATCCTTTTAGCATACTTGCCTTTGACCGATAAGCAATAAGGGTGTTTCTGATGGAAACTAATAAACTGGCAGGAGCAGATGCAAAAAATATCAGAATGAAATCAAATGTGTAGTGGGACTGCAGGCACTGTTTTGCACCCTTATTTTCCACGTTCAAAAGGCAAACTGACACAACTATCCACACAAATGGTTGCAGTGATTGTTTTGAGGAGGAAGCACAGACTCAAGGACAGATGAAGAAAAGTTCCCATTTTTCTGCTGGTAGAAGATACTTTAATAGCAGATTGAAATCCTTTCCCAAAATTAAAGACTGAAAACAGCTGACAGTATTTGAAGCTAGCAGAACTATTTTATTACAATTTTTACCCTTTTTATTTAAAAAAAAACAGTTACTGGGATGTTTATTTTGTGCAGGTTAAGCACAGTCCGCTCCTCTTTTCCTCTTCTTCTCTTCTGCCAACCTCAGCTGCTACACTCAAGGGGACCCCTTACCATGACCTGCACCCCATCCATCCTTTGTTTCAGGGTGGCCCTCTGCCCATCACTGATCTTTTCTGTGGTCTTCATCACAAACGTTTTTGCAGAAACGTCTTCAATTGAAATTATCTATGAGTGTTCTGGTCCCTGAGGTTCTGGTTCTGTGTGCTTGCAGGTCTCTCAGGACAGCTGTGAGGTCTGCGACGCCTCTCTGGTCATGGTGGACTTTAACAAGGCCCGCACTCCCCTGCCGGGGGGGGACACGCAGCACACCGGCTGTGTCTTTTGTGACCCGCTCTTCCAGGATGCAGTGGAGCTCAAACACGCTACTATGAGGCGCACTGCACACCGAAGCGGGGGGGCCAGGCGAGGCAGTCGGGGGCGTGGCCGTGGCCGCCGAGCAAACCCCAAGAAGCCCAAAGACAAAATGGCTGCCCTGGCAGCATACTTTGTATAACGACGGGTTGGAGGACCTGTGCCCATGGGGGGTTCTGATGATTCTACAGCGCACCCTCACATGCACAGAGGACAGTGCATGACGTTTTTTTTTTTAAATAAAGGCTTTGTGCTGAAACAATCACACTTCTATGTAATCAAACGGTCCAATTAGGAACAACACCGACTAACAACCGATTTCACAGGTTTTTGTGTGAGTGAAATAGACGACAGGTGGAAATAAAAGGCAATCAGCAAGACACCTTTAATAAAGAATAGTTCTGTAACTGGCGACCACAGACAACTTCTCCGCCCTGATGTTTTCTGGCTGATGTTTTGGTGACTTGAACGCTGATGGTGTTGTCACTCCAGCGGTACCGTGAGACGGCGCCTGCAGGTGTCTCAGGTCGTGCAACTCATCCAGGACAGCACACCAATGCGAGCTGAAGCAAGACGGTTTGCTGTGTCTGTCAGCGTAGTGACCAGAGCATGGAGGCGCTCTTAGGAGACAGGGCAGCACATCAGAATGTGGAGAAGGCCATAGGAGGGCAACAACCCTTACCCGTGCTCTTCACAGATGAAAGCAGGTTCACACTCAGCACGTGATAGGTGTGACAGAGTCTGGAGACGCCGTGGAGAACGTTCTGCTGCCTGCAACATCATCCAGCATGACCAGTTTGGCAGAGGTAACTCATAGTTTGGGGTGGGCCACACAGCTCTCCATGTGCTCACCAGAGGTAGCCTGACTCATTTGGTACCGAGATAAGATTCTCAGACCCCTTGTGAGATCATATGCTGGTGCGATTGCCTCTGGGTGATGATGCTAGACCTCACGTGGCTGGAGTGTACCACCAGTTTCCGCTAGACTATAGTAATGAAGTGATGGACTGGCCCGCCCTTTCCCCAGGTCTGGATCCCATTGAGCACATCTGAGACATCATGTCTTGGTCCATCCACCAACACCAGGTTGCACCACAGACTGTCCAGGAGTTAATCAATGCTTTGGTCCATGTGTGGGAGGAGATGCCCCAGGAGACCAATCGCCGCCTCATCAGAAGCAAACCCAGGCGCTGCAGGAAAGTCATACGGGCACGTGGAGACCACGCCCACTACTGAGCCTCATTTGGACTTGTTTTGAAGACATTACATCCAAGTTAGATCAGCCTGTAAAGTGGTGTAACACTTTAATTTTGAGTATGATTCCACATCCAGATGTCCACAGGCTAATACGTTTCATTTTCATTAATATTTTTTGTGTTTTTGTGTTGTCAGCACATTCAACTGTGTAAAGAAAAATATAGTAAAAATATATATATTTTCTTCATTCAGGTACAGGATGTGTCTTCGGTCTTCGTAGTATTTCCTTTAATCATTTGAGAAGTGTACATATATGTATATATATATATATATATACATATATATATATATATATATATATATATATATACAGTGCCTCGTGAAAGCATTCTGCCCCCTTGAACTTTTCAGCCTTTTGCCACATTTCAGGCTTCAAACATAAAGATATAAAACTGTAATTTTTGGTGAAGAATCAACAACAAGTGGGACACAATCATGAAATGGAACAAAACTTATTGGATATTTTAAACTTTTTCAAGAAATAAAAAACAGAAAAATTGGCCGGGCAAATATTTACATTTTCTAAAATCATTTAAGTTCATTTTTTTCTCATGAATGTACACACCCCATATTAACAAAAAACACAAAATGTTGTACATGTTTGCAGATTTATTAAAAATGAAAAAGTGAAATATCACATTGTTCTCAGTATTCAGACTCTTTGCTGTGACATTCACATATTGAACTCAGGTGCTGTTGATTTCTTCTGACCATCCTTGAGATGTTTCTACACCTTCATTTGAGTCCAGCTGTGTTTGATTCTACTGACTTGGACTTGATTAGGAAAGCCACACACCTGTCTATATAAGACCTTCCAGCTCACAGTGATGTCAGAGCAAATGAGAATCATGAGGTCAAAGGAACTGCCTGAAGAGCTCAGAGACAGAATTGTAGCAAAGCACAGATCTGACCAAGATTACAAAACATATCTGCTGCACTTAAGGTTCCTAAGAGCACAGTGGCCTCTATAATCCTTAAATGGAAGATGTTCAGGATGACCAGAACCCTTCCTAGAGCTGGCCGTCCGGCCAAACTGAGCTGTTGGGGGAGAAGAGCCTTGGTGAGAGAGGTCAAGAAGAACCCAAAGATCACTGTGGCTGAGCTCCAGAGATGCAGTCGGGAGAAAGTTGTAGAAAGTCAACCATCACTGCAGGCCTCCACCAGTCGGGCTTTATGTAAGAGTGGTCTGGTAGGAGCCTCTCCTCAGTACAAAACACATGAAAGCCCAAATTGAGTTTGCTTTAAAAAAACACCTGAAGGATTCCAAGATGGTGAGGAATAAGATTATCTGTTCTGATGAGACCAAGATCAAACTTTTTGGTCTTGATTCTAAGCTGTATGTGTGGAGAAAAGCAGGCACAGCTCATCACCTGTCCAATACAGACCCAACAGTGAAGCATGGTGGTGGGAGCATCATGCTGTGGGGGTGTTTTTCAGCTGCAGGGACAGGATGACTGGTTGCAATGGAGGGAAAGATGAATGTGTCCAAGTGCAGGGATATCCTGGACCAGAACCTTCTCCAGAGCGTTCAGGACCTCAGACTGGACTGAAGGTTCACCTTCCAGCAACACAATGACCCTAAACACACAGCTAAAATAACCAAGGAGTGGCTTCACAACAACTCTGTGACTGTTCTTGAATGTTCCAGCCAGAGCTCTGACTTAAACCCAATTGAGCATCTCTGGAGAGACCTGAAAATGGCTGTTCACCAACATTTACCATCAACCTGACAGAACTGGAGAGGATGTGCAAGGAGGAATGGCAGAGGATCCTCAAATCCAGGAGTGAAAAACTTGTTACATCTTTCCTAAAAATACTCATGACTGTCTCGGATCAAAAAGGTGCTGCTGCTAAATACTGAGCAAAGAGTCTGAATACTTAGGACCATGTGATATTTCAGTTTTTCTTTTTTAATAAATCTGCAAAACTTCTGTGGTTTTTTTGTCAATATGGGGGGCTGTACATTAATGAGGAAAAATTAACCTTAATGATTTTAGCAAACGGCTGCAATATAACAGTGACAAATTCAAGGGGGTTTGAATACTGTGTGCATATTGTGACACTTTTCTATATTACTATATATATCTCTTCTGCTGAGTCAGCCATACAGATTCTCACAGCTGATGCATGAATCATTGGAGCAGAATGTTCTCTAAGCATTGTCTCACATTAAATCCTAAAAAAAGAGCACAATAAAAAGAGTATAATATGAAATCCCATCAGAGGTTAGATGGTTTTCATTTACCTCATTTTGGACGCCATTATTCAATTGATCAATTCGGAAAAATGGGAAATACATCCATTCATCCCTTGTTTTTGCACAAAAACTCAGGACAGAAGTTTGTCCAGACCTTGTTGTCTCACTGCAGGTGCAGAAAAGCGCTTTCACTCCTGCTTCCACAACACAGACTGATGAGGATCAAAGCTCAGTGATCCGTTTGCTCACTGAGCTTCCAAAAGCAAACAGAAAACAGTGTTTTCAGGTTCTGTCCAGCAGGTTCTATAGAATGCTAGTTTTTCAAAGTTTTGAGCCTGTCAGGACCACCCCCCTCCCTGTGCTGGAGGAATAAATCCACCCGCCCGTCCTAATCCAACATGAAAACATCACACTTTTTATTTAGTCACATGTCCTTCCAGCAAACTCTTACAAACTAGCATGTTTATTGAGTCTTTCGATGAGTTTCCTGCAGCAGATGAAGTCCTGAAGGGTTAAACATTATTATGAAACATCATTGTTCTGCGTGATGTTGATCAAATTGTTCAAACATTCATGTAGAAGTGACCAAGGTCTCAGATTCTGCTTGGATTTCTCTTATTTTCACGTTGAGATCTTCATTGTTAGGAAAGATTTTTAATCATTTTTATTTAAGATTAAATGTTTGTATATTATTTGTAGTAATATTGTAACAATTTTGTTTTTGTTTAAGCTCTCAGTTTTTATTTGATGTCATTATCTTAAAAAAAATAATAACTAGAAATTCATCTAAAAGTGAATAAATAGTTCTGTGGGATAAAAAGTAAATCTGTTTACAGGAGGGATCACATTTAAAAAGAAAAAACTAATTAAACGTTTTCTTTATTTAAACATACTTAAGTGACTAGCAGATAGAATTAAAGTAAACAGGTTTGCTTTTCCATCAGCTTTTTCTTTGAACTGTTCTGAAGAGAAAAAACTAAAATGATTAAAAAAGAATTTGCTAATTAAAAAACAAAACATTTTCAAGTTGGACAGTCATTTATCACAACAGCAATGTTTTCCTAAAAACTAAAGTTAAAGTTTTACTTTTTTAAATCTAAAAATTCCATTCAGTCCCTTCATCCATAAATGAGTCTTGTCTGAGACAGTTTCTGTTTTTGTGTTTATTCTGACGGTTCTTATTTTGGAACCTCACCTTTTCTCAAGAACGCTTGGACGGTCATGGATACAAGCATTGGTTCCTGATCAATGGATCCCTCATTTCAGGGAAAAGAGCATGAATTAGTTCAAATGTCTAAACTGATATTCCAGTCATCTCATAAAACCTTTAAACAAATTAAATTAAGGACTGGAAATTGTTTTAAAAATAAACAAACTTTTGGTTTTTATTTACTAAACAAATTTCTTTTTGTTTTGTCTTTTTATTCTATTTCCAGTGTTACCATTTAATTTGTTTTTATTTATTTTCTTTGTGTTTCTCCCTTTTTCTATTTGTTTTATGGTTTGATTTTGACCCACACGCAAAACCAAAAACTCAAAAAGAAAATGACTTTAAAGAACAAACTTCTATAAACACTAAATTAATTTCAACAAATAAAAATAAACTTCACTGTTAAGTGAAAGAGCTTTTCGAAGAGGAAGCCTGAAGATACCATTTTGATTAAATTTACAGTAATGAAAGCATAATTTAAAGTTTGTTTGTTTTGTAAATTAGAAAAAAATGGTTAGGAAAAAAATAATATTAACTTGTGTTACAAATGTCTTCTTTTTTTTCATTTATTGCGGTTTGTTGAATTAAAAACCAGGTGGAGAGAACGTGCCTCTGTAGGGATATAAGATGATAGCCGTATTTTTTATTTAAATAAATGAGCTGTTTTGTTGCCTCATTTTTTTCGTGCGTCTTCACCCTGTTCAAAGCACAGCGCGAGCGCGTGCCCCTCTGCCGTGAGCACGCACGTGCCAGAAGCTCCTGGGCTTCAGAACTGGAGCCAAAACCAGAACAATCCTGCAGTCAGTCCGGACTGAGACCTGCCGAAAGCTGCTTTGCATCACACTGTCTGGTTGGGACTGACCGAGCGCTGCAACCCGAGCGCGCACGTCACGCACGCACGTGTCCGGCTGAGCCCACAGATTGCTCCCAAGGTCAGAGGGCCGCGTGTGCGTGTGAGTAAACTGCCTTAAATATAGACCAAGAGAATCGAACAGAGAAAGATCAGAACCAGAACAGGGCCCAAACCCCGATTGGTGAGTCCCGTACGCGGTTCCGCGTGCATCAACCACACACGCACACACACACGCACACAAAAACTGCTTTCATCTGAACTCTGCCTCCATATACGGGCATGCAGTTTACTGGGGCCCCCAGTCTGCGAGCTGAAGAGCAGGCAGAGCCAACGTGAGCGCGCGTGCCTTACATAGCATCTGCAGGACGTCACCCCCCACCAGCCAAAAAAAAAAAAAAAAAGATTGAAGCGCGCGCGCTACCAAACTCCCTGAAGAACTCAGG
Source organism: Oryzias woworae (assembly GCA_016861445.1). Taxonomy (NCBI): domain Eukaryota; kingdom Metazoa; phylum Chordata; class Actinopteri; order Beloniformes; family Adrianichthyidae; genus Oryzias; species Oryzias woworae. The sequence goes on from BOLG01001191.1 coordinate 1,263,206, forward strand.
CAAACACGCCAACGTATCTGGGTTTCCGGATACACATGTGGTCCAGGTTCTGCAGCGGTTCGATTCCAGCTTCAGCTCGGTTCGGTGCGCGCGCACGGCAGCGACACATTTGTGAATGAAAAACAGGATTTGTGTTCATTGTTAAATTAAAGTCCACCGTGACGTCACGCTGGTTTTTGACCAATCCCGAAGAGCGGGAGAGCGGACTTCAGTCAATGAGAGCAGAGGCGGCCGCGGCCAGCAGCCAATCAGAAGCCGGCATGCAGATGCGGCTGCGCTCCAGGAGCTGAACGTCAACCAGCAAAGATGGAGTCCAGAACCGCGAGGCCGCAAAATACCGACCCACCGGAGGACCTGCTAACGGGGGGGCACCGCGACTTTTCCCCGGGAACAAGAGCGGGACCGCGTCGTGCGTGCACGGCCACACTGGAGGCGGGACACCTTCCTTGCTGTGGGACGCGCTTGCGCTTTTCCGCGCGTGCCTCCTGCGGACCGGCCCAGCAGGTACCACCAGAACCTCCTGGCCCGAACGCGCGCGCACACGTGGATGTCGCGCGTCTGATTGGCCGCAGACATTTAACCATGCTAGGCTGCGGAGCGCACGCGCGTGTTTTTACTGAGTGGAAGCGCGTGCGCTGATAAAGCCGTGACTGAAAGGTGGGTGAAAAACGCACGCGCCTGTCCGCCGTTGCACCAGCTGGACGCTGGTTCTGTCCAGGTGTTCTGCGGGCCCGTTCGGGTCAGAGGTGGAGGGTTCAGATCCGCCGTAAAGGAGGCTGCATGTTGAACATTCACAGAACCAAGCGGATGGTTCTGGGTCTTCGTGTACCAGAACAGAACCAGCCTGGTTTAGGTGAACATCTCAGTGGAAACCAAAGCCTTCCTAGTCGAGGGCTTCAGTGGGCTTAAGCGGGCTTCAGTGAGCTTCAGAGGCTCTCAGTAAGCTTCAGAGGGCTTCAGTGAGCTTCAGAGGACTTTAGTTAGCTTCAGAGGGCTTCAGTGAGCTTCAGAGGACTTCAGTGAGCTTCAGAGGTCCTCAGTAAGCTTTAGAGGGCTTCAGTGAGCTTCAGAGGGCTTCAGTGAGCTTCAGAGGGCTTCACTGAGCTTCAGAAGGCTTCAGTGAGCTTCAGAGGGCTTCAGTGTGCTTTAGAGGTCCTCAGTAAGCTTTAGAGGGCTTCAGTGAGCTTCAGAGGGCTTAAGTGAGCTTCAGAGGACTTCAGTAAGCTTTAGAGGGCTTCAGTAAGCTTTAGAGGGCTTCAGTGAGCTTCAGAAGGCTTCAGTGAGCTTCAGAGGGCTTCAGTGTGCGTCAGAGGGTTTCAGTAAACTTCAGTGAGCTTTAGAGGGCTTCAGTGAGGTTCAGAGGGCTTCAGTGAGCTTCAGAAGGCTTCAGTGAGCTTCAGAGGACTTCAGTGAGCTTCAGAGGGCTTCAGTGAGCTTTAGGCTTCAGTGGGCGTCAAAGAGCTTCGGTGGGCTTCAGAGGCCCTCAGTAAGCTTTAGAGGGCTTCAGTGAGCTTCGGTGGGCTTCAGTGCTGTTGGGACATGAATAGAAGGTATCAGAAGAGGCGGGATGAAGCTAATGAGGGAGGGGGTCCTCTCTGGACCGTAGACCCCTCCATCTTCACTCCTACTGCTCCCACTGCCTTGATTGTTACTTCCTGCACTTCTCACTTCCTACATCCCCTCTTCCTTCCTTTACCTCCACTCTGCTGGTTTCCTGCACCCACACTTCCCCCGCCCTCACTTCCTGTTCCCTCTTTTCTTTCCTGGCCTGTCCTGCAGGACGTGTTTGTGAGTCTGTGTGATTGTGTGTAATGTTGACTGGAACAGATTTGAACAGACATGACTGTAATGCTCACATTGTAAAGTGACACCCCCCCCCAGTGTGCATCTATGACATGTCTGTGTCTTCAGGCCCGAGTCGGGCAGCGTGACCCCCCACCCCGCGGCAGCCGTAAGCCTGTTTGTCTGTTTCACGGCTGCTGTTGTGAGGCGATGTGTTAATCGTGCAGCAGTGTGTTGTTGTCTGGAGCCCTTTTTCTGTTGTGCTACTGTGAAATCAGGTGAGCAGTGCAATTTTAAAAGGGCATCGGCCAACAGCCCCCCACCCCCACCCCCACCCCTCCTCCTGCCCCACACATGCTTGTGGCTGTTTGTGCTGCAGTTTGGACTCTGTGTTGTTGTTCTGCAGCAGCTTCTCTGACCGAGCCGTACCTGCTGAAGCTGAGCAGCTGGAGGCGGGACTCTGCTGCTGTGGAGGAGCAGACAAACAAACAAACAAACACGAGCACAACATCTTCTAAGGCTTCTTGAAATATTGTTTCTAAATGGAGAGAATGGCATTCAGTCAATGTAAATACGAATATTTACATTCATTAATTTCATTATTAACTTATCATTGTTTTCTTTACTTCAAAACTAGAAAATCAGACTTTTAAAAATTGATAGATATTTTCCACACCACTCTTTTATTTTTTAACGTGGGAAATAAAGATATTTTCCACACCACTCTTTTATTTTTTAATGTGGGAAATTTCCGTTATGAATCACACACAGGATAATTTGAATTCATATGCAATATAACATTAATTATTATTAGATCCTTAATAATGAGTATATTTAAACTTCTTTAGCTAAATGTGAAAAAAACAAAACCACATGCACTGTTTGTGCACGTATTCAAATGAAGGAACAGTATGGAGTCAAAGCAGGATCAGCTTAAAGTGAATGAAAAACCAGATTGTACATTTGAAAAATAGCCATTGTACACAAAACATGTTGTAAATTTGAAAACAGTTTTAAACTTGACTGTACGCAGTTTAAACTGAAAGGAAATATTGTAAATTTGAAAAAGCATTGATGATTTGAAACGTGGAAAAAAAAATTATAGGCCTAAAACTGATACCAAATGAAAAATTGTATTTATTTGTAACAGCTGTTGTTTTTTTAATTTCTTTTCTTCTTTGCTTTCAGTCAAATTAAAGTTTCATAATGGAGGTTTTTGCTGCTGAGCCTAATTGCATGTGGGGGTGCGGCTTTGAGCCCATTGGCTATCGGGACATGACGACGTTGGTGAAAGAGCTTTTGGTGATGTCATTTCCTCTCCAAAACAGCTTCTGTTGTTGGCGCGGCCTACCTTATCCCCCTCTGTTGTACTAAACATTGGGAGAAAACTATCTCAACTGTAGACCATTCTTTTCAAATATGCTTTGTTTTATTCACGTAGAGTTGATACTACGGCGGCCCTGAAGTGTAAATCACACCAACAAATCACTCAAAGCACACAGGTATCATCACCACCGATAAAAAGAAAGAAAGCATAACAAAAAAAAAAAAAAAAACAGCATTACATTTCAATCAAAACAGATATCTAAAAAAACAAACTAAATAGATTTTTTGACTTTGCATTTTCAATGTCTGCATAATTAAAGTTTTATGACTAGAATGGAGCATATCTTGTATCACCTCATGCTAAATACATTTCAGTTGATGATTTCAGTGACATCCGCCAGTACCTACCTTTTCTGGTTTCTTAATGTGTTTTGTTTTTTAGCATTTCATTTTGATTGTTCGTTTTCCAAAACGAAAATTATTTTTTTTATTGTGTTTTGGCTTCTGGAAATATTCTTTTAATCTCTAAAATGTGTTTTTTATGAACTGTTTTGCTTTTTTAGGCCACCGTGTAATCCTGATTTGACCACATACATCAAATCAAAGGTTGACTCTGGGTACACATTATTACTTCGATGTTTTATGGTCATGAATAACGGTGCTGAGAGTATGGAAACAATCCATCGGTTATAGAGGAATTAGCATTTGTGAAATGCTCTAGTTAATGCTGATAATGATGAGGTAACTCCAGGAAAATACAACATAAATTCAATTCATTTTCTGTTTTCATTTAAATTAGGGCTGTCAACATTAATCACACGTCAGAAGCGATTGTCTTCCGCTAACTTCATATGGTTCAGGCTTCTGCGGCGTGCGTTCATTCTGAAAATACACACTTCATCAGGCACTATTCCACTTATACCATGGTCACTTACAAAAGAAATTAATGTTCAGTCAATTTTTAGTATCCATTTCTTGTAATTTATTTTTTTTGTTTAGATCGCATTTTCACAGAAGGCAAACTATTTGATATGTAATGCGGCCTGTTGTCACGGTAACACGAGAAGCTGAGTTGGCAGACCTCAATTGCAGCGGCAAAGGAAAGCGATATATGTTCTGATCGTCACGAAAGCTTCAAAAAGCATCAGTTCAGAGAAAGTTCACCTCTTACCGCTGGTTTTTGTTCACATCATGAAGGAAAAGTTTGTTTTAAAAAAGTCTGCGCAGTGATATGCAAAATTTGGGCTGTGTGAGCGGAACTACTTCTTATGGCGTGCGTCAACACCCAGCAGCCAATCACATTTGAGTATTCACCTGGACAATTTAAAGTGCAGAAACACAATGATTGTTTCCTATGGCTGTATATCAGCATCTTTGTTTTTCTTGGAGTAAAACTGCAGATATTCAAGTCTTTACAGTTCTGCTTATCTACTGTTGATGTGTTTTATGCACAACATTACACTTCTGAGTTAAAACTTTATAAATTTAAACATTTCAGACAATAAAAACGTAGGAAAAATGTTCTTTTGTTCAAAAGCTGCATATTGTCATATAAAATCTAGTATAATATTGTGATTAATCACAATCCAAAAATGTGATGATCTGATTATTTCTTTAATTGATTGACAGCCCTAATTTAGATAAAAACAATGTTTTAAATAAAGATGAAATATTTTCAGCTGCTAAAGAAAAACAAACCTCTCTGACATAAAAACGCAGAAACCCTGCTGCCGTGCACGTACCTGCACAGGACACGGACCATGGGGGAACCTGCACATGCAGCTTCCTGTTCTCTGTTCTTCTTTTCAAAGTGGATCAAGCCTGAAGTTTTTTTTTTCTTTGTTCTTTTCTTTTTTTTCGAGGGGGGTTGAGTATGCACTCGTATCTTTGGGGGGGTCCTCTACGAGGAATGTGAAGGGGGAGTCAGGGGCCTCAGGGCCGCGAGCACACATTTGTAGAAACAGCTGGGGCACACGCACACGGTTCTTTAGGTCCATCAGAACCATGTAGGGGTTGAACTTTTTGACGGACTGCTGGTATTTCAGGTTCTTGATTTAAAAAATAAAATAGGAACTTTATAGAAATTTCTTCTGCAGAATTTATACAGAATAAAAACCAAAGTGTAAACAAATTACAGCTACCAACACTGCATTTAAGCAGTTTTTATATTTTTAAAATAACTTAAAATATTATATAATATATTATTTTTATAATATTTATAATGTTATACATTCTGTTGATTTAATGTATTTCGGGCCTTTTGAGGATTATTTTTATTGTACAATCAGTCTGAAAATATTCAAAAGACATATTTAGTTTAGATTATTGTCTTTGTATTTTAAGTTTGAATTTATCTTTTTTTCAGAGGTGTGACTAATATGCAATGGGGGGGGGGGGGTCTAAGGGTTAACCGATGAGCTTCTCATCACTGCCTGTATTATAGCGTCAGTAAAGTGGAAAGACGAAAGAATGTTTTTTTTAAAATCGCAGCAAATCAACTTTAACATTTACAATAAAAAAACTATAATAAAATAATAGAATCTATGTATTCATTTTGATCAGGAGTTTAATGCAGAATAGTCAAAAACTAACAATGTAACTGAAAAACTGACACATCAAATCTGAAAACTGGAAACATAAATGTCATCCATTAAAAATATTTTAGAAAGACCACTAGGCTTTAATTGATGTTAAGAATGAATTCTGCTCATGGTAGAAACAAATGGTCATAGAGTTCAGCCCAATGTCACTGAGTAACATGTCACATTTTTAAGGAACATTTTTTTTTGGTGCAGCAAATTATTTGGTAACACTTTATAATATCTACCCGGAGAAATCATTATTAAAGTGTTAGTTATTGAGCTATAAATGACTTGTTAAATAACAGTTAACAGTTTGTTAAGATTTATAAATGTAGGGTTAGAGTTAGTTGGAAATGTTCCTCATTTATGAAAAGTTGATTAATAAGGAATAGCTACAACTTAAAAAAAACATCCCAGTTACATGTATAAAATAACCCTAAAAAATAATTAGTAATTTAATAACAGCTTCTAATTACTGATTAATAAGGTGCAGTTAGAAATCATTAATATACTGGTTACAGGTCATTTATAACTCGCTAACTAATAGCTTGTTAGTGATCTACTAACTAGTCTGTAAGGTAGATTTATAAGAAACTGTTATTTAACAAGTCATTTATAAGTCAATAACTAACAGTTTAATAATGACGTATTAACTAGCTATAAAATAGTTATTATAAAGTGTTGCCAATTATTTTACAGTCAGACCAGTGAAGTACAAATGTTACTAAAAAATACTTATAACTTAAGAAGTAGATTTCTTGTGATCACATCATGACAAATCTCTGCTTAACAGGATTAAATGAAGTCTTTTTTTTTTTAGCTCTTATTTATGACTACAGTTATACAAAGTATTTTAATCAGACCAAATTATTGTAGCTGTATTTTTTTTCTAGTTTTTTTTTAGATTAGGAACTTTAGGACCTTAAAAAATGATCTTTTTTTAAAAGGTGCTAAAATCATTATTTAATTACAAACTCAATGTTTTTACTGTCAAATAAAAACTTATCTTTAAAAGAAAATATGTAGTTTTAACTTAGTGTGAAGAAAACCTAAGAATATTCTTAACAACACTTTTATTAAATAAAATGAAAGGGAACTTGGTGTGTTTGATCCTGTGGAAGTGAATCTTCTCAAACTGCAGAAATTATTTCTGATCTGGAAGCAGGTCATGAAAGAGGGAGCAGAAATAAGGGATCTGACGTTTAATCAAAAGTTTGTTTTTCCAAAGGAGCGTGAAGGTGCAGCCGCATGGATCTGCACGCTGAACCTCCACCCACCAAGACCCCCCAGGAGCAGGAGTGTCCTCTCCAGAGTCTTGCAGATGGGACCCTATCAATGTTGCCTCTGCTCTCAGCAGCATTTCTCAGTAGTGCAATATTGCTTATAGGGTGTCGTCTGTGGGGAACAACCTCATGCAGATTGTACCTTCACAGGAAGTGATGTCATCTCCGCAGCAGGGCTTCTGCAGGAAGCCTGCCCGGTCTCCTGGGTTAGAGACAGAGTCCTGTGTCAGACCGTGTTTGGTGGGAGCAAACGCTCATGGAGCAGCGTCTTTGATCAGGAACCACTGAGCTCGTCATTGAGATGAAGAAGAGTCTTCGTCTGTGAGGAAGAGCAGCACGCGCTCTCTGACTGACACTCTTTCCCTGTTGCACTACTGTGGGGGTGCAGGAGCAGTGCAACCATGAAAGGGCATCAGTCAACGGGCCGAGCCCCGACAGGTGCATGGAATAGCCATCCCTCCTTTGTGCAGGTTCTGATCCATGGCGTTGGTAACAGAGGCTGTTTCAGAGCCGTGTTCTTCAGACTGTGATGCCACCAGATCCAGAACAAGATGACTGTGTCAGGAATGCACTTAAGTCTCATTTCCTGACTGTTCTGGATCAAATCTTCATGGGTCGGCCTCTGGCTTCTGTGCCTCAAATAATCCTTCAGGTCTGAGTTGTGAAGGGTCTTCTGTAGTTCTGGTTGGAGCTTAGAGTCAGGGTTCCTCAGCTCTTCATGCTCAGAAACCTCCCAGTCTTCTGGATCAAGCCTCTCTAGCAGGAATAAAAACAATGAAAATGAGTTAATGAAAGAACTGAAGAATCGCCATTTGCAGTAGAACTCCAAAGGGTCCTAGAGTGGTAGGACTGCTGCAGCTTTGTGCTTTCCAGGTGACAGAGGAAGTTCTGATCTGTTCTGCAGTAGAACAGATTTTTAAAGATGTTCAAAGTACTCAAAGTACTCATGGCCAAAACAGGCCTTTTAGAAATGATTCAAAAGTTCTTAACCCACTCAAAAAAGCCTATCAATGTGGCAAGAAAACTGGTCTTACCGAGAATTCTTATTTTATGAAAACAATTCTAGTCACTAAGACCGGTTTTCTCAAACTAAGATTATTTTGCTATGTTCTTTTTTTCTTGCAAGACATTCAAAATAGATATATTTTTAAAACATTTTAAAGATTCGTTTTTGCAGAGCATGAACCAATGAAGGCATGGACGTGATATAAACATGAAAAATACCACATATGCCTAAAAACATAGTTCTGGACTTTCCCACTCTTTGCTGGACCATCACCTTCCTAGAACTCTGGACAAGGAAACTAACAGACCTGCAGAATCCTCTGATTATTCTGAGCTAACTCTCTCACCAGCCTCCTCTATTCTAAATGAAACTTGAATCCAGTAGATGGCAGCATCGTCCAAAAAAATCTATTTAAAAGTAGAGAGACACACAGAATTCCTTCTCTAGAAGTGGGCAAGGAAGCGTTAGGCCTAGAGGTTATATTTAAAATATTTGCTTTTGGTGGATTTAATTATGTAATTATGTAAACTCCTTCTGTAAAAAGACAAACACAAATTTAGTTTCAAAAACATAAATGACCAACAATCACTTTATTGCTTCTGGGGAAATTCAGCCTGGTGTTCAGTGCCTGACATTTGTAGAAGAAGTAGAGACCTGTCTGTTTGGCAATGCAATTTTAGGTACATAACGTGCGGAAAAATGTTTCCTTCCATTTTTTTTTCAATACTTAATACCATTTCTCTTGCATGCTTCAAATATAAGAACTCTGTGTTTTTTCTGTGTTTGCTCAAGTTTTTAAACTTTTCATTCTAGGGGTCTGCAACCTGAGGCTCTGGAGTCACATGCAGCTCTTTTATCACTCCATTGTGGCTCTTTGGCTTCAAAGACAAATGGTAATACTTTGAATGAATAATAGATTATTTAAATGTAGTCATTTCTATTTATATTTTTAAGCTGAGGTGAGCTAATATTTGTAAAATTACTTTTTTGTAGCACTGCTGACATTACATTAAAATGTAGTGGCCCTGTGTGCTTTTCCACTCCTCATGAGTTTAAACATGTCAGAAAAATGACAGTACATGTTTAATCGACTGTCAGAGCTGTTATTTGTTAAAAACAAAATAAAGCAAATATTATTTTTTGCTGCACATCAGTACCTAGTTGTTGTTTAGAGACAAAGCTCTTAAAATATATAATAAAATGTCCATTCATACGTTTTTTTGTAATTAAATGGATTCTACACCATATGTTGTCATGTTTACATTCATTAGTAAAAGGAGAAAAAGGATGAAGGTGCAACAAAGTCATAATTATAGAAACAGTATTTTATTTGGAAAGGAACTGACATGTACTGCCACCTAAAATAAAATGGATTATATTTTACAAACAAAAAAAATATGACACTGAAATATTTCAACTACTGTTAAAAGCTAAATACATTCCTTGACTGCTACAAAAAAAACACAAAGTGGATCATTTTGTGGAGCAATTAGTGCAAACAACAAAACAAATGCAGATGGTTGTGCTTCTCTTTCTGAATGCTCAGTTCCACCAGGTTTTGTGGACCCACAGGTAAGGCTGTCTGTGGAACACAGATGCTGATCTCAGCATCCCGGCTTTTTACCCAAACCTCTTTTTTATGGTAAAAGTTTTCTCTGTAACTCTGATTACAGGGTCAAAGCAGATATGAAAACAATGACATTTTTGAATAAATCTGGGCAGTACCACTGCACTGCTGAACCAAATGTTACATGTATATAAGTGTTGAGCTGGTTTTTTTGTAAAAACTTAAGTCATTGTATTAAAATGAATGACTTTTAGACTTTCATTTCTTCTAAAAATTGCTTTATAGTTTTGTCTCTCCATCTGAAGCCATGGTCTGATGCGTTGTCATGGAAACCTGTTGATTATTATGGCAGCTGAAGGTCTAATGTGCACAGTCAGCTGGCTGGACATCACCCCACCAGCTTAGTGGACATGACCTTTGTGGACTGCCTAAATGTAATGTTTTGATGTGCAAACTTTAGTCTGAAATAAAAGGTTTTTGTTATTTGTTTGTTTGTGTTTTTATCATGAACATTTTGTGTCCTAAATGAACTGGTAATGTCATAAAATAATATAAATTGTTAAATTATCAGAGCAGAGGTTGAAGCCTTATGATCAACTTGATTATAGTTTTTTTCTGAGAACATACAGAGTCAGACTTTTTGCATGTTTTCAGATTTTCAGATGTCTGATGATCTGCACCTTCTTCTTTAATGTTTGCTCAGTTCTGTTTAAGTTGAGACACGCTTTCCTCTATAAAAGCTCCTACAGTTGACTCAGTCTGTTCCAAATCCCAGCAGCTGACACGTTAATCTCAATCCAACTGAGATGAAATGAATAAACTGTAAATAAGAACTATAAGAACTGGACCGAGTCAGTCTGATGCCATCTATAGAAAATGGTTTACTTCCAACTCCAAATGAAGTGCCCTTTCCGCCTAAGACGCCATGCAGCCCAGGGCTGGGCCTGGTCAGGTACACTTTCTACTGTTACTTTGGTACGGTGGAGGCGAACTGCAAGGCGGTTACTGGCAAGACAACGACTAAGAAGGTACACCAGTAAGAGTTTATGACATACAGATTGCGGAGAAAATGAGCCTGCATTCATCCAACCACATTTCAATGAGTTGCTGTTTCCCGTTGTTGCTGCACTACTCGATTTGTAATGAGCGGCTACGGTGGCCGTTTTGGTCCAGTTGTTTGGCTCTTAGCACAGAGCGCGTTCAGACTGAGGAAACTCAGAGCAAACTGGAGCTCAGTTTGACCGAGATCACCTCAAACGATGGATCCTAGAATGGTTCCTGGTCCTGGGATGTATTAAGACTGAAAATTTGTTCTGGATTATCAGGGAAATGAACTATGTGTGTCTTAAATGTGTCCAGTCTGAATACACCATAAATTACTTTTGTTATTAGGATTTGCCACTATTTAGGTCTTTATAAGCTATAATTGTCCACTGGTTATTGCTGATTACCTCTTTAAAGATGGGTTATTCATTCATTTTTTTCGTTTGTTGCTTAATAATTGTTTAATAAAACACTTAATTAATTAATTTATTGATGTGTAAATATGTGAGGCCTTTCTTTCTGGGCTGGTTGAGGAATCATCAGATGGATGTTTGAGGTGCACCAGTGAGCTTCCGGGAAGCTGCATTCTGCTTTTAAAAACTTTCATGGAAGTCATTAGGAGCGGAAGTGGGCGTGGTGTTCGCTGACGTAGAGAAGCTGAGGTCCAATAGGAGAGCGAGCTCGGCGCAGCTCTGTAAACAGCGTGGAAGCGCACATCCGGCTGGGTCTGTGCGCGAGCGTTTCCTTTGTCCGCGAAGGGCGTGTTCGTTTAACGTCTGCCTCGCGCGCAGCTCCTGTCACAGGTAAGAAAACTCACCCTTTTCCCGCCACCAAACATCACGCGCGCGCAGGGCAGTTGAAGTTCCACGCTGAGCTCGGGGGCAGGGGCGCGTGACACCTGCAGACCCATTCTGCTCTAGGGTGACGTTTTATGAGGTTCCGCTGTTAATAGAACCAAACCCAATCAGTTCTGATGTAGTCTGTGGTTCAGAAAAGTTTTTTGGAAGTCTCGCGCTTACATGAGGTAGTTGCTAGTGGTAACGGAACCACAAGAGCGCGCGAGACAAAGTAATGATTGGAGACATTTGTGCAGAACCGAGGCAGTCCACGAGACTGAAAGAGAATAATCCCGAAGCTTCCAGGATGTCCAGAACCGAGATGGTTCAGCAGAATCGACCCATGTGAGATGGGGAACTTCTTCTATTAAGGAGAACCGCTACCAACATTATCAAGTCTAACAGGTTTAGAGTACAGGTGGGAACCCATTACCTTAAAACACTCAGATAAAAAACTAGAGTTGTAATGAACAATATACTTCTGAAACTTTTAAAGATGAATAAAAAATAAAGAAAAATCAATACAGATTTAGCTGAATGCATCTCATCTGGTTACAAAACTTAAACAGGTGAAGTTGTATCAAAGCAGAATAATTGAGTGCATCAGCAGCATACCTGGGGAAGTCAGTTCCCACAGGTCTGGATCCACGTGCACCAGTTCTGTTGGTGAGCCACGTCCAAACCCTCAGCGGATCGTGCAGTTTTAACCTCTCCACCAGTTACAGCTCCAACAACCAAACTGCTTCCAACTAAAATGACAACATTCATGGTACAGGCATACATTTTTTGATATAAACCTTATTCCTACTTCCCATAATTCCTTGTGAGTTTACATTGGGCGTTTTTCTCTCCCAACATCAATTCCAACCGTTGACTGTATAAGAGAACTGGACTGAGTGGCCCCTCCCCCTTGGTGTTCCAAACAGGAAGTACCTTCTGGCTCCAAGAAACCAAAATCCCATAGACTTCTATGGAGAAATAAACAGCTGTGACTCAGTCCCTCTGTTTATCAGAAGAAACATTCTTGATCAGAAACATTTTTTAACATCCTAATTTAAAATAATATTATAATTGTAATAATTTTTATAATGCACTGACTACAACATGGTGACGAAAAAATGGTAACTGAATTGAATGGGGTAAGGCAACTGTCAAAAAGAAACGTACTCATAATGAAAACTTTGTATTCATAAATACAAAGTTGTGCGCAAATTTATATTTTGTGGACAACTTTGCAGAAGAAATATGAATACAACCTTTGACATATCTGTTTTGAATACGACTTTTGCTTGTCTTGAATGTGACTTTCCCCTGTTAAATCTCTGTCAAAAATACGTCATGGGGTCACACATATGCTGCGGCATATTAGCGTGGGGGATCCCCGCTTAGCCGGGCAGCTACCCGGGACAGGAGGGGCAGCAAAACCCGCTGCAGGCTCTGGCAGCAACATGGAAATAGAGGGCTAAGAAAATGAATGGAAATAAAGACAGCTAAGCTAACTCAGAGCTAAAGTAGGCTAACTGGCAGCTGACCATAACAATAGTTTCAAAAATTAGAAACAGAAAGACAGTTGTGTATTCTGATCCTACTGACTTTTAAAATGTTCTTTTTTTGTTTGTTTTTATTGCTGCAAACAGTCGGCTGCCTGTTAGCATACTTTAGCTCCAAGTTAGCTTAGTCGTTTTGGTTTCTTTATCCTCTGATTATCAACTCATTTCAGCAGACATGGTTTTATTTTACACTGAATGAGTGGAGTCGTACGTCTGCTACGTCTTTCTAGACTGTTTTCCTCTTCTAGTTCTAAAACGACCCTGTGCTGCATTGTTTACACCATCACCTGTTGGAGCCTGAACACCAGAAAATGCAGCTGGAGGATCACTGTATTTGATTTTTAATCTATTTTATCCAATTTTCTACAGAGCTATAAATATCAAGATCATTTTGTCATTATGGGATCAATAAAATTCCTAAAAATTATCTTTTATTTTAATAAATAAACGTTAACATGTATGTGCAGTTTGAAGAATCGATGCTCCGGGACTCCATGTTTATGCCTGTGACCCCGTGACGTATTTTTGAAAGCCATTTAACAGGAGAAATTTGCATTCAAGACAAAGAAAAGTTGTATTCAAAACAGACATGTCAAACGTAAAGTTAAAGGTTGTTTTCATATTTTTTCTGCAAAGTTGTGCACATGAATACGTTTCTTTTTGACAGCTATCGTACCTCATAGATTTGACTTCATTTGTTTGGAACCGGAAGTAACCTATTCTCCATGGGTGACGTCACCAAGTCCTGTTCTCATTTATAGTCAATGGTTTGGACCCTTAGGTGCATCCGGCTGGTTTGTTTATCCAGGTGAACTGTGTGACCCTTTGGGTCTTGGTTCTGTGCTATCATGTGAACGGTGTGGGTCAAAGTTCACCTCTTGTGCTTTTTAAGCTTAAACTTGAGGTGGATTTTCTGCTGCAGCTACTGATTCACACAAGAACCGGACCAGATGGAGGAGAAGGCCCGCCTCTTCCTGGAGAAGTTTGTGCAGGAGTTCCCAGTGGTTCTGGAGAAGGACCAATCGCTACCCGCCAGCCCCCAGAGCCGCAGGGTTACTGAGGAAGAGCTGCAGGGGGAGAGCCTGGAGCTGGGGCTGAGGCTGCTTTCCTCCAGGTACGGTCGGGGGGTGGAGGTCCCACCACTTCTCCTTCTGCTGTCGAACCCAGAACGTTCCGACAGGCTGGTTTAGATAGTAGTTTGTTGAGGTCATCATCACAGCAGTCTTCCAGCACTGTCACTGTTCTTTATCTAAAATGTTCTTCATCAGCCCTGAGGGGGTTCTTGATCATTTTTAGGAGTTTTGACCTCCTTCTATGCTGATGATTCCATATTCAGTTTCTTCATCAGAAAGGTTTGTTTCTCACAAACACCGACTGTGTCCGCAGGTTGATGTTTTTACAGGGCAGCATGTTGTTTCATAAATATGCTCCACAGTTTTAGATTCAGTGAGCACCATTATTAAGAATAAAATATCTGTAAAACTAAAACTGGAAAGCTGGACCGCTCCTCTGTTCTGACTGGCTGTACAATCTGGATCTTGATGTTCTGAGCAGCCTGAAGGCATGCAGGCCTCATCCTGCTGGTGCTGCTGTAACAGGAAGTTCTCGCATTCTTGTTGGATGAAACCCATTGTTCCCTGACTTCCTCTTTTAGGACTGATGAAAGATGTGACTCTAAAAGCCCAGTGGAGGCAGCTGCTGGCCCTGTTCTAAGGTCCAACTGACTGTATCTGTGTGTTAATGCAGGGATGCTCCAACGGGCCTCAGCGCTCTTCTGTGCCGCGCCGCGCTGACCCGGCTGCTCACAGATGACCTCTCACCTTTCCACTGCAGCCAAGAGGCAGAGTCTGAAGACGGCGAGGAGGAAATTCGTGAGTCCTTCCAGCTTTTACACAAAACAGGCCCCACAGCGCCCCCATAGACAAATTTGGAGCTCTGTAGTCAGTCTAAAGGAGAGTCTGGAGCATGGATGTAGAGGTCTATTCACTGTGTTCCACATTATGATGCAAATTGTATCTACGTGTCCCCCAACCCCACCCAAACAAACGGCTGCAGTGGTCCAGACATACATGAAGACTCTTTTTCAAACAGTCTGGTCACTGATGAGTGTCGTGCAGTCCTGGATGGAGTAGTGGATGGTTGGTGGATGGACACCATGTCCCAACAAGGCTGTGACGTCAGCAAGGAGGTGGTGGAGGCATGGTTTGGGCCGGAATGATGAGGAGAGAGATGGTCGGCTCTTTTGTGTCTCTGAAGGTGTGAAAACGAGTTTCTGACTGATTACTTTCTTCCTTGGTCTAAAAAGAAGAACCGTGTTTTCTGCAACAAAATCATCTTCATGCATGAAGCTGCAGCATCTCATGCTGCAGGAATCCCTCTGCATCATTGGCTGCTATGAAGATAAACTGATGGTGTGACCCCCATCCTCCCCTGACCTGAACTCTATTGAGAACCTTTGGAGCATCCTCAAGCCAAACATCTGTGAGGGTGGAGGCGGTTCACATCCTAACAGCAGCTCTGGAAGATATTCTGACATCCTGCAAAGAAATTCAAGCAGAAACTCTCCAAAAACTCTCAAGTTCAATGGATGTAAGAATTGTGAAGCTGCTGCAACATAGGGGTTCTATGTTGAAATGGAACTGGACCGATGAAGATGTTTCTGACTGGAACAGCTTTGATTTCAGTAAATATGACCTCCTGATGCAGCACATTCAACAACAGACCATTTTCAGTTCTTTAGAATCAATAATCTATTTAGAACAGTGCCTTTTAAGTTTTTGTTTAATTCAAATTCTGTTATAATATGGATTTGTACTTGATAACATTTCATTTATGCTCTAAAGCTATGTTCACATCAGGCTTAAGTCTATGTAAACGTGCGTGCTCGCTTCGGGCTTCCGCGTTCAAAACTTTTGTGTTGACGCTTCACTGGACAAGATTTGACTCTGTTATTTTAGATCTGTAGACAAAGCAATGTGAATGAGCACTGAATTTTGTAATGCAAGTTAAAAGTTTAACTGGCTTAAGTTTGACCAATCAGGGACTGATTTGTTAGTGACGTATGGGTAGTGTCCTTTTAAAACGCACAAGTGCCAACCGTTTTAAAAATGATCACAAAGGAGGAATTAATAACTGCGGTTAGAGCCTGGCTGGAATTATACGTCATCGCCTTTCAAATATCAGAATAGACTTGTGAAAGACAGATTTGCTCTATTTCGACATTTCCCAGCAAGCCTTCTCCAGCTGTGAGTACATGTGCTTGTATCTGGTAGCAACAGTCCAGTGTGAACACCATGTGGTAAAATCCTGTTCACTAACCTGCGTTCAGCACGTTCTTGAACCTGCAACACTTCCCTGGTGTGAACTTGGCATAAAAACAATGAAAATCACACTGACTGTGATTTGACTATTTAGAAAAATTATAAAACCAAATTTTTTTGTTATAATTTGGAATGCAGATGTTTCTGGAAGACCCTGAGGTTCTTTAGTGGGTTCTGTTTGGAGGGTTCTTTAAGTTCTCCGTCCCCCCTCATCGTGACCATGCTTTGTCTCTGCAGTTTTTCAGTCTGAAGCTGTCCAGCGAGTCTTCATCAACAAGATGATCGAGGTGGCGCTGGAGTGGAGCCAAGACCTGCCCACTCTGCCCCCCTCCACTTTCCAGTGCTGCGTTCACGCCATCAAGAATGGGAGGAGGAAGATGGAGGACAAGCATGTGCTTTTGTCTGAGTTCAACCAGCTCTTTGGCGTGGAGGTACGTCAGGAGCTGCAGATTCGTCCTTCATGTCCCTGTGAGGAGCTGAACTGCTTCACCTGTCTGTCTCCAACATGGAGCAGGATGGAGTGCGGCGTGCCTACTATGCAGTGTTTGACGGCCATGCGGGGGTGGACGCCGCCACCTTTGCTGCCACTCACCTGCATGTCAACCTTAGTAAGCAGGGGGCGCTACAGAGCAGCCCGGGCTCGGCTCTGAAAGCTGCCTTCAAACGCACAGACGACATGTTCAGAAGCAAAGCCCAGAGAGAGGTATGAGGTTCTGCTGGTTCTGAGCTCACTGACAGGAGCGGAGAACATGGTCAGTGGGTGGAACCGCCTTTGTAAGCTCTTATCTTTGTGTTACCAGCGCCTGCGGAGCGGCAGTACTGGTGTGGTGGTTCTGATCCATGACCAGGAGCTGACGGTGGCCTGGCTCGGAGACTCCCAGGTGCTGTTGGTCAGGGAGGGGCAGGAGGTGGTGCTGATGGAGCCTCACAAACCAGAGAGGGAGGTGAGGAGACCTGGAGGCTGGGCTGATTCTGGAGGGACCCAAGATCCAGTCCAGGACCGCAGACTTCAGCAGTTCAAAAGTTCAGCAGCCGTACCCTTTAACTTCTGCATGTGACCCCCCCAGGATGAGAAGCAGAGGATCGAGGAGCTCGGCGGATGTGTCACCTTCATGGGCTGCTGGCGCGTAAACGGCACCTACGCCGTCTCCAGAGCCATAGGTGGGTCCTGCTGCTTCTGCGCAGCTCCTGCTGCTGCTGCGCAGCTCCTGCTGCTGCTGCGCAGCTCCTGCTGCTGCTGCGCAGCTCCTGCTGCTGCTGCTCCATCGGGTCTGATCCTCAGCTCAGTTAGCGGCTCATGCTGAGGCAAAGATCAGGGTTGCTGATGCTGTTGTGTTCACGACACAGCAGAGAGAAACTCAGAAAACTATTTCCCAACTAGAGTTTAAACTTTTCAATCAAAGAAAAACCTCCATAAATCAATTTGTTCACTTCAGAGCTTCACTTCCCCTCAGCTTTTAGTTCCACTTCCTGCGTGTTATTGCTTCTGTAGTGTGCACGATCGTACATGTTTTGTTCTTGTTTTTTTGTTTCTGAGATCAGGGCAGAACTCCTTTTCTGTGCAGCGCTCCAAATTTCTTGATGCAGAGCAAGGACCATCGCTCTGCTGCACGTGTGCTCTGAACGTTGCATTTCTGAGCCTTCAAATCCACTGTAACAACAACAGCAGCATCAAAGGGCAAACAGGTGTTTCCTCAGAACACAACATTTAGCCGCGCCAGATCCATTGGAAAGTTTTCTTTTTCCAAATGCTCAGTTTTCCTCCAGATATGTTGGTCTGTTCCACCTCATCTGTTAGCCTTGTGTCAGTTTGTCTTGAGAGTGGTGTCAAAACAAACCATGTGATGCTCCTGACTCTTTGTTGTCCCCCTTCTCCCTGCAGGTGACTTTGACCAGAAGCCTTACGTGTCTTCAGACGCCGACTCCTCCACGGTGCAGCTGCAGGGCAATGAGGACTACGTGCTCCTGGCCTGTGATGGCTTTTTTGATGCTGTCCAACCATCAGAGGTCCCCCAGCTGGTGATGGGGGCCCTGCAGGAGCAGCCCCTCCCTGACACTACAGGGGCTGAAGCACAGCCCGACAGTGAAAGGGTACAGACTGTTGCTCAGAAGCTGGTCGCTTACGCCAAAGAAGCCGGATCGAGTGACAACATCACTGTCATGCTGGTGTTCCTGCGTCCTCTGCTGGATCTGGGCTGTGCCACAAGGGGGCGCTGTGCCACACCGCCGTGTTCTGCTGAGGCAGCACCCTCCCATGAGGCAGAGACCTGAGCGGCCCAGTCAGCTGCCTGGGCAGCGCCATGTTCGATGCCATACAGAGACTTTAGTTTCTGCAGGACCAACCTACTCCAGACCCGCCTCTTCTGGGCCCCCAGAACACCAGAACTGTGTTGCAGACTTCATAATGCAATTTCTTCTCTTTCTCCTACAGAACTTTCCTTTATCAGCAGTTCTTCAGATGTTCTTCACTGGGTTTGGCTGCTTTTTATCTCACTGTTTGAACCGGATTTGTTTTCCCGGCTCAGGAACTGCTTTGAGAAAAGCAGCGAAACCTGAAGACCTTTAGAACGGCTGATGGAGACCTGAAAAGGTTCTGGGCCTTTACAGCAGAAGACAGACTGCAGCTTCTACATGTGTGTGTAGTGTTCTTGCATGGTCTGGTTGAATGCACGGTTCCCCTCAGCAGTGCCTTTGCAGAAGTGGTTCTAAGGAACAATACCGCAGGTTCTGAGCCAGTTGGTTCCGAGATCGTGGTTCTGAATGTTCCCGTTGAAGATCACAAACCTGATCCACAGACTACTTGACAAAAAAGGTCTGATAACATTTGGTTCTAAAGAGATCCAGAGATTTGGACATGAATTAAACTTTCAGATCTTAAAGGGATCATATTCTTTCAGAATATGTGTCAGGCTGATTCTGAGTCAGCAGTTTGGTTTCTCTGCAGCATCTTGCCATCTGAGCAGCTCTGTTCATCATCCACTATGTGCATAGGTGGAACTGCAGGGGAGGTATTATGGTTCAACAGAGCTCAGAAAACTGCAGCTCTTCTTTTGTTCCAATGCTTTTGACCTATTATTAAAAAATGTCCTTTCAGGGCTGTTTGTAGCTTTGTGGGGGCTCTAGGCAAAAGGGTGCTTGGGGGTCTTCAGTTTGCCAAATTGTAATGAGGAGATTCTTAACTGTTTGGATGCTTTACTAAGGTGGCACAATAAAATTCACATCATGAGTAAAACAGCTGATCTTCAATTGAACCATCAGACAAGTTAAACTAATTAAAAAAAACACTACATTACATGGAAAAGAATCCTCTACATGCCAATATATACAAGAGATGTAGTATTTTTAATTTTCTTCTACTTTATATATGAAAATTCAACAAACCAACAAATTCAAAAACAAATGAACATTTTCACACTTTTCTGGATTACACCTAATAACAACACACTGTACTTATGGTAACAGTCACTTTGTTATGTCCTCAAAATTTCCGCTTCCTGGCCTTTTTCTTTGCAAAGCCATCAATGATGTCTTCATAGGACAGCTGCTTGCCCGTCTCATGATTGACATGTTATAAATAATGGCCGCAAAGAAAAGAAAAAAACCCAAAAATTTTCATCGATGGTGTAGTGAGATTATGCGTCTCTCTTTTGACAGTAAGAAACTGGATCAATTTTAGGAAGCGGGCTTCTAATGTTTCGATGCATTACATAGAGACCTTAACCCATAGATGATGGTGATTTAAGAGTAACTGACATGAGAGAATTTGAAATCTCCCAGCATATAAACACGCAATCATACGCATACATCCATACACAACAAAAACAAGCACATTTAAACAAATTGAAGTGTCAACTCACTACCCTGAAAGTAGTACCACTGAGTTAAGTTAGAAACTAAATGTAACTAGTTTACTGCCTTTGACTTGAATTAACTTATTTGATTTTTTTATAGAACAGAAATACATCATTAACTCAGAGTGGCAAAACGAAACTAGACCAAAGGTAACACAAAAAACTGATGCCAAGCCAACGTCAGACCTACGAATATGATCAAGTCATGAATATGAAAGTAAACAAACTAACGTGATACAGAAAGTTGCTTAGGCAACATGTATGAAGGAGTCAATGTACTTAGATGCCTCTGTTGGATCTTAAAACATGACTTTATCAGAGCCACAAGTCAGTTTAATAGCAGCAGGAAAATGTGAAAATCCAGCGAGCAGGCCTAGTTCATTGCTGGAAAGCAGAGGTGTCTGCAGTGAGCAGTGGTATCACTGTAGTCAGTGGTGAAGCAACGCGACTAACCATCTAATGCCAAGAATCCAAGATCCTGTGGCGATCAGAGAAGCGAAGGCAGTTAAGGATCACTGTACCAAGTAAGATAATGCACTAGCTCCCTCAACACATCTTGAATTCATAATACAGAGATTATTCCTCCTGCTGGGATCTTCCATTGATGTGATTTTATCTTGAAGTTTCTTCAAACACGCATTGTGTTCAGAATTGGAGACTTCAATGCGATTTATTTGCGTAGGGAGCGAGGCGGTCGTTTTCCGTTGTTGGTTTAAGTCTTTAGCATGTTTATCCAGAGTCGTTCTAATAAAATCCAGTTGCATCTTCAGGCGTTCAAAGCGAGCCTTTGAATGATTCTCAGCTTCAGTGAAGAACTTTCGAAGCGTACCTTCCAAAGACGTCATAGTCACTTCACTGGTGTCAGGGTCGGCGTCCTCAGTTTGCAGATTGATACTTTTTAAATGGGATCCTTTCTTCTGTGGCATAATCAAAGGGTGAAATGAAAACAAAAGCTTCTAATTATAGATCCAACTTTTTATCACGTTCAAGAGGTTTTAGATTTTTTATTTTTGGTCTTAGAAATTAGAAAGAGTTGTGAGCAGTGATACATCTACTCTGTCGTCTTTTAGTTTTTGTGAAGATGAATATGCAATTACTAATCTGGAAATTACTTGTGGCATTCCTCAGGGCTCTGGATTAGGACCAACATAGTTTAATATGTACATAGATGATAAATTTCATGTATTTTGCTGTCACGGTTCAGCCAGCCACTCAAGACTCAGACCATCAGAGGGAGCTCTGAGTTTTTAGCTCCTCAGCTCTTCATCTCCCATCAGCCATCTTCACAGACTCCTTCCTGCTCGTCTGTTTCTCATTGTCATCATTACCATTTATACAACCTCCAGCCTGCTCACCAGTGCGAAGTCTTGTATTTCCTAGCAGACAATGTGAGTGTGTATGTCCTTGTTTGATTCCCTGTGCCTTTACCTTAGTCTGTTTTTCATTATCCTGCCTTGCCATTGTGTTTTGACCCTCATCTAGACTCTGACTACGTTTTTGTCTTGCTCCTGTGCCACTCCATTAAAACGTTTGCCAATGAATCCAAACACCTCTTCGTTACAGAAGACTTCACCTAACTTGGATACAGCAATGAGTGTACTCACCCAATTGAATCCTCCAGCATTCACAGCCACGCTGCTGGAACATGGAAGACAGCTTCACGGCTGCCACTGAATCCATCAAGGCGTTGCTACCAGCTAACCCAGTGGCTAATCCAAAGGTGCTACTAACACCGGCACCTGCACATACTAACATATTTTAGGATATAATAATTAATTACCAAATAATATATAGAAATGATTCATGGTAAGAGACTATTCTCATAAATTAAGAGGAAAAGGAAATTTCAAACTTCCGATGGTACAAACAACACAAAAAGGATTTGTGTGTCTGTGTGTGGAGAAAAACTGTAGAATAATTTGAAGCTGGAACTGAAGGAGTTTCAAAATGTATTTGTGTTTAAAAATTGTTATAAGCAAATTGTATGGACAATTTATAAGAATATATAATTTCACTGACTGTGCAATTTTGGCAAAATTATTATCAAATAACCAACAAAATATTATCCTTTGAGGTTTGAAGCTATTTATGCTTAAGATGTAAAGGATGATGGTTATTGCTGTATGATCTGAGTACAATATCATAATTGCTATCTAAAGGACAGGTTTAAATAAGCAATGCTACCTGCTCCCTTTCAAACATAATTGTATTGTCGTTTTGTTATTGATATCGTTGTCTGACCTGTTGTGTTAGACTGATTGTGCTGTCCTTTAAACATGTTTGAAACTTGAGCTTTTATTTAAGAGAGTCAAGATTACAAAGTGGAGAGAGCCAAGAGATAAATATGAGTCAAATGAACCTGACATATTGAATGAAAATATTGTTGAGGGTTCTTTTTTAGTATCACTTCAGCTCATGTAATTTAGTCATGTTTTTCAGGGCTTTAAATTACAAACATTTTAGTCACATCTGTGCCCAGATTGTGATCTGTGCAACTTCACACAATTTGAGAACAACAAATTACTGTGATGTGTGAGCAAAAGTCATGACGTCAGCCTCTATGCTGGATCAGTTATTATTAATTCGAAATGTGTCCGTGTCTCTTGAAGGGTCAGACAGGAGGAGAGACAGAGGAGATGTAGCAGGTGGATTAAGAGGCAGAGGAAGATCTGATTATTCCAGGGAATGGAGAGCAAACAGAACAAGAGAGGGGAAAATGATGAAGCTGCTGCAGTAACTCATTACAAGATTTGATTTAGGGGACAAAGACACAGGGCCAAGACAGGTAAAGCTGAAGAACTACACACATGATACTTTTGGTACACAGAAGTTAGCGTTTCACCAACAAACACAACTGGTAAGAATATTTAGTCAACCAGAATACAGCTTTCTGCTTCCCATGTAGTGTACTAGCAAACAGGGTAATGTTGCACAGATGATAACAAATGTAAATGCACAACGTTATATATATATATATATATATTTGATTGTTAGTAGTGTAATGGGCGGCCTTATAACTAGAAAAAGAAACGTTTGAGGTGTGGTGGGGAGGGGGGCGCTAATGTCCGAGCAGCTCGTTGTTCAAGCAGATAGACTGTACCATCGACAGTATAGTGGAGCACTGAGAAGCTTATTTACAAGAAATATAAAACTTCTAGTTATAAGGCCGCACATTACACTACTAACAATCAAACATTAGCATTCTACTACATCTGCATTAGCCTAGCTAGTAATATACAGCTTAGCGGGTTAGCTAGGGACCATAAACTTACCGCTGATTGTGGCTCTGTGGCGAAGGCTGTTGCTGATGATCCAATCTCAAATGTCTGGATAGTCATGAGAACATCTCATTCAATGTTTTTGGCCAGAAAGTGGGACATGTCTTGAGCCAGTATAAAAACAAGGGCGACAACTCTGGCACAAATCAGTTCAGAGATGGAGCAAAAATCCAGCTTTTATTTTGGTAGGCCACTTCCGCTTATCGGCAAGTTAATTTGCATATAATCTAAACATTTAGCTCCAAACTAAACATTTAGCTGCAAACTAAACATTTAGCTGTAATCTAAACATTTAAATTAGACTTTAAAATTTATCAATCAAAGATTTAGTTACAAAACTTAAATATATACATTTTGGAAACTAAATATTTAGGTCAGCTCTAAATATTTAGTTTGAAAACTAAATATATAATTTTAAAATAAATATTTAACTTAAAATTAAATATTTAGTTTGTAAGTTAAATATATAATCATAAAATAAATATTTAACTTAAAATTAAATATTTAGTTTGCAAGTTAAATATATAATTATAAAATAAATATTTAACTTTAAAATTAAATATTTAGTTTGCTAACTAAACATTAAGCAGGTAAATGTAACATTTATAAATACAAGAATTAAAAGGTGAAAAAAACACATTTGAAAAACCAAACCTATTTTTTTTTCTTATAAAAGAGGCTAAATAATAAAAAATATTGCTGTTAAAATTTTACTACACCGGTCTACAAATGGCGTCCCATTATATATATATATATATATATTATACATACATGTATATGTATATATATATATATATATATGTATATGTATATAATGTATTTATGCATGTATGCATGTATGCATGTGTAAATGAATTGATGGATGTAATGCAACCAGAAGGGGACACATTTTAGAGAGAGGGGTCTGTGAAGCACATGTATGCACGCACAAATGTTTGCATGTAAGGAGACTCCTTTGCACTTTTTTTTCTGCTTTCTCTGCCAGCAGGGGGCGACAACAGGACACATCCACTACTTGTTTAAATCAGTTACTAAAAGCTACACTTAGAGGAGCCAAAAGTGTTTCACAGCTGACTACAAGGACGCTTTTCAAGCAAACCAGTCAGTCCAAATTTATGCTAACAAAGAGCCCAACTTGACTTGAAAAATAAACCAATGATCTGTCTTTAGTCAAAAAGTAGAGCACATTTAAAATGTGCTGCATCATTATGATGCATTATGATGCAGCATCCATTTAAAAATGGATAAGTAGGGAAGCTTTTAGAGAAGGTAGATTTTTAGTCCAGATTCTAAGACTGATTTTCAAGGCAGGATAATTGAGAATTTTCACAGACAGTCACATTTGTGTATTATACCCAATAAACAACAGAAATATATTTTAATTGAATTTTCTTCCTAGTTTAAAGATTTTTTAAAAAATGCCTCTCCCCCCAAATACACTCACTGTGATTACATTTATTACTATTGACAAGTGTTGGGGTAATTTAATGGTGGGGTATTTGGGGTTCTTAAATCTTTTTAGATTTTATGCTGAAGTTGAGCTTTAATTGACAGGGTTTTGATTGACAAATCAGCGATCAAACAGATTCAGATCTCTTTGCTTTTTTATCAAATAATGAGAAATTTGTGTTTTTTACACACGTGGACACAATTGTTGGTACCCCTCAGTTAAAGAATGAAAAAACCCACAATTCTCACTGAAATCACTTGAAACTTACAAAAGTAACAATAAATAAAAATTTCTTGAAAATTCAGTAATCAAAATCAGCCATCACTTTTGAATTGCTGATTAACATAATTATTTTAAAAAAGAAACTAATGAAACAGGCCTGGACAAAAATGATGGTACCCATAACTTAATATTTTGTTGCACAACCTTTTGAGGCAATCACTGCAATGAAGCGATTTCTGTATTTGTCAATGAGCGTTCTGCAGCTGTCAACAGGTATTTTGGCCCACTCCTCATGAGCAAACTGCTCCAGTTGTTTCAGGTTTGATGAGTGTCCTCTCCAAATGGCATGTTTCAGCTCCTTCCACAGATGTTCAATGGGATTCAGATCTGGGCTCATGGAAGGCCACTTTAGAATAGTCCAACGCTTTTCTCTCAGCCATTCTTGGGTGTTTTTGGCTGTGTGTTTTGGATCGTTGTCCTGTTGAAAGACCCATGACCTGCGACTGAGACCAAGCTTTCTGACACAAGGCAGCACATTTCTCTCCAGAATGCCTTGATAGTCTACAGATTTCATTGTACCTTGCACACATTCAAGACACCCTGTGCCAGATGCAGCAAAGCAGCCCCAAAACATGACTGAGCCTCCTCCATGTTTCACCGTAGCGACAGTGTTCTTTTCTTCGTATGCTTGGTTTTTGAGTCTATGAACATAGAGTTGATGTGCCTTACCAAAAAGCTCTAGTTTGGTCTCATCTGTCCAAAGGACATTCTCCCAGAAGCTTTGGGGCTTGTCAACATGCATTTTTGCAAATTCCAGTCTGGCTTTTTTACGATTGTTTTTCAGCAGTGGTGTCCTCCTTGGTCGTCTCCCATGAAGTCCACTTTGGCTCAAACAACGACGAATGGTGCGATCTGACACTGATGTACCTTGGCCTTGGAGTTCACCTTTAATTTCTTTGGAGGTTGTTCTGGGCTCTTGGATACAATTGCAACGATCCGTCTCTTCAATTTGTCATCAATTGTTCTCTTGCGGCCACGTCCAGAGAGGTTGGCTACTGTCCCGTGGGTCTTGAACTTCTGAATAATATGAGCCACTGTTGTCACAGGAAGTTCAAGCCTTTAAGATGTTTATCTATAATTTATTTTCGGATGTCCTGGGACAATTCTCTTCTTCGCTTTCTGTTGTCCATGTTCAGTGTGGTACACACCTTTTCACCAAACAGTAGAGTGACTACTTGTCTCCCTTTAAATAGGCAGACTGACTGATTATGAGTTTGGTAACACCTGTGATGTCAATTAAAGGACACACCTGAGTTAATCATGTCAGTCTGGTCAAATAGTTTTCAATCTTTTATAGAGGTACCATCATTTTTGTCCAGGCCTGTTTCATTAGTTTTTTTTTTTTTTTTAATAATTATGTTAATCAGCAATTCAAAAGTGATGGCTGATTTTGATTATTCAATTTTCAATAAATTTTTATTTATTGTTACTTTTGTAAGTTTCAAGTGATTTCAGTGAGAATTGTGGGTTTTTCCTTCTTTAACTGAGGGGTACCAACAATTTTGTCGATGTGTGTAGCACAAATAATGGTTGAAAACAGATTTTAGATTTTTTTTTTTTAGAATTCTGTCTAATAAAGAAAAGAGGAGTATAGATTGGAGATTTTAAGTGAATAAATGCACTAACCTCCTTAAAGAAACATGTATTTATAAGCGCTTTCTTGATATTAATCACAGGGAAATCTCTTTGATTTTTAAACATAATATAAAGATAAAATATTGTAATTTATGAATTTTACCTACACATTTTAATTTTGACACACTTTGCGGGACGTAAACCTAAAGTCCAACTCCAATCATCTTTTGATCTATTTTAAAAGTGTTTTCAGTGGTCTTTTAATTATGATTATTCTATTTTTAGGAAAAATAATGAAACCTGTGTTGTTTTTTTAGAACATCGTTTTTGCAGTGCGGCGGTTTATCAGAAATCCATTTAGTCGTGAGTGGAACTGTTTGCACAGAGCAACACCACCCCCACTTCCTGTCATCCATCTGTTTATACTCTCTCACTAGTTCACATTCCCTCACACACCTAATCTAACATTAAAGGTGTAACAAAAGTGGTGAGCATCATTGGATCATTCCAGTGAGAGGTAGCACCTACTAACCTCTGCGTGTTCATCAATGAGAAGGAAAGTGACCGAAGACTCGATTGAAATTTTGTTTTAAGAAAAAGTTGGATCAGAGTCACACAGAGTACCCTGGATCGTTTCCATGACAGACAAAGCCCTACAAAATGAACTCGACGTATATACCCCTCCCCTCCTCCCCAGGCGGGCCCTGTGTGGCTTCAGGCCAATGTCTGGCTGGACAGAAGACCCCCCCCCCTTAAAAAGTTGTCTTCAGCAAACCTACTTCTTCAGTGGTCAGTGTCAGTCTCCCTGCTCCTGCCTGAAGGATAATTTACTGCTCTTTTTTTCAGTAGAAAAGTAGGTACCTTGAAGCACCTACCCAACTGGATTCAACGGGTCTGCTACTCCATGTGGGTTAATCTAACAAGAGCTTCATTAATGTGTTAATAAGAAAATGCAGTGGGTACAGAAAGTATTCAGACCCCCTTAAATTTTTCTTTTTTATATTGCATCCAGTTGTTTAAATCATTGAAGTTTATGTTTTTCCTCATTAATGTACACACAGCACCCCATATTGACCAAAAAAACCACAGAATTTTGGACATTTTACAGAAAAAAATGTTCTGTCTTTATGAAGAAAAACTGAAGTATCCCATGGTCCTACACCCAATGTCCCGGAGCCAGGTGGGGCACTTCTTGCCGACGTCTATCCGCTTGCTCTTGGTATCTGTGAATGGCCTGTCCCCGTTGGATATGTGCTGCCTCCTAGGTGTCCTGACAACGGGAAAACCAGTCGTCAATTGCAGGTACGTCAGACGGCGCACCATTCCATGGGAAGAAAAGAGGTTGGAAACCGAGCATGCACTAAAACGGGGTCAAGCCTGTGGCAGCTTTCCTCAGAGAATTTTGTGCGTACTCAGCCCAGACCAAGTAGCGACTCCAGTCCTCCTGGCGCGAACTGCAATATGACCTCAGGAACTGGGTTACTTCCTGATTCATGCGTTCAGCTTGGCCGTTGGACTGTGGATGGTAACCTGAGGTGAGACCAACGTTTATATTCAAACCTTTGCAGGGCTCCCTTCAAACCCGCGAAGTGAATTGCTGTCCCCAATCAGATACGATGTCCTCGTAGTCACTACGTAGTGAGCCGTAGTGACGGAGCAGTTTCCATGGCAGTCGGTAGTTTGGGTAGTGGGATGAGACGACATGCTTTGTTGACAACTGTGAGGATCACAGCAGATCTGTGGCAGATCCGTGATGAAGTCTACTGCGAGATGTGATCATGATCGATGAGGAACTGGAAGTGGTTGGAGAAGACCGGTCAGTAGCTGACGGGGTGTTTTAGCCATCTGACATATTGGGCACAGAGTCACGTACTGGGCCACGTCCGCCTGTAAGGTAGGCCACCAAAAAGAGTTTTGTGTTAGAGTCTGTGTGGTGGCCATACATGGATGTCCGATGACGGGATTGTCGTGCACCAGCCGTAGAACTCTGTGTCGGTGAGACAGAGGGACATAGGTGCGATCTTTGTGGCAAGATGGCGGCGGAGGATCGTAGTCGTTGACCTGTGCCAACACTGACATGATGTCCATTTGGATGGGAGCTTGGATCAGGGAGTCCGGGATGATGATCTCAGGGTGACAGGTGTTTGTGACGGAAGTTTCATATAGGCGAAACAGAGCGTCAGCTTTTCCATTTTTGGAACCAGGACGGTAGGTTATTTGGAAGTTGAATTGGGAAAAGAACAGGGACCACCGAGCTTGGCGGGCGTTTAACCTCTTGGCTGACTTTATATATTCCAGGTTCTTGTGGTCTGTAAGAACCATGAAGGCATGCGTGGCTCCTTCCAGACAATGCCTCCACTCCGAGAATGGGTCCTTCGTAGCGAGCAGCTCTCGATCCCCCACGTCGTAGTTTTGTTTGGCCGCTAACAGCTGGAGAAGTAAGCACAGGGATAAAGTTTAAATGGTAGACCCTGCTGCTGAGACAACATGGCACCCACTCCAGAAATGGACGCACCACTTCAACCACAAATGGTAGTGTGGGATCGGGGTGATGTAGGATGGGAGCCTGTGCAAACTATTGCTGCAGTCTTGAAAGTACTTGTTCTAGAGCGGGAGGAACCAGAGGCAGAGGGTAATGATATTTGACAGTTACCTCGTTCAGACTACTAAAGGCAATGCAGGGGCGTAAACCTCCGTCCTTCTTTTTTATGAAAAAGAAACCAGCTGAAGCAGGTGACGTGGATGGACTTTTGAAGCCCTTTCGCAGTATGTATGCGTTCATGGCCTCTGTCTCAGGTTGCGAGAGCGGGAAGACCCAGCCCCGAGTGAGCTTGGTTCCTGGTACTAGATCTATGGCACAGTCATAATCTCTGTGAGGGGGAAGACCTGTAGCATGCTGCTTGTGGAAGGCCTCCTCATTGTATTGCGGTGGCAGGGAACCAGCAGTTACCTCAGAATCACTGGCACAGAACCTGGTAGACGCAATCTGGCTGTGTTCAGGGAGCACCAGTCGCGATGAGCTGGGAAGACAGAGATGTCGGCAGTCCACCGAATTGAAGATCAGTTCCTTGATCAATCATTTTATGGTGGGATCATGCGTCTCAAGCCAAGGAAGCCCCAGGATGACTGCACATTGTGGGGAGTCCACAGTGAAGAACCGAATGATGTCGTGATGGTCCTTCTGGCTTTCGAGGTGGATGTCTTGTGTGACAAACTTGATCTAACTGGAACCCACGGGTTGACCATCTATAGCGGAAACTGCCAGGTGCAGGGAAGCAGAGGAACATGATTAACTTGAGCGAACCACAGATCGATGAAATTTCCTGCTGACCCTGAATCTATCGTGGCTTTGGTGTGTATGATTCTATTTTGGACAGTCAACGTTATGGGTATTTCGATAGTAAGTGTATTATCACTCACCGACCAATCGTTGGGGCAGATGATCGGGACAGGAAGCACGCAGATGGCCGGGCTATCCACAGTAGAGGCAGAAACGTTCACATAGGCGCCGCTCGCGCTCTTCAGGGGTGATACGAGTGGAGCCCAACTATATAGTTTCAGCAACCGAGGTCGGGTACATCAACGTGGTAGGCACAGAAGAGAGTTCTGTTTTTCCCTGGTCAGGTTTTCTAACCCGGAGAAGATTGTCCAGTCTTATGGATTGGGCAATTAATTGTTCCAAACTCAGGTCTTGATTCCGGCAAGCGAGTTCTCGTTGTAGATCAGCAGAAAGCTCGCGGTGGTTGACGGTTTTGAGTCCACATTTCGACCACTTGGTTTGGGTGTCTAGGGTTCTGAACCTCAGTAATTAGGCAGTGGCTGAGTCCTTACCCTGCTTAATGTCCAAAAGTTGCTTCCCTGGTTCTTTTTAGTCGGTTGGATGTAGAAAACCTCACGTTGCAACTGCGTGAAGGCATCACAAGAACGCAACGGCAAGGACCCTCCCGACCATGTAGCAGCTAACCACTCCAGGGCCTCTACCGCTAACAACGAGCATAGGAGGGATACCTTGGACTCATCGGTGGGATATTGATGAGCCTGCTGATGTAGAAACAACTGGCACTGCATGAGGAAACTGTTAGTGAGCTAGGTCTGTCCGGAGGAGCTAACCGGGAGGTGGTGGTAGATGGACCGGCTGTTGATGGTTCCCCAGTAGCGGTAGGAGAAGTGGACCTGGGATTAGCTTCAGGGAGGGGTGACTCATTATGGCTTCCGTAGGGGCCGACAGGTGTTGCAGTTGGCGTCCGTACTCCAACAACATGGCAGGGAAACCCAATGCTGGATCCATGTCAGCCATTGTCTTTTGTAAGGACGAGGCTGAGATGTGTGGATCAATGTGCATAAAGGGTCTCATGAAAAAGCACAGGAGGATAAGACAAGGCGTGGTCGAGGACAGGCAAGGGTCAAAAACACAAGGAGCAAGGCGGGAGGTGTCAAGAGAGGCAAAGATCAAAAACCAGGTAAACAAGAACATGGAACGCTTGGTATGAATGAGAGGGAAACCAGTTCAAGACTGTACAGAGGAGAGGGTGAGACTGGCATATAAGCAGTTGGGTAATGACAAGATCAGCAGTAGCTGGAGAAGACAAGATGGTGGAGGTCCGATGCATGCTGGGAGTAGGAGTGTACAGGAGAACAGAGCCTGTCAGTACTCTAGCGATGGCTCTCTCTGGTGGTTGGAGAGGGGACTAGACGGCCGCATACTGACAGTTTCTTTTATTGTATTTTATTGTTTAGTGATTTTATTTATATTTGACTTTTTGTTCGGCATCTTGGTTACTCCTGCTTTTTAAGTGCCATTCAAATAGTATACTGATTATTTATTAATTTATTGGTGCCGGGTCAGCGAAAAGGACACACGTTGCAAGCTCTGCGAGCGATCTCTGGCTAAAAGCAACTAAAAACCTGATTAAAAACCTGATTTATCGCAGAATTACAGCACAAGAAAAACAGTAACTCCTTCACTATCACGACCCCGAAGAAAAACCAAGTGACAACTGGCAACTTTGACATCAGTCAGGCTATTGACATGATCAATGCTAAGCCTTTGCTAGACATTCAAGCTAAGCTAATTCCTCTGACAGAACTCCTGGAGGAATTTAAAAGACTGCATCCTCAGAATGAGCAACGAGATAAGCGGATCGACATCCTGGAGCAAAAAGTGAATGACATGGAACAAGAAAAAAGGCAGAATAATGTAAATTCATACATATACAAATGGAGTGATAGAATAGCCGAACAATTTCAAGAAAATCATGGCGCCCGGGATCTTCCACTATCTCTATTCTTTAACTGTGACCGTGATTTCCAGCAGAGCTCTGACCTGCAGACAACATGCTTGCTGCAGGATCAGCTGCAGTGGTACAAGGACCCTGACAAACAATGTCTGCAGACATAATACAGAAGAAAAACTTTATAAACTCTCTTAAACCCAGGCTCTTAATCAGGCAGGAGAAGAAGGAAAACAATCCACTATCAATAAACAGAATATGGACCTCATCATTGCACAGCGTCACCTTATAATCGCAACCATAAACTTCCTGTATCATTTGTTAATGATTGTTGCAATGATTGATCTTTAATCAAGACTTTACTTGGTTTCCAAAAATGTGACTTATACTACTGATTTTTCAAGTGAAATTAATCTGCACATATTTTTAATTTTGATAATACTTGATCTGTATAAATTTTTTTCTATGTATAAAAATATGCACTTACTTAACATTTTGTTACTTGATTTATGTTATTACTTTTACTAATGAAAAATAATCTTCACCCATTTTAAACTTAGATACTTGATCTCCATATGCTATGATGAATTCTGAAATATTTTTTTTTCAGTGTGATGATCAAATTGGATTGGAAATAGTTTATTTCAAACAGACAAGAATAACACACATATAACACAATCAGTCAACAAAGATTTACATCAGTAGTCATGTCAAACATAGGATAACTAGGCATCAAAAGATAGACTGCTTGAAAGGGAGTGGGAGAAAGCGAACTTATATAATCCCACCCCGACTCGACCATACCATTTACTATACATTAGATATCAACCGGTTCACTGATAATCAGGTATTTATACTGTACTGAGAGTAATTCAGGTCATTAACCATCCTTGAGTAACAAAAAGTCATACTGCTAAGCATGTAAGTACAACACTGTTTTAGACTTAATTGGAGCATATGTGAAATCAGTGATGTGAAAAGGGCTCTAAAATAAGTCAGTATAAAGATCACATTTTTGTAGAATAGTTTCATCAAAAGAATCAGTGATGTGAATAGATCTAAAAAACAAATCTGTATAAAAATCAAATAAATGCAGATTAATTTCTTCAGAAAAGTCTTTTCCTCAAATCAAGCATAAAAAGAAGCAAAAATACATCATTTTTGTCCAAAAGACCATTTACTTAAATCAGATATAAAGAATCAATAAGTGCAGGTTGTTTTATTAGAAGATCCTTTGTCATGAATCACACTTTAGGGAACCAAGTCAAGTGATTTGATTAAAGCCTTCGGCCAAGACGGTATTCCTGCATTCTGATGTGTGATCAACAGCCGTCCTTCAGGTTTGAACAGAGTTTATAAAGTTCTCCTCGTTGTCACGACTGCAGACTTTGTTTGTCAGGTTCATTGTCCTTCAGCTGATTTCACAGCAAGTAAGTTGAGCTTGAGTTGTCTGCAGGGCAGAAATCGCTGCTGAAAATCACGGTCAATGTTGATCTAAGAGTCAGTGGAAGATCCTAGGCGCCGTATTATCTTGAAATCATTTTTGATTCTTATTTTGCATCAAATAAAGGCTCAGACGTCCGTGACCACACACTTCTCAAAGTCTTTCATGTTGGTGATTACCATTGCCTTGGTCAAGACCCGTGGACCAAGTGGTTTTACATAGATCCTTGAATTCAGCACCCATGTGCTCTGGATCTGCTTTTTCCACTTCAGGAGCCTGATATGTTTAGCCAGTGCAGCGTTAAACTTTGTTAAATGATCGTTAAAATTAACAGCAGTCCCGTTTAGCAGTCTTCTTTGCTTCATCAGAGCGATTTTGTGCTTTTGATTCACAAACCTGATGAGAATCGCTGGTTTATCTAACTCCTTTCTCCTGGGAAGCGGGAGAATATTATTATATTATATGTTAAACTATAATAATATTATACTATTATAATATTATTCAAATCCGAGAAAATCCCTTTAGAAGTGAGAAATGATCCAACTTGACTCTCCATGCTCTCAGCTGTAGCCACTACAGACCCGCTAGTCTCCATGCTAACATTAGCTGCGCCAGGCTTAGCTCTTGGTTTGAGTTGAAATCCCGTTAGAATGATATTAATCATTCTTACTTGTTGATCCACGTTGTTCTGTCTTTTGTCCAGGAGGTCAAGCCGATTATCCCATTGTTCATTTTGTACTTTTTCTTCTTGGAATTCCTGTGTGGAGCTAGCTTAGCCTCCAATGCCATGAGTGGGCTCAGTTTAGCCTGTATGTCGGCTAATGCAGTTCTGAATTCTGAAGTCTTCATGGTTTTTCTTCTGTGCCATGTTCAGCTCTCTCTATTACAGAACTACTGCTGTTCAGCAGTAGGGATTTGATTAAAAAAATTGCTCAAAAACGTCGGGGTTCAGGAGAGCCGAAGACACACGTCTGCTCAGTTTTTCATTATGATCATTATGTATTTCATCTTGTCATCTGATTTATTGAAGCTAAAGAATTCTTAATGATCTGAATCTGTGTTGGTAATGTATAAAGCTTTATTTATAAGTTATGGACCGGAAACTGATAACACCTATAAAGAAAATGGTTAGGTGAAAACGGGGTGGGATTATAGAAGTTTGCTTCCTTCCACTCCCTTTCAAGCAATTTACAATTATCAAATGTTTGATGTGTCTTTGCATGGATTTAAACCTTTGTTGATTGTACTGTTTATGTACTATTTCTTGCTTTGCTTGCTTGAAATAAACCATTTCAAATTTAAAAAATTCAAAATTGATTAATTGATTGACTGACAAGTGGATGCATCAGACCCAAGTGGAGCAGGAACTTGTGGGCCAGCTCATTGTAGATAATCTTTTTTTTTTTTTCGTCTGCTCCTGATTCACCATGCGGTTTTAATCACAGTTTCAACTCAGTTTTAAACCTAATTTCTTTTACATGTGTCCATCATGAGAAAAATGCCACAAGAGCATGTTATAAACAATAACAACGTTTTCATTGGAGTGGGTCTTTTAGCTTAACAATCCGAATCTGACTTCCAATCATCTTTGTTAGCAATGTGATCACCTGAGTGAATCACCAGAGTTTGTGGATGTCATTCTTACTGCATGCTTGTAAGTTTTAAAGCATCTGCAAGAACCACCTCAGCTGCTGAGCAGACCGAGCTGCATTCTGGACTGCTGTGGAACAGACAAACAGCGCTGAAGTAAATTTGTGTTTCAAGAAGGGAGAAAGATCAGCAGGTAAGTTTAATCTTACATCCCAGGTTCTAGTCATACAGATTCAGTCATGTTTGCTGCACCCACACTGCTGCTTCTTGCTGGATGATTGGTCTGAGCTGCTGTGGAGTTAAAGCAGCTTCAACAGGACAAAGCCAGCTGGGATTCATGGATTCTGTACCCCCTACCACTGCTGCAGAACATTTCAAAAGAGAATAGTTTTCATCCTTGTGGTTTAAAATATCTGCCGTGCATGGATGTGTTTCAGCCAGGAATACCAGCAGATCAAGTGTCCTGTGTTCCCATCAACAGTTTGTCACTAAAAATTTGTCACTGCAGCAGAGCGTCAGATGTTATCAAAAACATTTAATGCAGTTTCAAACAAAGTAAAAAAAGCACCAATGTTTTCTGTTAGGCTTTTTAAAAATAAAAATTATCTCAAAAATGTAAATAAATTGTAATTGGTTTTGGATGAAAGCTTGTCTTAGAGTCTCTGTGATACATTGACTTGGTTTGAGTTGCTGACAGACAGACAGTAAGCATCAGTGTGTGTTTGACTATCAGCACAATGACAGACGCCTGTTTTGTAGCTTATTAAAGATAATAAAACGTTTTTTACAGCAGAAATGAAGTTTTCACTAAAAGTACAGTGAATGTTCTTGAAGTTGAACTAAAAGTGTTACAGAATTGTTTCTTGTTTTTAAAACCTACAGACCCTCCAAAAATCTGGTTGTTGAATGTTTCACATTTATCAATGTAATCTAAACAATGAACAACAAACAGAACACATGTGGTCCAGAACAAGAAAGCAACTCCTGATTGTTCTGCAGACTGAAACTAAAAGAAGACTTCTCTCCACGGGTTGCTGGATCAGCTCCTCGGACTCTGGCTGGTTTCAGACGTCCTCCTGGACGTGGTCTGGGGTCTTCTGGGGGCTGAGGTGGAGGTCTGAGCGGCGGTCACTTTCACACCAGCAGCTCCAGTCTGTCCTCGCCTAAAGCAGCAGGGAGAATGTCAGACAGAAACAGCAGAACCCGGACCCTCTGGCGCTGAGGTGAGTTCTGCAGATGCTGTTAGAACCTGCGGTTCTCCTTGTGCTCCTACCTGCTCAAACGAAGGATCCTCTTTCCCAACCAAGACTCTGGATCCACACATTTCTGCTTGTTATTTATTGTGATTCTGGAAAAAAAGAGAGAGTCTGAGGATAGTGCAGAGAACAAAACAAGGTCAAGAACTGATCCAGAACCGGGTCAGAGAGACTTACATGATCTCAGTCCATGGACAAAAGGTGTGTGGTTCTGTGACCTGTAGTTTGTTCTTGATAGTACTCTGTGAGAAGAAGCGTGGGACGTTCATGAAGCCGTTGTA
Organism: Oryzias woworae; assembly: GCA_016861445.1. NCBI lineage: Eukaryota > Metazoa > Chordata > Actinopteri > Beloniformes > Adrianichthyidae > Oryzias > Oryzias woworae. The sequence continues at coordinate 1,299,740 of BOLG01001191.1, forward strand.
GCACCTGCACTGACGGGCCGGGCCGGCCGGCTGTCCTGTGGGAAGAAGAGACAAAACCGGATTACCTGCTGCTGCTGTCTGATGAGGAGCGTGCACAGCAGCACCTGCACTCACCTCGTGCACAAAGGACCAGCAGGCAGCTGAGAAGAGCGATGCAGACTGTTTTCATGGTGATGGCTGCTGGCTGGAGTGCTGAGAGTGTGGAGGGTCCTGCCTTTATAGCAGCAGCAGCAGCCTGACAGGTTTCACTTTCTCTGAAGCTTCCTGTTTCCCTGCAGCCGATCCAATTCACAGAACCGGCTGTGCTGCTGCTCTCACTCAGACAGCACAGTGATCTCAGTGGACCTTTGGTCTGATTTAGAGTCAAGTTAACTTTTTTCCAGTTTTCACATAAGTGACTTCACCGGTATCATTTCACTCAGAATGAGTTTTTTAATACAAAAGACTTTTTGCCTTTTTCTATCCTGACTAGGAAAAATGCATTTCACAGGATAAAATAAATGTGGGTAAAAATGTAATGCCAGGTGTTTGACTGGACTCTATGAAATACTACTATTAAAAAAGTGATGGAAATCCCTTTGAATCTGTTCTTTCTATGACTGGATTAAAACAGGAGCAGACCTCAAGTTTCTGCTGCGTTTAGATTTGCATTTCCAGCATGAATTTCACTTTCTTTGTTTTTTCCTCTTTCCTGCAGAGTGCCCATTTCCCAGAATCCCCTTCCCCTCTTGCTTTGCTTCAGATAACCCCAGTGCTTCTGCAGCTCCTTATTTTATGTTGATCTGTAACTTTGGTGCTATGCTTGAGTTTAGTTTTATTGGTTTTATATACATATTTTTTCTTGTGTTGAGGTTTTGATCTGCTTTCAGATCTTAGCTTCCCTCTGTCACACCAAGTTTTGGTTTCAGTTGTTCATACCAGTTTCTGTTTCTGGTAATTGCCTCTTTGTCAGTCTATGTCCATGATTTGCAGCTTCTACGTTTTCTTGCTTTTCTTCTCTTGTGTTGAAAGTAAGTCCTTGTTCATGCTGAAGAATGTTTAGGAACTTTTTCCAGAAATGAAGAAGCTGTTTTGTTCCCAGTCCTTTGCATTCTGGTCCTTAGACATCCTGACACTCTTTGTGTTAACAAATGTTTCTGAATTTTCAAGTAACCTTTTCTGCAATGCAATAAAGGGTTCCTGCTTTTTGAAGGTTCCTGTGAGGTTTAATTTTCACTCAATGAAAAAGCGATGGGGTGAACAGCAGGTCACCACATTTTGTTTTAGAGAAGCAGAAGTGAGAAGTTGGGGAAAAAATTCCACTGATGAGCTGCTGAACAAATTTAAGACGAAAGACTTCAAACAACATGATCCACTTCTGTTTAGCAAACCACAAACGGAACATTGATTTAATATTTGGAACATCCACACCAAAAACAAAAGATTCCATGGACATGAGCTTTCTTTAAGGTTATGATAAAAGTCAGCAAAAACGTAAAATGAATGCATTTTAAAGAACGTCTTAAGAAAATGTCAGATTTTATTCACCTTGTTCATTTTCATAGAATACATTTTGATTTTGTTAGTGTCGTGTTTCTGTTCATGTCAAAGTTTACAGTCGGCTCTCCTTTACATTTTGGTGTTTATGTCCTTAATGACCTCGTAAATATTTGTCCATCTGAATGTCGTTTCCGTGAACCACCACCATACAGGTCTGCCTCTTTGACCAGACTAATATCACCTGATTCCATCTCAGAACCAGGCCCAAGTTGAGCTTCTCCTGTGAGCACCTGTACTGTAAAAACCTTAAGAAAGTAAAAGAAAATAGGTCTTATTTTCTGTCTTACAAGAAAAATAAAATAATAATCTTAGTTTGAGAAAACATGTAAGTGACTAGAATATTTTTTCTTACCCCATTGCTTATTTAAAGAATATCATTCAATGAACTTTTGGCCTTTTTTAATGGATCTCTTTTTGCTGTGTGGTGGTCAGGCCTCTTCCCACAGAACCCAGGTGGGTTTAGCCTGAAAAGCCTATGTGGTCCCATTTTTCCAGAGGTCCACCATCTTCTGGGACCTCAGAGAGCTGGTGGATTAGCAGGCGATCAAGGGTGGATGCCTCAAAAGAAAGGAACTTAAACCATTGGGAATTCCTCCTCACTAAGTGGGAAGGAGCCCATCCTTAAATGGTACAGTTAACAGTATTGACTAGGGATACAGTGGAACAAAAAATGATTTAATCAGCAACCATTTGTGCAAGTTGTCCCACTTAAAAAGATGAGAAAGGCCTGAAATTTCATCATAGGTATATCTCACCTGTGAGAGACAGAATGAGAATGAGTGGGGTCAAAATCATCACAAAAGTAGTGAACAAAATTCCCAGAACCATGTGGGGGAACTAGTGGATGATCTTCAGAGAGCTGAAAATGAAGTGACAAAGTCTGGCATCTGTGGCATAATACGCCGCCCACGACTCAAATCCTGCAGTATCAGACGTGGCCCCCTGCTAAAGCCAGTACATGTACAGGTCCGTCTAAAGTTTGCTAGACAGCATTTGGATGATCCAGAAGAGGATTGGGAGAATGTCCTATGTCAGATGGTCAGATGAAACCAAAGTAGAACTTTTTTGGTAAGAACTCTACTTGTCGTGTTTGGAGAAGAAAGAATACTGAGTTCTGGCCAAAGAACACCAAATCTACTGTAAAGCATGGAAGTGGAAGCTTCATGCTTTGAGGCTGTTTTTCAGCAAAGGGACCAGGACGATTGATCCATATTAAAGGAGGAATGGGGCAATGTGTGTTGAGATTTCAAGTAAAAATGTCTTTCCATCAACAAGGTCATAGATCTGAGATAGGCATCTCCGGGCCTCCAGGACCACATTCCTACATGTTTTTTTTTCAACATACCATGCTCTAGCATGTTCTAATTGGCGGGACACACCTGAACCAGGTAAATCCGTCATGAGCGGGGCTTGGGTATCTGGAAATCATGCAGACACTGTGGCCCTCGAGGCCTGCAGTTACCCATCCTTGTCGTAGAAGATGAAACATGGCTGACAATGGTCCCAAACACATCGCCTAGGCAATAAAAGGAGTGGCTATGTAAGAAACATTTCAAGGTTCTGAAGTGGTCTTGCCAGTCCCCAGATCTCAAGCTCACAGAAAACCTGGGTAGGGAGCTTGAAGTCTGTTTTCCAGAAACGGTCCCAAAATTTCACAGGAGGGATGAGCTAACATAAGAATTCAAAGATCTTTAGTTGTCATTTCACCACAGGGGTGAAACGACATTTGTTTTCTCTGGTCCAGGACCAACTGTTTTACAGTGCAGAATTTCTAGTGTTGCACTTTACAAAAATAGAATATTAAAACATTATATACACATTGCACTACTTTCAGATTTGTGTCAGTGAAAAGAAAAGGAGGGGGTGTGGAGGGTAACAATGCTACTATTATGATCATCCAGAGTTCAGCAGTCTTACTGCTTCTGGTAAGAAGCTATTTCTCAGTCTGGTGGTCCTCCTCTAAATGCTCCATAGCCTCCTGCCTGAGGGGAGCAGGAAGAACAGAGAGTATGAGGGGTGAGCGGAGCCTTTCAGGATGAAGGAGGCTTGTTTCCTGCATCTGACCTCATGGATATCAGTGTTGGTCTGCAGGCTGCATCCCACAGTCCTCTGTGCAGCTCTGACTACCCCCTGCAGAGCTTTTCTGTGTGCCACACAGTGATGCAGGAGGACAGGACGCTCTCCACTAATACCTGTAGACGGAGGACAGGACTGAGCTCCCCATCCCAGCACGCCTGAGCCTCCTTAGAAAATAGAGGCCTTCCTGATCAGACAGGAAGTGTTGGTGCTCCAGGTGAGGTCATTGGAGACGTGCACGCTTAAATACCTGAAGCTCCAAACCACTTCCACTGAGGCCCCTCTGATGTGCAGGGGAGGGGGGGCGTCTGTCCCTTCTGAAGTCCACTGTCATCTCTTTGGTCTTCTTCACATTGATGCAGAGGTTGTTGTCTCTGCACCAGACTCCAAGTGTTCCACCTCCTGTCTGTAGTCGGATTCATCGCTGTTGGTGATGCGTCCAACCACAGCTGTCTCATCTGCAAACATCACGATCAGACAGCTGGGGTGACTCGCTGTGCAGTCGTGCGTGAGGAGGGTGAACAGCTACAGTGTGTGAAAACTATGTGAAGACCAACAGAGAAAAGTATGTATTTATTAACCTATTTAGTACATGAATAGCATTATAATATAAGACAAGACAACAAAACAGAGAAAAAAGCAGAACATTACTAGACTAGACTACTGACTAGAACAGTAAAGCGTGCTGGGAGGTGGAAGAAACCATAAAAGCTTACATTGGGACCGCCACTGGATAAGTAAAAGACAATAAATTAAAGAAAACACAAACAACCTTTGACCTTAATCAAAACCAAAAAGAGAATTGAGGTGAACTTTTGTCATTTGACCAAATAATTATTTTCCACCACAATTTGCAAATGTGCTGATGTTCTATTTTCTCATTCTGTCTCTCATTCACAAAGCCTACCTACCTACTATGGAAATCACAGGCATCTTTTCAAAGTGGGTGAACTTGGACTGACTGAATACTTTTTTGCATCACTGTAGTTGGGGCTCACCTCTACACAAACCGGGAGTTTGAAACCCCTCTCTTCACCTCCTCTTCAGTTGTTTGTGGATTACGGGGTCAGGGATTCAGGTACAGTCGTCGTGTTTCAGCTTCTGTTTCTCCTCTGAGAATTTCCTCCTCAACATGGAGAACATGCCACTCTCTCAGCAAGCCTCTCTCTGCTGCAGGTCTCTGACAGTTACAATAACAAAGCAAATAGAACTAATGGTGCTTGATCAAACGCTTGAAAGGGGGTGGGATGAATTTATATAAACCCACTGCTATTGTGTTTAATTTACCTTTTTTTTTAACATAGTTTCCATAATCTGGTTGTAACTATAATTAGAATCATTCATACTTTAGCTGTCCAAGTGCAAATGACTTAAGTATATGACTAGAGTATTAAGTTTTAAGTCTTAAGACTTAAGACTTAAGTGAATCCTTAAGTATTAATAATATCAAATAAAAAAGGTAAAGTGCTCATTGATTACATAAGATGATGTTGCAGTGTTCCAGAAATCATTGAGACATTTCACACCTCAAATAACAAAATGGAATACTTATTATGATCAAAAAAGGTGATTACATTATTCCAGAATTCATAGTTATTATTGTTGATAATAATTCATATATGTTTGGGTCAAAATCTGCATCGTTGTCACAGCCAAACCAAGATACATGTTTGGTTATAATGTTCTTGGAAGTTCTCTTGTCTGTGACTGAGGTGGCTGAAAGGAGGATCCATCATGGAGTGTCCTCTTCATCGTCATCCTCTGCATGAGACCGTGCAGGCTGAACTGAGGAGCTCCTTCAGTCAGACTTTAACACCTCACTGCAGGAAGGAGCTTTTAGACTCTACTGGAAACTTCATGTGTATTTTGGTGTTATTCATAATCTGTTATTATTTATTGTTTTAACTATGATCTGTTGTTTTTGTGCTATGGCAACAACAAATCATTGCTATTGTTGTGGGATCAGTTAATGTTTTATCTTCCTCTTCTAAATGAATGGCTCTAAAGTTAGAATACATTCTTCTGTCAAAGTGAACACTTGACAATATTACTTTCGGGTTAACAAAAGTTCTGAAGTTCACAATGCTGTAATGTTTCCTGTCTATCTACATCAGGATGTTCAGTGGGGACAGAAATTATTCAGACCCCCATCCATTTTTCACTCTTTGTTATATTGCAGTCATTTGCTAAAATCATTTAAGTTCATTTTTTACCTCATTAATATACACACAGTACCCCCATTTTAACAAAAAAACACAATTAAAAAAAAGAAATGTTTACACATCTGCTTATCTTATTTCATCTCTTGCTGCCGATGGCGCCCTCAAAAAATTTAAGGGGGTCTGAATACTTTCTGTACTCACTTTACACACGTGGACAAAATTGTTGGTACCCCTCAGTTAAAGAAGGAAAAACCCACAATTCTCACTGAAATCACTTGAAACTTACAAAAGTAACAATAAATAAAAAATTATTGAAAATTAAATAATCAAAATCAGCCATCACTTTTGAATTGCTGATTAACATAATTATTTTAAAAAAACAAACTAATGAAACAGGCCTGGACAAAAATGATGGTACCTCTATAAAAGATTGAAAACTTTTTGACCAGACTGACATGATTAACTCAGGTGTGTCCTTTAATTGACATCACAGGTGTTACCAAACTCATAATCAGTCAGTCTGCCTATTTAAAGGGAGACAAGTAGTCACTCTGCTGTTTGGTGAAAAGGTGTGTACCACACTGAACATGGACAACAGAAAGCGAAGGAGAGAATTGTCCCAGGACATCCGGAAAACAAATGATAGATAAACATCTTAAAGGTAAAGGCTATAAGACCATCTCTAGACAGCTTGAACTTCCTGTGACAACAGTGGCTCATATTATTCAGAAGTTCAAGACCCACGGGACAGTAGCCAACCTCTCTGGACGTGGTCGCAAGAGGAAAATTGATGACAAATTGAAGAGACGGATCGTTGGAATTGTATCCAAAGAGCCCAGAACAACCTCCAAAGAAATTAAAGGTGAACTCCAAGGCCAAGGTACATCAGTGTCAGATCGCACCATTCGTCGTTGTTTGAGCCAAAGTGGACTTCATGGGAGACGACCAAGGAGGACACCACTGCTGAAAAACAATCCTAAAAAAGCCAGACTGGAATTTGCAAAAATGCATGTTGACAAGCCCCAAAGCTTCTGGGAGAATGTCCTTTGGACAGATGAGACCAAGCTGGAGCTTTTTGGTAAGGCACATCAACTCTATGTTCATAGCACTCAAAAACCAAGCATACGAAGAAAAGAACACTGTCCCTACGGTGAAACATGGAGGAGGCTCAGTCATGTTTTGGGGCTGCTTTGCTGCATCTGGCACAGGGTGTCTTGAATGTGTGCAAGGTACAATGAAATCTGTAGACTATCAAGGCATTCTGGAGAGAAATGTGCTGCCTTGTGTCAGAAAGCTCGGTCTCAGTCGCAGGTCATGGGTCTTCCAACAGGACAACGATCCAAAACACACAGCCAAAAACACCCAAGAATGGCTGAGAGAAAAGCGTTGGACTATTCTAAAGTGGCCTTCCATGAGCCCAGATCTGAATCCCATTGAACATCTGTGGAAGGAGCTGAAACATGTCATTTGGAGAAGACACCCATCAAACCTGAGACAACTGGAGCAGTTTGCTCATGAGGAGTGGGCCAAAATACCTGTTGACAGCTGCAGAACGCTCATTGACAAATACAGAAATCGCTTCATTGCAGTGATTGCCTCAAAAGGTTGTGCAACAAAATATTAAGTTATGGGTACCATCATTTTTGTCCAGGCCTGTTTCATTAGTTTGTTTTTTTTAATAATTATGTTAATCAGCAATTCAAAAGTGATGGCTGATTTTGATTATTTATTTTTCAATACATTTTTATTTATTGTTACTTTTGTAAGTTTCAAGTGATTTCAGTGAGAATTGTGGGTTTTTCCTTCTTTAACTGAGGGGTACCAACAATTTTGTCCACATGTGTATGTACTACCTTATGGCAGAATTTATGAAGATTTGAAATATTTTTTGGCATTTCAAACAAGGGAAAAACCCTGGAGAAACATAAATTTCCCTTAGATCCTGATGAGTCACCACCACAGAACATCAGATGTTATTAAAGACATTTTATTACAGTTTCAAAATAAAAAAACACAAATGTTCAGTTTAGCTTTAAATACTAAACTTCTGACAAATGTAAATACTGTAAATTGTAATTGGTTTTGGATGAAAGCTTGTCTTAGAGTCTCTGTGATACATTGACTTGGTTTGAGTTGCTGACAGACAGACAGTAAGCATCAGTGTGTGTTTGACTATCAGCACAATGACAGACGCCTGTTTTGTAGCTTATTAAAGATAATAAAACTGTTTTTTACAGCAGAAATGAAGTTTTCACTAAAAGTACAGTGAATGTTCTTGAAGTTGAACTAAAAGTGTTACAGAATTGTTTCTTGTTTTTAAAACCTACAGACCCTCCAAAAATCTGGTTGTTGAATGTTTCACATTTATCAATGTAATCTAAACAATGAACAACAAACAGAACACATGTGGTCCAGAACAAGAAAGCAACTCCTGATTGTTCTGCAGACTGAAACTGAAAGAAGTCTTCTCTCCACGGGTTGCTGGATCAGCTCCTCGGACTCTGGCTGGTTTCAGACGTCCTCCTGGACGTGGTCTGGGGTCTTCTGGGGGCTGAGGTGGAGGTCTGAGCGGCGGTCACTTTCACACCAGCAGCTCCAGTCTGTCCTCGCCTAAAGCAGCAGGGAGAATGTCAGACAGAAGCAGCAGAACCCGGACCCTCTGGCGCTGAGGTGAGTTCTGCAGATGCTGTTAGAACCTGCGGTTCTCCTTGTGCTCCTACCTGCTCAAACGAAGGATCCTCTTTCCCAACCAAGACTCTGGATCCACACATTTCTGCTTGTTATTTATTGTGATTCTGGAAAAAAAGAGAGAGTCTGAGGATAGTGCAGAGAACAAAACAAGGTCAAGAACTGATCCAGAACCGGGTCAGAGAGACTTACATGATCTCAGTCCATGGACAAAAGGTGTGTGGTTCTGTGACCTGTAGTTTGTTCTTGATAGTACTCTGTGAGAAGAAGCGTGGGACTGTTCATGAAGCCGTTGTAGCACCTGCACTGACGGGCCGGGCCGGCCGGCTGTCCTGTGGGAAGAAGAGACAAAACAGGATTACCTGCTGCTGCTGTCTGATGAGGAGCGTGCACAGCAGCACCTGCACTCACCTCGTGCACAGAGGACCAGCAGGCAGCTGAGAAGAGCGATGCAGACTGTTTTCATGGTGATGGCTGCTGGCTGGAGTGCTGAGAGTGTGGAGGGTCCTGCCTTTATAGCAGCAGCAGCAGCCTGACAGGTTTCACTTTCTCTGAAGCTTCCTGTTTCCCTGCAGCCGATCCGATTCACAGAACCGGCTGTGCTGCTGCTCTCACTCAGACAGCACAGTGATCTCAGTGGACCTTTGGTCTGATTTAGAGTCAAGTAAATTGTTTATACAAGGCAGAGTGAAGTTACTAGATAAAAACATCATGGTAAGGATAATAAAAACACAGAAAACAGTTGACTGAACTACGAAGAGAGAATTTCATGGAGTTATCAGAACACTAACATTGTCAGTTTCTAGCAAAGCTTTCACTTTCTTTGCTTTTTCCTCTTTCTTTTAGAGAGCCAATTTCCCAGAACCTCTCTCTGGTCCACACGATGACCTCGTCTGAGACTGTGCAGTGGTCATTTTCATAAAACATGTAATCAAGGAAACATCTACTCAAGGGAAAACAGAAAAAACATGTTGACATTTCAACACATCATCGCTGAGTATTTAAATATAACAAACATCTTAACATAAGTAGACTTAAATAAACATGCAAACATAAGGGAACACAGAAATATTAACAAATATGCAAACAAAAGAAACATAGGTAAACAACAAAGTGTCTTGAGGATTATTATGTTTTAGTAAAAATGTAAAGTTCTGCTCTTTTTTTCCTCCAAGTCAGGCGGTTGGACCAGTGTCTCTGTCTTCATTCTCTGAACCTTTGGCTTCCTGTTTTTCCAGATTCACTTTCACTCACCCGACGTTGGTTTTGATGCATCTGCATATCTCCGGAGTGAAACTTGAGTATTTGAGAAAAAAACAGACATAATAGTGCGGAAATTTTGGAGGGAAACCCCTCTTCAACCAACCACAACCACAAGTGTCAGCTGTCAGGTTAACATGTTATGTTTACTCGTAAGATTACATGTAGTAGGCTTCACGGTGGTGTAGTGGGTAGCACTCTCACCTCACAGTGGTTCTAATCCCAGTAGGGACCCTTCTGCGTGGAGTTTGCATGTTCTCCCCATGCATCCATGGGTTTTCTCCAGGTAGTCCAGTTTCCTGCCACAGACCAGAAACATGCTTCATAGGTCACATACTGACTACATTGTCCCTAGCTGTGCTTGTGTGTGCATGTCAGTGTGTGTGACCGAACCTACCGCATTCGGTAACCTAGCTTGGTCCGCATCTGAAACTGGTACCGCATCCCGAACAGCTACCGCGTCCGGAACCGGTACCAATCCACATCCAGATCCACGTCCGGAAATAGGTTAAAGTTAGGGTACTGGGGCAGTCTGGAGGTTGGGGAGCCTCTTAAAACGACGAGTTGGGGGCACCCAAAGCATCGATTCTTGATGCGGAGGGTTCCTTACCCATGCATCAATATGTGACGAGTAGGGAATGAGAATGGGTTGACTTGTTGCATCCAATTGATGTTTATGTTTTGTTCTTGCAGACAACAGATGCTTTTCCAACCCCCCCGTGTTTTTCTTCCCACTGAACCATTCGTGATTTTTTGCACTCCAAAAATGGATCTAATCAACTGGTCTTTGAATGTGATTGACAAAGTTTATTCCACGCTAAGGAACGGGAAAGTGGACCCCTCCTGCACAGACGGAACTCATGCGGTTTGATACACCAATAATCCATGGGGCAAGTGGAGGCTGGTATGCCTGTCCTAGTGTTGGGTTTAAAACACAGTCTTTGAACTAATAAAAATCCATAGGAACCAGGGTTCACACAACATGAAGAGAGCAAGTTTCCTTTTTCCAGCTATAGCAGGGAGAGATACGAACAAAGTCCCGTTCTTAGCGATCTCTGCACAAACTCTCTGTCTGCAACTGTATTTATTCAACACAAGGTCAAGGTGGTTCACACAATTCACAACTGTGTTGGCATGAAGAGATACAAAAGGAATTTTTAGGAGTTAACCTTGGCGTACGGAACTTTGAGGAGTGACCCTCCTCAAGGTCCCTCTAGGTGCTGGGAAAAACACAGTAAGCTTCTGTTTCAAAAAACACACACACACAGCATTACTTGATTAATATACTTCAAAACTTAAGCTTATCTTACACCTAGCTGTCTGTGAAAGATGTTGAAGATGTGTTTCTTTTGTATTCCTGATATTTGAATTCCTCGCAATTGGGATTGGATGATCTCTGATTTTTTGGGCAGTCTATGAGGTAAAGATGTCAAGAGACGAGCTGTTGGAGGTCTGTGGAAATATCCTTGAGGGAGTAGAGACTCACAGCGACAGGCTTTCACAAGCGGATCAGAAGCACTGAGCAACTCTTGCCCATTGAACAGAGTGCTTATGACCCTTGAACTTATGCAGAAGATGGATGCCAACTTGGAGCGACTTTCTGCTCAAACAGAAGGGAGACTGAGCTTAAATTGCCCACATTCCAGACCATTTTGAAATTAGCCTCAAATACACTGCAAGACCAGTCAAGGACACAACCAGCAGGACAAAACAACCGGTGGTGATCGAATCCAACTCCTCTGAGTTGAGGGCACTGCCCTTGGGCTCTATCAAAACATATCCACTTCCACAGAGAGGAAAAAGCAGCTGTGTGTGGAGACAATAATTGCTGCTCATTCCTTCTTGACCTTGGCACTCCGGCAATCTCCCTACCCTCCCAAGTATAGCATGCTCTGGATGTGTTCTCTTAGAGGCATCTCTGGATTAATGGAAGGGTGTGTGTCCCCCTCTCACCCTACCCACCATACCTCATGTATTGTGTCTTCAAATGTATTGTTCTTCTGTGTTTTTAATTATATACTTTTGCTTGTATCTACACATTGTATGCAGTGTTGAGATATGACCTTTTTTTGCCGCCAATGACCTCACCCCCCCTCTTGTGGCCCTTCTACACCCATGCCAAGTAAAGGGCGCTTGTTGTGGGCTGCATCCCCAGTGAACCTTGAAATGTTTGTGTGTACTTCTCTGTCTTGTTCTGGGTTGTACTGGAAAACAACAATGAATTTCTCGGGCTTAATAAAGTTTAGTGATTTGATTTGATTTCATTTCATTTGATGACAGAGAAGAACACCTGTTGCTCTCTTCTGGCATTTGATTAAACTTTCTACTCCATGCAAAGCAACAGAAAGTGCTGAAAACAAAAGATTTCTCTTTAAATTAAATGGTCTTTTTGTGTAATAAGTACATTTTAGAGAAATGTGTCCAGCCTGAGCTGTGCAGGACTTTCACTTCTGGTCATGCTCTGACCCCAGGGTTTATGGTGACGTCTGCTGACAACTTCTGAAGTCAGCAACTGTCAGGAACCAAAAACACATGAGCTTCTCTCATTGAATATGCTCCTGTTTATGATGAAGCTGTTCTAACAGGTTTGTATCAACATGATGAGTGGATCCTAATATGATTTTATTCTTAATCAGTTAATTCTATCATTCTATCTTAATTGTATAATTTTGTGATTTTTTGTTCCTCCTTTTTTGCTTTCATTTAATTTTTGCTGATTTGTGTTTTGTTAGAATTAGGATGAACCTTTGATGAAATCTACAAAAGATATCATTTATGGTGAACTATAGTATCAATTATGGTCTGTTGGGTGATCTGGTAAGTTTTTGCTCACAGTAATGTTAGTTTAACATAAAATATTGACTCTGAGTGCCCCTCCATGAACTGCCACCTTAACGTGGTTTGAGGGGTTTGAGTGCTCGAGTGATCCCAGGAGCTATGCTGTCTGGGGCTTCGGCTCCAGGTAGGGTCTCTCACGGTAGGGAAGGGTCACCCAGACAGGTCCTGGGTGATGAGCCAGACAAAGAGCGGTTCACGAACCCCATAATGAGAAGAACAACCAAAGATCCAGTTACACACGTGGACAAAATTGTTGGTACCCCTCAGTTAAAGAAGGAAAAACCCACAATTCTCACTGAAATCACTTGAAACTTACAAAAGTAACAATAAATAAAAATGTATTGAAAATTGAATAATCAAAATCAGCCATCACTTTTGAATTGCTGATTAACATAATTATTTAAAAAAAACAAACTAATGAAACAGGCCTGGACAAAAATGATGGTACCTCTATAAAAGATTGAAAACTATTTGACCAGACTGACATGATTACCTCAGGTGTGTCCTTTAATTGACATCACAGGTGTTACCAAACTCATAATCAGTCAGTCTGCCTATTTAAAGGGAGACAAGTAGTCACTCTGGTGTTACCGGGGCCTCACCCTGGAGCCAGGCCTGGGTTTGGGGCTCACAGGCGAGCGCCTGGTGGCCGTAGTTCCTCCCACGCGACCCAGTTGGGTAAAACCCGAAGGATCTATGTGGGATTACTCCCCAGTGAGCCCACCACCAGCAGTAGAGCTCAGAAGGGGCCGGTGCAATGTGGTTTGGGTGGCAGTCGAAGGCGAGAGCCTCGGCATCCTAAACTCCGGTCATGGAACTTGGCTTTTGGGTCATGGAACATCACTTCTCTGGGAGGGAAGTAGCCTGAGCTTGTGCAAGAGGTTGAGAGGTAGCTAGACATAGTTGGGCTCACCTCTACGCACAGTCTGGGCTCTGAAACTCAGCCTCTCAAGAGGGGTTGTATTCAACCAATCTGGAGTTGCACATGGTGAGAGGCGGCTGGCTGGGGTGGGCTTACTTGTGTGTCCCCAACTCAGCCGCCAAGTGTTGGAGTTCACCCCGGTGGACGAGAGAGTTGCATCCATTCACCTTCGGGTGGGGGACAGGTCCCTGACTGTGGTTTTCAGCATACAACAGTTCAGAGTACCCAGCTTTTTTGGTGTCTCTCGAAGGGGTACTGGAAGGTGCCCCAATGGGGGACTCCATAGTCCTCCTGGGGGACTTTAATGCCCACGTGGGCAACGACAGTAGCACCTGGAGGGGCGTGATTGGTAGGAACGGCTTCCCTGACCTGAACCCGAGCTGTGTTCTGTTGTCGGACTTCTGTGCTCGTCATAGTTTGTCCATATCAAACACCATGTTTGAGCGTAAGGGTGTCCATCAATACACGTGGCATCAGGACACCCACGGCAGGAGATCCATGATCGACTTTGTAGTCGTTTCAGGCGGCCTTCAGCCGTGTGTCACGGACACGTCTGGGCATCTTTGCTTAGACTGCTGCCCCCGTGACCCAGTCCCGGATAAGCGGAAGAAAACGGACGGATGGATGGATGGATGGACTTTGAGTGTTCAAGGGGTAAAACTATAGTCTTTTTTACCCAGTCTCAAATTTGAGTCAGACATTTTTAACTTGGTGTGACTGTATTAAAGAGAATTCAATATAAAATATGTATTTTTTTTCAATACAATAAGTAGTCATTTTGTAAAAATAATACACAGAAGACACTCTCAGCATAAAGTTTTGAAAATTAGCAGAATGTTTTTGCTCCAAAAGTGTTTTTGAGATCTCATGGAAGCAGCCGTTTTGAAATGAGCAGAAAAAGCCATTCTACTGCCTCTAGTGGAATGAGGATGAACTATAGGACAGAAAACAAGGACTACAATGGATGCAAAAAGGTTTTAAAGTAGAGTTTGTGTCATGCTGATGAGTTAGGGGTCTCAAAACATGTATCAAATATGATATGAATGGTTACAGGGGTCATGACCTGCTGCATGGTACAAACTGCAAACGATTCTGTTTTGCACTTTTTAAGCATCTAGCCAAATACTCACATTTACACACCATGTGAGCGTCCATACTGCTTCACCAAATCCATCAGAGGCAACTAAAGGATTAGTGACATGTCTGAGAGCACTTTGACATGAGATGAGAGGATCAAGAATGAAGAGAGAAAACTGCTGTTCATCCTAACTCACAGCTGCACAGAACCCAAACATCGAAATCTCCGTTTGTTTCAGTAACCCAGCTGACTGAGGCGTGTCAATGAGCTGCAATCAGTTTTAGCTGCCCCTGAGTGTATTTATTTTACTTGTAAATGTTTGATTTTGTGCAGCTCAGGTATGGGTGACCTCCTGTCCTTGTTTTTAAAAGTTTGATTTGGAAGCGACTTTGTTTCTATTTTAATTTTAAACTCTTTTTAAAACTGGCTTTGTATGAAATATTTGCTAAAACTCTTTGTTTTTAGTTCTTATTTGTGAAAAGTCCCTTAAGCAAATGTAGTACACTTTTTTTTTGTTATGTATACTTAAGTACAAAGTATACTAGACACCATGTTTACTTACTTTAGGAATTATACCAACTGAATAGTTCTTCAGACTAAATCAGAACAGTTGAAGTTTTAGTTTTATAGTTAGTATATAAAAAGTAAACTTCCAAGTACACTGCCTCCCTTTTAGTATCAACTAAATGTATTTGTTGTATACTAATACTCATTTTTAAGGCTCCCTGTATGAAAATGTTTCTTTTTGGCCATGTTATTTAAAACAAATTGTAACAGTTTTTGTTTTTAAATGTTTGTTTTTGAATAGTTCTTGTTTCAAAAAGAAATGCAAAAAAAGGGTTTTAAAAGGTGCCATCCGTTAGCGCATACATGTTCAAATCTACAAGCTCATGCATTTTGACACATTTTTACCTTCATAATAATGAACATGAAAACTGTTGGTAAGTTTGTTTTGGTTTGGTGTGGCAGCTTACATCAGGAAATAATACAGAAATGTTAGCACTGAAAATTATGTGGTTTTATTTACCAAAACGCAGAAAACAAAATATGTGGAAAAGCGCTGTTTAAGAACACACCATTTACCGTTTAACTTTAAAAAAGAAAAACTAAACTAATAATGTGCACTTCTGTGCACGTCTTTTCAATCACTGGTTCTGTGCGTTCTTCGAGTTCGTTGAGGTTTTGGATCAACAGCAGCAAACCGGAACCGTTGGTATCTCAGCTCCTCGCGCTCCGCGTGTCTGCTGACATCAGGCGTCCTCGTGGCCACGCCCCTCTTGCCTCCTCGTGGAGTGAAGGAGGAGGCGTGACGTCAGCGTTCGTGAATGCAGCGAGCACCGTGATTGGCTGCAGCCTCGGGTGATGTCGCAGCGTCCGATGGTTCGACGCTGTGGCGGGGTGTGAGCTGCCGCCGCGGCCGCAGCCTCCGGGGGGAAGCTCCGCAGCTCCGGCGGCCTCAGTGTGAAGAAGGTTCGGTTCCGACAGGACGGAGAGTGTTGGCTGCGGCGCAGGTGAGAGTCCTAACGGAGACGGACAGCCCAGGTGAGCCGCTCCTGTCCGCCGCTTATTTTTAGTGCACTGATCTGCTAAGCTCCTTAAGACCAGCTGATGAAAATAATGGAGAGGAGGAAGAGTTCTGATGAAGACTCCTCACAGGAGAACCCGCTCTGGTCTCTGATCAGACTGTGTCATTTGTCATGCAGGTTTGAGCCTCCACACTCCTGCTGAAGATCCACTCCACCACAGCCATGCTCAGCTTTCTGTTCCGCGCCCATGGCCTCTTGGTGGCATCTCACCCGTGGGAGGTCATCGTGGGCACTGTGACCCTCACCATCTGTCTGATGTCCATGAACATGTTCACCAGCAGTGAGCACATCTGCGGCTGGAATCTGGACTGCCCCAAACAGGAGGAGGTGAGTCAGCCGGGCGGCAGGGTTCTACGGAACCACACCAGCATTCGGGGGTTTGTGATGGGTATTCAGAGGAGCGTTCACATCCTCGTCCTCCACCCCCTGACCCCTGACCCAGATCCATCACACAGGTTACAGGCCCACATGGAGCATGCTAAAACATAAGAATATATTTGAAAAATGAAGGGCGTTTTCACTAGAGGTCTGCATGCATCAAAACATGTTCAGCTAGCATGCAGAAAAACATGCACGTGATTTCACCAACCAAATAGCAGATGAAACAATAGCTAGAATGATGGAAATGGTCACTGGGCTGATTCTGGAACATTGCATGCAATGCTTCTAGTGAGCGCTGTCCCTGACAAATAAATACAATTGAAATCCATTCTGCACGTCTTAGATGTTACTTTGGTGCACTATCTGCTGTTCTGCTCCATCTCTCTGAGTCCTGGCCGCTGCACTTTTGGTCATGGTCAGTGAAGCAGGCTGAGTTAGCGACTGCAATAACCTGAGCATCCCGCCTTAGCGCTCATGTCAAAACAGCCAGGATGTGTTGTTTCTTTGGGGTTCCTTTTTTTTTTTTAATAATAATTCTGCCCTGACCCTAACCTAGTTCCACTGCCTCCTCCACGGCGCTCTAACGCTCGCTCTGCCCTGCCCCATGTGCGCAGGGTTCAGTGTCCTGCTTAGGGATTTCTCTGTAGAGAACAGCAATCGAACCAGAAACTATCCAATCAGGAGCGACTCTTCTGCTACAGCTCCTCCCAAGAGTGTTCAGACATGGCCTCACCTGACAGCCGCTCCACCCACCTCCACAGACCCACGGCAGAGGCTGTGATGACGCTGTAGGGGTGGAGCTTCGGGGATAAACTGTTGTCTGACGTCTGAGTGAGGGCTGAAGCAGAGCAGGTTGAACCTCTTACCCGTTAAGTTACCATGGAAACATAGAAGCAGCAGAGTCTGACTTTATCTTATGTGGCTTTTGTTAGTAAGACAGCCCCCACCTGAAAAAGCACAAAGACACACACAGACTCACAAACGCAGCTCATGTGGAATGGATTTATTTCCACTCAGGAACGCTGAGCTCTGTGGGTTTTCCGCCTCTGTTTCTCTGGCTCCAGATCTGCAGGTCTCGTTCATCTTCGAGCTTCTATCCTTTGTCTGCCTGTCTCCACAGGAGGTTCTGAGCAGTGACATCATCATCCTGACCATTACCCGCTGCATCGCCATCCTCTACATCTACTTCCAGTTTCGCAGCTTGAGGCAGCTGGGATCCAAGTACATCTTGGGTGAGTGTGGGCCAGCCGGGGGTGGCAGGACCCCTGCGGCTCAGCTGACTCTGGTGTCTTGCAGGCATTGCTGGACTTTTCACCATCTTCTCCAGCTTCGTGTTCAGCACAGTGGTCATCCACTTCTTTGATAAGGAGCTGACCGGCCTGAAGTAAGGGCGCAGCGTGTCCCCAGAGGTGGGAATGGATGTCTGCTCCAGTTCTAACTCTGTTTTCTTTCCTTCAGTGAGGCCCTGCCCTTCTTCCTGCTCCTCATCGACCTGTCCAAAGCGTGTGCTCTGGCCCGGTTTGCCTTGAGCTCCAGCTCGCAGGTACAGAAGCAGGCATGCACAATGCAGAGCTGCTCTAATGTTAAAGATCTGGCTGAAGACTCGTATTTGGTCTGCAGGATGAGGTGAGGGACAACATCGCCTCAGGGATGGCAGTGCTCGGACCCACCTTCACACTGGATGCTCTGGTGGAGTGCCTGGTGATCGGAGTGGGAACCATGTCAGGTGTGCATGAACTCTTACTCTGCTCTGGTCTTCAAACTACAGGAGATTTCTTGAAACCAAAACTCATGGATAACCCCAGCTGTCAGTAGGTCTGGAGGTTTGGTGGGGAGTATAGTGTTTTGCTCTGCAGTCAAAGTCTTAGGAAAAACAGGACAGCTTGTCAGAACTTCTGCTCCAACAGATCTGCAGAAACATCTGTTTCTTTACCACCATAGAAGTTCCCAACCAAACCTGCTAACATGTGCAGATATTAGCGGCTCAGCAAAATCCCTGCTTCACCTCTGCTGCTGATGACGAGGAGATGAAGCTCTGTGTTTGCACACTTCCTGTTGTTGTTATTGTAAGATCCCGTGTGTCTTTCAGGTGTGAGGCAGCTGGAGATCATGTGTGGCTTTGGATGCATGTCTGTGCTGGCCAATTACTTCGTGTTCATGACTTTTTTTCCTGCGTGCGTCTCACTCGTCCTGGAGGTGAGGCCTCCCCGTGCATGTGTGTCCGTGCACGTTGGCGTTGTGTGCTCAGTGTGCACTCTTTGTTGTGTAGCTTTCCCGTGAGAGTCAGGAGGGCCATCCCATCTGGCAGCTCAGCCACTTTTCCAGAGTGATGGAGGAGGAGGACAACAAGCCAAACCCCGTCACCCAGAGGGTCAAAATGATCATGGTACTGCCTATCAAGGCCCTTTGTTTCTTGGTTCTGGTCCATCTGGACCCCATGTAACCCCTGTCTGCTCCCCTCAGTCCCTGGGTCTGGTGATGGTGCACGCCCACAGCCGCTGGGTCTCCAGCCCGTCTCCCGGGAACAGCACAGAAGACGTTCTGCAGGTTGGCATGGACCTGGACCAGTTCTCAGCCAGAAGAATCGAACCCGACAAGCCTCTCTGGCACTTCTACCTGACCAGGTACACCCCCCCCCTCCCCCACCACTGTCCTGTGTAATCTGACTGTCACCAGGTGACTTTAACTCCTTTTGTCCACAATAACAAACTGTTTCTGCTGG
Source organism: Oryzias woworae (assembly GCA_016861445.1). Classification (NCBI taxonomy): domain Eukaryota; kingdom Metazoa; phylum Chordata; class Actinopteri; order Beloniformes; family Adrianichthyidae; genus Oryzias; species Oryzias woworae. The sequence continues at coordinate 1,318,992 of BOLG01001191.1, forward strand.
CACTCAGCAGAGACCATGAAGTGCTTAAGAGTAAATTGTGACATCTACTGGTGAGGTGATGCACACAGGTGTCAGGACTCTGTACTGTGATTTTTCTGCTGGTTTTGTACTACATTTGTTCTCAAAATCGGAGAAAAAACAGCCTGCTATTCCTGGTTGTCTTAAGTCCCCTGCAGAAGTGGTTGAGGACTGGAGCCGCGTCTTTTTCTGGCTGAAGGAAACTGCTCTCCTCAGTAACTGGCGTCTCTGTTCCTCTGCAGGATGCTCAGTATGGACGTGGAGCAGGTCATCTGTCTGGCGTTGGCCCTGCTGCTGGCTGTCAAATACATCTTCTTTGAGCAGGCAGAGGTGGAGTCCACACTGTCTCTGAGAAACCCCATCACTATGTCCCCCACAGCCCTAAACCTGGACCACACAGAAACCTGTTGCATGAAGCAGCCTCCAGCTTCCCCATGTGTGTCCTCTGTATGTGTGCCCCCCAGCGCCACTGGTAGGAAAGAAAAAGGTGAGCTTGAGCTCAGAAAAAGGAGCAAATGCACTCATGCAGCACCCGGGTTACAATTCTGACTTTTCTTCTCAGATCAGGTCATCCGACCGATTCCTGTAGTTGCCGACCATCAGCAGAGGAGCTTGTTTGTCATCGGAGAGGAGGAGGAGCTAAAGCCAGTGGCCCCCCAGCCCAGGATACCAGAGAAGCCCAGAGCTCTGCTTGACTGTGTGGCCATTTTCAGCAACCCTGAGGTGAGTCGTGACCACAACGCTCCTGCTGTCTTTCCAGCTTTTGAAGTAATGATGTGAAGCTGTGGCTGAAATGAGTTCTGTGACCTGAATTACATACTTCACTCTGAGTCATTGTGTGGATTAATTCAGGCCATTAGACCTTTATTCTCTAGCTCCAGCATGACCCAATGACTGTATATGAAAACTAGACCGAGTTCCCCACCCCCCCATGTTCCAAACAGGAGGTACTTGCTGGCTCCATGAAGCCAAAATCCCATAGACTTCTATAGGGAAATAAACAGCTATTATAGAGTCATTCTGCTAGTGACATAATGATTCCTGCTTTGATACTTTTTTAACATGTTCTCGTTTTTCATGATAATTTTATTTATTGCAAATTATTCAAGTTATAAACTGACCAATCAGATGCCTCAATAAAAGCATGTGTTTTGACAACCAACATTTTTAATTGACAAACTCTCCAGAGTCTGCTATCGTGTGGTAGGGGCGTGGCCTTCTATCAAGCTCACTCCTGATTGGAGAGAGTGATTGCCATAGAAAATGATGACTCAGACCAACTTGAACCAATCACTGCATACTGACAAGTTCTGGCTCCAACATGGCGACATGAGTGTCATGATAAAATGACAACAGAATTGACTTCATTTGTTTGGAACTGTCATTTTCGATGAGTCCAGTTCTCATATACAGTCAACAGGTGTCCTGTCACATAGAAAATGGTTTACTTGCAGCTCCAACCAAATTCAGTCAATGTAGTCGCCTTCTTTTTTTAATGGCACGGACGCCGGCAGGCTGGACCGAGACAACGTCAACAAGCAGTGATGGTTCAAGTCATCTGAGTCAACATTTCTATGGCAACCACTCTGGTCAACCACGAGTGAGCTTGTTGTAAAGCCACGCCGCCACTTGAAAATGTGCTATATGAAATCTGTCAATCAAATGTTCCAATCATTCAATGTGAGACCACACTCTTTTACTGAGGCATCTGATTGGTCAGTTTATAACTTGAGCCACAGAAAAAAATAGGATTATCAAGAAGATGTTAAAAAGGTTCAGAGCAAGAATGATTATTCTGACCAATAGAATGACTGACTGAGTTACGGCTGTTTATTTCTCTACAAAAGTCTACGGCATTTTGGCTTCTTGAAGACAGCAGGTATTTCCTGTTTGGAACACCAAGGGGGGAGGGGTCACTCAGTTCAGTTCTTACACACAGTCAATGGGAGGACCTCAGCCTCTGACCATGATGCAGGGAAATCCTTAAGGTCTGTTTCTGTTTCATAGATGGGACCAAAATTCCTGAGTGATGCAGAGGTCATGCTGCTGGTGGCCTCCAGGCACATCGCTGCTTATAAACTGGAGGTCCTGATGGAGACACCGGAGAGGGGAGTGGCCATACGAAGACAGATGATTTCCTCGAAGCTTCCCTGCCCCTCTTCGATGGCCTCGCTGCCGTACGTCAGCTACGACTACTCTAAGGTGAAAGCACAAACGGGACTCGGAGAACATGCTGCAGCTCTGAGCTCCTGCCTCACACAGCTCTGTGTCCAGGTGATAGGCACCTGCTGTGAGAACGTGATTGGATATGTACCTGTTCCAGTGGGAGTGGCAGGACCCCTTTACCTCGATGGCAAGCAGTTTCAGGTTCCCATGGCAACCACTGAGGGCTGCTTGGTGGCAAGTACCAACCGTGGTTGTCGAGCAATTGCTGTGAGTGTCTCCATACACAAACGCAGTCTCACAACACTTTGATTTGTGCCTACAGCGTCTCAGTGCGTGACACTGTTATTTAGTGGCATGTCAGAACATTTTCATCAGAGGGCCAGTTGGTCCAAAATAAATTATAGGTTGGTACAGCAAATATTCCTTCTTATCCATCCATCCTCCATCAGTTGAGAAACATAGTCTGTGTAAGTCCAGTGTGTTCTGGGTCTTGCATGGGGCCTCCTCCTTGAACACCTTTCTGGGGAGGCGTCCAGGAGGCATTCAATACAGAGGACCAAGCCACCTCAGCTGGCCTTTCTGGATGTGGTGGAGCATCAGCTGCATCAGTTCCTCCTCCTATTGCTAAGGGAGCACCCGGGCTTTCCTGCAGAGGGAACTGCTGCAGCTGCTTGTATCTGGGATCTTCGTCTGGGTGAGGGTTGGAACAGAGGTTGATGAGTAAATCCAGACCTTTTATGTTTTGGCTCAGCTCCTGCATTACAACTGTTTGCTACATGGGTTAGGGTTATGGTTAGGGTTAGGGTTAGGGTAACCCATCTGCATTACTGCAGCTGCTGGCCCAACCCACTGGTACTTCTCATGCTCCACTCTTCCCTCATTAATGATCAAGACTCCTAAACTCCTCTTCTTGGGGTAGGAGCTCTCCACCTACTCAGTGATGGCAACCTTCTTTAATCTGAGAAACCAACCTTTGATTTGGAGGTGTTAATTCTCCTTTAAGATGCTTCACACTGTGAACTGTCCCAGTGCACGACGAAGCTCCTGGTTCAATGAAACCAATAGAACATCATCATCTGCAAAAACAGATGTCTGGCTGAATGTTTATCGTCTACAGTATGTTTGGACCTGCCGAGTCTGTCTGGCTTTCTTCTCCTCCACCGATTTCATCTCCCTATCAGACGAATAATGGAAAACTCTCCCGCCCCTTTACCCATGAGTCCGAGTCATATTTAAGCCTGTTGATCTCTGCACCTTTCAGTACAGAGTAGATTTGTCAACAAAGATTTTTATTTGGGTTTTTGGACGACAGACTGACTCCAGTGACAAGACGTTTCTGTTTCTTGTCATGAGTTAGTATGGTTGGTATTACAGTGAGCTGCGTTCTCAGATCAGCTGTTCTGTCCTGAAGCTGGCAGGTGGAGCCAGCAGTCGAATCCTGGCGGACAGCATGACCCGTGGACCGGTGGTCCGGCTGCCCTCAGCCTGCAAAGCCGCAGAGGTCAGGGCCTGGCTGGAGAGCAGCGATGGGTTTCAGGCAGTCAAAGAGGCTTTTGATAACACCAGCAGGTAAGTCCAGATTCCTCACTGACAGAATCAAACTGTGAGATTAGATGGAGACATGATGCAGCTCTTGTTTGCAGGTTTGCTCGTCTGCAGAGGGTGCTGGTTGGACTTGCAGGGAGGAATCTTTACATCCGCTTCCACGCCACGACGGGAGATGCCATGGGAATGAATATGATCTCTAAGGTAGGGTCCAGGTCCTTATCCTTCTGTTTCACGGTGCAAACTCAAGCTCCCAGTCAGAGAACACGTCATGTGTGTGCGCAGGGCACGGAGCAGGCGCTCAGCCTGCTGCAGCAGCACTTCCCTGAGCTGCAGGTGGTCGCTGTCAGCGGGAACTTCTGCACCGACAAGAAACCTGCTGCCATCAACTGGATCGAAGGCAGAGGCAAGTCTGCAGTCTGCGAGGCCACCATCCCCGCTAAGGTGGTTCAGGAGGTAGGACAGGAGACACTGCGCTGCGCCTCTCACAGATACAGACCTTCATGTTTTAGGTTTGAAGATCTGCAGAAGTCCTTTCACTGACTCAGCTGAAACCAGAATGTTCTCGCAAAAAAAAAGCTTTTATCACAAAAATAGACATGAATCTCAAGTCTATGACTTGCAAAGAGAGGAGGGATGCAGAACAGAAGCCGGTACCGTTTGGTATCGGTGTCATGTCATCATTTTTTACTGAACCAAAAGGCTTCAGCCTTATTGGTATTGCTTATTGGTGCTGGCGTAGTGGTATTGCAGCAGCATGGACATGGCATGCACTACCTCAGTTCAGTGTGGCTTAAAAGACGACCTGTCTCTCTTCCTCACTGCTTTTCCTGCTGCAGTTTGTGGGCGTATATGTGTGTGGGGGGGCAGTGTCTACTCACGCAGCACATGCTCCCATATTCCTCCTCTGAGAAGTGACAATAAAGGCATGCAGATGGCAGAGCAGCCGTGAGGAAAACGGTCCAAAGTGTGTCTGTATTTTGCCAAAGTAGATGCGGACAGCATGCGCTGTCTCAGGAGGGCGGGAACAGCAGCAACCTGTTCAAACCCCAGATTCTAGCGGATAGGTGCACAGCGTGAGACGTCTAGCGGTGCTGTTGTTTTGATATGCTAGTGGTACCAACGTGGAGCTCATGACTGAAGTGTTGTTTCTCAAAGATAAATGCATGAAATTTTAATAAAAATGAATGAATACGACTACCAGCACTGTAAAGATAAAGGATTCAACATACAATGTAAATCATTTAGTGATGATCTTAATTTAGCATTGCAAAGGACTATAAGTTATTAGATTGGGTTTTAATTTGTTCTAAAATAGAAAGGTTTTCATGAACTTAGTTTCGTATTAGTCTTTTCTCTCCTTGGTTTCACCTAAACAAGTTTCCATAAGAACACCGGATCGAAAAGCAGTATCGATAACATCTTAACGATACCCATGTCTAAAAGAAAGCCTGATAAATTCCAGCAGAGGTTTTTACAAACACAACAATAAGTGAGCTCTGAGGTTGTTCAGTTTTCATGTTTCCTGTCTGAACAGCTTCTGATGAAACCTCTTCAGCTTCTGTTTGACCCACTCTGCTCACCTGTGTTCCAGGTTCTGAAGACGACCACGGCAGCTCTGGTTGAGGTCAATGTCCAGAAGAACCTGGTGGGCTCAGCTATGGCGGGCAGCATCGGGGGGTTCAACGCTCATGCAGCCAATCTGGTGGCTGCCATCTATATTGCTTGTGGACAGGTATGGCAGCTTTGAGGAGCAGTGCGGTACTGTTCTGTCAGGTTCAGTCTGAGTTCTTTTGTTCTCTTTGTGGTTCTCTGTGGTTCTCTGTGGTTTGGTTCTCTGGGGTTCTGTATTTGGTTCCTTGTTGCTGTCTGTGGCCCTGTGTGTATTTCCATGTGTTTCTTTGTGGTTCTTTGTGTGGTTCCATTTAGTTTTCCATTTGTTCTCTGTGGTTCTGTGTTGTCCACTGTGGTTCTATATGGAGTTCCTTGTAGCTCTTTGGTTCTGTGATCCTTCATGGCCGCTGACATGCTGTGTGGTTCTGTGATCGGTCCAGGACCCAGCCCAGGCGGTTGGCAGCAGTAACTGCATCACTCTCATGGAACCGTCCGGGCCGATGGGGGAGGACCTTTACATTAGCTGCACCATGCCCTCCATCGAGCTGGGTACCGTGGGAGGGGGCACCAACCTGCCCCCCCAACAAGCCTGCCTTCAGGTACGCAGCTGTAATGAAGATGAAGACCAACAGGAGCTCTTCTGAGGTGGTGTCGGTCTACTCTGCAGAGGAGTTTAGGCCTGAACAACTTTCTCTGATTCTTGCTGTCACTTAATGTGATGATGAAGAGCAGTTGCTGTGTGAACCTACAGATGCTGGGCGTGCAGGGAGCCAGTCAGGACCATCCTGGGGAGAACGCCCGTCAGCTGGCCAGGATTGTGTGTGCCACCGTTCTGGCCGGAGAGCTGTCACTCATGTCTGCTCTGGCTGCTGGGCACTTGGTCAAAAGTCACATGACCCACAACAGGTGAGCACAGCGTCACCCAAACATGCTGCTGGTCCAGCTGAGCGTTAGCTGGACTTTTGATGTAGGATTAGAACAGGATCATTCAGATAAGGCTTCCAGCTGTCCAGTAACTAGAACCAGAACAGATTTTGTCTGGCAGTTTAAATGCAGGTAAAGCAGCAGCTCTAGGGAGAGAACGTCCTGTTTGACTGCAGAGAAGAAAGGAAAAATGCTCATTTCAACATGAGGGCTAGAAAACTGAGAGATCCTTGCTGCTGCTTGTTGCTGTGTTCTCTGAGAGGAGCCTGAACCCCTTCAGGGGTGACACGTGTGATGTGATTCTGTTTGCAGGTCCAAGGTGAACCTGCATAACTGAAGTAGAAACTCACCATGAGGGATGCTGTGCACCGACAGATGCAGCCTTTACTGTTTTCATCATCTGATATGAATCTTATCCAGTGATCAATAAAGCAGTGAAGTTCCAACATGCAGCACAGTCTGATTTCTGCAGCGTGGACACACGGTGCGCCAGCCTGCCAAGGACAGTTCTGGACCTCCTGGTTCTGTCAGGCTCCAGGATGGGTTTCTGCAGAACCTGGAGCTTACACTTGTGAGACCCAGACTACATAGATCTGTTTTAATGGGAGGGGGGGGTGCCAGTCACTGATTTGAATGAATCTCATTTGTTGTTGAATGATTATCTGACCTCCCATGACAGAAGCCGTGGGCAGCTGTTCCCGTCATGGACCTGTGTGCACGTTTGGTCCATCTTCAGATCCGATTTTCTATTTATTATTTTATTTTTATGATCATTTTTCTCTGTTGTTTCCATTAAAAACACTTTAAATAAAATATTCAGTCTTTAATTTTGTGGAAGAAAATCTTATTTAATAAAAACAGCTTTCCATGAACAGGAAAGCATCAGTGCAGAAGAGTTTACTTCAATCATGAAGAAGAAACAGCACCAAGTAACTGTCTTCTGAGCTACATGTTTGGACGCAGCAAGCCACCTCTCCTTTAGTTCCACAACATTCCATAAAGAATGACATTAGTGTCACCATGTCTGCTCTATTCAGTAATCAGATTACTGTTTCTTGGATGAACATTCATATTTTATCGGAGCTAAATTCAGGATCAGAGCTCCTTCCTGTTCACACCTGCAAATCTGAACATAAATGGAAGTTTAGCAGCTAGTCTGAAGTTGCAGAATGATGTGTGTATGCATGTTCTCTTCAATAATAGCTTTGCTCCTGCATTTTTAATTATCTTATCTTTTACTTGGAACAGCTCACGTCTTCTAGGAACTCCATGTTCACTCAAACAAAAGGCATGTGGCACAGTGAGAGCGTGCGAGTCACAGGCAAGTCTCAAGCCAGTTTAATCTCAACCACAACAGGAGTTACTTTAAATCCTCACGCCTTCTTGTTCAATGTTCTTTTTACGTGGGCTTAAAGCAGCTCTGACGTCCTAAAGCTTCTCATCTTTAAACCGCAGGTCAAACCAGGTCAGACTAACCTGAGTTGAGACTGGGTCATCAAATTTACCTTTGAATGTGAACTTGAGGGCATAAAAAGACTATCAGTGGTATTTTCTAAATACTGAAGGGGACAAATGTGATAGCTTCCTGATCTGGTAGTGTTCTCCACTGAAACTGGCAGTCTGTCATTCTACTGGTACATTCATTTACAGTGGGAGATAAAAATAAAAAAAATAATGGTTTTCTATAGGATTGAGGTCCAGAGAACGGCTGGTCGCTCCATAACCTTGATCTTCTTCAGTCATTTCTTGGTTGTATGTTTTGGGTCATGATCCTGTTGGAAGATCCATCCACCACTAATTTAAATCCTCCTGGTGGAGGGAAGGAGGTTCTGACTCAGGATTGGACGGTACATGGCTCCGCCCATCCTCCCATCCACACACGCCCTTTACAGAAAAACACTCCAAACCATAATGCTTTCCACCTCCATGCTTGACAGTGGGGATGGTGTTCTTGGGGTCATCGGCAGCATTTCTCTTCCTCCAAACAGAACAGGTTGAGTTGATGCTAAAGAGCTCCATGTTGGTCTGATCTGACCACAGCAGCTTCTCACAATCCCTCTCTGCATCATGAAGGTGTTCATGGGTAATCTCCAGGTGGATCTTCTCGTGTGTCTTCTTAATCAGAGGGACTTTGTCAGTGCTCAAAGACTGATGGTTGTGTTCTTGTATTTTGGTACAGTTACACCAACAGTTGTCCCCTTAACCCCCAGCTTCTTGCTGATGGTTTTGTAGTCCATTCAGGTCTTGTGCAGGTCTACAATCTTCTCCGTTCTTCTTCTACTTCATTTCCGACCCTGGGAGTGTAATGCTGCCATCTCTCCATTAAACAGCAACAACAACATCAAAGCTTCAGCATGACAAAAACCTATACAAGCCAGTGGACTTAAAAAAGTGAATATCAATTCAAACCTGCTGCCTGTGTGTTCACCATAACCCAACAAACATAAAAAATCCTCTAAACCCCAAACCAGATAGTGACCAGAATAATATCCTTTCCACTACACATAGTGGACAGTGCAGAACAATGAGCGACACAGATTCCAAAACTGCAACACCCAAGTAAAAACAACCCACTGGCCAGACCACAGCGGCCCAACCGAAGTCTTGTGATTTTAACATTGTGTTGACTATGGGTTAGTGAGTAACTGCACATTAGGACAGATGGCAAAATGGAATAAAAGTGAATCGATACAGATCACTGCAGACTTGACCCCAGTGTCTTCTGCCCAACACAGTGCCCACAAAATAACTACTAATTTGACAGAGAATATAGCTATGCCTTCAGGCAACCTATAACAATGTCTGATATCAAAATAAGGAACCGGCTTTTCCAAGGTGGGATCCCTAGACCCATCTGTAAATATAGGGCTGCTATCCTTCCTTAATATGCTCATTCACATAAGAATTCAAACTCCCTTTAAAACTTCTCTTGTACATCTTATGTAACATAAAATCAATTTCAAGCTCATGCCACATCCACAGTGAGATTGGTGGTCATAAAAATAATGGGAGAGCATCACAACTCCCCATGTTTATTTCCCTCGGGTATTTACTCATCAAGTAATGAGATTTGGCTCTTTTGAGTCAAACAATTTTGAAACTCCCTGTCATCTTTCAATGTCGTCATTGACAGAGTTGTTGATCCAGCAGCTTTCAATTTCAATATAGAAATGAGTGCCAGTTTCATCCAACACAAGCTTAAAGGTACCGGTAGTTCACCCACTTCCACCAGAAGTGTTGATATAGGCGTGGGTCCAAATGCCCTAAATATAACCTTGGTGCCTTAGCCTGGACAACATCAAGTTTGTCTAACGTTGTCTGTGCTGCAGAGTCATACATAAGACAACCATAGTCAATCACAGACCTAATCTTCACTTTGTATGACATCAGCAGGACTGATCTTCTCCCTTCAATCCACTGAAAGCTCTTCAGTCTTTTCCTGTTGGAGAGTTTGGAGTCTGACTGATGGACTGATTCTGTAAACAGGTGTCTTTCTACAGGTGATCAGTTCATACAGGTGTCTTCAATTCAGGTGAAGCAGAGCTCTTAATAGTTACACAAGGATCAAACACTTATTTTCCTCATTGAAATACAAATAAAAGTTGACTTTTTTGTATTCTTAGTGATTTTCTGTCTCACTGTTCAAATGAACCTACCAATAGGATGACAGACTGTGAATTTCTTTTTAAGTAGTTAAACTTACAAAATCAGCAAACTGATCTGATACTTTTTCCCTCCACTGTACTTAGAGTTACGTTTAAAGAGAGTTTTATTTACCAAATACTTTAAACTGCAGATGTGTTCAGCTGAATGGGTCTGAGGAAGCTTCAGTCAGAAACCATCCCTTCTCTCCAGTTTCTGGTGAGAGTCAGTCTTAAAGTCTCTTGAGCTAACTATGAGTACAGCTCTGAAAGTGTTGGCACCATGTTTTGGAAATGAAGTGTCAGACATTCACAGGCTCCAAAAAAAAAAAAAGAAAAGAAAACAGAAATACTGTTTATTTCAGCAGCATGGATGAACGAATCAATGAGAACATTGAGTAACAGGCTATTTCTCACACATTACAGATTTAACCAGCTGAGTTTAAGATAGAAAAAGCTCTAAAAATATTTTTTTTGAAATAAGAAACTACATCCAAATCTATCTGCGGTATACTCGCTAACCAGGGCGGCGCCATTGATCCTTTACAGCAATCAATATTAACATGAAATCACAAAACAATTACCGATGATGCACTGATATGCATATTTACTTTTTTTTTTATTATTATTAGTGAAATCACCATTTGATCTTCCTTTTGAGTAGCTGCAGATATTCTGCCACAGTTATGCCGATTGTGAGACTTTATTTTGCAAAGATTTTATAAAATAGGAAGCTGAATATTTTCATGAAAACACATTTACCCACCAGACAAGTTCATTCTTTGTCATGATGTGTGATTTTTCAGATTTATGCTGTAGACTTTTCTCTACTTACCCTTTTATTGCTTTCTTTTTTTTTACCATTGACTGTACATGAGAACTGTGAGTGACACCTCCCTCCTCACATTCCTAACAGGAAGTACCTGCTGGTTCCAAAAACTAAAATCCCATATAGAAACAAACAGCTATAGTCATTCTATATGTCAGAATAACCCTTCTTGCCCTGATGCATTTTTTAACATGCTTTTGATAATACTCATTTTTCTTCATATTTTTTCTGTAGTGCAAGTAATTCAAGTTATAAACTGGCTGATCAGATGCTTTAAAAAAACTTGGTGGTCTCACGTCCAGCGTTCAAAGCGTTTGACTGATTTTGTGTAGCTCGGTTTCAAGAAGTAGGGGTGTGGAATTACAAGCTCAATCCTGATTGGTGAGATGGGTTGCCATAGAAACGTTGACTCAGAGCAACTCAGACCAATCACTGCTTACGGATGCCGTCTGGCTCCAACATGGTGGCTCCCATATTGCAAAAGAAAAAAACTGACTGAATTGACTTTATTTGGTTGGAGCCAAAAATTTACCATTTTCTGTCGGTGACGTCACACTCACTTAGTCCAGTTCTCTTATACAGTCGATGTTTTCTTCACTCATAATACAGAGTTTTGGTCATTTCCTGTCTTTGTGAAAACAGATTATAGACAGTATATAGAATTTTAACATGTTCATGATAATCCTCATTTTTGTCCATAATATATGTTTTTAATGCAAGTTATACAAGTTATAAACTGACCAATCGGATCAGAGCTTGCTTCCAGTGAAAGGGATGTGGCGTGCCAACAAGCTCACTCCTGATTAGTGAGAGTGATTGTCATAGAAATTATGACTCAGACCAACTCGGACCAATCACTGCTTATTAATGTCAACTGGTTTAAAAATGACAAAGTCCGTACCGCAGAAAAATGGCGACTGAATTGACTTCATTTTGTTGAAACCGGAGGTAAGGCATTGTGTATGAGTGACATGGCCCCAATGTTTTTCCCGTCTCTGTGTATGTCAACGGAGCAGACTCTGGATTGAACTAAACGGTTTGGTGTGAAAGTGACGTCAGTTCAGAAAGCAGAGTTTTCAGCATTTCTCTGGCGTCTGTGACAGCAGCAGCATCTGCAAACATAACCCCTCACATCTGTCCTCTGAACTGAGTTTTGGGTCCTCACAAAGGTGAGTTGCTGATCAATAGACAACTTTTTTTTGGACTGCTCTTACTCTTTTAAAGCCTCGATAGCAAACGTTGAAGATTGCAGCTTGACGACTCTGGAGATGGAAAAGTTCAATCAAATTTGGGAGTGTACTCTTTTATCTATATCCGAATTCCCTCCCTACTCCTAAAGTTCTGAAAACCTCTATAGTGCAGGACTATCTATTACCCTGGATTTTAAAAGCAATTCAGCTGCCATGTTCACTTCGGTTATTTATTTTTTGAAACAGAAATATGACTGAATCCACAGTGTTCTGAAGATGAAAACTTGAATGGTTTATGAAAAGTAAATGTAAGTACTTTTTTCACAAAAAATTGTTTAAATGCAATGCATTGTGGTCTATATTTGCTAATCTAGTGAGCATCAATGCACACTGGTTTTTCGCAAAGACTTCTAGGAACTTTCTAGGGCACTGGATTCTGGAATTGTAGATTCAGACACCCCGACAAAATATCAAACGCCAAATATAGTGGGATAAGTAGTGAACAGTGAAGACATTCAGACACAACCTGAAGGAGAGGACAGTCAGGGAGATGACAGTCTAACACAGAGCCTGAACAGAACAGGTCCAGTTCTGGAGCTGCTGTCAGATGTAGAGCGGCTGCTCCTGAGCAGTCAGCAGGCGGTACATGGCTGCAGGCATGGTCTTCATGTGGATCTGGAACACGAGGCACAAACATCAACCTTTTCAGCAGCTGAGATGCCCCAGTCTGAACACACTCCCTCAGAAAACCCAGATGGTCCTGATGATCAGTGGTTCAGATATCTGCACCGTCTCAAGAGGAAAACTTGGTTTCAGTGTCGCCCATCTTTCAAACCGATGCCAGGAGTTTTCTTCAATTCTTTTTCTGATCCTAACATAGCTTTCTGTTTCATCCACCTTTCCCACAGGCTGAGGGGACCATGCAGAACCTCACGACTCCGACATGCTAGTTAAACATTCTCCAGATTTGAGATCCGCTGAGCAGTTCCATGAGGTTCTGCAGGTTTTTAAAGAACCTCAGTTTGAGGAGGTGCTCTGATGTGGATTCCTTCTCTCTATTGTGTTTCTTTTGTTTTCTCTTCAGAGTTTTCCTGGATTTTCAGTAAATCTCTCTGAAAACTGGCAGTGACGGAGTTCAGGACGTTCACCTTCTTACCTTCAGACACATATGACACCTGAAAAGAGAGAACGCCTTCCACCAGGCACTTTCACATCTCCTAACAACCCAAACACCCTCAGACCTTCTTTCAGGTCCAGAACATCTTCGACATCACGTGAAGGTTTCAGAAGCAGCAGAGGCAGACACATTTGACAGATGGAGACCCTTGCTGCAGAGCTTATAGGTCCTTCTGAACTCGGGTGTTCCATGACCGGATCCATCCATGACACTGAAAGCTGCTGAACTTCTCAGATTAGGTTGTGTCATCACGTCTGCAACTGAGCCTCACCTTTCCCACTGCATTGGACAGGATATGGACGATCTGCTCATGCGGCATTGCCACCACGCTCTGGCTGTTGATCTCAATGATGCGGTGACCCACCCTGACCCCGCCCCGCTCCGCGATGCCCCCACGCACAAGGCTGCAGATCTGTGGAAGAACATGTTGATTGTTTCCCTCCAGCATCTTCACACACAGAGGTCATTAAAAACAGAGGGTCCACACTTTTACCCACAATGCCATTCTGCACACTGAAGCCCAGCTGAAGGCGAAGGGCCGGCCGTCTGATCAGAACTGTGGTGACTGGGGGACATCTCACCACGTTCATCTGGACCCGAGTCTGGTTCTTCAGGTCCTGTTCATCGAGACACACAGGAGGCTGAAGGGAGCTGTCCATAGATGAAGAGGAGGAGGAGAATAAAGGAAAAGGACAAGGAAGAAGACTGGAAAAGGGCATAGAGGAGGGGGAAATGTGAAAGAAAAGGAAGAAAGAAAAAGACGGGGAATGACGAGGAAGAAGACTTTAAAGAGAAGGCGGAACAGAGGGGGAACAGTGAGGGCCACAGTAGGACCCATATTTGTGTCATGTGACCAGTGCTCAGGGTATGGTGGACTCACCTTTATGATGTTCTGGCAGCTGGACAGCGGTAATCCCACCAGGCTGGTTCCATTGACAGACATGATCTGGTCTCCTGTGTTCAGTCTTCCAGACCTCTCAGCCGGACCTCCGTGCATCATGTTGGCAATGATGGCGGTGGGCAGGATGGAGCCCCACCCACTCTCCACAATGGCCAAGCCTAGAATCTCACCTTTCTCCTTCTCAATGAACACCTGAGCTCACAGACGGACAGCAGCAGCTTCAGACACTCCTGCTCTCTGCAGATGTTCTCATCCAACATCTGTTCTCTTTACTCTGAGGGTCCACAACAACACAGACTGGAGGTTTTTAATTCAGAGGTGGTTCTGGTCCAGAAAGTGATGCTTGTGATGCTAAGACCGCAGGTTCTTGAACCTACGATTAGCGTAATGTGTTCACATTGGACAGGCAGGGAGGGGCTTCTTCTTCTGTTCCTACTGTGTATTAGCTTATGTCTGCCACCTACAGATGGAAGAGACTTGGTGTGAAATGTGAAAAGTGATTGTAAATTTGGTGAATCTTGCTCCAGGCTTTTTCTTTCACAGCTCCATTCTGATATAATAACGTCTGGGAAATCTGTACGGGCACAAACCACTGTTATTCATTTCTCCTCCATGATCAATGTTCAAATAGTTGGTACTTCTGTAAAGTAAAAGGGACATCATCCATACAGTATCTCACTACAAAATCAGAGTGCCTGATTGATAAAAGTTCGACCTGGATGTAGAGCCCGAAAACAACCATGAAAATGTGCTTAGCTACATGTGGACACAAGAGTTTTGAACTTGGAAGGCTAAAAGAGGTATTTTTAACATTTACATAGACTTTTCATTGGAAGCGGTCGCTTGAACGTGCGTTGCTGAGAGCAATGTGAACACAGCTTAAGAGTTTGTTGTTTCCTTCAGATTTCAGAGTCACTGAAACGGTGAGATCAGGTCTACTCACTGCTCTGCTGTTCTCAGACTTGGAGAAGTGGACCAGATCTTCATTGTACATGTCCTGGGAGCTCAGCAGATCGCTGTACTCCCTCTGGCTCAGGTCTCGGGGATTGATGCCGCTGACCCGCAGGAACTCCTGGTACGCCACGCTGAAGGCCTGCCCGATGGACTGGGCGATCATCTGGGCCTGAAGCCACAAACAGAAACCTAATTCAAAACTGAATCAGAACCAAAGGAGTTTCTCTATTCTGGACCAGAACCACTGATGGTTCTGCCCCAGAACTCATGGTGACCCCAGAATCATTGAAACTGCTCAGCAGTCTTCCTGCTGCATGCACACTCATGTGCACGCCATGCGTCTGTCGCCCTTTGAAGTTCTGGTTAAACTGAGTCAATGTTTTCTGACAGAGGCTTCAAAGTTCTGTGGTTCTTACATCCTCGGATTCAAACACGTGACACGTCATCCTGGACGGACTCTTGCCATCTTCTCCTGGATCCGGAGCTTCCTGGGACTCCTCCTGAGAGTCGAGCTGAGGTGGCCTTCTTCGGACCATCAGAACCACCACATTACCGATGTCAGCGATGTAGACCACGCTCCGTAAGGGCTGGTTCATCACGGTTTCCTGTGAGCACAGGAAGAGGACAGTACAGGTGTGTCGGGCGGCAGGTCTCATTCCGGCCTTCAGCACAAACAGGATGAAGTGGAGTTGTGACGGAAAAGAATTTTAACACGTCATCCAGCTTCTCCCCTATGTTCCTTTTCTCTCATCCTGTCACTTCATCCATATTCTGCTGGCTGTAGGCCTTTATGAGGTTCTGCTCAGCTTAACTAGGTTGGTTTTGTGTCTGAGTGGGTACCTGAGAATCTGTGTTCAGAACTTTGACCCTCTGCGTGGAGATGAAGAGGTCCACCTCCATCTGAGACGCTTTGACGACCTGCAGGAACACGTTGGCACAGAGACACGGTCTGACTGAGGAGACGAACTGGAACCTAAGAGTAAAAACTGCTGCAGTAGAAGGAGGACAGCATCTGTGTCTCTCCTGAGCAGGAGGCTTCAGCGGATCACGCTCGGTCCTGGGACCCTGGATGTGACTTCACTGGAACTGAGGAACCCGGAGCAGGTAGAACCAACCTTTAAGAGGCACTGGGGTCAGGAGAACTTTCTCTGGACTGGTTTTTGGGGTTCAGAGATAAGATGGCATACAGCTCTCCACCTGTGAACCCAAGTTTTCAGGGTTTGATTCCCCATGCTGTGGAGGTTAAGATCTCTGTACCACCTAAAGGTTCATGAAACCTAACTTCTGAGAAGCTCAATGTTTATAGACTTGGAGTCTGATGTTTTGGGCTGACTTCTGTGTGGCACCTTCACTTCCTTTGGACCGAACAGTGTCTGACAGAACTCAGAGGGATTCTGATCGTGCAGGACTGGATGAACTAAAGTGTTCTGCAGTAACTGGTTCTTTAATACTGTGGGGGGGGGGTTTGGTCTGATATCACACTGATGGCTTGGTGCACATACATCTGTGGTTGCTTGAGTGCAACCACAGAACTGGACTGAGTGTGTCACAGCATGAAGCTTGTTCTAAGTGTGAGGAGCATCACAAGACCCAGCTGCTCTGTTCCTGCAGCTTCACATGGACCTTCATGACTGTTACAGGGTTTGGGGGACTCAAATATGGAATTCATGCAGCACGTGTGCCAAAAGCTGATAGCAGTCATCTTAAAGCTGCAATGTCTGTGGTCCTCAGGTTTAGGAGGAAGAAGACCAGACAAGAACTACAGAAGATGAGGAAGTTGTACATCAATGACCTGCAGATGGGATGGGATCCACTCCTGGGAGACTGGAGTTGGTTGTCCAGCAGCTGTGAGTAAAGATGGTGATTAACTGAACTTTAAGTGTCTCCTCAGCTGTGGCTCATGAAGGTTACTGAGCAGGTGAAAGTCAAGGAGGAGACCAGGCCTGTGGTCATGAGGGAACCTCAAGTGCTGCTTCTCTGCACCTCTCAGTGAAAGCACGCATGCACGACCGGGTTAGTGCACGTGTGCATAGCTCTCACCTTGACGCGGCTCATAGCCTCCTCTGCCTGCTTCGTTCTGACACTGCGGGATGGCGTCTTCTCTGACAGCAGGGGAGTGGAGCCCCGGTAGATGGCTGCAAACAGAATCCCACTGATCAGGTCCTCTGGGTCACAAGGGCCTGGAACTGAACAGTGGAGAAGATGATGTCATCACAACACCGTCTCTGTGAGGACAGTAGGGACAAACACAGATGATACGGTGTTCTGAAGCCTCCTAGAAGTCAGCACTGCTCCAGTCTGGTCTGATTTCTTTTATTCTAGTCTGCTATCATCGGCTGCTGCTTTTTCAAAATGTCAGCTGCCTCCAAAGTTGTATGGTAATGGTCACATGACAGATGCTCAACCAATCAGACAAAAGTACATGAACCTGGTGTCCACAGTCCATCCTGAACAGGAGGCAGAATGAATGAATCTCCTGAAAATCTGAATTTTCCCATCAGTCCTGCAAGAATGAATCCATCAGGGAAAGCTTCTGGAAACCCGAGGTTCATGCAGTGATCTGCAGCTCTGTGGCAGATTACTGCTACAGATCATCCATGAACCGTGCTTCAGGCAGGTCTGCATCCATGGTCTGTACTCACCCTCCACGTATGCAGGAAAGGACGGTGTGTTTTTCCTGGACTACAAAAACAAAGATCAAGGGTTACAACACAGATGGTCATCCTGATGTTCAGGAAGGGTCTGATTCCTGCAGAACCCACCTCTTTGCAGGAGGCAGATGCTTCCTGGTTGTCATCTTGCAGCAGGAGTCTACTGGACAACTCTGCTCCTGGAGGAGAGGGTGAGTCCAGATGGGGGGGCTGCACGGTGAAAAAAAATTCCTCTCATGAACTGGGATACTCAGTCTGAGCTCAGGTCAGCTCTGCAGGTAAAGACTCAGCTCCTGGAAGACCTGTTGTTATGAATGCAGATATGTCTGACCCACTTGGTTTGGGTAGACCGGAAACTAGTTGTTTTTTTGTTTGTGGTTGTTGCCAACATGGCAGGCCATAATTTTACCAATTCTAACTTGATCTGATTTGGTGTCAACCAGGTCCACTCAATGGGTTGTAGTCTGTTTGAATGTGGTCTAATATAATCTGGTTTGATCTTTTCTTATCTGGCTTGGTCATTCCAAAACATGGGACAGAAATAGGTGTCTTCAGGAGAAGTCATCAGGTAGAAGTGCAGCACAGATCCAGGCATTGTAATCTATGATCTATGAGCAGCAGTGCAGGAGCATCAAGGACTGCTTTGCTCTCGGGTAAGGGAGATCAAAAGGGACCAAGTGTCAAACACTACACACAATATTCAGTTTTTGTTTCACTTCACAGGTTTTCAGGATATGAAAGCAATTGTTTTGGGGTGATGGACACACCTAATTTTGTGTTTTCCACATAATGGTCTCACTGTGTACAGTGTGTTTTACTTGGGACCAAAACCAACAAGTTCTTCTTCTAAAAAAAAAAAACATATCAATGTGGCATCATTCTGTGGGTCTAAAAAGCTGAATTTTGTCAGTAAGTCTTTCCAGGTTCACGAGTCAAACAGACATGAACACACGGCGGCGCTTAACGGACCAGCAGCACCACCTGATCACAGTCTTCAGGTTGGTAGGAGACAGTCAGATGTTGCAGATGAACTTGATGAGTCTCTAAGTGTCTTCAGCAGACTTACACCAAGACACAGAACTACTGTCAGAGTGATAGACCCAGGAGACCGGAACCATGACCAGAACCGAAGAACCTCTGCACTCTGCATGCTACGCCACACAGCAGCAGGCCCATTTACCAGATGTGAGGGTACTATAGTTTCCAGACAAACCGTTCACAACCCACTCCACCACTTTGACTGGAATGACAGACAGCTGTTGCAGATGACTCCTCTGACAACAAGACACCGCCATGAACGTTTGCAGTGAACACATTAAACATGTTAATGGATAATGATGCTCCACCACATGGTGCCAGAATTGCCACAGCTGGAAGTGGGAATTTCTCAATGACCTCTGACCTGAACCCCACCGAGCATCTGGGAGCAGCTGAAGCAGAGACAGGATGATCGGACCTCAACCCCAAGTGACTTGGCAGAACTGCAGGTAGAACTGGTGGAAGAACGCCTCAGAACCACATCATGATTCTAGTGAGGAGTGTCGCTGTCAAGCTGTCATTGCAACAAATGATGGAGATTCACGCTGCTGACATGGTCACTTTGTGTTATATGAGGCTATCTTCATAATTGTCTTAATTTGGGAGTAATAAATATCAAACGACTGAAAATAGTGTTTCTTCGTTTTCATTATTAGTAATGTTAAAGGGAACTTTTACACATTTCATTAAAATTCAGACCAAATAAGAAAACCATTCATGTAAAATAGATATGTAGCATTACCTTCGATAATGCAAGTGTGAATGCTATGCACTCACTTTTGCCGCTGAAGATGTAAGTGCTGATAGCTGAAAACACTGAAACTGATACTAGAAAACGCTGATGCTGAAAGTTTGCAAAAAATTTTATCTAAATGCCAAATTAGCCAAAGAAACTGGCAAACTGTCAAATTTAGCTGAAACAGTGAAGATAATACAAAAATATATGCTAAACTCTAAATTAACTGAAATAATTGGAAAATAGACTAATATAGCAAAAACAGTTAACATAAAGCTAAAATATTAGCTAAACTCTAAATAAACTGAAATAACTTGAAAAATGTGTTATTTATATTTAAAAAAAAGCTTGCATAATGCTAAAATTATTAGCTAAACTCCAGATTAATTGAAATACCTGGAAAAATCTCTAATTTAGCCAAACCAGCTAGCATAATGCTAAAATTTTTAGCTAAAATCCAAATTAGCTAAAAATTCCTGGAAAAATGTCAAATTTAGCCAAATTATGTAGCACAATTTAAAAATAATAGCTAAACTCTAAATTAACTGAAATAACTGGAAAATTTTTAAGTCAGCCAAAACAGCTAGCATAATGCTATAATTATTGGTTATACTCCAAATTAGCTGAAATAACTGGAAAAATTACACAAAAGAGCAAGCATAATGCTAAAATATTAGCTAGACTCCAAATGAGCTGAAATTACAGAAAATGTCTAATTTAGCCAAAACAGCTAGCATAATGCTAAAATAATAGCTAAACTCTAAATAAACTGAAATAACTGGAAAAAATTCTAATTTATCCAAAACAGTTAACTTACTGTTAAAATATTAGCTAAACTCTAAATTAGCTGAAATAACTGGAAAATTACACAAAAGAGCTAGCATAATGCTAAAATATTAGCTAGACTCCAAATTAGCTGAAATAACAGAAAACGGCTAATTTAGCCAAAACAGCTAGCATCATGCTAAAATATTAGCTACATACAAAATTAGTAGATGTAAAATTAGCTAAATGAGCTTGCATAATGATAATATAACAGCAAACTAAGAAAGTAGTTCAAAAATTAAAAAAGTTTATGAATTTCCCCAGAAAGCTAGAAAGATGCTACAATAGGCTTTTTGGTAGTTTAGTTCAAGAAACTCATTCAAAGTACATTTTGTTCAGACGTGTAATTAGGTGGATCTGTACTGGAGTCAAAATACACAGCAAAAAGTGGTCTTACATGCTCATTCCAGGTGCCACATTGAGCTCTGAAAGCTGCTTGATCTGTGCTCAAATCCTTTTTATGAAAACACAGCCTCTCAGCAGGTAAAGGGCTGGTAGAAAGCTGCAGAATCCTATTGCCCACTCTGTTTCTATGTGTTTTACTATACTGACTGAGGGCAACCGACGCGAGTTCTGTCACTGGGGGCTGCCCCCCCTCTTTTTTCTCTGCCCTGCCTAAGGCAAACCGACACTAGAGTTCCATTCGACATAGCAACGGCACCTTGACAGAAGCACAGGGAGGGGTTTCCCCCTTTTTCATGCTCCTGGCTCAGACCAACTGCTGGTCAGTTGCCATAGACTTTCATTCAAAACTGAAACTCGCTCAAAAATGACATGTCGACTTTGACCTGCGATATCTCAAAAACCGTAAGGAGTTTTCAAAAGAAAAATGCAAGTTCAAGAGCCCAAAGTCTGCTGAATAGTTTAAAAGTTGAATGGTTTCTGTAGCTGAAAATTTACTTGAGTTCTATTGTTTTGTACAAGGCAAAGTTTTTAGCTGAAAAAAGGGGATTTGAAGATTCCGTAAGCCATTTTCATTGGGGTTAAAAAAGTGGTAGTTAGTTGCATAGTTTAAAAAGTTGAAGGGTTATGTAGCTGAAACTTTCGAGCAGTGATCTCTGAAAAGAGCTGAATATTTTGAAAGCTGAATGAGCTGAGTAGATGAAAGAGCTGAATAGTTATGGGTCTTCGAATAACGTACAGAAGAAAAATAATAAAGAAATTTAAAAAAAAAAACAGGAACACTATAATAACAAAATCCCTAGTTTGTGGTAAATGGCGTATATATTGTGTGGTGCTTTTCTACCTTCATTGAAGGCCCAAAGCACTTTACAGTCACAGTCCCATTCATCCATACACACACTGATGGCAGCTCCACTGCCGAACACTGTTACATTATGAAATCATTATGAAATAATTAAACTGATTACAACGTTAACTAATTTAAACTGGAAAATCTTCCTAAGATTAACA
The DNA here is from genome assembly GCA_016861445.1 of Oryzias woworae. NCBI lineage: Eukaryota > Metazoa > Chordata > Actinopteri > Beloniformes > Adrianichthyidae > Oryzias > Oryzias woworae. Next base: position 1,340,614 of record BOLG01001191.1, read on the forward strand.
TAAGCTCCACCCACAAACTTTGACATGTTAGTTTCACAGTTGAACTTATTCTATGATGAAAGAGAAACCATCAGAAATTCAAAACATGATTTCAAATAACCAATAAACCATATTTAAGACAATATTTAGGAACATAAATGTATCTAATGAATTATTTCTCATGTCTGGTTGTTTGATGAGACATTCAACATATTAGATAAACTATAAAACATTTGGATCCATCAATGATAAAACATCAAACTGATTTTTACTAAGTACGTTTACAGTAAAATCTGTTTTAAATGATTGTTTTATTACTCAAAAACAAAGCTGTCATATTTTGAAGCTTTTATCCACCCGTACCAAGCTGCTGCAGCCTCCTATGAATTACCACAACACAGCATCTCCAAACTCAAGCTCCTATCAAACCCACCTCATTCTGATCCCGTGGTTCAGTGTCCTGCCTTTGCTTAGCTTGTTCCTCCTCCAACTTTTCCACCTGGTACATCCAGAAGTTCTCCATGGTGTGGGTTAAGGCAGAGTCGGTTCAGCTCAGCGGCAGAAGCAGCAGAGTGACGGGTGTTCAGAACTGCCGCGTCACCACACACAGCTGTGCTCCTCAGGTGACAGAGGATCTGTGATGGAATCAGAACCGACTCGTCATGGCGGTCTTGAACAGCTGCTGCTTGATGAGATCTTCCCCAAGAAATGTCATTCAAGCTGCTGTTTTAAAGGATTCCTGCAGCATTGATTTGTTTCCTACGATGACGGATAAAAACACCTTCCAATGATGAACAGAGAAGCTGCATCATCTGATGATACTAGATCCTTCATCAAATATTTAGGCAGCTGTCTCAGTTACTGGTGTCTCTGCATACACGCTTAATAAATCATGGAGAGGAAGGAGGTCCAGCAGGAGAAGCAGAAGCACAGATGGAGCTCAAAGTTGTCAACAATCATGTCTGCATGGTGTCCTTAATGTTTCTCCATGAAGAACTGAATTTCTGCTGCACTGATGACAGGGTGGAAGCACACTTCAAGGTTATTTTATTAAGTATACTTGAATAGACGTATAGTAAGTATACTATAGACCCTGTATGTGTTTTGTAAGTATACAAACTGAGTACTTCTTCAGACTAATAAAAACATTTTAAGTTTACTATATAGTATGTAAAAAGTATAGAATTGTATACTAGTAATACATTTAAATAGACTTCCTTCTACGGAGAATCTGAAATTGGTTAAATTACCAAAATTAAGATGAGACAGTTTTTTTTTACGTTTTGAAAGTTTCAGCTCATTTGTGTTACATTTTCAATATTTTACTGTGATATTATGATGTGTCGTCATGTTTTTCACATGAATCACTGATATTTTAGAAATGTTTAATGCTTTTGCTTCACTTCATGCTTTACAGTTTTGTTTACTTATTTAATTTTTGAATGTGAGCTATAAATTATGGATAATTTGGATATCATCCTGTTTTCCTTGTATGCAGTGGATTGATGCAGGAAATCTCAATCTTTAGGACTTATAGATTGTCAGACTTCTCAAACATGCAGTGAGGCAAAACAAGCATTTGGCACTCACTGATTCTGCAAAGTCATCCCACTTACACAGCAAACCAACAAACAAGAATTCTGTTCCTCACAGACCTGTTACTTCTTTGAGAAGCTGCTCTATCCTCCACTGGTTTCCTGTATGAATGCCACCTGTTTGAACTGGTTTTCTGTATAAAAGACACCTGTCCAAACCCTTTAACAGTCAGACTGCAAGCTCTCCACCATAAAGAAGACCAAAGAGCTGTCAAAGGACACCAGGGACAAGATTGTAAACCTGAACAAGACTAGGAAGAACTAATCTAATATAAGAAAGCAGTTTGAAGAGAAGAGATAAACTGTTGGAGAAGATCCATGACAATCTCCCTCTCCCTGGATCTCCATGAAAGGCCTCAAGCACATCATCTGAACAACCAAAGAGTGGATACATAAGCAGCATTTCAAGGTTTCTGTGTGATCTAGCAAGTCTCTGGAGCTTAATCCATTAGAGAACCTGTGGAGGGAGTTGAGAGTCTGTCTCAGCTTTAGAGAAGATCTGCATGGAATAATGGACCAAAATCTACCAACCATCTACAATGCAAACCTGCAGAAGACCTAGAGGTAACCTTTGACCTCTGTCATTACCAAACAGGGTTACATTTTAAAGCATTGAGTTAAGCTTTTGTTTTTGACTAAATTTGTACTTTCTGCTTCATTATACAAACAAATTCTTTAAAATCAAACAATGTGATTTAATGGATTCTTTTTTGTTTACATTCTGTCTCTCCCAGTTGAAGTGCTTCTGTGTTAAACATTGCAGACCAAACTCAAGTGATACAAGTGATACAACTTCCACTTTTTTGCCCATCTATAATTAGGACCCCCTCTTCGTCCTGATTTACTGTCTCTGTCCTTACTGGAGAGCTCTAGAGCTTCCAGGAGAAGACAAAGAAGGCACTGCAGCTTCTTTCCTCAACCTTCTGGATGGTTTCACTCTAAAAACTCCAGAGATTTCTCTCAGATCACTTCATCTGATGAGCTGGACAGGGTGACTGAGTAAAAGGTCTGGGGCTGTCTTGTGTTCCACAGATAAATGGACTTCTGAGCAGGAGTTAACCAAATGAGACGTTTAACATTTTAATTAACGTTCTGAACAAACATGTCAGGGAAGCATCAGTTTTCTCAGGAAACACAGGCTAGACACCAATGTGGTGAACTGCTGAGCTGAAACCTTGTGGAGCCTCTGAAGAAACCTGCAGAAGAACATCACAAAGCAGAGAACATTTCCATCAGGTGTTCTCCATACTTGACGTGATTGAAGTGAGTCGGGCCGAATTCAACCTTGACAGAGCAGCTGCACAGGGCCAGCACAACTGCTACATTCCATCTGTTGAACACTCATCAGTGTTCTCACTCATGGCCAGTCCTCCACAATCAGTCACTAGAATACTCTTCTATTGTCACATCCTCGTCCTCCAGAAGAGCTCGGCTCGTGGTTGGTTTGGGCTGACTGGCTGTCAGAGCCTCCTCAGTTTGGTCCTGATCTTCTTCCAGACCCTCGTCTTCTTTCTCCTCTTCCTCCTTTGGGGCAGTCTCTTTATCTGTCAGTGCCTCCAACTTCAGTCTGCACACAAACCAGAGACAAAGAGGAAAAAATACATCAGACTCTGCACAAAGGAGCTCAGAGAAGAACCATAATTCCACCAGCAGGAGGTCAGCAAGTCCTCTGGTGATGGTTCAACCACAAGTCAATGAACATCTAAAACAGTTCAGGTTCATGTGGGCGGAGCTTCTTCGTAGGTGCAGAACAGAGAAGTGGATATGTGGAGGATGCTGACAGGCAACTCCTGTTGCTGCAGAAACAGCTGAAACGTTCTGCTTCATCTATGTTAAGTGTGCTTAGGCTCCGCCCTCCCTGCTCCTCAGATTCCAGGGCCTGTTTCTCAGAACATCCCAAGTGCTGGTTGACCATCATGCTGCAGGTTCTGGAGAAGACCAGTGAGGGAAAAGGTGGGGTGTTGTACCTGGAAGGGTGTTTCCTCAGTGACATCTGACCCACTTCCTGGATGAATGTGATCTGTGCTGAGAGACAGATGAAGAGTTTTTTACTGAGGTGATGAAGGCCATGTTTAAGTTCAAACCCACAGAAGGAGCAGGTGAAGCTCAAAAGGGGCTCTCCATGACAGATCCACCTCTGAATGGACTCAACTGTCTCTGAGGATGCTCATCCAGCTGCTTTGATTGTTCAAATGTTGAACTTCGAAGGTTCCAGAACAGAACCATCAATCAAGGTGACTGAGGTTCTCAGTGATTAATGACAAAGCAGCAGAATAAACTCTGTCCAGATGAGCTGGATCACATGGAGCTGCTTCAGCAGACACTGGACCTGCAGAGCTGTGTGCTCTTACTGTGGTTCCTCATGGGGTTGGTAAGCTTCGCCAGGTAAGGCAGCAGCTCCACCTGCAGGCAGACTGCAGGAACACAGAAGTCTCTGAAGAGATGGCGAGCTGTCAGGCAGCTTTCACGATGCTGCAAGAAACAGCAGGAGCTTCATCACTGTTCTGTCACACTTGTTTGACCAGAAAGATCTCTTCTCCCCAGAAACCACCAGAACATGGAAACGAACAGAAACTGAATGTTGGGGATGTCAACATCAGGCTCAACAGAGTTTGGGAACAGAACAGTTTTACATCTGAGAGCAGACCCGAGGTCCAAATAGAACCCGCAGGATGTTCTAGTGAAGAGTCTGACTCCTTACCACAACAATGCAGGATTAAAAAGCCTAGATGGAGTTCAATGTCTGTGTTAAGCATCTAAACCCTGCAGCTGGCCTGGCTCACCTTGGTGCTGACCCGTAGCCAGTCAGGTTTGTGAAGAGGTCTAAATCCCACAGAGACTTGGTGGGAGTGGGAGTGCAGGATCCCCCTGACGGCCACTGAAGAACTGTAATCCCTCAAGATGATGCGGTTCTGCAGGCAAAACCCAAAACTGTAGGAGCTCCACAATCAGACTGTAGAGACCTGACGTTAAAGACTGACCGTCCAATCAGCAGTAAGCAGATCGGCATCAGACAGGTACTCGCTGGCCCTCTCCACGTCCTCCACCTCAGAGAAGAAGTCCAGGTAGTTTTGATGCAGGTAAAGGTTGAACATCTCTGCAGATACGTGTGAGCGTTCAACAACCACCTGAAACAGCAAAAAGACCAGCTGGGAACCTGCATCAAAATCATCAGCATTACTACAACTGTCACCACCATGACATAATACTACCAGCACCACAGCACCAGCGCCACCAGCGCCACCAGCGCCACCACCATCAAACATTTTCAATGTCATTGGCAGCAGTGTGATTGCTGACATCATTGTTAAGTCCAAAAATGTCATCACCAGCTGTAACATATTTCTTCCCATAACCAGCGAGGTCGTCAAAATGATTTTATTATTGTCAACATCATGATTGTGATTGTAAGCTTCATTTCAAACATCAACAACGTCAACAATCTCATTAATAGAGAATGTTTGTTGACTCTAGGATCATATTTGTAGTCGACATGACTGTAACCACCATGATGATCATCAATGCCATCATCGCCATAGCAACGATGTTAACTCAGTCAGCATCTTTATCGCCATGTTACCTCTGGGTCCACAAGCAGATCTTCTCTGAAGTGATGCAGTAGATGAGGCGGTAAGGCAGGACTTGGAACCGCCTCGTGACTGCCTCCTGTGAATGATATCAAAACGGTTAACAGTTGTAAATGAAAGATGAGGCCAGGATGCTTCAGCTGTTCAGCTGACGCCGGTGCTGAGTTTTACATTCTGCAGGTTTGATGTACATGAAGTTCTGAGCCTCTACTCAGACCCTTCAGAGTTCTCTTTAGGGGAACCACACAGTTAAAGCTTTGGTGGGAGGAGACGTTAATGTTGTCTCCTCAGACCTCTGCTCAACAGCAAACAGACGTCTGCTAAAGTTCTGCTTGTTGTGATGGGAATTCAAACGAGAGCAGCTGGATGATAGCTTGAAAAGCTCTGGACAAACAAATGTTTTTTCCAGGAAAATGTCATTAAGTTAGTTTCTGACATTATTTCTTTTTTTACCAGAAGGTTTACGTTTTAGCCCAGCAGAGCTGAACCCACAGCGGTACAACAGAACCAGGCTGAAGCAGATCTGGACTCACGTTTGCAGTGCAGGATTTTTCCCAAAGCTCTGAACAGGAACAGAGCTGCATCTTTCCCTCCAATGGCTCGCTCCTCTTCCTGATCCTTCACAGTCTTTGTCTTCTTCATCTTCTGGTTGCTTCTGGACGCTCCTCTTCTACCTGATGCAGGTCTGTCTTTCTTGGCTCTGGACACACTTGTGTTCACAGACGAGCCTAAAAGGTTATAGAAATGACTTTAGTCCAGAAGGAAGGTCTTCCTCTGTTTGTCACGTGTGCTTGTGGTTGCCATCACCTAGCAGACATAAGAACTGCAGACTGTTGATGGCACTGCGGATGTCACCAGCGCTCCCTGAGCACAGAGCCTCCAGCTCTGCCTGGTCCGGGACGCTCGTCCTGCCGCCGTTCTGCTCCGAGGAACAAGCAGATGAAATGATGAAGATGAGCTGCCCTCAAAGCGGTTCAGCACTCACAAATGGCTCACCTTAACCGCCTCTTGGGCTGAAATGTTACCCAAGACCTTCATCATCGAGGTGGGAGCCACAGGGTTAAAGCTGCAGGAAAACGAGCAAGCAGTCAGTAATTCCACATCTTCAGAGTCCATTCTGCTGCTCCAGATCCATCAGAATCTCAGCAGTTCTTCACTGGCTGCGGAAAACCAGCATCCTCTCATGCTTGATATTCTGATATTCACACTGGATCACAGTGTTCCTGTCTATCAAACCTTCTTTTTTTCCTCTGACTCAGTAATGATTGAAACAAAACAGAGTAAACATGAGAAGAACGCTGTGTTGTAACACTTCAAAGACTTTCATGTCCAAGAACTGAAAAGAGTTGAGAAAAAGCCCCCGTTTTACCACATATGTCTGTTTTAGAATAATCATTTCCACAAAACTCTGAAAAGAGGGAGAAATTTACGGCTGAGGTATGAAGGATCATCTGTCTGAAAAACTGATGCATCATGAAAATGAAATATGAACTGATAAGAAACAAGAAACCAACATAGAAAAACAAAAGAAATCAGACGAACCCTGAAACCTGCTGTTTTTAGTACCAATTTCTATACTCAAAACAAATTACCCAGAAAATTTGACGTTTTACCCTCAAGCCTAACACAAAAAAAAACCATTGAGCTCTCGTTACTAAATCAGAGATTTAACTTGTGTCAAAGAGTTAGACAGAAAAGGAGATGGACCAAAAACATCCATTTTGTCCTCAGCTTTCCTACCATTGACTGTTAGACCAGTTTACACTGCAGCGGCTGCTTAAACGACATTCCTAGTGAGATCTCTTTACTGTAAGGGAATGAAGCATGGCATGTTGGTCTAATCAAATATTTATCATCAATTTCTCACTGTCAATTTCAAAAAGAAACCAGTCTGGATGTGGTAAGCTCCTCCCTTCACAGATTTGCATCTCTTCAATTTATAATAATGATCAACAGAAAAAAGAAAGAATTGCATCAGCGCTAATTCAAACAGATCACATATCTACAAGTCTTGTTTGTGGCATTCGTGTGGTGCCTGCAGTGTCCATTTGTCAGTCTATCTGCAGACCTGTCTGTGTGCAAATCTGTCTGGAAGTCTGTTTGCAAATCTCTCTGCAGATCTGTCTGCCTGCACAGCAGCAGTGAGGTAAACGTCTGCAGTCTCTTATTTGTGGTTTAAACCTGATGCAGCTGATGTGAAGCTCCTCCTGGATGGTCCTGGGGAAAAGTGAGCGTACGCTGCCGTCTCCACTTACTGACTCTGACACGACGAACACCAGGGGGCAGCGAGCAACCTTCACAAAGCGCCTGCAGACACATGTAAAGGTTCAGGAGAAGAGGGCGGGGAAACAGCAGCTGTCCTTTTCAGCCAGTCATGACTGTAATTCCTGAAAGCATCATTTCAGATTTTGGAAGCAGACAAGAACTGATCCACTTGGGTTCCATTTTTCCTGGGAGTTGCAATCCAGAAACTGATGTATGGAGTATCTATGCTGACCAACAGGAAGTAAGAGCACTTTTCACCTTTGAGCTCTGATCATTATTACACTTTCAAATAAAACAACATTCAGATTTTTTTTATTTATCTAATCCACTGCAATGGTCAAAGACATTAAATTAACAGGATAGAGTAGCACTCTGTTCTATATGACAACACAAATTCACATTTTCATGAATTAAACTAACTCATGCCAACTGTTTTATAATATGTTACTTATTATTATTATTTTGTGTATTTGCATCTGGTGATGCAATGCAGTTTTCCAGCAGAAATATTTCACTGACGGTGCTCTTTCTGAGTGTTAGACTTGTTTTTAACTGCAGCTTTTTCTATGAAGACGACAGAGACACCAGAGAAGCAGCAGTGCACCACTGCATAGCTGCATTCAGTGGGGCTGGAGCTTCAGGAACGATCAGTTCTGGTATAAAAGCCTACAAGCCATCACACTTCGTGATGAGGGTTCCTGATGGAGCAGAGGCAGCTCAGAGGTCTTACCTCAGGAGCTCGTGCAGACTGCTGGGCTGCCGGTAGAACTGATTGGGAAAATCCTGAGGACACAAACAAGTGTGAGAAGCCTGGAGCCCCACTACACACATAACGCACACCAGTATGATGGGCAAGAACGAAGGGCAGGGATCTGACACCTCACAAAAGGCTAACTGCAAGTTCTCCCTCTTTACTCTTTCATAACTTCTTGATTCTAAACAAGGTGAAAAGCTGGCTTCACTCATATGACATATGACACTAAAACACATGCACAATGCTAAAATCCAGTCATCTGCATAAATGTCATCAGAGTATTTTCACAGAAATGCTCTGAATCACAGGTCTAACATCTGTTTGTGGTATGAAAAGCCATAAAACCAGCAGCAACTGAGCATACCTCCACCAGGATGAGCTTTTTGTCTGCAGCTCCTCCATCTCCCGCCATGCTCAAACAGCTGTACTTGTAGGCTCGAAGGAGGAACTCTTGGAACTGCGTCACCTGGGAGCTGTGAGTGAGCCCATCAATCCTCCAGTCTGCTGATGAGGACAAAGATGAAGGGTGAGCCAGGTCCACCCATTCTTACTACACTTTATGTCCTTGGATTTCTCCATGGGAAGATAGGAATGTTTGATACCATCACAAGTTTAAATTATTGGTGAAAACTGCTGTTTGCATTCATTTTCGTTTCCGGTTCCGGGTCACGACTGCACACGACGCTTTCTTCGGCTCTCGATTCCGGACATTTTTTATATATTCTTTCTATTAAATAGCAGATATTCTGCTACAGAGAGAGCTGAACATGGCACCTAAAGCTGAACTGGCAGAACTTAAAGCTATATTGGCAGATATCCAAGCCAAACAAGTGGACATCCAAGCCAAGCTAACTCCATTGCTGGCAATGGAATCCAAGCTAACACCTCTGCTGGCACTCGTGCAGGAATTCCGACAAGAAAAGTACGAAATGAACAATAGGATAATCGGCTTGACCTCATGGATAGAAGACAGAACGACGCGGATCAACAACTAAGAATGAATAACATCATTCTTACGGGATTTCAACTCAAACCAAAAGCCAAGTCTGGAGCACGGATGCTAGCGGAGCCGCAATGAAAACAGCCGAAACTGTTGAAGCTCAAGTCGGATCATTCCTCACTTTCAAAGGAATTTCCTTCAATTTGGATAATATCGAAATCTGCCACCCGCTTCCCAGGAGAAAGGAGTCAGATAAACCAGCGATCCTCATCAGGTTTGTGAATCAAAAGCACAAAATTGCTCTGATGAAGCAAAGAAAACTGCTAAAAGGGTCGTAGGTTTACAATAATCATCGTTTATCGAAGCATAACGCAATGTTGGCTAAGCATGCCCGATTCCTGAAGCGAAAAAAAAAACAGATCCAGAGCACATGGGTGCTGAATTCCAGGATCTATGTTAAACCACTCGGTCCATCTGAATTGACCAAGGCTGTGATCATCACCAACATGAAAGACTTTGAGAAGTGTGTGGTCACGGACGTCTGAGCCTTTATTTGAATTGAAATAAGAATCTAAAAATGATTTCAAGAAAATATGGCGCCCGGGATTTACCACTAACTCTTAGATCAACTTTGACCTGATTTTCAGCAGTGATTTCTGCCCTGCAGACAACACAAAGTCTGCAGTCATAACAACGAGGAGAACTTTATAAACTCTGTTCTAACCTGAAGGACAGCTGTTAATCAGGAGCAGAACGCAGGAATACCGTCTTGGCCAAAGTGCATGAATCATATCACTTGATATAGTTCCCTGAAATGTCATTAATGTCAAAGTATCTACTAATGAAACAACCTGCACTTATTGATTTTCTACATCTGATTAAAGTAAATTATCTTTCAGAAACATGATTTATTATTGCCTCTTTCTATACTTGATCTGAAGAAATGACTTGTCTGATGAAGATAGTCAGCATCTACTTGATATTTAATGATTTTGATCTTTTTGTTTTGTCTTTGTTTATTCTTTACTTTTTTCTTTAATTACTATTATTGTTTTTGTTATCATTTTTTGATTTATTCACATAACTGATTTTTTTATGATGAAACTATTCTTAAAAAGAAAAAAAATGTTATTTTTTTTTATCATTATTCTCTATTATTATTATTTTTGCATAAGCTCCAATCAAGTCTAAATTAGTGTTCTACTTACATGCAAAGCAGTATGACTTATTGTTACTCAAGGATGTTTAATTACCTGTATTACTGTCAGTACAGTATAATTACCTGATTATTAGTTATGAACCGGTTGATATCTAATGTAAAGTAAATGGTGTGGTCGAGTCAGGGTGGGATTATTTAAGTTCGCTTCCTCCAACTCCCTTTCAAGCAGTCAATTTTCTGATGTCTAGTTATTCTATGTTTGACATGACTACATTTGCAAATCTTTGTGGGTGTTGATTGTGTTACACATGTCTTGTATATCTTGTCTGCTTGAAATAAACCATTTCAAATCAAATCAAATCAAATCAAAAATAACGAAAATACTATTACAGTATATTCATTATTCAGTATCACATTTGGGCTACTCGGAAACAACTTAACATTTGACAGACGACAGCAGTTCAAGATGCAAATGCGGTTGAAACAGAAGGAAATGGGAACAGCGGATCTGCTGTTGTGATAATATGTTTTGGAAGTTGTAATTTTTGATATACCAGTTTTGTTCTGGTCAAACTGTGTTACAGGGTTGACTCCCCGTGAAAGGATGTTCCAGACATGTTTTAGCACAGCTGTAGCACACAACAGTCACTCTGGCTGCATGTCAGCCCTGAAATGAACAGGAAGATCAAACGGACTGAAAGCTCTGAAGATGGCAGAGTTCTGATTGGATGAAGGCTGTCATTTCAGGATCAGCTTGAAATGAATGAAAAACTAGATGGCAAATTAAAAAAAAATAAATTTTTAAACTTGAAAGGTAAACATTTTTAAAAGGAAACATTAAAAATAAAAAAAAAGTAGTTATATTAAAATTTGAGTTATAATATATATAAATCTTTAACTGTTACCATGTGTTTTAGCAACAGCTGCTATTTTCAACTTTTGTCTTTTTGTTTCTCTCCTTCACTTTCAGTCCTCAGTATACAGTTTTAATTCAGACTTTCTGTTTTTACAGTTGATCCTAATTTTAAGTGGGGGTGGAGTTTTAAGCTTATTGGCTACTGGAACATGACTGACATTGGGTGAAAGGAATTATGGTGACGTCATATCCATTACAACAGTGGAGGGATGACACTTGCGGTGACAACAACAGAACCGAACAGAGACAAGGGTGGAAATGAAGTCACCATAACCTCTGTCGCCCAATGTCAATCATAACCCCAATAACCAATGGGATTAAAGCCCCACCCCCACATGAAATTAGACTCAATACGGATAACTATTGCATATTGAAACTGTAAATCAAAGCAAAATCAAAGAGGAAGACAAACAAAAATTGACAATACAGAACTGCAGCTGTTACAAATAAACATGAATTTACATTTGGTAACAGTTTTAGGTTTATACTTTTTATTCATTCAAGTTGAAAGATTTTTTTACATATTTTTTTTAAGTTTAAAATATAGATATTTTTCTTATTCACATTTTTTTGGTTTAAATTTAACATCTGGTTTTCCGTTCACTCTAAACGGATCCTGATTTGACCCCTTGCAGGGCTACTCTCTGTAGAATCACATGATTGCATTCATGTGCTCTCCTCTGTGTTTAGTCTGGTACTGCAGGAGAACCTTACCGTTCTGCCAGCTGCTGTAAGGTTCCACATTTGAAGGGTTGGTCCACTCCTGAATTTTAAAACCCAGCTCCTGACACAGAACCTGGACTGTGGCGGTCTTCCCACAGCCAGACGGTCCAGTCAGAATGAGAATGCCACCCTGCAAAAGATCCCAACAGGGTTGGACCTCACTCTCTCCAGCCTCACAGGAGCCGTATGTTGCTGGAGGACCTGGTTCAGTGAAGATCAGTCTCATTGGACCAGGTTCTCTCTGAATCTAAGCTTTTTCTGTTCTGGTTCCAGCTCCTGTGCTTTTTTATACAATGTATAACAGTACTTCATTGTAATTGTGCAGCTGTGTTCAATTGTTCATTGCTAAAAGTTGGGTCAGAACCAAAAAAAAAACGCTATTCATTCTGACTTGTTAAACCAACTCCTGTACAAGTCTGACCAGAACTAACCTTTGACCTGTGAGCGTTCATCCAGGTTTGCACTTCTTCCACCTTCTTCTTGTGGACAACCAGTTCTGCCTGCACAAACACAGAGTGAGTCCTCAGTAAGGCCTGCTGGTCCCCACCGCACACGGAAACTATGAACTTTCTGTGCTTTTCCTTGTACTACATCTGTGCAGCACAAGGAAAAGCACTAAACGCCTGCTACCAGAGCGTGTCTTCAACAGCTGCATGACCACTCCCCCTGCAGACGCTCAGCTCCTCCCAGCAGGTTGATGAGATGACGCTCAGGAGTGCACACAGACAAAGCTCACCTGTGACTGCGGCGAATGTCTGTCCACCCACGACTCATCCTGCCCCCCTTGACCAGACTTTAACCGCTGAGAGTTGATGGGCCCCCCTTTCCTCTTCCTAGGCCTCTTCGTGTCAGCTTTGGACCAGAGAAACGAATCCAAGTTTCCTCCTGACAGCTCACTGAAGGACGGGTCCACCCAGCGCTTCACCTGTGAAGAACCACAAGGACCAGGGGTCAACTTCCTGCACAGAACACCACCAAGGCTGGGGTTCACTGCCAAATAACACACTAAAAAAAAAATAATAATAATGCACACGTTCATGACATGATTGAAAGAAAAATTCAACTCTAATTGTTAAAACATAATTTTATAGACAAGTTTTCATCAAAAACTATATTTGATTGAAAACATAAAACTAGTGATCAAAGGTGAAACTTTCATGAATAGAATGAAGGAATCTTTCGTTAAAAACTCACTAAAAACTGTTTTTAGTCTGAAAACAAACAAGACATTACTTTAAAGAAAATAACTCAAATATCTTATCAATCAAGTTTGCAAATTCAATGTAGAGATCGGATCAAGATTCACCCGAAACTCAAACCAAACCACCAGCGACGGGCTCCACTCATCTGCTGCTTCCAGAGCTAACTGATCTCAAGTCCTAAACCAGGTTCTGGGGAGCAGGAGGAGGTCCTGGACTCCCTCTGTGATGACGACATCACTGCCCACGCTCCCAGAGGGAGGTGATGGAGATTTGATGTGTCCCGCTGTGACTATAATTGTTATTTTAGTGGTTACAATTCAAGACTTCTCGTTAAAAACTGATCAAACCTTTTAGAAGAGTACAAAGATGACTGCCGTATCAACTGCTGGAAGAAACCAATCGGATTCTGCACAGTTCAAAACTCTTCTGTTGTTATTCATGACGTCACACAGGAGAACTCACCGAGTTCGCGGCGGTTCTGGATCCCTCAGGAGGAAGGTTCATATTGCGTTCCTGTGCCGGTACAACCCGGACCGGACTCAGCGTTAGGCAGGCACAGAGCGCTACTGTAAATACGCACGCGCACAAAGCATTGGTTTTAATCAGAAACTCTTCACCAAACCCGGACCGGTTCGGCCCGCTGCCTCTGCTCTATCCTCTGGACAAGGTTCGCTTTGCTTTGTTGGACAACACCTGCGGGGCAGTACTTGTTCGGTTCTGTTTAAAACTCTGGCTCTACCCCTTTGAATCGTACACAGGAAGCTGCCGTAAATCGTCAGTTTCTAATGTAAAAGTGACGCAGAGCGGCAGCTGGCGGCAAACACCAAGTCACGTGTCCACGCCGAGCCTCGACAGTTCCGTTCCCCAGTATGCAAACCAACACACACATATCCCACTCCTTTAACTGACCCCTGGAGGATTTCAAATGCAAGCTGTTTTTGATCGACTCTCGTGTTAACAAGTCAAACTTTCCATGTAAATGAAGACACGTTTTACTCCTGTTCAGTTCCACTACCAGGTGACCGAACTGCACCTCGCTGAGCTGCTGAAAGACCTTGTTTCTACACTCTTAACAGAACCAAGGCGTAGCTGATTCTTAAACTGAACATAATTCTTGTTGCACCTCAAACAAACAGAACCTCATTCAAACAGAGCCATAAAAATTCTGAAACCAACGGAAAAGAAAACCACGTATGAACAAACAAACTAGAACCTCATTCGGGGAGAGCATTACACTATTGAATGCTTAAACAATAGAACCTCATGTTACTAGAACCTCAACAAACAGAACCAAAGAGGAAACAACCTCCTACAAACAGAATCTCATACGATTAGAACATCGCATTAATAGATCGACAAACACTGAGACCTATAAATGTTCGGAACTTTACCTCAACAGAACCTCACCAAACTGAAACTCATACAAAGGGAACCGTAGTTTTACAGAACCTCATGTAAAACAGAACCAGAGACAAACAGAAGATCACACAAACAGAACCAAACAGTCTTTGCAACAGAACCTCATAGAAAACACAAATAAATGATGAAAAAGACAAGAGCATACATTTGCATATGTTCTCCCAAACAGAACCTGGCAGAAAGGGTTTCTTTCAGCAGAAACATTAGTTTGAAAAAACACTGAACGCTGTCATCTCACACGGTGTCATTCTGAACTCCGCCCACCAGGGGGCAGTAGAACACCCCCCCTGTGACTGTTGACAGCCAATCAAAAGCAGAAACGAGAGGCACGCGGCTTCTTCCGCCCTCCTCGTGTGTGTTGGCTGCGTCCTGAATCATCTGAGCTGAACTCCGTTTTTGTTTGGGATTATTTCTATAACGAAGCCACGTGAGACTGGGAAAAGCTGTGGTGTTTTTCGGGTGGGCTTTGTCCTCATCGTGACACGCGGACAGGATGGCGAAGCGGCCAAACATTCTGCTGACGGGTAAGTCCAGACTCTGGTTCCGAACTGGCTCTGCAGCCCCAGTTTCTGTTGGGTTTGGTTCAAGTGTGACACCGGTCCTGTCAGCCGTGGGGTCATTGGCTGCTGCATCAGTCTCTTAAATTTGGACCGCGTGGTCCAGTTCGGGAGAAAACTAGAATCAGAACATCTAAAGACCAGAACCACTGACATCTGCTCTGACAGGTGACCGAGGTAACTACCTGCCGTGGGGTTAACCACCGATTTTAGGCAAACCCTGGGAAGAACTGATTAGCCCCAGGCTTTGGGGGTTTGGTGTGTATGTCACGTGCTCCATCCACGACCACCTGTGACCTTTGACCCAGACCTGCACAGGCTGGTGCTTCTGCAGTCAGCTGACTAAAGTTGAGGATCAGCATCACTGAACAGAACCTTGACAGAGGCGTGCATTGGCAGATCATCATCACATTGAGGCGACAGACTCTTCATCGCTCACATGAGTGGGTCTCATCCTAAAACCTTAGTGGATGTTCAAACAATATCCAGAGGATTGATGTGCAATAAATCAAATGAGCATACTGTCCATAAATGGTCAGAACAGGTTTTTAGGAGGTCAACCTGTGACCTTGGTAGTTTTGTTGACTCTCCTCCTGCCCTGCAGTAGCAGCGGATGGCGTGCTTCTCTGCCCATCTCCTGCATGCATGGCTGTTAGTCCATCTGGGGGAATCCTCTTCATGGCACAGCAGTTGGGCCGTGCCAGAGTCCCCCTGGCTTCACAGTACGGCTCTTCTGATAGCTGTGATACCTCTGGTTCCATCGCGGCCTGCACTGAAGAGATGTCCCTCAGCACCAGTCTCTGGGTGCTGTGATGGATGTTTCAAAGTATTGTGTGTTCAATCCGTCTGTCCTGCCTTCCTGCCTCGTCTTCTGCTCATCCGGGACCGGGTCACGGGGGCAGCAGTCTAAGCATGGTGTGTTGTCGTCTGTATTACCATATTCTGTGACCACTTCTCTGCATACTAGATGAGTTGAACGTGGATGGGCTGTAGCCCTGGCTCACATCACGCAATAGTAAGGACAAGTAACTAAAACCTGAGATTTCATTATTGCAATAGAACTGAATCAAACGAGGTCAATAAAGCCATGAGCTGACTGTAGATGTAAATAGTTGTCACTTTTTGGTAACAGACCCAAGCCGGAATGTCTTACAGCTGACAGCAGGAAATGCTGCCCCCTGCTGTATTACTGATTGTGTTGGTGTGCCTGAACTATTGACTGTATATGAGAACTGGACCAAATGAGCGTGACGTCATCCATTAAAAATGACGTCCTTCCAGCTCAAACCAAATTTTAGTTGCCATTTCATTCTGATACAGACACCCATGTTGGAGGTAGAAATTGGCAGTAAGCAGTGATTGGTTCGAGTTGGTCTGAGTCAATGTTTCTATGGAAACCACCTTCACCAATCAGGAGTGAGCTTATTGGAAGTTCACACTCCTACCACCTGAAAGTCGACTCAGGAGAATCTGTCTGTTTGGAACGTTGGATGTGAGACCTCATACCTTTCATGAGGCATCTGATTGGTCCGTTTATAACTTGAATAACTTTTAATAATGGAAAACATATCATGAAAAAGAAAAAAGTATTATCAAGAACACATTTCTTGATCAAGGTAGCAGAGGGAACGGTTTGTTCAGCCTTCAGCATAACCAGTCAGGGGTCGCCCCAGTGAATCAGCTTTCACTGAACTGCACAGGTGTTTTGGCAGAGAGGTTTACACCGGTTGTCCTTCTTGACACAACCCTGTATTTTATCCGGGCTGGGGACCGGCACCGGGACCCAGAGACCCAGACCCAGACCGACCCAGAGACCCAGACCCAGACCGAGACCCAGACTTAGCCCCCATGTGGCTACGTACAGTGCTCAGCATAAATGACCACACCCCACTACATTTTTCAGGAAACCTTTAGTGTTCTTTCAGAATCAACATTTTCTATACGATATACGATATCTCCCGGATAATCATGACTATAAAAGAGCATTACTGAACAAAGAAAAGCCCATCCCCTTTCATGCTGGCAGAAATGGATCCTCATGGCAGAGAAATGTCACAAAATCTGAGAAAAGAAATCATTTCTTTACACAAAAAGGTGAGGGTTACAAGGAGATCAGCAAAGTTTTACATATCACTCAAAGTACTGGAGCAAAAGTGATCCAAAAATGTAAGAAATATGGAAGTGCAACCATCTTACAGAGACGTCCAGGCCGTCCACAGAAGTTAACATCTCGACAGGAGCGTCTTCTGATGAGAAGGTTGAAGAAAATCTCCATGCAAGTTCACTGCAGTTAATCAAACCAGCAGAAAGCCAAACTGGAGTGACCGTTTCCTGTGACGCCATACGGCGAACACTGCAGAGGAGTGACATGCATGGGTATCGTCCACAAAGAAAGCCTCTCCGAAAGCCCATGCATAAAAAAGCAGGCCTGGAATTAGCCAGGACCCATGCTGAAGAAGAGGAAGACTACTGGGACTCTATACTCTGGAGAGATGAGACAAAGACAAAGGTCATCGTGCCCCCGGGGAAACAAACCCTGGCTTCCCATGTGCCAGGCCTGCCTGCAGCCAATTGAGCCATTAGAGCAAGGATGTTTATTCTGACCAAGAGAACGACTGACTGAGGAATAGCTGTTTATTTCTCTGTAGAAGTCTATGGGATTCTGGCTTCTTGGAACCAGCGAGTACTTCCTGTTTGGAACGCCAAGATCGAGGAGTCACTCTATCCAGTTCTCGTATACAATCAATGACACAATACTGAGGACAGTTTAGGTGTGGAACCAGGGATGGAAAGCAGTTGAGCTGTTTGCCTAACTGGTGTGACATGAGTAGACCTGGTACGTTTACTTAGCAAAAGGAGATGGATCAGGCAAATTTATACTTCAAAAGATGGAAACAAATGATGAGGCTGGAAACTTTTCACAGCATCCGTGACCTGGTTGTGGTTTGGTTTCTGTTAAGAAGACTTTGAAAAACCCAGTTTTCTGTTAAACATGCAGAGAACTGCAGTAAAGACGGCAGAGCAACAGGTTTTAAAGACCTCCAAAAGTCTCCATAGAGGAGGAGTGATGCTGATGGGGTGTGTCTCTGCAGGAACCCCTGGTGTGGGCAAAACCACCCTTGGGAAGGAGCTCTCCAGTCGCACTGGACTGACCTACGTGAACGTGGGGGACCTGGCTCAGGAAGGTAAGATCAGAACCGCCACCCTTCCCAAAATATGCTCTGTACCTAAATCAAACTAACAAGGTTCTTCACAGGACAGCTGTATGACGGCTTTGACGAAGACTACCAATGCCCCATCCTGGATGAAGACAGGGTGAGTCTGGTTTTTTTGGGGTGGGTGTTGCTGGTTTTGGCAGATGTTCATGTTGATGCATTTGTCAGGTTGTGGATGAGCTAGAGGAGAAGATGGAAGAGGGGGGTGTGATTGTGGACTACCATGGCTGTGACCTGTTCCCTGAGCGCTGGTTCCACATCGTCTTTGTCTTGCGGACAGACAACACTCAGCTGTACAACCGCCTGGAAGCCAGGTAACCTGGACCTGAGCCACACCCCCACCCTTCAGACCTTCTCGTCACAGTGCAGACGTTGGTTTGAGTCTGAATTGTTGCTGTTCATTGTCTCAGGGGTTATACGGGAAAGAAGCTGCAGGACAATGTGCAGTGTGAGATCTTCCAGACCATCTTGGAGGAGGCCATGGAGGCGTACAGCGAGGACATCGTCCACCAGCTGCCCAGCAACAGTCCAGAGGACCTGGAGAGGAACCTCGAGCAGATGAGCCAGTGGGTCGAGCAGTGGATAAAAGACCATAACTAGACTGACCTCTGCAGCTCTGACCACCTCTGAGGTCATCAGAGCTGTGGGTTTTATCAGTGTGGTACAAGACTTCATACTTTAGAGAAGGGTGGTGGACACTTTCTGGATTGACGCCTTGGACCTTTCCCTTCTTGAAGCTGTCATACTCAGATGGTTGTCTCAGCAGCAGCTGACAGCGGCAGAAGCTCCTCCCAGGGCTCCTCAGGCCGCGCTGAGATGAAGGTGTTGGGCAGGGTTGTCCATCAGCAGGTTTAGACTCATGTTACTGAATAAAGGACTGGAAGAACTCTGCTCAGTCTGTTTGTCTGTGACTGTTGACCCTTCAATGGAAACTGCTCCAGGAGTCCTCTGCTGGTGGCTCCTGGAAGTGAAGACTCACCTGCAGGGAGAAGGTGTTTGTATGTGGCCCCGCCCCTCAGCCTATCACACCAGCTGCAGGCTCCGCCCTCTATACCTGAACAGGATCAAGCAGCGGTGGAGGACATGGAGGAACAGGTCTGAACGGGTTTTTATGTTAATGCTTTACAGAGCAGAAACTGTGACCTTTTTATGACCTGAAAGTGGGTCAGATGCGGTTCTGGTGCAGAAGCGATCCGTGTTTGGTGAACCACACGGCAATGGGTTGTGCTGGTGCCGGTTTGTTCCAGCTGAGTGGGTTTTCAGTTGGTAGTCAAGTTAATGAATGGGTGGGGTCCTTGCACCATGACGATCCTCTGTTATCTTTTGTTGCCGTGGAAACGAAGATCGTGCTCAGCAGGCACACGTCAGCCTGTGAAGTTCAACCATCAACCAGAGTGTTGCTTTTCCTTCTGAAAGCCTCTGGCTTGGGCTCATGTTCTGTTCTTTGCCTCTTGTGCTTTTTACAGAAACACTGAGATTAAAACATGTTTCCACTAAGCGGAGGAAAATGAAAGTGAGATGATTTATGGAAACGTTTACATTTATTGATTCTTTATTGATTCTTTATTTAAATGTTGCGTTTGACCTTCTCCCGCTTCTACCGGCAGAGGGCGCCATCGCTCTGTGTTCGGTTCGGTTCCTCCTTCGCTGTTGTCGGAAGTAAGGCGCGTTTCCCGGTTCTGTTGCGGCTTTCCCGCTCTTGCGGCAGTCCGGGTCCGGTTCGGTTCGGTTCGTACGGCTGCCGGGAGGGGCGCGCGCTTCCATGGGTAAGTTGTTGTTCGTCCTTCCGGACCGATCGAGTTTACAGGTTCGGCTGGACAGTTCTGGATGATGCAGTAGTTTGCTCACAGCATTAGGTTCGATCAGAACTCTTAGAACCCTTCCTAACGAGTTCTGGCGGATGCGCGTTCACAGCGGACCTCCATCACGGACCTGTACTCCTACATGTTACTCCTACAGAACCACGTGGATCAAGGTGTGCAGCAGGTCACCGAGGTCCAATTGAATCTCTGTTGTGGCTCTGCCCGGAAATGGATTGCTGGTGTTTCTTCTGAAGTTCTGCAGGTTCGACTGTGAGGCTAAACCTTTCAAAGAACCGGCCAGAACCTCGGGTTCACTTCTGCTGCTGTGACAACTCTTCTGATTTGTTTTGGATCAGAACCAGGAACCAGCTGCTCCTTCCCCGGATACCATGACCTGGACAGAACCGGGGTGCCGATTCAATAAGAAAAAAAGTTCTGTTTGTTTGAGTGGGCGGGGCTTCGGAACATATGATGAGGGAGGATTCGAGCTCTACCTGTCAGTGAAAACACAGAGCCGGTTCGGATAATCCCGGAACCAGATAAACGGTCAGCTGTTCCCTCACCCAAATTAATCTGCTAAATCCGTGGCAGATGAAGAGCCTAAGACTGCAGAGCCTCCTCCTCTGAGCTGCTCCACAACAGCTGGTCCGAGCCCACCAGAACCTGGGCTTTTAGACTGAAGACAGGCTCTGACCTGGCAGGTTCTGCTTTTAGTTGGTTTGATACCAAATGTTGTAGTACCTTAAAAACCCACAGGAGGCTGGTGTCAGAAGGGAACATAGACTGTATATGTGACATATGGACCTGGATACATGGCTTTTACAGGATCAGTTTCCCATTGACTGCATGTTAAACAGCCATATTTGAAGGTAACGGTGTGTACAGTCTGATAATAGATGTCTGTATAACAGTTGCTGTATTTTCCTGTCCTGTAGAGAGAGTATTCTTTAATGATTTGGATTTCATTAGAGCTCATATTTGTGCATTGTTGTGTGTGTTTCATTTAATTATTGTTTTCATTTAATGCACCCATCCATCGACTGTAAGTTAGAACTGGACTGAGTCAGTGTGACGTCAACCGTTGAAAATGGCCCCACGGAAATGAAGTCACTTCAGTCGCCATTTTTTCACGTTGCGGATGCCGCCATGTTGGAGCCAGACATTGTCAGGAAGCAGTGATTTGTCTGAGTTGGTCTGAGTCAACATTTTAATGGGAACCGCTCTGGCCAATCAGGACTAAGCGTAGAGTGTTGCCCCCCCCCCCCCCCCACACACACACACACACCGCTGATTGACAGAATCTGTCAATCAAAAGTTTTGAATGTTTGTCACGAGACCACAGGCTTTTATCTGATAGGTCTGTTTATAACTTAAACAAGTACAGGAAAATATGATTTTAAAAAAAGTATTATCAAGAACATGAAAAAAAATCAGATTAAGAATGGTTATTCTGACCAATAGAATGACAGAGTGACAGCTGTTTGTTTCTCTATAAAAGTCTATGGGATTTTGGCTTCTAGGAGGCAGCAGGTACTTCCTGTTTGGAACCCCTGGGGGAGGGGTCACTCAGTCCAGTTCTCAGATACAGTCTGGTTGATACAAGATAGCCAGTGCATAGATGTTCTACTTGCACTGATTTTACCTGATTTGTTTGTTGTAGAGGCAGTCTCCCCTCTACAACAAGCAGGTGTCTGATCCGGTTGTTTGTCTCAGTTATACTCATGCTGAACCCAATGGTGACAATTCTAACCCATACTGGTTCCGTCTGTGTCCATCTTGTCACTACAACAGGTAGCAGGGTTTTTGGAGTTTCCGCTGTGCCAGTTCTTGTTTCTTGTTACCAGTTCTGTTAAGGTCTCAGGAGGACAGCCCAAGCAAAGCAACACACAGGATAGAACTATGACAAGTTCAATAATTGCTGGTCTGTCTGGTTCTGTTAGGCTCCTTACAATTGTTGAGGGTTTTATCAATGCTGGATCTGTATGTACTGGTTCTATCGATAAGGGTTCTAAAAGTTCTGGTTCTCTAGTTGACAGCTTTGTCTGTCCTGGTTCTGTTAGTGTTCGTTCTATTCTTGCCAGTTCTGTCGGGGCTTGTTCTATTGCTGCGAGAACTGCCTGTGCTGGATATGGTGATGCTGGTTTAATTAAGCCCATTATACTGGTGCTAGTTCTATTAGTGCCACTTCTATGAGTACGGTTCAGAGAGTTTTTCTGGATACTGATTAATTGAGGGCTAACTCATTGGTTCAAGTTCTGTCAAGGTTACCTGTTCCGGTTCTGTTTGTTAGTCCTTTAGGTGCCAGATCTGTCACTGCAGGTTCTTTGTGTGTCTGTTCTGTTGTTGATCGTGCTCAGACTGATGCAGTGGTGGTTCGTTGCGGGTTTGGGTCAGGGTGGTCTGTGACGGACAGGGTGTGCTCTTAGATGTTTTTGCTCCTGCAGTGTGGGCTGTTGTGTCTGATTCCTTTCTCAGAGACATTCTGTGGTTTGGAGTAAAAAAACGCAAATATTCAGTTGTGTCCTTTGTGTCCACTGCAGGAAACAGGGAGAATGCCACAGCCACGGTTGTTGCTGGTGATCACCGGCGATGATTTTGGCTATTGTTCCCGGAGAAACCAGGGGATTGTTGACTGCTTTCTGGCAGGAGGTATCTCCAATGTGTCTCTCCTGGTGAACGCTTCAGCAGCCAAAGAGGCTGCTGATCTGGCAAAAAGGTAGAGTACTATCACTCTGGGGCAACGGATCCAGCTTCTCCAGAGGCTCATGCAGGAAAACTCAAACCAAACACCACAGATACTGAATGTGCATCTGCAAACAGCCCAAACTTCTGAGGGTCTTTCATGATCCCAGCCAGTGGTGGTCGAGTCATCAGAGGTTGCTGTGCGTCACCTGGCGTGTCCTTTATGATGTTTATATCTGTTTAATTGGCAGATTAACCTTATTACATATTATTATATATGTCTGTCTTTCAAACAAATGATTCAGAGTCTGATTCTGCTTATAAAACAGAAATGATTTTTGTTCTATGGCAAAAAGCTTTTAGTTTTAATTCTGAAATAATGCTTGGAATTTTTGTCCTGTATTTATAACAGACATAAAATTCCTATTGGTCTCCATGCCAACCTTTCTGAGGGCACTCCAGTGTGTCAGATCCTCCAGAAGTCCTCCAGCCTCACTGACCAGAGAGGCTTCTTCCATGGGAAAATGGGCTTTCGTCAGTCCTTGGAGAGAGGTCAGCTCTGCATGAAACAGGTACACACCAGTCACTGGTGCACATCAACCACAAGTGAGCACAATCCTCAGGTTCTCATCTATCACTGCTGGAACAAACTAACCACTGGTGCACAAAAAGAGCAAGTGCACACCAACCACAGGTCTGTGCAGACAGACTGACAGACGTGCAGAACTAATAAATCATACTAATTTTTATCAACAGGTGGAGATGGAGTTAAGAGCTCAGGTGAAGCGCTTTGTGGAACTAACAGGTCACCTGCCTGATCATATGGACGGACACCAGCATGTTCATGTGCTACCAGGTGAGTTCATCATAACAGCAAACGAACTTGCTTTTATAACTTAGTCCCATCCTGGTTTCATTCGCTCACTTGTCCCAATAACAGCCTTTTTGACTCTAGCCTATGAGTCTCTAATGGGAACCAGATAGAACGTGGTCTTACTCTGCCTACTCTTTGCAGTCCAGAACCCTCTGACGGGTTTTTCTGACAGGTCGCATGCTACTTATGTCCAATTCCCATAAAGCCATGTCATCCAGTTGAACCAACAACTCTTCAGTCTGATGGACAACTCTTTTATCATTCATTTGGCATAAAATAAACCCTTTTTGTCACACAGCTGATAACACTGCAGGACCTCTGCAGACTCTAAGACGAAATTAGAGGATCTCAAACATCCAGGATACTGAGGAAAACTTCTCTGGTTGTGTGCAAGTGCGCTGGTGCTTTTCTCTGGCTGTTCCTGAACCAGCGGCATCATCTGATCATCGTGACTGTCTATGTCTACTTGAGTGCTTTTGTGCGTCTGCGTATGTCTGTGTGCAGAAGTCCGTGATGTCTTCGCTCTGGTGATGTCAGACCATAGGATTCGGTTCACTCGTGTTCCAGTAGAACCAGGTTTACACAGCTGCCAGTGGCTCCCTGAGCACCTGCACTCCTTCTACTTCCAGGTGGAGAAAGACGCCCTGGACTCCATGGCCGTCTTCAGGCAGAATGGGATCAGGTAAATTCATGGAGCACACGCTTACACACGGCACGTCCCAGGTTTGATCAGGACGCCTGTATCAGAGTGTCAGGATGTGAGAAGCCAAGTGTGTACTTACATGTAAACAAAAATTCAGATCATTTGTAAGCTGAGTATACTTTAATTAAGCAGTTTTGTCCAGACAGTAAAGAATTATGACCTCAGTTATTCCTGTCCTCAGGTGGCCTGATGTGTACCTTGGACTGACCACCATGGGTCAAAACATGTCCGTCCCCCACCTGCAGAGAGCGCTGCGACTCGCCCTGGCTGCAGGGCAGATAGGTGGAACGTCCGGTGGGGTGTGCCTTACAGCTGAGCTTATGGTCCACCCAGGTTACCCAAGTCATCCCCAGGAGGGCGGCTGCGGGGAAGGACCTGACGACTTCTCCCAGTCACCTGAACGACAGCATGAACTGAGCGTGCTCAGAGACCCATCTGTGGTAGCACTCTTGAGCCAGGAAAAGGTTCGGCTGTGTGCTTTTAAAGACCTTTGACTGCTGTTGTCTCTGGAGTTTACAGCCATAGAGTCAATGAAGCTGGACAGAACCACGGGTAGAACCAAGGTTCAGTATATCTGGGCTTTCTAAGGTTCAAAATAACTTTTATAACACAGTATGGCTTGTTTCACTGTTGATGCCAGCTGGCATCTCTGGTGGACTAAAATAAAAGCAGTTTTACTGACAGAACATGGATGAGGTTTGTTTATTAATCTGTTCCAAACGGGTCTTTCCATGGTCAGTCCTGGCCACTCAAATCCAGCTGGACTGGAGTTGGACAATTATGATCAGAGATGGTCAGGTTTGAGGATGGATCAAAAGATCTGATTCAAAGATCTTCAAAGGAGAATCCATTCTGAACTAGTCAAATATGTTCAGTCGTGGGTGAGCCAGGTCCACCGTCTGCTTTATTCCACTGGTTTATTCCTAAAAAAAAGAAAGAAACATTGAAAAAAATATTTTGATATGTTTATGAAAGTACCTCTGAACCTATGAAAGGGCTTATGATAGTTTATAAATGTCCATCTATAGCTTAAAGGTAATCATTAAAGATCCACGTTGATAAAACTTGTACTTTAGTGTTTAGCTAACCCTTGCGGCATTTTTCTGATGATGGAGGACATGTATAAAGAAAACTCAAACTAAAATTTTGGAGTCTTTATTGATTAGAATTGTTGTGAAGCAGATGCAAAAATGTAGTTTGAAAAAGATTGTATTTGTGACGTAGAAAACACGCTGGCGGGTCACAAGCTCCCTTCTCTGCTCCATTCTGATGCATCCACTTGTTGATGACTAGATCCATGTATGTCTTTGTTTTCCCCATCTGAGCTGGAATCTGGATCAAACCTGTACGGTTAGCTCTGATATTGCTCGCCATTTTTGTTGCACCCATAATGTTAAGTTTGAGGGGCTGCAAGCTAACGGGAGAGAGTGTCAACCAAAATCAGAAATGAAGAAAGGCTTATTCCACGCCAACAGTTCTGCCCACAACTAAGAGGTGAATTTCTAATGAACTCCTGCTGCTCTGCACCAACTGTGTCCTAGAAAACGACACAGCGAGTTTAGATTTTGGCTAAAAACTGCAGAATTATAATTAAAAAAACCATTGGGAACACTTTTACAATAGATCAAACGATAATTGGAGTGGGACTTTAATAAAATATGATTTGAGTGGATGAGAACCCAATGAGAAGAACTAAAACCAACCATGATCTTTACAAGCATTTTGGATCAGCTGGACATTTTTCAGGAAAGTTTTTGCAATCAGAATCTACAGTTGAGTATTTTTAGGGTAATGAATGCATGGAAAAGCTCCCGCTTTAGGTTTAGGAAACAATGCTTTTGTCTTTACAAATGTTACAGGAATGAAACAAAATGAGGATCTTGAAACCTTGTGTAAATAAGAAGTTATGTGTTTATCATCTTTATCATAAGACTTGGTCTTTCTTTAGAAAAAAAAGTTTTCCACCATAAGTGCCATGAGTATAAAGGGACTAAATAGCAGCCAAATATTTTTTTGTATTTCAAGCTATGTTCATTTTCTTCTCCACTGAAACACAGGGAAGATGGTGCCCACCCATGGATTGGCTGGCTGATGTAAATATACATCCTGCTTCCTGTAGTGATTCTTGAACCTGCAGTTCTAAGAGCAGGACAGGGGAAACCCAGAGAATCCAACACATTTTAGAGCAGTCCCAACTGTAATAAATGTAGTAATTAGAAAGATAATGAAAAGAAATATTTGTACAAGGTTCCCTGTAAGGCATCTGCATGTGTGCCTCATTCAGCTAAAAATTAAAGTACTATACATTTTTCTTAACATATTCAAATCAAATACATCAAATCAAAGACATGTGGGCGTGTTTTTGTCTAATTCATGAAATGCAACAAATGTCTGAAATTGAATTTTCATCAGTAACTACAGCAGAATGTGAAGCAGAAATGAAGGTGAGCAGTCCCAGAACGGTCCTTGCCTTTCTAGAGTGGGTGTGGCAGCGTATGTTGTCATCACACAAGCTTTTGTTATTTAATTATGACCTGTGACAAATCTGCCTGATCATCACCCAGAGTTGTTGCCATGCAGAAACAAATGGCTTCATGGGGAGGGTGGTTCACAGACACATCAGCCAATCAGAAACTGGGTGAGCTTGAAGACCCGCCCTTCAGTGGAAACAGAACAGAGGTTTTACATTTTTTAGAGAAAATGTCAGCCATGATATGTCCTGACGTCAGACTGATCCCAGAAACTCTGATGGTTTTAGAGAAAATAGAGGTTATCTGGAGCGTTGATGCTCCTGGCTGATTCTGAAGGAGCAGCAGGTCCCCTCACATACTTCATATTTGACATAAAACAACAAAAAGAATTCTTCAAAATACAGTTATAACACTTTTAACCTCCTGTTGAGGTCAAAGAGGCAGTTTCTTTCTGGTTTCTTATATATGTTTAGTCATAGGTGAGCTTTGTCCACTGTCTGCTTGAATTCCACTGGTTTATTGTGAAAAAAGAGAGATCAGTTAAAAAATATATTGCTTAGTATTTATGAAAGTTCCTCCAAGTGCTAATGATAGGTTATAAACATCCATCCATAGCTTAAAATTAAAGACCCACTCAGATGAAACTTGTGCTTTGGTGTTTTTCACATGTTCCTGTGCCATTTTTCTGATGATGGTTACATAAACTGGTATGTAAAAAATGAAGACTTAAATTGCTTTTCAGATTATGTCTTTGTTCAAACTGTTGTGTCTCAGGAGCAGACACAGATAGGCCGTTGGAAAAAGATCATACATGTTTGTGATGTAGCCGACCACAAGCAGGGACTCCCTGTTTTACAAGCCCATTTTTAGTAGCATATATGTATGTGAAGTCCCACTCCAATAATCAAAGTGTCCCAAGTGGTCTTTTAATGATAATTATGCAGTTTTTACCAAAAAAAGGAAAAAAACTTTTTCTAGGACATAGGTTCTGCAGAGCGGTAGGAGTTCACTGGTAATTCACCTCTGAGTTGTAGGTGGGAGTATTAGCGTGGTGTAAGCTTTCCCTGACTTCCCATCATCCCCTTGATTTTGCACTTTCCCAATAACTTACAGCCCCCTCACCCTCAGAGCCGGATTCCAGCTCAGACAAGGCAAACAAAGACGTTCATGAATCTGTTGGTTTACAAGTGGATGCATCAGAATGGAAGAGAGCAGTTAGGCCCACCAGGCATATGTTCTGTGTCACAAACACAATCTTTTTTAAATTACACTTTTTTTTGTCTGCTTCTGATTCACAACAATTTGGATAAAGAAATACTCAGAAAATCTATTTTGATCTTAAAGGGGCCATACTATGATTTTCTTTAGCCTTTCAGAGAAAACTGTATTAATGAATATGATCACCTTTGGAACACTAAAAAACAAAGTATTGATTTAAATATGAGTTATTGTAGTGGGTTGTTTTTACAGACAGAAGTACAACGACTTGATCTCTGAGGGACCCCCTTTCGCTCCTCCTCCCGCCCATTTCACAATATCACACCCTAAAGCCAACCTCTGCATGCCTGCGCATGTCCGTGCATGCAAACAAACATCTGAACTGTGCATATGGGGTCTATAAAATTAAAGCTTTTTACAGATAGCCGCTAGCTCCGCAGAGAAATTGTGTGTTTATGTGTTAGCCTGGGGGGGGAGCTGGCAGCACAGACTCTTCCTGAAAGAGGCTGTCCTCAATCTATGACATCAGCTTGTGAGAAGCCGCTCGTTTCCGTGGGCAGGGGAGGGACTGCTGCAGAGAGCCCAGGTTTTTAGAGGATTACTCAGATATGCGTGAATGGATCAAAATACTGCTTTGAGGTTGTTTTATTGTGAGGAATGAACAGTGTAATACTCTTAAAAGCTTAAAATGTAGTTTTTTTTTATGCTGTGGCCCCTTTAATTGTCTTTATATATGTACTCCAACATGTGAAACATGGCACAAGAATACGTTAAAAACATCAAAAAAGGTTTTTCTTTTCTCCCCAGAGTGGGCCTTTCAGAAGTAGATGGTGCTCCAGTAATGTTGTTATCTGGGGTTTTATTTCTTGTCTTGCCTGTCGGGCCCTAACCAGTCCCGGTACATTGTTCTTCTCACTAAATCTGGCTCCACTAAAGTATTTTTTTGTTTAGTTTGGTACTTTGAGTGTCATTTCGCGGAGGCTCTCAGGTGTCCTCTGACCTCGTGACCTCATGGGGGCCTGATTTGGGGTCAGATTTTGGAGGGGTTTCAGTGGACAGGTGTGGGTCGTTTGTTGATGGCTTTTGGACTCTTAAAATGAATAAACATCATTACAGAGTTCAAGTTTGTGTCTCTGCACATACATGTGTAGGGATGTGCGCGCGCGCGCTTGCAACGCCGAAAAGTGTCAATAAAGACAATAAAGTGCTTTCTTCCTCCCGTGGTGCATTGTGGGAACACAGTAATTCCAAGATGGCGGCGAGCAGGAGGCTGGCCAAGGTAAAGGTTTCGGTTCGGTTCGGTTTAGGTTCTTCTGACCATCCATAGACCCCCTGTCGCCGCCGCACGCGCTCGGTTTGAGTCGCTGGAACCGAACCGGTTCCGTAGCGTTGGTGGTGGTTTCGATCACGACTGAAGTCTCAATCCGCGGTATTTGACGCTCCAGTCCAGGCCCGGGTCCAGAGTCTGCCTGTCAGAGACCGCTGCCGGTTCAGGCCAGGCTTGAAGTGGACCCGAGGTAGACGGCTGTCTGGGGGTTGAAGGGGAACTGTTCAGGTTCGAGCGGTTCTTGGGCTGTCTCGAGTTCTGGTCGGCTAACCTCCGGCAGCTAACTGGTCACCTAGTTCAGGGGACATGCAGACAGACGGGATCTTGATCTGGTTCTGAGTGTCCGGGCCGGTGAAAGTTGGATCCAGTTGTTGGGGGTCGGTTCGGTTCGGTTCTCCGTCTTGCGTTAGTCACGCAGCGTCAGTTTCGGTTTGTGGCTCTGCGCAGAGGCTGCTTCACTTCCGCGTGCCCGTCCGTCCAACCCGGTCCAGAGGCCGGGAGACTGATCCAGTGGGTTCCGAAGTCTTTCCTAGCAGTTCTACTGTGACCGAACCAAATCCACAGACAGACCCGGCGGAACCGGGCTGTGGGGGGTGTTGTGATGAAGGGACAGGCGCGGAACAGCGCAGTCAGCGGGGCAGTGAGGGGTTCTGGATCTGTGGTTCTAAGGGTTTTGGTGGACCTGGACTGCAACTCACGTAGTCTTCAGGAGGTCAGTGTCCCCACGACTCCCGTCATATAACAGGTTTCTGAGCGCATGCTGGACCTGATCCGAGCCTCCTCTCCCGTGTGGTGGTGGTGGTGGTGAGGAGGTTCTCCCTGTTCCTCACTGTTGACAGCAGCTCTTCCTGCCCTCCACTCCTGTTCTCCTATCTGCTCATGTTCTGGCGTAGTTTACCCTATCTGCTGTCCCTCCACATCTGGTTCTGTTCTCCACTGCTGTCCCTCCACATCTGCTCCTGTTCTCCACTGCTGTCCCTCCACATCTGGTTCTGTTCTCCACTGCTGTTCCTCCACATCTGGTTCTGTTCTCCACTGCTGTTCCTCCACATCTGCTCCTGTTCTCCACTGCTGTCCCTCCACATCTGGTTCTGTTCTCCACTGCTGTCCCTCCACATCTGGTTCTGTTCTCCACTGCTGTTCCTCCACATCTGGTTCTGTTCTCCACTGCTGTCCCTCCACATCTGCTCCTGTTCTCCACTGCTGTCCCTCCACATCTGGTTCTGTTCTCCACTGCTGTCCCTCCACATCTGGTTCTGTTCTCCACTGCTGTTCCTCCACATCTGGTTCTGTTCTCCACTGCTGTCCCTCAACATCTGGTTCTGTTCTCCACTGCTGTTCCTCCACATCTGCTCCTGTTCTCCACTGCTGTTCCTCCACATCTGCTCCTGTTCTCCACTGCTGTCCCTCCACATCTGGTTCTGTTCCCCACTGCTGTTCCTCCACATCTGCTCCTGTTCTCCACTGCTGTCCCTCCACATCTGCTCCTGTTCTCCACTGCTGTTCCTCCACATCTGCTCCTGTTCTCCACTGCTGTCCCTCCACATCTGCTCCTGTTCTCCACTGCTGTCCCTCCACATCTGGTTCTGTTCCCCACTGCTGTCCCTCCACATCTGCTCCTGTCCTCCACATCTGGTTCTGTTCTCCACTGCTGTTCCTCCACATCTGGCTCCTGTTCTCCACTGCTGTCCCTCCACATCTGCTCCTGTTCTCCACTGCTGTCCCTCCACATCTGCTCCTGTTCTCCACTGCTGTTCCTCCACATCTGCTCCTGTTCTCCACTGCTGTTCCTCCACATCTGGTTCTGTTCTCCACTGCTGTCCCTCCACATCTGGTTCTGTTCTCCACTGCTGTTCCTCCACATCTGGTTCTGTTCTCCACTGCTGTCCCTCAACATCTGGTTCTGTTCTCCACTGCTGTTCCTCCACATCTGCTCCTGTTCTCCACTGCTGTCCCTCCACATCTGGTTCTGTTCTCCACTGCTGTCCCTCCACATCTGGTTCTGTTCTCCACTGCTGTCCCTCCACATCTGGTTCTGTTCTCAACTGCTGTTCCTCCACATCTGGTTCTGTTCTCCACTGCTGTTCCTCCACATCTGGCTCCTGTTCTCCACTGCTGTCCCTCCACATCTGCTCCTGTTCTCCACTGCTGTCCCTCCACATCTGCTCCTGTTCTCCACTGCTGTCCCTCCACATCTGCTCCTGTTCTCCACTGCTGTTCCTCCACATCTGGTTCTGTTCTCCACTGCTGTCCCTCAACATCTGGTTCTGTTCTCCACTGCTGTTCCTCCACATCTGCTCCTGTTCTCCACTGCTGTCCCTCCACATCTGGTTCTGTTCTCCACTGCTGTCCCTCCACATCTGGTTCTGTTCTCCACTGCTGTCCCTCCACATCTGCTCCTGTTCTCAACTGCTGTTCCTCCACATCTGGTTCTGTTCTCCACTGCTGTTCCTCCACATCTGGCTCCTGTTCTCCACTGCTGTCCCTCCACATCTGCTCCTGTTCTCCACTGCTGTTCCTCCACATCTGCTCCTGTTCTCCACTGCTGTCCCTCCACATCTGGTTCTGTTCTCCACTGCTGTCCCTCCACATCTGGTTCTGTTCTCCACTCTGTCCCTCCACATCTGGTTCTGTTCTCCACTGCTGTTCCTCCACATCTGGTTCTGTTCTCCACTGCTGTCCCTCAACATCTGGTTCTGTTCTCCACTGCTGTTCCTCCACATCTGCTCCTGTTCTCCACTGCTGTCCCTCCACATCTGGTTCTGTTCTCCACTGCTGTCCCTCCACATCTGGTTCTGTTCTCCACTGCTGTTCCTCCACATCTGGTTCTGTTCTCCACTGCTGTTCCTCCACATCAGCTGTTATTCTCAACTGCCTTTTTAATTGACCTCAATTCCTCATTTCACAGCTATAAGATTGTCGGAAGGCTTTCCACTAATCAAAATAAACATCAGCAAAGCCTCATGGTCTTACCTACGAGTTTTCATTCGTTTAAAATAAAATTGAGAAATTTTGTAAAAAAAAAAACATTTTTTGGCTGAAAGAATAGCTTAAGCCTCCAGCCTGACTGAGTCAGAGCGACTGTGTGACCATTTGGGTCTGAGAGGACATGACAAGCAGAAACACAAACACTGGAACAGGTTACTTACGACAACAATGATGACAACTTTCATGAATAAGACAAGACAAAGGAAATATCCACACTGAAAAAAGTAAGGAAGAGCAGCCAGTTCATCCTACAGACTTGCAGCGGCCCATGAACTTAACGGCACACATTAGCTCAGGGTTACCCAATGCTTTACTATTAGTTTAGTGAAGTAAAAATTAGTACATTAAAAATAAAAAGGTTGGTCCCTTAAACCCAAGCCAGTTAGTTGAAGGGTCTGTGTTCATTATTCTAGTTTTTGTAATTCTAGAATAATGAACACAGATCCTTCAGGTAATTCTACAACATGGTGTTTTTTTTTTTTTTTTTTTTTTTTTTTAATATAACACAATTCAATGACATGCACAGTTGTTCTTTTAAATGTTTCTGTGTAAAGAAAAGAAATCTCTAACAGGTTTTTGATGAAGGGAAGAACCCTGCCGCAGCATTTTCACAATGTTGGAGGCCTTTTAGAAAAGCTTAAAATGTAGGAATTACAGTGAATTAAGTCTTAAGTAACCTGTCTCTAGGAACAGAATATTCCTCATTTTAGAAATATTGCAGTGAAAAAGATTGTTCTGGAAACTCGATCAGTTTAAGAGTTAAAAGTCAAGTTTTATTTAAGGTGCTCTGTTCAAGAAGAATGGACTCTGTTGGTCTGAGTTCGCTAAATGAAAATGAAAATGAAAATGAAAAGCCATCCAAGTCTTTTAAACTGAGAGTCTGATCAGGTGAGTTCCCTTGACTTCATTCATACTCGCTAACCGGTTCTCAGCAGGCTCTGGATCCCTCACCTGTTAGTGAGCTTCAGCCTCAGAACCATATCTGGTTGTGGTAGATGTTGGGTTAATTGCACTGGTTGTTCATGTCTGAAGACGGAAGTTGCTTTATCTTTTCAGCCTCGTATGTTGTTTATGGTGTGGTCATGTGACCCTGTTTTTGGTTCCTCCTGATTGGCTGGTCTTCTGTCATGTGTTTTGAGGGACCATGCAAGTCTTCTAGACAGAAGTGTTGCTGTGCAGACCTGGTCTGGACGAGGGGTGTCTTGTTCTATTCTCACAGAGGGGCGTGGTCCATGGTACTTTGGTTCTTCAGCTGAGATGACTTTCATTAGGTTTCAGAAGAAACCCTTCGTTTGTTTCCTGTCTCTCAGTCTCTCAACTGTAAAGCTTTGTTTGTCTGTCTCAGGAACTGGAGGAGATCCGCAGGTCTGGGATGAAGAACTTCAGGAACATCCAGGTGGAGGAATCCAATCTGCTGTCATGGCAAGGTCTCATCGTTCCTGTGAGTAGCTCTTCTTCCTCTGAGCTCCAAATTCTTCATAAAGCATCACTTTTTAACCCCCTCTGTTTTCTTCCAGGACAATCCGCCCTATGACAAAGGTGCATTTAGGATTGAGATCATTTTCCCCACTGAGTACCCCTTCAAGCCTCCCAAAATCACCTTCAAGACCAAGATCTACCACCCCAACATTGACGAGAAGGGCCAGGTGTGCCTCCCTGTGATCAGTGCAGAGAACTGGAAGCCGGCCACCAAAACTGACCAAGGTGGGTTGTTCTGATCTCAGAGCTCCTCCGGTCACCAGAGGGGGTCAGTCATGAAAGAGACAAACGCACAAAATCATTGGAGCATGGATGAGAATGAGAAGAGAATGACTACAGATCTACCGTCCTTTCTGAAACATATTCCTTCAGTACAAGTCAATAGGAGCGCAATTCAGGACCACCCAGGTTAACTAACGGTAATCTATTACAAAAGGGTCATCCTAAAGACAAAGATTGTCTCTGCTTCATGAGCTGAAGCTAAAAGTTGGTTCCACCAGAGAGCAGCTTGAAGCCTCTGTCTGACCCAGCAGTTCTAAAATGTGATACAATTTTACAAGGAACTTAGCTCTGAACAACACCTTGCTAAAAGTTCTTTCAACTATCATGACTCTTCAACTGTTGACACAGTTAACGTAATCCAACGTCTTCTGAAGCAGAAAAAAAACAGTTAATATGCAACAATTTGCAGTAGAGTAGTACTTACACAATTCATGTAAATCAGTTGGTTCAGGAGGTGGAAGACTCCAACTTGGAGTGCAGGAGTCCTGTAACCCTGGGAGTATCAAAGGGCAGGTATGTCATCTTATTCAATGGCTGCATTTGTGCTTTAGTTCTAAACTAAATGACTTTTTCAAGCCTTTTGGCTTAAAAACTGCTGCGAATTTCCTTTTAAAACCAGAAGATAAGAGATGTCATTAAACATCCTAACAGCAAAGATGAGCGAGAGCATCACTGTGGTGTCAGAAAAGTAGGTGACAAATGTTCTCCCAGAAGTCAAATCACAGCAGACAAACACAGAGATACGTCTCCTCGTTCTGCCAGTCATTCCCTTTTACTTAGTACTTTCTATTGTTTTTTAAAATGTGCTTGATAGTGTGTGAAGAGACGATGCTGGGTGCACTTTTAATCTTACAGTTATCCTGTGCTGAAGAAGGACAAAGACAATCTACACGGAACAAAACTGGTTTAAAAAAAACAAATGAACCTAATAAAAAAATCTGTTCACTGGACTTGAGAAGTTTAAAGTGTTTCTCTACCTCTGCCGTGGTCCAGAGGTAGAACGGTTGACCTCTGATCGGAAGATCGCAGGTTTGGTTTCCGTTCTGCCTGCCTGTGTATTTAGGTGTCCCTAGGGTAGATACTGAACCCCACATTGGTCCTGGTCGTTATCGGTTAGCACCAGGCCAGAACTGTCATCAGTGTGTGAATGGGACTGCAAACACTTTGGACCTTAAATCAATATAGTAAAGCGCTAAATAAGTACACAATATTTACCATTTCTTGTATCGTCAAACAAATCATTTCCTTTATTTTGAATGTATCAGCTGATTTATCAAATTTTGTTCTCATAAATATAAAGCTCGTGTCCACAGAAGGTCAGTGTCATCCTTGTGCTTTGGGATGTGTGTGTTTTTTAAACAGAAATGACAAAACCTTCAAAATGATTGCAAAAATCTCTCTCCAGTTATTTAAGATACCCGGTTGTTCAGCTTTTTCTAGTCAAGCAGACTCAGTCTTTCCCCAGGAACACAGCTTGTCAGACTCCAGGTGTCACAGTTCATCCAGAAGAAAGTCCAAATACCTATTGTGCTTTCCAGGTAGAACCAGAATCCTTCTGGGTCTGAGCAGCAGAAAAGAGGTCATCGTGACAGTTAAATGTTCTTCAGAGGCCTTAACCTTGACAGAACGACTAAACATCTCATGGATGAGCACCAGCAGCTGAGTGTGGGCTGTTTGTGGTTCTGATTGCGGTTCTGTTTGTGTTGCAGTGATCCAGTCTCTAATTGCCCTGGTCAATGACCCACAGCCTGAGCATCCTCTGAGGGCCGACCTGGCTGAAGAGTACTCAAAGGACCGTAAGAAGTTCTTGAAGAATGCCGAGGAGTTTACAAAGAAATACGGCGAGAAGCGGCCACTGGACTGATCACATGATGCGCTCAGAGCCCCCCTCCCCGCTCCTCCCCCTCCCCACCCGGCCGGGCCTGGCCTCCCATTGAGGACTGCCTGTGGGTCAGGCAGCCTCCCCCTCGTCCTCTTTGACCTCCAGGCCATTTCCAACTTTCTGCTCTCTAAAGGCCACAAACGGAAACAGGTGCAAGGGAACACGCCGCTCAGCTAGACGGAACCAGTTCTGCTCTTCTGTTCAGAACCTTCTTTTTTCAGGTCCACTCTTTATTTTATGAGTAGAAGCTTTCAGTTCCATCCCTGATGAGGCTGCTTTCATCTGAAGTTCAGGTGAGAGAAGCTGCTGCCGGGAGCTCTGAGGTGTTCTGAGAGACCCGCCTCGACCCAGTGGGTTTCCTCTGAACATCCACGGTTCCTCTCAGAACACAACCTTCACTTTGTCTGCTGCATGACTCGGGCCACCTCTGCTTTTCTTTTCCTCCTTCACTTGCTTACCTAAATTGTTTTGATTGGCACTTCATGTTAATCATTGGTGGGAAGAATGTGTTTGGGTCAGCCAGAACCTCCCATACATGTCCCCTGTCCCACTGCTGGGCCCAGCCACACTAGAACACAAGCTCTCCGCCAGCCCGAGTGGGGTGGGGCCTCACTTATCCAGCTAGACCAGGAGAATCTGGAGAAGGAGGCTCGAGCTCCTGGACGGGCCCAGAACCAC
This sequence comes from Oryzias woworae, assembly GCA_016861445.1. Taxonomy (NCBI): domain Eukaryota; kingdom Metazoa; phylum Chordata; class Actinopteri; order Beloniformes; family Adrianichthyidae; genus Oryzias; species Oryzias woworae. Next base: position 1,377,311 of record BOLG01001191.1, read on the forward strand.
GCGTCTTTGGCGGCCAACAGCGCATTGGTTGCCCGGACCGGGTCAGGACACAGAGCGGGACTGCAGTGGCCTAAAAGCACCATGTAACAGCTGTTTAAACTGGTCGGATATCATTCATAATAAAGATGGCTAACCATTGGGCCAACTGTGTCCTGCTTTAGTCCTCAGGTTCTGTAATGAAACTGGACCGAACCATGGGAGATGAGGGGATGGTGACAAATGTACAGTTACTGAAAATTGACAAAACAGCTAACAAATATGAACACAGGACTTTTTCTCTGAAGGTCAAATGTGATGCTGAACCCATTAGGCGTGTTGTCACACTCAGATCACATGCTGGATTTAATCCCACTACTTCACAAGGTTCTCTTGTTCAGAATGAAGTAGATGCATCCTCAGACCACTGATCCATGATCTACAAGATCCAGGAGAGGTCTTCCAGAAGAGTTCTGTTTTGTTTCTCTGATTGAGTCCAAGTCGTGTAAGGTCCACAGGAGCTGTAGATGCACGATGTGCAAGGCCAGGGGTCACCCTGAATACTTCTGATGGTATAACCTGACCTCTTTGAGGTCACGTTAGGTTGATCCAGCACTTTGACTGCAGACGTTCATAATGTAGATGAGACGAGTCGCCAGTGAAGCAAAGCTGAGAACAGATTCAATGTAATGTCTTCTTAAAGAAGGTGTTCGTGTGTGCTCTTTCATACAGCACTGGTTTCAGACTTGAGTTAGCATTTTACTGCCCAATTTCCAGTCATTGCAGATCTGAAAAAGACTCCTTGTTAAGACAGGTTTAAAAAAATGACGTTCCACCTAAAAAAAATTCCAGAGCCGAGGCTCTGACTGACCTCTGCTGTGTTCATTATTCAGTCAGCTGAAACAGAGTTAGATGCAAGTAGTCAGTAAAACACATCAGAGTCTGGGTCATCAAAAGATTAAACCACATTTGAAGGCAAGCATAAAGGATGAGACACCATCCTTTTCTGACAAGAGCCCCAACTTCTTCTGTTCTGGATCCATTAAAAACAAAATCACAACTTATGTTTCAATAGGATGAGCGTCCTGGTCTTTAGTGCTTTGTGAATAAAATGAAAACTGCTTCAAGTCTCCTTTTATCTACATTCACGCGTGCATGTGTTTAGATGACGTGACCTAAAAGCTCGTCTGGGCAGCCTAAACTTTCTACAGGTTAGGAGCTCATTGAGAATTACTGCTCCTCCAGAAGTAGACATGGGATTCTGATGTTCCAGACTCTTATACTGGATGTGAAGGTCTGACCCATGGTCCTCCCTCTGATTCATCCCAAAAGTGTTCAGTCAAGGGTCATTGGTCAGAAGTCATGATGCTGTTAACAGAAACTTCTGAGCTACGCTGAAGGCCGTGGGAAGGACTGCACTGATAAACTGTGATCATCTCTTTATCCACAGATTACTTTTTACAGACTTTACCTTTTTGTGATCATGTTGTTACTTCCACTTTGATTAAAAAAATGGTAAACTTAGTAGCCTGGAATGGCTGAACACAGGAGTATCCTATGAAAGAACCACGCTAGACTTCCAGAGTGGGCCTGTCTGTCTCATGTTTGTGGATTCAGTCTGCGTACCTGCAGGATAACTTTACACACCTGGGTCACGACCACCTGTGTACACTCTCCCATCTACACTTCTACAACCTGATGTGTTTAATCACATAAAAATGTCATACTCTCCTGAACATCTTAAAAAGCTACCTGTGCTGCTGCAGGTCGCAGTGATTAAAACCCGTGGGCTGCTGTTAAAACGTTGTCCACTCTGAAGGAGCAGTTATCCACACATCCCTGTGCGGAGCATGCAGTCTGAAAGAAACTTTTTTCAAAAACCAGTCTTCAAGAGGAGAGAAACTGGCCAAGTTTTTCCTTCTGATATTTTATTCTTTTATTTATTTTACCTATATTAGTTTTAAATGGGATCATCACAGATTCTTTTACAGACATTAGTTCACATTTGGACAAAGGTTAGCAGCTTCAAAAAAAGAAGTTTAGCGTGACTAACAGGTTAACCCAGCTGGTTGACCCTGGTCACCCTTAAGATGATGCTTTTCTGAGTGTGGTCATCATCTCTGTCTTTATAAAAGCTGAAGTAAACACGTGTTTCATCGCTCACTTCCTTTGGTTTCTCTTTTGGACTGAAGCTCCGCCCACCCTCACGACCACAAACATTTATGTGAGCCCCCCCCCACACACACACACAACCACTGGAAAGGTGACATGATTGGCTAGAATTGAAAATGATTGGCTAGTGATTTGGCGCCAGCATTGATTGGCAGATTCTCCTCCACCTTCACTACTTGACACACCCCTTTGAAGCGTCGACAAAGAACGTCACATCACTAGCTTTAGAAGATTGTCCACTTTACCCGCCTCTGCCAAGAGGTCCATAGAGACCAAAACCGAAATGAAAGAGGACGAGCGCGTGATGACGTCAGAAGGACGTCGGTACGTCCGTACGTCGTGCAGCATGTGACAGGAAGTCGAAGATGGCGGCGGGAGACGGAGAGGTTTAGGTAAGCGGCCAAAAGGAAAAGAAAAACGTGAACAACTTTTTTGTTGCCTCATAGCTCGGGCGGTACCATCCAGAACAGACGGACACAGACCGAACCAAAGCAGAAACCCTGTCTGACACCGAGCTTAGCAGCCCAATGATCAACTGTTAGCCTACGAGCTAACATGCTAACAGCTGTGCTCCTACCGACTGTTTGCTTTTTTGTTCTATTTACTGACCGTTCAGAGGCTAACTATTCGACTGCTTGGAACCTAGTTAGCAAACTGACTGTTTTTAGGACAGTCATCCGACTCTTCACCGTCTGGTTATCGGGGTTAACCTTACCAACAATTGTTGTCATAACCGACTGTTTACAAGTTGGTTATTGGCGCTTTACGGACTGTTTACAGGCTTGATTGTCGTCATTCAGTTGTCTGTAACCCTAACCCAGGTCCTGTGCTGGAACTGACTTTTATTTACCGGTAAACAGGTTGGCCATTTAGCCTTTACTGACTGCTTACAGGCTGGTTCGGTGATTTGTTACTTCTTGTCACTGACTCTTTTGAAGTTGTTACTGCTTTTAGTCTTTTTTTTTCAACATTTCTTTTTAAAAATTCACTGTTAGGTGTATACTAACGCTGCTTACTGACTTATCTAAGGCAGTTTTCTACCAGCCTAATGTTTGCAGCCTGGCTCGAGGCTTAGCAGCAGTGTTGGTTTCAAACTACACATATGATTAAGATTGTTACGAAAATAGGGTGTCCATTTCTGACAAACTGTCTGTTTCCCTTCCTGTTGTGTTCTCCCACCACTTCAAACAATACCTGAAAGTATTAATATACCTGACCCAAAATGCCCGGTTTTTATGTTTCAAGCTGTTATGTTAAAGACATTTTGTTGCTTTAAAAAAATGCCATAAAGAAAATAAGTTTCTCTGTTAAAATGGCAAAAGAATTTGACTGCATCATATCACCACAAAGTTAGTCGAATCTTTTATGATCATGTACGCGATCCTGGAAGAATGTGTTGTTTTAGTTTTTGTGTTAACTCTTCTATGTTTCCACAGGAAGCACCCCAGTACTGTGGACCTTTTGAATCAAGTGTGGCACCACGCAGAAATCAACATGAACCTGCAACAGCCCACTCCCCTTATTCCGCCCGTCCACCCTGATGTGGAGATGAAACCTCTCCCCTTCTACGATGTTCTGGACGTTCTCATCAAACCCTCCAGTCTGGGTGTGTGATGTTTGCTCTGATCTTCATTCAAACTCTATTCAATCAAACTCCACATAAACCAAACCAGGAAGATGAGCTCTCAGTGTCTGAGGAAAATCTAATTGAGTTTTACAGAAAAAAAAACAATCCACGGTTGTTTTAAATCCCTGAATGCAGCACTAACTTGTGGTTCACAGGGTCATGGTAAAATGCAACAGTTGAACAGTTCACGCCTGACAGCCAGTGTTTGAGGTCAATGACTTTATTTCCAACACTGTAGAACAGATTTTCAGTAGCAGTCATGTCAGTGCAGATGTGTGAGATCAAAGTTTTGAAAGCAAATTTTCGGTTGGAGGCATCTAAAGCATTTTTAAATAGTAAAAAAAAAAAAAAACGGATACAATATCCACAAACCTAAATGTTGTCTTTATCAGAAAGATGGTCTCTTTTTTCAGTTTTCTCTTTCTGGAACGTATTGACCGTAAGGATTCTCTGTTCTAGGTCATTTACTTGATGGGATTACCTTAACGATTTGGAATTATGTGAAAAATTAATGTCTGTTCAAATCCAAAATAACCATATTTTTTACAAACATTTCTTTGTATTATGCCTTTAAAATAGGATCAGATATTTTCCATTTTTCTAGCTTCTCAAAGCTGTTTAGAAGAGATGCTCCATCCTCACATAACACAGCTGTGGTACTTGGTGACCTCCACTCCTCGTAATGAAGTCAAAGTTTTTTGTTGGTGACTTCAGAACACTGACTTTGTCGAGAGGGGTTTTTCTTTATGGAATAATCACATGATGTTTTTAGCGGTAGAATTTTAACTGCATCAGAACGTCTCGACATAGTATTACCACCTCTGTGCTAATGATTTGGTAGTGTTCAGGCTTCCGTTGTGCGCCGGCATCTGCTGCACAACAGTGTGCGCTGCTTGTGCGTTGCTCACAGTTATGTGTTGTGTGTCTACAGGAGTGAGCGCTGCACAGAGATATCACCAGGAGAAATATTTCATGTTTGCACTGACGCCGCAGCAGGTTCGGGAAGTTTGCATATCAAGGTGAGTCATTTTTAGAACTCTCTGTGTTATTGAGAGCCCCGTGATTGATTACTTTTACTCTTCTCAGGGACTTCTTACCTGGGGGCAGGAGGGACTACTTAGTTCAGATCCAGCTGAGGTAAGAATTTTTATGTCTCTCATAGTCTGCAGGGGGGAATTTCTGTGAAGAACGCTGAGTAGATGTTTTTAGTTATTACTTTAACATGTGAAAAAAGTTAACGGCCAATGATGTGATAACTGTGCAGTGATGCAGATTTCAGTTCAGTTTCTGAACTCCGCTGTGTGCTCAGGTTCTGCCTGTCAGAGACCAGCTGTCCTCAGGAGGACAACTACCCTAACGGTCTGTGCATCAAGGTCAACGGAAAGCTGTTCCCTCTGCCTGTGAGTACTCGATCCTGCAGAGCATCAATCCTCTAAACAGCTTTACATGAACTGATCCTTTCTCCCTCAGGGTTTTGCCCCACCTGCAAAGAACGGTGTGGAGCCGAAGAGACCAGGAAGACCTCTGAACATCACATCCCTCGTCAGACTGTCCTCCGCAGTGCCCAACCAGATTTCAGTGACTTGGGCGCCTGAAATCGGAAAGGTGAGAAGGTTTTGTGGTTGGAAAAAGTTTCAAAGTGGAGGTGGAGTCAAGACCAGAACTTTAACACTTATGCATTGTGTTTCAGACCTATTCTATGTCTGTGTACCTGGTGAGGCAACTGACATCACCACTCCTGCTGCAGAGGCTAAAGATGAAGGGCATCAGGAACCCGGACCACTCCAGAGCTCTAAGTAACTATTTTCATAAGTTTCCTGCATCATGTTCATCATCTTGTATTAAACATCTCTGAGTCTCCCCTCCTATCTGACCCTCCCTCCCTTCTGTGTTTCAGTCAAAGAGAAACTAACGGCAGATCCTGACAGCGAGGTCGCCACCACCAGTCTGCGGGTGTCCCTCACATGTCCAGTAAGCCGATCCGTGTCTGAGTGTCTTCATTAAAGGGCCTTTCTGATTGGTGCATGTCAGTCATCTTCAGCTGAAAGTGTTTATTTTTCACCTGTTTACTAACTCGACTACCATTTGTAGTTCATGTAAGCAGGTGCAAACAAAGGTCTAAACTTAGAAATAAAGGTGTCTGTTCAGTGCTGCAGCCAGGCAGATACAGACTCAATACTTTTTGACTGAACTTTTCCTTGAGCTCTGAAGTTTCTTCACAAACCAGTACATTTCTGTGACGATATATGTCAGGACAGTGGTTTCAGTGCTGCTCTTCAGTTCCACTGTTTCTGGTTTCTCTGTTTCTGGTTCAGATCAAAGTGAAGGTGCAGCAGGTTGATGTTGATGAAAAGTGTGTTGAAGCAGGAACCCTGAAATCTGCACATGCTTTAACTCTGACATGCCCTCTATTGGATTAAATTACGCTGACATACACAGTTAAAACTTCTGTTTTACCTTTACCTTTTTTGTATTCGTGCTTCCACCTGGGCCTGAATAAATTGTTGAACAAATAAAAACTATGCAACAAGAACATATTCAAAACACCAGAAACCAGAAACAGCATTCTCATTGTAATGGGTCTTTAACTTCTCTATAGACTGGATTCGTACAGCTTTATGTTGGCTCTCTGACATACATCTGGAGCTCTGTCAGAATGCAGCAGGGTGCCTGAACATTAAACCAAGGACCGCCCCCTTGTTTGGAATAAGTGATATCAGCTTTGATCTAAATGGCAGGACCTCCCAGAGCTGTGAGACGTCATGAATGTGCTGTTGTTTTGTTTTAGCAGTGGGGTCTGATCCTTGATCTCTGCAACGTGAGCTTCTGCTGCTTCTGGATCTTCTGTGTCTGACTCTGCTTCGGTCTTGTCTTGCAGCTGGGAAAGATGCGTCTGACGGTGCCGTGCAGGGCGGTGACATGCTCTCACCTGCAGTGCTTTGACGCCGCCCTCTACCTGCAGATGAATGAGAAGAAGCCCACCTGGATCTGTCCTGTCTGTGACAAGAAGGCTGCGTACGAGAACCTCATCATTGACGGGTTGGTTTCCTGCACGCTTTCATCTGCAGAGGCTGCAGATTTCAGTGAGCTTCTACAGGCTCACATTCTTCACCTGAGTCTGTTCCCCGTCCTGGTGAAGCACTCAGATATCATCTTAATGTTTCAGTGGAGATGTTCCATCCCTGCATTTCTCACCACATCCAGGTTTTTCTGAGGTTGAAGAGTGAACTAACTCTCTAGCATGTTTTCATCTTGGATCAAGTGACGGCGCTCCGGTCATGTCTGACCTCCGGGTTATTACTGTTTATAGTTTTGAAATCTTTCAGACTGGTGTGTAGGAGAGACTTCTCCTGTTCGCAGACCTGGGATTTGCAGTACAGTCATACAGCAGTCCAACAAGCAAGTCCAACTCCAATCATCTTTTGTGCTATAAGAGAGCCGTAAAGCGTTCCCAGTGGTCTTTTAACGATGATTATGTTGTTTTTAGTCAAAATAAAAAAAAAACGGTGTTGTTTTCTAGGACATAGTTTCGCAGAGTGGCAGGAGTTCATTGGAAATTCACCTCTGAGTTGGGGCAGGACCAATGTTGCAGGGCAACCAGTCTGACAGTCTGAGCAGTGGACACATTATCCCTGCCCCCTGCATGTTCCAAACAGCTTTAACTCAGTCTGTTATTCTGTTGGTCAGAATAACCATTCTTGTTCTGATAAATTCTTTTAACAGGTTCTAGCCAAACCAACCTTTTTCATGATTTTTTTATTTTTTGGCAACTTGTTCAAGTTACACTATATTACCCAAACTACTGGCTCACCTGCCATGACTCACATATGTGAATAGTTATTGACTCACAACTGAAGTCCACCCCACTCATAACCCCTACAGTTCAAAATGATGTTGGACCACCTTTAGCAGCTTTTACAGTTTCGACTCTTCTGGGAAGATTGTCTACAAAGTTGAGGAGTGTTCAAAGACATTTTTGACCATTCTTCCAAAAGTGCACACGGATGTCAGTGGAGAAGGGCTGGTTCTCAGTCTCTGCTCTGATTCATCCCAAAGGTGTTCTATTGGGTTCAGGTCAGGAGGCTGTGCAGGCCAGTCCAGTTCATCCTCACCAGACTCTGTCATCCATGTTTTTATGGGCCTTGCTTTGTGCTCTGCTGCACAGTCATGTTGGAAGAGGAAGGGGCCGCTCCAAACTGTTCCCACAAGGTTGGGAGCATGGAATTGCCCAGAATGTTCTGGTATCCTGAAGCATTCAGAGTTCCTTTCACTGGAACTAAGGGGCCTAGCACAAGTCCTGAAAAACAAGCACACACTATCATTCCTCCTCCACCAAACTTCACAGTCTGCACCATGCAGTCTGAAATGTACCGTTCTCCTGCAAAGTCCAAACCCAGACTCCTCCATCAGATTTCCAGATGGAAAAGTCAGATTCATCACTCCAGAGACGTCTGCTGCTCTAAAGTCCATGAAGCTCTCTGTGTTCTGTACTTGGGCTAATCTGAAGGTCACATGAAGTTCGGAGCTCTGTAGCATTGACTGTACAGAAAGTTGACGACCTCTTTGCACCATGATCTTCAGCACCCGCTGATCCGTCTCCATCAGTTTACGTGACCTATCACTTCATGGCTGAGTTACTGTTGTTCCCAAACTCTTCCATTTAGTTCTGTTAGAGTTGACAGTTGACTGTGGAATATTTAGGAGCGAGGAAATTTCCCCACCGGATTAGTTGCACGGGTGTCCAGGTGTCACACCTGTGACCAGGCCAGGTGTGACACCTAGACACCTGATTCTGATCATTTGGATGGGTGAGCCAAGACTTTTGGTAATATAGTGTTGTTTAAACTGGCCAAACAGATGCCTCACTAAAAGCATGTGGCGCCTGCTGGCCTCCAACTTGAACATTTGATTAACAGATTCTCTCGAGCCTGCTTTCAGTAAAAGGGGTGTGGCTTTCCAACAAGCTCATTCCTGTTAAGTGAAAGTGGTTGCCATAGAAATGATAACTCTGACCAATCACTGCTTACTAACGTTATCTGGTTTCAGCATGGGAACATCTGCGTCACAGGAGACTGAGTTTACTTTAATTTGTTGGAACCAGAGTTAAGGCATGTTCTGTGGGTGATGTCACAGATGTTTTGTCCATCTCTAGACACTGCAAATGGGAGCAACCCCCCCACCCCCCACTGCTGAGAGTTCTTTGAACATCACAAACAGGTCCTTTTTTTAAAACATCCGCTCCTGATTCACAGTGATTTGAATAAAGAAATACTCAGAAATGCAATTTTAATCTTAATTTTATTTATGTTTCCATCATGAAAAAAATGCCACATAACCATGTTAAAAACACAATTTTTATCAGAGTGAATCTTTAAAGGACTCATGAAAATGAAGTCACTGTATGTCTGATGAAGGTGAAGGTCTGATGAATCTCCAAAGGAGTTTAGTTTTTAACAACAGTTTAAAAAGGCTCAAGTCTGCTGGCTGTTGTCCTGTTCGAAGAACATGAACATTAAACTGATGGACAACAGACCCTCACTGCGTGTGTTTTGCTGACTCGAATGTTTCCTTTCTGACTTCAGCTTGTTCCTGGAGATCCTGAACGACTGCTCAGACGTGGACGAGATCAAGTTCCTGGAGGGTGGTACATGGTGCCCCATGAGGCCAAAGAAGGAGACGCTGAAGGTTCCCTCTCAGCTGGCTGCAAGATTAGACTGTACGTACCCCACTCGTATCCTGCATGCACCCCCAACCTCCTGCAGCTTTTATTTTGAAAGTGGGACATCTCAGAAGGGTCACACTGCTAAAGCAGTCCCCTCACAAATTATTCAAACAGTCATACAATTTAAAAACAGTTCTTTAAATTAAGAAAAGAATCTGACAGTGGGGTAAGAAAACGGTTTGACTAGGAATTCTTATTGTAATAAACAGTTCTAGTCAATAAAACTTTTTTTTAATTGAATTTTTTTTTTCATAAGATTGTTTTTGTTGCAAGACAGAAAATAAAACATTTTTTTCTTGAGACAATGGTATTTTTACAGTAAGATTCCGTTTTTGGAGTGAAGAACAGCTCTGCTTTATAATAATGGGGGGATTTTGGGGTCACCCAAGCCCCCCAGATAGTTTCAAGCTCCTCTGGATTTGTTATGCTTTTCAGCCTGCAGTTCCTTCATCTTTCACTCCTAGCATCTTGGTCGTGTTGGTTAATTACTTCCATGTCTGGTTGGTTGATCTTCTCCTTCCAATCAACGTGAGCGTGGAGGAACTTTTCTGACAGTCAATGGAGGCTTTCAGGTCGTCTCTGAAGCTCCTCCTGTTCACTCATGTTCTTTCAGGAACTTTCCCACATCTTTGCTGCTCCCAGTCTCCCAACCTTCCCAGAGTAAATTACCTCTAAAAAGTAGTTGATTACTTTACTTAGTTACTGGATCATAATTGTAATTAAATTACTTTACTCATTTTCTATTTGGAAAAAGTAATTCACTACTTGTAACTTTACTTTACTTTTTTACACTCTACACAAACAAGATCCTCTTGTCTTTCATTTAACAGAGCTCCTTTTAAAAAGAGATTTTTAATCTCAATAGGACTTATCTGGTTAAACAAGGGAAATTAATAAAATAAAACTAAATAATAAAAAACTGCATTTTTAAAGCAATAACCTTGTCTAAGGTATGAAGATGGTTCAAGACATAACCTGCTTCATTTGAATTCAGACAACAATGTGAAAAATGACACAAAAGTGAGTTACATCATATGTGGTCTATGCTACAGCTCAAAGTCACATGTGGAAAATACTGTTCTATTGATATTCATCTCTACCAAATGTGAAACTAAGCCAGTCTTTTGAAAACACAAAGATCTATTAAATGTTCATTTTGGCTGAATGTATGTATTCCATTATAATGAGTTGCACTCTCTCTCTCTCTCTCTCTCTCACTGTCTGTCTGTCTGTCTGTCTCGCGCTCGCTCTCTCTCTCTCTCTGAGGGCATGTCTATATGTCTTTGACCGATCCCCAACTCAGTTCACACATGCATGCGCATATGCGCCAGTTGCTCCGTTTTGTTTTCTTTAATTAATCTCTATTTCATCTAACCAAGGGAAAATGGCAGAGCCTACAAAACCAAAGTAACTAAGGAACAGGGGTTTCTGTACTCCAGTAATTGTAATTAAATACCCAAATTTGAAATGTAATTTGTGACATTACCCCATTACTGAAAAAAGTAATCAAATTACAGTAATTCGTTACTGTTATCTTTTACTCTTCTGTTTGTTCTCCATGGAAAAATAGTTACTGGTCACTTCTGTCAGATGCATAAGTATAGAAAAACAAGTAAGAGTAATGATTTCAAATGAGTTCAAATTAATTTCAATTTTTTTATTTTTTAATAGGTGAGACCTTCGTTTTAGATCCCCTCCCAACAGTTAACTACATCAAGAGAGCATTTCTGCTCTTATTTATCCATTAATGAGGATTCTTCAGGAGCAATCATTTAAACTGTTTGCATAAACAAATATATCATTCTTTTCATTTCTGCAATAAAACTGTTCTCTCAGTAAAAGTTTAAAGTGTTTTTGAGGGTTCCTGCTTCATCGAAAGGAGCTGACCCCCATAGAACTTCACTCTCTTTCCTCAGTTCTGACTTTCTTCTCTCCGTGTTCATTTTCCTGATCTCTCATTAGCATGGACCTTTTACAGAAAAGTGAGGATGGCTGCAGCTCTGTAGTCCTGAACACTTTCTTTAGTTTGATCATTTTTTAGGATGAATTTTTCACACATTTGTAGAGAAGCAGAGCACGAACATCACCTTTCCATCCAGAAGGGGTCCTTCATCTGGAGACAGAAACGGGAAATGAAGCTTCCTTCACGCAGGCACTCTTGTGAAGACAGCTGCTGCTGTTCTTGGTTTTTGTTGATTCTCTTCTTTTGTCCCTTAGCCTTCACTCCTGTGCGGCAGCCGTTGGTCGTGGCCCCCCCTGCAGAGCCCAGCTCCACCAAGAAGGCCGATGTGATCGACCTGACTTTGGAGAGCTCGTCTTCAGATGAGGAGGACTCGGACCCTCCTTTGAAGAAGCAGTGTGTCTTCATCTCCAAGAATGGCGAGATGCATGCCAAAGGGTGAGCAGATTTTCATCCAGAAACAAGGGTAATGCTTGCATCTCTGTTAGACGTTCAGGGCTGGTTGGTTGTCCTCTGGAGCCCACAGATGTCCTTAGGTTCTCTAAAGTAGTAGACCTCACCCCCAGGCTGTAGCCCGGTACCAGTCTGTGGGACAGTTGGTACTGGGCTGCAGAGAAAACATTTTTTTCTGTCTTTTTTTTTTTTTTTTTAATAGTCTGATTCTGAAGGAAGTTTTGCTTTGGAAAACTACTGGATTATTTTCACCAAATCTGGCTTCTTTTTAACACATGTCTAGTAACTCTGTGACGTGTTGTCAACACATCCACTACTTTCTCAAAGCGGCTGCACCAACCACTAAGATGAAACCTCCAAACTATCAAAGTTAGAAAAAACAATTATATTTGGAAAGATCCAGAGAAGAAACAGAAGAAGAGCCTTCGACTTAGACAAAAACTAGGAGTCTGGACTCCAAATATGGGTTCATTGTGACAGTTGTTCCTGCACATCATAATGATAATGCAGTCATAATAATGCAGATTATTCAGCAACCGGATGTCTGATTCTACGAGGAGGCTGCTTATCCATCACTTCAATGGTCAGACAAGGCTGAAGTTGACGTCTGACTTTATTTTTGATATTCTTCTGTCTTCCACTTTGACAGTTGTGGGTTAAAGGATAAATCTCTGCCATATTTTAAGGTTCCTACAGTAAATCTAGTTTACAAACAAAGTTAAAAGCAGCTGCAGATGTTTTACAGAGGAGTAAGATAAACTTTACCCTCAAAAGTTGAGAGAAATGCCCACTGCAGCCTCGTACAGACCGTTCTGGGAAATTATTGTTGACATTGAACCGGTCTGTAGCCTAAAAAGGTTGGAGACCACTGACCACGCTCTTTGATGGTTTCCTGTCAGGGTGTTGGCGTACCAGCCCACCGTGCACATGCCCAACGTGCCAACCCTGGATGCGCCCTCATACCTCAGCTCCACCCTTGCTGACTATGCGGTGCCTTACCACCCGTCAGCCCTGGCCACCATCCCTGCAGACATGCAGAGTGAGTGTTGTCCTCAGAACCAGAGGTCAAACATCCAGAGAGGGATTCTAACCGGTCTGTCTTTTCTCTCCTCCAGGTCTGGATTTGTTTTCTTTAATTCAAGCAGACTCCCAGGTGAGACCAAAGCTAGATGGATGAGTAAATTAATGAAACTTCTTAGTCATTAGAGTTCTAGAAGAAGTTGTTTATGATATTATCAGTTTATTTACAGCAGGAGAAAGACAGTTAGCCAGTAAACAAACGTACAAGGAGCCTCTTAGGCTCGTTGGCTTTACATTTTGCATTGACTGATAAATGAATCTTTCAGTCAACCCCTGCTGAAGTGTGAAACTGCGTGTCCACACCAACGGTGATTACAGCATGATGGGGTGTGATTCATTTTAACAACCATTTGATTCTTATCGTAAGTTTTGTTTGATGATACGATTCATAGTCCATATTGGTTCACTGTGAATGATTCGATTCAATCCTCTGACATTTTCATTTGGAATCTGTTGCTTTCAGGGTAAATGTGATCCACAGTTTCCTGTGCTGAGCTTTAGTATAACTGCATCTGTGGAAGTCTTTCACAGTGAATTTAGTCTCTGCCTAACTAAACAGCCTCCTCAGTTTTCTTAGTGTTGGTCTGAGAGAACTGACATCAGTCCACCTCAGCACGTTGTTCACACCCTTTTTGTGGTAAAACAGGACATTTCCGTGGTTCCAAAGCTGCAGCTTGTTTGCAGCACAAATCAGTGGAAAGGTGTTTATTTTTGTCTTCTTCAGAGAAGCTGGTCACTGTGCAGCTGAAGTTTACTAAGTCCAAACACCTAAATGGTGATTTTTATCAGAACTAGTGGAGAGGGTGGGCCGAGTTGATGGTGAAGCTGCCCTCTGTCTCCTCAGCATTACCGGCCGCAGATGTTCCTGGGTAACCTGACGGAGAGCGTTCAGAGCTCCACTGTCTCTGCCAGCAGCTCTGCCTCCAGCAGTCTGTACAGCAGCAGCATCCACGCTGACGGCTCCATCCACGAGCCTCGGGTCATCGCAGGTGGAGGAGGTGGGGCTGGAGGAGGAGTGAGCAGCAGCATGTCTGACGTCATCTCCCTGGACTGAAAAGAGCCTGCTCTCCTCGTGGTGTGGGCTTGGAGCCATGCTTTACAAAGTATGTGGACTGTTGGGCAGCACAAACTGAAGCCTCTGAGTGTTCACTATGCTCCACACCGGCTGAAAGGTTTTCCCTCTGTACGGGGGGCTGTGACACCTCAGTCATGTCAGGTTCAGTTCTTGGACGGTACTCTCATTCTGAGCAGCACGCAGATGTGCCAACCTGAGGAACAGGAAGCCCCACCTCCACGGTGGGCGGCGCACCAAATGGATGTTTGTTGGGTTTTTACATACAGAATTTGTATCGGACTGTGATATGAGCCGGTTCCAGCTGGACGGATAGATGGAACGCGGCAGACGAAGCGCAGGCAGACCGCAGACGGAGCGCAGGCTGACCGCAGACGGAGCGCAGGCTGACCGCAGACGGAGCGCAGGCTGACCGCAGACGGAGCGCAGGCTGACCGCAGACGGAGCGCAGGCTGACCGCAGACGGGAGCGCAGGCTGACCGCAGACGGAGCGCAGGCTGACCGCAGGCTGACCGCAGGCTGACCGCAGGGCTGACCGCAGACGGAGCGCAGACGGAGCGCAGATCTTTGTGAAAGCAGACATCCTCATCATTCAGACTAGATGTTGAGTAAATGTTCCTCGTTCCACAGTAAGGCCCCTGTGCTTATTGCAGCCTTTGGTCCATGAACGAGTCCTGCTGGTCCAGCTGTAATTGCCTCAACTTTTTTCCTTATCTGAAGAGCATTAGGTTGTGTTCTTGTTGGAGAAAACAAGCTGACTCTGAGAGGTCTTCATCTACATTCACTTGTGCTCCTGCAGACTCCAGCCTCCATTAAGACAGCAGCATCAGCTGCACCAGAACATTAGAGCTCCAGAAGCTCTGTCTCAGGAACCAGAAGTCCATTGTACACCAGCTCTTGGACTCTCCAACTTTAGTTTTACGATTGTTTTATTTTTTGTTATGTGACATTTTTCCTACAGCTCCTGAGCTCCAGTAACAAGACCAGATGTGTTGCTGGGATCAGGTTTGACCTGTCTACATCTCAGGTTTCCTCTTCAGCTGCATGTTGTGATGTTTAATGTTCTGATTGTGTGTTCTCCTCGTGTTTACCTCTGACTCCAGAGACTGATCTTTCCCCATAAGCTGTGAGCTGCATGGAGGTCTGTGTAAGTATGTTGAAGTCTTCGTGAACAGGTCCAGTCCATTGTAAACTTTCCGAAAGAAAATTGCGTCACTTCCCGTGATCACACAACTGAATTAAGTCAGGCTAAAACCTGGAGCTTCTTCACATACTGACTGGCAGAACCAGAGGTCCGGTTTAGAGCCGAAGCCAGCTGAACTGAAGCATGAGCTGCTTTTATTGTCACATCATAATGTATTTTTATGTTTTAAAACTTCAACAATAGGTCCAATGAAGCTTTTCTAAACACTGGTGTTTGTTTGATGTCTAATATTCGAGCTGAAGATTTGGGTCCGTGATGTTCTGAAAGACACTAGCCATGCACACAGACCTGCCTCTTCCTCACCCTCATGAAGCTGTCTATCTGAACCCGTGCTCCTCTTCCTCAAGTCCTTCATCCTGCAGTCTTCTTCACAGTTCCTCAGGTTTCTGTCCAACCTGGAGGATGATGACTGTGGGGATGTTGGTTCTTTGATTTTATCTCTGCATCTTCATGTCTCTCCTGCTCGCTCCGTCTAAAGAAAGAGACCAGGCCAGCTGTTCCTCAGTTCCTGTCTTAACTTTGGTTTCCTCTGCTCACCTGAATGCTGTAGGGAACTACAGGCAAATGTGTTGGTAATTACACTTTGTTAATGTGTTCACTGGTTAAACTGGGTCTACTGGTTGACACAAACCCAACTATCTGTTTAACAAGGTAACCATAAGTTAACTTAGACCAACTTGTTAGCCTGCCTATGGCTGCTTACAGCGTTTTGTTTTATTGGTTATGGTGAATTCTTAAGTCTAGAAGTAATGCAAAAATAATGAGCTCAGGCTAAAAGAGTTTAACTTGCTAAATAATTAAGTGAAAGTTTTTATCTGTTTAAAAATATTTGGTTTACAGCATAACTTTGGAAAAATATTTTTTTTTCTCCTCAACATATCCTGTTCATGTCATCCTGGTTGTTTCTTGTGAACATTCCAAAGTGGAAACTAGTTGCAGTGGTTAAAGCGGTTTGACCTGGTAAACTGTGGGTGGGTATGAAAAGGCTGAGTGTGGCTGTGCAGTCACTGCTGTGTTTGTATCAAAGCAGAAAATTGATGATCGAAGACGAGAAAGACATCAATCAAGGAGAATAAAATGTTTGATTAACTCTGTGTGTTTGAGCTGCAGGGCTGTTTTCCTTTCACCAGCACGCGGTGCTCTTGTCAGACGTACAGTCTGAACGACAAGGTGCAGATGTTTACTTTAGAGCCATCAGGAGGACACCAGCAAGACTTCACTGAGAGTTTCTTCCAGTTCTTCATCACTTTAGTGACATGATGTCAGCACACGTCTGCTGGCTGAAACCATAACCAACACTTTGCTGCTTTCCTTTGTGAGGAGCAGAAACTTTTTCCGCCAACGTTTGCAGTTTGGTGGGAAGCAGCATTAAGCAGGTAAAACACAGTAAAGATCGGTTAATTAAGGCTGAGAATCCCGGCGTAATTAGGAGCTGCAGTGATTAGTGGGCATCGATGGAACAGCTCGGGTTTTCACTAATAGACTTATTATTGGTCTTGCTGAATGTTACTTTATACCTCTGGATAAACAAAAACAAATGAGGAGCGGTTGTCCAATAATGGCTTATCTTGTCAGGGCCTGACAGAAATCCATGGCCTCTAACACAGTGTTCATTTTATGCATGACTGACAGGCCCAATGGGAATCAATAGCACTGCTATAAAATAAGGTGAAGCATCAATCTGCAGTGAAGGTGTGATGAGGCTGCGAGCAGACAAATGTCAGCGGAACAAACCTGACTGTTTCTGGGCCTCAGAGCAGGATGGGTCAAAGCCCACGTCTGTGCTCCTGTAATGCCACAATCAAACACTTGCTGCCTGCTACGTTACACACCTGGGGTGAGCATGTTTGTGCTCACAGAACCTTCCACTTCACCAAAAGACACCAGTCACAGCAGCCCCAGGTTTAGACGGCAGCATTCAACAGACTGAGCTTGTGTCTTCAGAGATGACGGTCCAACAAGGGTCAGGGCAACAGGCTAACCCTATTCTAGCTTTGGTAAAACAAGAGTCTACAGATGGAGATGAAAGTCTGCCTCTTAAAATGACTCTGGGAGGAGCAAAGTTGGTGCAGGTGCTGCTTCCTGCTATAGTTTAGGATATTTTCAATTCAATTTTATTTCTATAGCCCAATATCACAGCTATACGTATAGCCTTCTCACTGGACTGACATCAGTATATTGCAAAAGCAAAAAGTCAAACAAAAAAGTAAACAATAGCTGGTTGTTAAACTAAGCTAAACAAACATCTCTGCCCTTACACCCTCCTCCTCAGTGAGGAAATACTCTTGACATGAATAAACTAAGAAGCCTTGTCTGTTTTATCAATCCTCGAAAATGTACACAAGTCAGAATTCTGAGTAAAATGATGATGAAATCTATTGTCAGAACTGTTAATTATTAAAATAAGTTTAAAGCTCACATTCTTATCTTCTGCTGCACAGCAGCACCTATAGTTTCTGTTCAGAAGCAAAGATCTTTAATGACAGAATTACATAACAATAAATGCAAGAAAATTGACTGCTTTAGGAGGATTTTTTTAAACTGAATTTTATCTTGAAAGGAACTTGAATGTGTTGCTGTCAGATTAAAATACATAAAAATTGTTATATAGCCTATAGAAAATATAACACTTATTGTTTAATTATTATAAATATTTCAAAGTTAAAGGGCCTAATGGCCGCAAAAGAAGTGTGTTTTTATAAAAAGTGTAGTGAGATTTTTTGGCTCTGGCCTGATTTTGTCAGTAAGAAACCAGACCAAATGGTTCTTTGACAGGTTGCAGAGCCCTGGTTTAGCTGTTCCATTAAAAATATCATTCAAAGTATCGACAAACACTTGTTTATTTACAATATATCCATATCAGACTGTCCACACGTGTCAAATAAGCTACAATTGATATTTCAAAAACTATTCAAACTCAGTTTGAATAATGAATCAATTTGAATGATTCTGATCCAGATCTCAGCCCATCAATCCTCACTGTGATTATTTCAAGTATAAAACGAATAATCTCCAGGATGGCTTTTTAAACGTGAATAAATACAAAATGAGCCAAAAGAGCCAGTCTGTGGGGCTTTGAAATCAACTGATCCAAAAGATTTGGATCCCTGAAAAGAGCCATAAATCCCATCTCTATCCAGAGTGTAACAGTAGGCTTACAGAAAAGGCATCAACCATTGATATGTCTCACCATAACAATAAGCTCCTGTGCATGCGAGCTGTAGACTTTTAAACACAGTGTCTTTCAACACCAGGGGGTCATTCTCCTCTTCCTCCCTCATTCATGGTGCAGACAGAAATAAACATAACAAGATAAAATATCTAAGGGCCAAACAGACGTCAAAAAACAAAGACAAAAACACACATTTAAACCCCAGACAAACAAAATGAATGGTATCCCACAATTCCTTGCCTTGTCAGATCTGACATCAGGGCCAATGTTTCTGTGACCATCGCTACGATACATTAGGCGTGTTTGAGGGGAGCCAGGCGGACGCAGCGCGTGTGCGATGTTTACTAGTTAGTTTTTTGCTCCAACATCACATGTCAATCATCATAAAAGATATCATGAGAAAGGGGGGGGGGGTGCAAGGCGCCCACTTAGGCAACACAGCTGAATGACTACAAAACAATGCATTGTGGGAAACAGCATCCTGACAGTTCTTGTATTTTGAAGTGATGCTGATCAGAAACGGCTGGAGCTCATTGAAGGACATCTGTGGATTTTGTAACTCTTTCTGCAAACAGTGAATCACTGATTTGTATTTATACACATGGTTTTGTTCATTGAAATCAGCATCACTCACATTACTTTATCATTGGAAATGATTTTACTGGAAACATTTTGTTATTTTAATGATTCTACTGATAATCATTTAGATTTTAATGCTAAACATCACAGACATTTGCATTTATGGAACAAAAGGAACTCAAAAGTACAGGAATCAGAAATCATCTGTGGTTTTGTGTTTATTGCTGCCTTTAGAAGTTCACTTGTGAAACCCCAAGTGTAAGAAAAGTGGAACCTAAGATCTGCTGGAAACCGTTTCTAAAGAGAACGACTAAGAACAATGTTTGTTATTGTATTTGCTGTTTATTTATTGATTTATTTTGTCATGCTCTGGTTTATTTTTCATTCATTCATCGTGAATCCTTTACAGGACAGAACACATTCACTCAGAATTTGTCTTGAATATTCTTTGTATGTTTCAATAACTGATACAAAGTGAAAGTAAACTGTTTTTAAGTTATATTATTTATTTTGTATATTTTACCATTCTCTTGACAGTCTTTTGATCAGTACATTTTATTTATTTACAGCATCACTTCAGGAACATTTGACTTTTTTTTGTTACACAGTTTCTTATTATTAAATCAAAGTCAAATCAATGTTGTAATTGTAAACCCGTTTAAAATAAATCTATGTACACAGTCGATGTATGACCACATTTATTTATAGACTTGACCTGAGCTCCCTCTTTCTTATTACATATTATGATGCAAAGAAAAAAGGAGTTTTGTTTATTGATCAAATTTTACATTCAAGATTCTCTACATTTTAGGTTTCGAATTCCATGAAAGAGAGAACCGCCACTTCTTGTTGTCCACTTAAAGCACTGTCTCTGTTAAATTTCAACAATTACCAACTCTGGTCAGTGTTGGTTTTCTTAAAAAACCTACTCTGGTGAAAATGATGTTTTTGGTGTTTTTAACATGTTCTTGTAGATTTAGTCTTATGATGGAGGACAGATAAAAAGAAAAGTAACACTAAAATGGCATTTCTGAGTTTGTTTTTATTCAAATTGTTACGAAACAGGAGCAGACGTAAAAATGCAGTTTGAAAAAGATTCTGTTTGTAACGTGGAAAAGGTGCTGGACGGGCTCTCTGCTTCACTCCATTCTGATGCACCCCCCTGCAGACAACTAGAGCCACATATGTCTTTGTCTTCCTCATCTGAACTGGGATCTGGTTCAAAACTTTACAGCTGAGCTGCAATATTAGTTCCCACTTTTGTTGTTCCAGAAAAACAAAGACGTACATGGATCTATTTGTCTGACAGTGGAAGCATCAGAATGTGCATCAGTGAAGCAGGGAGACTTGGGCCTGCCGTTCTAACAGCATTGTATCGCCTGCTCCTGATTGAAGTAAAGGTTTTTGTTTGGTTCTTCAAGCATTACATTTTACTACTTTTAAACAATAATCAACAATAACCAAACAGGACTGGACTGTTGCATCATGCATGCTTATCAAAGCCCATCCACAGTGCAGACTGAAACAAAACATCAAGCTGACAAAACGGACACAAATATTAAACAAAAACATTAAACTAAATGCATATTCATTTATTCTTCTTTATTAAACTTATACATGCACAAACACATAAATATTTACTAATACAAAGTTAAATGTCATGAGCATCCACCAATTCTTTAACAGTAACTTAAATTTGTAACAGTATTAAGTAATCTAAGATCTTTATCCAAACCATTCCAAAGGTTTCTTCCAAAAACAGAATGGCATCACCATTTCACATTTGTTCTTACTCGGCGTGATTCAAACATAAAATACCTCTGAGATTACAATGTTACGTCCTTATTAAAAAAAACAACCAACTATTCACAACAAAGTGAATGAGAAATACTCAGAAATGCTATTTTGAGGTTGATTTTTGAAAATAAATGTCCTCCATGATGAAAAACATGCCAAAAGAACATGTTAAAAACACCATTTTCATTGGAGTGGTTCTTCAAAGGACAGACTGTAAACTGAACAGATCTTCTGATAGTTTAACTTCATGAACTTTGTTCCGGAGTAGGACTCTCGGGCTGGGCTGGATGAAAAGCTTTTTATGTTTCATTCAGTACAAGATTTGAATTTCTGATCATTTTATTGTTGATGCAACAAAGGCATCAGAATGTTAATTAATATTCTTTGCAAAATTGGCTCTTGATTGGAATATTTAGAAAATGCTTTTCATCCAGGGAATGTAGTTAATGAGCAATGGGACCTTTTTCAGATTTTCAGGAAAATGATTTTATCTATAATCTCAGCTACTTTTTTTATATTCAAGAGTTGTCTCTTTTGTTTCATAATTCCCTTTATTTGTCAGTGGATGCAGATTTTTCTTCAGTGTTGTTGCAGCTGAAAGTGTTGCGGCACTTTTCGATCACATCTGTTGACAGGAGGAATGTTAATCAGAGATCTGCTCTCACATTCCTCACATCCCCCAAAGCTCATGCATTCAGCTCTATAATGCTTGGTATGGAGAAGAAACAAGCAATGTTTTTTTTAACCACACTTTATAACAGCGCCCACCAGGAAACATCTGGCCTTGTTGCAGTTTGAGAGCGTGGAGAAACCCTGACCATCAGCTTTAGTCCAGTGCTGCCTCTCATGGGTACTGGATCATCAGGATACGTTTGTGCAGAAGTGTATGTATTAGAAAAAAAGGTAGAAAAAAATCAATGCAAAGTTCATGGAGCGTGGACATGTGCACAAATGAAACTTTAGAACTAAGAAGAATGATGTTCAGATAACTCATCGATTCACGAGAAAACATTGTGACTCAACAAAAAAAATATCAAAAAATAAATTGGAGCGTTAGTGTCAGATCAGACCAAAATCAGCAGGAAGTTGCTGTATCATCAACACATTATGAAGATGTGGAGCAAAAAGCAGCTTCATTAAAAGTGGAAATGGAGCATGAGTCTGATACAGCACGTGCACCTGATGATCCTCCTCCAGAACGTCCCAGACCCCCTCATGCATCGTTCTGTGTGCTTCAGAGAGAACAGTTCTATGGACGAACATGTGAGCGCTCCACGCATCTCCCCTGCTGCTTCTGATGATCAACACGAACACAATAACAAGAAAAAGAAGGATTTCTTTCTGGAGGGAGCAGCAAAATTTCAGTCAATTGTTCTTAATTCTGACAGATCAGCTCCATTCCTCAAACAGACTTTCATACAGAAACCATTTAAGAGGGTTCTGCTTAGACTTTAGGGAGTACTTTAGTGCACTTCATCAGACATTCACCTGCCTGAGGCTCAAGAAGAGCTGCTGGAACGGTTTTACTGTTCATGAGGAGAACATCAGTCTATGTTAGAGCTGTTCCTGAGGAGAACATAAGTCTGTGTTACACACGTGGACAAAATTGTTGGTACCCCTCAGTTAAAGAAGGAAAAACCCACAATTCTCACTGAAATCACTTGAAACTTACAAAAGTAACAATAAATAAAAATGTATTGAAAATTAAATAATCAAAATCAGCCATCACTTTTGAATTGCTGATTAACATAATTATTAAAAAAAAACAAACTAATGAAACAGACCTGGACAAAAATGATGGTACCCATAACTTAATATTTTGTTGCACAACCTTTTGAGGCAATCACTGCAATGAAGCGATTTCTGTATTTGTCAATGAGCGTTCTGCAGCTGTCAACAGGTATTTTTGCCCACTGCTCATGAGCAAACTGCTCCAGTTGTCTCAGGTTTGATGGGTGTCTTCTCCAAATGGCATGTTTCAGCTCCTTCCACAGATGTTCAATGGGATTCAGATCTGGGCTCATGGAAGGCCACTTTAGAATAGTCCAACGCTTTTCTCTCAGCCATTCTTGGGTGTTTTTGGCTGTGTGTTTTGGATCGTTGTCCTGTTGGAAGACCCATGACCTGCGACTGAGACCAAGCTTTCTGACACAAGGCAGCACATTTCTCTCCAGAATGCCTTGATAGTCTACAGATTTCATTGTACCTTGCACACATTCAAGACACCCTGTGCCAGATGCAGCAAAGCAGCCCCAAAACATGACTGAGGCCTCCTCCATGTTTCACCGTAGGGACAGTGTTCTTTTCTTCGTATGCTTGGTTTTTGAGTCTATGAACATAGAGTTGATGTGCCTTACCAAAAGCTCCAGTTTGGTCTCATCTGTCCAAAGGACATTCTCCCAGAAGCTTTGGGGCTTGTCAACATGCATTTTTGCAAATTCCAGTCTGGCTTTTTTAGGATTGTTTTTCAGCAGTGGTGTCCTCCTTGGTCGTCTCCCATGAAGTCCACTTTGGCTCAAACAACGACGAATGGTGCGATCTGACACTGATGTACCTTGGCCTTGGAGTTCACCTTTAATTTCTTTGTAGGTTGTTCTGGGCTCTTTGGATACAATTCCAACGATCCGTCTCTTCAATTTGTCATCAATTTTCCTCTTGCGGCCACGTCCAGAGAGGTTGGCTACTGTCCCGTGGGTCTTGAACTTCTGAATAATATGAGCCACTGTTGTCACAGGAAGTTCAAGCTGTTTAGAGATGGTCTTATAGCCTTTACCTTTAAGATGTTTATCTATCATTTTTTTCCGGATGTCCTGGGACAATTCTCTCCTTCGCTTTCTGTTGTCCATGTTCAGTGTGGTACACACCTTTTCACCAAACAGCAGAGTGACTACTTGTCTCCCTTTAAATAGGCAGACTGACTGATTATGAGTTTGGTAACACCTGTGATGTCAATTAAAGGACACACCTGAGTTAATCATGTCAGTCTGGTCAAATAGTTTTCAATCTTTTATAGAGGTACCATCATTTTTGTCCAGGCCTGTTTCATTAGTTTGTTTGAGAACATCAGTCTGTGTTACACTGTTCGTGAGGAGAAATCAGTCTGTGTTACACTGTTCGTGAGGAGAACATCAGTCTGTGTTACACTGTTCATGAGGAGAAATCAGTCTGTGTTACACTGTTCGTGAGGAGAACATCAGTCTGTGTTACACGTTCATGAGGAAGAACATCAGTCTGTGTTATACTGTTCATGAGAACATCAGTCTGTGTTACACTGTTCATGAGAACATCAGTCTGTGTTATGCTGTTCATGAGAACATCAGTCCTGTGTTTATACTGTTCATGAGAACATCAGTCTGTGTTATGCTGTTCATGAGAACATCAGTCTGTGTTATGCTGTTCATGAGGAGAACATCAGTCTGTGTTATGCTGTTCATGAGGAGAAACATCAGTCTGTGTTATACTGTTCATGAGAACATCAGTCTGTGTTTACACTGTTCATGAGGAGAACATCAGTCTGTGTTATACTGTTCATGAGGAGAACATCAGTCTGTGTTATACTGTTCATGAGAACATCAGTCTGTGTTACACTGTTCATGAGGAGAACATCAGTCTGTGTTATACTGTTCATGAGAACATCAGTCTGTGTTACACTGTTCATGAGAACATCAGTCTGTGTTATGCTGTTCATGAGAACATCAGTCTGTGTTATACTGTTCATGAGAACATCAGTCTGTGTTATGCGGTTCATGAGAACATCAGCTGTGTTATGGCTGTTCAATGAGGAGAACATCAGCTGTGTTATGCTGTTCATGAGGAGAACATCAGTCTGTGTTATACTGTTCATGAGAACATCAGTCTGTTTTATACTGTTCATGAGGAGAACATCAGTCTGTGTTATACTGTTCATGAGAACATCAGTCTGTGTTACATGTTTCATGAGGAGAACATCAGTCTGGTGTTATTACTGTTCATGAGAACATCGTCTGTGTTATACTGTTCATGAGAACATCAGTATGTGTTATGCTGTTCATGAGGTGAGAAACATCAGTCTGTGTTATACTGTTCATGAGGAGAACATCAGTCTGTGTTATGCTGTTCATGAGGAGAACATCAGTCTGTGTTATGCTGTTCATGAGGAGAACATCAGTCTGTGTTATGCTGTTCATGAGGAGAACATCAGTCTGTGTTATACTGTTCATGAGGAGAACATCAGTCTGTGTTATACTGTTCATGAGGAGAAATCAGTCTGTGTTATACTGTTCATGAGAACATCAGTCTGTGTTACACTGTTCATGAGGAGAACATCAGTCTGTGTTATACTGTTCATGAGAACATCAGTCTGTGTTACACTGTTCATGAGGAGAACATCAGTCTGTGTTATACTTTTCATGAGGAGAACATCAGTCTGTGTTATGCTGTTCATGAGAACATCAGTCTGTGTTATGCTGTTCATGAGAACATCAGTCTGTGTTATGCTGTTCATGAGAACATCAGTCTGTGTTATACTGTTCATGAGAACATCAGTCTGTGTTACACTGTTCATGAGTAGAACATCAGTCTGTGTTATACTGTTCATGAGAACATCAGTCTGTGTTACACTGTTCATGAGAACATCAGTCTGTGTTATGCTGTTCATGAGGAGAACATCAGTCTGTGTTATTACTGTTCATGAGGAGAACATCAGTCTGTGTTATACTGTTCATGAGGAGAACATCAGTCTGTGTTCTGCTGTTCATGAGGAGAACATCAGTCTGTGTTATTGCTGTTCATGAGGAGAACATCAGTCTGTGTTTATTACTGTTTCATGAGGAGAACATCAGTCTGTGTTATACTGTTCATAAGGAGAAATCAGTCTGTGTTATACTGTTCATGAGAACATCAGTCTGTGTTACACTGTTCATGAGGAGAACATCAGTCTGTGTTATACTGTTCATGAGAACATCAGTCTGTGTTACACTGTTTATGAGGAGAACATCGTCTGTGTTATACTTTTCATGAGGAGAACATCAGTCTGTGTTATGCTGTTCATGAGAACATCAGTCTGTGTTATGCTGTTCATGAGAACATCAGTCTGTGTTATGCTGTTCATGAGAACATCAGTCTGTGTTACACTGTTCATGAGGAGAACATCAGTCTGTGTTACACTGTTCATGAGGAGAACATCAGTCAGTGTTTATTACTGTTCATGAGAACATCAGTCTGTGTTTATACTGTTCATGAGAACATCAGTCTGTGTTATGCTGTTCATGAGAACATCAGTCTGTGTTATGCTGTTCATGAGGAGAACATCAGTCTGTGTTATACTGTTCATGAGAACATCAGTCTGTGTTATGCTGTTCATGAGAACATCAGTCTCTGTTATGCTGTTTGTGAGGAGAACATCAGTCTGTGTTATGCTGTTCATGAGGAGAACATCAGTCTGTGTTATACTGTTCATGAGAACATCAGTCTGTGTTATACTGTTCATGAGAACATCAGTCTGTGTTATGCTGTTCATGAGGAGAACATCAGTCTGTGTTATACTGTTCATGAGAACATCAGTCTGTGTTACACTGTTCATGAGAACATCAGTCTGTGTTACACTGTTCATGAGAACATCAGTCTGTGTTATGCTGTTCGTGAGGAGAACATCAGTCTGTGTTATGCTGTTCATGAGGAGAACATCAGTCTGTGTTATACTGTTCATGAGAACATCAGTCTGGTGTTATGCTGTTCGTGAGGAGAACATCAGTCTGTGTTATACTGTTCATGAGGAGAACATCAGTCTGTGTTATACTGTTCATGAGGAGAACATCAGTCTGTGTTATGCTGTTCATGAGGAGAACATCAGTCTTGTGTTATGCTGTTCATGAGGAGAACATCAGTCTGTGTTATATGTTCATGAGGAGAAACATCAGTCTGTGTTATACTGTTCATGAGGAGAAAATCAGTCTGTGTTATACTGTTCATGAGAACATCAGTCTGTGTTTACACTGTTCATGAGGAGAACATCAGTCTGTGTTATACTGTTCATGAGAACATCAGTCTGTGTTACCACTGTTCATGAGGAGAACATCAGTCTGTGTTATACTTTTCATGAGGAGAACATCAGTCTGTGTTATGCTGTTCATGAGAACATCAGTCTGTGTTATGCTGTTCATGAGAACCATCAGTCTGTGTTATGCTGTTCATGAGAACATCAGTCTGTGTTATGCTGTTCATGAGAACATCAGTCTGTGTTACACTGTTCATGAGGAGAACATCAGTCTGTGTTACACTGTTCATGAGGAGTACATCAGTCAGTGTTATACTGTTCATGAGAACATCAGTCTGTGTTATACTGTTCATGAGGAGAACATCAGTCTGTGTTATGCTGTTCATGAGGAGAACATCAGTCTGTGTTATACTGCTCATGAGGAGAACATCAGTCTGTGTTATGCTGTTCATGAGGAGAACATCAGTCTGTGTTATGCTGTTCATGAGGAGAACATCAGTCTGTGTTATGCTGTTCATGAGAACATCAGTCTGTGTTACACTGTTCATGAGGAGAACATCAGTCTGTGTTACACTGTTCATGAGGAGAACATCAGTCTGTATTATGCTGTTCATGAGGAGAACATCAGTCTGTGTTATGCTGTTCATGAGGAGAACATCAGTCTGTGTTATACTGTTCATGAGAACATCAGTCTGTGTTATACTGTTCATGAGGAGAACATCAGTCTGTGTTATACTGTTCATGAGGAGAACATCAGTCTGTGTTATGCTGTTCATGAGGAGAACATCAGTCTGTGTTATACTGTTCATGAGAACATCAGTCTGTGTTACACTGTTCATGAGAACATCAGTCTGTGTTATGCTGTTCATGAGGAGAACATCAGTCTGTGTTATACTGTTCATGAGGAGAACATCAGTCTGTGTTATACTGTTCATGAGGAGAACATCAGTCTGTGTTATACTGTTCATGAGGAGAACATCAGTCTGTGTTATGCTGTTCATGAGGAGAACATCAGTCTGTGTTATACTGTTCATGAGGAGAACATCAGTCTGTGTTATACTGTTCATGAGGAGAACATCAGTCTGTGTTATACTGTTCATGAGGAACATCAGTCTGTGTTATACTGTTCATGAGGAGAACATCAGTCTGTGTTATACTGTTCATGAGGAGAACATCAGTCTGTGTTACACTTTCATGAGGAGAACATCAGTCTGTGTTATACTTTTCATGAGGAGAACATCAGTCTGTGTTATGCTGTTCATGAGAACATCAGTCTGTGTTATGCTGTTCATGAGAACATCAGTCTGTGTTATGCTGTTCATGAGAACATCAGTCCTGTGTTTACACTGTTCATGAGGAGAACATCAGTCTGTGTTACACTGTTCATGAGGAGAACATCAGTCAGTGTTATACTGTTCATGAGAACATCAGTCTGTGTTATACTGTTCATGAGAACATCAGTCTGTGTTATGCTGTTCGTGAGGAACATCAGTCTGTGTTATGCTGTTCATGAGGAGAACATCAGTCTGTGTTATACTGTTCATGAGGAGAACATCAGTCTGTGTTATGCTGTTCATGAGGAGAACATCAGTCTGTGTTATGCTGTTCATGAGGAGAACATCAGTCGGTGTTATACTTTTCATGAGGAGAACATCAGTCTGTGTTATGCTGTTCATGAGAACATCAGTCTGTGTTATGCTGTTCATGAGAACATCAGTCTGTGTTTACACTGTTCATGAGGAGAACATCAGTCTGTGTTACACTGTTCATGAGGAGAACATCAGTCTGTGTTATGCTGTTCATGAGGAGAACATCAGTCTGTGTTTATGCTGTTCATGAGGAGAACATCAGTCTGTGTTATACTGTTCATGAGAACATCAGTCTGTGTTATACTGTTCATGAGGAGAACATCAGTCTGTGTTATACTGTTCATGAGAACATCAGTCTGTGTTACACTGTTCATGAGGAGAACATCAGTCCTGTGTTATACTGTTCATGAGGAGAACATCAGTCTGTGTTATACTGTTCATGAGGAGAACATCAGTCTGTGTTATACTTTTCATGAGGAGAACATCAGTCTGTGTTATGCTGTTCATGAGAACATCAGTCTGTGTTATGCTGTTCATGAGAAAAATCAGTCTGTGTTATACTGTTCATGAGAACATCAGTCTGTGTTATACTGTTCATGAGGAGAACATTAGTCTGTGTTATACTGTTCATGAGAACATCAGTCTGTGTTATACTGTTCATGAGGAGAACATTAGTCTGTGTTATACTGTTCATGAGGAGAACATCAGTCTGTGTTATACTGTTCATGAGGAGAACATCAGTCTGTGTTATACTGTTCATGAGGAGAACATTAGTCTGTGTTATACTGTTCATGAGGAGAACATCAGTCTGTGTTATGCTGTTCATGAGGAGAACATCAATCTGTGTTATGCTGTTCATGAGGAGAACATCAGTCTGTGTTATACTGTTCATGAGAACATCAGTCTGTGTTATACTGTTCATGAGGAGAACATCAGTCTGTGTTATACTGTTCATGAGAACATCAGTCTGTGTTACACTGTTCATGAGGAGAACATCAGTCTGTGTTATACTGTTCATGAGAACATCAGTCTGTGTTACACTGTTCATGAGGAGAACATCAGTCTGTGTTATACTGTTCATGAGGAGAACATCAGTCTGTGTTATGCTGTTCATGAGAACATCAGTCTGTGTTATGCTGTTCATGAGAAAATCAGTCTGTGTTATACTGTTCATGAGAACATCAGTCTGTGTTATACTGTTCATGAGGAGAACATTAGTCTGTGTTATACTGTTCATGAGAACATCAGTCTGTGTTATATTGTTCATGAGGAGAACATTAGTCTGTGTTATACTGTTCATGAGGAGAACATCAGTCTGTGTTATACTGTTCATGAGGAGAACATCAGTCTGTGTTATACTGTTCATGAGGAGAACATTAGTCTGTGTTATACTGTTCATGAGGAGAACATCAGTCTGTGTTATACTGTTCATGAGGAGAACATCAGTCTGTGTTATACTGTTCATGAGGAGAACATCAGTCTGTGTTATACTGTTCGTGAGGAGAACATCAGTCTGTGTTATGCTGTTCATGAGGAGAACATCAGTCTGTGTTATACTTTTCATGAGGAGAACATCAGTCTGTGTTATGCTGTTCATGAGAACATCAGTCTGTGTTATGCTGTTCATGAGAACATCAGTCTGTGTTACACTGTTCATGAGGAGAACATCAGTCTGTGTTACACTGTTCATGAGGAGAACATCAGTCTGTGTTATGCTGTTCATGAGGAGAACATCAGTCTGTGTTATGCTGTTCATGAGGAGAACATCAGTCTGTGTTATACTGTTCATGAGAACATCAGTCTGTGTTATACTGTTCATGAGAACATCAGTCTGTGTTATACTGTTCATGAGGAGAACATCAGTCTGTGTTATACTGTTCATGAGAACATCAGTCTGTGTTACACTGTTCATGAGGAGAACATCAGTCTGTGTTATACTGTTCATGAGAACATCAGTCTGTGTTACACTGTTCATGAGAACATCAGTCTGTGTTATGCTGTTCATGAGGAGAACATCAGTCTGTGTTATACTGTTCATGAGGAGAACATCAGTCTGTGTTATACTGTTCATGAGGAGAACATCAGTCTGTGTTATGCTGTTCATGAGGAGAACATCAGTCTGTGTTATACTTTTCATGAGGAGAACATCAGTCTGTGTTATACTGTTCATGAGGAGAAATCAGTCTGTGTTATACTGTTCATGAGAACATCAGTCTGTATTACACTGTTCATGAGGAGAACATCAGTCTGTGTTATACTGTTCATGAGAACATCAGTCTGTGTTACACTGTTCATGAGGAGAACATCAGTCTGTGTTATACTTTTCATGAGGAGAACATCAGTCTGTGTTATGCTGTTCGTGAGGAGAACATCAGTCTGTGTTATACTGTTCATGAGGAGAACATCAGTCTGTGTTATGCTGTTCATGAGAACATCAGTCTGTGTTATGCTGTTCATGAGAACATCAGTCTGTGTTATGCTGTTCATGAGAACATCAGTCTGTGTTACACTGTTCATGAGGAGAACATCAGTCTGTGTTACACTGTTCATTAGGAGAACATCAGTCAGTGTTATACTGTTCATGAGAACATCAGTCTGTGTTATACTGTTCATGAGAACATCAGTCTGTGTTATGCTGTTCATGAGGAGAACATCAGTCTGTGTTATACTTTTCATGAGGAGAACATCAGTCTGTGTTATGCTGTTCATGAGAACATCAGTCTGTGTTACACTGTTCATGAGGAGAACATCAGTCTGTGTTACACTGTTCATGAGGAGAACATCAGTCTGTGTTATGCTGTTCATGAGGAGAACATCAGTCTGTGTTATGCTGTTCATGAGGAGAACATCAGTCTGTGTTATACTGTTCATGAGAAGAACATCAGTCTGTGTTATACTGTTCATGAGAACATCAGTCTGTGTTATACTGTTCATGAGGAGAACATCAGTCGTGTTATACTGTTCATTGAGAACATCAGTCTGTGTTACTACTGTTCATGAGGAGAACATCAGTCTGTGTTACACTGTTCATGAGGAGAACATCAGTCTGTGTTATACTGTTCATGAGAACATCAGTCTGTGTTACA
This sequence comes from Oryzias woworae, assembly GCA_016861445.1. Taxonomy (NCBI): domain Eukaryota; kingdom Metazoa; phylum Chordata; class Actinopteri; order Beloniformes; family Adrianichthyidae; genus Oryzias; species Oryzias woworae. Next base: position 1,408,774 of record BOLG01001191.1, read on the forward strand.
CTGTTCATGAGAACATCAGTCTGTGTTATGCTGTTCATGAGGAGAACATCAGTCTGTGTTATACTGTTCATGAGGAGAACATCAGTCTGTGTTATACTGTTCATGAGGAGAACATCAGTCTGTGTTATGCTGTTCATGAGGAGAACATCAGTCTGTGTTATGCTGTTCATGAGGAGAACATCAGTCTGTGTTATACTGTTCATGAGGAGAACATCAGTCTGTGTTATACTGTTCATGAGAACATCAGTCTGTGTTATACTGTTCATGAGAACATCAGTCTGTGTTATACTGTTCATGAGAACATCAGTCTGTGTTATACTGTTCATGAGGAGAACATCAGTCTGTGTTATACTGTTCATGAGAACATCAGTCTGTGTTACACTGTTCATGAGGAGAACATCAGTCTGTGTTATACTGTTCATGAGGAGAACATCAGTCTGTGTTATACTGTTCATGAGGAGAACATCAGTCTGTGTTATGCTGTTCATGAGGAGAACATCAGTCTGTGTTATGCTGTTCATGAGGAGAACATCAGTCTGTGTTATACTGTTCATGAGGAGAACATCAGTCTGTGTTATACTGTTCATGAGAACATCAGTCTGTGTTACACTGTTCATGAGGAGAACATCAGTCTGTGTTATACTTTTCATGAGGAGAACATCAGTCTGTGTTATGCTGTTCATGAGAACATCAGTCTGTGTTATACTGTTCATGAGAACATCAGTCTGTGTTATGCTGTTCATGAGAACATCAGTCTGTGTTATGCTGTTCATGAGAACATCAGTCTGTGTTACACTGTTCATGAGGAGAACATCAGTCTGTGTTATGCTGTTCATGAGGAGAACATCAGTCTGTGTTATACTGTTCATGAGGAGAACATCAGTCTGTGTTATGCTGTTCATGAGGAGAACATCAGTCTGTGTTATACTTTTCATGAGGAGAAATCAGTCTGTGTTATACTGTTCATGAGGAGAACATCAGTCTGTGTTATGCTGTTCATGAGGAGAACATCAGTCTGTGTTATGCTGTTCATGAGGAGAACATCAGTCTGTGTTATACTGTTCATGAGGAGAACATCAGTCTGTGTTATACTGTTCATGAGAACATCAGTCTGTGTTACACTGTTCATGAGGAGAACATCAGTCTGTGTTATACTTTTCATGAGGAGAACATCAGTCTGTGTTATGCTGTTCATGAGAACATCAGTCTGTGTTATGCTGTTCATGAGAACATCAGTCTGTGTTATGCTGTTCATGAGAACATCAGTCTGTGTTATGCTGTTCATGAGAACATCAGTCTGTGTTACACTGTTCATGAGGAGAACATCAGTCTGTGTTACACTGTTCATGAGGAGAACATCAGTCAGTGTTATACTGTTCATGAGAACATCAGTCTGTGTATACTGTTCATGAGAACATCAGTCTGTGTTATGCTGTTCGTGAGGAGAACATCAGTCTGTGTTATGCTGTTCATGAGGAGAACATCAGTCTGTGTTATACTGTTCATGAGGAGAACATCAGTCTGTGTTATGCTGTTCATGAGGAGAACATCAGTCTGTGTTATGCTGTTCATGAGGAGAACATCAGTCTGTGTTATACTTTTCATGAGGAGAACATCAGTCTGTGTTATGCTGTTCATGAGAACATCAGTCTGTGTTATGCTGTTCATGAGAACATCAGTCTGTGTTACACTGTTCATGAGGAGAACATCAGTCTGTGTTACACTGTTCATGAGGAGAACATCAGTCTGTGTTATGCTGTTCATGAGGAGAACATCAGTCTGTGTTATGCTGTTCATGAGGAGAACATCAGTCTGTGTTATACTGTTCATGAGAACATCAGTCTGTGTTATACTGTTCATGAGGAGAACATCAGTCTGTGTTATACTGTTCATGAGAACATCAGTCTGTGTTACACTGTTCATGAGGAGAACATCAGTCTGTGTTATACTGTTCATGAGAACATCAGTCTGTGTTATGTTGTTCATGAGGAGAACATCAGTCTGTGTTATACTTTTCATGAGGAGAACATCAGTCTGTGTTATGCTGTTCATGAGAACATCAGTCTGTGTTATGCTGTTCATGAGAACATCAGTCTGTGTTATACTGTTCATGAGAACATCAGTCTGTGTTATACTGTTCATGAGGAGAACATCAGTCTGTGTATACTGTTCATGAGGAGAACATTAGTCTGTGTTATACTGTTCATGAGGAGAACATCAGTCTGTGTTATACTGTTCATGAGGAGAACATCAGTCTGTGTTATACTGTTCATGAGGAGAACATTAGTCTGTGTTATACTGTTCATGAGGAGAACATCAGTCTGTGTTATACTGTTCATGAGGAGAACATTAGTCTGTGTTATACTGTTCATGAGGAGAACATCAGTCTGTGTTATACTGTTCATGAGGAGAACATTAGTCTGTGTTATACTGTTCATGAGGAGAACATCAGTCTGTGTTATACTGTTCATGAGGAGAACATCAGTCTGTGTTATACTGTTCATGAGGAGAAACATTAGTCTGTGTTACACTGTTCATTAGGAGAACGTCAGTCAGTGTTATACTGTCATGAGAACATCAGTCTGTGTTATACTGTTCATGAGAACATCAGTCTGTGTATGCTGTTTCATGAGGAGAACATCAGTCTGTGTTATACTTTTCATGAGGAGAACATCAGTCTGTGTTATGCTGTTCATGAGAACATCAGTCTGTGTTATGCTGTTCATGAGAACATCAGGTCTGTGTTACACTGTTCATGAGGAGAACATCAGTCTGTGTTACACTGTTCATGAGGAGAACATCAGTCTGTGTTATGCTGTTCATGAGAACATCAGTCTGTGTTATGCTGTTCATGAGAACATCAGTCTGTGTTATGCTGTTCATGAGAACATCAGTCTGGTGTTATGCTGTTCATGAGAACATCAGTCTGTGTTACACACTGTTTCATGAGGAGAACATCAGTCTGTGTTATGCTGTTTCATGAGGAGAACATCAGTCTGTGTTATAACTGTTCATGAGGAGAACATCAGTCTGTGTTATGCTGTTCATGAGGAGAACATCAGTCTGTGTTATACTTTTCATGAGGAGAACATCAGTCTGTGTTATACTGTTCATGAGGAGAACATCAGTCTGTGTTATGCTGTTCATGAGGAGAACATCAGTCTGTGTTATGCTGTTCATGAGGAGAACATCAGTCTGTGTTATACTGTTCATGAGGAGAACATCAGTCTGTGTTATACTGTTCATGAGAACATCAGTCTGTGTTACACTGTTCATGAGGAGAACATCAGTCTGTGTTATACTTTTCATGAGGAGAACATCAGTCTGTGTTATGCTGTTCATGAGAACATCAGTCTGTGTTATGCTGTTCATGAGAACATCAGTCTGTGTTATGCTGTTCATGAGAACATCAGTCTGTGTTATGCTGTTCATGAGAACATCAGTCTGTGTTACACTGTTCATGAGGAGAACATCAGTCTGTGTTACACTGTTCATGAGGAGAACATCAGTCAGTGTTATACTGTTCATGAGAACATCAGTCTGTGTTATACTGTTCATGAGAACATCAGTCTGTGTTATGCTGTTCGTGAGGAGAACATCAGTCTGTGTTATGCTGTTCATGAGGAGAACATCAGTCTGTGTTATACTGTTCATGAGGAGAACATCAGTCTGTGTTATGCTGTTCATGAGGAGAACATCAGTCTGTGTTATGCTGTTCATGAGGAGAACATCAGTCTGTGTTATACTTTTCATGAGGAGAACATCAGTCTGTGTTATGCTGTTCATGAGAACATCAGTCTGTGTTATGCTGTTCATGAGAACATCAGTCTGTGTTACACTGTTCATGAGGAGAACATCAGTCTGTGTTACACTGTTCATGAGGAGAACATCAGTCTGTGTTATGCTGTTCATGAGGAGAACATCAGTCTGTGTTATGCTGTTCATGAGGAGAACATCAGTCTGTGTTATACTGTTCATGAGAACATCAGTCTGTGTTATACTGTTCATGAGGGAGAACATCAGTCTGTGTTATACTGTTCATGAGAACATCAGTCTGTGTTACACTGTCATGAGGAGAACATCAGTCTGTGTTATACTGTTCATGAGAACATCAGTCTGTGTTATGTTGTTCATGAGGAGAACATCAGTCTGTGTTATACTTTTCATGAGGAGAACATCAGTCTGTGTTATGCTGTTCATGAGAACATCAGTCTGTGTTATGCTGTTCATGAGAACATCAGTCTGTGTTATACTGTTCATGAGAACATCAGTCTGTGTTATACTGTTCATGAGGAGAACATCAGTCTGTGTTATACTGTTCATGAGGAGAACATTAGTCTGTGTTATACTGTTCATGAGGAGAACATCAGTCTGTGTTATACTGTTCATGAGGAGAACATCAGTCTGTGTTATACTGTTCATGAGGAGAACATTAGTCTGTGTTATACTGTTCATGAGGAGAACATCAGTCTGTGTTATACTGTTCATGAGAACATCAGTCTGTGTTATACTGTTCATGAGGAGAACATCAGTCTGTGTTATACTGTTCATGAGGAGAACATTAGTCTGTGTTATACTGTTCATGAGGAGAACATCAGTCTGTGTTATACTGTTCATGAGGAGAACATCAGTCTGTGTTATACTGTTCATGAGGAGAACATTAGTCTGTGTTACACTGTTCATTAGGAGAACATCAGTCAGTGTTATACTGTTCATGAGAACATCAGTCTGTGTTATACTGTTCATGAGAACATCAGTCTGTGTTATGCTGTTCATGAGGAGAACATCAGTCTGTGTTATACTTTCATGAGGAGAAACATCAGTCTGTGTTATGCTGTTCATGAGAAACATCAGTCTGTGTTATGCTGTTCATGAGAACATCAGTCTGTGTTACACTGTTCATGAGGAGAACATCAGTCTGTGTTACACTGTTCATGAGGAGAACATCAGTCTGTGTTATGCTGTTCATGAGAACATCAGTCTGTGTTATGCTGTTCATGAGAACATCAGTCTGTGTTATGCTGTTCATGAGAACATCAGTCTGTGTTATGCTGTTCATGAGAACATCAGTCTGTGTTACACTGTTCATGAGGAGAACATCAGTCTGTGTTATGCTGTTCATGAGGAGAACATCAGTCTGTGTTATACTGTTCATGAGGAGAACATCAGTCTGTGTTATGCTGTTCATGAGGAGAACATCAGTCTGTGTTATACTTTTCATGAGGAGAACATCAGTCTGTGTTATACTGTTCATGAGGAGAACATCAGTCTGTGTTATGCTGTTCATGAGGAGAACATCAGTCTGTGTTATGCTGTTCATGAGGAGAACATCAGTCTGTGTTATACTGTTCATGAGGAGAACATCAGTCTGTGTTATACTGTTCATGAGAACATCAGTCTGTGTTACACTGTTCATGAGGAGAACATCAGTCTGTGTTATACTTTTCATGAGGAGAACATCAGTCTGTGTTATGCTGTTCATGAGAACATCAGTCTGTGTTATGCTGTTCATGAGAACATCAGTCTGTGTTATGCTGTTCATGAGAACATCAGTCTGTGTTATGCTGTTCATGAGAACATCAGTCTGTGTTACACTGTTCATGAGGAGAACATCAGTCTGTGTTACACTGTTCATGAGGAGAACATCAGTCAGTGTTATACTGTTCATGAGAACATCAGTCTGTGTTATACTGTTCATGAGAACATCAGTCTGTGTTATGCTGTTCGTGAGGAGAACATCAGTCTGTGTTATGCTGTTCATGAGGAGAACATCAGTCTGTGTTATACTGTTCATGAGGAGAACATCAGTCTGTGTTATGCTGTTCATGAGGAGAACATCAGTCTGTGTTATACTTTTCATGAGGAGAACATCAGTCTGTGTTATGCTGTTCATGAGAACATCAGTCTGTGTTATGCTGTTCATGAGAACATCAGTCTGTGTTACACTGTTCATGAGGAGGAACATCAGTCTGTGTTACACTGTTCATGAGGAGAACATCAGTCTGTGTTATGCTGTTCATGAGGAGAACATCAGTCTGTGTTATGCTGTTCATGAGGAGAACATCAGTCTGTGTTATACTGTTCATGAGAACATCAGTCCTGTGTTATACTGTTCATGAGGAGAACATCAGTCTGTGTTATACTGTTCATGAGAACATCAGTCTGTGTTACACTGTTCATGAGAACATCAGTCTGTGTTATACTGTTCATGAGGAGAACATCAGTCTGTGTTATACTGTTCATGAGGAGAACATTAGTCTGTGTTATACTGTTCATGAGGAGAACATCAGTCTGTGTTATACTGTCATGAGGAGAACATCAGTCTGTGTTATACTGTTCATGAGGAGAACATTAGTCTGTGTTATACTGTTCATGAGGAGAACATCAGTCTGTGTTATACTGTTCATGAGAACATCAGTCTGTGTTATACTGTTCATGAGGAGAACATCAGTCTGTGTTATACTGTTCATGAGGAGAACATTAGTCTGTGTTATACTGTTCATGAGGAGAACATCAGTCTGTGTTATACTGTTCATGAGAAGAACATTAGTCTGTGTTACACTGTTCATTAGGAGAACATCAGTCAGTGTTATACTGTTCATGAGAACATCAGTCTGTGTTATACTGTTCATGAGAACATCAGTCTGTGTTATGCTGTTCATGAGGAGAACATCAGTCTGTGTTATACTTTTCATGAGGAGAACATCAGTCTGTGTTATGCTGTTCATGAGAACATCAGTCTGTGTTATGCTGTTCATGAGAACATCAGTCTGTGTTACACTGTTCATGAGGAGAACATCAGTCTGTGTTATGCTGTTCATGAGGAGAACATCAGTCTGTGTTATGCTGTTCATGAGGAGAACATCAGTCTGTGTTATGCTGTTCATGAGGAGAACATCAGTCTGTGTTATACTGTTCATGAGAACATCAGTCTGTGTTATACTGTTCATGAGGAGAACATCAGTCTGTGTTATACTGTTCGTGAGGAGAACATTAGCCTATGTTAGAGCTGTTTGTGTGTGTTTGGGGTGGGGGCTTCAGTTTAGTACAGGAAAGCCTAGGAAAAGGAAAACAGCAAACCTGCCCTGAAGTCAAAAGCTTGTTTATTTTTTAAATATGCAACAATTCCAACAGTAAAACAGTAAAATCTGAGATTTTCAAAGACATATTGAAGCCCTGAGCACCACAGTCCAGCATCCCAGCTCACTGCATCCATCCATTTGACTGGAAGATACAACCACAGCAGAGATGAGAAAGTAAGAGCATATTTACATCACATCAACATGTTACTACAATAAAAATGGTATTGAGATGTGTTTCACTCTGCCTGCTGATTGGCCAGTGCAGACCAGAGCAGCTGTTGACAGAGCTTGGGGGTTGATGACCAACGCTGACCCATTCTCTTCACTAACAAAGCTTCAAAAGGAAATGTTTGTCAAAATGATGGAGCTTCAGTTTCCTGTGCTTGGCTCTAGTATGTGTTTGTGCTGTGATTGGAAAAACTCACTTTTTGTTGTCTGTGAACTATGGAGGACTTTCGTCTACAAACACGCAGGTGAGTCTTAGTTTGGGACGTTCTAGAAGAATTGAGGTAGAATTGTGCGTCTTTGCAGTTGGAAAACATCACAGATAGAAGAAAAAAAAAAACTTTTGGTGTGTTTGCAGGAGAGGGGCATAACCAGCTTAAGTGAACACCAAACTTTGAGTTGAACTCAGACTGAGCTTTGTGCATTCATAGGCTCCACCCACTCTAATGTGCACATTCCAGGTGTTGGTGCGTCTGAATGAAGAGCCCCGTCCCGCCCACAGCAGAAGGTGAAGCTGTGCAATCTGACCAATTCTTTATTGGTTCTTTATTAAGCATGATAAAAGACCAGGAGAAACTGCTCAGCATCAAGAATCAGGGCATCTGACGTTGAACCGCAGTCAGGACCTCTGTCATCACTGTCCATATCCACCGCAGCATCTGGGTCAGGTCAGATCTGCTGCTTCATTTGATCATAATTCTGTTCTATCAGATGTCACCCAGATGCAGTCATTTGATTCCAGGGATACTCATCATCATGAGCCTGCCTCCACTGTGCTTCAGAATAGATAAGATATGTTGCTACAGGAAAAGTTAGGCTGCAACAATTACTGATCTTTGGTATCTGGAGAAACCTGATAGTTTATAAAGTTCACAGAGTCTGCAAGCTCTTTGGAAACATCACATTTGTGGAAAATCTAGAAGAAAAAAAACTGCATGAAATCTGTGAAACTGCCCCACTAAAAAAACAAGAAATCTGTAAAAATGCAACCCAGCATGAAAACATAGGATTTGCCTAGTTCAATAAAACCAATGATAAATGAAAACACACATTTAGTTGTCATAAAACAGGATCTTAACATGAAAACACATTAAAACTGTTGATATTAAACAAAAAGACACAGTATTCTAAAATCAGGGAAAAGAAAAAAAACTTAAATAAAACAGACTAAAACTAACATGAAACGTTGAAAAGTGCAAATAAAAATGCATTAAAACAGTGCAAATGCTTATAAATATTACTGAAACAGTGCAAATGCTTTTAGAACAAGATAAGTATTAAAACTATTAAAATAATAAGGATGAAAACAGTGGAGCGAATAAAGTAACTGACGAGGTCACACAGTGAAGCTGCAGTTTGTCGCTCAAAGCTCAGCTGTTCGTTCTGCTGTTTAACCGAGCACAGCGTTCTGGCTCGTCTGCTCCTGGTGCCAGAGATTTTACACACTGTCCAGACACTGCTTGAGGAGATGAGGACAGAAGTCAGGGTGAGGAGTTTCTGTGCGAGCGGCGTGAGGAGGAGGAGGATGAAGAGCATGAGGAAGAGCCAGAGGGCTGGAAACACACCGGGCTGGACTTTCCTTGAGGCCTGCAGCTGCTGTGCCTACCACGCTGGCCCGTTGTTCCAGCTGAGGCCGTTGGCCGAGCGAACAGGACTCCTGAGGAGCAGACGGCAGACTGCAGTCAGCCTGGGTTTAGGCCCACCCTCAGAGCTTCCCCCCATCCCCATCTAAAACAGTCCTGAGCAGGTGACACGCTCTGCTAGTGTGTGTTGGTTTGTCATTAAGGAAAGGTCCAATCCCTGGCTTGGATCTTCAGGAATTTTAACTGATTGACTGCAGAGCAGAGATCAGATGAAGAGCAGAAACACAGAGAGCATGTGTGCTTAAAGGAGGACTGAAGACCGGGTCAGAACCTGAACAGAACTGGTTCTACACAGAACCTGACCTGGGGTCTGGGGGTCAGCTGGCTCTGGAGGGTGACACACACTTTTGGCATGACATCAAACCTGGACAAGCACATGCATGCGTGCAGACGCAGTTGTGCACGTACATGCACAAACACACAAGCACAGAAGCGAACACATGCACACACACGTCCGCGGGATCTCTCAGAAATAGTGCTGAACTCCTGTGCCTCAGCGGCCGCCTCTTCATCTCATAGATTTTATAGCAAAGACATCAAACTGCATGGAGGACTGAGCGCCAGGGTGCTGCTATAACTTATTGAATTTCCTTCCTGCAATTACAGCAGCTGGCGGCCCCTCTATTTACCTGTGTAGACAACTCCATTTATTTCTATTGACATGTTGATGCTGCTAATGCCGTTGGTAGACAGGTTCAATGCGGTCTCTTGTCTATCATCTGTCAAGAGAGGAGGCACAGAGGGAGAGAGGAAAACTCAATATGAGCATTAAGAAAAGGAACAGAAAAAGCCAGCCGAGTATTGGAGATGGAGCGCAGAGTGACAGGATAAGCAGAGCTTTATTAAAGAGCTATGGACACACACACACCGTCACACACAGCGCTCCTGCTGCCACTCACAGCTTCACTTCCACTCATCACAGCATTTCTGTTTCCACAAATGTCTCCTCTTCAGATACCGAACGTGACAGAACAGGAACTGGACAGTAGAACGCTCCAGCAGGCAGGATATCAGCCACAGTGGAGGGTCTGGGGGGAGTCTGGAGTGTTTCCCATCCCTGGTCCTCGGAGAACGTTGTCCTGCATATTTTTACATAGCTGATACAGCTCATCATCTGCAGAAGCGTGATGATGACAGCCATCAAAGGCAGGTGTGTTGGAGCAGGGTGGGATTGAAAAGATGCAGACCAGTGTTCCCTGATGACCCAGGCTGGGGAAACACTGATCTAAAACTTTGAGAACCAGTAGATTAACTGAGGGTGAACCGCTCTGCTAAAACGGCTAACAAATGCTTTTCAGGCAGAACTCAACAAGATCTGAAACCACCAATATGAACCATCCTGATTCCCTGCAGTGTTCAGCCCCGCTTTGCTCACAGCAACTTTCCAATGGTTGAAGGAAACCTGGCTTATAGTTGTGCTGCTCAAGAGCACAATGGCTGTCTTGTCCAGGGATTGAACCCACGATCCACTGACTGGCGGAATGGTTCTTCAACCCCCTGAGGTGCAGCCACAGAGCTTCCATCTGTCTCTCGCACAGTCCAGAACCTTTGTTCCTCATCAGGTCAGGAAAAGCCAGGATGAGCCTTCAGGACTTTGTTCTGGTTTGAGGCCAACCTTCAGACCGTCACCACCATAGACTTCCCACACAAGCACAAAGACCACGACAATATGTGTGGTTCCTGCTGCTGCAGAGTGGTCAGATCAGCTGCGCAGTGTTCAGCCCTGCATCAGCCGCTCCAACATTTGACGTTCAAGTTGCCATGGCAACAGTCCCAAATCTGCTGAACCCCTTTAGTGGTTTGTGTTGTCCAGAGTGAAGAAGCTCATCTGTTAAGATCCCAGAGGAGCAGGTCTGCTTCAGAACCATTATTAGCAGATTCTGCTGGTTCTGATAAGCCCTGCTCGCAGAGTCTCACCTCTGCTGTTGATCTTGATCTTCAGGGGCAGCTGTGTGGCCACTGCGATCAGGTTCTGCTGCAGAGTCTGCTCCACCATCCGCTGCTGCTCCCCTGCAGCCGTCAACATCTTCTTCAAGGGGGGGGCTCCGCCCTGCAGCGTCTCTCTGAGCTGCTCCAGAGCAGCAGCCTGAGTCACAGCAGCTGCATGGTGTCCACCGGGCAGCACAGCAAGGGCAGCCCGGCTGGGCAGGCAGCCGACCACCATGGGTTCTTCTGCAAACACGGACACAACAGCTGTTCTCAGATCAGAACTTAGCTGTGGCAGACACATTTTCTGAAGAACCTGCCTTCTCTCTGAAAATAAACTGAAGGAGAACTGAAAAAATGCTGAGATGAGTCTGAGTTACCTGTCTTGACCAGGGGTGTCTGAGAGATCCGGCTGCTGCCGGGGCCAAGCATAGACAGGTGAGGCTGCATCTTCGATGAGGACAGGAGGCCTGGGGTACCGGCAGGAGAGTAGCTGAAGATGACCGATCCGTAACTCTGCCGCCGGCCTTCCCTGCGATTGCTGTCGATGGCAGCCTGAAGCTCAGCAGGGGAGCTCAGCCCCCGCTTCTCACATTCATACGGATACAGGTACTTCATGTACCTGAGGAGGAGCAGAAGAACACTCAGCTCCAATCAGTGCAGGATCATGGGATCTGTGTCGGGTCCCGTGTCAAAGTCCAGAGTAAGTATATATTTTTTTCCTTCACCGGCCTTAACTCTTTCACCTGAGCGAATACAACCCTACAAAACAAACCCGAAGCTGACATGAAGGGCACGCAGGGCGAAAGGCAGCGCAGGGCCATTAGGATAATTGAACAAACATTTTTATCAACAAACATGACATTTACAACTCTGCTGCAGATGGTGGAGTCATAGAGCTGCTGCAATGATGACTGTGGGAGTTTTCCGCCCAACATTTAGCCACATATGTCTAAAACATCTCCCACACCTACTGCCAGGAGTCAGTGCTCTGTCTCCCCTCTGGTTAGTACTGACAGGACTTCATCACCCATCAACCCCAGCGCACAGTGTCTGGGTGCCGCACACCTGACTCTCATTAGTCAATCAGTCACAAGGACACGAAAGTACTGCTCTGGAACACATTCAGTGTGACGTATTGTCTGTGCCTTCCTGTCTGCGACCTGAGCATTCATTCCTGCACTGATCACCCGTTACCTCACCCTGCTCGGTGCCTGGCTCTGCCTCTATGCCGCCTGTCCTGATCTTTGCCTGGATTATTACTCTGATTAGCTTCCTGGACTTTTAGCTGAGCTTTGCTCCTTCTGCGGATGGAACCAGCTGTCTGCTGTAAGAACCTTCTTTCCCGTCTCACCAGGTTGACCTGCATGGATAACCTGACGCTGCTTCAACGTGAGGACTCAATGAATTCTGGAACTGCTCACACCTTCAGGTCTGAAAACCTCGATGCTGGGAGAAGCTGCTTCAGCAGAAACCTTTATGCCCAGAGAACCAAACTTTTTTAAAAAGTCCGACCCTGCTTCAATGTGTCCTGCTTCTGGTTTATTTGCGTTTGGGTGAGTGAGACATCTTGAGGATGCAGAGGGCTGCAGTGGGCTGCAGTGGGCTGTGACTGCATGTGCACGTGATAGGCCTGCTTTGAGCAGAAGACTCCTCCATGCTTTGTTTCTTTGCTGTCTTCCTGTCTGAGCTCAAGATAAAGTTCTGGCTTGGAATCATGTCAGATTTGGAGCAACAATTGGCTGCAGACATTCATGAAAAACAACAGAACCGGATCCAGCTCTCACTCCTTTGAAACACTCAGAACTCCTGCTGGTTCTGAAGCTTGGCCCGGTGTGTGGGCAGTGTGAACACTCACTGTGTCCGGAGGGTGAACGCGGCACTCGTTATGGAGGTGGGCAGGTTAAGGCCTTTGGTAATCTCACGCCATATCTTCTTATTGATGACTTCCACTAAGCCGCCTTTTTCTGTGACGAGCTTGTAGAGCATGTAGAGATCCAGAACCTGCTTGGCCATGATAGGAATCCGATTCACTGGAGTCCCTGCAAAAAGCAAACACAAATATCCACAATCAATTCCATTACCTTCGGTTCCTACCATCAATAAACTCCTGCATCTTCTTATAAGGCCAATTTATCTGGAGCCAGTCAGAAGTCTGACAGACACACAAATCAGAAGTTCAGCAAGTTTCTGTGACTTCATGGAATCGGCGAGCAGCAAACATCATGATTAGTGTGAAATTGAGACAAACAAGCATCCGCCTCCATCACAGGAGGAGAGCAGGAATGTGCTGAAGGCAGCAGAAGCAGGATAAATGAGCCCTGATCCACTAAAACTTTCCAAATTTGAAGGCTCCCTTTATTCACACAAAAAGAGGCTCCAATCATTTCTCTGTGCAGTTTAATGCGGCGCATAAAGCCTGAACAACCATGTCTTTGTGAGAGCTCCAGAGAGTTTGACCTGAGATAATTAACCTGCATTTTGCTGACAGAGTCCCATTGTACCCATCGGATTTACCATAATAGCGATCAATACCTGCAGAAATATAGAGCAAACAACAGCAGAGGCTTTACAGCAGAAGGAGGAAGGCGCTGAAGAACGGCGTGAGGCGCCGAAACGCATCAATTCAAGGCGCTAATTATGGCTTAGATTTCCTGCAGAGGCAGAAGAGCGAGAAAACTACAGAGGGAAGCTGCATATCTACAGCCAGGTTCTGGTTCTGAACCAGCTCCAGGTTTTCCTCCACACCTGCTTCTGCCTGGCGAAACACCAAAGGAGAACCAAAGCAGGCCAGGCTCTCCTCCAACCCCGCTGCGAGGTTCTGTCTGTTATGTAAGGGATGGGTTGCTTTTGAGTGTGTTTGAGATGACCCTCAAGTTCCTTTGACATATTTTTATGAAGGAAAACTTCAATGAGGTCTGAAGAAAAAAAACCCACCAAAATCAAACCAGAACCTAAACCAGAACCATGTCATTCTGAGACACTTCTGCAGTAGATGAAAACAGAGTTTCCGAACCAGAACACACACAAACGGATCTCCAGAGAAGGCGCTCTCATCGGGCCGTTCTGCAGAAACAGAACCCGCACACAGACTCCAGTCTGTTGGTCTCCATTATCTTGGATCAAACTCTGCATCCAGCTCATCATTAAACGCTCCGATGTGCGGAAGACTCCAGCCGGAGCCATAAATAAGAGCCTCAGCTTTTGTGTCAGCGAACGTGAGGAGACAAGCAGCTTAAAACAAGATTTATGTGCACTCGATGCTGAGGGTGATGTATTCGGCCCTGTGATTCCCTCAAAGAGATAAAAAGAATAAAGGCGGTTCTTTGTTTCCACTCCAGCCATGAGTCATTATGACAGGGAGCAGATAGTTTTCCTCTCAGCAGCACAGACAGGACCACTCTGTAATGGTAACAATGTGGAGCATCAGGACCTTTGTTAGTGCAGCAATCATCTTTATGCTTGGCTTGATCGCTGAGCCCATCGCTTTGCCCCGATAACGGGATGAGGATTTCTCCTGCTCATTGACTTTGCTCTTTTAGCTGTGGAAATGAGGGATTAATGCAGCAGCGCAGGAAAAGCAGCTGTTTATTTGAACATCCTGAAGAGCATCTTTATGCTCTCCAACGTTTGAGAACTCAGACTGAGGAGAGGCTAGAAACTGCAACTATCTCTGATCAACATCTTCGTTTCTGTACAGTAAAGGAGGCAGGATATTGGTCTTTTATATAGTACATGCTAGAACAGAGAACCCTGAAGTTGTGCTCCAACAAGAACATGGGTGTTCATCCTCAGCCTAGTGTCCTGGTTCTGTTCCTGTTCTGGCTGTGTTTTTACATGTCTTAGCTCCATTCTGGTTTGCACCTACTGTTTTCTGACTTTATTCTGGTTTTTCCGTGGTTCTAACAGTTCTGGTTCTGTTCTGATTCTGCCCTGACGCTATTGTCCCTCAATCTGTTTGGTCTCAGTCATTAGTTGCTCCATTTCTTAAGGTCCATTATTGGATTTTTCTTACAGGTTCTGCCCTAAACGTTTCATCAGCACTTCTGAACCCAAAAATAGTTGGAGTGCTTGTCTTCTAATTGCAGGACATCTTTTTAACAGTCAATTTATTTACCAGTAATTAGAGAAATCCATGTTTAGATGATTATTTTTCTTTCTTACACAGGATGTTTTGGGTGTAATACCCCGAAATGCTCAGACTGTCTGCTAGGGAAAACAAGACTTTGAGAGGGTTACATAGGTGAGCAGGCTAACATATATAACACTGACGAGAGAATGAGAATCAGCTGGTGAGTTCAGGTGAAGGGCTCCCTCTGGCGGTCGGAGGTGGGGCTGGACACCAGAAAGTTTTGTACTTGTAATAATACATTTGTGATTCTAATCATTTTAATCATTTTTAACCTCAAAATCACAGAAAGCACCAGAAGCAATGTGGGGTTCAGTGTCTTGCCCAAGGACACTTTGACACACGGGCAGGCAAGGCGGGAATCGTACCTGCAATCTTCCCATCAGAGGTCGACCACTCTACTGCTGCATCACGGCCGCCCTTAAAACACCAAACATCAAATACACCAAATACTTTTTTTTGTTAGCCTTTTAGGCTAATTTCCATTTTTAGTCCCTTTAGAACAGGTTAATGTCAAGTTAAATCAATACAGAAAGGATAACAGAAGTCTGGCAACAGCAAATACATAAAAAACACAACAGAAAATTCATAAACATAGAAGCAATAATTAAGGAATACAGTAGAAAATAAAGCAGATACAATAAAATCGGTGGACAGATGTGATGGGAAAAAATAAATAAATTAAGATTTATGGAGAGGTGTGGTGGCAGTTTTGATTTTCTAAAAGCCAGGATTTGTCTATTTCTGAATGAGTTCAGAGTTGTCTTATTGCTGTGAGATGCTCTGTAAGAGAACATAGCCTGAATGACGATGCTCTTCCTGAGAGGACAAGTGCACTCACCCCTGGAGTGGAGTAATCTCAGGTGATATTTGATTGAGTTCCTAATGTTTTTTGTGTCTTATCAAAACTAAATATACAATAAAAGGTTTTTAAGAATCAAACACGTCTTTATTACATTTTCCAAGAAGATTTGTGGAAGTGGTGGCAAAAAAAAAAAAAAAAAAAAAAAAGAGTACCCAGACGGTCTCTGGCAGCACTGTGACCCTGAAAGGGATAGCGGGCTAAGAAAATGGATGGAACTAACAAAAACAGCTAAGCTAACTTAGAGCTAAAGTATGCTAACTGGCGGCCAACTGTAGCGATAATTAAAAACAAAGGAAGAATAATCAGAAACAGAAAGAAAGTTGGGTAGTCTGATCCCACTGTATTCTTAATTTTTTTTAAGGTTTTGTTTTGTTTTTCTTTTCACTGCCTCAACAGTCGGCTGCCAGTTAGCCTACTTTAGCTCCAAGTTAGCTTAGCTGTTTTTGTGTCGTTATAAAATCAGCCAATTTTGACAGACATGTTTTCCTTTTTTTTTTAACATCCTATGAGTGGAGTGGCATGTCTGTTTCTTCCATTTTAGCTGTTTTTACCACTTCTGGGTCTAAAACGATCCGCTACAGCACTGTTTACACGATTGGCTGTTGTAGCCTGACAACCACAAAGAAGACAAAGAAAAGTCGTGTTCAAAAGAGACATGTTAAACATAAAACTAAATGTTGTATTTATATTTTTTTCCTGCAAAGTTGTGCACAAAAATTAATTTGTGCACAAGTTGGTCTTTATGAATACGTTTCTCATTGACAGCTATCTTACCTCATAATAAAGCATTTGCACGCGGTCAGTGAGTCTGTGCCAAAAACTAGGAGCTACGGTGTTAAGGTCGTATTCAAAACAGTAATGTAAAACGTAAAATTAAATGTGGTATTTAAATTTTTCTTAAAAAGTTGTGCACAAAGTATTAATTTGTGCATAACTTTGTCTTTATGAATATGTTTCTTATTGACAGCTATCTTACCCCATAAAAAACCTGCAGCACCCATACAGGATCCTATGGGTGTATAATGAACAGTGTATTGTGTGCTGCGCTGCTTTCCCCGGTAGCCACAGCAGTTACAGTAATAAAAACCATTATTTGCGTCTCTACATTATGTTAAGGTTCTTAAAATGAAATAAATGTTTCTTTTTAATAGGCTACTAAAGTGAGTAAATAATATTTAGAACTCAATGCCACAAATACTCAAAATACATACAAGGAAATGTCAAATCAAAATAGATGGACTCTTTTTGAAGTTTAACTCAAAAATAATGCAAGAGTGAGTCAGTAGTGGATAGCGCGTACGCATGCGTCCACATCCACGTAAACAAAGAGTTCTTCTAATGTGAATTACCAACTGACCACTATCTCTGCAGACTTAACAGACTTAACAGATTATACAAATGTTTCTTCAGCCTCAACAGATACATAAAAAAACAACTGGAAAAAAGTAACTTCACCAGTATTTCAGCATGAGAAATAGAGGTGTGGGGTGAGAGAGTGAGAAATTCATCAAATGCGTAAGTCTCACGGCCAATGCGTGACAATTGGCAGCTCTGGTTTCTTCACAGCCAAATTTGGCCAAGTCCGACTTTTAAGGTGAGATGGACAACTAAAGCAAAAAAAAAACCCAGCACAAATTTGCTTTTTTTATCCATCCTACCTTAATAACCGAACTTGGCTAAAGTTAGCGCCCGGTTGTTAGCATCCACTCTGTTTCTAAAGTAAAACCTTCATCACAAAGTCTGCGTTGAAACGTTTTATGTGCTAAAATTTCTTCACAGATGCCTGCCATATGCACCCTTGATATGCTATAGGAAAACTCTTAAGTTGTGGTGTAACCCTTACGAGGCTATGCGGCTGCTTTGGGCATCATTTAGATGTTCCTAGATTTCTAAGTTGTACTTGACCACCTTGCTTGTTGGCACACAGTGAATAAATCTTCATGCTCAGAAGACTAGAAGCGTCACTTCTGTTGACCCCTATCGTGAGCATGTCAGAACCAGCAGAGGCAGAGGTTTCTTCGGCATCATCCACGACCTCACCGTCTCACACACGTGTGGACCCGGCCATTCTAGCTGCCGCTGTCGCTCTGAACCTGCCCAAGTTCTGGTAGAGCAATCCCGCCTCCTGGTTCCAGCATGTCGTGGCTGTTCTTTATCTGTGCGGTGTGCACATAGACGATGCCAGGTACTACTTGGTAGTGGCTGCTCTGGATCAGCAGTCCACATGCAGAGCTATGCTGCTGTTTCGCAGCCCTCCCCAGTACGAGGCCCTTAAGGAACTTCTGCTACGGAGATACAACCTGTCGGCTTCAGAGAGAGTGCAGAATATCTACAGCATGTCGGGCCTGTGAGACTGACTCACGTTTTGGATACATTTTTCTGCTATGGCTGCCGAGCAACCTGGCAACGCAGATATTCTTGCACTCCGCTCCGGCAGTTCAGGCCTTAAGCTTAAGTAGATTGTGTGGCATGATGGCAGTCTGACTCTCCTGTGTGCAGCCTCGGCTCATGGTTCCTGCGGGATGGCATTACTGCATTTTTGACTCAGTCCATTCCCTCTCTCATCCAGTATGCACTTCCGTGTAGCTGGTCAGTTCTCATTTTAGGTGGCCTGGGTTGTGTAAGGACGTTAAGGGATGGGCCACGTCTTGCATTGCCTGTCAGTGTGCCAAAGTTCAATGGCACACTAAAGCCCACAAAGAACCATTTCCAATCCCTGCCAAGGGCTTCGACCATTTGCACGTAGATTTAGTCGATCCACTGCCTCCTTCGAAGGGTTTCATGCACTTGTTAACCATAGTGGATCGCGCCACCAGGTGAGCTGAGATAGTTCCTCTATCCACCACTACGTCCGCCAAAGTGGTCAGCACGATTCTTTCTGCCTGGGTTGCCTGTTTTGATCTGCCATCAGACATTACTGCAGACAGGGGCCCCCAGTTTTTTTCAGAGCTTTGGTTAGGAATAGTGCAGTCTTCAGGGGTGCAGATGCGCCCCGTACAGAGGCATATCACCCTCAAGTGAATGGGTTATGTGAGTGTTTCTACCAGCCTCTTATAGATGCTCTGCATGCTGTGCTCACTGATGGTTGTTGGGTGTATCGGGTCCTGCTGGGGCTACGTTCTGCCCCCAAGGTTGACTTAGACGAGTCCTCTGCAGAGTTGGTGTTTGGTCAGCTGCTTCAGATTCCTGGGGAGTGTTTGTTATTATTGTCTGCCCCTGGTTCCCGTTTGCCATTGGCTCCTGGCCCCACACACCACTGCGTCCCGTGGTCATTTGTACCTGCCATGCTCCAGTCGGCTCAGTTTGTTTTTGTTCATCATGACGCCCACTGCTCACCCCTTCACTCTCCCTACGACGACCTGTTCTGTGTCCTGGAGAAGAGGGATACATGTTTTGTTCTGGACATGGGTGGACGCAGACACCTGGTGACAGTGGACCAGCTTAAACCAGCGTTTGTGTTGACGGGCGACATCATGGGGTGGCTGACAGTGTCCTGCCGTCGGTTGCCCCAGTGCAGCCGACCCACATCCCACACCCCATGGCAGACTCATGGGTTTTGAGGCTTAAATTTCCTTTCTGGTTGTTCAGGGCTGTGTGTTGTTACCCTTACCATTGGCCTACACACCAAGCAGACCTTACAGCTGCTGTGGGAGTGGTTTGGATGTTCCTTTATATTGAATCTTTATGGTCAGAAGACTCGAAGTGTCACGTCATCATTGCCACAAAATGTCGCTTTTACAAGGTTCCATATATTAGTAACTTTCTTTTATTGAATCTTCATTCTCTGTAAAATGTTTGCAGCTGGTTTTGTTTAAACGCACAAACAGACAATTTTTTTCTAAAAATACAAAACATTTTTACACACACAAATCTCATACTACGAGTACAAAACTTTTACAGTTTTTTTCTACAAATACATAACATTTTTTCAGATGCACAAATTCCTTATTACAAGTACAAAACTTTTTTACTGACAGACAATACTTTACTGTTAACAAATCTAACTTCATATGCCCGTCATCAGGCTGCACTAAAAATACTCCATTGACATTAACACCTGAGTGCAGTTACCACACACAGTAGAACAAACATGGCATCACCCGTGTTTGTGGTCTGTTCATATTGAGTGACAGCTGCAGCTCAGATGGACCCGTTTGTGGTTATGTTGGTCAAACCTTAGTCACAATTGCCCTTATGGGTGCGGTTGAAAAATGGACAAACCTGTACAGGGTACACTGGTGGCCCACACAAAATTTCGAGATCGTAGGCCACTTGGTAAACCCAGGCAGGTTGTGGGCAACAGGTTGTAGTAAACACTTAGACAACACGTAAGGGTAAGTAGGGGTGAAGAATTTGGGACAAAAGCATGATTTCATTCTTCAACCCCCATGAATCTTCCGCACTGTGCAAAGAACCCATTAGTACTGTTTGGATTGTTACGTGCACGTTCATTGTGTGCAACCTGACTGTTAGAAAATGAGAAAATAAGACAATCAGAGTGTACTGGATAGTTTGTGTGGACATCCTATGGGCGCTTATGTATCATCTGCAATCTCTGTGCAAGCGGCATTTGCGCACAGTCAGTAAGAAGCCAGTTCATGCACTTCACTACGACTAGAGTGGGGGGATAAGGTTACCATACGACAGCATCACCAGTACATCATAAGTGTGCGTAACTTTCATTATCCTCACAAACACTTTACAATACACTCATCAAACGCACAACAATGCTTTGCTTTTATGCGGATCAGTTTCCTGGAGACACGCGCACCTTTCCGTCTTTGTTCAATAATCCTTGTTCAAACCAATTCTTCTGATTCGTTGTTCATTTTGCACCACCAGGAAATGGTTTGCTCCTTTTTCTGCAGCTGTCTTCTCCATATCACCATACTCAGATATGTTTAGGATCTACCCCAAAATGTGGTGAAGATTCCTCACCAGATGTTTTTTTGGGCACATGTCACTGCACCAAGTTTAAATGCTAAAATCGAATGAGCATTTCTTGGCCATCGCAACTCTGGCTTACAATATAAATACCACAGACACCAGGCATCTGCACAACCTGGGGAAGACAGGCAGTACTTAAAGGAGCCCGGCCCCTATTAGAGACTTGCGCCTAACAGTAACGAACATCTGTTCGACCTGGCGTTTGTTAGAGACCAGCCCCTATTGCAAGATATGATGGTGAGAAATTTCAAGATATGATAAATCTGTAATTTAGTCAACTAAAAGTACCACTCTATTTTATGACCTGTTTTCTGAGCAGGAGCTCATTAGAAATTGACTTTTGTGTGTGGAACAGTTGGCGTGGAAGCTAGCCTAGCTAATTTCCAAGATTGCCTTCGTTTACACACTTTCCCACTAGCAACAAACTCCCAGGCTAACATTAGTGTTCCAAAAGAACAGCGAGCAGTATCGGCGCGATCCAGCTGTACAGTTTTGAGCAAGATGGCAGCTCAGACAAGGAAAATGAAAACGTTAATGGATCTATTTGTTGACAAGTGAATGCTTTCAAATTGGAGCTGAGAAAACGAGACTATTGTTCCCCCCATCGCATTTGCTGCATCACAAGTCTGAGCTTTTCAAACATCTGGTTTTCATTCTCTGTTTTGCTTTATTCAAAAAAGTAGGTTCTGTGGGCCGTTGTGGTTCAACTGGAACTGATTCAAGGGAACCATCCTGGTCAGAACTTAGTATGGAAATGTAAAGGCGTGATAGCCGGACTGAAGCAGGGAAATGTAAAGATTAGTGACTCCAGATGACAGCGGCGTGCAGGATCAAGGTCAGTCTGTTTTCCACACTGTAATGTTAAGCAACAGAAGTTGACTGGTTTGAAAAAAGAATGCTGCTGGTTGGCTCAGAGATAATGACCCATTAATGGGCTCATCCGGGAACAACAGTAAATCATCCAGAGTATTTATCAGCGCACAAAAGAGGCAGTCACCGCCATTGTCTGCTCTGCGTCTGATGGAATCTCATCGAGATTGCATGTCTTTGTTTTCCACACTGAAAAACTTGCACAAAGGTGGAAGTTGGTTTGAAAGGGCCAAATTTCTGTTTGATGGCTGACGGCCGCCTGAGTCAGCCTTGCACTAAACACAACGCTTTTCTCTGAAGACATTCTAGAAACGCTGGATTCGGTCTTTTATTGACACATGATTACAGTTTTTCTTGTCTGAAAACATCTTCATTGGGAAAACATGCAATGGATTATTAACGGTTGTTCCGAGCACAGACAGCGGTTCTTTGTCTGCTAAGACAGAAAACGTGTCTTCATACTGTTCACATGTGGAGAAACACAAGAGGAACTACCTTGACCACAAAACTAAAAAGAAGCGCAATTATCAAAGCATACAGAGGATCTATAGCTGCTGAGGAAGGGTGCTCTGTTGAAGGAGTGTACCAGCTAAAACAGGAACAGTTGTCAGTGTTGATGTATGAAGATAGTTCCTCAGAACTGGAGATGCTTCAGTGCTGAAAAGAGAACTGAGGTTTTCCATGTGTTTGAGAGACAGACAGTGAGGCTGGACTCTGTCAGGGAAGCCTGTGAACGGTCTGTGGGCAAACACTCTCCCACTTGGTCACTGAGCTGGTTCTCCAGGTTTGATTGATGTCTGAACATTTAGGGTTAGAGCTGGTTGTGGGAGTGGGGTGTAGGCCTGTGTGTTTGTGTGTTCTTTGTGAGGAAGCAAACACACCTGAGTGGCCGGCTCAGGTGTGTGTGCAGTTTTCTCATGTTTTTAGAAACACTTTGTTTCGACCTCCAAC
The DNA here is from genome assembly GCA_016861445.1 of Oryzias woworae. NCBI lineage: Eukaryota > Metazoa > Chordata > Actinopteri > Beloniformes > Adrianichthyidae > Oryzias > Oryzias woworae. The sequence goes on from BOLG01001191.1 coordinate 1,431,412, forward strand.
CTTCTAGAACATCATGTTTTATTTAACATAAAGGCCAGATCAACACCTGCCTGTCCTCTTTTCCTACTGAAGACCTGTCATGGTGTTCATGTTCTCTGAGTTAAAGACCTGACTATAGCATGAAATGTCAACACACTTTAAAGGCTAAAATCTGAACCAACATCACGTTTGAATGACTGAAGTTAAGCATTATGTGATCCAATGGTTCTGTTTCAAATCAGCACATCTCACATGTATGAAGCTGGTTCATCTGGAATATGAACTTGTTCAGGACAAAATGTTCAATCAAGCACTGCATTTGGGAGTGTCTCCTTCAGGACCTGCTGAGTCAACAGTGAGAACAGCACTGTCATGGTAGATGTGGGAGGAACAAAAGGTTGGCCTTCACTTACCTCTTCTCTGCATGAAACTGAAAAGATCATCCAGAAACTCTTTGCGCTTTTCGTCATCATCCAGTTCGTACAACTGAAAACAGAAAGAGAGCATAGATAAGGATGAGAGTTCTCCCACAGCACTCCATCTGTGCCAAACTAAACAGGACAGAAGGTGGATTTCTTTCTGTCCCAGACTGTACTCAAGCTTCTTCTCACTCACACTGCAAACACAAGTACAGTAGATGGCGCTTTTTCTCTTGTTGCCTACATGCAACCATTTGTGGTTGAGCACCAGACCAGACCTCAAATGCTCACAGGCTTTTAGTCATAATGGAGTATAGGTTGCTCATAAATAGACTGGATGGGTTGAAGGATTTAGTTTGCCACCATAGACATGTACACACTGGACAGATAATCTCTGATGTAACCCTTAAAATTCTGAACTGTAAAAATTTAGCCTGAAGTGGGGCGAGCACAATGAATGGAGTTTGAGAAAAACCCAACAACATGCAGAGACTGACTGACTAGGAGGGACTAGGAGGGGGGAGATGGTCCCAGACGTGCTTTGTGGGGTTCAGGTCAGAGGTCATTGCTGGTCATCATACCATATGAGACACTCTAACTTCCTGAAGTGACAATTCTGGCACCATGGGGTGGAGCATCATCATCTATGAACAGAAAGTATTAAACCATGTCTGAGTGCAGAGGTTCTTCGGTTCTGGTCATGGTTCCGGTCTCCTGGGTCTGTCACAAACTCTGACAGTAGTTCTGTGTCTCAGTGTAAGTCTGTTGAAGACTCTTAGAGACTCATCAAGTTCACCTGCAACATCTGACTGTCTCCTACCAACCTGAAGGCTGTGATCAGGTGGTGCTGCTGGTCCGATAAGCGTTGTCATGTGTTCATGGTTGTATGAATGAACCTGGAATGACTCACTGACAAAATCAGCTTTTTAGACCCACAGAATGATTACACTGATGCCACACTGAAATATTATTGAAGTATTTTTTTAGAACTATTTAGTTTTAGCTCCAATATGTAAGACATACTGTGTGTACTGAAAACAGTATGTAGAAAACACCAAATAAGGTGTGTCCATCACCCCAACACAATTGCCTCCATATCTCAAAAATCTGTGACGTGAAACAAAAACTGTCACAGCATCCACTGAGTTTTTCATAATATCCCTAACTTATCGTGACCAGAGTACTCTGAAAAACCTCCAAGAAGTTTTTAACTGGAGACTGTAAATGGGTTTATTTCTGGTGCAAAATGGTTTCCAGCCTCCAGTGGTCTTTTTAAGGAGCTGCAGCATTTTGTACTTGTGGGTTTGAGAGAAACTTCAAAAAGTGGGACAAATGTTGCAAAGCACTTTCCCACAATTGTCATTATTTACTCTTCTTTTACGTTTTCTTTCTACGGCACAACTTATGAAAACACGGAAGGGTGCAGTCAAATGACCATGCCAATGTGTTTTGTGCTCCATCATAAAAAAAAAATATTTCATAATGAATTCTTTTTTACATAGTGTCGCTCACAGACGAAGTGTAACAACAATGACAATAACAGACCTCAGTTATTTAAATGAGAACAACTTGCAGAATCTGTGACTGACAAATAAGTTTCTGCCAAACTGTAGCCGTTGCCTGATCAGGTCTTATTTTCTGAGAGACAGCAGGCGCTGCAAACAGCTTCGACCAAATTCCGTGGCACACCTGACTAGGTTGAGACCAAATCTCGTTGGTCGCGAGATTTGAAGCGACCCACAGCCGTGATCAACGACCACTTTTATTACAATATGATCCTGTAACTCTCAGTAGAGAGTTTTATTGATAAAATGAGCAGATTTGTGGCTGAACGCTGACTTCTGCTGTAAGCTGGACTTTGGGTCGCAGCTGACCATCTGTCACTACGGTGTTCCTTCTCTGGAACAGAATCCACGAGCGAGGCGAGCACGGGAAGTTTCAACTTAGAGTCATAATATTTTATTATTATTTCCTCATCAAGTCTCCCGTACACAACCACCAGAAAACCATTGTGCTTTTCACAGTGTTTTCTGTTTCTGTCAAACAACTGCAGGACTGTCCCGTTCTCGTATGAAGGCTTCTGCCACACACAGAGGGTTTTAGTTTCAAGTGTCCAGCACTACAGGACCATGACCAGCTTTCTGAAGCAGTAGCCGGTCTTTCATTTGTGTGTTCCTAAAATGACAACATCAGTTCGCGTCGGAGCGTTGATTTCTCCTCTCTGTGGAGGACGAGGAGTCTGGGATGAAGAAGCTATACCATAAAGTGCTGGGAGTCAAGCATGAAAGGTCAATCTTCTTTAACCACTCGATTCTACTCCAGATCCCTCATTGCAGAATTTTTGGCCATCAGGTTTCCAAAGGTCGGACATCTGTTAGGGCTGTGGTGTCGGTTTGTGGTTGCATGTCCTGTCAGTGGGCGCCTCATTCATCTGGATCAAACAACATTGTTGTCCATTCAGGGGGGGGCACTGCCCACAAAAAGTTCCACCACTGTTGCTGTGTTCATAGATTATGGATGGCTGTAGAGAAGCCTCTTAGTGAGGACCTCTGTTTGCAGCTTCATCCTTCTAGTCTGCAGCTCTGGGTCACATGTGCTCCACACTGCTGATGTCATTGTTTTTAAAAGCTCTTTGTTTACTTTATGTCTTCTTAGTCTGTAAATGGTTTTTGTTTGTTTATCAAAATGAATGCGGTAGGGGGGGGGGTCTTACGAGGTGCACGATAGTGTAGTGGTTAGCATCATGGCCTCACACCAGAAGAGTCCTGGTTCAAATCCCAGCTGGGTTTTCCTGTGGAGTTTGCATGTTTTCAGTGTGGTTTTTCTGTCACAGTCCAATAACACACTTCAGTTTCATTGGTGATTCTAAATGGTCATTCATTGTGAGTGCAATTCAATAGATGAGCCACCCGTACCCCACCGTCATTCAACAGTAGCTAGGATAAGCCCCAGCAACCATGTGACCCCAAAAGGGATTAAGTGGGTTTGAGTTCAGCTGTTGAATGAAAGCAGAAGAACCAGAGGTATGGTGTCACATCTCTGCCATTAATTGAAGGGCGTGTATTTGATAACTGAGTGAGTGTATCTTACAACTAACTAACTGAGCGGGCCCGCAGACCTCTCACCGTGTGTACTCAGTTTTTCTTTGCGCTCGTTCAGTTTCAGGAGGCGTTTTTGTCACTCACGGGGCGGTAACCTTTCTGGTTGATCTGATTGGCCGAAATTTCTGGTCAAATCCAACGGGGCAGGGCTTTCATTTTTTTTATCTGGTTTAATAGAAAAAAACGGCGGATGAAACGTGGATTAAAACGTTAAGGAAGGACCAAGAACAAGATAAAACGTGCAGCAGGTGTTTTGTACTTTAAGTTTGACTCATGTGTAAATCACTTTATTAGGTAAATATACATGTAGACTTTAGTTACCGTCGGTTGGGCAACATTACGGAATCAAGGAGAGCACCTTTACATTTAAAAAAAAATGAGGAAGGAGAGCACTATGAAAAAAGTGTGAAAGCATGATCTTAATGAATGTCAAAAATACTCTGACTCGCCTGGATAAGATATGACAATTTTAACATAATTTATTATTCTTTGTAAATAAAATAATTAACATTCATACATTTTTCATAAAGTAATTTGTATTAATAACAGCTATAAAAAATACTGTGAAATAATACTGAAATGATTATTATTAACTGCCGCTTATGGGCATTCCTCCTCTTTGAGCATCTCGGGAGATGGTGTGTCAGACGTATTTTTGACGTTTGTTAAGATCATGGTTAACCCGTTGTTTTTTCATAGCGGTCTCCTTCCTCACCAGCGTTCCAGCAACCAGACCGGCGTCCCAGCGGCTACATCGGCGTTTCATCCGCCGTTTTTTTCTAATAAAGCCGATAAAAAAATGAAAGCCTGGCCCCGTTGCCTTGCGGATTTGACCAGAAATTTCGGCCAATCAGATCAACCAAAAAGGTTACCGCCCCCTGAGTGACAAAAACACTCGCTGAAACTGAACGAGCGAAAAGGAAAACTGAGGCGCGCGGTGAGAGCTCTGCGCGGTGCAGTTATAAGATCCGCTCATTCAGTTATCAAATACGCGCCATTCAATTCATGGTAGAGATGTGACGCCATACAGAGGGCTGCAGCTGCAGAGATCGTCGCTTTGTGCTCTTTTAAGGAAAGACTCAGATTACATAGAAGGCAGGTTTTAGGTTTCTCTGCTGTTTCACTCATAACTGATCCACTTCCATTATTTGTGCTTTGTTTTGAAATGTAGCCACACTTTTATGACATTTAACCGACATTAAATTATCCGACCAAACATAAAAAAGTACTGGAAAAAAATCTTCGTTTTATGTCAGGAAGAGCAGGAAGTGTCAGCAAGCAGAGCTAAAGTAAATCCTAACAGGATGAAATCATTTTCACTCTGTTTGGTCAAACTGCTGGTTTATCTCATCCTAACGAACTTCAGGCTCGGAAAACAAGTTTCTGCTCAAACACAAAGAAACTTCAACTCTTTCCGTTCCAGCAGAGCTGCTGACACTGGTACCGGTACCGGCACCGCTGAACACCAGCGGCTTCCAGAGCCGAAATGAGTGGGGTTCTGATCCGTGACAGGTTCGGTACCAGCTCACCTGCTTGAACTGCTCCTCATAGGTCCATTCGTGCTGTGAGTGCGGGCGCGCGGGGGGCGACTCAGCGCACGGAGCCTCCATGAAGCCCGCCGGGATGCGCGCCACGGGATGCGCCGCGGCGCTCCTCGGAGGCAGCCGCGCTTGTAGGTGGAAGCGGCTCAGCATCGCACCATCACCCCCCTCTCCGTCCTGCTCCTCCTGCTCCTCCGGGCCACCTCCCTGAGCGCGCCTCTCCGACTTGGAGTCCGCTTCCTCTAGCATCGGGGGCAGCGCGGCGTCTGCGTCTCCGGCGGACAGCGCGCTGCGCACCGCCGTCTGGTACTGGCAGAAAGCCAAAGCCTGGCGCTGGATGTGGGAGCGCAGCTCTTGCTCTCTCTCCGCCTGCCGCCGCTGCTCCTCCAGGGCCAGGCGCGCCGCCTGTTGCCGCTGAAGGTGCTCCATCACCGCCTCCAGCTTCATGCCGCCGCTGGGGGGCTGCTGGGACGCGGCGCCGCTCTGCGGGCTGCTGCAGGACGCGGGAGAAGCTGTGGTCGGGAGGCTGCATCCGGGCGACAGAGCTTCCCTCTGTGAAGAGAAGAAACCCGTGAGGAACGCGCTGATGGTGATTCTGCTGCCACGCGTGCCAACCCAAACTTTCCCGCGCTGGTAGAGTGGCAGCAGCGTCCGGCACGGACACGCAAACGCGCGGAGGCTTACCGCAGATGGGGGGTGCGCGCTTGCCCTTTCCATGTCTGCGTCCGTCACGAGCCGGAGAGGGTCAGGATCCTCACTCCAAAGCCGAGTCTTCAGGTGAGCGTGGGAGCGCGCAGCTCGCCACGCACGCAGACGTGTGAACAGCGTGTCCAACCAGGAGCTGGAGATGAGCCGTATCACCTCCGCGCTGACTCATTGTTTGTCTGCCCACGTGCATCAGGGAAACATGACGCAGCAGTTGTTGTGACGTCATAAACCACCTGTGGGCTGCTCCAGACTCCGCAGTCACCTGTCACAGCTGGCTCTTACGTCACATGTTTGCAGGCACTTCTTCTGAACTTGGTTTTGTTGGGGCAGAACCTGAAACAGCGCCGTGGTTCTGCTTCATGTGGACCTCTTCTTCTGCTGGCTGACAGCAAACAGCCCGCAGAATCGGTTCCACCTGCAGACTTGAAGGCTGGAGCTGCAGCAGAGCTCAGTAGCACTGAGGATGACCGTGCAGATCAGGGACGTCAGCTTGGGTTCAAAGATCTGCAGAATCCGTTTTTTAGAGTGACCCTCTGGGGGTTAGATTGCTCTTTGAAGCTACAGTTTGTTCTGATCCATATCTCCTGATCTTTGGTCCAAATCCACCAGAATCCAGAGCAGCACAAGGCCTCCAGAGCTTTCCTTCATCATTTCCTCTGAGGGTCCAGCTTCTTAACAACAGCTTCACCCCATCACCTCCTGCACAAACGCCTCACCTCTGCTTTTCACAAACACGAAAAGATATTTCCAGGCGATGAAATACTCACCATTTCAACTGAAAAAGAAGAAACTGTGGATGTCAGAGGTCTGCCGACCTGCTCATCACTTCTTGTCATCATTTGCTGGTGGAGTTGCTGCGCTGAGTTTGAACATTTTGTGTCATTCTGCTCACATCTTTGCAAACATACCCCAGTAAACAAAACAAAACAACAAAAAAAGTCAGTTATCTGTGGGCAGTGTTGGGGGTAACGGATTATAAAGTAACAAATAATTTATTTACTTTTATCAGTAACAGAGTAACGTAACGAATCACAGTTTAAATTTTGGTAATTTATTATAGTTACTGGTCTATAGAAACCCTTGTTACTTCGTTACTTAGGTTTTGTAGGCTCTGACATTTTCTCTCGGTTAGATGAAACGAAAATGCAGATTAATTTAAAACTAAACGGAGTAACTGATGAATACGCGCACACATGCTTGCAGAGTCTGGGATTGGTCAAAGTACAGACATGCACTCATTGCTGCAGTCAAGCTGCTTTCCAAACTGAATCAAAGATGAGACAAAAAGAGACGCTGTCCTGAAAGGAGTCCTGTTATCTCAGCAGAGCAGCTGATGACCGGCAGAGCAGAGATCCGCCCCGTGAACTGATGTGTCTGTTACGAATGAAACCACTCTAAAGCCGCTCTTTGGTGTGAAAGACAAGAGTCCACTCCTTCCTGGGACTCAAAGACCATTATTTCTATATTAATTCACCCTTTCTTTCTTTTTCTCTCCAAGCTGCACGCCACAGATTAAGCAAGCACTTGTGACTCATATTTCAAAATAAAAACCTAAACCGGAAATGCTTTTTCATTTTCAAAATACAGCTGCCTCCGTTGACTCAAAAATAAAATGACAACTCAATCCGCCAAATGGCTTTTTCTTTTTCTTCTTCAACACCGCTCATTCTGTCACTTAATTAAAATGACAAAGAAAAGGACATTTGACAGGTTTTCATTTTGTAACTGGAACAAGAAGATAGATGTTGTCCCAATACGTACAGTTAGAATTCTGTGGAACAGTTTGATTCATTAAGTCAATCATGCAGGCAGTAGCTAGCAGACCAGAAAAAATCTTAATCAATGGTCTAGGACCCATACAAACCATGCCTTCCCACTTTGTCATGTTGATCACCTGTTCTGCTAGAAGTAACCGGATTGTTATACATTGGAGAAACACCAGTGATTACCGTGGTCTCTGTTTTACAATGAGGCTGCTCCTCAAAGCCAAATTAAAATAATACATGCAAGCAGTCCCATGAAACCCCTAAGGCTTCTCTCCCCTCTTGGACCTGGGAAATAAGCAGGCATAAGAAATACAAGAATGAAACTGAACGAAAGTTTTTAAAAAAATGTCAGTATTTATCTTGTGCGTGTCCTCATGGAAAATTAATACCAGCGAGTCCCTTTTCCTTCCAAATGCGGCCCCTCCAGAGCCCGTGACTGTCATTGATCTTTATCTTTATGACCTTTTGGTTGTTGTTCTGCTGTCATAAACCCATTTCTGCACCATCCTGCCAGTTCCCAAATAACAATGTTATGTACATATGCTGGATCAAAATAAACCATCACCTCTTGATGGGATGCATCCTCCAAAGCCAAACATAAGGCCAGCACCTCAGCAGCCTGTGCTGAGGGCGCCTGAGTCATGACCTCTGGGGTCACTATGAAATACTGTCCATCCTTACATTCAACCACCTCTGCTGCACGCAATGAACCATCCTGTTTCCGCCAACAACAGCCATATATGAACATTCACCTTCCTGTTTTGAGTGGCTTTAGGTGTTGGAGCTCCGATAAATCTCGTTCGCCATGGCATTCCTGTAAACACATCACACTTACACCAATTCCTACACCAGGTTAGTTTTCTCTCAAATAACGTTTACTAACTGGGATATTCACCCAGTTCAGTTCTCCCCTCTACATGACAGTACATGACTGGTCATTTCCTTGAGCTATCAGCTCTGTAGGTTTAGGAGGTCCATTTTCCTGCTTCACCTAAACTTTTGCTCCACACCCTCCAGTAGGGTAACCTTTTCTGGTTTATCAACTTTTTCTACTTTTCCCATTTCACAGGGTTTGATTACTAATTGGGCCACTTTTTCCCCTTCAGTAATCACATACATTAAGTAAAACCACACCCAGTTCCCCTTCATAGTCAGCATCTATCACTCCTGCCATAGTAGTCACCCCTTTGAGGGAAAGCCCTGACCGTGTCAGTATGTGTCCATACATCCCTTTTGGGCATTGCAAACCCAACCCCGTTTTAATCACAGTGGGTGTGTGACTCACAAGTGTGGTACTTTTTAGAGCTTTTAGATCTAACCCTGGTGACCCTGGAGTGGCTCGATGTGGCAAGTGAGCCAGAGGATCAAGTTTCCACATTCTTATGGGTTCTTTTTCAGGAGTATCATGGATAGTCACCAAGAGGTCGATTGTTTATTTGCTTCACAACTGAAACCAAATGTTTCCTCCAATCTCTGAGATCATTAGCTGAGTTACTTTTCTCAATGAAGCTTTTAGCAGCCCATTCATTTGTTCTATGAGTCCAGCTGCCTGAGGGTGATAAGGCACATGATATATCCATTCAACATTGTTAGCCTTAGCCCATTGCTTGACCTCATTTTCTGTTAAATGAGTCCCATCGTCCGTTTGAATCTGCACTGGCATCACATAATACTGTTCTATGAGATTTAGACATTTTAAAGTAGCCTTTGATTGCTGACTTTACAGGGAAATACTACTAACACCCCAGAATAGGTGTCCACAGCTGTATATGCATATTTACATCCTTGAGATATAGGCAGGGGTCCTATAAAATCCATCTGCCACACCTGTGCTGGTGCTTTTCCCCTGTGAATGTGTCCCTGCAAATGTTGTGGTACACGTCTTCGCTGATGTTGACACTGCTCGCACTGTTCAATAGCTGTTTTGATGTCATCATTTTTTAGATCTATCGCCCAATCCTGAGCCCACTGCTGAGTCCTTTGAATTCCCCAGTGTCCTGATTTCTGGTGAGCCCAGACTGCCAAAACTACTGTGGATTCTCGATCTATCTTCATTGCTTTGGCTACTCCACCCACATATCTGTTATGAAACGCTTCCGCATCTTCACGAGTGGTATGCGCATCCACATGTCTGACATACACAGGTGAACATTGCGATTTTTCCCAAATATCCTGCCATAACTCTTTTCCCCACACTTCTTTGGATTGAATCATCCACTCATTGATTTTCCACGTGGCCATCCTTGTAAGCATACCATTTACGACTGACCATGAATCTGAATAAAGTCTTGCTTCTGTCACTCCTACTTGAGACAACACCATGTGTACTGCTTTTAGTTCAGCCCATTGACTGCTTTTCCCTTCTCCCAGCTGTTCCAACCTCTGTCCTGTTTTAGGATTGAAAGCAGCCGCGGTACAGCAAAGGCCTGTATTTTTTCCCTGGCTTTGTCTGTTATTTCTCTCTCACCCTTGTTCCAACAGATACCCAGAAATTTCACTCTCTGAGAAGGTCCCTGAACTTTGGCTGGATTGATCTCCCAGCCATGTTTCCTCATGTGTTCCATGGTGGCGTCTAAGACAGCTTTAACATCCTTTTCATTAGCTGCCTGCACCATAATGTCATCAATGTAATGAGAAATCATCACCCCAGGGGGCAATTTCATTTCTGCCACATGTTCTGCCACAATCCTATGACAGATTGTGGGACTGTATATATACCCTTGCGGGAATCTGGTGAACGTGTATTGCCTTCCTTCAGATGTGAAGGCAAACTGCTCCTGTTTATCCTCTGGAATAGGGATGGTGAGGAAAGCATTAGCTAAATCTATCACCCCATACCAGGTTCCTGGATGATGCTGCACCTTTTCAATGACACTGAGTGAATCAGGAACTGCAGCCGTCAAGGGAGGAGAATGTTTATTCAGCTGTCTGTAATCCACAGCCATCCTCCATGACCCATCCGACTTCCTGACTAGCCAGATTGGATTGTTCCATGCAGTAGTACATGTTCTCAGTGCTCCAGCTTCAACATAGTCTTTTATTGTGGCAGAAATGACTTCCTGCCCTCCTGGAATACGATATTGCTTCAAATTTATCACTTCTGTAGCCATAGGTATTGGGAATGGTTCCATCAACACCTTTCCCACCATCACAGGCCGGCAATTTGGTCCTTGAACTCCAAACTCAAATCTTCGATCTTGCAGAAGAAAGGTCAAGCCAGCCAAAACATCCATACCTATTATCCATTCCTTAAAAGGTGTGATCATACAGTAACTGGTGTAGGCTATAATTCGCCGATTATACCTAAGTGCGTGTTCAAAAATCAAGGTCTGGAACGATATTGAGGTTTTCCACCAAAAGATTTATTCCTGACACCAAAATATCTGATACATGAATTTAGAGTCTCCAGCTGTCCCTAGGAAAGCATCTAACGGATGCTCTTCTCCGTGCACGAAGAATAGAGACATCCCATTTCCCTTTGACCCAGAGTTTTATACACAATATGCAAAAAGAAGGTTGGATCAAAATAAGAGGTTGGATCTTCTCCCTGGAGATGCATTTTCCCACCGTCGGCCTTTTCCCATCCTTTCGCAGGTGCCTCTGTTCCTCGTTAACTCCTTATCACCTCTTTCGTTCACTCCTGCCTGCAGACATTTGTTT